>CM068830.1:53212991-54487991 GCA_028554795.2 Sinohyriopsis cumingii
TCCTCTTTATAAGTCTTAACATGAACCCTCCATGGATATTTTATCTCTAGGAGATAGAGTCCACCTACGAAGGAAGTCCTGACGAATTTCGTGCAGACGAAAGAGCACAATAAGGGGCGCCATAGGGGGTACCAGGTATGAAAAACAAGCAAATATTAATAAACGGTATCAATAGTTTGTACTCATGGGAACCTTACTTAGAGAATTTGGATTTCAATGCCGCTTATACTGTTTCGAAATAAGGCCCTTTTCTAACAGCAGAAAACATTTAAAGAAAATTCGTCGAGCCGATTTCGAGAAACTCGCGACTAAATAAAGGAAGTCGAGCAGGTCACATGCCGTAAGATAATATACATGTGGGTCATTAGTCCCCTCTTTATAAGTCTTGACATGAACCCTCCATGGATATTTTATCTCTAGGAGATAGAGTCCACCTACGAAGGAAGTCCTGACGAATTTCGTGCAGACGAAAGAGCACAATAAGGGGCGCCATAGGGGTACCAGGTATGGAAAACAAGCAAATATTAATAAACGGTATCAATAGTTTGTACTCATGGGAACCTTACTTTGAGAATTTTGATTTCAATGCCGCTTATACTGTTTCGAAATAAGGCCCTTTTCTAAGAGCAGAAAACATTTAAAGAAAATTCGTCGAGCCGATTTCGAGAAACTCGCGACTAAATAAAGGAAGTCGAGCAGGTCACATGCCGTAAGATAATATACATGTGGGTCATTAGTCCCCTCTTTATAAGTCTTGACATGAACCCTCCATGGATATTTTATCTCTAGGAGATAGAGTCCACCTACCAAGGAAGTCCTGACGAATTTCGTGCAGACGAAAGAGCACAATAAGGGGCGCCATAGGGGGTACCAGGTATGAAAAACAAGCAAATATTAATAAACGGTATCAATAGTTTGTACTCATGGGAACCTTACTTTAGAGAATTTGGATTTCAATGCCGCTTATACTGTTTCGAAATAAGGCCCTTTTCTAACAGCAGAAAACATTGAAAGAAAATTCGTCGAGCCGATTTCGAGAAACTCGCGACTAAATAAAGGAAGTCGAGCAGGTCACATGCCGTAAGATAATATACATGTGGGTCATTACTCCCCTCTTTATAAGTCTTGACATGAACCCTCCATGGATATTTTATCTCTAGGAGATAGAGTCCACCTACGAAGGAAGTCCTGACGAATTTTCGTGCAGACGAAAGAGCACAATAAGGGGCGCCATAGGGGGTACCAGGTATGAAAAACAAGCAAATATTAATAAACGGTATCAATAGTTTGTACTCATGGGAACCTTACTTAGAGAATTTGGATTTCAATGCCGCTTATACTGTTTCGAAATAAGGCCCATTTCTAACAGCAGAAAACATTTAAAGAAAATTCGTCGAGCCGATTTCGAGAAACTCGCGACTAAATAAAGGAAGTCGAGCAGGTCACATGCTGTAAGATAATATACATGTGGGTCATTAGTCCCCTCTTTATAAGTCTTGACATGAACCCTCCATGGATATTTTATCTCTAGGAGATAGAGTCCACCTACGAAGGAAGTCCTGACGAATTTCGTGCAGACGAAAGAGCACAATAAGGGGCGCCATAGGGGGTACCAGGTATGAAAAACAAGCAAATATTAATAAACGGTATCAATAGTTTGTACTCATGGGAACCTTACTTAGAGAATTTGGATTTCAATGCGGCTTATACTGTTTCGAAATAAGGCCCTTTTCTAACAGCAGAAAACATTTAAAGAAAATTCGTCGAGCCGATTTCGAGAAACTCGCGACTAAATAAAGGAAGTCGAGCAGGTCACATGCCGTAAGATAATATACATGTGGGTCATTAGTCCCCTCTTTATAAGTCTTGACATGAACCCTCCATGGATATTTTATCTCTAGGAGATAGAGTCCACCTACCAAGGAAGTCCTGACGAATTTCGTGCAGACGAAAGAGCACAATAAGGGGCGCCATAGGGGGTACCAGGTATGAAAAACAAGCAAATATTAATAAACGGTATCAATAGTTTGTACTCATGCGAACCTTACTTAGAGAATTTAGATTTCAATGCCGCTTATACTGTTTCGAAATAAGGCCCTTTTCTAAGAGCAGAAAACATTTAAAGAAAATTCGTCGAGCCGATTTCGAGAAACTCGCGACTAAATAAAGGAAGTCGAGCAGGTCACATGCCGTAAGATAATATACATGTGGGTCATTAGTCCCCTCTTTATAAGTCTTGACATGAACCCTCCATGGATATTTTATCTCTAGGAGATCGAGTCCACCTACGAAGGAAGTCCTGACGAATTTCGTGCAGACGAAAGAGCACAATAAGGGGCGCCATAGGGGGTACCAGGTATGAAAAACAAGCAAATATTAATAAACGGTATCAATAGTTTGTACTCATGGGAACCTTACTTAGAGAATTTGGATTTCAATGCCGCTTATACTGTTTCGAAACAAGGCCCTTTTCTAACAGCAGAAAACATTTAAAGAAAATTCGTCGAGCCGATTTCGAGAAACTCGCGACTAAATAAAGGAAGTCGAGCAGGTCACATGCCGTAAGATAATATATATGTGGGTCATTAGTCCCCTCTTTATAAGTCTTAACATGAACCCTCCATGGATATTTTATCTCTAGGAGATAGAGTCCACCTACGAAGGAAGTCCTGACGAATTTCGTGCAGACGAAAGAGCACAATAAGGGGCGCCATAGGGGGTACCAGGTATGAAAAACAAGCAAATATTAATAAACGGTATCAATAGTTTGTACTCATGGGAACCTTACTTAGAGAATTTGGATTTCAATGCCGCTTATACTGTTTCGAAATAAGGCCCTTTTCTAACAGCAGAAAACATTTAAAGAAAATTCGTCGAGCCGATTTCGAGAAACTCGCGACTAAATAAAGGAAGTCGAGCAGGTCACATGCCGTAAGATAATATACATGTGGGTCATTAGTCCCCTCTTTATAAGTCTTGACATGAACCCTCCATGGATATTTTATCTCTAGGAGATAGAGTCCACCTACGAAGGAAGTCCTGACGAATTTCGTGCAGACGAAAGAGCACAATAAGGGGCGCCATAGGGGGTACCAGGTATGGAAAACAAGCAAATATTAATAAACGGTATCAATAGTTTGTACTCATGGGAACCTTACTTTGAGAATTTTGATTTCAATGCCGCTTATACTGTTTCGAAATAAGGCCCTTTTCTAAGAGCAGAAAACATTTAAAGAAAATTCGTCGAGCCGATTTCGAGAAACTCGCGACTAAATAAAGGAAGTCGAGCAGGTCACATGCCGTAAGATAATATACATGTGGGTCATTAGTCCCCTCTTTATAAGTCTTGACATGAACCCTCCATGGATATTTTATCTCTAGGAGATAGAGTCCACCTACCAAGGAAGTCCTGACGAATTTCGTGCAGACGAAAGAGCACAATAAGGGGCGCCATAGGGGGTACCAGGTATGAAAAACAAGCAAATATTAATAAACGGTATCAATAGTTTGTACTCATGGGAACCTTACTTAGAGAATTTGGATTTCAATGCCGCTTATACTGTTTCGAAATAAGGCCCTTTTCTAACAGCAGAAAACATTTAAAGAAAATTCGTCGAGCCGATTTCGAGAAACTCGCGACTAAATAAAGGAAGTCGAGCAGGTCACATGCCGTAAGATAATATACATGTGGGTCATTAGTCCCCTCTTTATAAGTCTTGACATGAACCCTCCATGGATATTTTATCTCTAGGAGATAGAGTCCAACCTACCAAGGAAGTCCTGACGAATTTCGTGCAGACGAAAGAGCACAATAAGGGGCGCCATAGGGGGTACCAGGTATGAAAAACAAGCAAATATTAATAAACGGTATCAATAGTTTGTACTCATGGGAACCTTACTTAGAGAATTTGGATTTCAATGCCGCTTATACTGTTTCGAAATAAGGCCCTTTTCTAACAGCAGAAAACATTCAAAGAAAATTCGTCGAGCCGATTTCGAGAAACTCGCGACTAAATAAAGGAAGTCGAGCAGGTCACATGCCGTAAGATAATATACATGTGGGTCATTAGTCCCCTCTTTATAAGTCTTGACATGAACCCTCCATGGATATTTTATCTCTAGGAGATAGAGTCCACCTACGAAGGAAGTCCTGACGAATTTCGTGCAGACGAAAGAGCACAATAAGGGGCGCCATAGGGGGTACCAGGTATGAAAAACAAGCAAATATTAATAAACGGTATCAATAGTTTGTACTCATGGGAACCTTACTTAGAGAATTTGGATTTCAATGCGGCTTATACTGTTTCGAAATAAGGCCCTTTTCTAACAGCAGAAAACATTTAAAGAAAATTCGTCGAGCCGATTTCGAGAAACTCGCGACTAAATAAAGGAAGTCGAGCAGGTCACATGCCGTAAGATAATATACATGTGGGTCATTAGTCCCCTCTTTATAAGTCTTGACATGAACCCTCCATGGATATTTTATCTCTAGGAGATAGAGTCCACCTACCAAGGAAGTCCTGACGAATTTCGTGCAGACGAAAGAGCACAATAAGGGGCGCCATAGGGGGTACCAGGTATGAAAAACAAGCAAATATTAATAAACGGTATCAATAGTTTGTACTCATGCGAACCTTACTTAGAGAATTTAGATTTCAATGCCGCTTATACTGTTTCGAAATAAGGCCCTTTTCTAAGAGCAGAAAACATTTAAAGAAAATTCGTCGAGCCGATTTCGAGAAACTCGCGACTAAATAAAGGAAGTCGAGCAGGTCACATGCCGTAAGATAATATACATGTGGGTCATTAGTCCCCTCTTTATAAGTCTTGACATGAACCCTCCATGGATATTTTATCTCTAGGAGATCGAGTCCACCTACGAAGGAAGTCCTGACGAATTTCGTGCAGACGAAAGAGCACAATAAGGGGCGCCATAGGGGGTACCAGGTATGAAAAACAAGCAAATATTAATAAACGGTATCAATAGTTTGTACTCATGGGAACCTTACTTAGAGAATTTGGATTTCAATGCCGCTTATACTGTTTCGAAACAAGGCCCTTTTCTAACAGCAGAAAACATTTAAAGAAAATTCGTCGAGCCGATTTCGAGAAACTCGCGACTAAATAAAGGAAGTCGAGCAGGTCACATGCCGTAAGATAATATATATGTGGGTCATTAGTCCCCTCTTTATAAGTCTTAACATGAACCCTCCATGGATATTTTATCTCTAGGAGATAGAGTCCACCTACGAAGGAAGTCCTGACGAATTTCGTGCAGACGAAAGAGCACAATAAGGGGCGCCATAGGGGGTACCAGGTATGAAAAACAAGCAAATATTAATAAACGGTATCAATAGTTTGTACTCATGGGAACCTTACTTAGAGAATTTGGATTTCAATGCCGCTTATACTGTTTCGAAATAAGGCCCTTTTCTAACAGCAGAAAACATTTAAAGAAAATTCGTCGAGCCGATTTCGAGAAACTCGCGACTAAATAAAGGAAGTCGAGCAGGTCACATGCCGTAAGATAATATACATGTGGGTCATTAGTCCCCTCTTTATAAGTCTTGACATGAACCCTCCATGGATATTTTATCTCTAGGAGATAGAGTCCACCTACGAAGGAAGTCCTGACGAATTTCGTGCAGACGAAAGAGCACAATAAGGGGCGCCATAGGGGGTACCAGGTA
The DNA here is from genome assembly GCA_028554795.2 of Sinohyriopsis cumingii. NCBI lineage: Eukaryota > Metazoa > Mollusca > Bivalvia > Unionida > Unionidae > Sinohyriopsis > Sinohyriopsis cumingii. The sequence goes on from CM068830.1 coordinate 53,218,682, forward strand.
TGGAAAACAAGCAAATATTAATAAACGGTATCAATAGTTTGTACTCATGGGAACCTTACTTTGAGAATTTTGATTTCAATGCCGCTTATACTGTTTCGAAATAAGGCCCTTTTCTAAGAGCAGAAAACATTTAAAGAAAATTCGTCGAGCCGATTTCGAGAAACTCGCGACTAAATAAAGGAAGTCGAGCAGGTCACATGCCGTAAGATAATATACATGTGGGTCATTAGTCCCCTCTTTATAAGTCTTGACATGAACCCTCCATGGATATTTTATCTCTAGGAGATAGAGTCCACCTACCAAGGAAGTCCTGACGAATTTCGTGCAGACGAAAGAGCACAATAAGGGGCGCCATAGGGGGTACCAGGTATGAAAAACAAGCAAATATTAATAAACGGTATCAATAGTTTGTACTCATGGGAACCTTACTTAGAGAATTTGGATTTCAATGCCGCTTATACTGTTTCGAAATAAGGCCCTTTTCTAACAGCAGAAAACATTTAAAGAAAATTCGTCGAGCCGATTTCGAGAAACTCGCGACTAAATAAAGGAAGTCGAGCAGGTCACATGCCGTAAGATAATATACATGTGGGTCATTAGTCCCCTCTTTATAAGTCTTGACATGAACCCTCCATGGATATTTTATCTCTAGGAGATAGAGTCCACCTACCAAGGAAGTCCTGACGAATTTCGTGCAGACGAAAGAGCACAATAAGGGGCGCCATAGGGGGTACCAGGTATGAAAAACAAGCAAATATTAATAAACGGTATCAATAGTTTGTACTCATGGGAACCTTACTTAGAGAATTTGGATTTCAATGCCGCTTATACTGTTTCGAAATAAGGCCCTTTTCTAACAGCAGAAAACATTCAAAGAAAATTCGTCGAGCCGATTTCGAGAAACTCGCGACTAAATAAAGGAAGTCGAGCAGGTCACATGCCGTAAGATAATATACATGTGGGTCATTAGTCCCCTCTTTATAAGTCTTGACATGAACCCTCCATGGATATTTTATCTCTAGGAGATAGAGTCCACCTACGAAGGAAGTCCTGACGAATTTCGTGCAGACGAAAGAGCACAATAAGGGGCGCCATAGGGGGTACCAGGTATGAAAAACAAGCAAATATTAATAAACGGTATCAATAGTTTGTACTCATGGGAACCTTACTTAGAGAATTTGGATTTCAATGCCGCTTATACTGTTTCGAAATAAGGCCCTTTTCTAACAGCAGAAAACATTTAAAGAAAATTCGTCGAGCCGATTTCGAGAAACTCGCGACTAAATAAAGGAAGTCGAGCAGGTCACATGCTGTAAGATAATATACATGTGGGTCATTAGTCCCCTCTTTATAAGTCTTGACATGAACCCTCCATGGATATTTTATCTCTAGGAGATAGAGTCCACCTACGAAGGAAGTCCTGACGAATTTCGTGCAGACGAAAGAGCACAATAAGGGGCGCCATAGGGGGTACCAGGTATGAAAAACAAGCAAATATTAATAAACGGTATCAATAGTTTGTACTCATGGGAACCTTACTTAGAGAATTTGGATTTCAATGCCGCTTATACTGTTTCGAAATAAGGCCCTTTTCTAACAGCAGAAAACATTTAAAGAAAATTCGTGGAGCCGATTTCGAGAAACTCGCGACTAAATAAAGGAAGTCGAGCAGGTCACATGCCGTAAGATAATATACATGTGGGTCATTAGTCCCCTCTTTATAAGTCTTGACATGAACCCTCCATGGATATTTTATCTCTAGGAGATAGAGTCCACCTACGAAGGAAGTCCTGACGAATTTCGTGCAGACGAAAGAGCACAATAAGGGGCGCCATAGGGGGTACCAGGTATGAAAAACAAGCAAATATTAATAAACGGTATCAATAGTTTGTACTCATGCGAACCTTACTTAGAGAATTTAGATTTCAATGCCGCTTATACTGTTTCGAAATAAGGCCCTTTTCTAACAGCAGAAAACATTTAAAGAAAATTCGTCGAGCCGATTTCGAGAAACTCGCGACTAAATAAAGGAAGTCGAGCAGGTCACATGCCGTAAGATAATATACATGTGGGTCATTAGTCCCCTCTTTATAAGTCTTGACATGAACCCTCCATGGATATTTTATCTCTAGGAGATAGAGTCCACCTACGAAGGAAGTCCTGACGAATTTCGTGCAGACGAAAGAGCACAATAAGGGGCGCCATAGGGGGTACCAGGTATGAAAAACAAGCAAATATTAATAAACGGTATCAATAGTTTGTACTCATGGGAACCTTACTTAGAGAACTTGGATTTCAATGCCGCTTATACTGTTTCGAAATAAGGCCCTTTTCTAACAGCAGAAAACATTTAAAGAAAATTCGTCGAGCCGATTTCGAGAAACTCGCGACTAAATAAAGGAAGTCGAGCAGGTAACATGCCGTAAGATAATATATATGTGGGTCATTAGTCCCCTCTTTATAAGTCTTAACATGAACCCTCCATGGATATTTTATCTCTAGGAGATAGAGTCCACCTACGAAGGAAGTCCTGACGAATTTCGTGCAGACGAAAGAGCACAATAAGGGGCGCCATAGGGGGTACCAGGTATGAAAAACAAGCAAATATTAATAAACGGTATCAATAGTTTGTACTCATGGGAACCTTACTTAGAGAATTTGGATTTCAATGCCGCTTATACTGTTTCGAAATAAGGCCCTTTTCTAACAGCAGAAAACATTTAAAGAAAATTCGTCGAGCCGATTTCGAGAAACTCGCGACTAAATAAAGGAAGTCGAGCAGGTCACATGCCGTAAGATAATATACATGTGGGTCATTAGTCCCCTCTTTATAAGTCTTGACATGAACCCTCCATGGATATTTTATCTCTAGGAGATAGAGTCCACCTACGAAGGAAGTCCTGACGAATTTCGTGCAGACGAAAGAGCACAATAAGGGGCGCCATAGGGGGTACCAGGTATGGAAAACAAGCAAATATTAATAAACGGTATCAATAGTTTGTACTCATGGGAACCTTACTTTGAGAATTTGATTTCAATGCCGCTTATACTGTTTCGAAATAAGGCCCTTTTCTAAGAGCAGAAAACATTTAAAGAAAATTCGTCGAGCCGATTTCGAGAAACTCGCGACTAAATAAAGGAAGTCGAGCAGGTCACATGCCGTAAGATAATATACATGTGGGTCATTAGTCCCCTCTTTATAAGTCTTGACATGAACCCTCCATGGATATTTTATCTCTAGGAGATAGAGTCCACCTACGAAGGAAGTCCTGACGAATTTCGTGCAGACGAAAGAGCACAATAAGGGGCGCCATAGGGGGTACCAGGTATGAAAAACAAGCAAATATTAATAAACGGTATCAATAGTTTGTACTCATGGGAACCTTACTTAGAGAATTTGGATTTCAATGCCGCTTATACTGTTTCGAAATAAGGCCCTTTTCTAACAGCAGAAAACATTTAAAGAAAATTCGTCGAGCCGATTTCGAGAAACTCGCGACTAAATAAAGGAAGTCGAGCAGGTCACATGCCGTAAGATAATATACATGTGGGTCATTAGTCCCCTCTTTATAAGTCTTGACATGAACCCTCCATGGATATTTTATCTCTAGGAGATAGAGTCCACCTACGAAGGAAGTCCTGACGAATTTCGTGCAGACGAAAGAGCACAATAAGGGGCGCCATAGGGGGTACCAGGTATGAAAAACAAGCAAATATTAATAAACGGTATCAATAGTTTGTACTCATGGGAACCTTACTTAGAGAATTTGGATTTCAATGCCGCTTATACTGTTTCGAAATAAGGCCCTTTTCTAACAGCAGAAAACATTTAAAGAAAATTCGTCGAGCCGATTTCGAGAAACTCGCGACTAAATAAAGGAAGTCGAGCAGGTCACATGCCGTGAGATAATATACATGTGGGTCATTAGTCCCCTCTTTATAAGTCTTGACATGAACCCTCCATGGATATTTTATCTCTAGGAGATAGAGTCCACCTACGAAGGAAGTCCTGACGAATTTCGTGCAGACGAAAGAGCACAATAAGGGGCGCCATAGGGGGTACCAGGTATGAAAAACAAGCAAATATTAATAAACGGTATCAATAGTTTGTACTCATGGGAACCTTACTTAGAGAATTTGGATTTCAATGCCGCTTATACTGTTTCGAAATAAGGCCCTTTTCTAACAGCAGAAAACATTTAAAGAAAATTCGTCGAGCCGATTTCGAGAAACTCGCGACTAAATAAAGGAAGTCGAGCAGGTCACATGCCGTAAGATAATATACATGTGGGTCATTAGTCCCCTCTTTATAAGTCTTGACATGAACCCTCCATGGATATTTTATCTCTAGGAGATAGAGTCCACCTACGAAGGAAGTCCTGACGAATTTCGTGCAGACGAAAGAGCACAATAAGGGGCGCCATAGGGGGTACCAGGTATGAAAAACAAGCAAATATTAATAAACGGTATCAATAGTTTGTACTCATGGGAACCTTACTTAGAGAATTTGGATTTCAATGCCGCTTATACTGTTTCGAAATAAGGCCCTTTTCTAACAGCAGAAAACATTTAAAGAAAATTCGTCGAGCCGATTTCGAGAAACTCGCGACTAAATAAAGGAAGTCGAGAAGGTCACATGCCGTAAGATAATATACATGTGGGTCATTAGTCCCCTCTTTATAAGTCTTGACATGAACCCTCCATGGATATTTTATCTCTAGGAGATAGAGTCCACCTACGAAGGAAGTCCTGACGAATTTCGTGCAGACGAAAGAGCACAATAAGGGGCGCCATAGGGGGTACCAGGTATGAAAAACAAGCAAATATTAATAAACGGTATCAATAGTTTGTACTCATGGGAACCTTACTTAGAGAATTTGGATTTCAATGCCGCTTATACTGTTTCGAAATAAGGCCCTTTTCTAACAGCAGAAAACATTTAAAGAAAATTCGTCGAGCCGATTTCGAGAAACTCGCGACTAAATAAAGGAAGTCGAGCAGGTCACATGCCGTAAGATAATATACATGTGGGTCATTAGTCCCCTCTTTATAAGTCTTGACATGAACCCTCCATGGATATTTTATCTCTAGGAGATAGAGTCCACCTACGAAGGAAGTCCTGACGAATTTCGTGCAGACGAAAGAGCACAATAAGGGGCGCCATAGGGGGTACCAGGTATGAAAAACAAGCAAATATTAATAAACGGTATCAATAGTTTGTACTCATGGGAACCTTACTTAGAGAACTTGGATTTCAATGCCGCTTATACTGTTTCGAAATAAGGCCCTTTTCTAACAGCAGAAAACATTTAAAGAAAATTCGTCGAGCCGATTTCGAGAAACTCGCGACTAAATAAAGGAAGTGGAGCAGGTCACATGCCGTAAGATAATATACATGTGGGTCATTAGTCCCCTCTTTATAAGTCTTGACATGAACCCTCCATGGATATTTTATCTCTAGGAGATAGAGTCCACCTACGAAGGAAGTCCTGACGAATTTCGTGCAGACGAAAGAGCACAATAAGGGGCGCCATAGGGGGTACCAGGTATGAAAAACAAGCAAATATTAATAAACGGTATCAATAGTTTGTACTCATGGGAACCTTACTTAGAGAATTTGGATTTCAATGCCGCTTATACTGTTTCGAAATAAGGCCCTTTTCTAACAGCAGAAAACATTCAAAGAAAATTCGTCGAGCCGATTTCGAGAAACTCGCGACTAAATAAAGGAAGTCGAGCAGGTCACATGCCGTGAGATAATATACATGTGGGTCATTAGTCCCCTCTTTATAAGTCTTGACATGAACCCTCCATGGATATTTTATCTCTAGGAGATAGAGTCCACCTACGAAGGAAGTCCTGACGAATTTCGTGCAGACGAAAGAGCACAATAAGGGGCGCCATAGGGGGTACCAGGTATGAAAAACAAGCAAATATTAATAAACGGTATCAATAGTTTGTACTCATGGGAACCTTACTTAGAGAATTTGGATTTCAATGCCGCTTATACTGTTTCGAAATAAGGCCCTTTTCTAACAGCAGAAAACATTTAAAGAAAATTCGTCGAGCCGATTTCGAGAAACTCGCGACTAAATAAAGGAAGTCGAGCAGGTCACATGCCGTAAGATAATATATATGTGGGTCATTAGTCCCCTCTTTATAAGTCTTGACATGAACCCTCCATGGATATTTTATCTCTAGGAGATAGAGTCCACCTACGAAGGAAGTCCTGACGAATTTCGTGCAGACGAAAGAGCACAATAAGGGGCGCCATAAGGGGTACCAGGTATGAAAAACAAGCAAATATTAATAAACGGTATCAATAGTTTGTACTCATGGGAACCTTACTTAGAGAATTTGGATTTCAATGCCGCTTATACTGTTTCGAAATAAGGCCCTTTTCTAACAGCAGAAAACATTTAAAGAAAATTCGTCGAGCCGATTTCGAGAAACTCGCGACTAAATAAAGGAAGTCGAGCAGGTCACATGCCGTAAGATAATATACATGTGGGTCATTAGTCCCCTCTTTATAAGTCTTGACATGAACCCTCCATGGATATTTTATCTCTAGGAGATAGAGTCCACCTACGAAGGAAGTCCTGACGAATTTCGTGCAGACGAAAGAGCACAATAAGGGGCGCCATAGGGGGTACCAGGTATGAAAAACAAGCAAATATTAATAAACGGTATCAATAGTTTGTACTCATGGGAACCTTACTTAGAGAACTTGGATTTCAATGCCGCTTATACTGTTTCGAAATAAGGCCCTTTTCTAACAGCAGAAAACATTTAAAGAAAATTCGTCGAGCCGATTTCGAGAAACTCGCGACTAAATAAAGGAAGTGGAGCAGGTCACATGCCGTAAGATAATATACATGTGGGTCATTAGTCCCCTCTTTATAAGTCTTGACATGAACCCTCCATGGATATTTTATCTCTAGGAGATAGAGTCCACCTACGAAGGAAGTCCTGACGAATTTCGTGCAGACGAAAGAGCACAATAAGGGGCGCCATAGGGGGTACCAGGTATGAAAAACAAGCAAATATTAATAAACGGTATCAATAGTTTGTACTCATGGGAACCTTACTTAGAGAATTTGGATTTCAATGCCGCTTATACTGTTTCGAAATAAGGCCCTTTTCTAACAGCAGAAAACATTCAAAGAAAATTCGTCGAGCCGATTTCGAGAAACTCGCGACTAAATAAAGGAAGTCGAGCAGGTCACATGCCGTGAGATAATATACATGTGGGTCATTAGTCCCCTCTTTATAAGTCTTGACATGAACCCTCCATGGATATTTTATCTCTAGGAGATAGAGTCCACCTACGAAGGAAGTCCTGACGAATTTCGTGCAGACGAAAGAGCACAATAAGGGGCGCCATAGGGGGTACCAGGTATGAAAAACAAGCAAATATTAATAAACGGTATCAATAGTTTGTACTCATGGGAACCTTACTTAGAGAATTTGGATTTCAATGCCGCTTATACTGTTTCGAAATAAGGCCCTTTTCTAACAGCAGAAAACATTTAAAGAAAATTCGTCGAGCCGATTTCGAGAAACTCGCGACTAAATAAAGGAAGTCGAGCAGGTCACATGCCGTAAGATAATATATATGTGGGTCATTAGTCCCCTCTTTATAAGTCTTGACATGAACCCTCCATGGATATTTTATCTCTAGGAGATAGAGTCCACCTACGAAGGAAGTCCTGACGAATTTCGTGCAGACGAAAGAGCACAATAAGGGGCGCCATAAGGGGTACCAGGTATGAAAAACAAGCAAATATTAATAAACGGTATCAATAGTTTGTACTCATGGGAACCTTACTTAGAGAATTTGGATTTCAATGCCGCTTATACTGTTTCGAAATAAGGCCCTTTTCTAACAGCAGAAAACATTTAAAGAAAATTCGTCGAGCCGATTTCGAGAAACTCGCGACTAAATAAAGGAAGTCGAGCAGGTCACATGCCGTAAGATAATATACATGTGGATCATTAGTCCCCTCTTTATAAGTCTTGACATGAACCCTCCATGGATATTTTATCTCTAGGAGATAGAGTCCACCTACCAAGGAAGTCCTGACGAATTTCGTGCAGACGAAAGAGCACAATAAGGGGCGCCATAGGGGGTACCAGGTATGAAAAACAAGCAAATATTAATAAACGGTATCAATAGTTTGTACTCATGGGAACCTTACTTAGAGAATTTATATTTCAATGCCGCTTATACTGTTTCGAAATAAGGCCCTTTTCTAACAGCAGAAAACATTTAAAGAAAATTCGTCGAGCCGATTTCGAGAAACTCGCGACTAAATAAAGGAAGTGGAGCAGGTCACATGCCGTAAGATAATATACATGTGGGTCATTAGTCCCCTCTTTATAAGTCTTGACATGAACCCTCCATGGATATTTTATCTCTAGGAGATAGAGTCCACCTACGAAGGAAGTCCTGACGAATTTCGTGCAGACGAAAGAGCACAATAAGGGGCGCCATAGGGGGTACCAGGTATGAAAAACAAGCAAATATTAATAAACGGTATCAATAGTTTGTACTCATGGGAACCTTACTTAGAGAATTTGGATTTCAATGCCGCTTATACTGTTTCGAAATAAGGCCCTTTTCTAACAGCAGAAAACATTTAAAGAAAATTCGTCGAGCCGATTTCGAGAAACTCGCGACTAAATAAAGGAAGTCGAGCAGGTCACATGCCGTGAGATAATATACATGTGGGTCATTAGTCCCCTCTTTATAAGTCTTGACATGAACCCTCCATGGATATTTTATCTCTAGGAGATAGAGTCCACCTACGAAGGAAGTCCTGACGAATTTCGTGCAGACGAAAGAGCACAATAAGGGGCGCCATAGGGGGTACCAGGTATGAAAAACAAGCAAATATTAATAAACGGTATCAATAGTTTGTACTCATGGGAACCTTACTTAGAGAATTTGGATTTCAATGCCGCTTATACTGTTTCGAAATAAGGCCCTTTTCTAACAGCAGAAAACATTTAAAGAAAATTCGTCGAGCCGATTTCGAGAAACTCGCGACTAAATAAAGGAAGTCGAGCAGGTCACATGCCGTAAGATAATATATATGTGGGTCATTAGTCCCCTCTTTATAAGTCTTGACATGAACCCTCCATGGATATTTTATCTCTAGGAGATAGAGTCCACCTACGAAGGAAGTCCTGACGAATTTCGTGCAGACGAAAGAGCACAATAAGGGGCGCCATAAGGGGTACCAGGTATGAAAAACAAGCAAATATTAATAAACGGTATCAATAGTTTGTACTCATGGGAACCTTACTTAGAGAATTTGGATTTCAATGCCGCTTATACTGTTTCGAAATAAGGCCCTTTTCTAACAGCAGAAAACATTTAAAGAAAATTCGTCGAGCCGATTTCGAGAAACTCGCGACTAAATAAAGGAAGTCGAACAGGTCACATGCCGTAAGATAATATACATGTGGATCATTAGTCCCCTCTTTATAAGTCTTGACATGAACCCTCCATGGATATTTTATCTCTAGGAGATAGAGTCCACCTACCAAGGAAGTCCTGACGAATTTCGTGCAGACGAAAGAGCACAATAAGGGGCGCCATAGGGGGTACCAGGTATGAAAAACAAGCAAATATTAATAAACGGTATCAATAGTTTGTACTCATGGGAACCTTACTTAGAGAATTTATATTTCAATGCCGCTTATACTGTTTCGAAATAAGGCCCTTTTCTAACAGCAGAAAACATTTAAAGAAAATTCGTCGAGCCGATTTCGAGAAACTCGCGACTAAATAAAGGAAGTCGAGCAGGTCACATGCCGTAAGATAATATACATGTGGGTCATTAGTCCCCTCTTTATAAGTCTTGACATGAACCCTCCATGGATATTTTATCTCTAGGAGATAGAGTCCACCTACGAAGGAAGTCCTGACGAATTTCGTGCAGACGAAAGAGCACAATAAGGGGCGCCATAGGGGGTACCAGGTATGAAAAACAAGCAAATATTAATAAACGGTATCAATAGTTTGTACTCATGGGAACCTTACTTAGAGAATTTGGATTTCAATGCCGCTTATACTGTTTCGAAATAAGGCCCTTTTCTAACAGCAGAAAACATTTAAAGAAAATTCGTCGAGCCGATTTCGAGAAACTCGCGACTAAATAAAGGAAGTCGAGCAGGTCACATGCCGTAAGATAATAAACATGTGGGTCATTAGTCCCCTCTTTATAAGTCTTGACATGAACCCTCCATGGATATTTTATCTCTAGGAGATAGAGTCCACCTACGAAGGAAGTCCTGACGAATTTCGTGCAGACGAAAGAGCACAATAAGGGGCGCCATAGGGGGTACCAGGTATGAAAAACAAGCAAATATTAATAAACGGTATCAATAGTTTGTACTCATGGGAACCTTACTTGGAGAATTTGGATTTCAATGCCGCTTATACTGTTTCGAAATAAGGCCCTTTTCTAACAGCAGAAAACATTTAAAGAAAATTCGTCGAGCCGATTTCGAGAAACTCGCGACTAAATAAAGGAAGTCGAGCAGGTAACATGCCGTAAGATAATATACATGTGGGTCATTAGTCCCCTCTTTATAAGTCTTGACATGAACCCTCCATGGATATTTTATCTCTAGGAGATAGAGTCCACCTACGAAGGAAGTCCTGACGAATTTCGTGCAGACGAAAGAGCACAATAAGGGGCGCCATAGGGGGTAGCAGGTATGGAAAACAAGCAAATATTAATAAACGGTATCAATAGTTTGTACTCATGGGAACCTTACTTGGAGAATTTGGATTTCAATGCCGCTTATACTGTTTCGAAATAAGGCCCTTTTCTAACAGCAGAAAACATTTAAAGAAAATTCGTCGAGCCGATTTCGAGAAACTCGCGACTAAATAAAGGAAGTCGAGCAGGTCACATGCCGTAAGATAATATACATGTGGGTCATTAGTCCCCTCTTTATAAGTCTTGACATGAACCCTCCATGGATATTTTATCTCTAGGAGATAGAGTCCACCTACCAAGGAAGTCCTGACGAATTTCGTGCAGACGAAAGAGCACAATAAGGGGCGCCATAGGGGGTACCAGGTATGAAAAACAAGCAAATATTAATAAACGGTATCAATAGTTTGTACTCATGGGAACCTTACTTAGAGAATTTGGATTTCAATGCCGCTTATACTGTTTCGAAATAAGGCCCTTTTCTAACAGCAGAAAACATTTAAAGAAAATTCGTCGAGCCGATTTCGAGAAACTCGCGACTAAATAAAGGAAGTGGAGCAGGTCACATGCCGTAAGATAATATACATGTGGGTCATTAGTCCCCTCTTTATAAGTCTTGACATGAACCCTCCATGGATATTTTATCTCTAGGAGATAGAGTCCACCTACCAAGGAAGTCCTGACGAATTTCGTGCAGACGAAAGAGCACAATAAGGGGCGCCATAGGGGGTACCAGGTATGAAAAACAAGCAAATATTAATAAACGGTATCAATAGTTTGTACTCATGGGAACCTTACTTAGAGAATTTGGATTTCAATGCCGCTTATACTGTTTCGAAATAAGGCCCTTTTCTAACAGCAGAAAACATTTAAAGAAAATTCGTCGAGCCGATTTCGAGAAACTCGCGACTAAATAAAGGAAGTCGAGCAGGTCACATGCCGTAAGATAATATACATGTGGGTCATTAGTCCCCTCTTTATAAGTCTTGACATGAACCCTCCATGGATATTTTATCTCTAGGAGATAGAGTCCACCTACCAAGGAAGTCCTGACGAATTTCGTGCAGACGAAAGAGCACAATAAGGGGCGCCATAGGGGGTACCAGGTATGAAAAACAAGCAAATATTAATAAACGGTATCAATAGTTTGTACTCATGGGAACCTTACTTAGAGAATTTAGATTTCAATGCCGCTTATACTGTTTCGAAATAAGGCCCTTTTCTAACAGCAGAAAACATTTAAAGAAAATTCGTTGAGCCGATTTCGAGAAACTCGCGACTAAATAAAGGAAGTCGAGCAGGTCACATGCCGTAAGATAATATACATGTGGGTCATTAGTCCCCTCTTTATAAGTCTTGACATGAACCCTCCATGGATATTTTATCTCTAGGAGATAGAGTCCACCTACGAAGGAAGTCCTGACGAATTTCGTGCAGACGAAAGAGCACAATAAGGGGCGCCATAGGGGGTACCAGGTATGAAAAACAAGCAAATATTAATAAACGGTATCAATAGTTTGTACTCATGGGAACCTTACTTGGAGAATTTGGATTTCAATGCCGCTTATACTGTTTCGAAATAAGGCCCTTTTCTAACAGCAGAAAACATTTAAAGAAAATTCGTCGAGCCGATTTCGAGAAACTCGCGACTAAATAAAGGAAGTCGAGCAGGTCACATGCCGTAAGATAATATACATGTGGGTCATTAGTCCCCTCTTTATAAGTCTTGACATGAACCCTCCATGGATATTTTATCTCTAGGAGATAGAGTCCACCTACGAAGGAAGTCCTGACGAATTTCGTGCAGACGAAAGAGCACAATAAGGGGCGCCATAGGGGGTACCAGGTATGAAAAACAAGCAAATATTAATAAACGGTATCAATAGTTTGTACTCATGGGAACCTTACTTAGAGAATTTGGATTTCAATGCCGCTTATACTGTTTCGAAATAAGGCCCTTTTCTAACAGCAGATAACATTGAAAGAAAATTCGTCGAGCCGATTTCGGGAAACTCGCGACTAAATAAAGGAAGTCGAGCAGGTCACATGCCGTAAGATAATATACATGTGGGTCATTAGTCCCCTCTTTATAAGTCTTGACATGAACCCTCCATGGATATTTTATCTCTAGGAGATAGAGTCCACCTACGAAGGAAGTCCTGACGAATTTCGTGCAGACGAAAGAGCACAATAAGGGGCGCCATAGGGGGTACCAGGTATGAAAAACAAGCAAATATTAATAAACGGTATCAATAGTTTGTACTCATGGGAACCTTACTTAGAGAATTTGGATTTCAATGCCGCTTATACTGTTTCGAAATAAGGCCCTTTTCTAACAGCAGAAAACATTTAAAGAAAATTCGTCGAGCCGATTTCGAGAAACTCGCGACTAAATAAAGGAAGTCGAGCAGGTCACATGCCGTAAGATAATATACATGTGGGTCATTAGTCCCCTCTTTATGTCTTGACATGAACCCTCCATGGATATTTTATCTCTAGGAGATAGAGTCCACCTACGAAGGAAGTCCTGACGAATTTCGTGCAGACGAAAGAGCACAATAAGGGGCGCCATAGGGGGTACCAGGTATGAAAAACAAGCAAATATTAATAAACGGTATCAATAGTTTGTACTCATGGGAACCTTACTTAGAGAATTTGGATTTCAATGCCGCTTATACTGTTTCGAAATAAGGCCCTTTTCTAACAGCAGAAAACATTTAAAGAAAATTCGTCGAGCCGATTTCGAGAAACTCGCGACTAAATAAAGGAAGTCGAGCAGGTCACATGCCGTAAGATAATATACATGTGGGTCATTAGTCCCCTCTTTATAAGTCTTGACATGAACCCTCCATGGATATTTTATCTCTAGGAGATAGAGTCCACCTACGAAGGAAGTCCTGACGAATTTCGTGCAGACGAAAGAGCACAATAAGGGGCGCCATAGGGGGTACCAGGTATGAAAAACAAGCAAATATTAATAAACGGTATCAATAGTTTGTACTCATGGGAACCTTACTTAGAGAATTTGGATTTCAATGCCGCTTATACTGTTTCGAAATAAGGCCCTTTTCTAACAGCAGATAACATTGAAAGAAAATTCGTCGAGCCGATTTCGGGAAACTCGCGACTAAATAAAGGAAGTCGAGCAGGTCACATGCCGTAAGATAATATACATGTGGGTCATTAGTCCCCTCTTTATAAGTCTTGACATGAACCCTCCATGGATATTTTATCTCTAGGAGATAGAGTCCACCTACGAAGGAAGTCCTGACGAATTTCGTGCAGACGAAAGAGCACAATAAGGGGCGCCATAGGGGGTACCAGGTATGAAAAACAAGCAAATATTAATAAACGGTATCAATAGTTTGTACTCATGGGAACCTTACTTAGAGAATTTGGATTTCAATGCCGCTTATACTGTTTCGAAATAAGGCCCTTTTCTAAGAGCAGAAAACATTTAAAGAAAATTCGTCGAGCCGATTTCGAGAAACTCGCGACTAAATAAAGGAAGTCGAGCAGGTCACATGCCGTAAGATAATATACATGTGGGTCATTAGTCCCCTCTTTATAAGTCTTGACATGAACCCTCCATGGATATTTTATCTCTAGGAGATAGAGTCCACCTACCAAGGAAGTCCTGACGAATTTCGTGCAGACGAAAGAGCACAATAAGGGGCGCCATAGGGGGTACCAGGTATGAAAAACAAGCAAATATTAATAAACGGTATCAATAGTTTGTACTCATGGGAACCTTACTTAGAGAATTTGGATTTCAATGCCGCTTAAACTGTTTCGAAATAAGGCCCTTTTCTAACAGCAGATAACATTGAAAGAAAATTCGTCGAGCCGATTTCGAGAAACTCGCGACTAAATAAAGGAAGTCGAGCAGGTCACATGCCGTAAGATAATATACATGTGGGTCATTAGTCCCCTCTTTATAAGTCTTGACATGAACCCTCCATGGATATTTTATCTCTAGGAGATAGAGTCCACCTACGAAGGAAGTCCTGACGAATTTCGTGCAGACGAAAGAGCACAATAAGGGGCGCCATAGGGGGTACCAGGTATGAAAAACAAGCAAATATTAATAAACGGTATCAATAGTTTGTACTCATGGGAACCTTACTTAGAGAATTTGGATTTCAATGCCGCTTATACTGTTTCGAAATAAGGCCCTTTTCTAACAGCAGAAAACATTGAAAGAAAATTCGTCGAGCCGATTTCGAGAAACTCGCGACTAAATAAAGGAAGTCGAGCAGGTCACATGCCGTAAGATAATATACATGTGGGTCATTAGTCCCCTCTTTATAAGTCTTGACATGAACCCTCCATGGATATTTTATCTCTAGGAGATAGAGTCCACCTACCAAGGAAGTCCTGACGAATTTCGTGCAGACGAAAGAGCACAATAAGGGGCGCCATAGGGGGTACCAGGTATGAAAAACAAGCAAATATTAATAAACGGTATCAATAATTTGTACTCATGGGAACCTTACTTAGAGAATTTGGATTTCAATGCCGCTTATACTGTTTCGAAATAAGGCCCTTTTCTAACAGCAGAAAACATTTAAAGAAAATTCGTCGAGCCGATTTCGAGAAACTCGCGACTAAATAAAGGAAGTCGAGCAGGTCACATGCCGTAAGATAATATACATGTGGGTCATTAGTCCCCTCTTTATAAGTCTTGACATGAACCCTCCATGGATATTTTATCTCTAGGAGATAGAGTCCACCTACCAAGGAAGTCCTGACGAATTTCGTGCAGACGAAAGAGCACAATAAGGGGCGCCATAGGGGGTACCAGGTATGAAAAACAAGCAAATATTAATAAACGGTATCAATAGTTTGTACTCATGGGAACCTTACTTAGAGAATTTGGATTTCAATGCCGCTTATACTGTTTCGAAATAAGGCCCTTTTCTAACAGCAGAAAACATTTAAAGAAAATTCGTCGAGCCGATTTCGAGAAACTCGCGACTAAATAAAGGAAGTCGAGCAGGTCACATGCCGTAAGATAATATATATGTGGGTCATTAGTCCCCTCTTTATAAGTCTTGACATGAACCCTCCATGGATATTTTATCTCTAGGAGATAGAGTCCACCTACGAAGGAAGTCCTGACGAATTTCGTGCAGACGAAAGAGCACAATAAGGGGCGCCATAGGGGGTACCAGGTATGAAAAACAAGCAAATATTAATAAACGGTATCAATAGTTTGTACTCATGGGAACCTTACTTAGAGAATTTAGATTTCAATGCCGCTTATACTGTTCCGAAATAAGGCCCTTTTCTAACAGCAGAAAACATTTAAAGAAAATTCGTCGAGCCGATTTCGAGAAACTCGCGACTAAATAAAGGAAGTCGAGCAGGTCACATGCCGTAAGATAATATACATGTGGGTCATTAGTCCCCTCTTTATAAGTCTTGACATGAACCCTCCATGGATATTTTATCTCTAGGAGATAGAGTCCACCTACGAAGGAAGTCCTGACGAATTTCGTGCAGACGAAAGAGCACAATAAGGGGCGCCATAGGGGGTACCAGGTATGAAAAACAAGCAAATATTAATAAACGGTATCAATAGTTTGTACTCATGGGAACCTTACTTAGAGAATTTGGATTTCAATGCCGCTTATACTGTTTCGAAATAAGGCCCTTTTCTAACAGCAGAAAACATTTAAAGAAAATTCGTCGAGCCGATTTCGAGAAACTCGCGACTAAATAAAGGAAGTCGAGCAGGTCACATGCCGTAAGATAATATACATGTGGGTCATTAGTCCCCTCTTTATAAGTCTTGACATGAACCCTCCATGGATATTTTATCTCTAGGAGATAGAGTCCACCTACGAAGGAAGTCCTGACGAATTTCGTGCAGACGAAAGAGCACAATAAGGGGCGCCATAGGGGGTACCAGGTATGAAAAACAAGCAAATATTAATAAACGGTATCAATAGTTTGTACTCATGGGAACCTTACTTAGAGAATTTGGATTTCAATGCCGCTTATACTGTTTCGAAATAAGGCCCTTTTCTAACAGCAGAAAACATTTAAAGAAAATTCGTCGAGCCGATTTCGAGAAACTCGCGACTAAATAAAGGAAATGGAGCAGGTCACATGCCGTAAGATAATATACATGTGGGTCATTAGTCCCCTCTTTATAAGTCTTGACATGAACCCTCCATGGATATTTTATCTCTAGGAGATAGAGTCCACCTACGAAGGAAGTCCTGACGAATTTCGTGCAGACGAAAGAGCACAATAAGGGGCGCCATAGGGGGTACCAGGTATGAAAAACAAGCAAATATTAATAAACGGTATCAATAGTTTGTACTCATGGGAACCTTACTTAGAGAATTTGGATTTCAATGCCGCTTATACTGTTTCGAAATAAGGCCCTTTTCTAACAGCAGAAAACATTTAAAGAAAATTCGTCGAGCCGATTTCGAGAAACTCGCGACTAAATAAAGGAAGTCGAGCAGGTCACATGCCGTAAGATAATATACATGTGGGTCATTAGTCCCCTCTTTATAAGTCTTGACATGAACCCTCCATGGATATTTTATCTCTAGGAGATAGAGTCCACCTACGAAGGAAGTCCTGACGAATTTCGTGCAGACGAAAGAGCACAATAAGGGGCGCCATAGGGGGTACCAGGTATGAAAAACAAGCAAATATTAATAAACGGTATCAATAGTTTGTACTCATGGGAACCTTACTTAGAGAATTTGGATTTCAATGCCGCTTATACTGTTTCGAAATAAGGCCCTTTTCTAACAGCAGAAAACATTTAAAGAAAATTCGTCGAGCCGATTTCGAGAAACTCGCGACAAAATAAAGGAAGTCGAGCAGGTCACATGCCGTAAGATGATATATATGTGGGTCATTAGTCTCCTCTTTATAAGTCTTGACATGAACCCTCCATGGATATTTTATCTCTAGGAGATAGAGTCCACCTACGAAGGAAGTCCTGACGAATTTCGTGCAGACGAAAGAGCACAATAAGGGGCGCCATAGGGGGTACCAGGTATGAAAAACAAGCAAATATTTATAAACGGAATCAATAGTTTGTACTCATGGGAACCTTACTTAGAGAATTTGGATTTCAATGCCGCTTATACTGTTTCGAAATAAGGCCCTTTTCTAACAGCAGAAAACATTGAAAGAAAATTCGTCGAGCCGATTTCGAGAAACACGCGACTAAATAAAGGAAGTCGAGCAGGTCACATGCCGTAGGATAATATACATGTGGGTCATTAGTCCCCTCTTTATAAGTCTTGACATGAACCCTCCATGGATATTTTATCTCTAGGAGATAGAGTCCACCTACGAAGGAAGTCCTGACGAATTTCGTGCAGACGAAAGAGCACAATAAGGGGCGCCATAGGGGGTACCAGGTATGAAAAACAAGCAAATATTAATAAACGGTATCAATAGTTTGTACTCATGGGAACTTACTTAGAGAATTTGGATTTCAATGCCGCTTATACTGTTTCGAAATAAGGCCCTTTTCTAACAGCAGAAAACATTTAAAGAAAATTCGTCGAGCCGATTTCGAGAAACTCGCGACTAAATAAAGGAAGTCGAGCAGGTCACATGCCGTAAGATAATATACATGTGGGTCATTAGTCCCCTCTTTATAAGTCTTGACATGAACCCTCCATGGATATTTTATCTTCTAGGAGATAGAGTCCACCTACGAAGGAAGTCCTGACGAATTTCGTGCAGACGAAAGAGCACAATAAGGGGCGCCATAGGGGGTACCAGGTATGAAAAACAAGCAAATATTAATAAACGGTATCAATAGTTTGTACTCATGGGAACCTTACTTAGAGAATTTGGATTTCAATGCCGCTTATACTGTTTCGAAATAAGGCCCTTTTCTAACAGCAGAAAACATTTAAAGAAAATTCGTCGAGCCGATTTCGAGAAACTCGCGACTAAATAAAGGAGGTCGAGCAGGTCACATGCCTTAAGATAATATACATGTGGGTCATTAGTCCCCTCTTTATAAGTCTTGACATGAACCCTCCCATGGATATTTTATCTCTAGGAGATAGAGTCCACCTACGAAGGAAGTCCTGACGAATTTCGTGCAGACGAAAGAGCACAATAAGGGGCGCCATAGGGGGTACCAGGTATGAAAAACAAGCAAATATTAATAAACGGTATCAATAGTTTGTACTCATGGGAACCTTACTTAGAGAATTTGGATTTCAATGCCGCTTATACTGTTTCGAAATAAGGCCCTTTTCTAACAGCAGAAAACATTTAAAGAAAATTCGTCGAGCCGATTTCGAGAAACTCGCGACTAAATAAAGGAAATGGAGCAGGTCACATGCCGTAAGATAATATACATGTGGGTCATTAGTCCCCTCTTTATAAGTCTTGACATGAACCCTCCATGGATATTTTATCTCTAGGAGATAGAGTCCACCTACGAAGGAAGTCCTGACGAATTTCGTGCAGACGAAAGAGCACAATAAGGGGCGCCATAGGGGGTACCAGGTATGAAAAACAAGCAAATATTAATAAACGGTATCAATAGTTTGTACTCATGGGAACCTTACTTAGAGAATTTGGATTTCAATGCCGCTTATACTGTTTCGAAATAAGGCCCTTTTCTAACAGCAGAAAACATTTAAAGAAAATTCGTCGAGCCGATTTCGAGAAACTCGCGACTAAATAAAGGAAATGGAGCAGGTCACATGCCGTAAGATAATATACATGTGGGTCATTAGTCCCCTCTTTATAAGTCTTGACATGAACCCTCCATGGATATTTTATCTCTAGGAGATAGAGTCCACCTACGAAGGAAGTCCTGACGAATTTCGTGCAGACGAAAGAGCACAATAAGGGGCGCCATAGGGGGTACCAGGTATGAAAAACAAGCAAATATTAATAAACGGTATCAATAGTTTGTACTCATGGGAACCTTACTTAGAGAATTTGGATTTCAATGCCGCTTATACTGTTTCGAAATAAGGCCCTTTTCTAACAGCAGAAAACATTTAAAGAAAATTCGTCGAGCCGATTTCGAGAAACTCGCGACTAAATAAAGGAAGTCGAGCAGGTCACATGCCGTAAGATAATATACATGTGGGTCATTAGTCCCCTCTTTATAAGTCTTGACATGAACCCTCCATGGATATTTTATCTCTAGGAGATAGAGTCCACCTACGAAGGAAGTCCTGACGAATTTCGTGCAGACGAAAGAGCACAATAAGGGGCGCCATAGGGGGTACCAGGTATGAAAAACAAGCAAATATTAATAAACGGTATCAATAGTTTGTACTCATGGGAACCTTACTTAGAGAATTTGGATTTCAATGCCGCTTATACTGTTTCGAAATAAGGCCCTTTTCTAACAGCAGAAAACATTTAAAGAAAATTCGTCGAGCCGATTTCGAGAAACTCGCGACAAAATAAAGGAAGTCGAGCAGGTCACATGCCGTAAGATGATATATATGTGGGTCATTAGTCTCCTCTTTATAAGTCTTGACATGAACCCTCCATGGATATTTTATCTCTAGGAGATAGAGTCCACCTACGAAGGAAGTCCTGACGAATTTTCGTGCAGACGAAAGAGCACAATAAGGGGGCGCCATAGGGGGTACCAGGTATGAAAAACAAGCAAATATTTATAAACGGAATCAATAGTTTGTACTCATGGGAACCTTACTTAGAGAATTTGGATTTCAATGCCGCTTATACTGTTTCGAAATAAGGCCCTTTTCTAACAGCAGAAAACATTGAAAGAAAATTCGTCGAGCCGATTTCGAGAAACACGCGACTAAATAAAGGAAGTCGAGCAGGTCACATGCCGTAGGATAATATACATGTGGGTCATTAGTCCCCTCTTTATAAGTCTTGACATGAACCCTCCATGGATATTTTATCTCTAGGAGATAGAGTCCACCTACGAAGGAAGTCCTGACGAATTTCGTGCAGACGAAAGAGCACAATAAGGGGCGCCATAGGGGGTACCAGGTATGAAAAAACAAGCAAATATTAATAAACGGTATCAATAGTTTGTACTCATGGGAACCTTACTTAGAGAATTTGGATTTCAATGCCGCTTATACTGTTTCGAAATAAGGCCCTTTTCTAACAGCAGAAAACATTTAAAGAAAATTCGTCGAGCCGATTTCGAGAAACTCGCGACTAAATAAAGGAAGTCGAGCAGGTCACATGCCGTAAGATAATATACATGTGGGTCATTAGTCCCCTCTTTATAAGTCTTGACATGAACCCTCCATGGATATTTTATCTCTAGGAGATAGAGTCCACCTACGAAGGAAGTCCTGACGAATTTCGTGCAGACGAAAGAGCACAATAAGGGGCGCCATAGGGGGTACCAGGTATGAAAAACAAGCAAATATTAATAAACGGTATCAATAGTTTGTACTCATGGGAACCTTACTTAGAGAATTTGGATTTCAATGCCGCTTATACTGTTTCGAAATAAGGCCCTTTTCTAACAGCAGAAAACATTTAAAGAAAATTCGTCGAGCCGATTTCGAGAAACTCGCGACTAAATAAAGGAGGTCGAGCAGGTCACATGCCTTAAGATAATATACATGTGGGTCATTAGTCCCCTCTTTATAAGTCTTGACATGAACCCTCCATGGATATTTTATCTCTAGGAGATAGAGTCCACCTACGAAGGAAGTCCTGACGAATTTCGTGCAGACGAAAGAGCACAATAAGGGGCGCCATAGGGGGTACCAGGTATGAAAAACAAGCAAATATTAATAAACGGTATCAATAGTTTGTACTCATGGGAACCTTACTTAGAGAATTTGGATTTCAATGCCGCTTATACTGTTTCGAAATAAGGCCCTTTTCTAACAGCAGAAAACATTTAAAGAAAATTCGTCGAGCCGATTTCGAGAAACTCGCGACTAAATAAAGGAAGTCGAGCAGGTCACATGCCGTAAGATAATATATATGTGGGTCATTAGTCCCCTCTTTATAAGTCTTGACATGAACCCTCCATGGATATTTTATCTCTAGGAGATAGAGTCCACCTACGAAGGAAGTCCTGACGAATTTCGTGCAGACGAAAGAGCACAATAAGGGGCGCCATAGGGGGTACCAGGTATGAAAAACAAGCAAATATTAATAAACGGTATCAATAGTTTGTACTCATGGGAACCTTACTTAGAGAATTTGGATTTCAATGCCGCTTATACTGTTTCGAAATAAGGCCCTTTTCTAACAGCAGAAAACATTTAAAGAAAATTCGTCGAGCCGATTTCGAGAAACTCGCGACTAAATAAAGGAAGTCGAGCAGGTCACATGCCGTAAGATAATATACATGTGGGTCATTAGTCCCCTCTTTATAAGTCTTGACATGAACCCTCCATGGATATTTTATCTCTAGGAGATAGAGTCCACCTACGAAGGAAGTCCTGACGAATTTCGTGCAGACGAAAGAGCACAATAAGGGGCGCCATAGGGGGTACCAGGTATGAAAAACAAGCAAATATTAATAAACGGTATCAATAATTTGTACTCATGGGAACCTTACTTAGAGAATTTGGATTTCAATGCCGCTTATACTGTTTCGAAATAAGGCCCTTTTCTAACAGCAGAAAACATTGAAAGAAAATTCGTCGAGCCGATTTCGAGAAACTCGCGACTAAATAAAGGAAGTCGAGCAGGTCACATGCCTTAAGATAATATACATGTGGGTCATTAGTCCCCTCTTTATAAGTCTTGACATGAACCCTCCATGGATATTTTATCTCTAGGAGATAGAGTCCACCTACGAAGGAAGTCCTGACGAATTTCGTGCAGACGAAAGAGCACAATAAGGGGCGCCATAGGGGGTACCAGGTATGAAAAACAAGCAAATATTAATAAACGGTATCAATAGTTTGTACTCATGGGAACCTTACTTAGAGAATTTGGATTTCAATGCCGCTTATAATGTTTCGAAATAAGGCCCTTTTCTAACAGCAGAAAACATTTAAAGAAAATTCGTCGAGCCGATTTCGAGAAACTCGCGACTAAATAAAGGAAGTCGAGCAGGTCACATGCCGTAAGATAATATACATGTGGGTCATTAGTCCCCTCTTTATAAGTCTTGACATGAACCCTCCATGGATATTTTATCTCTAGGAGATAGAGTCCACCTACGAAGGAAGTCCTGACGAATTTCGTGCAGACGAAAGAGCACAATAAGGGGCGCCATAGGGGGTACCAGGTATGAAAAACAAGCAAATATTAATAAACGGTATCAATAGTTTGTACTCATGGGAACCTTACTTAGAGAATTTAGATTTCAATGCCGCTTATACTGTTTCGAAATAAGGCCCTTTTCTAACAGCAGAAAACATTTAAAGAAAATTCGTCGAGCCGATTTCGAGAAACTCGCGACTAAATAAAGGAAGTCGAGCAGGTCACATGCCGTAAGATAATATACATGTGGGTCATTAGTCCCCTCTTTATAAGTCTTGACATGAACCCTCCATGGATATTTTATCTCTAGGAGATAGAGTCCACCTACGAAGGAAGTCCTGACGAATTTCGTGCAGACGAAAGAGCACAATAAGGGGCGCCATAGGGGGTACCAGGTATGAAAAACAAGCAAATATTAATAAACGGCATCAATAGTTTGTACTCATGGGAACCTTACTTAGAGAATTTGGATTTCAATGCCGCTTATACTGTTTCGAAATAAGGCCCTTTTCTAACAGCAGAAAACATTTAAAGAAAATTCGTCGAGCCGATTTCGAGAAACTCGCGACTAAATAAAGGAAGTCGAGCAGGTCACATGCCGTAAGATAATATACATGTGGGTCATTAGTCCCCTCTTTATAAGTCTTGACATGAACCCTCCATGGATATTTTATCTCTAGGAGATAGAGTCCACCTACGAAGGAAGTCCTGACGAATTTCGTGCAGACGAAAGAGCACAATAAGGGGCGCCATAGGGGGTACCAGGTATGAAAAACAAGCAAATATTAATAAACGGTATCAATAATTTGTACTCATGGGAACCTTACTTAGAGAATTTGGATTTCAATGCCGCTTATACTGTTTCGAAATAAGGCCCTTTTCTAACAGCAGAAAACATTTAAAGAAAATTCGTCGAGCCGATTTCGAGAAACTCGCGACTAAATAAAGGAAGTCGAGCAGGTCACATGCCGTAAGATAATATACATGTGGGTCATTAGTCCCCTCTTTATAAGTCTTGACATGAACCCTCCATGGATATTTTATCTCTAGGAGATAGAGTCCACCTACGAAGGAAGTCCTGACGAATTTCGTGCAGACGAAAGAGCACAATAAGGGGCGCCATAGGGGGTACCAGGTATGAAAAACAAGCAAATATTAATAAACGGTATCAATAGTTTGTACTCATGGGAACCTTACTTAGAGAATTTGGATTTCAATGCCGCTTATACTGTTTCGAAATAAGGCCCTTTTCTAACAGCAGAAAACATTTAAAGAAAATTCGTCGAGCCGATTTCGAGAAACTCGCGACTAAATAAAGGAAGTCGAGCAGGTCACATGCCGTAAGATAATATACATGTGGGTCATTAGTCCCCTCTTTATAAGTCTTGACATGAACCCTCCATGGATATTTTATCTCTAGGAGATAGAGTCCACCTACGAAGGAAGTCCTGACGAATTTCGTGCAGACGAAAGAGCACAATAAGGGGCGCCATAGGGGGTACCAGGTATGAAAAACAAGCAAATATTAATAAACGGTATCAATAGTTTGTACTCATGGGAACCTTACTTAGAGAATTTAGATTTCAATGCCGCTTATACTGTTTCGAAATAAGGCCCTTTTCTAACAGCAGAAAACATTTAAAGAAAATTCGTCGAGCCGATTTCGAGAAACTCGCGACTAAATAAAGGAAGTCGAGCAGGTCACATGCCGTAAGATAATATACATGTGGGTCATTAGTCCCCTCTTTATAAGTCTTGACATGAACCCTCCATGGATATTTTATCTCTAGGAGATAGAGTCCACCTACGAAGGAAGTCCTGACGAATTTCGTGCAGACGAAAGAGCACAATAAGGGGCGCCATAGGGGGTACCAGGTATGAAAAACAAGCAAATATTTATAAACGGAATCAATAGTTTGTACTCATGGGAACCTTACTTAGAGAATTTGGATTTCAATGCCGCTTATACTGTTTCGAAATAAGGCCCTTTTCTAACAGCAGAAAACATTGAAAGAAAATTCGTCGAGCCGATTTCGAGAAACACGCGACTAAATAAAGGAAGTCGAGCAGGTCACATGCCGTAAGATAATATACATGTGGGTCATTAGTCCCCTCTTTATAAGTCTTGACATGAACCCTCCATGGATATTTTATCTCTAGGAGATAGAGTCCACCTACGAAGGAAGTCCTGACGAATTTCGTGCAGACGAAAGAGCACAATAAGGGGCGCCATAGGGGGTACCAGGTATGAAAAACAAGCAAATATTAATAAACGGTATCAATAGTTTGTACTCATGGGAACCTTACTTAGAGAATTTGGATTTCAATGCCGCTTATACTGTTTCGAAATAAGGCCCTTTTCTAACAGCAGAAAACATTTAAAGAAAATTCGTCGAGCCGATTTCGAGAAACTCGCGACTAAATAAAGGAAGTCGAGCAGGTCACATGCCGTAAGATAATATACATGTGGGTCATTAGTCCCCTCTTTATAAGTCTTGACATGAACCCTCCATGGATATTTTATCTCTAGGAGATAGAGTCCACCTACGAAGGAAGTCCTGACGAATTTCGTGCAGACGAAAGAGCACAATAAGGGGCGCCATAGGGGGTACCAGGTATGAAAAACAAGCAAATATTAATAAACGGTATCAATAGTTTGTACTCATGGGAACCTTACTTAGAGAATTTGGATTTCAATGCCGCTTATACTGTTTCGAAATAAGGCCCTTTTCTAACAGCAGAAAACATTTAAAGAAAATTCGTCGAGCCGATTTCGAGAAACTCGCGACTAAATAAAGGAAGTCGAGCAGGTCACATGCCTTAAGATAATATACATGTGGGTCATTAGTCCCCTCTTTATAAGTCTTGACATGAACCCTCCATGGATATTTTATCTCTAGGAGATAGAGTCCACCTACGAAGGAAGTCCTGACGAATTTCGTGCAGACGAAAGAGCACAATAAGGGGCGCCATAGGGGGTACCAGGTATGAAAAACAAGCAAATATTAATAAACGGTATCAATAGTTTGTACTCATGGGAACCTTACTTAGAGAATTTGGATTTCAATGCCGCTTATACTGTTTCGAAATAAGGCCCTTTTCTAACAGCAGAAAACATTTAAAGAAAATTCGTCGAGCCGATTTCGAGAAACTCGCGACTAAATAAAGGAAGTCGAGCAGGTCACATGCCGTAAGATAATATACATGTGGGTCATTAGTCCCCTCTTTATAAGTCTTGACATGAACCCTCCATGGATATTTTATCTCTAGGAGATAGAGTCCACCTACGAAGGAAGTCCTGACGAATTTCGTGCAGACGAAAGAGCACAATAAGGGGCGCCATAGGGGGTACCAGGTATGAAAAACAAGCAAATATTAATAAACGGTATCAATAATTTGTACTCATGGGAACCTTACTTAGAGAATTTGGATTTCAATGCCGCTTATACTGTTTCGAAATAAGGCCCTTTTCTAACAGCAGAAAACATTTAAAGAAAATTCGTCGAGCCGATTTCGAGAAACTCGCGACTAAATAAAGGAAGTCGAGCAGGTCACATGCCGTAAGATAATATACATGTGGGTCATTAGTCCCCTCTTTATAAGTCTTGACATGAACCCTCCATGGATATTTTATCTCTAGGAGATAGAGTCCACCTACGAAGGAAGTCCTGACGAATTTCGTGCAGACGAAAGAGCACAATAAGGAGCGCCATAGGGGGTACCAGGTATGAAAAACAAGCAAATATTAATAAACGGTATCAATAGTTTGTACTCATGGGAACCTTGCTTAGAGAATTTGGATTTCAATGCCGCTTATACTGTTTCCAAATAAGGCCCTTTTCTAACAGCAGAAAACATTTAAAGAAAATTCGTCGAGCCGATTTCGAGAAACTCGCGACTAAATAAAGGAAGTCGAGCAGGTCACATGCCTTAAGATAATATACATGTGGGTTATTAGTCCCCTCTTTATAAGTCTTGACATGAACCCTCCATGGATATTTTATCTCTAGGAGATAGAGTCCACCTACGAAGGAAGTCCTGACGAATTTCGTGCAGACGAAAGAGCACAATAAGGGGCGCCATAGGGGGTACCAGGTATGAAAAACAAGCAAATATTAATAAACGGTATCAATAGTTTGTACTCATGGGAACCTTACTTAGAGAATTTGGATTTCAATGCCGCTTATACTGTTTCGAAATAAGGCCCTTTTCTAACAGCAGAAAACATTTAAAGAAAATTCGTCGAGCCGATTTCGAGAAACTCGCGACTAAATAAAGGAAGTCGAGCAGGTCACATGCCGTAAGATAATATACATGTGGGTCATTAGTCCCCTCTTTATAAGTCTTGACATGAACCCTCCATGGATATTTTATCTCTAGGAGATAGAGTCCACCTACGAAGGAAGTCCTGACGAATTTCGTGCAGACGAAAGAGCACAATAAGGGGCGCCATAGGGGGTACCAGGTATGAAAAACAAGCAAATATTAATAAACGGTATCAATAATTTGTACTCATGGGAACCTTACTTAGAGAATTTGGATTTCAATGCCGCTTATACTGTTTCGAAATAAGGCCCTTTTCTAACAGCAGAAAACATTTAAAGAAAATTCGTCGAGCCGATTTCGAGAAACTCGCGACTAAATAAAGGAAGTCGAGCAGGTCACATGCCGTAAGATAATATACATGTGGGTCATTAGTCCCCTCTTTATAAGTCTTGACATGAACCCTCCATGGATATTTTATCTCTAGGAGATAGAGTCCACCTACGAAGGAAGTCCTGACGAATTTCGTGCAGACGAAAGAGCACAATAAGGAGCGCCATAGGGGGTACCAGGTATGAAAAACAAGCAAATATTAATAAACGGTATCAATAGTTTGTACTCATGGGAACCTTGCTTAGAGAATTTGGATTTCAATGCCGCTTATACTGTTTCCAAATAAGGCCCTTTTCTAACAGCAGAAAACATTTAAAGAAAATTCGTCGAGCCGATTTCGAGAAACTCGCGACTAAATAAAGGAAGTCGAGCAGGTCACATGCCGTAAGATAATATACATGTGGGTCATTAGTCCCCTCTTTATAAGTCTTGACATGAACCCTCCATGGATATTTTATCTCTAGGAGATAGAGTCCACCTACGAAGGAAGTCCTGACGAATTTCGTGCAGACGAAAGAGCACAATAAGGGGCGCCATAGGGGGTACCAGGTATGAAAAACAAGCAAATATTAATAAACGGTATCAATAGTTTGTACTCATGGGAACCTTACTTAGAGAATTTAGATTTCAATGCCGCTTATACTGTTTCGAAATAAGGCCCTTTTCTAACAGCAGAAAACATTTAAAGAAAATTCGTCGAGCCGATTTCGAGAAACTCGCGACTAAATAAAGGAAGTCGAGCAGGTCACATGCCGTAAGATAATATACATGTGGGTCATTAGTCCCCTCTTTATAAGTCTTGACATGAACCCTCCATGGATATTTTATCTCTAGGAGATAGAGTCCACCTACGAAGAAAGTCCTGACGAATTTCGTGCAGACGAAAGAGCACAATAAGGGGCGCCATAGGGGGTACCAGGTATAAAAAACAAGCAAATATTTATAAACGGAATCAATAGTTTGTACTCATGGGAACCTTACTTAGAGAATTTGGATTTCAATGCCGCTTATACTGTTTCGAAATAAGGCCCTTTTCTAACAGCAGAAAACATTGAAAGAAAATTCGTCGAGCCGATTTCGAGAAACTCGCGACAAAATAAAGGAAGTCGAGCAGGTCACATGCCGTAAGATAATATACATGTGGGTCATTAGTCCCCTCTTTATAAGTCTTGGCATGAACCCTCCATGGATATTTTATCTCTAGGAGATAGAGTCCACCTACGAAGGAAGTCCTGACGAATTTCGTGCAGACGAAAGAGCACAATAAAGGGCGCCATAGGGGGTACCAGGTATGAAAAACAAGCAAATATTAATAAACGGTATCAATAGTTTGTACTCATGGGAACCTTACTTAGAGAATTTGGATTTCAATGCCGCTTATACTGTTTCGAAATAAGGCCCTTTTCTAACAGCAGAAAACATTTAAAGAAAATTCGTCGAGCCGATTTCGAGAAACTCGCGACTAAATAAAGGAAGTCGAGCAGGTCACATGCCGTAAGATAATATACATGTGGGTCATTAGTCCCCTCTTTATAAGTCTTGACATGAACCCTCCATGGATATTTTATCTCTAGGAGATAGAGTCCAAATACGAAGGAAGTCCTGACGAATTTCGTGCAGACGAAAGAGCACAATAAGGGGCGCCATAGGGGGTACCAGGTATGAAAAACAAGCAAATATTAATAAACGGTATCAATAGTTTGTACTCATGGGAACCTTACTTAGAGAATTTGGATTTCAATGCCGCTTATACTGTTTCGAAATAAGGCCCTTTTCTAACAGCAGGTAACATTTAAAGAAAATTCGTCGAGCCGATTTCGAGAAACTCGCGACTAAATAAAGGAAGTCGAGCAGGTCACATGCCGTAAGATAATATACATGTGGGTCATTAGTCCCCTCTTTATAAGTCTTGACATGAACCCTCCATGGATATTTTATCTCTAGGAGATAGAGTCCACCTACGAAGGAAGTCCTGACGAATTTCGTGCAGACGAAAGAGCACAATAAGGGGCGCCATAGGGGGTACCAGGTATGAAAAACAAGCAAATATTAATAAACGGTATCAATAGTTTGTACTCATGGGAACCTTACTTAGAGAATTTGGATTTCAATGCCGCTTATACTGTTTTGAAATAAGGCCCTTTTCTAACAGCAGAAAACATTTAAAGAAAATTCGTCGAGCCGATTTCGAGAAACTCGCGACTAAATAAAGGAAGTCGAGCAGGTCACATGCCGTAAGATAATATACATGTGGGTCATTAGTCCCCTCTTTATAAGTCTTGACATGAACCCTCCATGGATATTTTATCTCTAGGAGATAGAGTCCACCTACGAAGGAAGTCCTGACGAATTTCGTGCAGACGAAAGAGCACAATAAGGGGCGCCATAGGGGGTACCAGGTATGAAAAACAAGCAAATATTAATAAACGGTATCAATAGTTTGTACTCATGGGAACCTTACTTAGAGAATTTGGATTTCAATGCCGCTTATACTGTTTCGAAATAAGGCCCTTTTCTAACAGCAGAAAACATTTAAAGAAAATTCGTCGAGCCGATTTCGAGAAACTCGCGACTAAATAAAGGAAGTCGAGCAGGTCACATGCCGTAAGATAATATACATGTGGGTCATTAGTCCCCTCTTTATAAGTCTTGACATGAACCCTCCATGGATATTTTATCTCTAGGAGATAGAGTCCACCTACGAAGGAAGTCCTGACGAATTTCGTGCAGACGAAAGAGCACAATAAGGGGCGCCATAGGGGGTACCAGGTATGAAAAACAAGCAAATATTAATAAACGGTATCAATAGTTTGTACTCATGGGAACCTTACTTAGAGAATTTGGATTTCAATGCCGCTTAAACTGTTTCGAAATAAGGCCCTTTTCTAACAGCAGAAAACATTTAAAGAAAATTCGTCGAGCCGATTTCGAGAAACTCGCGACTAAATAAAGGAAGTCGAGCAGGTCACATGCCGTAAGATAATATACATGTGGGTCATTAGTCCCCTCTTTATAAGTCTTGACATGAACCCTCCATGGATATTTTATCTCTAGGAGATAGAGTCCACCTACGAAGGAAGTCCTGACGAATTTCGTGCAGACGAAAGAGCACAATAAGGGGCGCCATAGGGGGTACCAGGTATGAAAAACAAGCAAATATTAATAAACGGTATCAATAGTTTGTACTCATGGGAACCTTACTTAGAGAATTTGGATTTCAATGCCGCTTATACTGTTTCGAAATAAGGCCCTTTTCTAACAGCAGAAAACATTTAAAGAAAATTCGTCGAGCCGATTTCGAGAAACTCGCGACTAAATAAAGGAAGTCGAGCAGGTCACATGCCGTAAGATAATATACATGTGGGTCATTAGTCCCCTCTTTATAAGTCTTGACATGAACCCTCCATGGATATTTTATCTCTAGGAGATAGAGTCCACCTACGAAGGAAGTCCTGACGAATTTCGTGCAGACGAAAGAGCACAATAAGGGGCGCCATAGGGGGTACCAGGTATGAAAAACAAGCAAATATTAATAAACGGTATCAATAGTTTGTACTCATGGGAACCTTACTTAGAGAATTTGGATTTCAATGCCGCTTATACTGTTTCGAAATAAGGCCCTTTTCTAACAGCAGAAAACATTTAAAGAAAATTCGTCGAGCCAATTTCGAGAAACTCGCGACTAAATAAAGGAAGTCGAGCAGGTCACATGCCGTAAGATAATATACATGTGGGTCATTAGTCCCCTCTTTATAAGTCTTGACATGAACCCTCCATGGATATTTTATCTCTAGGAGATAGAGTCCACCTACGAAGGAAGTCCTGACGAATTTCGTGCAGACGAAAGAGCACAAAAGGGGCGCCATAGGGGGTACCAGGTATGAAAAACAAGCAAATATTAATAAACGGTATCAATAGTTTGTACTCATGGGAACCTTACTTAGAGAATTTGGATTTCAATGCCGCTTATACTGTTTCGAAATAAGGCCCTTTTCTAACAGCAGAAAACATTTAAAGAAAATTCGTCGAGCCGATTTCGAGAAACTCGCGACTAAATAAAGGAAGTCGAGCAGGTCACATGCCGTAAGATAATATACATGTGGGTCATTAGTCCCCTCTTTATAAGTCTTGACATGAACCCTCCATGGATATTTTATCTCTAGGAGATAGAGTCCACCTACGAAGGAAGTCCTGACGAATTTCGTGCAGACGAAAGAGCACAATAAGGGGCGCCATAGGGGGTACCAGGTATGAAAAACAAGCAAATATTAATAAACGGTATCAATAGTTTGTACTCATGGGAACCTTACTTAGAGAATTTGGATTTCAATGCCGCTTATACCGTTTCGAAATAAGGCCCTTTTCTAACAGCAGAAAACATTTAAAGAAAATTCGTCGAGCCGATTTCGAGAAACTCGCGACTAAATAAAGGAAGTCGAGCAGGTCACATGCCGTAAGATAATATACATGTGGGTCATTAGTCCCCTCTTTATAAGTCTTGACATGAACCCTCCATGGATATTTTATCTCTAGGAGATAGAGTCCACCTACGAAGGAAGTCCTGACGAATTTCGTGCAGACGAAAGAGCACAATAAGGGGCGCCATAGGGGGTACCAGGTATGAAAAACAAGCAAATATTAATAAACGGTATCAATAGTTTGTACTCATGGGAACCTTACTTAGAGAATTTGGATTTCAATGCCGCTTATACTGTTTCGAAATAAGGCCCTTTTCTGACAGCAGAAAACATTTAAAGAAAATTCGTCGAGCCGATTTCGAGAAACTCGCGACTAAATAAAGGAAGTCGAGCAGGTCACATGCCGTAAGATAATATACATGTGGGTCATTAGTCCCCTCTTTATAAGTCTTGACATGAACCCTCCATGGATATTTTATCTCTAGGAGATAGAGTCCACCTACGAAGGAAGTCCTGACGAATTTCGTGCAGACGAAAGAGCACAATAAGGGGCGCCATAGGGGGTACCAGGTATGAAAAACAAGCAAATATTAATAAACGGTATCAATAGTTTGTACTCATGGGAACCTTACTTAGAGAATTTGGATTTCAATGCCGCTTATACTGTTTCGAAATAAGGCCCTTTTCTAACAGCAGAAAACATTTAAAGAAAATTCGTCGAGCCGATTTCGAGAAACTCGCGACTAAATAAAGGAAGTCGAGCAGGTCACATGCCGTAAGATAATATACATGTGGGTCATTAGTCCCCTCTTTATAAGTCTTGACATGAACCCTCCATGGATATTTTATCTCTAGGAGATAGAGTCCACCTACGAAGGAAGTCCTGACGAATTTCGTGCAGACGAAAGAGCACAATAAGGGGCGCCATAGGGGGTACCAGGTATGAAAAACAAGCAAATATTAATAAACGGTATCAATAGTTTGTACTCATGGGAACCTTACTTAGAGAATTTGGATTTCAATGCCGCTTATACTGTTTCGAAATAAGGCCCTTTTCTAACAGCAGAAAACATTTAAAGAAAATTCGTCGAGCCGATTTCGAGAAACTCGCGACTAAATAAAGGAAGTCGAGCAGGTCACATGCCGTAAGATAATATACATGTGGGTTATTAGTCCCCTCTTTATAAGTCTTGACATGAACCCTCCATGGATATTTTATCTCTAGGAGATAGAGTCCACCTACGAAGGAAGTCCTGACGAATTTCGTGCAGACGAAAGAGCACAATAAGGGGCGCCATAGGGGGTACCAGGTATGAAAAACAAGCAAATATTAATAAACGGTATCAATAGTTTGTACTCATGGGAACCTTACTTAGAGAATTTGGATTTCAATGCCGCTTATACTGTTTCGAAATAAGGCCCTTTTCTAACAGCAGAAAACATTTAAAGAAAATTCGTCGAGCCGATTTCGAGAAACTCGCGACTAAATAAAGGATGTCGAGCAGGTCACATGCCGTAAGATAATATACATGTGGGTCATTAGTCCCCTCTTTATAAGTCTTGACATGAACCCTCCATGGATATTTTATCTCTAGGAGATAGAGTCCACCTACGAAGGAAGTCCTGACGAATTTCGTGCAGACGAAAGAGCACAATAAGGGGCGCCATAGGGGGTACCAGGTATGGAAAACAAGCAAATATTAATAAACGGTATCAATAGTTTGTACTCATGGGAGCCTTACTTTGAGAATTTTGATTTCAATGCCGCTTATACTGTTTCGAAATAAGGCCCTTTTCTAACAGCAGAAAACATTTAAAGAAAATTCGTCGAGCCGATTTCGAGAAACTCGCGACTAAATAAAGGAAGTCGAGCAGGTCACATGCCGTAAGATAATATACATGTGGGTCATTAGTCCCATCTTTATAAGTCTTGACATGAACCCTCCATGGATATTTTATCTCTAGGAGATAGAGTCCACCTACGAAGGAAGTCCTGACGAATTTCGTGCAGACGAAAGAGCACAATAAGGGGCACTATAGGGGGTACCAGGTATGAAAAACAAGCAAATATTAATAAACGGTATCAATAGTTTGTACTCATGGGAACCTTACTTAGAGAATTTAGATTTCAATGCCGCTTATACTGTTTCGAAATAAGGCCCTTTTCTAACAGCAGAAAACATTGAAAGAAAATTCGTCGAGCCGATTTCGAGAAACTCGCGACTTAATAAAGGAAGTCGAGCAGGTCACATGCCGTAAGATAATATACATGTGGGTCATTAGTCCCCTCTTTATAAGTCTTGACATGAACCCTCCATGGATATTTTATCTCTAGGAGATAGAGTCCACCTACGAAGGAAGTCCTGACGAATTTCGTGCAGACGAAAGATCACAATAAGGGGCGCCATAGGGGGTACCAGGTATGAAAAACAAGCAAATATTAATAAACGATATCAATAGTTTGTACTCATGGGAACCTTACTTAGAGAATTTGGATTTCAATGCCGCTTATACTGTTTCGAAATAAGGCCCTTTTCTAAGAGGAGAAAAAATTTAAAGAAAATTCGTCGAGCCGATTTTGAGAAACTCGCGACTTAATAAAGGAAGTCGAGCAGGTCACATGCCGTAAGATAATGTACATGTTGGTCATTGTGTCCCCACATTATAGTGTCGTGGCTAAACCGTTTCCTTAATCCTCAGTTGGGTTGAATAATTTTACGTCAGATAATTTTGGTCAATCGGCGGTGATAGTTAACACGTAATGTGATTCAGGTATATGACATAGACATTTTTTTTTGCAATTCAGTAGCTTGACATTTCTGATGTACTGGTTTATGTTCGCCAATGCGCTTAGGAGGTGTTTGTGTGTATCTCTCGTGGCGTTGAAGCTGGTCACCGGAATGGCGTACAGTCCTTAATCCAACCTGTGTCAATAAACAGCCTCGCAGAAACAAATCCGTCGTCGTCTGCACACCTGACTTCAGGTCGTTATCGAGCGCATTTGCTATCCTTATCGGCCCTTCAGAATTTTGTGAATAAGGTATAGTAGCCGACACCGTGGGCAAGGCGGTGGTACGCGACTATCCCTAAGATCCATAACCATCCTTTATGTCACGCAATTTTGCGAGTTGACAAGGTTGACAGTGCCGACCTTTGTACAGCTCAGCATGGCAGATGTTCCAGTTCGTTACTCACGAAGTGGCCGGATAAGTGTTTTCCAGATGGGAGTTTTGGAGCCGTTTAAAGCTGGTGATGGTGCTCGCCGTCTCCCCATGCGGTTGATGAACTTTAGGGCCACACCAGCTAAAACGCCTAGTGGCGGACATGATTGTAGCTAATTGCACCGCGATCACCGCCGCCCTTTCAGCAATAGTCAATGACGTGAGACAAGCAAATTTGGAAATCGAAAAAGATACCTACTTCTTTGTGATTTAAGACGGCAAGGAAATTTACTTTGTTGGACACCCGTATGCGAATATCCGTGGCCAATTTTCTAGGTTGCTAGCTTCTCCATATGTTAGAGGATGAGGACTTCAAAATTTCCTTTTGTTGGGCATCTCATGCATGTATGTGTCATGGGTGGACATCAAATCATTTTTGCTGCGGCAGATTGAAAAATAGTTTTCAGTTCTCCACCGCAAAAGAAGGACTGATGTTGGGATCTCCATTTGTTCTTTGTTATACAGAACATATATTGAAACCCATATCTCTAGAAATCGGCCCCATAAATTTTCAATAAATTTTTCAAGTGATGGAGCAGATCCATAGACAGAAATTATCCAAGAGACGCTGATATCAAACTTCTCGCTGTACAGTATTTGTAGGCACAAAATATTCATACAACTGGCAGCCATAGAACGTGTTTTTCATATCCGATACCCAGAAATCCCCCCCCCCCCATTTCAGTGATTTCTCTCACTTCGTCAAGATTTATTTCGTGGTTTCTACATATTACCAGCCATAAAAACTCAAGAATGGCCAATGTAAAACTCTGTAAAGAGGTATTAATGGGACTATGTATATATATTCGATTTAATCAGACACCTTTTTCGAAAAGTGTTACTAAAATCTGCTAAAGGGCTGTAACACTCCACTACTGTGGTATCCATAACGACTTTCCCAGTAATCACTTTGTTCTCGATTAATGCAATTAATATATCTTGTAGGAGTCAAACGTATCCATGTGTACAATCTTTCAAAAGAAAGATCGATCACGGGGTCATTTAGGCGAGAAACGTAGGATCTAAATAAGGATAAAAGAGGCAATATCCTAGTGGTCATCGTTATAACGATCGTATAATGAGCTCCTTGGGGTTGAAGGGTTGTCATCGCCGGGGGCGTATATGGTAGATAAGCATCCACTTCCTTTAGAAATCTCCCAATGGCTTGCATCTGATAGAGCCTCTGACAACCACATCCAGCTCCAGGCCTTCACAAGTGGCGGAACCTGTTTAAACTGACTGGAGAAGGGATGACAGGCGAACTTCTAGCGCCTCAAAACCAGATGCTTCGGGCAGATGGGGCTCGTTAACCTTGGGTGGTCGCCCATCTAGGAGAAGGTAAACTCCGATTTCAAATCTTCGCTGCCTTGCGATTATACCCTCTCATGGGAAAGGCTAAGGGAGTAACCCTAACAGAAAATCCAGAGACGGAGTCCCTAAGGCGACTTGGCATTGATTTCAGTGTCATCTCGGCAACTCCTGCGACGCAGCTGGTGCCATGACGTATCGGCTTGTCCTTTCCTTTGGATCCATCAGCTGCGTGGAGAGGGGAGATCAGCTGCATGGGCAACAGTTGATTCTCCATATCACCCTCCCCAGGCTTCCGCCCTGGAGAGGACACTTCAACTTCGCTCCACAGCGTCGACACAACACGGGAATAAGCAGTTTACCGGTTATAAGTCACCGCTCGACTGGCTTAGAGCCAGACGCCAGGGGTTGCTTCTGTCGGTGGGAGAGACCAACATGTTTTACTGGACAGCTACCGCCCGCCTCAAACTGGGCAGCCCCCAGCCAATAAGGTGCCGTCCCGCCAGTTTGCATGCCTTGCTGGTTGCGTAAGGCTTAAGGTATGCGAGTACCTGGCAAGCGGACTGCAACTATTGCACCAAGAAATAACAAAATAAAAATAAAAAAGAAGACTTCAGTCCTCAAGCATGGTACCTGGAATGTCTGGACGATGCTCACTGGGCTTTCAGATGATCTCCAGACAATCAGTGATGTTCGTAAGAC
The DNA here is from genome assembly GCA_028554795.2 of Sinohyriopsis cumingii. Classification (NCBI taxonomy): domain Eukaryota; kingdom Metazoa; phylum Mollusca; class Bivalvia; order Unionida; family Unionidae; genus Sinohyriopsis; species Sinohyriopsis cumingii. Next base: position 53,255,900 of record CM068830.1, read on the forward strand.
TTCAGTCATCAACGACGAACTTGCAAGGCTCCAGGTCGACATTGCCTCACTACAGGAGACACGACTACCAGATTCTGGCTCCCTCAGAGAAAAGAACTACACATTCTTCTGGCAAGGAAAGAGCGCAGATGAAGCCGGAGAGTTTGGTGTTGGATTCGCTGTCAGGAACCCTATGCTGTAGATGATAGAACCCTGCCAAAAAGAAAATGGAAGACTGCTATCCCTCCGCCTCCACACCACAAACGGGCCTTTCAACCTGATCAGCGTTTACGCTCCCACACTAAGATCCTCCACAGATACCAAGGATGAGTTTTATGATGAGTTAAACTCGCTCATCGACAAAATTCCCAAGGAAGAGAACTTGATTTTGCTGAGCGACTTCAATGCTAGGATGGGTGCCTATCATGACTCTTCGCCTTCCTGTCTTGGCAAGTTTGGCGTTGGGAAGATGAATGACAAAAGGCAGCACCTTCTAGAGATGTGCTCGTCCCACGAACTCAGCATCACCAATTCATTCTTTCAGACAAAGCCACAGCACAAAGTGTCATGGAGGCATCCCCGGTCTAAACACTGGCACCAGCTGGACTTGATCATTACAGGACGGTCAGCCATGAAGGGTTTGCTTCTTACCCGTACCTTCCACAGTGGTGACTGCGACACCGACCACTCCCTGGTGTGCTGCAAAATGAAGCTTCAGCCAAAGAAGATCCACCGCTCTAGGCAAGAGGGTCAACCAAGCATTGATGTCAGCAAGACATCAAATCCAGACAAGGCTGAGGAATTCACCTATGCTCTTTCCAAGACGTTTGACTCAGAACCCCCCAACGGCAGTGCCAAAGAAAGATGGGATCACATCAGAGAGACTGTATACATCACAGCCGCACGGATCTTTGGTAAGAAGAAATCAAAGAACAATGACTGGTTTGAGGCTAACTCTGCCACACTCATGCCAGCCATATAAGAGCGTCGCAGTGCTCACCTGCAATACAAGCGATCCCCCTGCCAGAAGAGACTACAGGCATACAGGTCTACCAGAAGCAAAGTGCAGAGATTAGCAGGGCAGTGTGCCAATGAATACTGGCTTCAGCTCTGTCAGAGTATCCAGTCAGCAGCATATATTGGAAACATCAGAGGCATGTACGATGGCATAAAGAAAGCAATGGGTCCCACGAAGAAACTGACAGCACCACTGAAGTCTGCCACAGGCGGTATCATCCACAACAAGGGCAAGCAGATGAAGCGTTGGGTGGATTACTACTCCGAACTGTACTCCAAAGAGAACCACGTAACCAATGATGCCCTCAAAGCCATTGAAAATGTCCCTCTCATGGCCGAACTGGACGAGAAACCATCTGTAGACGAACTAAAGAAGGCCTTAGAGAAACTGTTCCTAGGTAAAGCAACAGGGAAGGATGAAATCACAGCAGAACTCATCAAGTGCGGATGTAGCGTGCTGCTCACACACCTGCACGACCTCCTACTCTGCCAGTGCTGGGACGAAGATGCAGTGCCTCAGGACATTTGAGACGCTAATATCATAACCCTGTACAAGAACAAGGGCGACAGAAGCGACTGCAAGAACTACAGGGGCATATCACTTCTCAGCATCGTGGGTAAAGTTTTCGCACGCGTCATCCTGAACAGACTGCAGACGCTTGCTGACACAGTTTACCCAGAGTCGCAGTGCGGATTCCGCGCAGAGAGGTCCACAATCTACATGATCTTCTCTGTCAGGCTACTGCAGGAAAAATGCAGAGAACAACACAGACCCCTCTTCCTGGCCTTTATAGACGGAGTCTTCACAATCCTGGCGAGAACTTGGTTGCCCTCCAAAGCTGCTAAGCATGATTCAGTCCTTCCACGATGACATGAAAGGCACAGTGCAGTATGATGGCTCAACATCCGACCCCTTAGACATCCGCAGTGGAGTTAAACAGGGCTGTGTCCTTGCCCCCACGCTCTTCGGCATCTTCCTCGCAGTTCTGCCCAAGCACGCCCTTGGGACGTCCACAGAAGGGATTTACCTGCACACACGATCAGACGGCAGATTGTTCAACCTTGCACGACTGAAGGCAAAGAGCAAAGTGCGTGAAGTAACCATCAGGGACATACTCTTATTAGACGATGCTGCTCTAGCCACCCACACAGAAGCTGAGCTTCAGCGCCTGATGACCCGCTTTGCTAAAGCATGCGATGAGTTTGGGTAAACCATAAACCTAAAGGAAACTAACGTGATGGTTCAGGACGCGAACCCCCCAAGCATCATCATCAACAACTACAAACTTGAGGTGGTGCGTCAGTTCATGTACCTCGGCTCTACCATCACCAACAGCCTCTCGCTCCAGGTTGTCGCAGAGAGTGTGGAACAACAGCATGCTGACCATGAACACTAAGATTACCGTGTACCGTGCGTGCGTGCGTGCTAAGCACTTTCATATACCCCAGTGAAACCTGGACTCTGTACGCCTCAGAAGAGAAAAGACTGAGCGCCTTTCACATGCGATGCCTACGACGCATACTCGGGATTACCTGGAGCGATCGAGTAACAAAAAACGAGGTCCTCGAGCATGCCAAGATTCTCAGCATGATCACACTCCTCTGCCAACGCCGCATCAGATGGCTGGGCCATGTACGTCGGATGGATGACGGAAGGATCCCCAAAGACATTCTTTATTCGGAACTCGCCTCTAGCAAAAGGTCGATCGGACGGCCACATCGCCGCTTCAAGGATGCCTGTAAGCATGACATGAAAGCCCTTGATATCGATGTCAACACCTGGGAAGAGCTCGCTCTAGACAAATCAAGCTGGCGACATGCTCTGATCACTGGTCTGAAAGCCGGAGAGGAAAGCAACGCTTGCCAGCTGATGAAAGACGATCACAGAGGAAGAAGAAGCAGCTCCAACCAACACCAGACGCAACCTTCAAGTACAGCAAGTGCAGCAGGGACTGCCACTCCCGCATTGGACTACTTAGCCACATCAGACGCTGCACAAACACCAACCTGGACATCTCTCATGGTCGCAGTTCCATCGTCTCTCGAGACTAACGGATGCCAACAACAACAATGAACTCCTTATTTATCGTAATCAGCTCGAAAATTCTCATTTAGATGTTTTCTACTGTTAAAATGGGTCCCTAACTAGATACTGTCCAACAGACACCGAAACCAAAATCCTCTAAGTAAGGGTACAATTAGTACAGTATTGAGATAATCTATGCTCAAGGTGGGTGTTTCATCTTTAGTACCGAAAAAGCGCCTCTTATTTTTCTGATTCGCCTCGAAGAAATTTGTTAATGCATACTTCGTGGGTCTATTCTACATCTATCTATCTATCTATCTATCTATCTATCTATCTATCTATCTATCTATCTATCTATCTATGTGCGTGTGTGTCAAAGAAGGGCCCATGTCAAAGATGCTTAAAGAGGGGACGTAAGGGCCCAACTTGATACGTAAAATAAGACATTCTAACGGCATGTGCTGTACCGGCCACATTTCTCTAGCCGAGAATTTCTTGACAGCGGCTCGACATATTATTTTTATGTTTTCCTACTGTTGGAACAGATCCCGAGCTAGGTACTGTCTAAGAGGCGTTGAAATCAAAATCCCCTAAGTAGTCGTCAAATTACTACAAATTATAGATATATTAGATCAGGGTTGTCAAACACGCGACCCGCAAGGCCGTATCCTGTGCCCCGCAAAATGATTGGTGTCACAAGGTGTCATGAGAGATAACAAAAATGGTGCGGCCCTTGGACCATCACAAATCCCCTAATGCGGCTATCATGGTGGTTAGAGTTTGAGATCCCTGTATTAGATGTACATTGAGCGTGTTTTTCAAACCAGGTACTCACATGGTGCCCCTTAATTCGCTGATTCCTCTCAAACAAATTCGTCTTGGGTCGACGCTGCCCCATAGAGAATAAGTGTCAAAGAAGTGTCTATGTAAAAAATTTATTTAAAAAATCTTCTTAATAAATGCATTGTATCCAACCCCTTGATCTAGCGGACAATTTCGTGAAATCGGTTCAATAAATATTAATCAGACCTTTCCTACAGCTGGAACGGATACATAGCTAGGCATTCCCGAAGAGACGTTGAAATAAATAGTTTATAAGTAGAAGTTCAGTTAGTAAACATATATTGATACAATTGATGCGTGTTTCTCATACTTGCACCCGCAAGATGATCCTTATTTCACCAATTCCTCTTCACGAAATTTATTAGGACTTCCTTGGTAGGTAGACTTCCTCCATTGTAAATAGGGTACGACGTAATGTCTCAACTGTATACATCGAATAAAATCTTCCAACGGTATGTGTTGTATGCGACAAATTCTCTACAAACTTTTCCTACTGTGGGAACTGATTCCAAACTAAATGAAATCAAAGTCCTCTAAGTCATTTTATAGTTAGATCAAGTTTTAGCTTAATTTGATCCACATTTTGCGTGTTTTTCACAGATGGTACATCCTAAGGCGCCCCTTCATTCGCAGTTTCATCTCCACGAAATTCGTCAGGACTTCCTTCGTAGGTGGACTCGATCTCCTAGAGATAAAATATCCATGGAGGGTTCATGTCAAGACTGTCTAAAGAGTGGATGCAATGTGGCCCACATGTATATAATCTTAACGGCATGTGATCTGCTCGACTTCCTTTCTTTAGTTTCTCGAAATCTGCTTGACTAATTTTCTTTACCCTTTTTCTGCTGTTAGAAAGGGGTCTTATTTCGAAACAGTATAAGAGGCGTTGAAATCAACATCCTCTAAGTAAGGGTCCCATAAGTACAAACCATAGATATAGTTTATACACATTTGCGTCTTATTAATACCCGGTACCCCCTAAGGCGCCCATTATTTTGCTATTTCGTCTTCACGAAATTCGTCAGGACTTCGTTTGTACGTGGACTCTATTTCCTAGAGATAAAATATCAATGAAGGGTCCATGTCAAAACTCTATAATGGGGGTACATAATTTCCCAATTGTATTCGTAATGTAAAATCTTAAGCATAAGTTGGTATATATATATATATATATATATATATATATATATATATATATATATATATATATATATATATATATATATATATATATATACGGCATGTGTGATACCGAACTTCTTTTTCTAACCGAGAAAATCTCAAAATCGGCTATCGACTTTTTTAAAACTTTTCCTCATGTTGGAAACGATACCAGGTTAGATATAGCTGAAGATGCGTTGAAATCAAATTCCTTTTAGAAGGGGTTTAAATATTACAAATATTTCACGAATCTGTCCACATTGTGCATGAGTTTTCGTACCCAATAACCATAGGAACCCGCTAATTTCGCTGATTCTTATCGACGAAATTCGTCAGGATGTCCTTCTTAGGTTGCTTCTGTCCAACAGAGATAAAATCGTAATGAAGGGTCCCTTTAAAAACTCTTCAAAGAGTGAACGTAATGTCCCAACTGTATACGTAAAATATAATTTTCTTACGGCAGGCAGTGTACCCAAATCCGTTATACAGCCAAACGTTTCTCAGAATCGGCTCGACTAGTTTTCTATAACATTTTCCCACCGTTGGAGCACTGTTGTTTATATTTGACTTAATTTATATCTTATTTATTTGTCAGCTTTAAAATCTTTTTATTTTTTAATGTCATTATATGTCAAAATAATGTAGTTTCGTTTACTAGGAAATAGTATTTTTTCCAGAAAATAATTTGACCCTGACTCTTCATTTTTGTAAACATAAAGCTGACCTGTTTCTTGACCTTAATTCAAAATTAGTAACAGTCACGTGAACAAGTTATTTTTTTATTTTTATTGTGGGAATAATAAGGTTGAGATCGTGGCTGTTTTGGATATATGAACCCCGACTTGTAAATAGCTTTTAGTGAAGTAAACAACTTTTATTCTCGGAGTAACAAGGATACAGGGGCTACGTGATATTTTATATATAAACATGATCACGTGATCCTCTATTTTGTAATTAGACATTTCCGAAATTGCGCAGTACTTAGATTAAATAGTGATGTTTAGAGATCGATCTCACAGTCTGGGCTTAAAAACGCTTGATGTCAAGTCGTTTCCTTCTGTTGTAGCCAGTTTTTTAATTATATGTTAATTTTTCTTCAGATTATTTGGATTCTAAAAGATTAATTCGTTTCTCTGGAAATATTTGTTGTGCTCATACAGAATTCTTGAAATAAGACATTTCGTAAAAATAATGTTGGGTTTTCAAAAACCGGAGGATTATTTCTTGTGTTTCTACAAGGAACTGTAGGCAACAAGATTGAACAGGATACAGCATACGTCATCGCCTTCCATCTTGGATTCTTCGTCGGGACTCGAACTTGAAATCATCAAAACATTTTAGTATTACGACTTCTAAACTTTTATTCGTGGATTATTCTTGGAGTTTGTTTTTTGGCTTTGATTCTTAAAACCGTAAGTTCTTATTCTTTTATTTTTACAGCATTTTCCCAGGGAAATAAATTATTTGTTAAATTTTTCAAAGTTTGTTGTTTTCATTCTTTCTTGCGATGCTGTTTATTCGAGCCGAAACATGTAACATAAGAATTGGGGGCTCATCCGGGATTATGAATTTTGGCTAAAATATTTTAGAAAACTTTGTTGTCTTTTTTATTTGAATTCCCAAAGTTTTTTAAGTCTTAGTGAAATTGACTAACATTTTCTACAACGTCAACAAAAGTGGAAATCTTTTTTTCAAATCCTACCCAGGAACAATAAGATCTTTTTAAATAAGATGAATTGATTCAACTTTCCAGAAAATACGATATTTCTGAGATAAAGGCTTCCTTAACGAAACAAGAAATAAGAAATATTTTGGTTCAGCTTTTGGCAGAAAAGAATTTTTTGGATAAAAATGCTTTGCTTTCGATCAGTAAGTCTGTATCTGACTCTGAAATAAAAGTGAAGGAATTAGAATTAAAGTACAATATGGAATTGGAGTTGAGGAAGCTGGAGCTTCAGAAAGAAGAAAGACAAAAACAAACGCAAATGCAAGCGGGGAAAAAGAGAAAGAAAGACAAATGCAGTTACAAGAAAGAACAAATGCAGTTACAATATGAGAGCGAGAGAGAGACAGAGAGAGAGCAAAAACGTGGAAGCGTTGTGCATAGCCATTCCGATCTATGAACTTACGATTGGTAATGTACAAGGATCTAGGCTTCCGACCTGTCAGACTTTCGATTCCCGATCATCCAAGCTTTGTAAGCTAGGGTTCAGGTAAAGGAAGATAACAAACCTTTACGTAAATTAAAATTACCGGAAGCCATTACAGATATCTGCCGCGCAGATTTCAGAATGAGCAAAAATGTGACGCGTCTCTACGTGCAAACGCGAAGAAAGCATTATTGGGTACCGTGAGGAAGTGTAAGAACGGGCGTAAGTGTAAGAACGGGCGTTCCTCTAAATTCCTTACTTGAAAAATGTTTAATGTATAGGGAATACTCTACACTTGATAGGAAGTTCTTGCAACTAGTGGTCCCCCATAAATCCAGGTCGCATGTACTCAAGGTCACGCAGGAGTCGAGTATGGCGGGTCACTTAGGCATGAAGTAAACAACAGAGAGGGTATTAAGAGAATTGTATTTGTCTGGTGTCAATAGCGAAGTAGCGCGGTTCTGTCGCTTGTGCGAAGTTTGTCAGAAAACTGTCTCTAAGGGCAGGTTAACTAGAGTACCGTTAAGTCAAATGCCATTGATAGATACTCCGTTCAAATGAGTGGCCGTTGACATTGTGGGACCTATATGTCCAAATACAAATCGGAAAAACCGACACATCTTGACGCTGGTAGATTGCACTACCAGATACCCCGAAGCCATAGCTTTGCCATCGATTGAAACCGAACGTGTATCCGAAGCGCTCGATGACATGTTCAGCAGGGTCGGAGTGCCCGAAGAGGTTCTTACAGATTGTGGCGCTCAATTCACCTCAGATCTCATGGCAGAAATTAAAATGTTGTTGTCCGTTAAACAGTTGCGCACGACACCCTACCACCATATGTGCAATGGGTTGGTCGAGAAATTCAACGGGACGTTGAAGCAAATGTTGCGACGGAAAAAAACTTAAAGACCTAATAATGTTTCCTACCTTAAATAAACTCAGCATGTTTTTGTTTCTTCTATGTTTTTTAATTTCATGGTGTTTGTGTTCGTAATGTTATCATTATATATGTTTTTTTTTTATCTTGTAGGTGTTGTCTAATGTTGTAAAGATTAGGCGCTATACAAAGTCCTTATTATTATTAGTAGTAGTAGTATGTATGTGGAAAGACCTAAGGATTGGGATAGGTATCTGAACGCAATTCTGTTCGCGTATCGTGAGGTTCCTCATAAAAGCTTTGGCTTCTCCGCGTTTGAACTATTGTACGGTAGGACAGTTCGTGGTCCTATGCGCATTTTACGCGAACTGTGGTCAAACGAAGTCGCGGACGAAGAAGTCGAATGACGCAAGACAAACTCGCGAAATCTAGTCGTAGGTACGCGAAGTACTACAACCGAGGAACGCGGAGTAAAACGTTTGATGTAGGCAATCAAGTGTTCGTGCTTCTCCCAACAAATAAAAATAAGCTGCTATTCCAATGGAAGTCAAACAGGTGAAAGGCGAAATGGACTAAATCATTGATGTGGAGGGTAAGTCCAATATATTTCACGCCAATATGTTTAAACTCTACCTAGAAAGACCTAGACAAACAATAGATAAAGGGGTCTTGAATGTAGTATGCATAGCGGTGATACAGGATAAGTCGTGTGACGAATCGGAATCGTCTCCAGTACAGAAATGCCCTTTTAATACCCCACTGACGTAGGGAAAGAAGGTATTGACCAGATCAATGCATGCCCGAATTTATCAGTGGGTCAGCATACACAGATATTGGAAGTTTTGTCCCAATACCCTGACGTGTTTACGGACAAACCGGGCCGTACTGGATTGATTCAACACGAGATCAAGTTGAATACCTCTGAGCCGATCAGGATTAAAGAATATCCAATACCCTTTAATGCGCGGGAGACAATCAACGAAGAAGTGGGGAAAATGTTAAACAAGGAAGTGATCGAACCTTCCAGTTCTCCGTACTCGTCTATTGTTTTGTTAGTCAGAAAGAAAGACGGGAATAACCGTTTCTGCATTGATTTTCGGCAATAGAACAAAATCAACGTGTTCGACGCAGAACCAATGCCAGATACGGAAAGATTTTTTCGAACTTGGCAGGTCATAAATACATTCCCAAATTAGACCATACCAAGGGATATTGGCAGATACCAATCGCTGTAATGCCCGCGAATTAACGGCATTCGCGAATCCGAAAGGTCTTTATCAATTTAAAGTTATGCCTTTCGGTTTAGTCAACGCCGGTGCGTCATGCGTTCGTCTCATGCGCAAACTGTTATACGGTATGGAAAACGTCGACAGTTTTGTAGATGATATCTTTGTTTATACACATACCCATGTATGAACATGTTAAGGTATTACGGGATCTGTTCGATAGACTTCACACTGCAAATCTTATAGCTGAGCCCACCAAATGTAGTATAGCGTATTTTAGCCTAGAGTGTTTGGAACATCTCGTGAGTGGATTCGGTCTGTTGAAACCTCACCCAGATAAAATAGGAGCAATCAAAGATACACCTAGACCAGAAACTAAAAAACAAGTACGATCTTTCCTAGGTTTGATTGGGTTTTACAGGAAATGTGTCCCCAATTTTGCGGCTATTGCCAGCCCATTAACAGACTTGACTAGGAATGGGCAACCGAATAAAGTTCCCTGGGGGGTGTGCCAGGAAAAAGCATTTAATGCTTTAAAACAGAAACTGGTAAGTACACCAATCTTAAAGTTACCAGAATTGAACAAAACTTTTGTGCTGAGGACTAATGCGTCCGATACGGGTCTTGGGTCTGTTTTACTACAGGAGCAAGAGGGGATGAAATTGCCCATTGCTTATGCAAGCAGGAAATTGCTCCCTAGGGAGCAAAACTACTCCGTGATTGAGAAGGAGTGCCTAGCCTTAGTATAAGGGATAGGAAAATTCCATACGTACCTTTTCGGGAGAGAGTTTACCTTACAAACGGACCATCAGTCTCTCTTATACGTGAACAAAGCAAAGGTCACCATTGCAAGATTGGTGCGTTGGGCGTTGTCCTTGTAATGGTATAGTTTCCGGATCGAAGCGATTCGAGGATCGGAAAATGTGGGTGCTGATTTTTTAAGTAAGGTGTAATTAGCAGATCATTTTCGTTCAGTATTCAAATTGGAAGTTTTAACAATTGTTTATGCTCACATTCCATGATTTTTCTAAAAGTGTTACCACTTTTTTTAGGTGAGAAGTATTGTCACGGAATTAAATTCTTTTATTTATTGAATACATGTATTCGGGTTTCGTTTTTTGTTACAACGATACCCGAGGATGATTTATGTATATTGTGTCGTATTTCGAAATAGTGAGTTCGGTTCATCCCATGCCGCACGTGCGAAGTGCTCTCGATGGGACGAACCAATGCATATAATGCACAGACTATGTTTGTGTATAAATACTTCACCGTACGTAAGTTTCTTTACAATACGGAATAGTCTTGTCAGCCGGCAGTCTGCTCCAAAAACTTGCACATCTTCAGCCGTCGAGGTATGTAAGTTTATTAATTTCTAGTTTATAACCTATAACTACTGTACCTTTATCTTTTAATCTTTGCTATGTAGCTTTGGTTTACGCAGTATAATGCACGGGTCTGGGAAATTACCCCCCGGTATATTACCCCCCTGCCATTACCCCCCTATCAATTACCCACCCACCCCCCCGGTATATTACCCCCCCCTGCCATTATCCCCCCATGTACTTGTTATATCCCAAGAGTAAATAATAAATTAAAATAAATTTCAAAAGAATTTATTTTTAATTTTTTTTTAGTAAATGAATCTCAGCCTTGAAAACATATACTTGTCGTGGAATATTCAACAGTAAAATCATCATATCATAATGTTATATTACCATAAAATATGTTATATTTATAAGATTACAGCTGAATGTTATGTGCAATCCCTCGTAAGTATTCTAAGTGCTCTCTATTAGCAAAGTCATTAACAATGTTCATAATCCGAGCATTGCAGTCACGATATTTCTTTCGAGTTGGTTCCGCTGGATGTCCTCCAAGTTGCTGAGAAATTATCACGTTCAGGAATGATTGCTCTCCACGTATACTCTGAACTTTATCCATGGTAAAAATATTTCTGGTGATATATATTTTAAAGAACGTATATATATTATGTTTTTCTGGAGCATGCGCATAGAAATAATTTTTGCTTGAAGTATATTCAATGAGGTGAAGCCAATACCCTTATCAGATTGTGTTTGTGTACACTTAATTAGAAACCATTTCTGCTTGAAGTATATTCAGTGAGGTGAAGCCAACACAATTGTATAGATGGACCACAGATTAAACTGCTAAAATCATTTTTATTGTTGTGAAGCCAATACTCTAATCAGATTGTGTTTGTGTACACTTAATTAGAAAACATTTCTGCTCGAATTTTATTCAGTGAGCTGAAGACAAAACAATAGTATAAATTGAGCACGGATTATCAGATTGTGTTTGTGTACACTTTAAATTCGTCGTATTTGCATTAGTTCGATTTTGTATCTGTATGTCTAAATGATGCTAATGGCAGGGGGTAATATGGGGGGGGGCAATTGATAGGGGGGTAATGGCAGGGGGGTAATATACCGGGGAGGGGTAATTTATGGGGGGGGGACGTAATGGGGGGGGGGGTAGTTGCAGGGGGAGTAATTGACAGGGGGGTAATGTCCTGCTCCCATAATGCACATATTTCTATTCTCGTTTTCTACTTAACAAGGGATTTATATTAGTAATGAAAAGCTACATTTTCTCAAAAAAAAACTGTTTAATATAGTACGATTCTTATCGAGCAAGATTAGGTTTTTTAACCTGTCATTTTGTAATTATTGTGCTGATAATGTAATCTATATAATTTACCGTGTATAACGTCATTACGTTATTATGCCCGTGTCATGTATAGTATACGGTATTGGATATATTTTCAGCTGTCTGTGACTGGAACGTCTGTGACCGAAGTGTCTGTGTCTGTGCATGTGACCGGAGTGTCTGTCTGTGACCGGAGTGTCTGTGTTTGGAGTGACCGGAGTGTCTATAATGTCCGGGGTGACCGGAGTGTCTGATGTCCGGCATGTCCGGAATGTCTAATGTCCGGAGCGTCTAATGTTCGGAGTGTTCCGAGTGTTTCGAAGTGTTCCGAGTGTCCAGAGTCTGTAGCAGCTGTGAAGCTGAACTGTAGCAGCCGTGGAGCTGAAACAAAGTGTACTGATGACGGAGTGTCTCCATACATGTAATTTGTTAGACGTTGGCTAATTTTGGGGTTCGTAAAACAAAGCGTATCTTTAGGGACTGTACAGATAAGTTGTATATCTGTCCCTCTTTTTTATCACCATAATTTCGCTACCCGAATGAATGCATTTTACTACTTGAGTAAAATTTTACATCGTTTACTACCTGAGTAAGCTATATCCATCGTTTCATTGCCAAATCGTTGTGAACCATTCACCTCTTGTCTTTGTATTTGCTAATTTTTTTTTTTTTTCATCAAGTCTGTGCGTTCTTATGTTAATTAAATCCAATATTCGGATTATATATACACGCACATATTCATAATTAATTAATTATTAATTAATTGCTCATGCAAGTCATCCATTATTAAACCTAGTAGTTATATCATCGTCAAAAGTGTTCTGTTGTGAATCCGAAAATCCCACCCGGTTATCTTTTTACACCATGGTGCGCCCTTATTTCGCTGTTTTCTTTCGACGAAATGTCAGGACGTCCTTGGTTAGTGGACTTTATACCCTAGGATTAAAATATCAAAGAAGGGTCCATGTAAAAACCTAAAAGAGGGGACGTGATGGCTCAAATGGAAACGTAAGATATACTCTTACAGCATCTAAAGAGTTCTGATTACTTTATCTAGCCGCGATGTTCTAGAAAATAGGCTGGAAATTTTTATTTCTTTCTAATTTTCATACTGTTAGGACGGATCACTACTTTCTTACTGTTCAACAGGCGTTGAGATCAAAATCCTCTAATCAGATGTTCAGTTAGTACAAACTCTTTGATTCAGTCTATTAATCTGTGCGTGTTTTTCATACCTGGTACCCGTCGGACGCACCTTATATCGCGGTTTGCTATCGACGAAATTCACCAGGACTTCGAGAGTTGACTCTATCCCCTAGAGATAAAATATAAAAGAAGGTTCCATGTCAAAACGGTATAAAGATATAATGTTCTCACGGCATGTGTCTTACTCGACTTTCATCAAACAGTAGATTTCTCGTAGTCGTCTCGACGATTTTTTTTTATATAAAAAAAGCTTTTAGAACGTGTACCTAGTTAGAAGGAAATCAAAATCGTCTTAGCAGGTGTTAAATTAGCACAAACTATCGATGCAGTATATTAATATCTACGTGTTGTTGTTTTTGTTGGGTTTTTTCGGGGGTGGGGTGGGGTAATACCAGATACCCATAGGGCGTCCCTTATTATGCTGTTTCCTCTCTACGAAATTCGTAAGGACATTTTTGTGGACGGATCTCTATCCCCTAGAGATAAAATGTCAAAGAAGGTTCTATGTTATAATCTTACTATATGTATCGTACGAGACCTCCGTCATCTAGCTGATTTCTCGAAATCGGCTCAACGAAATTTCTCAGGACTTTCGTTACTACACTATCTTCTAGAGATAACATCTCATGAAGGGTCCTCGTCAACTCTCTTTAAAGATGATACATAACGACCAAACTGTATAAGTAAGATAGCATCTTCTTGCGTCATGTGCTTTACCTGCCCTCCACTCCCCTTTATAACCCCAATTTCTGGAAATCGGTTACAAGTATGCTAAGTTCCCCAGTTCCAAGGACTTTAAGACAATATTCAAGTCAACTGAAGGCTTCTTAAACTCGTAAATACTTCACACAGTTCTCCTCTAAGGACATGACGACCAGCAGCAGGGGGGGCGAATCCGACATTTTGTCCAAACGTCATTTGGCTTAATTGTTACTTTCTGCACTCAGCGGATCCGGTGTCGTCAGCGCCTGGTAAAAAAAAAACGACGTCGTCGTCGAGGGGATCGTCCGGACGTCATTTAGTTTAATTGATACGTTCTGCGCGCCGATCCCCAGCGTCGTCAGCGTCCGGTAAGCACATCGACGACCGCGTCGATGTCATCGCCCCCCCCCCCCCCCCCCGCTGCTAAGTAGCTATTTACAATTTAACCGAATATTTGGTCAAGTCCGATACGATATCGTGTCCGAGGATCATGTAAATTTATCGTTACAAATCCATGTGGGGTCGACTGAGCATGACTAAAAAAGTTTCGAAAAGTATTAAAGTCCATGTCACCGCCGCACCATGTCTGCCAAATATTTCGTAGCGTGTGTGTATCAACGCCGTTGAATACAGCAAGAATATTACAGTTGTCTCTGATTACTTTTGGAATCTGAGTGTATCGTTGAGTGACATATATCACGTCAGTGTTTTTATGCCTGCCTCTGGAAAATATCCTAGCTGGGTTTTTTTGATTGTCTAACATAACATCATCGTACACGACTAGATTGTTAACGTCGCCATCAATATCATCGATACCTGGTGCATCACTGATATCTGTAATAAACTCGATGACATTTTTTTAGCGATCGCTGATGCATTCTCGTTGAAATCTTTCAACACCTCGTAGCATCGTTGATCATCTACGCTAGGAGCAACTAAATACAACTTATCCCATTTCATCCATCTCATTATTAAATTGAGTAACAATTGCGTCTTGCCGGATCCAGATGGTCCGATGATAATCATCCGGATCGAGTTTGGTAACGCTGCAACATGCTTAACTGGTTCTCTTGTTTTAGTCGCTGAAAAGTCAATTATATTTATGTCTCTATACATAAATTATGGATCTATATTGTGTGAAGTGTAGAGTGCGTACTGGCACAAATGATATGACAACCGTTACAACAAGAAATAACAGATCGGCGCTTACTGGCAAGTGTGTACAATGCGGTACAAAAAAATTTAGATTTATTTCTATTAAACCCGGAGATGTTTTAAAAAATAGCGAGGAGGTGATATTGCAGCCAAGTTATCAAAACTCCCCGGAACCCCGTGGGCAAAGTATCCAGGAGAAAAACACCTCCCAGGATATAACTACTGTGGCCCCGGAACACGATTAGATATCAGACTCGATGATCAAAATCAACCCAAACCCGGTGAATATCCAATAAACGCTATCGATAAGGCGTGCCATGTTCATGATGTTGCCTACTACAAAAGTAGCGATCTGCAACAGCGTCATATCGCGGACGTAAAATTAATTCACGCGTTAAATGCTATTCCTGATAAATCCTTCAAGGAAAAATTCGCCTCAAGGTTGGTAAAATCGGCTATGAAAGGTAAATTAATGATTGGAAGCGGAGCTTCTCGCGCTGGTAATTGAAAACGCTAGCGTTTATAATAACAACATGGAATCCATCTATTATTCTCCGAGAGGATACTGGAAGGGGAAGGCCGCAATTGGTAAGCTTACAGGCGCTGCAAAAGTAACGAGGGCCACTGCGGCTAATTGGTTATCCAAACAGGCTATATGGCAAATTTATCTACCACCGCCTAAACAAATCAACTTCTCGCGCTTTGATGTCAGCGTACCTAATGAAGTTCATCAGGCTGATATACTATTTTTGCCTCATGACAACGGTTACAAATACGCGCTAACCGTAGTTGATGTTGCGAGTCGATACAAACAAGCGGAGCCGTTAAAAACAAAGTCGGCAACTGAAGTGGCCGATGCGTTTGAGCGGATTTATCGAAGAGGTCCTCTGCGCTGGCCAAATCTATTACAAGTTGATCCCGGTAGTGAATTTCGCGGCGCTGTTCTATCAACGCTGAAACATCATAGCGTCGCGGTACGACGAGGTCATACTGCGCTACATCGTGATCAGGCAATTGTTGAACGATTCAATCGGACTCTTGCTGAACGGTTATTTGGATATCAATACGCGAAGGAATTCATCCAAGAAAAACGATCTCGTGAATGGGTCAAAAGGTTGCCAGGCGTAATTGCAGCGTTAAATAACGAGATTACCCGAGCAATCAACATGAAGCCCAGCGACGCGATTAAATACGAGTATATACCCAAAAGATCAAAAATAGATAGCGTTTCCAAGCCGATTCTCGGCGATGTCACCGTGAGATATCTGTATGAACCAGGAGAGCTTGAAGGCGGTAAAAAAAGGGCTACTGATCCTATTTGGAGTGTTACCACACATAACATATCAACGATAACACGATCAACTGGTAGACCACCGATCTATAGACTGGATTCAACTGCTCCTCAGCGCGGATTTACACGCGAGCAACTACAAGTGATACCTGACGATACTCAATTACCCCCGCGTGGTCTTAACTAGCGCCGTTGCGTCTATTGCACTCAAGACAGGTCAACCTCACATTGTTTTTGACATGACAGAGACTGTTATCGATCCTGTCCACGGTAAATTGGCGAGCGTCTTTATCCGAATAGCGCCAACTCATTATACAATTGCAACTCGCGCAGTGATTATTCTGTTGTTGTCGTAGCGAGATTATTAATTCGGCATCAATATCAAAACGCCGCTGTTTTTTTTTATCCTGTTGGCGGTAACCCGAGAGTTTTCTATCAATGACGCTTGCATCGATGGTGACTTTGTCGCCGGCTTCGTCGGTGGCTTCGTCAATAACAATTCTTCGAAGCTGATTTATCCTCCGTACTCGGGACACCGCAAGATAGACTAGATTTGACCATTCGATGCGATTATCAACCATCCAAACAATTGTATCCGTGATAGTCAGTCCCTGCGAGGAATGTATTGTCGTTGCGTATCCTAGCGTCCACGGGGATTTATCAGCACGTAGCGCGTCCTCGACGACGCTGATATCAACGAGCA
Source organism: Sinohyriopsis cumingii (assembly GCA_028554795.2). NCBI lineage: Eukaryota > Metazoa > Mollusca > Bivalvia > Unionida > Unionidae > Sinohyriopsis > Sinohyriopsis cumingii. The sequence continues at coordinate 53,272,909 of CM068830.1, forward strand.
CGATATCATTCAGCACGAGAATTTGTTTTTCTGTCCGGCCTGGAATCTCAACTTCAATGTTCTGCCGCCGTGTATCCGCGGGTCTATAACATAACGGCACTGGACGCGTTGGAAACCTTTCCTTATGCAACGTAAACAACTTCCGCTGAAGTGTGTCTCTGACTATCTTTCTACTCGCTACAATCAAATCATTTGGTCTCCATGTTTCCCAGAATTCATTTAACGGCGTTTCCGGAATCACCTCGCGGATTATTTCACATTGAACTCTATCCGGCTGTAATCTGATTAACTTTTTAACCTCGCGCAGTTGTTCATCAAGTGCCCGGTAATCAGTATCGGTTTCTTCATAATAGTCCACAAAACCCTTTAACCAATCATGTGGGCCCTCGCCGACAAATGGTGGTGGTTGGCCATGGTCGCCATACATGATCACCGCTGTATTCGCGCGCAGCAACCACTCAAGAAACATTTGTAAAACATCTAACGAAACAGTACATATCTCATCCCAGATGATAACCTCAGGAATAAATTTTTCACCCATTCGATCAGGAGTCCACTCACCGCCGCTGTATCGAAAAAAGCTGTGATAAGTAACGGCGTCAACATTTCGTTGTTTTATCTCTCGCGCTAGTCTATGGGTCGGTGTAAGCACGATTATACTTGCCCGCGTTCGAAATAATTCAATTGCCCGAGTCGTCTTTCCTGACCCGCCACAGCCGCTTAAATAAACCGTCTTGTGTCTACAAATTGGATCAGAACACGGTGGTGCATTAGACCATTCCGATAATTTATCGCCGCGTAGGTAATTGTTCTCAACGGTGACATTTGCTGACGGGGAATAATCGCGTCGTATTTCATTTTTAATTCTCCATGTACCCCAACTCTCGTCCGGACTAGTAAACCCGGCTACGTTTTCCTTATACGCTACGTCTATATAAAATGAATCAACGGCTACTCTAACCGCGGTGTCGGGGAATCTATTTATCATCGAGAATAAATTGATAGCGGCGTAACCCAGCACAGACGCACTCAAATGCGGGTATGCCGGGCTGTCTCCATCGCTGTAGGTAACAACTGTACCCAACCTTGTTCCATTGGACAAGAAAGCTGTTTCGCAGTTCACGTATCTATTTTTTGCCACTGCGTCCTTGATTACGAAATCATATTCTGCGTCATCTATAATCAGCCGTGAGCAATATCGTTTGTAATCGCAGTTTTTTCCACCTTGTGTGAACTTACCAATTATTCTTCTACCGAGATCTTTTGCCTCGCGGTTTCGTTGGTTGAATATCCTCCTGGACCATTCGACGATATATTCCTCGTCGGCATCGATGTGTTTTCTGGATTCGTCAATTATGCTATCTAGACGCTCCGGTTCTGGTAACCAGACTTCAGTCTGCGCCCGGTATGATATAATCGCGTCACTGACAATCAACGAAACTAGCATTTTACAATCAATCATATACCGTAGCAGCGCTATTGGCAGCCACTTCTTTTCATTCATGTGTCTACCGATCCAAATATAGCAACAGCGATGAAGTCCTGCCGCGAACTCAAATGATACTATGCGAGCGAATCCGGTTAAATCAAAATCAGGCAGTGGTCCATTAATAGCAACACGAGTCATTTCATGTCTGGGGTGTCCAAATCGTCTAAAGTGCTCAGCGGCGGATCCATACCCGAGAAAACTCGCTGGATAACAGGCAACCATATCAACCGAGATCATAGCGTCGCGGTTGTATTCAGTGTTCCATAGTCCACCGTGATAGTATTCCAAACAACTGGATTGTACATCCGGTAGAAATTCCCTGCGCGTTGGACTCCACGCATTTTTCCTCGCTGCAACATGAGCCGCAACCGATGGAATCGTAAAACAATTTGTTAGCAGTTGTTCATCATGCTCTTCAAATTCTATGGCGGTTTTTTTCATCCTGTTGTGAAATGCTTCAGTGCGATATAATTCACCGTTTGGTCTTACAAACTGATCAAAGGTATCAGCGCTGCGAAGTAACCACACTGATACAGGGTCGTTTTTACACAAACAAGCAATAGCATCAAATAGTTTTCTCTCCGCGAGAAAACTATCCTGTATAAATTCTTCGGGTATATACTTTACTGTTCTATCCCGTGGAAACACTGTGATCGCGGGCGTCCATGCGTGTTCGTTATGATCAATAATTTTGATTGGGGCCCCATTTGATTTATACTTCGATTCGTATAATACTTCACCGGTTATCGTTGTAACGGTTATTGGAAATCTCAACGACGTTTCTAATCTCGCTATGTCGCTGATGGTTGCTCCACGCTCTTTTACGGTTAGTTCCCACTGGTTGATTTTGCTACGTCGTAAATCAGTCAATTTGTTTCCTCGACACGCATTTGTAAAATGCTCTATTACTCGTTCTGCTACACAATTTATCCCCGTTGACTGTTTCATTGGTTTCAGTTTTCCGATATCAGGTTTCTTATTTAACGGGTATATTCCATAAACAACTGCTGTTTCAGGATACGCCCGTTCATAGTATGGTCTGTCAATTCCGGTTAACAGCCCCGGCTTGGAGTCGCGGCTAACAATAACTGTTTTCTTGTCGCTGAGAACTGGTTCAAATTTATCACGTATGATCCAATTACCTGATTCCACCCGGACAATGAATTTTACTCTGAAGAAATACTTTTTACCGTCAAGTTGTGATATTATCGTTGCTGCGCGGTTGTCGTTCATGGTAGCATCAACAACGCCATCAATTCGAAATGTTGACCAACTATGAGATGCACCATCACGCTTGAATTCATCGATACAATCGCGTATTTTACTCAACAGGGTTCTATCGTTTATTAACGCTTTTGGTGCGTCCTTGAGGACTCTATCGAGATTGAACTTAATATTTTTCCAGGGCTTAATTGCTGCCAATCTCTCGAACTCATCCATATAATTAAAACAAGTATTTAAATGAAAGAATATAGTATAATGAATCACTGCAAATGGTTGATGATTGGGTCGACAACCCCGTGCAATAAATCATGTAGAGGTGAATTCTGCGGGTATCATTTACAAAGCGTTCGTAATGGTTCTTTTGGCCCCCTCCCGTGCTTGGTTTGTCACGTCGGTGTAAGAGGAAAATCGCAGTTGTGTATCAATTGTGCCGGAAAGCGATACAGAGAGTTAAAACGCTATTATGACAAGCGAATTAAAAACGCCGTCATTGACCCCACCGCTGACTTCGTCATTAAAACCCCCCAAGACTACGTTGAAAGATTCATAATTAAACCAAATAATAAATTAGACAAATAGTATTATTATACAAATGGACCGAGAATTTCAGCCGCATCCCCTGCTCGTCAATTACGAGGCATCTCGCGACGGCATTGTTAGAAACCGCAAACTGAAGAAGCCGGTTGGTACCGTAAGTAATCACGGGTATTTGATATTTGGTGCCGGGGGGGAAATTTATCTTGTTCACAGGGTGGTATTTGAAGCATTTAACGGACTGATCAACGACGGTCTCGTTATTGATCATATTAATAATAATAAGACTGATAATTCTCTTACAAACCTGCAAGCCATCTCTCAGAGTGAAAACAATAAAAAAGGCCAAACTGGCAAGTTTTCAAAGCAAGCAAGGGGCGTCAAATCGTTTGATACATCAACGCACGAAGAAAAAATATTTCAGTCGATGAATGAGGCGGGAAAATATTTCGATATTTGTAGAGCCTCAGTTCGAGATGTTGCAGAGAATATAACTAAAACAGCGATCTCAAAAAAGACGGGCCACAGAATTCGATTTTTATATATAGATACGAAGTCACCGGCGCCCATGGCGCTGACGAAGTCGCCATGACAGTGTGAAACGTTATTGTCTGTTCCGGAAGAAAACGAATTATTAAACACCTTCGGAATTGATACACGGGGGTTTCATTTTTTTTTTATTTAAAAACAAGATGTTCTATAAGAATAATGAATATCGAAGACATCAATAATATATTAGCCGAGATTTCAAAATTAAAAAATCAAGGAATTGAATTATCTGATGGTCTCGACAGTGAAAAAATATTATCCGATTATGAGATTATTAACGAACAATCGAAACGGGGGCGTTTTACCCTGGCCCGCGAGTACTTTTTCATAAAACGATTACAACATACGATCAATGAAAACTTGTACCACAATGACGCAAATGCATTCATTGGACTATTCACTGCCGTTGAAATAATACGAAAAAAACTCGGACGTGTTTATGAACGACGCCGGGAGATTTCTAGTAAGATCAAAAACATTAGAAGGATTATAGACGAAAACTCCGGCGAGAAATTAGAAATTGCTTCGCAATTGCAATAATGGTAGGTGAATCACTCACTACTCGGCTAGCCAGAGAGCGGCTAGCAGCGCTTAGAAAGTTCATACCGTTACGAGACAGGGTCCGAGAACAACTTCAAACGCGGCAGCAACTACAAACCGATTTTACTGTTGGAAGCGAACAACTCTTTGCCCCGGTAACTAAAGCGACCAAAGATGTTACGGCGGCAACTGTACCCGTCCTCGATGAGCTTGAAAAGATAGCGGCTCAGACCGAACAAACAAAAAGGTCTTTAGAAACACTCCCTGCAAAAATAGCGGCTGCTACAACACGGAGGCCACCACCACTCGCTATAACCGAACCACAAGAACCTTATGTTACAATGGCCGACGAAGAAGAACTAGGTGCTACCGCAAGAGAACCAGAAGAAGAAATACCGGAAGAAACACCGGAAGAAACACCGGAAGAAAAAGAGAAAGGGGGGAATATACCCCGTAATGTGCTTAGAAAGTCCACAATAGATCAAATTAGAGACCTCAGCAGCAGGAGGGAAGAATTAATTGACTTGCTGCCAACAATTTTGCTAAGAAAACACGAGATAAGGAGCATATCAATAGCGGTTACGAGAAAAATATAAAGTCGTTAAAGAATTGGACAAAAATAGTGTATTTAGCGAGTAAACATAAAGATGTATTACTACGTGGTGATGGTCCCGATTACGACGCATTCCACAAGGAAGTTGAAAAAAGGGTAAAACTAAAAAAAGGAAAAGGATACTCTGTTGGTAAAGAATCCTACGGCGTTACCTGTCCTAACAGTGTTCTCAGTGATATATCACGGCTAGAGGTACTAATCGGAGGAAAACGAGCCGGAAATAACTCTCCGGAAATAATCAATGAGGCCGCTGATATTTGCAAGCGGTTATTTACGGGCGGTATCATGGACGTTAGTGCGTATCGAACGCTCATAGACGAACTCGTGGATGATTAAAAAAATTATCGTTTTTGTTAATTCTGGCCGTTTTTGGTCGTTTTTGGTCGTTTTTTGGTCGTTTTTGGTCGTTTTTTGACCGTTTTTGGTCGTTTTTGGTTGGTTTTTGAGGGCAAAAACCCCAGGAAATCATTTAGAGAAAATCGATGTTTTTGCTGAAAAATCGAAAAAAAACGACTATAGGCAACAAAAAATGACCAAAAATGACTAGAAATCAAGAAAAAACCGGAAAAAAACCGGATTTTTATCGAGGGCAAAAACCCCAGGAAATTTTGATAAAATTTATTCCGGTTTTCCACACGGCGGTGGGAAGGGGGTGATCAATCACTGGTGATCACAATCACTAATTGAAAAACCGGTGTTTTTATAATAAAGATGATCATACACTACAACCACGATAAACCAGTACTTGTCTACGTGGTAAACTCGCGATTGCCTGTTTACCGCGCGTACTATGGAGATGGTCTCGGTAGCACCATTGCGGGGTTATTTACAAGAATGGCTCCAAAAGTAGCGCCGTTAGCCAAACAATTAGGAATGAAGGCTATTGATGTTATTCGTGATAAGGGTATTAGTGCTATTGGAGACGTTGCCGGAAAGGCACTTTCTGCAGCAAAGGACAAACTAATGTCGTTGGTGAGGAGAAAAAAACAGAAACCACCGGTGATGCCATCAACGACGGTGATGCCTGCAAATGTCAGTAAAGTAATAAATAACGCCGTGGAAGAAAAACTAGAGTCGTTGGCGGCTCAGTCATCCACCAACGCGCCCATGAACACAATAGCGGGAGAGTGGTCTTAAACAGAATTCAAAGAAAATCGCAATTGAAAACATCAACATGATAAATAATAAAATGTTTGCGCGAACCGCTGATCCCGCGTTTGATATAGATGCCCCAGTGCGCAGGGATGATTCTGTCCGTGATTATCAATATTATTCTTATTATGCAGCGCAACCCGACCTACGATCGCGAATTGAACTTCAAGTCCAAGATACCAGTAGATACTTTCTGCCGTGTGAAGCGTTTATCGAAATTGAGGGAGAACTCGTGCCAAATGCTGCCGATAATGCACCATACGCAGATGACGATCGTGTTCGAGTTGGTTTCGTCAACAACGGTATCATGGCGTTATTTGAGAGCGCCAGATATCTTATTGACGGGCGAGAAATTGAATCAATAGAACGCGAGGTTGATGTTGCAACAACGATAATTGGGTTAGCGAGATACTCGGATGATTACACGAGATCGGCGGGCCCATCTATGATGTTTGCGAAGGACACCACCGATAACGCTGACCATTTTCAGTACGTTAACGTGCTAATAAAAGAAAATACCGCAGTTGACCCACAGGCTGAAGCAAATAACCCAGATCGCAGAACAAAACCAGGCGTTGATTTCACTGTTATAAAAAGTCTTAACGATAATTACAATATGGGATTCGCAGCACGAATGTCGATGCTAAAAAAACCACACCGGCAGTTTTCATGCGTGATTCCACTCCATCACATATTTGGATTCTGCAGAAATGTCAGAAAAGTTATCTATGGGGCTAAGCATACAATCGCGCTCACGCGAAGGGGCGATGATAACAATGCAATATGGCATGCTGCTGGCGTCGCTGCCGGTAAAGTCGTTTTAACTAAAATGGCATTGTGGATGCCGGTGCTGACTCCATCAGTTACCACGGAAGCACGATTGTTAGCATTCATGGAACAGGGAGGAAAATCGTTGTTGAGTTGGCTAGCGGTAACAACTGATGCTAAAGAGGATAACGTCGCCGATACGTTTACATGGCACTTGGCATCAAAACAGGGTGTTTCAGCCCCGCGTCATATTTTTATAGCGCTACAGAATAGGGAACGATTGGGCAGTCAAGAACGCAGCCATATGATATTTGATCAATTAGGAGTCAGGGATGTTTCGCTGAGAATAAACGGACAACAGGAACCATCCGAGGATATACAGCTTAATTACGGCGACAACCATATCGCACGTGTGTATCATCGATTGCTGTCATATATGGGTCGTGATCAAAACGTCGACACTGGTTTGCAAATATCACAACTTGATTTTAAAAAGCTGTATCCGATTTATTATTTTTCGTTGGAACATCTTGATTTAACGAGACAATCCGTCGTTGATATACACTTCCGAGCTCGTATAGCCCCGGCTGGTGTTAATTATAGAGCGGTTGCTGTCATTCTCAGCGATAAATCAATGCTGCTAGAAGGTGTTGGCGGACGAATGAGAATCATTGATGCACCAGTGGAAAACATGTAATTGAAAGCACAAACGCGTTTACAATAAAATGTCGTATAGTGTCGTCAGTGTAGAGTTGACTGATGGTCAAGTCAAGAAATTACGATCAAAATCGGCTAAACAATGCGGAACCACAATAACGCTGAAGCCGTCACAGATGGCAGGTGGTAATCATAAGATATCGTTGACGGCGCGTCAAATAAAACATTTCAATGATGCGATGAAGAATAAAAAGGGTGTTCAAATAGATTTTTCAGCCGCAGCGATTAAAAACATGGAAAAGACCGGTGGGATATTTCCGCTGTTAGCCGCGATTCCGGCATTGATTGCCGCGGCCGCACCAGCAGTGGCTAAGGCGGCAGCGTTAGGAGCCGTTGGTACCGCGGCGGGAATGGCATTGAAAAAGGCAACCGGGAAAGGCTATAAAAAAAAACGATCCGTGGCCGGAAAGGGTCTAAGACTACCGGGGACCCCGTATTCATGGTACTCGGGAAAGGGTCTAAGACTACCGGGAACCGTTTATTGACTCAGGAGTCTATGACTCCCATGTCTAATTTTGATTTGATAGACGCCGCAGACGCGCTAGCGATAAAAAACTTCAGAGGTGTTTTTATGAGGGATCAATTACCGGCGGCACCAAGGAATATTGAAACCGGCATAATTAACCTCGATGGGTCCTCCGGAGCGGGAACTCATTGGGTTGCATACGCGATTGATCCGCGTGCGATCGTCTATTTTGATTCATACGGGTTAGCCCCGCCGAACGAGTTTATGCGGTATATCCGGGCGTGTTCAGCCCGGGTTTTTTATTCCACGCTGCCAACACAGCAGTTAAGCGACCCGCCAATATGCGGCCGTGAAGTATTGAACGTATTCGCGGCGATTTCATCATCGCGAAAACCACCTCATGTGGTTGTAAACGAATACACTAGTGGGGTCGTAGAGGCCCGGCGGGTTAATTAGAAACGCTGTTTTTTTTTACAATAACGATGATTGATATTTGGGGACGACCTATTTCGGCGCTGAAAGGATCCACGGAAACGCCCGCCACCGATGACATAAAAAAACTAATCGAGGATGAAATCGCTGATACGTTGAATTTAACAAGTGTTGACCCAGGTGAAATAGTTGTATTTCAAGACCGCCAGGGTAAATTGAAATCCAGTAATGTGTCGCTGGATGACGTTTTAACACGACGGCGTGATGCCGCCGAGGACACTATCGCGCTGTATACCAGCGACGGACGACTCAAGCCGGGTGAACATCTGTCGACGATAACATTAGTCAAAGACGGTTTTATAAGGTTGAATAGATCGGTGACCGAACTTGACGCGCAGGTGAAAAAATATGTCACCGAGGTGAAAAAATCTGTCACCGATATACAACTCACTACCGCTAGTTTTTTCGGGACCCCGACGGTAACCGAACCGAATCTTGCAACAATAAAAAATACTATTTCGGAGTTTACAACGCTGTCGGGCCAATTTTACACGTTACAAAAAAATGTTAACAGGATCGATGACAACTTTGATAAATTCTTTGGTAAAAAAAATACCAAGCTGGATGAAATCACAACAACTATAAATGATATCACTGCGTATGGACAGGAAATAAAAACAATCAAAACTGATGTTGCAGCGAACAAAGGGAGTGTAGACGTGCATGAACGGGAAATAGAAATAATCGGCGCTAATGTTGCAACGATCATAAATAATGTAGACTCGCATACAGGGGAAATAGGAACGATCAAAACTGATATTGTAGCGAACAAAAGGAATATAGACGCGCATACACAGGACATAATGACAATCAGAGCTGATATTGAAGCGAACAAAAAGGGTGTAGACGTGTATAGAGGGGAAATAGGAACGATCAAAACTGACGTTGCAACGAGCAAAAGAAATATAGACGTGTATGGACAGGAAATAAAAACAATCAAAACTGATGCTGCAGCGAACAAAAGGAATATAGACGCGCATACAGGGGAAATAGAAACAATCGAACTTGATGTTGCAGCGAACAAAAGAAATATAGACGCGCATACAGGGGAAATAGAAACAATCAAAACTGATATTGTAGCGAATAAAAAAGGTATAGACGTGCATGAACAGAGAATAGGAACGATCAAAACTGATATTGTGGCGAACAAGAATAATATAGACGCGCATGAATGGAGAATAGAAACAGTCAAAACTGATGTTGCAGCGAACAAAAAAGATGTGGACGCGCATACACGGGAAATAGATACACTCATTACTAAGGTTGCAGCGAACAAAAAAGATGTGGACGCGCATACACGGGAAATAGATACACTCATTACTAAGGTTGCAGCGAACAAAAAAGATGTGGACGCGCATACACAGGAAATAGATACACTCATTACTAAGGTTGCAGCGAACAAAAAAAATGTGGACGCGCATATACAGGAAATAGATATACTCATTACTAGGGTTGCAGCGAACAAGAATAATATAGACGCGAATTTGCGGAGAATAGAAATAATCGGAACTGATGTTGAAGCGATTAAAGACGGACTACCGAGAGTAGCAGAGCAATTCGAAAAAATAAAAATCCCTCATGAGAACATCATCAACACAGTATACACAATTCGGCATGGATCATTCGATTGGACTCCTACACAGAATACAGTAAATACTACCGCAACTGTTAAGGGCATTTATCGATTGACACTGGTTTCAATGATGCAGTTTAATATATTATCGTCGAGTTCATCCGGGTTTAACAATACAATATCAACAATTATAGACAAGAACGCAACTGAACAGTTTACAATTTATGCCGTTGATGGAATTTTTAGCCCGGGCAAACATCATATGGTATGTGGAATTTGTAGCGAATCTAAGTAATTAAAAACACTAGCTCTTTTAAAATAAAAATGACCACCAGGGTAATTGAATCAGAGGTATCACCGACGTCACATCAATATCGATTCGATACCGCAAAAGAGTTTTCCGCGAACTTGAAAACGCTTTCCGAACAATACCGCGCAAAAATAAAAAAATACCGCAGAAAAATAACCACCATCGACGCGGTCGTGTACTCGGTGTCGGGTATAGTAGCTGGCGCCGGTGTTATTTTATCCACGGTGACCACGATAGCCCCGATCGCTGTTCCAATCGCTATCTCCGCGATGACAACAATTGCTGGAGTCGCCAACGCAATCACTAAAAAGATATCATCGTGTTTTCAGAAAAAACTCGACGAGTATACAGTAAAACATCAAATAGTATCCGACGCGTACTCGAAATTATCCGGGTTGATCTCGTTATCGATTGATAATTTGTTCATATCCGATGTTGAATTCTCCACGATGGTCCAGTTGTATAGCTCCGAGATGTCAAAAATCGAGGATTTTCAACTGGAAGCCGGAACCACCTGGTTGTTAAAATTAGACACTAAAGACAACGAATAATAATAATGTCGCTGAACCCCGAAGGGTCTCAATTACTTCAGCGGATCGCGGAGAACACCACTCCGGTACAAACAAATATGATATCGATAACGTCAACGAAGCCAGAATTCAGTGTGAACTTCCCGTCGCCGGTTCCAGTGAAGGAAATAGCGCTGGCAAAATTGCGAGTATATCACAGTTGGCCTAATATTCGAGCGGACGCATTTAACGGACAACAACCTAATAACTCGCTGGTTTTTGCACGGACAAATAAACCCGATGGGACCCCAGACTGGGAGGAGGTTACAATACCAACTGGGTCATACCAAATAGAACAAATAAATAAGGAATTTCAACGCAGGATAAAATCGATCACAGGAAAAGAATCAAAAATCGCTATTACGGTTCATGAACCGACGTTATCGTCGACCATTGAAATAAGCACACCGGGGTATATGGTTGATATTTATAACAGTTCAATAAGAACCATACTAGGATGGCCTAAGAATCCACCCGCGGACGCCCCCCCCCCCCCCATCAACTATCCTCAGATACGATAACGGAGATGGTGGTAGGCATATTGCTCCATACAACGTAAATATTGCATCGGTGATAGCGATTAATCTAGTGTGCGATGTTATCGAAGGGAGTTACCAGGTGGATACCAAGCAATCAAATCAAGCTCAACAGGGGTATATCCTTTATTCGTTTTCACCAACAGCCCCTCCGGGATTTTTGATCATTGAGAGTCCGATTAATCCGGTCTATATGCGATGCCATGATCGGTTTTTAACGAGAATTAATTTTAGAATTACCGATCAGTCAAATAACCTAATTGACCTACAAGAGGAGGAGTTAGTGATCACTCTGTTTGTAAGATCATAGCAGCAGGGGGGGCGATGACATCGACGCGGTCGTCGCTGTGCTTACCAGGCGCTGACGACGCTGGGATCGGCGCGCAGAAGGTATTAATTAAACCAAATGACGTCCGGACGATCCCCTCGACGACGACGTCGTTTTTTTTTTTACCAGGCGCTGACGACACCGGATCCGCTGAGTGCAGAAAGTAACAATTAAGCCAAATAACGTTTGGACAAAATGTCGGATTCGCCCCCCCCCCCCCTGCTGCTCGACCACACACGAGAAATCTCCAAGTTCACACTTGTACGGTTTTTTTGTGGTTTCCCTTTTACTTGAGTCATTAGTAAGCTTTTCGAACCCGAATACTAATACTTAACGCTATGCAACACAAGACACGACCCAAATGCCTAACACAACTAATTAATCCTATATCAAATTACAAAACACGTATTCCTATCAATATCCTAAACGATTCCTACATGTAGTCAGTGATCTGTCTATATTTAGCTTCATATAGCACTCTCCGATCAGGTTAGAATTACACCACCGCATGCCCTAAAATGCCATCATCTGCATTAACTACGTAGTAACCAGTTACACAGTGAATTGGGAATAATGAATAAAAAAAATATTAAAAAAAACGTGTGAATAAGGAATAAGTATTAAAATGTATGTGAAAATATTTGAATCGGTAACTGGTTACTTATTCCTTATTGAATCAGGAATAAGGAATAAGTAACCAACTTGATTTCTCTTCGTGATTTCTCTTCCTCAAACTTCTTCTCACATCTGGACCGTAGATGAGGAATCTCTTCAGACAGCCTTGTCTCTCCACATAGATCCTTCTTTTCTAAAGGCTCGTATCGGTGAACTGGATGATTGTTCATGATGATTTGAAATACATGGGTAAGTCCGTGCGGAACAGCATCGACGATACGAGAGTAGATGATTCAACGTTGCGACGAGAACAGGTGAAGGGAATGAAGTGAACTGGGCTGATTTATAGTGGAAGCGCGGATCGAAACGGATTCAGTTCTTTTACCATTCCCTAGGCTCGTTACAAAATTCAGTCACAGGACGGAGGCTGTATTCCAATCCAAAGAGAGCTGCCTGTGACGTCACATTCCCTATAAAGATGCGATAGCGTCTGTGCGCATTCAAGCAATGCGAGAGAGTTCTCAGACATGACGGAAACTAAAAACACGATGAATTGGGGTGTACTGGGCGTGGAGAGCAGGAGCAATAGCATAGCAGGGGCTACCAAAAGTCAACACAGTCATACATCCGGAAGAGAATTGGGTTTTAATGGATTTTCTCTCTTGTTTGCAAGTATTTGTTCCGGTGCCAGCACCTTCGCCACCTTCTCCTCCCTTACCACACGTCGAGAACTTTAAACAGAGACAGAACGAAGAGCAGGATACCGGCAATTCCATTTCAAGTTAGATTATATTAGTATATTTCACAGGTGTGTCCAATTTGTATTTATTACATCATCATAACGAAAGGTCAAAAGAGCGCAATGTCCACGATCGATTGCACCACCTTCATTCACTTTGACCGTATCTCAACGTCTCCTAGTTCATCCTTCCTAAACTCTAGGTTCTTCCCCTTCATGGACTTCCTGGTCCTTTATTCTGACCTCGTCCTTATTTCTCTTTTCCCCGTACTCCTGTTTTCGGACTGTCTCGTCTTCCTCTGAGAAACTGTTCGTTGCCGCTGTTTTTCTTTCAGGACTTGTGCGTCCTAGCACTAAACATGCCTTTCACTTTACACCACGACCACCTAGTCCCTTTTCTTGTTTCACGAGGAAAGCACTAACCTTTATGCCACCACGGAGTCAACTAAGTTTCATCTTCTAGGAAATTTTGAGACTAAAGAATTTCGACTAGGGTCGTCACTTTCAAGTCAGATTGCTCTAAAGTGTACGCCCTAATTTAATTGATTCTACCCAATTGTAGGCAGTGGTCCCTAATCTTTCCCAAAGTAATAATTCCTTTCATCAGATTTAGGCAGCTCAGAATCTGTGTACGACAGTGCGTGGCAATTTCCCTTTGAAAATATGATCAGTGTACATAAGTTTGTACGAAGCGGTTAGGGTTGGCAGGTCAAATGTTTACTTTCTAAGGACCGTGTTACGATACCCCGGTCAATGTCACTGGGTCGGAATACTATTTCTTTGACGTTTACACTGACATGGGGAGGAGAGGAGAGATGAACGAAGAAAGTTCGAAGTGACCTTTCACAAAGACTTTTATGGCTTAACTGCGATAAGATTTTAATTGCTCAATGCATTCAACTTTAAATTTTCTGTAATTCAACATTCGACACTTCACAACGATACAGAAACGAATTCATTGTATATTTTATGACTGGCCTACACGATTTTTTTCACAGATCAACTCTCTATCTACAATTACAGCCCCTCTTCTTCTTTTGAAACACTAACACTCACCCCATCCTCTCTGATACTTCATACAAACTGACGATAAGAAGAGATTGCTCTTTTTCTAAAACATAACCTCGACCACAACTTTCATAGCATTCATTTTACTCTCTCAGACACCAAAAGTCTATGCTATTGATGAATTAACCCTACCGGACAGAATTAAAATAAGGCCACTAAATTGCCCATCCTCCAATTCGTTTTTTTTAAGGATTTTAGAAGCCCTAGATAGCCAACCTTCAAAATCTTGTTAAAATTCGCCTATTATCCAAACTATTCTTAACAATCCAATATTCTCTAAATATTAACAACGAACGATCATATTATGTTTTTTCTGTTTCCAGCCTACCTGAATAACTTCTAAATAGAACCAGACATCTTCATTAATCAAACTCATATTCAGCCAACAATTCCGAGGACAAATCACCATAATTAAATCTCTGTGGAAGTTGGCTTTGCTGTCCAAACGATATCCTTATTAGACTCCGTACATAGTCGTTTAAAATAAATTAAGTAAATTAAATATTGGTAATAGGGACTATTTTCCAATTTTACCAAACAGTTTTGTTTTGCTGAGAAAACGAATAGAAAGGAAATGAGTTCACATATGGACACAAACAAGAAATACTTGATTCCTTTATAGCGTGTTTATCGCTCACTATAATGAAACAGTAAAGACATATAAATATGCCATTAGCAAATATGATGCTGATAATAGCTTTATGTGATCATAAGACATAAAACACCTTAAAATAATTGCATAAAATGATCTAATCTTTACTATTTTATATTATTCTCACAGCTATTTCACGTCAGACTTGTATATCTAATTATTCCTTCATGTCAATGTTTTCAAAGATTTTTGCGTTTCTAATTGCAACCGTAGAATGTATGACGGAATATAATCTCCATTGTTAATGCGATTTTAATGGATACGTCAAATATAGAAAGGAAGCAGGCAACCACGTCAAAATTAATTCAATTTTTTATTATATACGTGTTGCACTTAATATGGGAGTTATGAATATTTGTTGATACGAAGAAGTCAAATTCCATGAGGGCGTAACTTGAGAAACAAATCTATGCCAAGAAATAATGGCACCATCTCTATATGAAGGAGATGTAAATATGATACAGTACCATTTTGCCATTTAGAATAGGAGATAATGTCTTATTTTCCAAACCAATTCAACCCAGTCTTTGATGTTATGTCTAGCGCAGCTTTGAGAAAATCTTTATCACGATATCGAGTGAGTGAAACATAGTTGGTCAGTAAATTGGTATTTTATTAATTTTATTGTAGATTTTCTTCCATTATATGATGATTTTATTCACTACATAACAGTTACAATCGTTGTGTACGTTATAAACAATATAGTGAGAGTAAATCACCATTCAGGCAACTTCTTTTTATTTTACACCTTAGTTAAAACTGAAAGTCAACCAAAACACCGGTTTTTATACTATAATGAATACATTGATAAATGGTCTTTGATCAAAGCCTACATCCTACCAATCCAGCACTCTATTAAAATTGAATCATGCCATATAATTGCAAACTTCATTCACTGAGCTACTCTTGTTTGGTGATAACTTGGCTGCATGCCATATACGCGCTCGGTGCATTTTATATAGAGTGTTCGTTTGATATTTGAGTTGTATGTCTCGAGTAATATACATGCCTCGTTTTGCTTGCTTTTACTGGTATATTGCATCACTCAACAAGTTGCATAAAGCTAATGTCAAATGAAAATTAAATTAGCATTCTTCTTGTCACGTAAATTTGGCAACACTTTGCTGATAATTGTCATTACTGTGTGCCGAGGCTTTGAGGTTTGCTAAATATAAGCTGATAAAGGTTGGCATGGTTTAATTGCCACCTCACAAACAAAATTCAAGTATTATACGTAATCAATAATTAAGACATAAATTCAGTATTTATATAACAGTATTTCGGGTGAGAAATTCGTACTGAATGTGTCTTATTACAAGTACATGGGTCTATTTTGCACCCCAAAACTGGTTTGGACGAAAGCAAAGAAGATGCTTGCAGAAAGAAAGCAGCTGCAAAGATTTTAATTATCAAAAATGATTCAGTTGCTTGATTGTAGAGGATGCATTTAAAATTTTTGATTCGGTAATAAAACCAGTCGCATGCTATAGGTCAGAAATTTGGGGATATGAATTTAGTAGAAATATTGAAATTGTGAAATACAACTTTTGAAAACAATATTTAGGTGTTCCTAAATCTACCAATGATGCGATTGCGTGAAGGTAGTGCAGAAGATATCCACTTTGTACCTCATATTTTTTACTATCCATTAAATACTGGTTGAAGGTCGTAAGAATGCCTTCAACTCAATACCCACAGCACTGTTATTTAATGTTGAAAATATTAGATGAAACTAACCGTGTCACCTGGGCTACGAAAGTTAATGACATGTTATTTCGCTTCGGTTTAGAATATGTGTAGCTATGTCTAGATGGTGGAGACAAAAACCAATTTTTCGCACTATTTGTGCAAAGAATTAATGATTCAACGCTATAAAACTGGCAAAGAGATATTAAAAACTTACATAATGTGTGTCTTTTAGCATGTATAAAACTGAATAAGGACCGGAAAAATGCATCTGACGTGGATTATCGTATTTTCTTAGGAAATTACTTTCTACATTTATATGCTCAGCGCATACGCTGAAAACAGAGACAGGAAGGCATAGCATGTTTGAGAAAAATAATAGGTATTGTGAACTATGTCGTAAAATAAGGTTAGTTGGGTAGAAGATGAATTCCATTGTGTTTGTTTTGTCCACCTTACGACCATATAATAAAGAAATACTTCGTTGAAGTTTATTATCTCTTTCCGTCTGTAGAAAATTTGTATACCTAATGAGTTATTGCAATGTATTAATTATAAGAAATTTTTTATACTACATCAATTTGGCTTTCAGTCTTAGGCAATCTTCGATAACTCCAACGAATGGTGAATAATATACTTAGAGGTAGCAACATATTTATAAAACAATACACCTTTATTGAAAATTATGTATATATACTCATGATGAACGCCATATTTAACTTTCTATTAACCATGGCGCACAATATATTAACTTATACTGTATATTGTAATATTGGCCGGAGGACTAAATTACTGAATAAAGTATGTTATTATTATTATTATCATTATTATTCGAGGGAGAAATTCTATTGTTCATTAACAAATATGTTTATGTAATGTTTATGATGTAATAAATACATTAACAGCTATTTTACTTAGATTTAATACATACAAGAAAAGCCAAGAATGGATGGCAATGAGTATTTCTTCGCACTAGGAACGTTAATTTTGGATATATACAAGTATACTATGTCAAATAACAAACGAACATGTAAGGATACACACAGATGAAACTGTCAATATTTACAGAGTGCGTTATAAATGTACTCTTAGCAACCAAACTGCCACGAAAAAAATGAATTTCAATGTCAATTATGTCTACAGGAGTATTAGATTTAGATTATGCATCATATATATATATATATATATATATATATATATATATATATATATATATATATATATATATATATATATATATATATATATATATATATATATATATAATAAAAGTGCATTTAGAACGGTAGGACTTGATGCTGAAAACATTTGAAGTAAAGGTCTTTTTTGCGCTTTCTAATACCGTTGGCAGTATTGTGGCATGCCTCCTAAAAATATAGAAGCCGCAGTGTCACTGGCGGGCTATAAATTTGCGGTTGTTGTCATTGCGATAGCGGTCCCATTCATTGCCGTTCTCCACTCTTGCATTAGCAAACACATATGGTCAAAAGTCACATCGCAATACTACCTATAAGTTGCAAAGGTATCTTATGATGCTTGCACATTTTGCATGGCTCTCCTTTATCTTGACGTACCAATATTTCTGGTGCAGGTGAATCAAAACGCAAACTTTTCATGCTTAATTGATTGCGATTTTCACGCTCTTGATGCTCTGCCAGCATTGACAGCATCGTTGGTGATGCTTGTAATAATTTTCAGATTTACATACACGTTGGTACCTATTGTAATGTTCTCTTAATCAGTTGGAAATTTACCCTTATATGCTTAATAGGCGATTTCTGTTCTTACAAAAGAGCTATAGATTTAAGTTCTTTTGCATCTGGGATAAACCAAAACGTATGTTAAGACGGTTACATTGAGATGCACTGCCATTACCTTTAGATCTACTGTCTTATGCAAAGGAGACGATGTACATTTATCCAGCGTACATACAAACAAATACTTTCTGGAGTTTCAGTAAGCACGACCTGGTTTAAATTTTTTATCAGGTAGATAGTCATACATCGTGACAAGGCAATGACTTTGGCTATGCTGTAGAAGCCAGTCTAAGGTTTTATTCATATTTAAATTGTTCCAAAGAAATCGTAGGGAACTATTTCACTTGATTTTGAAAGCTTTCCACTCTGTCAATCCCAGACGGGAACATCATATCTAAATGAAAATCCTTTATCACCTGATAGTAAACATGAAACTGATGACAACTGCGCTTTATAACAGGCAGCCCTCCCCTGACATGCTGCAGGTGGGTATAGACAGTGGATCCACAAATGGTGGTCGCCTACAGACCATCAAAGTTTGGTTGGTTTTCGCCAAAACATCAGCTCGCTAAAAATATGATACATGAATGAATGCAGACTACAAAGCAGTGACCAAGCTGGTTATTTGTTTGGGTGGAGCGTACCTGAAAGCGGCATTTAGAAAATCTCGATGCATGTCCTAGAAGAACGGCATTCGTCGCCTGCTAAGGTGAAGTACACATTCACATTTGAAATTAAATAACAGTGAGAAACAAATATTAACATACTATCCGTCTATCTTGCCCTGCCTTCTTTAGCAATATCACTGCAAGCGCCATCGGACTATCGTGTCCGTTTAATGAGAATCCAGACAGTAATTCTCTAAACCAAGAAGCTTGCACATCTAATATGGCCAGCGCAAACGCAGGCACTGGTGCCGATTTTAAGGTCGTGTACCTAATTAACGGCAGACAGCATCATGCCGGTCAGCAAAATTAACGAAAACGTGATTTGATTCATATCGCTATTATTCATAAAAAAATTTAAAAATGTTAGTTGTTTCATACACAGCTGAAACAGCGAAACTATCCCAATACAGACACCGGATTGTAATTCATTAACCTCGATGGAAATCGTAGTGATGGAATATGGTTAACGCCTTTAAACCGTGAAAACGTAGACATACGTGTTCATGTTGGCTGCAGTAATTAGTCTGTAGTTCCCATTAACGCCTTACATGAAATATTTACAACTAAATTTACGTCTTTGTTTGTCGCTTTAAGATACGTCAGGTGTTTGGACCTCAATTGCAACGCACAGGCATTGGAAATTGCAACCACTCTAACTATCTTTGGATTTCACAGTTAGAAATCGCACTATACCTAGCTCAAAGGCGAGAATAAATAGCATTTAGACATAGGCGAACAGCACAAATAATTTGTGCAGTGATGTTGCTAAGGAAGGCAGGGCAAGATATTTGTTTGTCACTGTTATTTAATTTCAAATGTGAATGTGTACTTCAACATATCAGCCGACGAATGCAGTTCTTCTATGACATGCGTCGAGGTTTTCTAAATGCCGCTTTCAGGTACACTCCACCCAAACAAATAACCAGCTTGGTCACTGCTTTGTAGTCTGCAGTCATTCATGTATCATATTTTTAGCAAGCTGATGTTTTGGCGAAAACCAAGCAAACTTTGATGCTTGCTAGGCGACCACCATTTGTGGATCCACTGTCTATACCCACCTGCAGCACGTCAGGGGAGGGCTGCCTGTTATGAAGCGCAATTATCACCAGTTTCATGATTACTATCAGGTGATAAAGGATTTTCATTTAGATATTATGTTCCCGTCTGAGATAGGTAAGCTTTTAAAATCAAGTGAAATAGTTCCCTACGATTTCTTTTTGAAACAATTTAAATATGAACAAAATTTAGACTGGCTTCTTCAGCATAGCCAAAGTCATTGCCTTGTCACGATGTATGACTATCTACCTAATAAAAAATTTAAACCAGGTCGTGCTTACTGAAACTCCAGAAAGTATTTATTTGTATGTACGCTGGAACAATGTACATCGTCTCCTTTGCACAAGACAGTAGATCTAAAAGTAGCGGCAGTGCATCTCAATGTAACCGTCTTAACATACGTTTTGGTTTAAGTCCAACGGATTAACATTATTATTATGTTTTGTCTACACTTGAACAAGGAACATGCTGTCCATAGGTAAAAAGCGCCCGTCTCACTGAATGTATGTGTGTGCTAATGCATGACTGGAAAACGGCAATGAATGGGACTGCTATCGCGATGACGAGGACCGCCTAATTTCTAGCCCGTCAGAGACACTGCCGTTTCTGTCTTTTTAGGAGGCATGCTACAATACCGGAAAGCGCAACAAAAACCTTTACTTTAAATGTTTTCAGCATCATGTCGTACCGTTCTAAATGCAATATATATATAATGCATAATCCAATTCTAATACTCGTGTAGACATAAACAGGCATTGATAATCATCTTTTTCGTCGCAATTGGATTGATAAGAGTACATTAACAACGCTCTCTGTGAATATTGACAGTTTCGTCTGTGTGTAGTATCCTTACATGTTCGTTTGTTATTTGGCATAGTATGCTTTGTTTATATCCAAAAATAACGTTCCTAGTACGAAGAAATTCTCATTGCCATCCATTATTGGCATTTCTTGTATGTGTTAAATCTAAGTACAATAGCTTTTAATGTATTTATTACAACATAAATATTTCATAAAAAATATTTGTTAAAGAACATTAGAAATTCTCCCTCGAATAATAATACTATAAATAATAATAATAATAATAATAATAATAATATACTTTATTCAGTAATTTAGTCCTCCGGCCAATATTACAATATACAGTACAAGTTAATATAATGTGCGCCATGGTTAATAGAAGTTAAATATGGCGTTCATCATGTGTATATATACATAATTTTCAAATTGGTGTATTGTTTTATAAATATGTTGCTATCTCTAAGTATATTATTCACCATTCGTTGGAGTTATCCAAGGTTGCCTAAGACAAAAAGCCAAAGTGATGTAGTAAGAAAGATTTCTTATAATTAATATATTGCAATGACTCATTAAGTATACAAAATTTTTTTCTAAAGACGGAAAGAGATAATAAACTTCAGTGAAGTATTTCTTTATTATATCTTTGTAAGGTGGACAAAACAAACGAAATGGAATTTATCTTCTACCAAACAAACATTATTTTACGACATAGTTCACAATACCTATTATTTCTCTCAAACATGTTATGCCAATCTGTCTCTGTTTTCAGCGTATGCGCTGAGCATATAAATTTAGCAAGTAATTTCCTAAGAAAATACGATAATCCACGTGAGATGCATGTTTTCGGTCCTTATTCAGTTTTATACATGCTAAAAGACAGACATTTTGCGAGTTTTTAATATCACTTTGCCAGTTTTTTAGTGTTGAATCATTAATTCTTTGCACAAATAGTGCGAAAAATTGGTTTTTGTCTCCACCATCTTGACGTAGCTAAACATATCCTAAACCGAAGCGAAATAACATGTCTTTAACTTTCGTAGCCCAGGTGACACGGTTAGTTTCATCTAATCTTTTCAACATTAAATAACAGTGCTGTGGGTATTGAGTTGAAGGCATTCTTACGACCTTCAACCAGTATTTAATGGATAGTAAAATATATGAGGTACAAAGTGGATATGTTCTGCACTACCTTCACGCAATAGCATTTTTGGTAGATTTAGGAACACCTAAATACTGTTTTCAAAAGTTGCATTTCACAATTTCAATATTTCTACTAAATTCATATCCTCAAATTTCTGACCTATAGCAAGCAATCGGTTTTATTTCCGAATCTAAATTTTCAAATGCATCCTCTACACTAAAGCAGCTGAATCATTTTTGATAATTAAAATCTTTGCAGTTGCTTTCGTTCGGCAAGTATCTGCTTTGCTTGAACTTGTAATAAGACACACATTTAATAAGAATTTCTCACTCGAATTACTGTTATATAAATACTGAATTTATGTCTTAATTATTGATTACTTATAATACTTGAATTTTGTTTGTGAGGTGGCAATCAAACCATGCCAACCTTTATCAGCTTATATTTAGCAAACCTCAAAGCCTCGGCACACAGTAATGACAATTATCGGCAAAGTGTTGCTCAATTTACGTGACAAGAAGAATGCTAATTTAATTTTCATTTGACATTAGCTTTATGCAACTTTTTGAATGATGTAATATATCTCTAACTGTAAGCAAGACGAGGCATATTACTCGAGACATACAACTCAATTATCAAACGAACACTCTATATAAAATACACAGAACGCGTATATAGCATGCAGCCAAGTTATCACTAAACAAGAGTAGCTCAGTGAATGAAGTTTTCAATTATATAGCATGTTTCGATTTTAATAGAGTGCTGGATTGGTAGGATGTAGGCTTTGACCAAAGACCGATTATCAATGTATACATTATAGTATAAACTCCGGTGTTTTGGTTGACTTTCAGTTTTAACTAAGGTGTAAAATAAAAAGAAGTTGCATGCATGTAGATTTCCTCTCACTACAATGTTTATAACGTATACAAAGATTATAACTATTATGTACTGATAAAATCGTCATATAATGGGAGAAAATCTACAATAAAATACCAATTTACTAAATAATTATATTTCACTCACTCGATATCGTGATAAAGATTTTCTCAAATCTGCGCTAGACATATCATCAAAGACTAGATTGAATTGATTTGGAAAAGAAGACATTATCTCCGACTCAAAATGGCAAAATGGTACTGTATTCATATTTACATCTCCTTCATGTACAGATGGCGCCATTATTTCTTGGCATTGATTTCGTTCTCAAGTTACGCCCTCATGGAATTTGACTTGCTTCATGTCGACAAAACTCCATAACTCCCATATCAAGTGCAACACGTGTATAATAAAAAATTGAACTAACTTTGACGTGGTTTCCTACTTCCTTTCTAGCTTTGACGTATCCGTTAAAATCGCATTAAGAATGGAGATTATATTCCGTCATACATTCTACGGTTGCAATTAGAAACGCAAGAATCTTTGAAAACATTAAGATGAAAGAATAATTTGAAATAGAAATCGGACGTGGAGAAGCTGTGAGCATAATATAAAAATATTTAAGATTAGATCATTTGATGCAATTATTTTAATATGTTTTATGTCTTATGTTCATACAAAGCTACCAGCAGCATCATATTTGCTAATGATATATTTCTATGTCTATGCTGTTTCCTTATAGTGAGGGATAAACACGCTATACAGGAATCAATTCTTTCTTGTTTGTGACCAATGTGTGAACTCATTTCCTTTCTATTCGTGTTCATACAAAAAATAAACTGTTTGGTATAATTGAAAAATAAACTCTATTACCAATATTTAATTTGCCTAATTTATTTTAAACGACTATATGCGGAGTCTAATAAGGATATCATTTGGACAGCAAAGCCAACTTCCACAGAGATTTAATTATGGTGATCTATCCTCGGAATTGTTGCCTGAATATGGGTTTGATTACTGAAGATGTCTGGTTCTATGTAGAAGTTATTCAGGTAGGCTGGAAACAGAAAAAATATAATATGATCGTTCGTTGTTGACATTTGGAGAATATTGGATTGTTAAGAATAGTTTGGATATTATGCGAATTGTAACAATATTTTGATGGTTGGCTATCTAGGGCTTCTAAAATCCTATATAAGAAAACGAATTGGAGGATGGGCAATTTAGTGGTCTAATTTTAATTCTGTTCGGTAGGGTTAATTCATTAAGTCTGTTAATAACATAGACCTTTTGGTGTCTGAGAGAGTTAAATAAATGATATGAGAGTTGTGGCCGAGGTTATTTTTTTTTAGAAAAAGAGCAATCTCTTCTTATCGTCTGTTTGTATGAGGTATCAGAGAGGATGGGGCTAGAGTTAGTGTTTGAAAACAACAAGAGGGACTGTAGTTGTGGGTAGAGAGTCGATATGTGAACAAAACGTGTAGGTTAGTCATAAAATATACAATGAATTCGGTTCTGTATCGTGTTGGAGGCTTATATATTGGTTGTCTTAGAGAAAACAGAAACCTCTAAACTATTTAAGCACCTTATTCCCAAATGCATATACATAATTAATATTAGAGTCCCTTGGCGGTCTTAAATTGTGAATTTCGATAGAAAACTGTTCAATGCTTCTCATGGGTACATGTGCCTGCAGAATATGCGCAGTAGAAACAACATACGAAACGCGTAAACAACAAGCGTAACCATCAATGCATTAATATGAACAGCATTGGGAATTTTTATTATATGGCGTGAGCTATTTTCCTTTTCTTATTAAGGTCGACAATTCGGATTGAAACATTGAAAATGGCTTTTTAAGCGTTATTTTCTCAATTAATTTATTTTAATAACTCCAAATTGATTATTGTGTATTTTTGCATTAAGGTGATGTTGAAGTCTGCATATGTGCTCGAGTCACGAATGAAATACACGTCGACGAACCTACATAATGGATATGACAACTTGCTTCGTACCCAGCCAGGGTATGCTTATTGACTATGGTATCTCCTTTCCCCATCTCTCTATCTCCCACTATATATAACTTTGACATTGTTATGGTGCATGAAGTGTTAAATCCGTTAAAATCATAATGAGTAGCGAATTCGTTGTGTTATGAATGCTTTAAATCCAAAAGGTAATAGCTATTTTATAATTTGCGGTTAATAGTTACTACGCGTTCAGTTCTTCTTCTTATTTCGGAAACCCAACATATTTTAACAAGAACAGTCAGACATATTGACAATATAAACAACACCAAAGCGCAATCGGTTTATCACAATGAATGTATTCGTTTCTGCTGAACTTGCTTCGTTGGGCAGACGAAAATGAAGGCTGTACTAATTATTATGCCCTGCAAGTAGTTGCTGCAGTCTTCCCATAATGGGTACAGTGGCAGCGGCGCATTTATACTTTTATAACCGCTATATGGGTTATTGTGGACACAGCAGTAGCAGTGGATGTGGATATTGCATTTGAGAAGCGAGAATATAGGGATACGGTAGGTAATAGTATATATACACTGCTGGCCTTGGGCTGGGTCGGATGGATGGGTGGATACACTCACGGCAATGGCCACGAAAGTAAGAACTAACATTTCTTATCTCTTCCAATTCAAACAAGACAGACAACCTAACAGGTCAGCATTACCAGCATATCAATGTGATATTGTTCCAAGCAGTGAAAATTCACTGTATTCTGTTTCGTATTTAACAGATGTTAAGACAATCACCTATAAATAACGTTTGGGTAAAAAACATTACGATTATCAAGCATTGCTTTAATCATTGTTATTGCCATGTTCTTGTCTAGTATCAACAATAAACGTGTTTCAATAAAGAAAATTAAAACAATTATTTGGTCAAGTATTACAGATCTCTCTAACGATTAATAAATAGATTTATAGATAGACAGATAGAGAGAGAGAGAGAGAGAGAGAGAGAGAGAGAGAGAGAGATGTTACGGAATGTTACCTGTCTTAATACTAATAAAGTCTGCGAGTAATTTTATTTGCTGGTAATTTTCTAGTTCCAAGAATGTCCACGTGTATGACAGCGTCGACACAAATCTTTCTTCGCATACTGGCTGAGAATTCATAGCGTTTATTGCCCGCATAATGTGACGGTAAATCAAAATGTGTGATCGCATATTAAAGCCAACTGTCACATAAATGGCCTTTAAATCATTGCATGCAGTTTCCTAAGCAACAGACAAATTAACGCTTCCAAACTTCATATTCCCTATACAAATATTTTAGTGTATTTGATTTTCGGGACTATTCTACAAATTCGCCTTAAACATAACTTTGTAAGTAGATTGTAAAGATGTTGCGCGAACCTTGCACATGGTCACGCACGTTTGATCAGTGCATCATTCTAACTCAGGCCTGCGAAAGAAGGAAGGTCTTGGAATTGAGTGAAGTCAACATGTGATAATTACGTCATATCAGTATTTGCTCGCAGTTCATAATGAATTGTTCATGACCAGACAAGGTAATAGTGGGAAATATCATTCACTGCCACATGTTTCATCGGCAAAGATTGATTACACACCTCATTTTCATAAACACGTATAAACGACATAATGACAAGCATAATTATGGTCAAACATTATTCTGCAAGAATAACGTAACATCTCCAGGCTGCCTCCCCACACACACACATACAGCCACAGAAAAACAAATTTTCACTTGAAATTATACAATCTGTTTATTTTTGCGCACGTTTATTTGGGTATTATGCACTTTTGGAGTAAATAGACGCAGACTTTTACTTTGGTGCACTTTCGAGTACAGTCCGAGACATTAGAAATTCAAGAAACAACACCACCACCAAAGCAACACTTGACCGGATCCGACATTGAATATAATTATTATTCATGTTCCCAATGGGAGACTAGGCGTTTAACTTAAACTTAGAATAAAAGGTCTAATGGCCTTGATGAACTCCTAGATATAAATACCTTTATCAGTCGACTTATAATATGATTATTTGAGAGTAGGAATAATTTGTTCATGTGTCCAGTTTGTCTACTCTGTATCAGTTGCTGTTTGTGCAATTAACGAAGTGATTTTTACCACAAAGGTAACTGTCTTCGTCACTTTTCATGAATCTATCATCAAGCACCAGCCAAGAAGCAACCTTTTTACTGTGAAGTCTTCCTTTACGCTTGTTAACATTGCGCAGTTAGGAAGATGTTGAACCTCGATGTTGTTTCTTAGCACCAATGTTTCAGAAAATATTTTATGCTGAATGTATGAAAGCGAATTTGGAACATGTAATATAAACAGAAATACAATGTGGTCCAATTGTATTTTCTCTTATTTGTGTCCTTTTCTTATGTTCTTACAATCCAATATCTAATTTGGTCATAATTAATATATACGAACTTAAAATTCCAGAAATGTAATAGGTTGAAAGGTAAATGAATGATGATCATTACTTTACTAGTCAAAGTGAACACAGTGACAATATTCGCGACTACCTTGGAATACATAATAACCTGCTAAGATAAAGAGGAAATGATAGAATTTTACAACCTTCTAAGCCATAACCAATCTCTTCCATATCTAGTTCGATGTACATGTAGTTAATGAAGCTCAACCAGTGATATCGGTTTAAAATGCTGTGAAAAATAAGAAGCCACATTTTAATAGCAATCTGTGCAATTAACGAAAAATAGTAGGCATTTCCGTTCAATTGCAAAAAATGATATTGTGATGTAAATCTTTGCACTGGGGAAACTGATTGTTACAACAGAAATTGTAAAGTAGATTAAAAAATGTCATGTACCAAATTTTTATCTGCTTTAACTGAAAATAATACATACAAGTTTAAATCTTACAGAAAATATTTGAGTCGTTTCATTTTTCTATCGCTTTCACCCGTCCATTTTGTAATATCATATGTAAATTCATCAGATTTCCCAACTAGAATATCTAATTATATGTATTAAGCTGTTGGTTATAAAATGCGGTATCACTTGTTTTGTAGAGCCGCGTAAAAAAGTAGGTGAAATGGGAAAAGTAAACACATGTCTAACAGATCACCCCTTTACCTTCCCATTGTAAAATTCATTGGTTCTAATAATGACTCAAACTGTATCTTCTAAAACATTGGTGACAGAACGATATATTTAAATGCCGGTTATATAATATACCCTCATTTATATTCAACTTTCTCAGTCCTTATTGGAGAAAAATATCGATGACAGACAAAATATACTTGTACCGCTTATCATATCTGTCTTAGGTTTGCATATCAACCTTGATCCTCATTATGACTAAACAAAACTCTTATAGGAGACCTAGCGAAACACCACATACTACTTCTCTCCTACAAGGAAGGTCTGCACACCATGATGCTTACATTCGAATAAGGTCGTTGCTTTGTCGTTCAGTCAAATCTTGGCTCCATTCCTCAGTCATTAACCATAGCGGAAAAATATTTAATGTGCACATTTTGGTCTACCAAATTTGTTCGACATTATCTGTATTTCCGTCATTCCCTGACAATGACCATAACCAAGCTCATAGATCAATAATATCCGTCTGTAATAAATAGTTATAAGGTTTCTATATATTCATCTGGCCACCAACTTTGAAAGATCTCTCTCCGATAGATATGCCCCAAATTTCTCGGAAACATTTCAGCTGAATTGCATGCGATTGGCTTGCATTGTGTTATAGTAAAATAAACAAGTTTATAGAATTTTGGCAAAGTTCCCGATTACTACAGAGAATTGGACTGTAAGTAGAAAGTACCTTTGAAAACGTGAAGAACGTATTATTCACCAAATTAGCATAAAGAAACGAGTTGAATAATCTCAAGCTTTTGATAATCAATTTGGGATCCTCTACATATGGAACAAATAAAAGAAACATACAATAATAATAATAATAATAATAATAACAATGTGGACTTTGTATAGCGCCTAATCTTTAGAAGCTCTAAGCGCTTTACGACATTATACAACACCTATAACATAAAAAAACATATGTAACGATATGATTACAAAAAATACACCATGAAATTAGATAACATGAAAAACATGCTGAAAATATTTAAGATAGGAAACATTATTAGGTCTTTAAGTTTGTTCTTGCAGTCGAAATAAGTGAGTTTTAAGAGCACTCTTGAATGGAATCACTGTGTCTTTCTGCCTAGCTTCAATAGGCAATTCATTGCACGTTGCTGGGCCCTGGTATGCAAAAGAACGTTGTTCATATGACTTCGTTTTCATAGTGGGAATAGTGAGTATACGATTGTCAGAAGAGGAGCCTAAGTATCTGCTGGTGTGTACACATCGGTGAGGTCGGATAGGTATGTTGGACTGGAGTCTGTCAGTGAAACGTAGCACAGAGAACAAATTTTGTGCTTGATTCTGGATCTAATAAATATCCAGTGTAGGGTACAGAGCAGCTGGGAGGTGTGCTCTGATCGTGGTACTCTAAGTATGATCCGAGCAGCTGTGTTTTGAAGTTTTGAAGTTCCTGGAGTAGATATTGAGATGAACCAGACAGAATTGAGTTACAATTGCCCAGTCTTCAAAGTACTAAAAGATATTTGCGAATGGAGCTGATGCGTCTCAGCTCAAGATATGCAGCCTTGCATATGTTCATGACATGTTGGTGCAATGTGAGAGTACTGTCCAGAGTAATACCTATGTTTCGTACTGACTGTGGGAATTTAATGTTGGTGTTGCTGATATTTATTGTTTGAGGTAAAGGATGTGAATGAGAAAGTCTTTGTGTTGTGATCAGAATGGCCTCAGTTTTATCATCATTCATCTGCAACTTGTTACATGTCATCCATGATTTCACATCAGAAATGCACCTCTCTACACCTTGGATGGTAGCATCAACTTCAGTTGGTACAATGGTGAGACACTGGATGATGATCTATGACACTTGCACGCGACTCAGTGTATATAATGAATAGAACAGGACCAATAACAGATCCCTGTGGAACACGACAGCATAGAGTAACTGGGCTGGAGTGTATTCCATTTGCAGACACAATTTGTGTCCTGTTGACCAAATAGGACTTGAACCACAGTAAGGCTGTATCATGAATGCCAAATACATGCTGGAAACGGTGAAATAATATATCATGGTCTATTGTGTCAAATGCTGCAGACAAATCAAGGAGGATGAGGACTGTAATCTTTCCGCTATCCAAGGTAGAGAGAATGTCATTAACTATTTTTAGAAGAGTAATTTCAGTACTGTGGCAAGGGCGATAGGCAGAGTGTAAATTGCTGAAAAGACGATTTGAATTCAGATGAGATACAATCTGGGATAGAATAACTTTTTCTAATATTTTTATATTAATGGGATATTAGAAACTGGGCGGTAGGTCTTTAAATCGTTATGGTGTAGTGCTGGTTTTTCAGCAGAGGCTTTCCATGGGGGTTTTGAAAAATGATGGGAATTCCCCGGATGAGAGAGAGGTATTAATAACATCAGTTAGTGAAGGCGATACTGGATCTAAGCACTCAAGCAGCAGTGATGTTGGAATTGGATCAAGTTCACATGACTTTGGTGCACTCTTCATCAGGATTGTACGTACAAAATCAATAGAGACAGGTTCAAATGCTGCTAATTTTGCCGCTGAAATTCTGTATCCCAACTGCAACTGTATGGTGACGACGAGTCAGTTGAAATTGTGGCGTCAAGTTTATCTCTAATGGTTTGTACTTTGTCACGGAAGAAATCTGGAAACATGTCCGGAAGGTCGACTGGAGAGAAGGTAGTGGGAAGTGGTGTACATTTGTTCCTTAACATTAGCTTGTTAGTAGCCTAGAAGAGCTCTTTGCAGCTGGAACTTTCCATGATCTTAGTACTGTCGTGGGCTGATTTCGCTGTATGGAGTATATTTGTGAGATTCTTCTTAGCGTATTCATAGGTTTGATTATGAATAGTGAGTCTGGTGGAAAGCAAAAATCAGTGTAGTATTCAATTTATACAATTTATGAATGTTTCATGTATAAATGAATTTAGCCTATTTGATTGTTTGGACAAATTTACTAAATTTTGATAAGCAAAAGTGGTTCTTGTTTGGACATTGTATAAGATATGTTTATAATAAATACAAAGTCGCATCCTGTCAATCAGATGTGCAGTCAGAATGTATGCATATATATTTGATAAAATATTAAAAACAATAAAAGCAGAACATGACCAAGTTATGAAACATAAGAAACGAATATAAATGCCAATCTGTAGAAAGACGATTCTTGGATGCGGCAAAAAAAAAATGAAACAGAGCCCACAGTCACGAATATTAGTAAGAACGAAGACACAGAAAATCAATACTGAAAAAAGAGAAAATACCAGGAAGAAAAGCGAGTTTATTTATCCCACCACTATCAAAAGCAAAAAACATACACAAAACCACACATACAAGAAAATAATAACAATTTGTCTGTAAGAGAAGATGCAAACGTATAACTGGAAATAATTCAAACGAAGAAGCAGATTTACTCCAATAATGTTTGAATTAATGATCATCATAAAAACTGTGTGGAATATATGTAAACAAGAAGACACACTACCAAAAAGTACAAAAACAAATGAAATTAGACCGCGTATAAAACCTAAACGACAAGCAAATGTAAACTTGAATATTCTAAATAATCATTGAAGATTTAAAATTTAGTTCCAAATACATTAAGCCACTAAATTTTTTTTTTCTTCAGTGCAATATATATTTTACTTCTATTTCAGATAGGTGCAAGACCATATTCCAATTCCAGGTATTCCACATTATATTGTCTTTTTTTCCTGCAGCCTTTGGGGTTAGTATTGTCATCACTTCTACTAGTGGATGAGACGCGTAGGATGCGAGCTGGACACTTCCTCCCAAGAAAGTATCCTCATACCACATTTTCAAATATTCCAGCATGAATAACACCCACCACGCTCAAAATATTAATAATACAGTCCCTTCTTTGACTTTGTTCTTTGGCTTAGGTAAAAGAAATAGGAATATAGTTCGCCCGTTTTGAAACGCGTTTTCAGTATTTTGTTCTATTCATCTTGTTTTAATTTGTTTCTGATGGTAAAAAACATAACAGAATTGACACAATCAAGAACTAGGAAAGAAGCAAAACTAATTACAAATGCATAAGTAAGGAGTGATCAACATGTATATTTATCTCATGGCCTGTGATTGGTAATATCTTTGCTCTGATTGCAGAACAAAATGCATCTGATTTGATACCCCAAACCATATATAAAAACAAAAAAATCTAAACTAAAATACTGACAAAGAGTTTGACACAGTACACAAGGGTATCTAAGCTGTACAATTAAAAAGACCTGTCTAAACACAAATTAAATTTTATAAGTATCTCGTTATCGAATTCAACAATCAAATAATTTATTGATATCATAATGAGAAATAAATCTTGCAGAAGACGGTGAGTAAAATGAAATTGAAAAATTGGGAAAAATATTAGGAGATCACTATCATCTAATTGCTAACTATAAACTTCAGCTTATATTTTGTATATGCCACAATGAAATATATGCTTATGTAAGTTAGCAACTTTTAAAAATTATGTCTTGGCATCCGTCCGTCTACGGGAGACCATGGCGTAGCTCAAAAGTAAGCTTTTGTTTATCCTTCTTTCTAGCTCTCTTTTCAGCTTGTTTTATTTTTCTCTCTTCCTCTGCGTTTTGAACTCCCTGCAAGACAGCTATACGCCAGCTGGAACGGTTCTTTGCACAGCTGTCCCAGTCGTTGACATTGATGCTTGCCGTCTTCATATCCTTCTCGCAGACATCTTTGTAGCGCAGATGTGTTCGTCCAGTTGGTCGTGCACCTTCTGCTAACTCCCCATATAACAGGTCCTTGGGAATGCGACCTGGGTCCATTCTCTTGACATGGCCAAGCCAGCGAAGGCACCTCTCGCTGAGAATGGAGAACATGCTGTTCATGTTGGCGCGTTCTAGAACCTCTGTGTTGGGTACTTTGTCCTGCCACTGGATGTGCATAATCCGCCGCAGACATCTCAGGTGCACGTTGATGAGTTTCCTCTCGTGTCTTGCATAGGTGGTCCATGTTTCGCTGCTGTAGAAAAGTGAGCTGAGCACGCAGGCTTGGTGGACAGGCAATTTGGTCTTCTCTGTGAGGTTGGGGTTGTCCCAGACTCTCTGGTTAAGTCTGGCCATCACTGCTACTGCCTTGGCAATCCTGCCGTTCACCTCAGAATCATTGGAGAGTGAGTTGGAGATGTTAGACCCGAGGTATGCGAAGTTCTCGACAACGTCCAAGTTGTACCCATCGATGGTGACAGAGGGAGGGGAGTCCGCATCCTGCGCCATGACGTTCTTTTTCTTCAAACTGATGGTCAGTCCAAATTCCTTACAAGCATGGGAGAGGCGGCATACCAGCTGCTGAAGTCCATCTTCCATGTGTGATGTCAAGGCTGCATCGTCGGCGAAGAGCAATTCACGGATGAGTACCTCTGTGGCTTTAGTCTTAGCACGGAGACGGGCGATGTTGAACAGCTTGCCGTCAGCCCTGGTATGGATGTACACTCCCTCGCTGCAGTCCTTGAATGCGTACTGGAGGAGCATGGAGAAAAAGATGGCAAAGAGCGTCGGCGCAAGGACACAGCCTTGTTTGACTCCACTGATGACTAGGAATGCTTCACATGTTGATCCACTGAAGCACACATGGTGAGGAGGGAGATGCCCCGATAGTTGTTGCATTCGCTACGGTCTCCTTTGTTTTTGTACAAAGTGACGATGTTGGCGTCACCCATGTCCTGTAGGATGTATCCCTGTTCCCAGCAAAGGCAGAGGAGTATGTGTAGGACTGGAGCTGTGCTGGTTTTCCGCTCTTGAGGACTTCAGGCGGAATGCCGTCGCTTCCAGGAGCCTTCCCACAGGCAAGGCAATCGATGGCTTTTCCGAGCTTTTCCAGGGTGGGCTGTGTGTGTAGCTCCTCCATGACAGGCAGGGCTGGAATGGCGTCCACGGCAGTTCCAGTGACATTGTTTTGGGTTGCATATAGCTCGAGATAGTGCTCAACCCATCGCTGCAGTTGTTTCCCCTGGTCTGTGATGACTTCGCCCGTCTTGGACTTGAGAGGGGCGGTCTTGTAGCTGGGGGGGTGGACCTGTCGCCTTTTTGATACCCTCATACATTGCTCTTGTATCCCCGGTGTCGGCTTCTGTCTGTATACTGTTGCAAAGGTTCAGCCAGTAGGTGTTGGCACATCGGCGGGCGGTCTTCTGGGCGTTGTTCCTTGTAATCCTGAGGGCTTGTAGTGTTCTGGGGCCAGGTGCAGCCTTGTATGCCAGGAGGGCTTTCCTCTTTGCCTCAGTCACGGGCTCCATCTCCTCCCAGTTTGCCTCATACCAGTCGACATTCTTTCGCTCCCTCTTCCCGTAGCTGTGATGGCTGAATTGTACACAGAGTCAAAATATATGGAACCACTTGGAGTCAATGGTGTCATCAGGTGTCACTTTGGTGAGGGCTTCCTTCATTTTGCTGATTAACTGTTGTGTTTTCTCTGGGCTACTTGCACAGCAAGTGTTGATTTGTGGGTACCCTTCTTCTTGACGTGGTGCAGCTTCTTGGGTAATATTCGCACCTTGCTGGCCACGAGGGAATGGTCCGTGTCGCAAACGGCACTGTGGTAGCTCCGGGTGAGGAGGACACTGGCCAGTTCTGCACGCCTGGTGATGACGAGGTCTAGCTGGTGCCAGTGGCGTGAGTGTATCTCCTTGCATTTGAAGAAAGTGATGGTCACACATTGGCTGTGGGAGCACCACATCTGCAGCAGTCGCTGACCATTCTCGTTGATCTTGCCCCTTCCGTAAAAGCCGAGACAGGTGGACCAGGCCTCATGGTCAGCTCCCACTCTAGCATTGAAGTCTCCTAGCAAGTAAAGGCTTTCATTGTTGGGGATACTGGATATTGTCTGATCCAGAGCCTCATACAACTTGTCCTTCTCCTCGTGGGTGGAACAGAGGGTTGGGGCGTACACGCTGAAGATGTTGACCGGGCCTAAGGATGTTGACAGCCGGAGGCCAAGGATTCTCTCAGTACCTGAAGATGGAGGTACAGCTTGGCACCAACGGCGTCGCAGGAGTTGCCGGAATGACGTTGAAGTCAATGTCAGACCGCCTTAGGGACTCCATCTCCGGATTTTCTGTCGGGGTTTACTCCCTTAGTCTTTCCCATGAGTGGGTATAGCCACAAGGCAGCAGAGGTTTGGAATCGGAGTTTTCCATCTACTAGATGAGCTACCATCCAAGGTTTACGAGTCCCATCTACCCGAAGCAACTGGTTTTAAGAGGCCAGTTGCCCTCCTTCATCCCTTCTCCTGTTAGTGGAAAACGTGGTCTGCCAGACTTCAAATCTAAGCCACTCGCGAAGGCCAGGAGCTGGATTTTAGTTCACTGAGGCTATCAGAGACGCAAGCCGTATGGGAGATTTTTGTAGGACTGGGGCGCTTGTCTCCCACTCCCACCCTGGGCAATGTCAACCTTAGACCAATAGCAACTTTTAAAAATGGTGTAGTAAACATTAAATACAATTGCAGGTTCTTCTTATCAATTTATAGATTTGCAAACTAATATTTAGCACATCTAGTTAAAATATAAAAGAAGATCCATTTTTAGAGACACTGAAACAAGTGGGAAACCTGACATCAATGATTTAAAGAAAGATACACATTCTTGCATCTGAATGGATGTATTTGGCGAAGGATAGATAACAGCTAAAAAGCAAATTGAAATGTCTATAAACATTGGAAAGACAAATAAAATTGTTTGATATACAGTTTGATTGGGTGTAATTGTTTATTTCGACATTGAACTACTTGTAGATCTTCCTGACTATTATGTGAGGATTGTATATTGATGTTCAATGATTTTCCCAGTGAGTTTAAAACTCGTCGCTCATTTGTATAACATAAATTTCAATCACTGTCCAGTATTTTTATGCTCCTGAATTAGCACACGATTCAGGTCTAAGCTGTCTGGTGTAAAACTTGTATTATGACATATCCATCCTGATATACTCTGGAATATCACAGGGATGTATCAGCATATCATCTAATGTACCAAAGGAAAGAATACATACAATGCTACAAAATAAACAAAATATGATGGGGTACGAAATAATAAGGCCAATGTAACTAGCTCTGAGATGGGAAGCAAGGAACGTTTTTCTGATGAGGAGAGTCCCATTTACAAATTCTGTTTTTCACAATATCGGACCACTGTGATACTGATTCTCTTTTATAAGAACATCTGAAGGTGCCAAAGGTAACTTTTGTAAAGACTAATTCGTTTCACCAGGACAAACGAATTCATGGATATACATGATTTAAAGTTTAAATAAGACGGTATGCGGTAGTACTGCTAAATATGAAAAAACATTTGCAAAGAGGGTGATTAAGTCTGTAAATACAGAGACTGGCGAAGACAATGGACTTATATATCTATAATTAAAATATTTATAAATAATTCCGGTGTTCTAATTAGTACGTACCTCTCCAATTGCAGATACATTTTTTCTGGAAACGGAATTTTGCTTAGAAGACACCTAAACTAACATCGGATAGACGTGAACATGATCAATGTTATTGCAAAAAAAAACCAACAGGCTTTCAATATTATTTGGGTACACATCATTGGACTTTTATTACCAGTATGCCATCAAAATACATCCGAAAGGGACATATATTTGTTTACTTTATCCAAAAGCAACAAGAAAACAGAAAATAAAAAAGAGAAAGTTGCATTTCTATTCCTTCGACATGCAGATGCATGAGGAAATTATTACAGAATATATAAACTTTCTCTCGCGCTCCAAGCTAAATTAAAGTTTCCTCACTTGTGAGGTACAAATCAGGCAATAAACCAATATATCACAATATATCACAATAGGTAGCCACAAAATACTGAAAAGTATTCCCCGTCCCTCCCCCCAAAATCAAGTAGGCCAGGTCAACACAAGGAACGTGTACGCCTAAAAGAGGTATGTATCTTATAATAGAGGAATCAGAGAAAATGACAGCAACAAGGAAAAAGTTTGCCCCGTTACCTTAGACAAAGATAAGTAGGTAGTGCCCCATTGGTCCAAGGACGAACCGCAGGAATGCACGTTACTAATATTCATTATACTCGCCAAACGTCAGGTTCATCAATAAGCACTAATATCTGAGACAAGAGTGAGTACTTAAAATCATATAGATGCATGTAATTTATGTTTGTCCTACACAATGCATTAAATTTTTTTCTAGTGTAAGTGAGGCCTAGAAAACCAAACTAACACTGGCCTGAAACAATGTTTTACCGTTTAGAATTTTAGTGACAAATTATAAAATTAGCTCGACTTTCATTTTGAATTATGATGTTGGATTAAGTTAAACGTTTTACTAAATCGCTGTTTGATAGCGAATAAATGGCGCCCACATGCATACGTTTATTATGATTGCAAAGCCACAACTTTAAAGTCTAGTGAAATGAATACAGGTTATGCCCCATTTAAGCATGCGTGTCACACTGACAGATAAAACAATCAATGATTATGAAAGTGATGAGGACATATATTTATGTACCTCAAAGCACGTGAACAGTGATAACTAGGTAGGAACTTACCGATTTACCTTGTCAAAATAGAAACATTTTCATTGGTGTGTCTGACCTTTTCAAAAACCAAATTCCAAAGAATACCAAACATGACCTAAAATATATTAACTTAATCTCACAAAGAGCCAAG
Organism: Sinohyriopsis cumingii; assembly: GCA_028554795.2. NCBI lineage: Eukaryota > Metazoa > Mollusca > Bivalvia > Unionida > Unionidae > Sinohyriopsis > Sinohyriopsis cumingii. Next base: position 53,310,610 of record CM068830.1, read on the forward strand.
TGACTCAGCTGTTATTTTAAAGTAAGTTTAAGTAACGTATTACATATAATGTTTCCTTTTCACTTTTCGCTCTAATGTTTTGTAACATTTCTCTCTTCCTTTACATTTTTGGCCTCTTCAAATACTACAAGTTTATGTACAAATGCTTTCGGCATTCCCTATTAAAGAACTAACAAATGTCGATAGGGATGATTTCGCTGAGGCAGCATTTTCGTTTCACATCTGAATACGTCCTTCTGTAAGCCTCCATTGAGCTGTAGTTATATCAAGTTATTCCTGTCCAACTTTTCATTCGGAATTTCCTAATATAATGCCAAACTTTGCTTTATCGAACAGCATTGGTCACACATTGGCCATTCTTTGCACAGAAGCCCCCACAATTTTTCAAACAATGTCAATCTAAGCAAACTATAATATAGACTAGTCATTTGATTAACAAATGTTCAAGTGACGAACAACCAGAAATATATGGGTTTATTTAAAAAGGATGGTAGGGTACACCAGTCAGTGTGGTCTTTAGATATATCATGAGATAATCCTCTAGAATATTGAATTCAATTGAATCCACATAATTACAGAGGGTATATCACCATTACATTTTAGTTGCTCTCTATGATTATATTTATTAATTAACTGCAAAATTGTTTAATAGCTGGCAAAATACCTCTGTCAGCATTTTGACTCTCAAACCAAATGGGCATAGGTGGCAGTAGCAATAAGGTCATTGTCTTTTACCGTAAGTCAGATCTAGTCAGTCAAAGCCATTAGTCATAACGAATAATAAATTTTCTAAGCATATTTTTGTGTATTGAATTTTCTATATTAGGTGTACTTTTAATCATTATTTTAAAATGATCATAATTAAGTTCATAGACCAATACTGTCCCTCTGAAAAACATAGCTAACACCTTTTCTGCTTCGCATGAGACATTGGTATTACATGTCACACTGTTGGTATTTATAGGATTTATCATTTCATGCCATCATCCAATGTTCTTACAGGAGCATATTATGGGTTGTTTTGTCATTTTGAGAAATTGTACTTTCAGATTCGCTGGTATTAAAATTTATTTTCCGATAATGATTTTGGTAATGCTCTTTGGGGGATGATAACGTGTGTTTCGTGGGTTCTTTGCTAATGATTATGTTATGTGTTACCATCTTTCGTGCACCAAAAATGTTGCTTCCGCTTGAAAATGGCAAAAAATAAACTTCTCAATGGGCTGGTACGCCTCTCTGGTCATAAAGTAAAAGAAACAAGCAAAGCTGAAAAGTTTTTGTAACCCTAAAACACAATTGAATTTACAATGTGATGAAATTAAACTTTGAAATGAACTTACTTTTTTTAAAATCTAATCAAAACACTCCTGAAAAAGTTCACTTAAAGTCCCAACAGAATGAACTGTTCCCACATAAATTGCAGATGCAAGATAATATTGGTCAGCCAACAGTCCTGGTGTGTCAAAATAGCATTATCTAAAACTTCTTTGCATAATTCACCATTGTTCCAAACTAAAATTATAATCCAATGAACACTTAATATTGGCAATGAATAATTCAATCAAATGGGGTTTTTCGCTTTCAGATAATATCTGAATACAACATTAAATACGTCTGCAAAATGTTGTTAGAATATAATACAGCAAATAAGAATAAGATAACTGTCCAGTATTAAGCTGCTTATCTACAGGCGCAAAGTCACAACACGCATATCGCCTCGACTGCAATGTGATAAATTGCAAATTTCCAACATTGCAAAACATCTCACTTGATTTAACTCATCTAATGTGGACTAACGTAACTGTACTTTTAAAAATTTGTATTCTATTTTCAATCCTTATATAACTGAGTGTACTCTTCAGAGGGACATCATGGATCAGTCATTACCTACCCAAATCTCTTACAGACAGGCTGTTAATGTTAAATAGAAACCAGGTACGTGTCAGACATGTATAGTCATGCATTCCTTTAATATAAACTTCAAATCAGAGTTCAGACTTTGGCCTGGAATTTATGTCGTTACCAAAACGTTTCTGAAAGGAGATATTTACAAATATTAATACTAATTAAGCTTTTGTCTGATTGGGAAAATATTTAACAAGCTTATGGCTTAGATTCTAACTGAAGTCATGTGTCTAAACATTACCCATTAACAAGTTCATTTTGGTTGTCTGTGTATGCGTGTAGAAACACTCCTACCTGGTTTATGATAAATAATGAGTTTGTGTACAATATTAGGAAATGGCTTATTTGGGCTTCGCTTGATATTTTTGTGTATATTTTATCTGCATATGATAGTTATAGACGCTTTCATTCACGTACGCGTTTTCTCGTTTGAAGGATGGTTTTCTTCGTTTTGGTGTATTTGCAATATAAAGTGGTTCTTCATGGGTCTATCAATTTTCAACTCTTTCTTGAAGAAAAATGAACAGTCGGTACAGCCAAAGTTCAAACTTGATAGGGGCCATGCATCTAATTGGTCGGGTGAAGGCAAAGGGGTAATTAATATACAGACGTAGAGGTTAATTCGATACGTTCTAGATTATTAAGATTAATAAGTGGACAATTTCAAGAGAGTACGGAAGGAGAATAAACGTAAGTGGGGTCGGAGTAAAGGAAAATAGAATTTACTTTCCACACTACACGAACGGAACGGGCGCAAGAGAGAACAAGAGAAGTTAAAGAAGAAGAAGAAAATGCGCAAAAAGAACAAAGTCAATACAATATAAGATTGTAAGATAGAGTATTATGAACCTTTTTTAGACGTTTTGTTACTCCGTCTGCCCAATACTTGGATCAAATGTGAATTTGGTACAAAACAGGCCAGGGAGATTTGGTTATCACGAAATGTTATCTTAAGTCCATGCGGTCGTTTTTGAGGACGTGTTTAAGTTCGTGATACGATGTTTTTCTGGATGAAACCTATCTGGTGCATACTGTCCTAACAATAAATATTCAACGAAATGAAAGGTATCGTTTAAACATATTGAAAAGTCATATTTCGAATTTTTTGTCGAAGCATGATTCATTCGCCTATTTTATAAGGCGTCATATCAGTGATTAGTCAAGCAATTCAACAATATTATATATATATATATATATATATATATATATATATATATATATATATATATATATATATATATATATATATATATATATATATATATATATATTCGTTTCATTCCAATCTGGTAGATTAATTTCCGCCTTAGTAAGAAACGTATTACCTGCCAGGTTACTTGTTATGTTAATGTTACTTTAATGTAAGCAAGATAAGGAAAACTAATTACAGGTTTATATCTTATAACAGTTTCATTACTTGTTTCTTGCTTGCGCCTGTTTTTCAGTTTATGGTAATTCTATCACAAGAGGCAAATGTTAATGTCTACCTAATAATCTGAATAAATTATGCAGCAATCGCAACTACTTTAACGAGTATGATTAGAACAGGGATTTTCGACAATAAGTTTAATTTGATTGGAATACAAATAGTCTAAAATATTACAGTGCACTGACGTGGTTATTGTTCAGATGTAACATTATTCCTTTTGAGTTTCTCCTTTAGTTTCAGATAATTGTAATTATTTTTCAGTAGCTCGAATATCTTGAACGGAAGTAGTAGAAAAAGAGAAAAGAGTCCAAAATACATAACTATTACCGTCTCTATCCAAAAACTAAATGGATATATCAAAATTTATCATGTGTATTGCTCTCTTTCAATAAGGTGTACCTTCAGAAATATTTGCAAAGGTGCATCGATTACTTGAGGACAGGTAGTCTACATCAAACAAAAGACGAAGAGATACTGATGCGGAAAGATAGATACAGTCCGTCAAACTGATATAGACACAAAATAGAGATATGGTATTGTTGCACTTCTCATTAAAAAACTAAATTACTATGTGTGTCCTCTTCTTTCGATATAGCTGAATTTAAACGTATTCTGCAAAGTACTCAAACTTGCAAATGGGAAGGTTTAATTTCCACAATATATGGTATGAAAGAATAGTGTCTTGAAACATATTACGTTTCTCATGTCACAGATAATTAAACTTGGCCTGACGTGATATAATTTGTGTATTTTCACACATGATTGTCTTCTTATATGCAAATATAGGTATGGAAAAGCTGGAAAATATTTCAACATTATTTTCTATAGCACACGTTTGTTTGCAACATTGTTAATATATGTGGCAAGGATATATTTAAAAGTGACATATTGTAATACATAAGATGGAGAATAATTATATCACCAAATTGGTGAATCCACTTATATCGCCACTGTGTAGATATCACTGCTGGAACTGCTTATTCTGATAGGTAAATATATATGCCGTCATGTATGTTATTCAAACCTATATTTCATAGTTATGCCTATTTCATTTTTCTTCTCCTTCTGATTATTCTCTCTCACTCTTTACCTACCTACCTCTCTCGCCATTCACATCAGGCTGTACGGATCTTAAAGTCTGTCAACTGTAGACCCACTAGGTTACATTTATGCAATCAATGAATTGCCATCAAGAAATCCTATGAACAAATTACAACGGAAAAAATAGACTTCAAGTATTACTTTATTACAATTAGCTTTCTACACGAATCATGGAAACTGTCAGTGTCATGGCATATATTTATGGATCCTATGTACCTTTTCGCTCTTAACAGACTAAATAAGATTTAGCTCCTACGAGAGCTTTCTTCCTTATTGTATTTATTAATTTGAAACATCAGTTTATCTGCAAACATCTTTTAGTACCTAACTGATCATGGCGATGGGAAATTTTCAACGCTAGTAATTATATCAAACATTCAGCAGATGCAACTTATACATGAATTCATACTGCGGTTTATGTTCGCTAAAAGTTATTTCTTGCAGACCTTTACGAGTCCGACGTTCTGGCAACTGTGCTACACAGGCTGCAAATGCTCATTTTTGCATGCTGGTGCCACAATTGCTCAGTAATAACTAATGTTGTAAAGATCAATTCGTTTAAATTGCAATAAATTTAAATGTGGTCGACGAGTTTGCCTCAGTAGTAATCCAAGGCAACTAAATAAAAGTGAATATACATTTATTAATGGAACCTACACACCAGTATCCGTTACATACATTTATTTAAAGACATTCAAATGCTGTGAAAATTTACTCTAAAATAGCTTCTCAAACTTGCAGAATGTAAATATGAATATATTGTAATACCAATATAGCATGAGTTAGCATGATAACGGAAATATTGTGGCCTGATACTTCACAAATAAGATGCATGAAATGTATGCCTGCACAGTATATTACAAATGAAAAAGGGGCTAATAGACGCCAACAATCATATCGATATATCCTTATTTCGTTATAACCTTATTAAGATATATAATTCAAATTATATGCATCTTAATGTTGTGTTTTGTTGAAGATTCGCTGATTCGCTTCAAAATGCTGGTTTTCTTCACCACATGAGCAGACCATCAAACGTGGTTTGTAACATGTGTGAGTCACCATGGCAAAAGCTCCCTCACACGAGCATACCGGAACAATCAATGCATTATCTCGGTGCATAAAAAGCTAGATTGATATGCCCATTCTGGAGAAATCATTACCATATTTGTTGTATTGTATAGAAATAAGCAATATGATGTATTGCTTGGAAATTCAAGCTGAAATCCAGACACATGCATTTCATAGCCCAGCTATTTCCATTTTAGGGACAGTGTTTATTTTTGAAGCGACCTTACCTCTTTTGAAAAAATTGGAAAATCATTCATTTTAGAAATGTCTCTTTCAAATTTAATCTTAACTTTTTATTTAATTAATTATGAGCGATGAAGTTCTGTGGCTTGGAACGATGATAAAATAATAATTGATGACATAGATTTTTAAGATTTCATGTGAAAAATGTTCCACAAGACAACGATTGAAATGGCACCTAGTAACTATATAAGCACGGGCTTTTAGTAAGATATCAGTTTCGTTCCAGCTCTTACCAGAAGGAAGCTACCCTCAAGCAAGTACTCTCTCTCTCTCTCTCTCTCTCTCTCTCTCTCTCTCTCTCTCTCTCTGCTGTATTTATAGAAAACTCTGTGATACACAGAAATGTATCGTGTCTGCAATAAAGTGAGTATAAGTCGTTAGGATGTGTTATTTTGTTAATTGTTTGTCTTTTCTGGAATGGATTATTAATATGAACGTTAGAATTTTATTTGTTCCCACTATTTATCTCCCACTCTTTCATCGAACACCTAATGCAAAGTTTCATTCAGATTAATAATACATAAATGGGGAAGAGAGTGATGGAATGTATGGGCACCTGTACCCGTTGGCATCTCACCAATTAATGAAATATATAGTATGTATACATTGAACAGAGGAAACTAAATACACGTTTCAAACAAAGAATGCATTTACCTAATAAGGAGTTCGTTGTAAATAGGTACTGGTATTATTGTAAAAGATATATTGTGAATTTCGACACAAATGTTTCGTGACATAATATGGTGTTTCCAGTTCGTAAAAAATCACAAATAGCTATGATCCTTGAAGCACAATTGTTCTAGTTTTGCTAATTGTATATGTTAGGAGAATTTGCATTGAGATAGCTTTCTATAATTGCATTGTACTATTAAGACAGTATTATGTGTCAAATGGACTTGGATAAAGCGCACTGACAATGCCAAATAATAGGCTTTCAGATTATATTATTTCTCTCTGTATTTCGGACTCTTATCATACTTAGATTTAACTATTAATTATATGAAATTCACGTCTGAACCGTATCAAAGCTTTGTTTTGGTTCCACTTAAATGCACCTGAGAAAGTTCTGCAAAAAGACATAATGACTTGTAAATATTATATAATTTTTTAGTTTCAGAAAAGAGACTGAATTTAAAAACATCGTTTGATTTCTATTATTTTAGCTACACCGTACTAAACGCAAATTGTCATCACCATTTAGCGAACGTTTTGGAAAACAATAGCAATTCAAGAAATGTAACTACGCTTAACATACATCATTCATTGTTATTAATGACCAAAATATTGCCGGATTTTTCCAGCCCTTTAACCATCATGAAAGTCGTCGCAATCTTTCTATTATTCCTGGTTGCTGTTGCCATAGCAGCACCGGGTTATTCCCATGGAAGTGGTTATTATCCTAGTAGGCGCCATGGATACACGTTTGGTGGATCTTCTCGCGGTGGCGGTGGATACTCGGGAATCGGGTATAGCCGTCGCCATCACGGAGGACCCGGCTATTCTGGATACAGCAGAGGTGGATACAGTGGATATAGCAGACACGGATACAGTAGACATCATAAGCCATATTATTAAGGTAGTCGATTCAGCATATACTGATAAGGTTTATTTTTTACTAAAATTTTATATTTTAGATAATTTGTTTTTCAAATTCATCAGCATTAATATGACAAACTAGCTCTTTATTTTATTATTCATTTATTTTTAATAAATCTGAAATGTACTTAATTTTAAATTATATCAAACAATTACCTTTTTAATTGCATTTCTAACCAAATTGCAACTGGAGGTTGGCGTGGAGCTGACATTTTCAAATTTCATTTAACCGTCTAATTAACTTTAAAACATTGAGTAGTTTATATATATATATCCTTAGAACATAATTAGTCTTGTTATGCTAATATTAATTATCATATATTGCATCTATTATACCATGCTTTCTTTATCTCAACCACTCGGACAAACATTGATACATGCAATATCGATGATATTTGATGACTCCCAAAGACTGTGTGTTGACCGTTAATTATGACACAACGTTGAATATCTCCTTGCATGAAAAGTGTTTATCTTCTTAGAGCGATTGAATCGAAACAGGTATTATATATGTTGATTTCCTTTTAAGTATGATAAATAAGAATTATATCTCATTTTAACCTGTATGTAACAGAATATCTAAATATACGTTGAGATTTATTAAATATATATGAAAATTCCATTGTTAAAATAACTCATACGCACTCACAAAAATAGGCCGCGATATCATTTCATATCTCGTTTAATTATTAGTCGCCAATATTGTATTTAATTCATACAAATTTATACTAGTACGTTTTATTTTCCATTAACAGGTTATGATAACTGGGTGTAACCGTAAAAAGAGTAACCCTTTGACAGTCGTGTTCAAGAAAACAAAATGTATCGTCTGCCATAGTGCGTGTACTATATAAAGAATTTTAAAAAGAAAATATTTCGTTGACTGCTTTTCTGTCTGCCTACATAACTACATATGTACCTTCCTTTACTATATATCTATGTGAATGCCTAACTATTCATTTTTCTTTCTATCTGAACGTTTTTCCATATTTCGTCGAACTCTTCATTGTCTTCTCTTAATTCGCCGTCATTTCTGCACTGTCAATATACATGCATGTATTATTTTAAGTTACCTTGATAACGACAAATCGGGCAAGTTACATTCAAATAAAAAAGATGGAATTAATTGTTTATTTTTGGTATGTAAGGTGAGAGTAAGTAGAAGTCTGATCCGATGTCAGGATTTCAAACGTCATTCCCCAGTCTGTTTCAACTAAGACACATTAACTAATGAGCCGACAATTATATATGCCCAATCAAAATTGTATCTTTACATTAAATATAACTCCCATTCCTTTGAACTTATCTCCACTCAGTACACTGAAGTCAGACAGTCATTCATGTTCTTGAGAAGTCTGATACTGTTTATTTTAGATTTTGGTAATAGAGATATGACAACGCCTTCTACAACCCATAACTTCACTACGTTGGCCCCAGTTGTCACACGCGCCTATATGTAGTATGGAACAGTAAAATTTAATTGTAATGCTAGCGTGAAAGACTTTGCCTAGGAAATTCGGCTACCTTAAAACAATATTGTTGTTACCGTCCTTTTATAAAAAGAAATAATTTTAATAATAAAAAAGAATATGAATTTATAAACTATTCTATGAGAAGAGTTATTATTATGTACAAACACAGGATCGAGGTGGTTAATAATCGAGGACTGAAAGAGGTGTAGTGGGGCACTATAGCGACAATGTGAATATGCATTACAAGACCCCCTCGGTCTGTATAGCGACAACAGACTTAGGCACACCCTGGTCCTGTATAGCGACCAGATGTATAGCGACAAAAGGTTTGGACTGTATACGGACAATAGGAATGGGACAGGTGGGTGACGTCACGGTACTGGACACTGGCAACAATGTTGCAAGTGGCTGACCTGACTACGCGCTACTCTAGGTAGAGACAAATACAGTAGAGTGATATACTTATATAACGCATATACATAGATTGATAAACATCAGTGTATCACACCTAAAATATAAAATCTACTAAAATAATTAGGCAAGATAATAAATGTTTTTGAGTCAATAAAAATATAAAATCAACTAAAGGATTTTAGGCAAGAGTGCAAATCTTTCCGAGATAGTGGAGTGGCCCTGAAAAGAGTCGTTGGATTTTTTAACACCAGTCCATTAACATAGAGGGCATCGCGTTTTCTCTTCCTCAAACTTTCTCTAACTTCTGGACCGTAGATGAGGAACCTCTTCAGACAGCTTTGTCTCTCCACATCGATCCTTCCTTTCTAAAGGCTCATATCGATGAACCGGATGATTGTATATGATGATTTAACATACATGGGTAAGTCCGTACGGAACAGCATCGACGATACGAGAGTAGATGATTCAACGTTGTGACGAGAACAGGTGAAGGAAATGAAGTGAACCGGGGTTATTTATAGTGGGAGCGCGGATCGAAAAGGATTGAGTTCTTTTATCATTCCTAATGCTAGTTACAAAATTCAGTCACAGAGCGGAGTCTGTCTTACAACCCGAAGAGAGCTGCCTGTGACGTCACATTCCCTATAAAGATGCGATAGCGTCTGTGCGCAATGAAGCAATGCGACAGAGTTCTCAAACATGACGGAAACTAAAAAGACGATGAATTGGGGTGTGCCGGCCGTGGAGAACAGGAGCAATAGCATAGCAGGGGCTACAAAAGTCAACACGGTCTTACTTCCTGAAGAGACCGATTTTAATTGGCATTTAGTGGATTTTCTCTTTTCTTTGCAAGTACTTGTTCCGGTGTCAGCACTTTCGCCACCTTCTCCTTCCTTACCAAACGTCGAGAATTTTAAACAGAGATAGAACGAAGAATAGGAGAAATATTTTCAGCAGCAGAAAGAAGCAGAACAAGTTTTTCTCCTTCAACAGCAACAGCAAGAGAAAGAAAAGGCAAGGAGAAGGAAAAGACAGGACGAAGAAGCAGCAGCAGAGAAGAAACAACGTCTAAGAGAGAAAAAGAATAGTGAAAGTCAACAATGACGGTACTCTTAGACATTTTGGCAGAGTTAAGGAGTCTGAAACAAATGTATCAGACCTTAAATACGTCCCAAGAGAAAAAGACCTTCCCGAGCCAAACAGTCCAACCCTGTTACTACACCTGAGATACAAACCTTTTCTACCAAATCATTGACAGGAGCAAGTCCAGAATTATGCCTTGGCTAAAGGCTAAATGCAATTCAAGCTGATTGCTTTCCGTTCCTGAGTTTAATTTTTTAAACTAAAATAAACACCTGACCGTCATTTCAGGTTCACCCACTTCCTTCGAAAAGAGATAGTATTCATTTTGCCAAAAATCAATAAATACTCAAAATTCCATTGTCTTTGCCCCATGATGGACGTGTGTGAATGCATGAGTGTAGGTCCTTATTCTAAAGCAAGAACCACGGGACACTTACGTTTTCTTTCTGATTTATTCTGTTACAAATTTTACAATCCAATTCACAACACAACACCTTACAAAATTCTTCTGTGTTTTTTTTTAGTGTCCTTTTTTAAATTTCGTCACTTTAACAGGTCTTTCCTCTTCTTCATCAGTTTCTCCTCGTCTTCTTTTATTATCTTTTCTCTCTTTCTGGGCGTGTATGGGTTCTTCCTTTTGGGAGTGTAAATATTATTCTTCCTGTTCGGAACCCCTCTCCTCTCTTTACAATGATGACAGGTATCTTGACTTGTGTCTCCTTAGACACCTGTTTTGCGTTTTTGACGGTCTGGACATTGTATATCCCAATGCCCTTTTTTTCTGACAGATATAGCAAGTATGTTGACTTTTATCTCGAAAGAAGATAGAGTAGCATGTCGTCTTGCCTGAAGAAAACTTTCGTATGACACCTCGCAAACCTTTGATCATAAATTCGATTTGTGTTGGTTCGTCTATCGTTCTGGTAGGTTTGAGAGCGAAAATAATACTGGAAAGGAAGGCACCGACCCTTTATATAAGGAAGACACTGGCCTGACTATGATATAGGGACACACAGCGTTTAAAATTTGGTCATTTGACTTTTTGCAGTCAAGACGAAACGATCGCATCATTTCGTAGAGAAAGAAGAAGAGAGTAAGAGACAGAAACGTGACCTATTATCTCGCACAGTAGCTGAAGTCTTTGCTCAAAGTCATGCTAAAGATTTTGAAGATGACATGAGTGAGCCAGAATAAAGACCCAGAGAATATACACCCAACTAAAGTTCACCACCACTACTAAACCCTGAAAAGTACTACCACATTCTAGAGACGGAAAAGCGCTCCTCTAGAAAATGTTGAACCACGGCCTGTACGTACACGATGAAGTTTAAAGATTTCAAGTCCAACGTACCGTTGGAGAAAGCAGAGGGGTTGATCACAGATGTGGGATTCTTTGTTAAGCACACTGAAACGATATATCAAGCCAAATACGACGATCGCTTGAGGCTTTCTATTCATCACGACAGTCTGAAATCCCCCATTTGGATCAAGTTTATCAGCCTATTAGAATTAGCACCTTCCGTCATCGACACGAAGTTTCAACATCATCGATGCTAAAGCGACACTGTTCATGACCCAAGTGTCTCTTCTCCAAAGGAATACACGGAAATTGTTGTTATTGGTGGACGACCTTTGTAGAACCAAAAAGAGCCTCGTCCATATTAACATCTCTCAAGACCAAATATGATTAGCCCGTGCAATCGAGATGGGGCGAACGTATGCCGACAAGAACAACACGGTATAATGGAAACGAGCCTGGAAAATTATTCAACGATGGGACTGAGCCAAACAACAAAGAGAAGCAGAGCTCATGTTACAGCAAACAGGGCTATGCAGAGACACGTCCTGTGGATTTCCTGAAATGCAAACACTGCAAAACGTCTTGGCTCCAAGCTACACCTTGAACATACACCTCACGAAGTGCGCGAACCTCTGTTGTTTCTAGGCAAATATTTCAAAGACGGAAAATACATTCACGTCAGTTATCACGATGAACAGTTCGATGTCATTCCCAGTATTACCGCATTCCTGGGATACAGTTATTACTGCGATAAATGTGAATTTCTCTATATCAATCGAGAGCAAGACAAGCATTGTGGATCAAACTTTGAAGGATGTTTGGCCTCTAAACCCTGCCTGGACGAAGGACAAGAAAGAGAGTATTGTCTTGCTTGTCAGCGCACTTTTTTCATCCTTACCTGCTAACAACATCTGAAGACCCAATGTTCATAGAAAAAAGTACTTGTCAACTGCAGAGATTGTGACCTACTTGTGGACAAGGCATATGTAACAATAATGACAAGGATCACTTATGTTCATGAAAGAAACGATGTCACATTTGTCACCAAAGCGGGGACATTGAACAAGAACGCTACATTCAAAAATACCATTTCAAACGTCAAGAGGAAGATGACTAAAGGAAAGGCAATTTCGTCTTTTTTAATTTTGAATGCATGCAAGAGACTGGTATTCACATTCCTAATTTCTGCATGGCTTTTCGAGCGTGTGAGATGTGCATCCAAGAACTTATCTTTCGTCATTTCCCTCACTGTAGCAAGATTCCTCGAGGACATGAAAAAATCATTTGAGGACTAAATACGCTGACCAATTTCGCCCAATGAATCTTAGACCCCATTGACGAGACATGGAGCCAAGAGGACATCGAATATTACGGAGATTGTCTTCGCTATGCCACGGTGATGGTTCACAATTTCTCGGGATACGATGGACAGATTCTTCTGAGATACTATACGGAAGAAGACACCGAACGTGCGAAAGTGACTTTGAACGGAGCCAAAATCATTTCCATGCAAGTGCGACAAGTATCCTTTAAAGATTCGATGCGTTACCTGACCATGTCATTGAGCCGAGTGCCTAAAACATTTGGAATGACAGAAATTGTCAAAGGTTTTTTTCTCCGCACTTTTTCAATACCGAAGCCAATCAACACGCCGTTCTACCCCATTTGTCTGAGTATCACGACTACGACACCCGAACCATGTTCACCGAGCAACGAGAAGCTTTATACGTTTGGTACCAGACTGACGCCTCCGACTCCTTTAACTTTCAGGAAGAAATGTTAAAATAGTTTCGTTCCGAAATGGATATTTTACGGAGTTGCTGTGAAAAATGGCGAGAATTATTTATGGATCACGGATGGATCGATCCGTCGAAAGAAGTCTGTACCATTACCAAAGCGTGTTCCTTAGGTTACCGCCAACTATTCATGCCTGAAAACACCATGGCTGTCATAAGTCCTCAACCGATGAACTTTGTCGAACGTCAGTACTCAGTCAAAGCCCTACGCTGGTTACATTACTTGAGCGACAAGGGAGACAAATGGATCCAACATTCCCGCAAAATAGGAGGCGAAAAGATCATCGGAAGGTAAACGGCGAATGTTTGCTACTTAGAAAACCCCAAGATTGTATATATGTTTAAATGTTGCTTATTTCACGGATGTCCCATCTACTACCCTAAACCTGGCACTAAATACCAATTTTTACAACGGACCATAGAAGACTTGTACCAGGACACTTGTCAGTGGAGCTTGAAGTTAGAACAGCAAGGATCCCAAGTGGTGGAAATGTGGGAACTCGAGTACGATCACTATCTGAAAACCATCCCGAGTTTAAACGCATCGTGGAAAGTTGCAACCTGGTGGACCTACTGAACCCACTGTACAGTTTGTACGGAGGACGGACGAATGCTACCTGTTTGCTGTACCACGCCGACGAGGAGAAAAGGGAAGACATCAAACAATTGGACGCGTGTTCGCTGTATCCTTACGTGTGCAAATATTGCCACTTTTTCGCAGGGCACCCGCAATTTCTGACTGAACACATCGATCTTGACAACATTCGACAATACGAAGGATTGATCAAGTGCAAATTCTTGCATCACTTGGACTTGAACCACCTCTTGTTACCTCACCTTTGACAAGGAAACCTGATGTTACCCTTGTACTGCACTTGTGCCTAAACTTATAACGAAGACCGACCCTGTCAGGACACGCAAGAAGAACGAGCCTTGACGGGAATGTGAGTCAGCGTGGAATTGTTTAAGACTCTGCACCTGTGGTACCATTTGTTAGAAGCGTACAAAAGTTACCACTTTCTCAAGAGAGAACAATACCACAAGGGTAACGAGACAAAGAAAGGCATTTTCGCAGACTACGTGGATGCCGTTTTGAAACTGAAACAAAAAGCCTGCAGCTATACGTTCTGATGCCACACTCCAGACGAACAAAAGAAATTCAAATAGAAATACTTGGAGCAGGAAGGCATTCCTTTAGACCACGTGGAGAAAAAACGAAGGAAGGCGATCGTTTGCCAAAGAGGTGTTAAATTGCTTATGGAGCAAAATGGCACAACGAACGTTTTCACACGAGACGGAGTATTTGACAGAACCTTCCCGTTACTTTCAGATGATTCACGACAAAACTAAATACATGAAATACGTGGACATCCTTCGTGAGGAATTTATCCTGGTCAATTACGAAAAAATAATGGACTTTGAGGAGGCTGACAAATTTGCAAATGTCATCCTTGCGGATTATGTGACAGCGCATGCTCGCTTAAAATTGTATGAAGTTTTATAACTGTTAGGAGATAATATGCTGTATTTTGACACGCGCAGGTACATATACGTCGATCGCCTGGGTCAACGGCACCCTGACATCGAAGAAGACCGTTTAGGATCTTGGACGGACAAGCACCCCAACGATAGGATTCTAAATTTTGCTTGTGGCGGTCACAAAAATTACGACTACGAACACCGGCACAAACAATGAGAATGGATTGACCCTCAGTTATCGCACCAGTCAAGTGGTGTACTTTGGCGTGCTGAAAAAAGCCTTGCAATCCTCAGAGTATTGAGATTTTAGAGTGACCACCTTCGAACCGCACAAGACTGTACGTTTAGCAACACACCAAATCGAAAATCGGCTTCTGGAAAAAGTGTATCAAATCCTGTACCACAAGTGAGTGCGGCTTCCCATTCACTTCACAGACAAGCCGATATTGGCCAGCATATAAAGGGGAAGTTTCCAAGACCGATCCTTCAATGTGACTACAAACGCAAAGCGAGAAAGATGAATCCTTGTAAACAACAATTATCACGCGAGAGCAAACTCGAGTGCCAAGTTTTGCCTTGCAATTGCAGGGACTCCGTACGGTGTGACCCCAGCGATTCAGTACCCCATCATGGGAACTTTGCTATGACTTCTTCAGCAGGACATTATGGGTACTTTGCTATGACTACTACTATCACTACACCTACCGTGAAAAGTGATGCTGTGCGTGTCAAACCTGATGGATGCGAAAGCGATGCCACTCTTTATCGTGGACATTTTACTGGTTTTCATCCAACCACCTCCACGTGAAACCATGTATATGTCGTTCAACCCAAATCTACTCCTATCACTGTACCCCCATGGAAATGAACATGGGAAAGACGAATATTTGTCCTATGTGCGTTTGCCTAAATACTGCAATTTTGAAAGTCAATTCCAAATGTTCCGAGGAAATGGCCTAACTATATGGGAGGACCTACCCCCGACGAATTAGCCAGAGCCAGATTTATCTAATTGGGCAAAGGGATGAGGTCAAGTGTTTCAGTTGCGGTGTGTCATTTCACGAGTGGAAGAACAAAGATTCGGCTTACCAAGAACATGCTCAATGGTCTCAGGATTGTCATTACCTACCTTTAGTGGGATGAACTCAGTAATCTCTGGATGGATACTTTACAGGAGAACATTTGCGGTTTGCCTCTGTAGTTGAGAGAACGCATTTACCAAGGGTTGGTCAAGATACAAGTGAAACGCAAGAAACAATTGCATCCGTTACGTCACTAATGTTGATAGCACTGGTACCTGAATGATATAAGAGGTCTGATTCATTTGAAAATATTTACTTTGTCAAACTGGACGAGGACCAGTAGACTTTGTTAGCTGCTTATCCTACTACTTTCAAGGTGGTCATTCTACATCGAGATACTTCTCGACCTCAATGGGAAAAAAAGATTCGTAAGCTGGAAAAGTTGGGGTTTCGAGGCTTGAACTAAAGACGTCGCCAATTATGTCCAAGTATTGTGATTCTAAATTCAAATGTCCAGTGAAAAAAGTAACTTTTAAACCTGTGTTAATGACAGCGTCAGCAGAAGAACCCGTCACCGAGGAAAACCACTCCCTTCAGGACAGGACTGTTATGGATATTACCGAAGGCCATTCAGGAAGGACACGTGTGACTGTACCTAAGACAGAGACTCAAAGAACATTACACACTGTGAACATGACACCTTTGTTACCAAAAACATGTTGTACAGAGGCTTGTTTATATTTCACTTGTATCGTTTTGGTTTTTATGTATTTTTGTCTTTCGTGTTGTTCCATTTAAAACGATAAATAAAGCTGTCCTGAGAAAAGTATGAAAACTCTTGTCTTGTCTTTGCGTCAAAAGTGACATTCCCTATATTATTGTCTCTGCACCTTCTTCCTCCACATTCGAAGTCATCGACGAACACTTAGATCGTGCTAGCTGAGAGGCCTTGTATCTTCGCCATCCCTTTAACATGTTAATTGATGAACCAAGCAGTTCAGGCAGAACCGAATTTGTCAAAAGTTTGATCGAAACTAAACATCGTCCAACTAAACAAATCGTGTGACGTTACATAGAGTGGCAATCGTCGTACAGTCTCTTGCAAGAAATTCAAGGCTATTCCATCGTGTTTGTGAAAGGCATTCCTGGAGAAAACCCATTTGGTCATCTTCGATGACATGTTAGGAGAAGACGAAAAAAAACTTAAACTGTGGTTTACGCGCAAAGGGCATCATCACAATGCCGGTGTCATTTTCATCACTCAAAATTTCTTTCTACCAAGTGAAGCCTTACGCACCATCAGTCTCAATGCTCATTGCAGGGTCTTGTTTAAAAACCCTAGAGATAAATCGCAAGTGCAAACAGTTAGGAACGCCTTGGCTGACACATGCGTACGACGATGCCACTCAAAACTCACACGCCTATTTACTCGTGCATTGAAAACCTACCACTTCCGATTATTTGCGATTTCGTTTCTGGAATAGAACATATGGTCAATCAGTTTAAAAAAACGTCTTGAACAAAAACTTTTATCAAAAATACATAAAATTACGAGTGTCAAGCAATGGACTTCAGTGTATATTTGTGTGTGCTCCTGAACACCCAAAGATGTCACCTCAAAGAGGCGCATAACGTCACCATCGTCATTCCTCTGTCCAGAAAGGAAAAGGAAAAAGAGAAGGGCAGTCTCGTCATCCGAAACAACGCTTAGCCAGGCATCGACGTCAACCCCAGAAAGACACAGTCTTCCAAAGAAAAAGAAGAGGAGCCAAAAGGGATGATTCTTTGGCGATTTTTGGAAAACACATATTCACGTTTTTGACAAAGCGATGGTACAAATAAAAGATAAAAGGGCATGGGTCACGTCTTTGACGTCATTGGTGTGTCCCCCGAAACCAAGAAACAAAGATGTCACCCCCAGAAAACACCCTTCTTCACTCCAAAAAAGGAAATAAAAGGAAAAGACTTAGTCAAACATGGGGACTCAGTCAAACATCCTCCAAAGGCGTCATCGATACCGCGAGCGAATGTTGTCTGAATGTTTTGAAAGGCACGATACCTTTGTCTCCACATCATGAAAAAATGCTTAGCCAAACATCGACACGTTCTTCACCAAATGATCCAAAAGAAAATTCCAATCCGTCAAAAGGAAAAGATGATGGTCCAACGCGGAGGATTTTACTCATATTAGCAACTCTTGCCAAAGAAATAGTAGGGCCCGCGCTCTGACTCCTGGGAGGTATTTTACCCATGCTTCCAGAAAAATAAATAGGACATCTGGAGTTAAATAATCTCAGACGTGACCATTGAAATCTGATGGAAGGATGAATTCTGACTTTAGTGCCTTATAAAGTATGGATGGAATACCATCGCTGGCAAGAACAATGGACCCCGCATTTACCTCCCAATCCTCATTTGACCGAGATGTCCCAGTTACAACACAAATTGCAATCGTTGATGGATCGCAGCGATTTGTCAGAAACGGAAAATTCGCAACGGTACGGTCAAGTGTTGCAGCCGTTGAACTTCTTTCACCAGAAAGCTTTAGACGAAACATCTCTACCAACACTGAAAGATTTTAAGCCCTGATGTAAACGTTCATCACCACCACCACTCATAGCGGTAAAGACAGACGCAGCTCCACGGATGCGAAAGGAAGAAGAGGCACAAGAAGTCTTTCAAACACCGTCAGCAGCTTCCATCCCTTGTAAGATTTCAGCGTCCTTGTTGACCCCTTACCCCACCCGTCAACGAGAAGAACTCACAACTTGTCTTAAAAAGATGAAACCAAAAGTGAAAAAGAAAAGAAAACCAAAGCCATTATATTACCAAAACCATCGCCACCATTATCCTCGACGTCTACCCCATTGGCACGTCGGACACGTAAAGCCGTTTCCAAATCACCCTTTCCCCTCATCCAAAGTAGGATCAGCGAAGAGTGCGTGATTTATTAAGAGATGGAGAAGGTGTTAGCTAGCATTTACTACGATCCATTCCATCCTGCAGGTTACGAAGGAGTTCAGAAATTATATCGTGCTGCCAAAACCCGCTTGAAACGTTTCAGTTTACCTCAAATGGAAAGATGGTTACACGAACAAGCAACGTGCACGTTACACAAACACATACGGCGAAAATTATCAAAGAGTCGCACCCAAGTGGAAGGTATCGATCATCAATGATAAGCCGATTTAGTGGATGTCTCTCATTTTACCACGTACAGTCATGGCTACAAATATTTGTTTTGCGTCGTCGACGTCTTTTCTAAATTTCCGTTGGTCGAGCCATTGACTTCCAAATCGAACAGTGAGTTAGTGCGAACCCTCAGCCCTTCTTATGCAGTCTTGCTATTCTGTATAATTTAGCTTCATCCAGTTTTGCAGCTTTTTCTAGCTCATCGAATTTTTCCTGTTCGTACTGGTATTTTGCCTGGTTCAATTGGTTTAATTGGTTTCAGACTTTTCTCTTCTATTCTGCATACGTTTTAAATTGTATACCACGTGGCCGTTCGTGACTTATCCATAACGCTCGTTTTCATTTCATCTCTTTATGTAGTTCAGCCACATTAGTAAATTTCCAGTAAGGTTTTAGTCAGGCATGAATGTTTTCTTTGGAAGCTTTTTGTCATCTGTATTGCGAAAACAGTTGCAAAAGTAACAAGGGCGTTTTGTACATCTGTAATGTTGTGTAAAAGTAGCTAGACTGAATTTAAGTGCTCGTTGGTTTCATTTAACCGCTCCTCTTGTTCTGAAGAAGCTCTTCGCCAGTTGATTATAACTGGATATCTGGAAAATGTTGTTTCCAGGGATTCGTCTGGAACTAACAACGTTGCTCTTGCAGGTAAATGATCATATATATTTAGATGATGATCATCTTCAATGTTGGCATTACGGACTAAATCTCTTTTGGAGGAGGGTATAAAAATGTTTTCAATCAAGTACAAGTGTTTGCCTTCAGATGAGCAACAAGTATATCCTGGTATTCCAGAAGGGGAAATATCACATGTTAAAATTAGATGCATATTTTTAAGAAAGGAATATAGTATGATACCTTGACCATTTGTACTATTCGGAATCATTTTTTTTTGCTAGCTCCGCATTAAAGTCACCACCAATAATCATAAAGCCTTTTTGACTATGTTCATCGTAAAGACATTCCGCAATTTCCATTATTTCTTTATAATCATCTAATGAGGCGTTTGTGGAAGGAAACCACATAAAGAACAAAAACAATTTGATAGAGCGCAGACTAATTTCAACTGCAATAACTGTTATTTCCGATGTTATTGATAGAACGAACCGGTAGTTATTATCAATAGAGAGTTGCAATTCCTCCAAATCCGAAGGGACGTTTTCTTTCCCATGGACACGTGTGAATTCTGTTATCTGGTCTCGACAAAGTAGCAAATTCCCTGAAAAAAACTGCAATGGCTCTGGATATAGCCAATGCTCTTGTATGCACACAATATCTACCTTATGAAGTAATGAACAAAGATAGGGCATTCGTGTCATAATTCCCTTTGCACTCCATGTCATTATGTTTATTGTAGTCATTCAAAAAGTAAACCAAAGCTTCTCTCAATGCAATGCAGGGACACGGGATCATTTATCTATCGTACTTTTCTCTGGCTAAAACAAATTCAGGCCAAAACCCCTGCTGTAAAGTTTTCGTAAGAAGCTTTTTCGGAACAGCAACACGTCGGTACAAGTTTCTCCGTTCATATTTGACCACTTTTTAAGAATCCTAATATTTGTGATTGCTACTCCTCGATTGTACACATACCTGTGTATTACACGATTTAGCTCTTCTGGGCCACAGTTTGCTTTAATTCGAGATAACAACAAAATATTTTGTTTTTGTGCTCCTCCTCACTCCATGAAAGTCATATTGCTGATTCTTACCTGGATTAGTTACGAATTATTATTCAAATCATTCATAGCATTCATGTCATTTTTATTCAGTGGGCAATTTTTAGTATCCGATCATTGATTTTGATTAGTTTGATTTTCTTTCTCAACATATTTCTTTTCACATGTTGTTTCTTTATCTGCTTCACATATTACAGTAGGTGCTGTAGTGCTTGGGGTTTGTACTACCTGAGATTGCAACAAACCTACAGTACGAATCCCATCTGTTAGTAGCCTGGGTATAAGCCGGTATTTCTATAGTCTTGTTGATCTGACAAAATCCTATTGTGGGAGTCTAGTCGACGGCTATCAATTACACTTGTATTATATGTTTAAAGTTTTTAATCACCTGTTCCGCCCAGCTAATCACAATGCTTTGGCACCTGCTGTGTGAGGGATTTTCTCTGCTAGAGACTTTGGCATCAGTTGAGATAATTTCCTTCTAGGGTGCGGACGTGTATTTTTTTACAGTGAAAAGTTTTTTCCCGTTGTTATCGGATCATGTTGTTTGAATTTCCTCGTTTCCTGGAATTTTGATCACGACCAAACGTCCTGAAAATTAAGTATTTACTTAGATTAACTTTTTCCTTTCTACAAATTCTGCTAACCGTTCTTTTGTTACACATTACGTCACTCTCATACTGGGTCTTTAAAAGATTGCAGTCCCATTTGAAATCAGAAATAGAGGATCGATTACGTCCCGATTTTAATATTCGGCGCTATTCTAGAATTTATATGCATGGGGTTGGGGGCAGAATATTCGACACAATTACCAGGCTCAATCTCTCTGTCGTACTCAAAATTAAACCTGTGAACCATAAAGCTATATGTATATATACTTCCCATTGTCTCTTGCATAAACTCATTTCATCAACATATGTGCCTAACAGTCTCTTGTCCTTGTTGCACTGTTAGACTACTTTCGAGCAGGATTTGCAAGCGACTCATGTTTGCTTTCTTTCAAATGGCTCTGTACCACTAGCTTGTGTTTTCCAGCTGGTTTAGTACCACTGGATTGTGTTTTAGCCAGATGGTTCCGTACTACTTGATTTTATGTTAGCCTTCTGTTTTCCAGTTGGTTCCGTTCCATTGGAATTTATGATTACAAGCTAATTCCGTATCACTGGACTGTGTGTTTGCCAGTTGGTTTCGTACCATTGGATTTTGTGATTACCAGTTGATTCCGTATCACTGGCCTGTGTGTTTACCAGCTGGTTCCGTACCACTGGATTTTGTGATTACCATTTGATTCCGTATCACTTGCCTGTGTGTTTGCCAGTTGGTTCCGTATCACTCGATTTTATGTTTACCTGTTGATTCCGTATCCTTTGCCTGTGTGTTTACCAGTTGGTTTCGTACCACTGGATTTTATTATTACCAGTTGATTCCGTATCACAGGCATGCGTGTTTACCAGTTGGTTCCTTACGTTTTACATTTGCTATGATTTTCATGCTTGACATACTTTGGTCCCACACCTCACTACTTGACACTTGATTAGTAATATATGCTTTCTGCTTCCACCACTTCGCTCCAGGTCAATGCGCTATTTGTTGCCCAGCTCGTTTAGGCCCACTGACCTGTAACTGTTCTATAGCTACAGGTTTTATGTTGCATTCCGCACCTCAAAACAATGACCAATAATTTTCATAATGATCAAATATTTGTCTTTCTTACTCTACCATGTTCGTGCCTCATCTCACTAAAGTGAACAGTGATGTTCATAATATTACAATAATAGTTATACATTTGCAACGATAACACTGAAATTTATGTAATTGTTCACATTTTGTGACATTCCTTACAGAATGCCCCCCACAAAGAAAGCTGCGTGAGCGTCGCAAATAGCAGTGAAGACAGCCAGACCATCAAAGGTCAAAATCCAAGAGGCGGTGAAGATGCCCAGAAAGAAGGCACCATTGTCAACACCAACGGCCGCCAACCCTGAAGGGTTGGGATTCATCCACATTTTCTTAATGTTATAACCCAAGAGGTCTCAGACAGGCTCACCACTCAAGTGACACAGGAGATCCATAACACATTTCATCAGCTGGTAGCTATGCCCAGGTCGTCCACGCAAAACAGTCCACAATCTGGGTTTCAACGTCAACCCTCCGTAACAACTGAAAACACATCAGCAGAACCCATGGTCTCCCGCGTCATTTGAAAACCACGCTTCACTTACAGGTACAGCTGTGGTTACAGGTAACGTTGTCAAAATCGTTTCTGTCCCCGGGGGTGGGTGGGTGGGGCTTTCACAATCACAATTTGTAAGCTCCTCTGTCACACTATCCACTCTAATCCCTGATAAAGTTAAGGTAAACATATGGGCGGGTTCATACATTGATTTTTTTACCCTCCTGAGTAACTCGCAGGAAGCGGGTTTCAAATTTCAGTTAGATACGCACAGTACTGGTTCTGAACTTAGCATTGTTCCAAAAATTAAGAACGTCTAACTCACAATAGGACAGTGGATTCTTGCTTGGAGCTGGTTCACTATTGTCCTATGTGAAAAATATACCCTGGTTAGTACCTCTCTTCCCCACCACATAGAAAATGTCCTTAAACTTGAGGAGATACGCGCTGATTGGAGGTACTATGATGAAAATCTTAGACAATTGGTCGCAAAGGGGGACGCTAAATGGGTTACCACGCATCTGTAACTCTACATGAAGGCTGTGCTAGAGTCGGGTCATAACAACTACGCAAGAAACAATCCCTCACAAATTATAAAACATACAGTATCCGAAGGGAGTTTGTTTTAGCTTCCACAAAAGCGGTCGCTGTTTATCGAGATATTCACGCAATTTTCAGCACAAGTGCTTCAGTTGTTAAGGGAGACATACATCTATTTTCTGTCCCAAGCTAATTTCTCAGCCATTTAAGGTACTTCCACAAAACAACCAGCAATCGCAGCGACTAACAACCAGTTTTTACGTTTCCAACGATCCGAACAACCTCGAACCACTAACCCGAACAACAAGAAACCTGTCGGCAAATAGTGCTGATCCTTTGCCTACCCCGGTCAGAAGTAACCGTTTGCAATATTGGCTCCACGATTTCAATCCTACTACAAAGGAATAACTGCTTTTAGGTTTCAAATGGGTTTTGATGTGGGGTTAAAGGGGACATTGCAAACAGACGTATGTAATAATCTGAAATCAGCTCAAATTAATGCCTAAATTACTGAAGAAAATATACAGAAAGAATTGTCAGCGGGTTTCTTTGCAGGGCCTTTTCGTACAAAACCATTTCCCGATTTACACATTTCGCCCCTGGGCCTAGTCGAAAAGAAAACTCCTGGGTCTTTCAGACATAATTCATCACATTTCCTTCCCAACGGGCAATTCAGTTAACGATGGAATTCCAACTCAACAATCAGCAGTACATTACAAAGGCATTGATAATACCATCACATATATGAAACAGATGGTTAAGGGTGTTTTGTGACAAAGACAGACATATCAAATGCTTTCGGCTTTCTTCCTATTTGTCCTATGCAATATCATTGTTTTGGCTTTCTGTGACGGAATATGCACTATTTTGACAAATGCTTACCAATGGGTTGTAGTTCCAGTTGCCAGATATTGCAGACCATTAGCAATTCTCTTCAACGGATAGCGAACACAAATGTATCTATAACACACATGACACATAGTTTGGACGATTTTCTTATACTAGATTCAACTCGTGTCCAATGGCAGCATAAGCCTGATCGCTTCCTTACTGTATGTGCCGACATCGGTGTTCCTGCGGCTGCGTATAAAATATTTGCACCGTCAACAACCATGATGTACCTCAGATACGAACTGGATTCCGTGAGAATGGAGTTTCGCCTTCTCACGGACAACTAGAAAAATGTAATGAACTCATACATTTATATCTGGCTCGAAGTAAAATTATTCTCAGGGAGTTGTAATCCATCATAGGTACTCTTAACTTTGCTTGCGCAGTAGTTTTGCCGGGACGAGCTTTTCTTAGGCGGCTAATCAACCTGAAAATTTGCGTCTGAAAATCGCATCACCACATTAGACTAAGAAAATAAGTAAAAGAAGATTTAATGGCCTGGCAAAACTTTTTGACCGGTTTTAACGGTAGATCTTTGTTCTTACCTGACATTTTTCTGACTTCCGACACGTTGGCCTTGTACACAGATGCTTCTGCCTCAGTCGAATACGGTGCGATCGTAGGCACACAATATTTCTGTGGCATATTTGATCAGACATGGGCATATCCAAATATAACGCTTCTAGAATTCTACTCAATCGTTCTGGCAGTTGAGGTCTGGGAAGAACACTTATCAAATAAATGTATACATTTCCATACTGACAATCAAGCCTTAGTTGAAATCATAGACAAAAATTATGCATTTCATTCGTGCATTTGCATTACCTTGCCCTAAATTAAATATCTTGTTCAGGGCAAAACACATACCGGGTATACGTAACGGACTTGCCGATGCCCCTTCTCGCCAACAGGTTTCGAGTTTCCATGATATGGCTCCCTATGCGGACACACACCACATTCCTCCAACCTTGCATAGCTAGAGATTAATCTTGACAATTTCCTTAAAAACGTCATACACCCAGCTACACAAAGCACGTATAAGCGGGCTTGGACGCTATATAAAGAGTTCACATCAGACGCTTTGACCAAGTTCTCTCTCCCAGTTTCAATAACCAATTTGGCCCTTTTCATAGCGCAACAAGAAATATGCAGCATCTTCGATATCCACTTTTGTTTCTGCAGTTTGATATGTGCACAAACTTAACGGCTTCGCAGATCCTTCTTCATCTTTCCTTACTCAGAAACTCATTTAAACCATTCACAAAAGTAAATATCATGATGTTCGTTTGCCAATTGACAAAACTGCGCTGGATAAGCTTACAGTTTCTATGGTGCATACCATCTCAGACCTTTTCAGTCCTACCATGTTTTCGGGCATGTTTACATTGGTTTTCCATCCTTTCTCTGAATAGGAGAGATTACAGAACAAACAACTGCACATCAGAATGATACTTTGATACAGTTATCTCAAGTCACTTTGTCCCACAAGCATCTTACAATCACTTTTCACAACTTCAAACACGGCTCGGGGACAACCATATATATTGCATGTTGCTGCCCAACAAAATCCTGCGACATGTCCGATAACTCATTTACAAGCATACCTAACCCTCAGTGGTAATACTCCAGGACCGCTTTTTATGATTCAAAATGAGCAACCAGTTTCCAGAGTAGAATTTATTAGAGAACTTAGCGCTTTGCTTTTTTGGCTTTAACTCTAACCATTTCAAGTCCCATAGTTTCAGAATTGGGGCCGCCACTGAGGCGGCCAGACAAGATTTCAGTGACAACCAGATAAGGGAATTAGGCCGCTGGAGATCAGATGCATTTAAGAAATACATAAGGTTAGGCAAAAGGGTCTTAGCTTTGTAACACTTCAATCACTTTTTCTAAGATCGCCATTCTGCCGTGTGTGCTACTTTCTCTTTCAGGTCTCGTGGGTTGCACAAACCTAGACCCCTGGGCATCGACCGTGCTTTGTTGAGATATCATTCACTCGACCCGGACTAATCTGTTTCTACCTGCCTTTTCGACCGCCAGGAGCGTATGAGGGTAATCTAACAGCTCCGGAGGACCAACAGCGCATTCAGGAACTACGCGCATCCGTTTTAAAGTTAGTTTCTTCCCAATCCTCTATACATGCTGGATTTATCCTAACTACCGGGGAGTATGATGGTGCTCTACTACCCCGGCAATACAGAATCCATCGGTTCAATTTTGATCATTGATATTTTCTTTTTTTTGATGTTGGACATTTTTGTTCTTTGTCCCACCCACCATTGTGTGGCTGCCAGATATGCAGCA
The DNA here is from genome assembly GCA_028554795.2 of Sinohyriopsis cumingii. Classification (NCBI taxonomy): domain Eukaryota; kingdom Metazoa; phylum Mollusca; class Bivalvia; order Unionida; family Unionidae; genus Sinohyriopsis; species Sinohyriopsis cumingii. The sequence goes on from CM068830.1 coordinate 53,337,294, forward strand.
AGCTCTATTTGCTGTATGTCTGTTTATGGTGGTTGCAGCCTCCAAAATTTTCTGTATTATATGCTATGTCTCATTGTTCAATTGTTTAGCACGTTTCCTCTATAGAATTTTTCCAAATAGTTATGTTATGCTGTAAATACATAGCAAACATTTGTTTCACTAATATCATTCATGCTCAATACAAAGTCACGAAAGTGGCCAGCATCAAACACAATGTTTATTTTTGTTTTAATTATGTACCCATATACTTTGACTTTGTAATATTTGCACAACTGATCTAGGCAATTCTGTCTTTTCACTCTCTATCTTCCTCTCGACTCTATCGATGTCCGAAAGAGTAGGCTGGTGTATGCACATTTAATTTTACAATCTCATCAAACAAGTTAATAATATAGACCCCTGTGTTTTCAGTGTTGTAACAGCTTTATTCAACAAAAGTATCATACGACTAAGGATTGTGTTTAGGTCCTCGATTGCCTTGTTGATACTGTGATTTGATATATAAGTCAAATGCCTGGATTTTAATGTTACGTTTTACTTAAACGAAAACGAAACAAACATACGAACTGTATTCCCTAACATTTGATACTACGTTTATGATTTTACAGTTATAATTACAGCCCTGCAGTGCAGTTGCTCTGGTCTGTTTATATGGCTACAATGCTTTTCTAGATCTATCCTAAGCTGTGCTATATTTATTGAGTTTATGGTATATGTATTTCATATTTAAATCTTTATAGATGAAATCTAAGCGCATATTTAAAATATGTTAATATATGTCAATATAATATTTAAAGCAAGGTTAAGAATTTAAGTGTTGTTGTTTCTCAAGGTAACAAATTTGCATATTGTTGTTACGCAATGTAAACGTATCATCGTTTAACACCATGTCCGACAAGAATCAAAGAAAAGTCATAATATTGTTTGCAAAAAAAGATTGAATTGGTTCTTTTTACAAGACTTATTATTTTACCATTTCATACTCGGATTGGGGCCCCGAGTGGCCGAGTGGTCTAAAGCGCTCTCCGTCACGGATCACTGCCATCTCACCTCTGTCTGCGTGGGTTCGAGTCTCGGGCTCGGCCAATGTGGATATGTGGGAAAGCTTGCCGGTAGCTTCTTGTTGGTTGGTGGTTCTTTCCGGAGTTTTCCCGGGTTCTTCGTCCACCATTAATACTGGCCGCCATGTATAGCCTATCTTGTGCTGAAAAATAACAACAAAAACAACTACTCGGATTAGTCTGTTAGAATTTGTGCAAACAAAACAAGTCTGACGATTTGTAATATTTTGGGCAATTTGCACTGATAATCGTATGAAACACCAGTTCTTTAGTTGATATAAATATGTGTGCCTATATGATTGAGAAACATTTGACGAAAATTAATGCGGATCGATTTTATCTGAACCAGGAATAAGTCGGACGGCAATTATAGCTAATACAGACATGTTAAGTTGCAAGAGTAGTGAATGGGGATACTAGAGCCTCAATGGGAATTAGCATTACAGACCCCCCCCCCCCCCGGGAACATATAGCCTCAATGGAAATTTAACATGGAGAAAAATCGTGGGAACATATAGCCTCAAGGGAAGTTAACTTGGAGAAAAATCGTGGGACGATATAGCCTCAAGAGGAATTGAACATGGGAATAGGGACTGTATAGCGTCAAAGGAATTTAAACAGGGTGGGACTGTATAGCGTCAAGGGAAATTGAACATGGGATTTTTTTTATTTTTTAAATTTTTTTTTAAAAAAGGGGTAGGCAATTGAAAGTCATTCTCTTTTCGAGAAATGTGGGTGGCCCTGTAAAGGGCCTTTGGGTTTTTTCTTCTTCTTCTTCTAACTCGTTAACTTTTTCCACCATCCTCTTATTTTTTCCATCATTCCTTTCTTCTTCTTTTCTGTTTCCGGCATCCAGTCCGGGTGACCCATGGCTCGGAACTTCTCTTGGATTTTCATCCAGTTAGCGTTTAGTTTCTCTAGTTCTTCCTTTTTCTTTCTATTTTCTTCTTCTTTTCTTTCCTTTGACCACTTTTCTTTGATCTTCTTGACCTCTTCGGTCAGCACATTCCTCATTATTTCTTCCGCTTTCTTAAGCTTGTCTAAGCCCCACTTCACAAAAGACCAATCTGTCCATTCTACAATGTCTTCTAAAAAACACCTTACACTCGTCACATAAACTATGGCTTCTTTCAACTTGCCCACTTTCACATACGGTGGGTTAATTAAACCTCTGATTCTCTTCTCCTCATCCTCTATCATTTCTTTTATAATATCGATGGCTAAGTGGAGGCTGGTTACTTGTCTTGAGACGAAGTCTTTTGTCACTGCATGCCTCCATTCCTGTTCAAGCCTTTCTGCTACATTCAACCCATCCACCATCCAATACCAACTTCCCATAAGGTTGTTGTACAAAGCTGAAGCTGCTGGCATCTTCTTGTTTGCTTATTCCGTAGAATGAGCTCCAATGGCAAACACTGTTAGTTTGATAGTTAAAGCGCGGACGTGATGGAAAACATCCCCCTAAGACATAAAATTGATCTTACCTAGATCATGACCAAACAACGCGCGGACGTGAAGGAAAACATCCCCCTACTTTCTCATGTCATATAATATACTATTCACATACGTGAACCAGCAATTAACAAACCCCACATCTACTATTTACGCATGCAAATCATTAAAACAAAATCCATAATCTACTATTCACACAATCTTACGTGAGCCTTTACATAACCCTAACTATACTCTCCACATACTCTAAGAAACAATAAACTAACCCATAATCTACTATTCACACAAACGTACGTGAGCGCTTACAAACACAAACACACAAACACATACACTCACACTAAAAAAGAGTCAGTGTTTATATTCACACTACTCTACCTACACACATTGGCAAATTGATGGTTATTTCTTTTCTAGAGTATTGGGTAGCCCTGAAAAGGGCTGGGATTTTTGGAACTTCATGGACACCTGGCTAATGATGGCACCTTCCAGGCCTGGCGCCACATACACATCTTGTTCTCCAGTTGCTTTTTACTTTTTTGGGGGAGAGAGCAGAGGCGGGATAAATAGCTTCAGAATCCCAATTTTCTGCTTCTGGGATTCTGAAATTTCTTCTCTCCTTTTCCTCCTCTTCTTTGTTTCTTCTCTCCACTTCCTCTTCTTTGTATCTTCTCTCCGCCTCTTCTTTGTATCTTCTCTCCTCCTCTTCTTTGTTTCTTCTCTCCTCCTCCTCTCTCATCCTTCCCTCTTCCACAATGGCTTCCGCGGCCAGTTCGTTCAACAGGCGCCTGGCATATTCCAGATGCACATGAAGTTCCAACAGTTTCGCTAGTCTGGTGTTCATTCTGGTGTTGATCAATCAACAAGGGTAGCTGGACTGACGAGTGACTTTTAATTTATACTAAAAGCGCGGACGTGAAGGAAAACATCCCCCTAAAAACATAAAATTGATCTTACCTAGATCATGACCAAAACAACGCGCGGACCTAAAAGAAACACTCACTTTTTATACTACCCATTCCTATTCTAAAAAATTTTTCATTAATCACTTCAATATACTATTCACATACGCAAAGCAATCCAAATCTACTCTCCCCACACCTCAAACAGCCAAAAAAACATCTTAATCTACTATCCACACCAACGTACTTTAGCACTTACAAACACACAATCCTATACACAAACACATACCCTCACACTATAAAAAAGAGTTAGTGTTTATATTCACACTACTCTACCTACACACATTGGCAAATCGATGGTTATTTCTTTTCTAGAGTATTGGGGTAGCCCTGAAAAGGGCTGGCTTTTTTGTTTGCTATGGCAATCTTTTAGTTTCTAAGAATGCGATGTCCTCTGAGGATAGACTTTCTGGCGATAGGTCTGCTTCTTCGGAAGGAGAAGAAGAACTCTTTGGTGTCGATACGACAATCGACAAAGCCTCTGTCAGGTTCAGGTTGCTGCTGCTGCTGTTGTTGTTGTTGCTGTTGCTGCTGCTGTCTCTGAAGTCTGTACTTCTCTGTCCATTCTTCTTTCTCCCTGTTCACTTCTTCTCTGAAGAGCTCTTCTGTCAGGTCTTCAGTGACTTTTAACATTCTCACATTCTCTATCTCTTCTGGCTTTGGCATCAGACTGTGTCTGACCCTATGCAAATTCACGTAGGCTTCGTTTAGCTTAGCTAGTTTGGAGCACATCTTCGTAGGAGGATGAGTCGACAATGGATGGTTAGACTGGAAACGCGGACGTGAAGGAAAACATCCCTCCACGGTTTTCGAGTCGCAACGTTCAATGAGTGTCATGAGAGGGATAGTAAGAAATCAAAGAGCATGAATCAAACATTCTTATAGCCAAACAAAAGACAAAGGCATTTTTTTCAAAACACAACATTTTTTATTCAAAAATCACTTAACACTAACCAACAACTCTAACATTTTTAACAATAATCCAACAATATAACATGAAACATTTTTTTTCAAATCACAAACATTTTTTTTCAATTCACACTCTACTTTAAACAGGGCTGACAACGTTGTGAATGAAATTGTGATTTCCACTGTTGGAAGTCATTAGGCCATTGATGGACCCTACGTTTCCTAGCTTGAGACAAAAGATAAGCATAATGGTCACAAAACCATCGATCTACTTTCACATCATTTCTAGAAGAAGAACGAGGATCAAAATGAGTCACTAAATGTTCTAAGGAATAGCCCAGGCTGCGATGATGCAGAAAATACACACAATATTGTCCACACACCAAGGAATCTGTGCCTTGTAATTTCACATTATTGAATCGGGTGGTCTGAGCATTTCTTCTCATAAAGTCAATGATATCGTCTTCCAAAGGGGGCAATCCATACGAATCGAAATATTCAACACATCCTTCTTGAGGAAAGTAAACGGCTACCCAGTGGGTTCCTGGGAGATGACTGTCGTCCGTGTTGATGACATAAGCTAGATGGTCTTGAGGTTTGCGATGAGGGAGTTCATCTTTAGCACAGACGACAGGATTCCAAGAAGCCGTGTACGAACTGTGGTTCAAAAGGTAATAAAGTTCCCAGGTATCCATTTGTGTGTTGTTTTCTTCTTCACAGGTAATAATAAGTCGTCAATTCGATCCTGACTTTTTGCTTGAAAATGTCTGACAAATAACCGTTTCTTCGTTTCGTCTCCTCACTTTGATTCAGGAGAGCTTCGATACGATGGATCTCTTGAGTGGTTAATGGTGGACAAGAATGTTCACGCAAGTCTTTATACCACTGGTGCCACACGTCTTCGTCCGAGATGAGACTCCAAGCTTCGTCCAGATACTCGTCCAATTTTTCTTCTTGACTCAACATCAGGCATTTATCGTGTTGAATTTGACTGGGATGATCGTTTTGACATCCATAGCAATTTTTCTTGATCAATTCCGTCATTTTTTCGACCAAGTGATTGGCAAAACAGGAAACTAAATGGGCTTCTTGTTCTGGCCATCTCGACTTCATCATGATATCTTCTTCGTCTTTGTCTTGGGATTCTTCTTCCACAGTTTCCTCACATTTCATCTCTAAAGTTTCTCCACTAGGTAAAGAGGGATAACAGTCTTCCATGGTTTCTAATAATCTAGAATGACTTCTCTCAAACTGTTGATTTCTATGGTATTATCGAATTCTGCATACAGGATGACGTTCAACGTTTCATCAGGGATTCGTTTTGCAAACTGAATTTCCACACGAATCTGGCCGGATTTTATAGGGTGGAAATGTCCCTCGTCGCTGCCTTGGTCTGGAGTGAAATCAAAAGCCCACAAAGTGTAGCCTCCTGCGTAATCTTCGTACGTAATACCGTGACTGGTGTTGGTTCCTAACTGTCCGATGGCTTCGTACAAGGACAAGTACGATCTTAAGTAATTCTTCTTGTCAAAGTCGGGTTCGAAAGGTCGGGTACACAAGGTCTTGCCATCGCGACTGACTTCGATCTTGGACACGCCAAAGTGTTGAAAGTAGAAAGGATTTTTATTGATAGCTCCGTTGAAGGCTTCATTCTCGACCATAACAACGATCAAACGTTTGGGTAGCTGTCCTTGGAACAGATGATCTTCGATCATGGATCGTTGCCCATTGGGAATAGTGAAAGTTTTCACTTCCACGCGTCGTATGGGATACTTGGCGGTCGTTCTGCTCAACGTCTGACTGATGTCGTTTCCCACTTTAGGTAACACTTCCACATGGCGTACGTAGAGTCTGGCTTCTTGGATTTTGGTTTTGTAATTATCGTCACTATCACCCATTAAATGGAAAGCGGTACTGCTACGATTCAGTCTCAGGCGGACATCCACTCCGTTCAACAAATATTTCTCTTGCAACCACATGTCCAAATGCAAACGATCCATCAGTTCTAAACTGTGTCCGTCTTTGATTCTGTCTCTTCGTTCTACAAATTCCGCATTGTGGTCTTTGGTTGTATTAATTTCGAATGTTTCAAACTGGCCTGCATCGTCAGCTTCCCATACCGCACAGGCATTGAGATGAGTGTTCTTGGCGTCTATTCCGTACGTCAAGAGATTTATCAGGTACGCTCGATAAGGGTAAGTATCCATGCTGCTACTGACTAGTTTGTTATTCAAGTACAAGTCCACTCTGCTAAACAAGGAATGCATGAAATTGTTGACGGGAGCTACTGGCTCAGTGTCTATAGCATTTCCATCCTTATCTTGAACTTTGACTTTCAAGTACAAGTAACTGCTATTCAGATCGATGTAATCTTCGGGCTGTCCTTTGATTTCAAATTCGATGGGAGCGGAATCGGTCAATGAGGAGACGGGATGAAATTCCACCCATTGGGATTCTTGCATCGTCATCATGGTGGGGGGCATGGCAAACAGATCCAGTTCCGTCTTGGAACAGGCGCATGACTCTCGGTGCATCATTTTTTGTTGCTGTTTCTCAATAATCGAAAACGTCTAAGTCTCGAACGGTTCTTCTTTTCTTGGCCTTTCTCGCTTTAGATGTGTGATGTCTGGTGAAAGGGTGTTTTCTTCGTCGTCTCTTTCTGCCTTGTCCTTGCTGAATGCCTGACTCGGTAGCGTGCAGGGCATTTATAGGTGTTTCTCGTCGGCCTAAAATGTCTTTGCCCGTTTGCAGCAAGACATTTTTGCCTGCCCTCATGAAGGCTTCTTTAGGGTTTTGTTTGTCGATGATGACATTTTGGAGAAATTCTTTGCCTTGCGTCAGTGCCGCATCTTTCAAGGCGTGCAATCCGCGTGTCACCATCGGTTTCACCACCGGGGCCACCGAACGAAAGGCCGATTTCAGCATATCTCCTAAACCGTGTCCTCGCTGTCGAGCAACCCATCGGTACACTGGATACATGACTTACGAGTCGTGAGAGAACCGTTTTCGAAAACGGAGTCTCACCGTGACTTTTCCTTTGGTGAATGGAATATTTTGTCCCAGATCTCCTTTTATAGCAATGTTGACCGTCTCCAAATACGACTTACTAACAGGCAAATAATGAGGATGTACAAATTCGATGTGAACGTGGTAAGTGTTCCCACCTTCCTGGTCACTGGTCGTGTCACTATCCACTTTGAAAGGAATGACACGCAGTAACGGCACGGAGGTGTGTCCCACCACGTTATACTCCACCACATCGAAGTACACAAACATCAAATTCAGTCCTTGGTTCAGTTCTACAGGGAATCGAAAAAACTTGTAAAATTCCATATTGCTGTTGATCTTCGGTTTAAAATTTGGAGCCATTTTTGCGTCTCCACCTAATATATCAAACAAGTCACGATTAAAACTGATGGACAACGTTTGGGTGTCCTGAAATTTCATCAGTAAGCGACGAGCCACTTTATGGTACTCCAGGGTGACACTTTTATTGACTTTGCTCAGGGCTTTGCCAAAGGCTAACTCGAACCTGGAAGCAATGGTGTCCACCAAATGTTGGCCACTAAAATAAAACCCTGCCGGAATTTTCAAGGTGTAGATATTGAAGGGTGAATTGTTGGATGGTCTTGTGTCCCCTGAAAACCCGATGTCATTAATGGCTTCTTGCAATTGTTGGTTCAGGATTTCGATCTCAAAAGTGTTTTGCTTTTCAGTGATGTTTTGGATTTGTGTAGGGTGAATCATTTCTACCAAAGCCACTTCCCAATGGGCTTCGAGATGTAAGGGGATGGCCTGAGGTAATTTGGCCGTGTAACAGCACAACGTGTTGTGGGGAAACACCTCCATGGAACTGTCACTGGGTAAGGTTAAGTAAAATTGGTTTTGGTGACTCATAGTTCCAGAGTTCTGTGGCTGTCCGAGGGGTTACTGGATGTCAGAGGCGTGTCTCCGCCCAGATGGGGTTCTGGTTGTGGTTGGAGTGGTGACTGCCACTGGCACTGGACACTATTTTCCCGTGGTTCCCGTTGGAAGAGAATCTCAGGGAGGGATTGGGAAGCAGGTAACCGATGCAACTGCTCAATAAAATGGTCCACAATTGTTTGTCTCCTTGTTGCAAACTCAAATTGGCAATGGCTGCCCCGATGACACAATACACCACGAAGATTTGGCAGAAAAAGACGATTTGCGTTTTAGGCACACGTTCTCCACACCACACCCACAAGGGTTGTTTTTGTAAATCTTGCAGAGAAGAACTGGGTGAAGGAGTGGTCGACGTAGCTGCGTCTGTGTGAAAGGGCATGATGGTCACTTCTTTTTATAGTCGATGACTTGCGAAGCGTCGATCCAAGAATCAAAACTGGGTGGATATCCTTTCCAACGTACTTTCACTTCCTTGACACGTCGTTTGCCCACTTTACGGGTTCTGCGTTCGAGAATGCTTTCGATGTCGTACACGTCGTCTTATTTTTTGGTGACACGTTGTAACTCGGGCAAATAAAACGTTCCTTTGAGCACTTCTCCGTTCATGTCTTCCAATTTATAGACGGCAGGATGACGGCCATGCACTCGTCCAGTGACGCGAAACAATTCGGTCGTCCAATTAGGTAAGTACCCTTTGTCGAAAGTGCGTTTGATTTTACCAATGCGCACCCAATCTCCTACGGTCAACTCTCCACTTTTCTTGGGGACAGCCCTCTTCGGGGACGTACCAAACAGGCGCTCAAACAACACTTCGTTGTCGGGAGTCACGTCTTGCGGGGCACGTCCGATGCTTCGATGGTAAGATTGGTTGTACGCTTGCACTAGGTGCGGTAAGATGTCGATGTACTTCAGAGTGTGGTGATGCGTAAAATATTTCCACATGCATTCTTTCAAAGTACGTTAAAAACGTTCCACGATGCTGGCTTTGGTTTCGGGATTCTCGGTGGTAAAAAAATGAATGTCACGTTTCTTTAATTCTTTTTGGAAAGCTTGGTTCAGAAATTCGGTGCCTTTGTCCGTTTGCCATCGAAGAGGGTGACGACCGCTTTGTTTCAACACTCGTTGCAGGGCTCGCACTAACTCGCTGCTCGATTTGGAAGTCAAGGGCACGACCCAGGCAAATTTGGAAAAGACGTCGATGACACAAAACAAATATTTGTAGCCACGATTGTAGCTGGCCAAATGAGAGACATCGGCTAAATCGGCTTGCCATTGATGATCGATGCCTTCCACTCAGGTGCGACTTCTGGCAAACTTGCGTCGAATGGGTTTGTGTAAAGTGTAGGTAGCTTGTTCTTGTAACCATCGTTGCACTTGAGGTAAACGGAGACTTTTCAGTCGAGTTTTGGCAGCACGATACAATTTTTGAACTCCTGCGTAACCTGCAGGATGCGAGGGATCGTAGTAAATGCTGGCTAAGACTTTTTCCATTTTTTTGTGTTTGTGTGTTAATAAGGCACCCACTCTTGGAGGATGCTACTCTTTTTCTCTTGGGGTATTTTCTTGGATTGCAATGCTTTGCGTGTGCGACCAGCAATAGGTGTTGAAGAGGAGGATGTCTGAGCGGGGGATATCGGTTCTTGTTTCACTTCTGTCTTCACTTCTGTCTTCACTTTCTTTTTCTCTTGTGATGAAGAAGGGGTGGCCATCATCTTTTTAATCCATCCAATTCTGGAGGTAGGTGGTGTTGTTAACTTGCGTACTTTTTCTGGTGGAATTTGAAACCCTTCTTCTTCTTCTTCTCCTTTTTCTGTCTTGGTCACTGGTACTTGTACTGGTACTGGTACTGGTGATGGTGCTGGACTTTTCATCAAGGTCTTAAAATCTTTCAGAGTGGGTAGAGCTGTTTCGTCTAAAGCTTTTTGGTGAAAGAGTTGCAGTCGTTGCAAGAGTTGACCGTACTTTTGCGATTTTTCCGTTTCGGACAAATCTTGGCGATCCATCAAGGACTGCAATTCGTGTTGTAACTGGGACATCTCGCTCAAATTGGGATTGGGAGGTAAATGCGGGGTGCGTTGTTCTTGCCACCGATGGTATTCCATCCATCGTTTGTAAGGTACTAAAGCTAGTTTTCGTCCTTCCATGGGGTTGTCAGGGGTCGATTCTGAGATTTTGGGACTTCCGAGGGCCTTTTTATCTTGCTCCCACCAGTCCTCCCACCATGGTTCCCAAGACTCCTTTCAGCAAGGGTCCTAACAAGAGGGGTAAAATGCCTCCACGTTGGACCAACATCTTCTTCTTTTGTCGAATCGGAATTTTCTTTTGAACCATTTGGCGAAGAACGTGACGATGTTTGCTTAAGCATTGTTTCTGGTGTTTGGACAAAGGGATCGTGCCTTTCAAGACGTTCAAACAGCATTCGCACACGGTATCGATGACCTCTTTGGAGGCCGATTGAATGAGTTATTTTCGTAGAGGTGGAGAAGCTCTGGACAGGACAGATAACATGTCTCCATGTTTGACTAAACGTGGTGGCAGTCCTTTCCTTTTCTTTCCTTGGGGTTTTCTGGAGGGTGACATCTTTGAGTCTTCAGGAGCACCAAAACACTGATACCCCGACTTGGTCACAGGCCTTTTTTATACTGGAACACGTCGCCACTGATTGTCTTTACGTCGTATCAACTTCAGGACAGGCATGACACGTCGTGCAGGGGTACGTAACGGTTAAAGATCTGGTGACGTAACGGATGCAATTGTTTTTTACGTTTCACTTGTATTTTCACCAGCTCTCGGTAAATCCTTTCTCTCAACTCCTCAGGCAAGCCCAAAATGTTCTCTTGTAAAGTATCCATAAGTATATACACTGTTTTTGGAATCGTTGGGTGGTGGCCAATAGCCTCGTTTAACTTTGTGCCTAATGTAATATCCACTCATAATCAGTCTTCTTGTACTTTGGAACATAGCATAATTTAAAAACGGACGAATCACTTTGAGTTTGCGTTTCACTTGTATTTTGATCAGTTCTCGGTAAATGCGTTCTCTCAACTCCACAGGCAAAGCACGAATGTTCTCTAGCAAAGTATCCATGAATAGGTCATACTAAATCCTCTTTGGTCTGACACAAGAAATGTACTGTTTGCACAAACATGGTTTTAGTTCAGTGTCGAATTTAAATCGTTCAGTCACTAATCTACACATTACAATTCGTTCAGAAGTTTCCTCTTTCACTAAGTTGACATTGTGTAAAAGATGTTGGTAATTCGTTAACTCTTCCTCTGGAATTCGATGCAGTAAGTTTACAATGATGTAGGTAGAATCGTCCATACCAAACCAATCCTTTTTAAAACTAGAGGATCGTTCATCAATGTCTGTCCGATGGAACACTTTCAATTGAATCAATCCTTGTATAGCCTTCAGGTACCAGTGGTTCAAACACCGGTGACGTAACGGATGCAATTGTTCTTTACGTTTCACTTGTATTTTAACCAGCTCTCGGTAAATGCGTTCTCTCAACTCCACAGGCAAAGCACAAATGTTCTCTTGTAAAGTATCCATGAACAGATTATGGTAAGTTACTTCAATGTCTCGGTCCCACTGAGGGTAAGTAATGACAATTCGGTGACCATCGAGCATGTTCTACGTAGGCCGAATCTTGCGGTTCCCAGTGGTGAAGTGACACACCGCAACTGAAGCACTTGACTTTATCTCCTTCGCCCAAGTAGAAAAATCCGGCTCTGGCTAATTCTTCGGGGGTCGGTCCTCCCAGATACTTGGGCCATTTTCCTTTGAACGATTGAAGACGATTTTCAAAGTCGCAGTATTCCGACAAACGCACAGGAAACGAATATTCGTCTTTCACAGGTTCGTTTCGATGAGGGTTGGTTGACATGAACAGGAGTTTGCTCAGGGCTGGATGACATCCGTAGGGGGGGTAGACGTGAAGGTGAACATTCCCCTTTAAAACGAAACCCAGTAAAATGTCCAAGAGGACGAGCGGCATCACTTTCGCATCCCTCAGGTTTGACACGCACAGCATCACTTTCCATAATAGGGGTAGTGACACTACAGTTCCCATGATGCTTTACGGCATCGCTAAGGTCACAACGTACAGCATCGTACCCATCGCAAGGCTCACAATCGCATTCCACTTCAGAAGTCCCACACTTGAATTGTGCCTTTCTAAACAACTTGTTTTGTGTTTCTCTGAAAGTATTCATCTTGTTCGCTCGGTCTTGATAGTCACAATGAACTATCGATCTTGCCTAGGGTTCCTTTATATATACAGACCAATACCGACGTGTCCATACGGTAAGTTGAAATGATTGGGAAGTCGAACTCGCTTCTGGTACACGATTTGATAGACTTTTTCCAAGGACCGACTGACGATGTGGTGAGTGGGTAAACGTACAATCTTGTTCGGTTGATAGGTGGTCACTTTAAAGTTTGCATCCTCTCCCGATTGCAAGGCTTCTTTCAATACCCCAAAGTTGACCACACGAATGGTACGATAATTCAGAGTCAGTCCTTTCACTTTGCACGTCGTGTGCACTTCTCCTTGTTTGTCCCGGTATTCGTAGCCGTAATTTTTGGGACCGCCACTGACGAAACTTAGAATCTTGTCGTCGGGATGCTCGTCTGTCCAGGCTCCTAAACGGTCTCCTTCGATGTCAGGGTGCTGTTGACTCGGGTGATGGATGTAAATGCAACTGTCCGTGTCAAAGTACAGGACACGTTCCCCTAACAGTTCTAAAGCTTCGTACAATTTTAAGCGAGCATGAGCTGTCACGTAAGCCGCAATGATGACATTTCCAAAAGGGTCGTCTTGTACAAAGTCCAGATCTTCGTAATTGACCAAGATCAAATCCTCGCGAACGACGTCCACATGTTTCATGTATTTGGTTTTGTCGTGAATCATCTGGAAGTAGCGGGAAGGTTCTGTCAAATATTCCGTCTTGGGTAAACACGGTCGTTGTGCCATTTTATCCCACAAGCAATTTAACATCACTTTGGCAAACGATCGCCTGCCTTCGTTTTTCTCGATGTGGTCTAAAGAGAGGCCTTCTTGTTCATAGTATTTCTCTTTGAATTGTATTTGGTCTTCGGGAGTGTGACACCAGGACGGATAGCCGCTGGCTTCTTGCTTCAGTTTCAAAAAGGCATCCACGTAGTCAGCGAAAATGCCTTTCTGACTGGGGTCACCCTTGTGGTATTGTTGTGTCTTGGGAAAGTGGCAAATTTCGTACACTTCTAACAGTTGGTATCCAATGTCCAGAGCTTTGAACAATTCTACGCTGACCCAGGTTCCCGTCAAGGTACGTTCTTCCTGGGTGTGCTGACAAGGTTGGTCTTGGTTGCACGTTTCGGCACAAGTATGGCACAAAGGAAACATCAGTTTGCCTTGGCAATGGTGAGGTAAGACGGGATGGTATAGGTTCGTGGGAGGCAAAACTTTACACTTGATCAAGCCTTCGTATTGTCGAATGTTTTTCAGGTCGATGTGTTCCGTTAACAATTGCGGGTGCCCTACAGGAAAGCGACAATATTTGCACACGTAGGGATACAGCGAACACACGTCCAAGTATTTGATTTCTTCTCCTTTCTCTTCGTCGGCTTGGTACAGCAAACAGGTGGCATTGGTCCTTCCTCCGTACCAACTATCCCTCGGGTTCAGCGGGTCCATGAACTGGTAACTTTCCACGAGGCGTTTAAACTCGGGATCGGTTTTCATACGGTGATCGTACTCGTGTTCCCACATTTCCACCACTTGGTATCCTTCCTGTTCCAACTTTAGGGGCCGCTGACAAGTGTCCTGGTACAAGTCTTCCATGGTTCATTGTAAAAACTGATTTTTAGTGCTACGATCAGGGTAACAGACGGGACATCCGTGAAATAAGCAACCGTTAAATTCGTACACGATCTTTGAGTTTTCTAAGTCCCAGCCATCGACCGAATACGTTCCGATGGTCTTTTCACCCCCTCCGTTGTGGGCATGCTGAATCAACTTGTCTTCCTTGTCGCACAAGTAATGTAACCAACGTAGGGTTTTGACCGAGTATTGACGTTTGACAAAGTGGGTCGTTTGAGGGCTGATGACAGCTACGGTGTTTTCAGGCATGAATCGTTGTCGATACACTAAGGAACACGCTTTGGCAATGGTGCAAGCTTCTTTCAAAGGATCGACCCCTCCGTGTTCCATGAACAGTTCTCGAAATTTTCCACAGCAACGCCGTAAAATGTCCACGTCGGAACGACAATACTTTAGCATTTCTTCCTGAAAGTCGAAAGGGTCGGAGGCGTGAGCCTGGTACCAAGCGTAGAAAGCTTCTCGTTGTTCGGTACGCATGTTGTCGGGGTCGTAATAGTGAGCCTCAGGTAAATGGGGTAGAAGGTCGTGTTGATTGGCTTCCGTATTGAAAAAGTGTGGAAAGTACCCTTTAGCCATTTCTGTCATTCCAAACGTTTTAGGCATTCGACTCAAAGGCATGGCCAAATAGCTCATCGAATCTTTAAACTGTACTTGTCCCACTTGCATGAAAATGATTTTGGCTCCGTTCAAAGTGACTTTAGGACGTTCGGTGCCATGTTCCGTATAGTATCTGAGAAGAAACTGTCCATCGTATCCGGAGAAATTGTGAGCCATCACCGTGGCATGACGATGACAATCTCCGTAACGTTCGATGTCCTCTTGGCTCCACGTCTTGTCGATGGGGTCTAAGACCCATTGGGCAAAATCGGCTAACGTGTTCGGTCCCCGAAAGATTTTTTCACGCCCTCCAGGAATCTTGCTGCAGTGAGGGCAATGACTGAAGATAGGTTCTTGAATGCACTTCTCGCACGCTCGATGAGCCACGCAGAAGTTAGGAATGTGAATGCCGGTCTCTTGCATGCATTCGAAATAGAAAAAGATGAAATTGCCTTTCTTCTTGTGACCGTCCTCTTTCTCTGGTGGAGGTTGGCATTTTTGCACGTAGCACTGGTGTTTCAAGTCCACGATGTGATGACAAATGTGACATTTTATTTTCCTGAACATACGTGTGCCTTGGTATTATTGGTACGTATGCCTTGTCTACACGTAGGGCACAATCTCAGGAGTTGACAAGCACATTTCTGCTGTGAACCTTGCGTCTTCAGATGTTGTTGGTAACAGGTAGGGCTGACAAACGTGCGCAGACAAGTTGAACAAGGCACTGGTCCTTCGCTCAGACAGGGTGGAGAGGCCAAACATCCTGAGCATTTCGATCCGCAATGTTTGTGTTGCTCTCGATTATTATAACCATGGTCACATTTCTCACAGTAATAACCGTGTCCCAGGAATCCGGTGATACTGGTAATGGTATCGAAATGGTCATCGTGATATTAGACATGAATGTATTTTCCGTCCTTAAAGTCTTGGCCTCGAAACAACAGAGGTCCGCGCACTTCTTGAGGGTGCACTTTCAAGGTGTATCGTGGAGCTAGGGCATCTTGCAATTTTTGCATCTCAGGAATGCCACAGGGTGTGTCTTTGGATAGGTCAGCTTGTTGCAACAGGAGTTCTGCTTCGTTTCGTTGTTTGGCTCGGTCCGATTGTCGAATAGTTTTCCAGGCTCTTTTCCATTCTGTCGTGTCGTTCTTGTTGACATAGGTTCGTCCCACCACGATGGCTCGAGCTAAACACATCTGGTCTTGAGGGTTGTGAATTTGGACGAGGCTACGCTTAATGCTGCGAAGCTCGTTCACCAATAACATCTTTTTGCGTCCGGTCCCTTGAGGAGGAGTCACGTGGGTCATGTCCAATGTGGCTTTTCCATCGGTGATGTCAAACTGGTCATTAGATTGTTGCACGTGTTGAATCTTGTCCATGACTTTGGAAGCGGTCAATTCTGCAGGGGTGCTAAACTCGATCCAAACAGGGGATTTCAAACCGTCATGTTGCATGGAAAGTCTCAAGCGATCGTCTTCTTTGGGTTGACATTGTCGCTTGAGTGCGGTGAGCAAAGAATCCCACACCCCAGTGATGAACACTTCTGCTTTCTCTAACGGCACTTCAGCCTTGAAATCTTTAAACTTCACTGTGTATTTGTAAGCCGTGGTTCTAAATTTTCTAGAGGAGCGCTTTTCCGTCTCTCGAATGGAATAGTATTTTTCAGGGTTGACTAAGGGTGACGAACTTGGTTTAGAGGGTTCGGATTCTGGTTCACTCATGTCCTCTTCAAAATCACTGGCATGAATTTGTGCCAAGATTTCAGCCCTGGTACGAGGCGATAGATCACGTTTCTGCCTCTTACTTTCTTCTTCTTTCTTCTCGAATGAATAGGATCGTTTCATCTTGATAGCTAAACGTCAAATGACTCAAGTTTAAACACCATGGACTAATTTATAGTCATGGCAGACCAGCGTATATAAAATGGTGTGTGTCTTGTCCTTTCACTATTCATTTCACTCTCAAACAGAGCACAACGATGGAAGAGACTAGCCAAATCGAACGTTTCATCAGAGCTTTGCGAGGGGTCATTAGAAAATTCTCTTCAGACCAGCCGACGGACTACTCTCCTTCCTTTCGAGATAAAAGTCAAGATACTTGCTATATCTGTCAGAAGAAAGGGCATTGGTCTTCAGAGTGTCCAGACCGTAAAAAAAGAAAAAAAGGGGCTAAAAAAGACAGAAGTCAAGATACCTGTTATTATTGTCAAGAAAAAGGACATTGGTCTCCAGATTGCCCAAAAAAGAAACAAGAGGAGTCAGAAGAAAAGAGGGATTCTTCAGAAGAAGAGAGGGATTATTGGGAAGAAGAGAGGGATTCTGCAGAGGAAGAAAGCAGACAGGTGAAGAAAAGAAACAGGAGAAGAAAAGAAGAAGGGAAGAAAGTGAGGAGGAAAAAGAGGAAAAGCCTGTGACGGTGAAGAAATTTAAAAAACAGAGAGACTAAACAAGGAGAAAGAAGAAGTCAATGAACTTTTTTTAAAGTGTTCTGATGTGAATTGTGAATTGGATTGTAACAATGGATAAAAGAATAAATTAATTATACAAGGTAAGTGTCTTTGAGTTTTGATTTTAAAATAAGAACGTACACTCACGCACTCATACAAAGACACGTACTATAGGGGGTAAAATGTTTTTTTTTGTTGAGTTATTGGCAAATTGAAAGGCTATCTCTTTTCGAGAAATGTGGGTGGCCCTGAAAAGGGCCTTTTTTTGGTGTAGGGGTGAGTTTAAGCAATCAACTTTAACTGCCTTAAGCCTTTGCTACGGCCAAGGCCTGCTTCTGGACTGCGTAATGTTGATGATGATGATTGGGTTGAAATCACTAAGGGTGGTACGGTAGGCTTAGTCACAGGGTTAACGTGTTTAGCTCGGGAAGGTCGTATTCTCTTCGGTCGTAATAAAGAAGTCTGATACATTTGTTTCAGACTTCTTAACTCCACTAAAATGTCCAACAGTACCGTGACCGTTTGATTTTCACCCTCTTGTTTCTTTGCTCTGCTACTTCTTCTTCTTCTTGTTTTTTTCTTACCTCTTCTTCTTGCTGCTGTTGCTGCAGGAGAAAAGCTTATTCCGCTTCCTTTTGTCGTTGTATAAATTTCTCCAATTCTTCTTTCTTTCTCTGTCTAAAATTCTCCACTTGCGGTAATGAAGAAGGTAATGAAGGTTCCGGAACAAATTCTTGCGAGGTAAGAAAATCCACAAAATCCCAATTCACCTCTTCTGAAAGTAAGTCCGGGTTCCCTTGGGCGGTCTCCACTGCTGGTGCACCCCAATGGATCGTTTTCTGAGTTTCCGTCATGTTGAATCACTGTTGCATAGATTGACTGCACACAAGCGCTAACGAATCTATATAGACCACGTGACGTCACAGACTGCTCTCTTCGGATTGGATGCGGGCTGACTGAATTTTGTAACGCGTGTTCGGATTGGTGAATGAACTCAATCCATTTCAATCCTTCCTCTACCTATAAATAAGCGCAGTTCACTGCATTGATTCACCTGTTCTCGTCGCCTCACGATGTGGACCACAGTTGAATCATCCACCCTTGTGTCTTCAATGATGTTTAGGACGGACATGCTCATGTATGTCGGGTCCAAGTGGACTGTTGTTGATAGGACAGATACTAGTCTATGGATGAGAAGAGTTTACATAGAAAGACAAGGATGTCTCAAGAGGGTACTTGTGTATGGACCTGCAGTTAGAAGGAGTTTAAGAAGAAGAAGAAGATGTGACAGATGCCATCTATGTTAATATAATATTAACATAAACCCAAAGGCCCTTTTCAGGGCCACCCACAGTTCTCGAAAAGAGAATGACTTTCAATTGCCTACCCCTTTTTTTAAAAAATTTTAAAAAAAAAATAAAAAAAAATCCCATGTTCAATTTCCCTTGACGCTATACAGTCCCACCCTGTTTAAATTCCTTTGACGCTATACAGTCCCTATTCCCATGTTCAATTCCTCTTGAGGCTATATCGTCCCACGATTTTTCTCCATGTTAAATTCCCTTGAGGCTATATGTTCCCACGATTTTTCTCCATGTTAAATTTCCATTGAGGCTATATGTTCCCAGGGGGGGTCTGTAATGCTAATTCCCATTGAGGCTCTAGTATCCCCATTCACTACTTGCAAGTAATAGGCAGTACAGGGACTTAAGTTATTCCAGCTGACCTGTATATAAAGAGCGTATAAGAATCTGTGCATAGTGCCAGGTGATACACAGAGCAAGTTTTGAAAGTAATTTGAGATAGTCCAGTTAAAATCCTATCGGAGCCTTGAATGAAAATTAATTTTCGTATGACGAACGTAGAATTAGAACAAATACACACAATAGAAAGGCAACTAAAAATGTTCAAACTATAGTAGCATAATGTATATCCAAGCTGTCTTAGTGATTTTTGGTATTTCTTCTTCGCTGAAATAAATCAAAGTTAATAATGCTTGTGTTAATCAAGAGATGAAATATACAAACGTCTATATTAGCGTGTTTCTATGTCGTTATATTTGTATATTTATGTTTTTTATAAGTGTTTCTGTATGTATGTAATTATGAATGTACGCATTTGTGTAAGAATGTATGTATGTATGTATGTATGTATGTACGTATGTATACTTTTGTGTCATTATCGATCTGCCTCTATCTATCTGCGTTTAATTTAATATGTATGTTTCTCACTTATGTATTATTTCTTTCTTATCTATTAATTTGTCCTACCTACACACACACACACACACACACACACAAACACACACCCCCAACCGCACACACTATTAGGGCTATTTTCGCAACATTCAGTTCAGATTTGGTACTTCCTCAAGGATTGTTGAATCTTGAACAGTTTATCTTCTTCATATATCTTTACTTCCTGATAACTATATTATCTCGGTGTATTTTTTATTTGTGCTTTTATGTATATAATATTCTAATAAATAAGAACGAACGAATTTAGTTCTGCAAGAACATCAGTGCCAGCTATTGAGAATATGGGTGTTTGTGTTTAATAACAATTGAGTCTCTCTTCTGACAACGGTATAGGTGGTCCTAACCATTAATGGTCGATGTTCAAAAATACAATGTATATTCTTGTAACATGCTATAGATTGTCTCTCCTTTAAAGTCGCTTATTACGTTCAATTAAAAGCGAAGATAAAAAATAGTTTGCTCTTCGAGACTGATATTTCCTAATCAAAATGTTCGGTCATTCTGAAAATGATATATATAAAGTCGATCTGTTTTGTCTTCTGTATTGTCTTCAGTGTGTAATGTGTCATCTTACCACACACACATACACACACAAACATTGAAAATTTTGAGGAATGCATGTAACAATTGAAAATTGGTATAACAAATATAAACAACAAAATGACAGCTGGTAACAAATTGGCAAAGAATTGGGAAAATGTATGAAAAACAAATAAAAACATATGAAATCTTTATTACTGTCATCATTTTATGCTGTTATCATAGTAGTAACTTCTTTAATCAGTCATGACGTAGATAAATTATAGATAGAATTTTAAAAAAAAACAAGACACCCAGTGGTTATAGGTTATTGCATTTGTTTGAGAAAATATGAACGAGTTTTTCGGACGGAAATACTGCACGACCTTGGGGGTGCAGTATATCCATCCGACAAAACGAGTTCATATTTTGCCACACAAATGCAGTAACCTTTTTATCATATGCTCATTTTTTTTTTATTCTACCTAAGGCTTAATTATGTAAATAAAAATACATTATACGAAACAAAGTAAAAGAATGTATGCCGTATTCCGAACTAAATACACATGCGCAGATTCATCATTACACAACATCAACAGTGTTAACGCGCACATAACTCCGCCCAGATAAATGTGAACTTGGTCGCGCGCTAAACATATCTTTCAAACGAAAATGGCGTTTTGCTCTACTTAAATTGAAATTTGGAGTCATATTGTGAATGAATGCGCATTGCAACAACTTTTCTATTTGATCTGGTGTAACGTCGCCGTCTTATAAAGAGGGGTGGTTAATTGGGTTTGGCTGCGTTATCCAGAGGATGACCTCCCTCCATATTATAGCCCGGCGGGAGTGAAAGAAGAATGGAATTTCAATAGAGAACTGAGCGAGAATGATGGTAAGAAATAAACAATATGAGCCCCCTTTGACAAGAAATAACAAATTTAATCAGAACAAATTAAAACGGTAATTCAAATTCAAGTTAGATTATATAAGTAGAATTTAACAGGTGTGTCCCATTTGGGTTCATTATATCATCATAACTAGAGGTGAAAGAGCTCAGTGTCCACGAAAGATTGCATCACCTTCATTCATTTTGACCGTATATCAACATCTCCTGGTTCATCCTTCCAAACTCTAGGGTTATGCCCCTTCATGGACTTCCTGGTCCCTTTACTCTGACCTCTCCTTCTTTCTTTCTTTCCCGTAATCCTTTCTTTGGACTGTCTCGTCCTTCTCTCCGAAAGCTGTTCCTCGTCGCTGTTTTTCTTTCTTTCTTTTTTCTTTCCTTCATGCCTTTCTTTTCACACGATGACCCACCGGTCCCTTTCTTGTCTCGACTCCGTGGAAGCCTTAGATTAGTGCTTTCCTCGTGAAACAAGAAAGGTACCAGTGGGTCGTCGTGTAAAAAGAAAGGCATGTTTAATATCGAGGGAGGTCATCCTCTGGATAACGCAGCCAAACCCAGTTAACCACCCCTATTTATAAGAGGGGGACGTTATATCTGGAATGAATAGATTTTGGCATTTTGTGTTGTTTCTATGAAATTTCGTGATTATGGGCTGGATTTATGTGCCAATTCTACATGAAGTACATCGGAATTCAGAGGCGACGGAACAGCGTACTGTTGACATCTGTAAGTGTTTTTCTGTTCTGCCATTGAATGTTTGAAATCACAATGTCGGAAAATTATGAAGACTTTCAGTTGCAATGATCAAAAAGACACTATGGAATATAATGTCTATTTCATTTTGAGTGCAGTAAGGAGGATGCAATTGCACTTGGAATATAGTCGAAATTACAGTACAATTTCTAAATGCGTAATCAAGCTTGAGAACCCATGACATGACTCATGTAATTCGGATTTACAGAACTAAGAAAGTACATTTTGAGAAAATTAGGACGTAAAACTGTAAGTATATTTTTGCCATTCTTATGACCAGCTAAAGAACACAGTTTATACCTTGTCACTTGCACGTTATTTGTAAGGACCCTGTCTAGCGTCTATAGCTTGCCTAAATCCGAAACATTGTATCAAAAAACGTTAACGCGTAATGTGCTAAAGCAGCTGGTATGGTATGTCGCACTCCACGAAACAACCGCTTTAGTTCATTCAGTTGGTTTACTTCATCCACAGACAAATAAAATAAATCAAAAGTGATGGCGTCTGCGTCCATTGTTTGTTTACAATAGAATATAGTTCTTTTATTCACGTGAATTCAATATCAATTGCACACGAATTCAATATCGTAAAATACTGAACGATTCTGACAATGTAAAGTTAACAGAGAAAAAATGGGCATATAATAATATTAAATACTTTACTGGGGTTTTCTCGTTGAAGTTAGAACCACCATAATAAGACATTAATTTAACGAATAAGATTAAAGACGAAATTAATGGTAAATAAAGGTATGATAGATGCTTTGCAATGGATGCACTTGTACATTTGGCCAGAGTGCTGTTATTACTGGCGTGTCTATATTGTACAATTGATCATCCAGAAAAAAAAAGAAAACAAAAGCGTAGACTAAAACATGCGATGCAAAATCTCCACCATAATAAAGTTAGCCGTTTTTGCAGCTTAGACTGTTATATTATATTGACGAGTAATGTTCGAGTTAATTCAGTGAGATTGTTCATGTCGGATATATATTCATGTTGGAACCTGGTTATAATAATAATAATCTATACAGTATTTCTGATAAAATGATTGAACATGTTTTTATGTGCGCGCATGCGTCACGTATATCACCGAATTATTACTTAACCGTATCTCGTGCACTGTACGGCTCTAGTAATTATATTTCTTAGCCCTTTTAGTTTCGGATTCGTAGAACTCTTTAGGACTTTGTGTAACCCGTACGCTGCTGTCTATGGTGACGCTGGATAGGTGGATGGTATTGGTTTTCTCGCAGTGAGGAACCAACTGATCTACAGGGATTTGGGAAGCTTCATTGGCAGACAGAGAGGACAGGCCATGTGTGGCTGCTCTTTGACCATCCGATGAGAAATGAGAAACTTGAAATACTTCGTGATCGTCATACGGACTCCACGAGTTTACATATGCTCTATTGTTGAATCAATATTAAATAGCAATATACGATTGAAATACACTGATACCGTTGATGATAGATCATATATGTCAATATTTGTCTCTAAATTATATGCATTGATTATTTATGTTGATAGATCCACATATCAATCATATTTGTTTTTAAGTTCCATATGATGGTTCTTGTCTGGTTACTTGTTGACGCTACATGTTCAAATTAGTTCCAGTTAGGAATGATATGATTTTCTTATAAGTTTGTTAACTTGGCGCTTAAGATTCTGTTAAATCCATTGTAGGATTTTATGATTACGAGTAAGGTCTCAGAATCAATTAGAAAATGCCTTGGTAATATATGAATGGGCTCACCAACCTTCAGATGCTATACAAATTCGTGTACGACGTAGCAGAAGGAACTGCGCACACAGCTGTATAAATTCTCCGAAGAAGTTCAAAAACAATAAAACAATAATCATAGTTGTGTTGCTAGATACAAAGGTACAAAATCTGGTAGAGTTCGAGTTGGTGCAATACTCAGTCATGGGTCATTCGAGTTCATTTGGGGTCAAGACAGCTTAATGAAAATTCTATCCATTCTTGCAATCGAAACTTACAGAGATTCCAGAAAGGACGCGCCAGTATATTTGTAATAACTTGAATTACAATTTTGAATGACCACAAAAATAAAATATTGTCTGTCGCCTGATTCACTACAACCTCTCATATGAACTATTCGCCTGATTCTTTATCCATGTACGACTGCATGCACAGGAGGAAATAAACAACGGTGGCTGAACAAAGCAAGAATAGCATCACGTATATATAGAAAGTTCAATGATACTGGGGCGCGATAAACGCAATGTCTTGAAAAATGTGAACTTTACGGCAGAACATGCAATTATGAAAACTAAATCATACCTGCTCGTATTACGTGTTGGTATCGGAACTCGATCATCCCTGCGTTGAGGCATCAAGGGCATCGGAGCAAAGTTGCATACCAAGCTATGCAGACCATGCGGATCTGTACGCGAGCATATTCGCGTGAGCCTGCAAAGACTTGGCAACTCGAATGTGGAAAACGTTGTTGAAGGAAAAGACACAGAAGTTGTTGGATTAATATCCATGATTGAAGCGACTGCAGTTGGTGACCATGGTAAAGTAAAATCGATATTACACAAATATTGTCGAATAGGTAATTAGGTAATGTTTTTAATATAAGATTATGCCTACTGTGAATTAGCGTGAACATCATGCGCGAAACCATATAATAAAGTCATCGACAGGTGCAAAAAAGATGATATACTTACTTTATTCAGACTTCACCTGGATGAGCCGTGTCCAACTGTTAAGCAACTTCGTGCAACAACAACATAATTGCGTATAAAAATTCCATAATGGGCCATTTGGGGCCGAAATCTCGCGAAGAAAACCGCCAACGTAATTCAACTGCTGTTGTCGCTAAGATTGTTGTGGATGATAGTCAACTACACCCACGTCCATGTGTACAAGCTCGACCATGCTCATTACTTCACATCGATGAGAACTGCTGATGGACATCGATCAATATTTATTCGTTGAATGTGTATCCGTGGCGGGATTACCATGATGAATGACCGCTAAGAATGCGCGAAAACCCGCCTTTGGACAGACACGATCTGTGGTTCCGAACATTTCCATCACGTACCTGGACACAAGCAAAACTTGTAAGAATGTGCGACGATGATACCAAAGCCCGTCAGTGAATTTGCATGGATTCCGCGTTAGTTGCATGACGTTGTCCGCGAGTTCCGGCGATTCCAGCTCTGCCAGTACACGTTCGAATCCGAGTTGGATTTGCACTACGTGTTTATGAATTGATTACATAAATTTAGGACTCGATCCAAACATACATCATCTATAAATTGATCCAAGTCCGTATTTCTGAAGACGTTTAGTCAGAGAACAGCAACAGGCCGAGAGCGAGAGGAATTTTTCGATGATGTAGAAAAAATAAATGTGAGAGACAATTCGTTGGTGACTGTGGCCATATTAACAAAGATCCACTGCTGAAAACGTGCTTGTAATCACAGAAGCTGGTCAATAACAGGTTAAACAGGTTGAGAACATTCGTGGAGTCGATTCGTTCGGGCAACAACGCTCCAGAAATCATAAAAGAGGCCACGTTGATTTACCAGGGTTTGCTTACCTACAACGTTATGGATCCTGAGATGTTTCGTGCGTTAATTAGCAAACTTATTTCTTACATATATCTGATTTAATTTATATTTACTTATATATATTATATTTAATTTATATTGATTTTAATTTTATTGTTTGTTTATCAGCTTTAATTTTTTATTCTATTGCATTCTATTATAATATAATCTTGTTTACGTGATTTGGACAAAATTTCCAGAAATAGTTTGACCTTTACTGTTTATTTGTAAACACTTAAAGCTGTCCTAGTTCCCGACCTTAATTCAAAATTAGTAACAAGTCCTTTTTTATTTATTTTTATTGAGGAAATAATAAGGGTGACATCGAATCTGTACTGCATACGTGACCCTAAATTTGTAAATAGTGTTAGTAAAGTAAACAGTTTTTTTATATTTTTTATTCTTAGAATAAAATGATTGGTTTTTGTGAGGGCCATGCTGAGAGTACGTGATGTAAACATGATCGCGTGACCCTCATACGGGTACCCATTATGCGTCTTAAAATTACCGTATAACCATTGGTTTAGAGAAATAATCTCCGACTGGCCTTAAAACATTTGATGTCAAGTCGTTTTGTTCTGTTGTAGCCAGTTTTCGAGTTATATGTTAATTTTTCTTCATATTATTTGGATTCTTAAAGATTAATTCGTTTCTCTGGAAATATTTTGAGTGTTCATACATAATTCTTGAACAAGGACATTTCTTTGAAAGAATTATTCGGATTTCCAACACCGGAGTGTTTTTCTTTTGTTTCTACAAGGAACCGTAGACAACAGCACTGTACAGGATACATCATACGCCATCGCCTTACATCTTGGGAAATAAATTATTTATTAAATTTTTCAAAGCTTGTTGTTTTCACTCTCTCTTGTATTACTGTTTATTCCAGCCTAAACACGTAATATAAGACACTGAAGACATCAGTATGTATAAAACACGATAATGAGTTCTGAGAAGCTTCCCGTTCTTCGAGAAATCAATGTTGAACTTCTCAATGGCGATTACGAGATTGACTCCGTCAATGATGATAATCGACGCAGAATCACGTTGGTGACCGACAAAGGCTCTAAAGTTTTCATAAGCGAACACATGCCATCTTGATTGAATCTCTACAGTATGTGGTACGTTGTTAACTTCACATAATCGTCGCTTAGAATGATCCACGGTTGGCCCAAAGACATTAATGAGATTCAGCGGACTAAGAATCGTGTTTAAAGACAGCTTCGTTCATCCGGGATTGCTCTGAAAAAGCGGTCGGAGAATGCATAACGTCTGCAAAAAATAAAAATAGTTTTGTTCAACCTGGCGGACTCGATGCTGAAGAGGTCTTCGCTTGTAGCATCGCCGTTTGATGGCCGCCCTTCCTCCATTAATCAATTTTGATTTACTCATAATGACAAATCAATCAAGCATTTCCGATGCGCCTTCATGCGAGATGAGATTGCGTCGATGATTCCCCGTCCCTGGGAAACCATAACCGTTAACCTGGATACGTCAGCAGGACCTTGATCTGATTTGGTGCCATAAGTGGTGTGACTTCGATATCTTATTTATTTTGACTCGTACGGGCCTGCGCTGACATATGAAGTGTTTGATTATCTACGCATACGTTCTCGGATTATCTACTCATACGTTCTCGGCGCGTCAGCTCCCCTCTTCTGATTTAATCAAAGGTGCCGTTGAGAACCAAATCACACGACCCAATTTGCAAACATCTCGTCGTTCAAGCAATGCAAGCACTTGAACGTTCACAGACACTACTAGGGGTTGTCGATGGTGCATCGCCACCTAGAAACCTTTCATGATAGTATAAAATGCCTGTTGACATTGACGGATCAAACCGGGCACTAAAACAAAATATAAAATTTTTTAAAATATTTTTACAAAAATTTATAATTAAAAAAACTTTTAGCTAACCAAACCGTAAACTTACAACTCCATCAGGCGTTTAAACGTTCATGAAAAGAGAAAACAAGTTAAATGTCATGAGTATGTTTATCAAAACTGTATTTCCATAATTGAACCTAATTGATTTTTTCTTCTTTTTGTCTCTTTCTCTGTATACACACACAGACACACACACACACACACCTTAAAACAAAGAAATTCTAGCTTTGCTCCATAGATATAGGAGACAGGCCGCAATTATTTTACAGGCAATCAGTTAAAATGTCGGGTAGAAATAACACCACCCAAAATCAAGGTACTTTTTATTTTGATTGCACTTGTGATAGTTACACAGAGTTTATTTTCCTTTGGCAGACAAAAGCAGTAGGAAAAAAGGGTAGGCCGGTATGTCCTAATACCGTGTTACAACTATGATGTGAACGTGCAAACAAAATATAATATTTTGTCTTTGCCATGCGTATTTGTTTAGAAGTGTTAATCTTGATGGCTATGGGAACTTCTTGTGTTTATTCAAATGTCAGCGGTTTAGGCAAATGTTTGAATGCTATGATATTATGCCTGAGTGGTAATAGGGCGTCGTAGCATATATGTTTAATGATGTAAGTTGCATCTCTGCCAACATCCACACTTTGTATTATATGTTTAGAGTGGTCTAAAGCGCTCTCTGTTACGGATCACTGCCATCTCACCTCTGTCTGCGTGGGTTCGAGTCTAGGATTCGACCAATGTGGGTATGTGAGAAAGCTTGCCAGTAGCTTCTCGTGGGTCGGTGGTTTTCCAGGGTTCTTCCTCCACCATTAATACTGGCCGCCATGCATAGCCTATCGTGTGCTGCAAAATTGCGTTAAACCCAACAACAACAACATAGGCAACTCTATATATTTGTGAAAGATCCGTTTACTAGTTGACAACTGAGAAAATGCATGTAATCTCTATGAAAACATGTATATTGTTTCTCAAGAAATTCCTTTCAGATGAAAAAGAAGAGTTTGGGGTAGAATAAATAATCTTGTCATGAAATATTATCGACTGGCTAAAGTTTATGAAAGAAGAAACGTTTAAATCAGGAAGGTGTTTGGGCACGGTGTTATAATAAGCACATCGAGCCACTCCAAATGTTCGATTCGCAGTCGGAACGTTGGAGAGCTATTCATCCGGATTTGAAATCTGTTTAGTACTGTTGTCCAAGATTTAAACGGATCTTGTTTCATTCCGCTGGACTTCAGGTGTAAACTTGGACATTCCTTGCATCGAAGATAAACCTACACAATGAAGTAACATACTATAGAAGGATTTGCTAAAAATGGATTCACCACTAAATCTGGTAAAGTAACCGAGATAGGACATTACAATAAGTGTCCCTAAAATTTCGTTAAAAAGAAGGTACAGGTGATTTCGACCCAAAACAAATTTGGACAGTTCGGTCGGAATGTTTCGGCCTACATAGAATAAAATTTTAGTGTTTCTGATTTTCATTTGTAAAAAATAGTATATATTTGTAAAATTATAACTGCAGAATGTTTGTGAAAGGATGTTCTCATATTTGTGTATGTTGAAGGCATGTACTGGGGATTGTATTAAAATGTTCCTCTTACATGGCGAGGACGCCAACGGTTCCGCCATATTGCTCTTTGTTATAATACAAACCTAACTTATTTTCACTGGATGTTTTTACTGTTTTTGTCAGTGGACACTTTTGCAATTTCATTAAAACGAAAGGTTGCAGAATATCTTATAAGATTCATTTTGAAATATCAGCATGATTTCTGTTGTAATTTTTACCGAGACTCTAGGTCCAACTGATTTTATTGGAGCCTGGATTATAATCGCATGATAGGGTGCTCCAGAAAATCACATCTTTCAACCAATGGTAAGACTAATATCAAAAAGATGTTATGGCATTTTCAGCAAGAGAACCTACTAAATGGAACTGTAAAGAAATAATTTCAAACCATTTTAATCATGTTTCTACACAAGTTCTGTACATTTAAGAGAGGGGTGAAATGGGAAGGTATAATACAAAATTTGATTTTTAAATTGTTGGAATTTAAATCAGTGTTGTGGTGTTATATTCCTCACACTATTGGTCAGAATTGATGCCTTCAGGAATCACTAAAATCAGTTTGGCTTAGCTTTTTTTTGACCGCTCCAGTGGACTAGTGGTTAGAGCGTACCCTTGGATGCAGGAGCTCGTGGGTTTGATCCCCGGCTGAATCATACCAAAGACTTACAAAAATGGTACTAACAGCTACCTCACTTGGCGCTCAGCATTAAGAGGTTCGTGTTATGACTGGTTGGTCTGGTGTCAGGATAATGTGACTGGGTGGGATATCATGCTACATGTCTGCAGCATGATGCCCCAGTGCTAGACATCACTATACACTGCCATACTGTAGACATCGTAGCTATATGACTGAAAAATTGTTAAAGCTACGTTAAAAAATCCAAATCACACACACACACACTTAGCTTTTCTTAAAATTACAACAAAATTTATGTAAATATCACAAAATGTGTGATCAATTTTTAATATTATTTTTCTCTGTGTTCTAATTAAACTTGTTTCATAGTCCCTTAAAAAACAGTAGAAACAAATACAATATCCAGTGAAAAATGAATTAGGATCAGATCAAGACATGCCTATGCAAAAGGTATTAAAATAAAACTTTCACCATTGTGTTTGTCTTAAGCAGACCTTTCCAATGTGCATAATATTTGTAATCTTTATATATTAAAAAACATGACTGTCTTTGGTATCGCAGAACAAAACAGAAGAGATTGGTTATTGGTACTATATGGTTGAGGCTATGAAGTAATCTTACAATGGAGCAAATGAAACTGCAAACTGAAATATAAAATGAGTAAAAAATCTTCTACCTGAACCGAGTTACAGACCTGTCAACGCTCATGATTTTACCATATTAAGTCAGTGACCCATAAAATATGAACTTTTGGAATAACAGTAAATGTTACAGAAATGCAGTTGTCATAAATTTCTGATAATGGCTTGTCCCAGCTTGATTTGGATGTGGTTTCATATTGGATTCATTGGGCTTTTTGTAAGAAAAACAGACTAACTTTACAGGAGTACCTCAGACACTTTAAATTGCACATATTCTTTCATGCAAAATGTCTGCTTGATCAAGTTGATGCCTATAGAATTTTCTAAAAATGGTGTCCAGCAAAGGATATACACATATGTTCAAAATGAAAGGGATAGTAAACTTAAGTTTAAATAATAGCTAGCACCAAAGGAATAGAAAGGTTTATTAGGGGTAGGGGTAAAGCAGGAAGGGCAGCAATTATGTTTGTTGGATGTATGTTGACTTGAGTGTCTTATGGTGAGAGTAATGATTGATATCGCCATGTGAAATGTAATGACCAAAAAGGCCACAAGGATTGTATCAGGTTAAAAGATAGCTTGAAACAATTGAGCTTCATTGAGTTGGGAACTGTAGTTTGTCAGACCAGGGCTGATCAAATCCCATAACCTGACATTCCTAACTAAATTTTCAAAAGTCAGGCAAGTAGAATTTTCCAAATTGCTAGTCTGGAACAAGTGCTTTTTGCTTTTATTAAAAAGTCGGGCCAGGCAAGTCCATATTTATAAACACTTGATTTGAAAATAGTTCTTTTATTTGGTCAGCCTTTTTATTAAAAAGAGTTGTGATTTGGATTTTTAACGTAGCTTTAACAATGTTTCAGTCATATTGATACGATGTATACAGTGTGGCAGTTTAAAGTGAAACAGATGTCTAGCACTGTGGCATCATGCCGCAGACATGTAACATGATGTCCCACCCAGTCCCATTATCCTGACACCAGGCCGACCAGTCTTAACACTAACCTCTTAATGCTGAATGCCAAGCGAGACAGATGTTAGTACCTTTTTTATAAGTCTTTGATATGACTCGGCCAGGGATCGAACCCATGACCTCCTGCATTTGAGGCAGACACTCTAACCACTAGGCCACCAGAGTGGTGTTTAAAACAGAACAACTTTGTTATACTTTGACAAATAAAACATTCATGTTTCTATCTACAGGCCCACCAGCAGGCCAGAACAGCAGAAATGATGATGAAATCAGGCAAGATCGACGAGGCAGTAGCCTGTCACATAAGAGCTGCAGGTACAGAAAAGTACAACATGTTTAAATATGTTGAAGTGCTTTATAATGAGCTTTGTTTTCAATAAGAACATTTTAGTTGTCATATGTTTTATGTTTCATTTTTTGAAAACATTCCACTTATTCAGATTTCCTATATATTTCTGATATTCAGATATATCTTGCAATTTGTTATCCAGGTGTGTTTTTTTTTATGGCAAGGGGTGATAGTCATTTACTTGTTACAACATACTTATTCAGTGACACAAAAACACAAGAGCTGCTGTTTTGTCATGCCTGCAAAAGAAAGTTAGAGCTGGGTTTTTAAGTTGCATAAGTGCCAAAAGTTTACACTTTTATTTTTCACACTTTATGAGCTAAAAAGTATTTTGTGCTGCCCTGGAGAAGTTTACAGATCAGACTCGGCAATGTACAGAACAAAATAGGCATACTGTTGTAAGATTAATTCAGCTTATATCAGGACAACTTTTAATTGAAGAGCTCTTCTGTGGAATTAAAGAACTCCAAACATCTTTTGAATAGTTTTTATATCCCCACCTTTTGGTGGAGTGTATTATGTACTGACCATGACAGTCCACTGTGAAAATCTGTCTTACATTTCCTTTCTTGCATGATAACTTCAGTTATTCATCCTGTTTAGTTAATATACTTTGTGAACAGCATGTACTTGTTGTAAGAACAAATGGTTTAGGTGTATAAAGGTCAGATTTCATGTTCACTGTCTGAAACAGGAAAAACTGTTTCAGCATAATAACATGTTTTTAGATCCCATACTGGTACAAAATGTTTTGTATATCTTGTACTTGGAGCAAGGAGAATCTATATATATATTTTGTTGTCATAAAGTCAAAGATCAAAATTCACATCTACAGTTACCAAAGTTTGTGGAAGGCTTGCACTTAAGGTATGGAAGAGTTCTGTTGATATGTGGTCAAAAGGTCAAAGATGATGGCCTTTGTGGCTCAAATAAAAATGGGATTTGCAGAAAAACCTTTGTAGTAGGGTAAATTCCTTGAACAAATTTGGCAGACAGCTAACACATAAGGTAATAAAGAAACCGATGCATTCTGTGGTGTAGAAGTCAAAGGTCACAGTCATGCTAAGTCTAATAAGACTAAATGGCATCTGCACAATAACTTTAGTTCAAAGCTGTGTCCTTGACCAAAACTACTTGTCATTGGGATCCATTTTTCAATAATCTTTTGAATCAGCTATTTGCTACTAGTGCCTACACAATGAACTATTAACACAAGATGGGCATATAATGTGGCATTCATAGTATTGTTTTTATATAAAATTCTATTAGAACACTATCTATATGGATTAATAGAGTTGTTAATTTAGGGATATTATCAATCTGATTAAAATCAGATCTTCTATTTGAAGATCTGTCAGCAGCCACTTAGAAGTCATGTTCTGGTGACCTTTGAATTAGCCAATGGAAGTACATCTTTCAAAAGTCTGAAAGTGAATCAAATTGTTGGACACACATTGATGCTTTTCAGCCATACTGCTCAGTCTTTAAAATGCAAGAAGTAAGACTTCATCTGATTGGCTGATAAAATTAGTGATTATGGTAATAACATAGGTCACCAGAACTTAACCCCTAAGAGGTTGTTGTCAGATCTTCGCATATGACAGTGGAGGTCTGATTTTAATCAGATTGGGGATATTATTCATCTTATATAGAAAAAGTCATATATATCATATTCTGTAATACTGAATCTGGAAATATATTGGTTCTAAACATAGATGGGTTCCAATAAAACATATTATGAGCCATTTAATATCTCCCTCGAACTGAGAAACCCATCATTTTTTTACATGTGTATGAATTAAGCCGATGTTGATCGGTGACATTCATGATAACCGATTTAATCGAAAGATGGAAATGGGGATGAGATGCTGTTACCATTGTAAAAATAAGAAACCAACACCATGTTCTCACATTATCTTTAGCCCATATTTGCCCTTTAAATTATTTCAACACCCCCAGCTAATCACCAGTATTTACTCAAGTCATATTTTTATCTAACGTAAGCTTTTTCTTCTCATATTCAATTAACAAAAGGAGAGCGGCTGCCTCTCTTCATTCCCTCGCGAATGAGTTTCTGTATAATCTGCAAATGTTGTTATTAGATTAGGCACTAATCAGATTTGTCAAAAGTATCACATCATTACTTTTGGAGCACTCCTGAAAAAGAACGGAATTACAGGTGACTTCATTGACTGAAAGGGTGGCTCCTCTTAATTCTAAACTGAATAAACCTAACATCTTGATTATTTCAAAGAGTGATTTGTCAGATACCTTTTTTAACAAATCAGTTCCTTCCAAACCTTAGCTAAATTGGAAGAACAGTGAAATTTATGATAAACATCGGCATTGGGGGTTTAAGACATTTGTATCACATTTCTAAAGGTGATGGTATCAGTGGTTCCAATGTTACAGGTCTGTAATAAAGTTAATATTACAGTTTTTACAAGTAAGATGTATTAGGAATAAAGTGTGACATGGTTTGCATGTGAGACACCACATTCCATAGCACTCGATTTTAAATTTAGGACAGAACAACAAGAGATAGGAACTGTTTCATTGTATTATATTTGTCTGCTTTATTTTCCAGAGAACATTCTGTTTGCGATGCAGACAACCAACTCTACACATGCTTTGGAATCATTGAAACTTCAACATCAGTATCATCTGAAACAAACAGATCTCCTTTATGACCGCCAGCGACGTATAGAAATTCTTCAAATTCAGAGAACGAAAACAGCTCAAAGAAATCAGGCAGTACAAACTGACATTCAGGGACCAGTCATATCATTGAAACTAGAAAGTAATCAACAAACCATTCCAGTGAACACTTCACAGCTAGGACCATCATTTCCTTCAAGTGTCAAGAAAGGAGACAATGGACCATTAAATATTTCCGGTCAGAGCATTCCTAGTGGGTCTTCAGATAGCGATTTTGTCAAAGATTTTGATGATGACTCTGTCTATAGGACAATCAGTGGAACAGATTCTCTTCTGGGTTATCTAATTCGTCGAAGACAAAATCCTGATGGTCAAGACTTGAACTCATTCCACTCTGGTGTACCAGTTGAGAGGGTACATTTCTCAAGACAACTGCCAAACCAGTCAAAGGATGAAGAAGAAATAATGGGAAGTCTGATCAAACATAATGAAGATTTGAAAAAACATGTGCAGCACCTTTTGAAAGAAGTTGACGAACTAAGAAAAGATAAACAGATTCTTACAGAAAAATTGAAACAATTGGAAAGTTCGAAACAGTACAACTCGGAAGCACTGTTTGCTGACCTATCAGATGGTCCTTTGATGCTACCATCTCTAGATTTACCCCCTCTTGAGATTCCCCAGTTTGATTTTGAGAAGTTTAACGAAGCCTCATATTCAACACAGAATAATGATCCTTTCCAGTTATAGAATTAACAGTTTTATTTTAGTCCTATTCCTGCTTTTATTTCAGGAGTCTATAGCTGATTTGTCAGCAGGTTTTGGCATAGTACAACTTGCTTGAACTGGCAAATTGTGATTGATGTGTAGAAGACCAGATTTAAGCTTGTCCAATGCAGGCACATTTATGACCTCCTTGACTTAAAATTGCTTGCTAGTGACTTTGCTGAAAAGGTTTATTTTACATTACCGATTTGTGTTCAAGTTTGTGACAGCAGGGATGAGAAAATTCTGTATCCTGATATCTGGTACCAGTTGCATTTTTGGTTTTAATTAGTGAAATGTTTCAGTATATATCCATCTTTGTCATTGTGGAGAAAGTCAAACAATTACGGATTTATGACAAATTCAAAGTTTTTATGTAAAATATTGTCAGGTTTATAGTAGATCAATTGGTTTGACAATTGTATTAAGTTAGTAAATGTCAGTTATCACCAGGCCTATCTACTACAGTGTTTACAAGTTATCACCAGGCATATCTGCGAAGGCGACAGTGGTTATGCATGTAAATGGCTAAGTTTATTTTACCGCCTGTAAATATTTATGCAAATTGTTATACATACAACTGAACGTGCAAATGTCTGTCCATGGTGCAGGAATTACATCTTCCGATTAAGTTCTGTATTTTCACAGCTCTGCGTACAATTACTGTTTTGTAGGATTTTCTTCTAATTCTTTCTTAATGTATTATTCTCACATCGAATGTGGCATCACAAGGAAGAAGTTGATGTTGACAATAAATGTTTGTTGCGCTCATTACATAATATTGCATATCAGGTTGATTTACTGATAATGTTATATAAAAAAATTTATATTGGATATTTGTACCTTTGAAAAACATGTTCCTTAACAAAACCTTGGATCATCAACATTTGAATTGAAAGAAACAACCTTTCTTGTTTGTAAGTGACTGCATATTTCTTTAACATTGAAGATCATACAAAGCATGTTACACACATTTCCAGGAATGTTACACACATTTCCAGGAAGTATTAAGACATTAGGTTTGGAGTCTGTTTGCATGCACATATTAAGAAACAACTCCATGCTACATTATTTTTTGGCATCATGTACATATATAAGTAGCAGGTGGAAATAATATTATGACGATCCTAGATATGATTTACTGAAGATACATTCAACAAAGACACATCTTATACACTGAATCCTGTCATGGCAAGAGGTAAAAGAATTAAGCAGTTGAAATTATTGCAAGTTGTGATGTACAGTGTGCAGATTGTAATAAGTATCAGCTATGTTTATATGGTACTAACAGCTGCCTCGGTAGGCGCTCAGCATTAAGAAGTTAGTGTTAGGACTGGTTGGCCTGGTGTCAGGATAATGTGACTGGGTGGGACATCATGCTACATGTCTCCGACATGATGCCCCAGTGCTAGTTATAACAATAAACTGCCACACTGCAGACATCGTAGCAATATGACTGAAAAATTATTAAAGCTGCATTAAGAATCCAAATCACACACACACACACACACAGCTATGTTTTTTAAGTCAAATTGTAAATGATGGATGGAAGGTTGAGCTTTCAGTCATTTTGATTTAATGGGATCATTTCATTTATTTTAAATCCGTGTTATTTATTGTAAACCATGTAAATGTTTAGAAATTTTGGTAAACATTGCTCCTTTACAGTCTAACATGACCAGCACTCAGAAGAACACCTGCAAATCTATTCATAACTGTATAAAGATACTGTCCACATTGATGCAAAGTGCTGACATTCTACTGTGTATTTATCAACCTCACCTGGCAGTTAAGATGACCGAGCTCATTTGACTCTGCATAGAAACTGGTATCACTCAGCTGATGTAAAAATACATAGCTTATTCTAAAAAGGGATAAACATCATTCATTGGCGATTGCTAATAATGCCACATGATAAACGTGTTGAAGCTAAGGAAGATATTGAGTGTGCTGACCAAGAAGAAGACCTTTCTTGGCATTGCTTAGACTAACTTAGCATGCCATATATACTCAGTTAAAAGTCAAATCAGGCTGCAAACAATAACGAGCTGATCTGCCATAGTACAGTGTGCCTGCAGATCAGGATCTGTGTTGTTTGTTCTATGGATTACTCCGAATAGACTGCACAGACCCAGATCTGCTGTAGCATTATGTGACAGCAGATCTGGGTCTGTGTAGTTTGCACTTGAAATAAACTTATAAGTGAAGTATATACGGTAGAGATCTAATATGAAGTTGCTTTGACAGGATTAGTTTATAATGTTATGCAATCACATTGTTGAGATGCAGAACTATGTTTTAGTGGTATTGATTTTTTTATCTTCAAAATTAGCTTTTAAATGTTTTATGCAAGCTGTAGAAATCAATCTGATATTTCTGCAAATTGACATATTTTAGTTGGGCCAGTAAAATTAAACTAGTCAAACATGTCTACAGCAGCCACTCATGAGAAAAGGCCAAAGTGGTCTTTTTAGACGGGTGATCTCTGAGGACAGGTTCAGTTCTCAAACTTTGTTCATGCAAATGCATGTACTAGGCATTAGCATTATCAGTAGTAGTAGTAGTATCATTATTTTGCATGTATTATTTTAGCATTAGTTATAAGTATTCTATCCAAATGTATTTAGTGTAGCTATTTAGCAAAAGGATAAATAAAAAAAAATGGAAAGTTCCACACAAGGTTATTGTATCCTCTAATCGCTCATGTACATTACATCATCACTGATTCTCCTATCATTGTAACATGTGTTAAAGTTTTGATAAATTTTTAGCTGTGTCTGTAATTCTTAGACAAACATCACCTATGATTGTTATACACAGGGCTGGCATTTTGTTGGGCCAGCTGGTGTAATTAAGCATCAAAACAGGTGTTCACACTTTAAACAATTGTTGGATTATGCAGTTGCTCAAACTCAATGAGACGCTAAAAACAGTCCACATTTATGAGACCCTTTTGATGATTAAGTAATAAAAAGAATCATCGTACAGCTATGGATCCGCATAATGTACCTTTATATATACCCTACCATGCTCATCAAACACAAGATGCATGCTCAGAGCGGTTGCAGATGACCATAAGGACAGGTTTGACTATTTGAATATTAGATGAAAAAAAGTAACCTACTGTACTTAAAATTAGCAACTGTATATAATTTCACTGTTACTTGATTCCATGAATAAATGGTAAATCCTGAGGGGAAATTGTATTTTTTCAAAGTCACTGGTCTAAGACAAATGGATCAAAAAAAAAATTTGCTCAGCACTTAGAAGTCAGGTACATAGCTAATAGCACATCACCACATCTTGATTTGGAGACATGTTCTTTAGAATACTTTTTCCTTTGCATTTTTATTGAATTTAATGTTTTTGAGAATTTACCTTGTTTTGTTACAGCTCAGCATTAATGTACAGGTGTTATGATTAACTTCAGGAAGCAGGTCATTGTATTTCATTGGGCAAATCTGTATGTTTTGAAATATGGATGTGAAGATCAGGGTTGGCTTATTTTGTATGTTTGTGAAGAACAAGTTTTTTGTCCACATTCCATCTTCACAAGGGATGGCAGTCAAGTTGTATAAATGATTGTGTTACAAAATAACAGCAGTTTTAAATTTAATGTATTGATTTTTATATATATAATTGTTGAATTTACTTCATTTGGCTACTGCATGATATAATACTGTAGTATTTGTGAATACAAATATTTCAGTTGCAATTAAAGATCTTTAAAACAAATCTAATTCATCCTTTCATCCCCACTACAGTTAAATGACATTGCAGTGTGTATCATTTTTGAGGTGACAACTGAGTTTTGACCAGCTCATCAGATGCATAAAGATTTTTATCAGCAATGCCAGATTTTAATAATTTTATCAGATTTGTGTGTTGGCAGGCATTAAGTTCAGTACAAAGTTTAATCACTGCCATCTCACCTCTGTCTGCGTGGGATCGAGTCTCGGATTCAGCCAATGTAGGTATGTGAGAAAGCATGCCAGTAGGGTCTCGTGGGTCGGTGGTTCTTTCCTGGGTTTTCCTGGGTTCTTCCTCCACCATTAATACTGGCCGCCATGTATAGCCTATCATGTGCTGAAAAAGGGCATTAAACCCCACAATAACAACAACAACTAAGTTTAATGGTCCATATATGCATTACTTTGTCAATAATATTCATGGTGTTTAATTTTTATTTTTTTAAACAATAAATGGTTGTGCTCATTTTCTTTTAATATAGATGAAATCGAAGCCCAGGTAAATACATGTATTATAAAATTTACTTTGTGGGGTAACAGTTTACCAATATTTGTGGATTTCTTGGTTTCTTCAAAATACAAATTTAGAGATTCAGTAAATAGCGATCCATCTGAAGAAACCAATACAATCTTAGCATCTTAGAATGTCTTGAATAGTTATGAGGTCTATTATGAAATTTTCCTTGTTCTAGATCCACTTTATAAATATAAAGTTATTGAAAAGCAAAATTATTTTTTTCTTCTTTATACTTTTTAGATTTTTTTCCTGAAAAGGATTTATGCCTATCAAAGTCTATTTGCTGGACTAACACTATCCTTGCTTCCATTTTGACTGAGGCAGGCACAGCATATTTTGAATCTTTTATTTCAGACTCTGTTGATGGAGTTAGCAATATATATCAGTTTGCCTGTCTGTCTCAATAAACGATGGTTTCTGCCTAAAAACAAGCTTTTTCTTATCTTTATGTGCCCACTGAAGCAGATCATATGCTGTTACGGTGAGTATATGACCATCCATCCATCTGTGTATGCTCACCTGTATGTATGTCAGTGTGTTTTTAATTTCTTTTTATGACTTTAGTTTGATGTCTACCTTTGTCAAACTTTACAGATGGCTTGTCAGCTAACATGGGTATGTGAGAAAGTTTGCCAGTAGCTTCTCATGGGTGGGTGGTTCTTCCCAGGATTTTCCAGGGTTCTACCAGTTATACTGGCTGCCATGTATATCCTATCTTTTGCTAAAAAATGGTGTTAAACCCTACAACACCACCAGATGGCTTGTACTTAATACAAGAAAGATGTCTGTTGGATTTGGGGTTCTTAGATCAAAGGGTAAGGTCCTGATATTGAAACTGGAGAAATTGTTTCTCCATAGATAATTTGAGTTCTACACAACACATCTTCATTAAACTTAATATATTGCTAACTTTGAGGCAAGGAAAACTGATATTGAAGTCAGTATGTAAAAAAATCGAGGTCACTGATTGGAAATCGATAGTCTCTGCACAGCAGCTCAAATTCCACAAACATACTTCATCTACTTGGTATGTTGCACATGCTTAAAGGAAGAAAAACACCAGTTCATTTTGGACCTAGTAGGTCAAAGGTCAAGGTTACAGTGATTATAAAAAATTTAAAAAAATGGGTTTCTCACAATAACTTTTGTTCTTACAACAACCAAATGACCAAAATAGTATAAAGCTTGTCATAGAGGCAAGAAAAATGGTTTTTTTTGTGGTTCAAAAGGTAACTGAATATTGAAATTTTATGGTTTTCACTAAATGTTTGAACTTTGCATTGCCAGAAAAGAATTACCAGTAACTTTTAAATTATCTAAATAAGGAATCCATTAAATACACAATACTAAACATTACCTGGTATGCAGGCATATAATGTACCATTTACAATATTCTTGTTTCATTACTCAGTATACATTTAATTGATGGGTTTCTTTTGGTAAGGGCATTACTGCAATGAGTTACAGGTTAAAAAGACAATGGGCAATGCTATTTCAGATCAAAAAGACAATGGGCAATGCTATTTCAGATTAAAAAGACAATGGGCAATGCTATTTCAGATCAAAAAGACAATGGACAATGCTATTTCAGATGAAAATGACAATGGGCAATGTTATTTCAGGGGAAAGACATAATGAGCAATGCTGTTTCAGATAAAATTCCCACTTCATTTTATGTAGAAATAGCTGGATCAAGTCAAATTTCAAGGAATGCTGCCCTTGTGTTGGGTTCATTATGATATGAAAGTCATAAGGACATGGGTCAAAATTAAGATTTTGATTGATATGATCTTTCATATGATAAATCAATTAAACAATTTCTGCTTTGTCATAAAATAAGTAACAGAAAGAAACAAAAGGAACACGTATTTTAAAACTTATCAAATAATTTAATTATCAAAGTTAAAAAATAAAAATGTGAGAGGAACTTACAGTATTATGAAGTGAATCTAAAATAATCCTGAAAAGTTATATTTTTAAAAGTCCAAAATAATGAGAAGTTCCATACAATGATTAATCTTCAGAAACAGAAATGCATTTGGCCTCCCCGAAAATCATGATGTCAAAATGGTGTTGTCCAGAACAATTCACAACAGTTCCAGAATAATATTTATAGACCAAATTTTCACTGAACAGTGTAAATAAATGTTTTTCCTCACAAATAATATCTAAGTACAACATAAAACACGTCTGCAGACTTGATGTTGCAACATAACACAAGAAATAAGAATGATTTCAAAAACAGGAATGAATATTAATTGCTCAGTTCTCATTATGTACACCTATTTCAATTATATTTCTCAACATACCCCCACGTGACGGCTACTACCCATTCTAATATTTTGATAAATATAGGGAAGCAATAGCATTCTAACCACATTGTGACCACATTGTTCTGTAGATATTTCACAGAGCTTGCATATTTGCTGCGACAAAATTTTGTCGATTTTATCTTTATTTGTGGGGAATCCATTAACAGATTTTTCTCTGTGTTTTCTGTTTATGCATACGAAGTAAAATTTGAAATTGCAAGATTCATAATAAATATGATATATATGATGCTAGTTATTTATTTATTTCTGCATTTACAGTTATGACTGTTGGGAATGAGAACAATATATCACTTCTAACTCCTGGTTTTTAAAAATTTGAATTCACATTCAGCTAAACTTGTGATATCTTGATTTTTAATGATGTTTTTCTTTTTTGGCATTTTGGGAGTTTCCAAGTTCTTGTAGTGAGTTGCAATCTTAATTGTCAAATCATGGTCATGTGGGAAACTTGTCATTTTCTTTAATGACAAATAATTAATCTGCCATCAATCAGTTCTCATCAAATAACCTGGCGACTGGTAGAGTTAGATCTTAAGGTCAGAGGTCAGGGTTATTATATGACAATGTTTGGATGTTTATTGCCATTTTATAAGTTTTCTCAAACAGTTACCCAGCTAACATCTTAAATTGATTTTTAGATAAGTGAAGTCTACTGTTATATCTCTACCTGCCTACCTGTAATCAACTACAAGCCTACCAATCTACCTATCCATCTAACTGATCTGAACTTTGAAGGCATTCTCACCCTCTCTTTCATTTAGATAGAAATATAATAGATATGACACTAAATGTCAGCTGCCGTTTCTATTGTCAATAAGTGCTGTGATGCCATGGCATTTCCGACTCCAGAGATCAAAGGAGGATATCATTATAGGACAGTGGTATTGTGCTTGCTTAGCAACTTGACACTCAGACACTATAGGACTACACAGTACAACTGTACATGTATAAGGTTCATAGTTATGTACAAAATACCTTATTATAATGTGACTTCACAGATAAAGTGATCCACTTTTAATTGCACCCATAATGAGAGAACATTGGAAAGTATTAGTAGATCAGAAGTTATACCGTTTGTACTACTTCAAATCAACTGTGTTTATCGGCATCATAGTCAATGCTTTTTGCTCAGGTTAATAGCTTAAGTATTTGATATTACAAAAATTGTAAGAATGATGGGTTGTGAAATGGTGAAGCATTTAACTTGAATTTTTAAAAAGTTTTGATCTAAATCACCCAAAAATGTATAGA
The DNA here is from genome assembly GCA_028554795.2 of Sinohyriopsis cumingii. Lineage (NCBI taxonomy): Eukaryota > Metazoa > Mollusca > Bivalvia > Unionida > Unionidae > Sinohyriopsis > Sinohyriopsis cumingii. The sequence continues at coordinate 53,379,874 of CM068830.1, forward strand.
TTGGTGTATCTTTTTGTGTTATTCTTAGTTGAACACCCATCCCAAAGTGAGAGTTTTTACATAGTGTTGCAATTCTATGGTCTTAAATTTAGTAACAGAAAGAAGCTAACCAACAATTTTTTTTTAAAATTCAACAATTTATTTCCTTAGAATACTATATGAAAGTTCAAGAGAAACAGTATCGGGAATTAAAACCCACATAATTCTAAATATTCTATTTAAAGTACAGAATGTTCTGAATGAATTCAAAAAATCGTGAATGTGCTGATGTACCAATGATCTTGAATGTATCACAGTGATTAATCCAGAATGTCTTTGAATGAATTCACAGTAATCCCAAGGTAGTGTTTTAGTCAAAAGAGTCAATGAAAAAAAGTCAGTGTGAGTGTTTTATAATTCCAGCAATTAATTTAAATAAGTGAAACCTCATAAATTATATCTGAACACAAATAAACACTCTGATTTTAGATTCTCAAAGTCTGATATGAAAAAGGAATGAAGACATTGTTTACAAAAACTATATATACTATTTCACTTGACCTAAGACACGGTAGAATTTCCTAGGGAGAAACCCAGGTCTTGAACTCAAATTGAAGTAAACATCTTGGTGACAGATGTCAGTTAAGCCAAAATTCTACCATCAATCGGGACAAAAATCAAATACAAAATATAAATTAAATGTACAACACACCTCCCCACAAAATGAAGAACGCTTTCTTTTACTTATTAATCAAATATAAATATGATGAGTGTGATCCAGATTTTTTAATGTAGCTTTAACAGTTATATCTGCAGTGTGACCATTCACCTCAAGTGGTCTCCATTTTCTCAAAAGAACCACGCTACTCATAAAACAACAAGCTTGTACTTGTGGGGCTACAATTTCGCTACTAGCCATCAGATACTAACAGGAGAACTCGGGACCTTGTTCCTGTTCGACAACAAGTAATTGTCTTTTGACCAGAATAAAGAGAATGAGTAATAAACAGAGGATCATTATGACCTGTTTGTTTTACTGATAAATCAATACTAGGAGCGAAAGAGACATCATCAGAAGACTAACCAATAAATGTGTCAGTTAAAGGAATACTTTCCTGATCGACATCATTCTCAATAGCTCTTTTTGCCATAGATTTGGCAACTCCACAATCAAGGTAAAAATTTGGGGTTTCATCCTTAAGAGGTTTAACCTTTGGATCCAAACAAGGTTAGTTACAAATGGATTAACCATAACCTTATCTCAAGCTAGGTCATTGCCTAGTAATAAATGAATATCCTCAATAGGTAATGAGGGCACTATTCCAACAGTCACAAGCCCTGAGTTTACGTTTGACACCAAATTGATACAGTGGAGAGGAACATTAATAAAGCTCACTCTACCCTGTAAATGAGGACATTCTCACTAGAAGAAGAAATTATGATGAAGGCAAGGTACCTGATCACAAAAGACTGAGAATCTCCTGTGTCCCTTAATGTTTTAATAGGGATATACTTGGCAAATTAGCCGTAAGTAATAAAGAACCTTTTGCCATGTATGGTTCATAATTCTCCATAGCAAAATCAGGCTGAAGTTTGTTTGAACCAACCAGTATATTGCTATCAGTACCAAACATTGACATTGACCTCTTTGAAATAAGAGCATTTTGAATATCTATATATTTATCTTTTGCTTAATTTCCAAATTGTAGCAATTATAACTAATGCACCATTTCTTCTTACAATAAGTGCACATAGGAAGAGATAAGGATTTCTGATCAGTCTTCTCTGGAAATCCTCATATGAGACTAAAGAGATTTTCTTTTACTAAGGAACTGCGGAGAGGATGACTTTTATTGACAAATGAAGCATTGTGAGTTAAGGAATAATAATCAGCTGTGTGAATAATTTCTAATCTTTCTGCCTTTTGCTTCATTAAGATAAGTCTTGACATTATCATAAATGCAGTCCAGTTTCTATACTACAATTCCAAAACCTTTGTTGACATGCCTCAGGTGCTAATTCATAACCCTTCAAAATGCATTCCTTAATCACGTCATAATCAGCACTTTGTTGAACTGACAGTGATGTGTACAGCTTTGCCAAAAAACACACATTGTAATAACAAAGCCAAATGCTCTCTTGGCTATTTCAAGCTTTTAGCAATTTTCTTAAAGTGAGGAAAGTATTTATCTACTACTTTTTCTTGAAAAGAAGGTAATCACTTAATATATCTGGTAATCTGAAAACCTAAACGTGTCTGTAAATGCTTCACCTGTCCGTTCTTATTCTTTTAATCAATATTCATCTATATTGCACATTTCTCTCTCTCTCTCTCTCTCTCTCTCTCTCTCTCTCTCTCTCTCTCTCTCTTGTTGCATTTGCATTTTGTTTGCATTTCCATAATTTCTTTCTGAAGCTGACGCTTCTTAATTCTAATTCCATACGTATTTTTCTCCTTGTAACTCCTTTAATTTCCTGTACAAACCAGAGACAGACTTACTCATCAACCCAAATCAAAATATTCAAATTTTCTTTCTCATGAAATGAAAATATTCTCCTTCTGCTGTTTTAATAAAGAAGCTTTTGATTCAGAAAGTTCAAGCAACTCATCCTTTATCAAAGAAAATGACCCTTCTTTAGTCGGTCATAAAATAAATCTTCTCTACAGTAGATAACATCATGAATAATTGCTGGTCCCACTAAATATTTCTCTAATGCGGAAAATTAAAATCTCTATCAGAGACAATGAAAATTCTGAAACAAAGTCAATTTAGATTTTAAAGACAATTTTTAATATCACTAAAATGTTTTAAAAATTTCAGACCCTGGATGAGACCCGAATTTATGTTATGACTCTATGGTCTTACGCTAAATAACAAAGAAACAAAACCAGCAAGTTTTGTAACATTCAAAAAACAATTAATTTCCATAGTAAACAGGCTGAAAATTAAAAAGACAGTATTTTTAATTAAATCCCAGATAATTCTAAATGTTTTATTACAAGTCCAAAGGTATAGAATGTTCCAAATGAGTCTTGGATGTGTTGATGTACCAATAGTCTTGAATGTATCACAATGATATGATCCAGAATGTCTTTGAATGAATTCACAGTAATCCCAAACTAGTGTTTTTGTCCAAAAGGTCAATGAGCTCTTAGCAATTCCAATGGTTCATTTAAATGATTCCTCTCAAATTATATCTGAACATAGCTAAAAACTCTGATGATAGATTCACAAAGACTAATATGAGAAAAACAGGAATGAAGACTTTCTTTCTAGAACCTATTCGTACTATTTCATTTTACCTAAGACAATTTCCTAGGGAAAATCTTCTGTCTTGAATTCAAATAAAAGTGAACATCTTTTAAAATAAGTTGACAGAACCCAGCTAGGTCAAAACCCAACCCTCAATCACGGACAAAAGTCAAGCACACAATATAAATTATATATATAAATATTTATGTATGTCCATAAAAAAATACTGTCATTATATTTTATTGAAAATTAGTGACAGTGTACTTTCATTCACAGAGTGACATGTACTTTTATTGACAATTGAGGCAGGGAATATTTATTGACAAATAGTGACAGTGTACTTTTATTGACAACTATAAACAGGGGACTATTATAAAAAAATTCCAGCCAAATATTAAGTTTCTTCCGAAAACAATATTGCATGTATTCAATTTTAGCAAGTGGTTCATAAGGATTGAATGGAGATCAATGTCTATATAAGAAATATTAACTACAAAAATAAATTTGTCACCAACTTTATACTGGAACCCAGATGAACTCATATATTCTGTTTTTTTTTTATAATTTATGTGGAAAGTTTTGAAAGGGATTATTATATCAACAGAGTTCTGTTTTCTTTTTATTTCTTAAGTTTTTCTTTTTCTCATGTAAATTTTAGATATAATGACTCTGGTATGACCATTTATCCCTTTCCATTTAGAAATGGTATTTTATCAAACTAAAGGATGTAATGACTATTACAAAGCACTGTTTTGAAAGAGGATGTTAAGCCACATAGTGAAAATAAATGGAATAAAATGTTCAATTTGAATATAGATGTGTGGCATAACATATATGGTAAATAATTACAATAACAAGAAACTCAAAATTATATTAGTCTCAAGTTCATGTTACTCATAGAATTTTACCAATGAATTCATTTCTCCATAAAATAAAGTTTTCTGATATGGATAAACATACCTTTTGTGAAAATGTCCTGGAAAAAATGCTGCATTTGTTTTGAGAATGTTTGTGATAATCAGGCTGTGGAATGATGTGTCCCACTGGATTTGCAATAAAGTTAACATAGATATTATGCCAACTGCAAAAACTTAATATTAGTGGATGCAAACAGAGATGAAATATATGAACAGCCTTTTTATTTGTGTTTTCTTCTAGCCAAATACTTCATCTCTCTATACATATGTAATGAAAAGGGATATGTCCCGATTAGAATTATTGCAAGTTTTTCCCAAAACCTCTAGAATTTGGAGAATTTTTTTTTGGCAATGATCAAATGTTATTGAGAAGCACATTTATGTTGGTTTTGGAACAGTGGGAACCATTATTTTGCCAGTAACTAAGAAAGATGTGTTATAATCCAAATGCATGTTTAATAGCATCATGTCATAATGTGTAAGGTTTGTAATTATAAGCTGTAATATTTATTTGGGTCTATTTTGGTGGCAAACAGGGACAAAAGATTCTAATATCAAAAGGTCTATATCACCTTGATGCTTTATATTTGTATTTGTAAATTGTGCATCAAAAAAGAGATTACATTCTCTGTTCATGTTGCTTGTGTGTTGTTTTTGTTTTTCTCTCTCTCTTTGTATACTGCATTTATTGATCTTAGATTATATTTGATTGTAAGGTGACCTTGGGATGGTGTTCCCGAGTCATGGTCAGCCTATTATGAAGATAATAAAAATATAGTTTTTCCTGCTAACCATCTACTTACATGTACTACTTCATTCTTTCTTAATAAACTACTTGTATCAATAATATTGCTAATTTTGTTTCTATCAGCCAGTAATACTTGTATGACTTCTATGAGCACCACCATGCAATTAATTATTATTATATATTATCAATACGTGATATCAATTGTTAGTAAATGCATGTAATGTTTGCTGATGTTTTCTGCATGATGATGATGATGATGACGATGATGAATGTCATAGTACTTCATAATGACGGTGCACTGTGCTGTGTCAACCTTTACCATATAACTTATTTGTAGAAAAAAAAATGTGACTATACGAATTTTAAAAATGTATCAAATTGGCTTACACTGAAGACTAAACAGTTGTGAATGATATTGTAGCTATATTTTGTGTATAGGGTTTGAAATAAGTATGATCATATTGATTTTTAACTGGTTTGTTATTTTTTTTTATTCTGTGCCATTCAGTACTCATTAAGCATACTATGCGCATGCTTAGAACACCAGCCGAACAGGGGCAGCAGAAAAAATTAAAATTAATTGTTGATACAAACTTGAATGCATTATATATGACTATTTCCATTTGCATATATGAGTATTTTCATTTGGAATAATGTCATCACTGGTATTTTCCCACCTTTTTAGCTTTTAATATTGTTTTCCTTAGTTTCATATTTTGTAATGGGGGGGGGTGCATAATATATTCAGTGCTTTGGGCACTGGAAGGCTTTAATCTGGTACTGGTTTGATTAAATTATAGCAGCTTAGTTTAGCTTTGTCTTGTTAAAACGTTTGTAGAAACATTGATCTGCTTTCCAGTCTACTGTATGTTGGTTGAATGTTTTCCAGTACAACTTTTTCCATTTACAAATTATTTCTCAATCGTTTGGATCATACCTCAATCGTTCGGATCATACCTCAATCGTTTGGATCATACCTCAAATATTTGCTGATAGCAATTTTTAACTTCTCATTTAATCCTACATTAAATCCAATAGTAGAAATACATGTAGCTTTTGTGGCCTGAATAAATTGTGATTTCATGAAGGGGGGGGGGGGGGCAAATAAATTTCTGGTGGTGAAAATGTTTGCAAATTACTACTCCAATATATCTGAGGTGCTTATTTTTGTTTCGCAGGAATAGCTAAGGTGGATTCATTGAACTTATATGATACTGAGGTTATACTTCATTCTGTGTAGTCATCATGTGATGTAACAAACCTGACTGTTCACTTTAGCATTTGTTTATTAGCAGCAGATATTGTGAACAGACCATTTGCTTTAAAGTCCATTTATGAACATAAAACCTGATATGAAAAAAATAAAAAAATAAAGTCAATAACGCCAAACCGAAGCCTCTAACTAAAACCGAGAGTTTCTCTAATTGGGTTAAATTTTTTTACTTCATTTTTGTCGTTCGTATTTTTCAAAATTTTGTTTGCCCGTCTGGACACTCATTTGTGGTCGCACCCTCTCTGCTGCTATAAATGTGTGAGTAATTAAATCATTATTATATTAATAACGGAATCTTATACTAGTAGATTAGCTAGAGAAAGATTGGAAGCAATTAGAAGATATCTTCCTGCTCGTGATGCTCTCAAACAAAAATTGCAAGAATGACAAGAATAATAAGTGGAATATGCAGAAAAAAAGAACAATTTTTTCAACCAGGTATGAAGGTCACTGAGAGTTGCAGAAGCTGCCGAAGGCCTTCTTCCCACATTAAAACAAACCACTGAGCAAACTGAAAAGATTGCAAGAAGAACAAAAAGAATTTTAAGAGATCTTCCAGGCTAAATAGTTGCTCCTCAACCACAAATTGAAGTAGAAGAACTGAAGGCGCTGTTGGTAAAGAAACAAAGGAAAGAAAAGAAAGACAAAATTTTTTAATAGATTTACACAAGGAACTAGTGATAAAGTAAGAGGATATAAAAAAGAAGTAGATTTAGCCGCGTTTGCCGCTCCAGGTTATAGTAAAAGAGATAAATATTTAGAGCCTGAATATGCTCATAAACCAGTGCCAATAGAAACCTGGTTCAAGTGGATATATCGAATAAATCAAGGAGGTGATCAAGTCAGATATGATGATCTTAATTATATTGCATATAGAGATGAAATAGATAATTATTTTTCACATGTACAGCAATGTGTTAAATCTAAAAGACAAACAAGAAAACAAAAAGCAACTTGAAGATCAATCTCCTCAGCAACAATTAGATAAACTTCGAGGTATATTTAAAAATAAGGGTTTACAAACTATTGAGCGTGCGGGATATGAACAACTAGTAGATATTGCTACAAATTATGATAAAATGGAAATATATGTGGAAAAAAAAAAGACATACTAATTCGTGGACAAAAGATGATTGGATCGAAAATGTATATTACTAATGCGGATTTTTAACATTTAAGGATGATGTAAGGAAACAAGAAGAACCTGAACAACCTACGCTACAATTGTTTCCTTCTCAACCACAATTTTCTAAACCTAAACAAAAACCACAAATTACAACTGAAGCTGAAATAAAAGGTACATTTACACCCGAGGCTTTAGACAGTTTAAAACGTAATTTCTCTCACGTAAAATTAATAGATCTTGCGGTAAATTATGATGAAATAGATAACTCTTGAAAACCTGAACATGTTAGATCTTTTACAAAAGATGATCGGAATTAACAGTCTAGTTTTCATCAGAACCGGTTTTACACAGATGATAAAGATGAATATGTTCAAGAGTATTTTAATGTGGTTAAAATGATGTAAGAGAAAGAAAACAGGAAGCTACAGCGGAAGATGTAATTGATGAAAATTATGAAAAATATTTTAGTCCGAAAAACCGGAAGTGGTTTAGAAATTTGCCCTGACAGTGTTCTTGCTGATGTTAATCGATTAGAAATTCTGATTGGAGAAAAATGCGCAGGAAATAATTTTCCAGAAATTATTAATGAAATATCTGATATTTGCCAAAGATTATTTACAGTTGGTGTTATGGATCGTAATATTTATCATTCTCATTAATGAAATGGTTGATGTTTATTACAGCGACTGAAAACAATTATTTAATCAACTTATACTTTAAAAAATGATTATACATAACGTTCAACGTAGACCTGTAATAGTTAGGGTAGCAAATTCACGATTACCAACACACAAAGCGATTTATGGAGATGGACTTGGAGATCTTGTTATGGGTTTATTCAGAAGGATGGCCCCCAAAGCAGCACCGATTGCAAAAAAATTAGGGATGAAAGCTATTGAAGCTGTTCGAAATAAAGCATTAAATTATGTTGGTAATCTTGCTGGTAAAGCATTTTCATCAGTCACTAAAATTACCCAGCACTGAAATTATGCCTGCAAATGTTAGTAAAATAATAAATCAAGCTGCAAAGAAAAAAATTAGCAGAACTGGCTGTTAACGAAATTGTAAATGGAAAATTAGCAAGCTGACTAATTAAGTCGTTTCTACAAAGTTGACTAATAAAATTATACATGTAACTATACCAAAAGAAACAGCTGAAATATAACAGCAAGTTTAATAGCTGGAAGTGGAATGTCAAGAAAACATAGCCTTCGGGTTTGACAATATTAGTTATAATAAAAATGTTTAAGTATATATCCGATCAAGCATTTGATATGGACGCGCCAGTTCTTAAAAATGAAACTGTATGTGGTTATCAATATTATTCTTATGACACACGTGTACCAGATCAACGTCTTAGAATTGAAATACAAGCTCAAGACACAAGCAGATATGTTTTACATGTTGAAGCATTTATTAAAGTAGAAAGTAGAATTATGCAATATGATGGTACAGGAGTTGTAATCGGTGATGCTCCTTGTTTTGTTAATAATGGTATTATGGCGTTGTTTGACAGCGCTGCATACATGATTGTCGGAAGAAATGTTGAAACAATTAAAAAGACGTTGATGTTGCTACAACCATACTTGGTCTTGCAGGATTTTTAGATGGATTATACAAGATCAGCTTCCCCGTCATTGATGCATAGAAATACCGGAACGCACCGAAACGCCGGAACGCAGGAACGCAATAGAAACACCGAAATGCATATCAGTTATATTGCATATACCATAGTGTATATTGGTTGTGTATGTATAATTCGTATCTGTGACATTTGTTATTAGTTATATAATAAATTAATATGTACGTTATTTTCTACAAGTGATGCAAAATCAAACTAAAAAGAAGCTGGAAACTGCGCATTTTGGCGACAGTTCATATGTAACAAAATAACCGGGTGGGATATTTCGGATTGACAACAGAACACATTTTGACGACACAGATATATATGATTTAATGTGGTGATTTATATGAGCAGTAGATTATGAAGATGTGTGCGTATTTATAATCCAAATATTGGATTTATTTAACACAGATTCAAAGATGGAAATAAAAATACGAATAAATTAGTTCAGTAACAAAAAAAAAAACCACAGGATAAATGATTCACAAATGATTCAATAATGGAACGAGAATATAGTTCACTCAAATAGTAAACGATGTAAGCTTTTTACTCATAGTAAAAATGTATTCGCTCAGGTAGCGAAATTACGTTGCTAAACACAACGGATATACCATCTATCTTTCCAGTCCTGAATGATACACTGGGTCTTACTAACCCAAAATTAGCATACAGCTAATAAAATACATGTATGGAGATACACTCCGTTACCCGTGCACCATATCCGCACCACAGCTCCTACGAATCAATTTCACAACTGCTACAAACTCCGGACCCTCGGAATACTATGATCACTCGGAACATTAGACCCTCCGGACACTCCAAATATTAGACCCTCCGGACACCCTGGTCCTTAGATGGCTCTACGGCTGGGTCACCTTAGTCACTCTTGACATTAGACACTCCGGACACTAAACATTAGACACTCCGGCACCTTAAACGCTCCGGACAAACGGACGTTTATACACTCAGACAACACAGGACACCCCGGATATTCCTACCCTCAGACAGCTGAAAATATACCCGATACAGTGTACTAAACTTGATACAGACATAATAACGTAAGGACGTCATACATGGTAAGTTATAAAGATTATATTATTATGGCAATTACAAAATGGCAGATTCAATAGTAAACCTAACCCTGCTCGATAAGACTATAGTAAACAATTCTTTTAAAAAAATGTAGCTTTACATTACCAATATAAATCCTGTACTATGTTGCAACAAGAATAAAAAATGCACGCATTATGCTGTATAAAGAAAACTATATAACAAACATGCAAAGGTAAATATTGTAATACACGAGTTATTACTTAACACCGAAAAATTGCCTACCCCTACAGCTGGAGTTGTGCGAATCCTTTAAGCAGGCCGCTTGCTGACAAAACCATTAGTATTGTAAAGACCCTTTTCATGCAGTAAAGTATTTATACGTTTAGACTTTTCGTTTTGCCGTATCGAAAGCACCTTGCATGTGTGGCATAGGACGAATCGTACTCACGATTTCGAAATACAATAGACCACATACATAATCACCCTCGGGTATCGTTGTACAGCGAAAAAACGAAAACCCGAGTACATGTATTTAATGAATAACATTTGCACCATTTCGTGACATCATAAAGTAACAAAATTTAATATTAACAGCGTGTATTGAAATTTATAAACGAGTTTAATGCTTCAGCTTTTAATAATAACACAAATTAATATTGATTTTTATAAGTTGATTATTATATTTTGGTTATTAATAATTACATTTTTCTTATTAAGTTCTGGAATGTGAGATCTGTGTAACCCAGCAGGTGAAACAGTTTTATAGGTTAAGGGTAACTATCATGAATTATGTGCGATAATGGTCTAAATGCAAAGAAATATGAGAGAATGGCGAGTCAAATTATTTCCGTCTTTCGTTAATCATTTTTTTTTTTTAAAACCTATTCTGCTATTGGAAGAAGAGTATGGGATACTGGATTGTGGCAGAAATGTGTTTAATATACAAATACAATTTTTGGAGCATATTTCACAATGTATTTGTTTCATATAACACACAAATATTTAAAAATTATAATACAAATAAGGCACTTACTAACTCAGAGCCAGAATAACATTAAATGTAGCAATAACAGGAATAAACACATCCCAAGTTATATCAATTAAACTGATAAGACTTTGGCCTCTGCATACAGCCTAATGAAAAAAAAAATGACATCTTTGCGTAGTTTTACCCGATGCGCAGCAATAGCCGACATAGTGGTATATATACCGTTCACTAAATTATACCAAGTAATTAACACGTTGTCATGCTATATATTCCAAAGGTCAATTTACTAGTTCATACCTGTTTACATACAAAGCATCACATTACCTACCATAAAATTGTGATATAAGTCATATTAATATGAAATTTAAACTTTATACAAAATATGAACAAGAAATGCGGGCATGTAAAGATACTAGTTTCATAGCAATCAAACATTGGATTTGCCGCGTATGTGGTTATGAAAATCATTTTGAAAATGGCTGGCTAAATAAAAACACATGAATAGTACATACAAGTTTTTATATAGGATCAGAGGAATTATCATGCAACAAGAAGTGCGTTGGCTGCAATGTATCATATCTAATATTATGTTATTTGCTTGTTTTAGTCTTTTGTTTCGTCACTGTTCGTTCGTTTTTTTCCATTTTCTTTGTACTGGTTTCTTTCCATGTGTCCTCGGAACCACGATTTCTGAATATCCGTCTGGTGATGTCACGTATTTACTGTCTGTAAAAATGAATCGTCTGAATTCTGTGTAGAGATTTTCTCTTTGTTATGAAGTTTGTTTCAATCAGTCCGTCTTCGAAATTTGAAATTGCCCGTGCCTGTCCGTCCACCAAGTCATTTAAATGAGATACAAATTCTGTCAGTGGCTTCGATTTCCACCCTACAATCTGCTTGAACACGTGGTTAACGGACTCACAGTTGTTGTTAGTCCATCCGTCATCGATCAAATCCAGTCGTGTAGGTCCGTTTACCTTGGTCAGTAAATGATTTTTCAGTCTTGACTGACAATAGTCAAAAAATGTTGAGGAAACATCCCGACAGAAAGACTCCAAGTTATCACATTTCTCTCCAAAACAAATTGTGTCATCAGCGTAATTTCTCCATATATTTTATGTTCATCTTCATAAAGTAAAATGCATGACGTTTTTCCATTAGTCCGTATTAGAGCTATTACGAAAGGATGGCTTCGTGTAATTATATTCTCAAGTTGCTGAATATGATCCGCGACAGTTTTTCTATGCCTGATGGTATGTCCCCTCGAATTTTTCTACTTTCTTTTGTCACGTATTTGCTGCATTCCAGTCGGTCGCGTCAGCTCGTCATATTTCTTCTTAAGCTTTGCATAGATCATTTGCATTTGTGGTTTGTCTGTCTGTAACATGTCCTTTATTTCTGTCGTAAATATTCTTATGCTAGATCATGGTCATTAATTGTGTTTATTAAGAGAATGTGTTGATTGCTTTATGGTAACTATTAATTTCATAATCAAAACTTATGGAGTAATGTAAATAATTCAGCGATGTTCATTTTTCGGGCATTATATCTGCAAACATTAATAATAATCTGCACACCTTTATTCATAATTTCCACGCCTGTGTTTCTCTAGTGTAGATCAAAGATGTAAAAAATGTTGAAACAGTGTTACAACTCGAGATTAAATATGTGGCTGTTAGAAAGTCTCATAAGATAAGAAGATTGTCATGTAAATTCCAAATTAAATACGGAAAGTATTTGACATGCTATTTCGTATGTATCTTGTATTTAGATCATTAAAATAAGTCTTGATAGTTCTTGATAGTTACATTTGTATTGTACTGATATTTAAATGGCTGATTTTCACGAATTTCATTCATCCCGACAATATTAATAAATCATTACTAATATGTATTTATTAGTAATAGATTAAGCATTAAACTTAAACTTATGTAAAAATTGTATCAGACACAATCAATGGTAAATGTTATTTCTTTAAAAAATGTTGCAAAATTCAAAATTTTCAGCTATGGTATATACAATATTGCGTTTCGGTGTTTCTATTTCGTTCCGGCGTTTCGGTGCCTTTCGGTGCGTTCCGGCGTTTTGATGCATTCCGGTGTTTATATGCACCGTGCTAAAGATACATCTAATCATCCTGAACACATAAACGTGATTTTAGGTAATGTAAGAGCCGCTGCAGGAGCAGCTGGTACACTTGCAGTAATATCGATGAACGAAAATTACAACCTAGGATTTGCTGCACTCCGATCAATGTTAAATGATAAAGAAGGTTTTTCATATGAGATTGCACTATCACATATATTTGGGTTCCGTAGAAATGTTAGAAAGTTATTTTTGGAGCTAAACATACAATTTTGCTTGTAAGAAAAATCATTGACAATGATGGAATCTGGCGTCCTGTTGCTGTTCCAAATTGTATGGTAAGACTTACAAAACTTTCAATGTGGATGCCAGTAATGACTCCAATAATTGCTGAAGAAGAAACGGTAATTAGTTTTACGAATTCAGGTTGAAAATATCATTGTTATCATATTTGACAATGACAACGGATAGAATTCAGAGTAATTTTGCCGTTTTTTTTTTTTTTTCTTTTTTTTTTACATGGCATCACAACAACGAGGTTCTGCACCGAGGCATATATTTATTGCTTTACAAAATGTTAATTGACTAGATTCACAAGAACGTAGTTTTTATGATATGTGACACACTTGCATTTAAGGATAAATGGACATCAAGAGCCATCTGAATATATATTGTTGAAGTTTGATCGAAATCATGTAGGACGTGCATGTTATCGTTTAATGATATTTATGGGACGTGATCAAGATATAGATACTGGTTTGTAAATATATTTGATCAATTGCTTTTCCTTATTGTTGTTGTTGTGCGGTTTAACGCTATTTTACAGCCTACGATAAGCTATACATGGCGGACAGTATTAAGAACCACCGACCCACGAGAAGCTACTGGCAAGCTTTCTCACATACCCACATTGGCTGAATCCGAGACTCGAACCCACGCAGACAGAGGTGAGATGACAGTGATCCGTAACGGAGAGCGCTTTAGACCACTCGGCCACTCGGGACCCCCAATTACGTTTCGTAGGAGCATATATAATTATTCAAACAATCTGTTGTTGATATTCATGTTCGGTGCCCGTGTAAACCCCCTTGGTGTTAATTATAGAGCAGTCGCAGTTAAAGCAATGTTACTTGATGACACTGTGGACGAATGCAAGTTACTGACGCAAAAGTAGAAAACATGTAACATTTTTAGCTGAAAATAATAAATTACTTATAAAAATGTCATATCATCATGTTAGTGTTAGTCTGACTCCTCGTCAGATTAAATAGCTTCAATCAAATTCAGCAAAGAACTGAGGAATACAAATAACACTAAAAAAATATTATATCACAGGTGGCCAAAATAAACTATCATTGTCAGAATTCAGGTATTTCAATGATGCAAAACAATCCAAAGCAGGCTTTAAAATCAACCTTTCAGCTGGTTCAGTTAAAGACTATATAACTTTATTAGCCGCTGCAGTCACAGCTGATGCAAAACGCGCTGCAATTGGTGCTGCTATATCTGCTGGTGGAAAAATAATAACAGGAAAAGAATTTATGTATCAGACTTCCAGGAACTCCTCATCGATACGGATGAGGACTGAGACTTCCAGGAACACTTAGTTAATGCTTCCTTTGTCAACTTTTAATTTACTCGATGTTGCTAAAAATTAAATATAAAATATTTCAGAAGTGTTTTTATGCGTGATCAATTATCAAAACAACCAAACAATATTTAAACTGGTATTATTAATTTTGATAATAGTTTTGGTCCTGGTAATCATTGGTGGCATGCGCAATTGATCCACGTGGAATGATTTATTTTGATTCGTATTGGTTGGCTCTACCAAAAGAATTTATAAATTACGTAGACAAAATAAATACTCCAATTTGGTATTCAGCATTACCAACACAAATAATAACCGATCCGCCAATATGTGGTCGTGAAGTAATTTCTCTACTCGACTCTGTGTAATCATCAACATTACCACCTTATAATGTCGTTCACGATTATACAAGTAGACGCGTCGTTTTAAACAGATCTTTCAGTAAGGTTGTTGATATTTACGGAAGATCTTCATCTAAGCAACAAACAAATAAAAAAGAACTGACGGAATAACTCATGAAAATATAAATAAACAGATTAGTGATGAAATATCTGAATTATTAAACCTTGCAAACGTAGATCCAGAGGAAGTTGTTGTATTTCAAGGTAAGCAAGTCAAATTAAAAACACAAAATCTTTCATTGAAAGATATTATCGTTAAAATTAACGGAGTAACTGAAAATAGCATAGCTATATTGGATGATAATGGAGAAATTAAACCCAGTGTTATTATGTCAACGATATTAGATAATATTTGTGGTCGAGTACAAAAATCCGGTGATACAAAGACTGGTTCTCTCAATTGGTCATAATAATAATATTACTGGTCTTGGAGAACCAGAATCAGACAATGACGCTGTAACAAGAAATCCATCCTGCCAATGATGAACCTGAGTTTCAGTTAATAATGAAATGACTTCATTAAGAACGGATTATTCTAGTCAAGTACAATTGTCTATGAGTTTTCGAAGAAACATGAATAGATCCGTTAATGAATTTTTGGAAGTCCACCAGCCATCGATATTAAACACTCTGACATAAAAAAATTACCGACAGTGTAGTGTATGCAGTAGATCTATCAAACATCGCGCTTGCGTTACCGGTATATACAGGCTGTCAGTACTTGGCGTTACAACATTTACAATATATACCACAATTTCAAGGCGTTATCCACTCCTGACTTCGTCATGTGGATCTTCTGGATTTGTTATTGATGTTGCTGCAAAACGTCGAGTAAACAGTTACTGTGTAACCCGAATTTAAAACATGGCTTAATTTTACTATTGGTATCTTGAACTAGTCGCCAAATGCCCACCAAATTAAAATATAATGAGCATTCCGATCAACATTCAACGTTTAAGATATAATCAGACACGTGAATGGCAAAACAATATGTCGTTGGGAGAATATACAGTAAAAGTTGAAAAAAATATCCCAGACGTACTTGTTGACGTAATTGTGTATTAGGCGTCTGCTGTTATTGCTGGAACCGACGTATTATTATCAACAATAACAATGACATCACCAGCAGGTGTGACAATTTGTTTCAGCTGCAACAACAGTTGCTGGGCTTCTTAATGTTAATGCAAAAAACATGTACAGGCACAAGTGTAAAATTGCATGATTATATAATAAAATTACACACAGCGACGCTAGCATACTCCAAATTATCTTTGTTTATCAACAAGTCTTAGTGATGGAAAAAGATCAGATTTTGAGTTCATGGATATGATTAAAATTTACAATGAAGTAATGACAGAATCCACACCTGATTTAGAAAATCAAGATTTGGAAAATAATAATAATAATAATAATAATAATAATAATAATAATAATAATAATAATAATAATAATAATAATGATAATAATAATAATAATAATGATAATAATAATAATAATAATAATGTCAACGCCGAACGAATTACTTCAGCATATTGTCGGCAATACAAATCCGTCAAAACAACGATAATATCAGTGAGTTCCAATAATCTTGAATTTAGCGCTAATTTTCCAACTGCAATTCCAGCGAAAGAAATAGCGCAAGCACAATTACGAGTATATTACAGCTGACCAAAATTCAAATTAAAATCATTTGGTGAATTGCCAGCAAAAATAGTTTTCTTTTATTTTCATATAAAAATAAAGATGATGCAACCCGTGGTTGGCAAGTTGTCTGAATTTCCACAGGTAATTATCAAATTGGACAAATCAACGACGCATTTCAGCGCAGAATTAAATCTATGGCCAGAAATGCACCAGAGTATAACGAAATACAAGAACAAGAGTTAAATGAATTTCTCACGGATGATTTTTGTTATATAAATGAACCAAAATATCGGAAAGAATATTTGTGGCATTATTAACCTCAGGCTTATTTACTTCCTATACACGATTATGAATTAAAAAACCCTGATACGATTACTATTATTAAAAAAGAACTTGGACCACTGACTAATAAAATTAAAAATGAACATATAGCTATGTCTACCACATTAGTAAATTTATTTAAAAATTGTAGTCTGGATTATTCTAATGATGATCTAAAATAAACACAGTATTGAGACAATACAACATTTAAATCAAGTTGTATCAGACCTTGAGTATGCTAATCAAATTATTACTAAATATACAAGCAAGTCTTCTGTGTTAAACCACTTGAAGGAAAAAATACATTTAAAACAACCATATATCAAACATTGTAAAATAACTGATGCAGATCTGCCAGCATTTGCAATACCTATATTTAAAACAGACAAACCAATTTAAAAAAAATAATCAACGATCTTATCAATGTAAACTTCCCAAAATGTATTGAGTCAGGGAGCAAAATAACCCCACCAGCAATAACTCTCAGACATAATAATAATCTGCAAGGTGAAGGTCATCATTTTTCACCATGAATTGTTAACATCACATCAACAATTGCAGTAAATCTTGTATGGGACGTTATTGATGGCAGATATCAAATTGATCTTGAAAAATTTAAATCAAGCTCAACAAGGATATGCTCTGTATACTTTTACAGTACAAGTAGCTCCTGAATACTTGATTGTACAAGAGCTCATTAACCCAGTTTATCTACGTTGCCTAATCCGTTATTATCAAGAATCCAGTTCAAACTTACTAACCAGGCAGGACACCTTATTGATTTGAGACAAAAATTTCTTAATATTGATTGATAAGTAAGATCATAGATTGTGACAGATTCTATTTTTTTTACTGATTCTCAGTAAACAGTAAATAAAATAAGGACAATCAGTCCGATTGTATAATTTGATATGGTAATAGGTACTCGAAATTGTGAAAATCTCAGAAAAAGAGGACAAAACATATAATAACAGTATTTAAAAAAATACATTGACAAAGGCAAGGATTAATATTAACTTTAACTAGCCACATCAGAGACCCCAGTTGCCATAACATTCATTGTCACTATTTTTACTTTCACAATCCCCCTTAGTGGCATTAGCTACGATTGAAATTATATATCATAATTGGGTAAGCGTGGACTAATGCAGTAACAATGCAGTAACAATATTTCCATGAAATCGAAATGTTAAATTTTACCAAGGTGATATATTTGATTTTATTAACGAAAAAAGTAAGATTGATCCTGTATCAGTATGGTTATTTCAGAGTTCGGATGTTAGAAAATATGATCAGTTTGTGCGACCTTATGGAGATATTTTATCGCACATAATCTCTTCACGAAGAAATGAAAGATACTGCGCCAAAATACACCCATGACGATGTAATACATGAATAATTGCTCAGTAATTGATTTACTATTCCATCAGTAGCGGCTCATTTTGCTAGAGATAAAAATTCGTGGAAGACTACGAGGTTTGATTTTCTCAATGATATATTATTGACTTGTGTCGAATACGTACACGGTGGATTATGGAATACAAGATACGATTTTAACGATGTTATCTCGGTTGATATGGTTGCATGTTATCCCGGATGTTTTCTTGTAATGGGAGAGTGTTCAACGTATTTTGAGCGATTTGGACATCGAACACACGAGATTACCAGAGTATCGATACATGGACCATTATCAGATTATGACCTGACTGGATTCGCTTGTATCGAGTCATTCAAGTTTGCAGAAAATCTTCATCCGATTTTGTAAGTATGGCTTGGCAAACATTTTTGAGAAAAATTGCGGGCAGCAACAATATTATTACGAAATATGCTCGATGTAAAAATACTGATATCGTCGATTGTAAGTGAAGCAATTATATCATATATTTCACAGAAATATGTTTTTTACCACAACAAAAGAAATATTCTGATGATGAAATTCCTGATATGACTGATTTTGAGAATAAAATTGCAAAAGATCGTGGTAGAAAAAATAATCATTAAATTCACTCAGGGGGGATCATATGATCATAAGTGACATTGTACAAGATTAATGATAGATTATGCTGAACTCGATTTAATAATTGCTGATAAAAAGTAATGTTAATTTATCAGAAGGAACTAAATTCGGTACAATTGTGAGTCATATGATGGTGAGTCGCGAAGTTCACTCATTTAAGATCTTCAATGCTCGCGTACGTTTCGACAAATCTATTATCAATGATAAATAAAGTTTTTGAGTTTTCTGGCAGAGTCTATACAGATTCGTTTTATATCAATAAAAAGTACACGATTGCTAGAACAACTACATATCTGTACTTATTCATCATTGGGTGAATGGAGGATGAAACAAGAAAATATACTTAATTATTCTAAATCCGCGGACGTTTAAGTTAAGAATATTTGTTTAAACCAAATATATCAAATATCAAAATTGTCATCTGCGCCATGCGTATATGATTCTATTAGCAGAAAAAGACTGTTTATCACGATGGGCCTGGAGGTTCTTTTAAAACAACTCGTGTGATTGAATTATTTCGTAATTTTGATATAGTTGTATTAACACCTACACACCGACTCACAAGAGAAATGAAAGAAAGAAATATTAAATCATGCACTTATCATAAATTCTTTAGATGGAAGGGTGACAAATGGACTCATGAACGAATGGGCGAGAAATGTAGTCCAAGGATTATTGTTTGGAATGAAATATGCACCGTTTCATTAGAAACGTTTAAAATATTTCTTGATTGGCTATTGACAGAAATAGTGCTGTAACAATGTGTGGCGATCATGGTCATCCATCACCTTTTGTTGGATTTCCTCCACATAAATGGTTGAAAAAACTTGTGGATTTGTATGAAGAAATAACCGATCATCATAGAGTGCTTGATCCAGAATTAAGAGAGTTTAAGAAATTAATCAGACTACAACCGAATAACATTCAATGTGAAATAATGCGTGAAATAATTTTAGAAACTCCCTTGAACAAGTTTTGGAATTTATGGAGACCACAATGATTTGATATTTGCAAGTCCAAAGATAGTTCGTGATACACTTCAACAACAATTATTCATGTTACATAAAGAAAAAATTTCAAATCTACCTGTTCCATTGTGTCATCGACCAGCAGATGCGTGAGGACAGAATATCAACGTTGCTATACCAGGATCGTCAGAGAATTTTTTGTGTGTATTAAATGATATTGTTTTAGTTCCGGTCAGTGTTGTTGAGAGCGCGTTGACTATGGACACTGTGATACGAATTGACAATTTATTCATCACAAGGATTAACCATCATTGATACAAATGTCTGGATCGTCGATGATCGTATCGAATGGTCAAACTTAGTTTATCTTGCAGTGTCTCGAGTCAGAAGAATATCTTACCTGCGGAGAATTGTCATAGACTTCACAAAAAATAATAATCAAATTCAGAAAACTGACGATGATAAAGTAAGAAAATAATTGGTTAGTTATAAACAGTGTGACAAAAAAATAAACGCGACTTTGATCTCGATGCTGAATTTATCATGACATTGAAACAACGACAGAATAATCATTGTGCGAGCTATAACACGGTAATCTTGTGGCAGTATTCAAATAATAATCCAAGACAATTTACCGTAGACAGAAATAATAGTAGTCTTGGTCAAAGACGCTTACCTGTCTTGAATGTACTCGATGTCGAGGTTCTAGTATACAAAAGTGAATGCGATGGTAAAAGTGTGTCTTCAGGAATTACTTGTAATTGCTCGCGTACAAATCTACGTCGAGGAGCAGTTGAATCTAATCTGTAGCTTGCAGGTCTACCCGTAGATCTTACCACGCTGGAAATTTCATGTGTCGTCACACTCCAAATAGGATCAGTCGCTCTTTTTTTACCACCTTCAAGTTCATCAGGTTCATATAAATATCTTAGAGTAACATTACCTAGTACTGGTTGTTTTGAAACGTCATGTCGTTGTATTGGTATATGTTTTGTTTTATAATTGCATTAATGGGTTTCATAGAAACCGCACTAGAAATTTCATTATTTAACACAGCTATCACACTTGGCAATCTTGCAACCCATACGAGAGATCTCATATCTTTGTGAATTATTTCCTTTGCATATTGATATCCAAATAACCGCTCAGCTAGTGTTTGATTAAATTGTTAAACAATTGCCTGATCACTATAAATTACATTATGTCCTCGTCTAACTTTTAACGTTATGTGTGTTCATCAGAGATGATACTGCAAATATAAAATGTTTGCCAGGATCAACTTGTAATAACTATGCCCATCGCAAGGTCCTCGTTGATAAATTCGTTCAAAGGCAGATACAACTTTAGCTGCTGTTTTAGTTGATAGTTGTTCTGCTTCTGCTTTTTTATATCTACTTGCAACGTCAACAACAGTTAACGCGTATTTCTATGTATACGATTGAGGTCTTCCAATTTTAATAGTATCGTGTGGTCAAAATGAAACATCTGCTTGAAGAACTTCATTAGGAGTGCTGACATCAAAATGTGCCTGCGGATTTCTTTTTAGGTGGTGTTAGATAAATTTGACATATTGCCTTTCGTGCTCACCAATTTTCAGCAAGAGAACGTATAACATTTGCTACATCAACAAGTTTACTAATCGCTTCTCTACCTTTCCAATATTCTCTTGGGCCATAATAAATCGATTCCACTATTTTATAATAATCGGTTGAGTAATTACCGGCTCCTAATACTAGTTTACCTATCATCTCAGATCTTAGCAACCATTTCTCTGAAAGATTTTTTAAATATGAAATTTAACGAATGAATCAAATTCACATCTGCAATATGTCGTTGTTGTACATCCGTATCTTTATAAGCTAATTCATGAAGGTTGTTGTTGTTGTTGTTGTTGTTGTGGGGTTTAACGCCATTTTTCAGCACGATAGGCTATACATGGCGGCCAGTATTAATGGTGGAGGAAGAACCCGGAAAACCCCGGAAAGAACCACCGACCCACGAGAAGCTACTGGCAGGCTTTCTCACATGCCCACATTGGCTGAATCTTAGACTCGAACCGCCGCAGACAGAGGTGAGATGGCAGTGATCCGTAACGAAGAGCGCTTTAGACCACTCGGCCACTCGGGGCCCCATTCATGAAGGTGACATGCTTGATGAATCGCGTTTATTGGATACTCTCCAGGTCTTGGTTGATCTAGCTCGTCAAGTCGGTTCCAGGACCACACTAATTATATCCTGGAAGATGTTTTTATCCTGGGTATTTAGCCTATGCAGTTCCTGGTAATTTTCCTAATGAAGTAACTATATCACCACCTGTCTTCATACGAGACAAAATAAATTTATTTTATTTGTACCATTTTTCACACACTTGCTTGTAGGTGCACGCGTTTTATTTTTTGTTGTTAATGTTGTTAATCCACTTGTGGGGTTCGATGCTCTACATCAAACACAATATAAATCTATTTTCTTTATTACATTTGTATAACATGGATGTCATCGATTTCTCAGCGACACGAAAAAAAGAAAGTAGTATAGTGTGGCACACTAGGAACAATGGGACTTACCATTAAAAACAGGGTCTCGCCACTGTGGGGACAAAGGGAAATTTATCATTTTGTGCCTTTCTAGGGACAATGGGGATTTAACATAGGAAAGTTTAATATGGATGGGCCTACAGACGGACAAATGTATTGGGCCTATCTAGGGACAATAGTAATGGAACAGGTAATATGACGTCACATGACTGAAGGTGGTAACAATGTAGCAAGGGGCTGACCTCAATCAAGACCAAAAAACAGGAATAAAAGCTCTATAACGTTTTGGCGAGACAGAGACATTTATCACACATACAACATACAAGCAACTATACAAATGAGAAAAAAAATAGGCAAAAAAGCAAATCTTTTCGAGGCATATGAGTGGCCCTGAAAAGGGCCTTTGGGTTCTTCTATTTTCTCCATTTTTCACCATCTCCTCACTTTCTCAATTATTGCTGTCTTTTTCTTCTTCATTTCCGTCTCTGACTTCCAGACAGGGTTTCACATCAATTTAAATTGGTCCTGTATCTTCATCCAATTTTCATTCAGTCTTTCAAACTTCTCTTTTTACTTTCTATTTTCTGTGCCCTTTCTTTTATAACTCAGTTATCTTTAATCTTCTTCACCTCTTCTTCCAGCACTTTTCTCATCATTTCTTTTCCTTTCTTTAGTTGGTTCAGCCCCCACTTCACAAATGGCCACACTGTCCAATACAATGTGTGTTCTAGAAAGCACCTGATTTTGATGACATCATCAAGTACCTCTTTCAAGGTTCCCACTCTCACATATGAAGGTTGAACGAAACCTCTTAACTTTTCTACTTCCTCCTCTATCATACCTTGTACCAGATCTCTGGTTACTTTCAGGCTACTCACAAAGTCTAGGCTACCTTGATACTTCCGTTCCTTCTCAAGCCTTTCCACCACATAGGCTGCATCCATGATCCAGTACCAACAGTACTGCATTCGGCGACAGTAGAACGGGCATTACTTTAGTCTGGAGTTTTTAGAGACATGGATAGATAGACTTAACACTACATTGGAGAGAAAAAAAATGGTAAGGAAAAAATTCAAAAGGAACAGGAACTCAAACTTAAAGCAATTATCACAACGAAAATTAGGACAAAATACCCTAATTCAATTAAAATATACACTGATGGGTCCAAAATATCAGAGGCCACCACCACCCCAAAACAGCAACAGCAGTGGTAAAGCAGCAGAGAACAGCCTCTAATTGACTCACCCTCGAGCTGCAAAAATAAGCCTTCCTGAAAATCTCAAAAGAAATCGCAGTGTTACAGGATGTGGTCTTGTTACTTGTCCTAACATCATCAATGACGTGCAACGACTAGAAGTTGTCATAGGAGGAAAACGAGCCGGTAATAATTCTCCGGAAATAATCAATGAAGCATCTGATATTCGTCGACGATTATTTCAAGACGGTATCATGGATATTAATGTTTATCGGGAACTTACTGATGAAATCGCGGACGGCTACAACAACGATTAAACGAATAAAAAACAAATAAAATAATCATACATGACTTTAACCACAGACCCAAGATCGTCAGAGTAATAAATTCACGATTACCTGTTTACAGCGCGTATTAAGGAGATGGACTTGGCGATGTTGTTCAGATATTATTAACAAGGATAGCTCACAAAGCAGCACAACTCGCAAAGCAATTATCGATGAAAGCCATTGAAGTTATTCGTGAATAGCTCATGGTGCAATCAGCGACATTGCTGTAAAGCGTTTTCGGCAATCAAAGACAGAATAATACGATTAATACGCAGACGAAAGGTGGTTAAACCACAATCAGTAAAATTGCCAAGCACCGAAGTTATAGCCGCAAATGTTAGTAACGTAATAAATCATGCTGCAAATCAAAAACTAGCACAGTTGGCTGGTGTACCTGCTAAAGAAATAGAAAAAGACATAGAAAAAAATATAAATGCAAGTCTGACAGTAGGAAGTGGTTTTCGTGTTAGACGGTAACTATAACAAAAATATTTAAGCGCATATCCGATACAACATTTGACGTAGATGCACCAGTTAGAAATGATGAGCATGTGCGCTATTACCAGTATTATTCTTATGATGCTCGTGTACCAAACGCACGTGGAAGAATTGAATTACAAGTTCAGGATGCAAACAGATATTTCCTACCATCTGAGGCATTTATCCAATTTGAAGGTACTTCACAAAAGAAGATAATACAGCATACGGAATTGGCGATCGAGTTGGTTTTGTTAACAATGGCATAATGACGTTATTTAGTAGAGCTACATATTCGATCGATGCAAAAGAGATTGAATCGTGTGTTGAAAATGTCTATGTTGCGACGACGATACTTGGTCTTGCAAAATACACCGAGGACTATACGAGCTCGGCTGGTCCAACAATGGTGTTTGCAAAAGACACATCTGATCATCCAGAACATAGAAATATTGATAATGTGAGAAACGCAGCTGGCAATGCAGAAATACCTGTTGTAGTATCAGTGAATGAAAATTATAACTTAGGTTTTGCTGCACGTCGAGCAATGTTAAACGCCGACGAAGAGTTTTCATGCGCGATTCAACTGTCTCATATATTTGGATTAAGCAGAGATGTTAGAAAGGTTATATTAGGCGCTAAACACACCGTAGTTCTTTTCAGAAAACATACTGAGGACGATGCCATATGGCATCCTGATGGAGTTGATAATGGTAAAGTAACACTAACAAAACGATCATTGTGGATGCCAGTAATGACTCCATCACTTGCTGAAGAACAGCGATTATTTTCTTTCATGGACACAGGTGGTAAATCACTGTTATCATGGCTGACAATGACTATAGATAGCGCCCATGTTAACGCCGCTGGGTTGTTTACGTGGCAACTAGCATCACAACAGGGAGTGACAACACCATGGCATATATTTATCGCGCTTCAGGCAAATGCTAGAGTAGAAAGACAACAAGGAAATCCAGTGGTATTTGACTCATTTGGAGTTTCTGAAGTTTCTTTGAGGATAAACGGATATCAAGAACCCTCTGAAGAAATATTGCTAGACTTTGAACATAATCATGTTGCGTGTGCTTATCATCGATTAATGTCGTATATGGGACGTGTCCAAAACATCGATACTGGGTTACAGATATCTGAGAGCGATTTTAAAACACTGTATCCAATCCATTACTTTTGGCTGGAACATTTGGATTTATTCAGACAATCTTTCGTTGATAGATACTTTCGAGTTCGTGTAGCTCGAGTACTAGCAGCAGTAGCTGGTCCACCTGTTATTCCTGGTGGTGTTAGAGCAATCGCGGTCATACTTAGCAACAAGGCAATGTCGCTTGAAGGTGTTGGTGGTCGAATGAAAGTCGTTGATGCACCAGTAGAAAAAATTTAATGTTTTCCCACATGTAAAAATATGAGTATTTTATAAATGTCGTCGTACCATCACGTTAGTGTTAGTCTGATTCCTGGTCAGATTAAGAAAATACAATCCGCGTCAGTAAAAAAACAGGAACCACAATAACGCTAAAGCACAGTGAAATCACAGGCGGTGAAAATAAACTGTCGTTGACACAGCGTCAGTTTAAACATGTCGATAAAGCCAGACAGTCCAAGACCGGAATACAACTTAAACTTTCCATCGGAGCCATCAGCGACTTCGCTAAAAACCGGAGGTATCTTTCCGTTACTCGCGGAAATAACAGCGCTTATAGCTGCTGCCGCACCAGCCGTTGCAAAAGAAGCTGCGTTAGGTGCTGTTAGAACAGCTGCTGGAATGGCATTAAAAAAAGCAACGGGAAAGGGCTTAAGGCTTCCGGGAACTCATCGAGAGAAAGGTCTGAGACTTCCATGAATACTTCGTTGATTTCACCGTTGTCAAATTTTGATTTAATTGATGCTGCTAACGTTTAAAAATAAAAAAACTTTAGAGGTGTTTTTATGAGAGATCAGTTACCGCAACGACCAAACAACACCGAGACGGGTATTATTAATCTTGATAATAGTACTGGTGCAGGAACTCACTGGGTAGCATACGCGATTGATCCACGTGGAATTGTTTATTTTGACTCATACGGGTTAGCTCCACCGCAGGAATTTATCAGCTATATTACACCGATCAAATCCTTCGTCTGTTATTCAACGCTACCAACACAAACACTTACCGATTCGCTGATATGCGGTCGTGAAGCAATTGCTGTACTCGATGCTATATAAAAATCAGGAATGCCGCCTCACAAAGTCTTGCACAATTATAAGTGTGGTATTTAGAAAATAATGGTAGATATTTACGGAAGATCCCGCGGCGATACTACTAAGAGTAAATTTTTTTTCGACGAAATAGATTTGTCAAATTATGCAACAAAGGATGAACTCGTTGATATTATGAACCTCTCTGGAGTTGACTGAGATGAAGTTGTTGTTTTTCAGGATACATACGGCGTTTTAAAAACGAGTAACATCTAGTTCAATGACATAATTCGTAGAGTTCTTGGTGCTACCACGGATAAAATCCCTGTCTTTACCAGCGACGGTAAGATCAGAAACTTAACTATATCCATATCGCAAATCAGAAATGAAATTGCAAGAAACATTGCTAATCGTTTGAAGAATACCGGCACACAATGACAGGTGAACTCGGCATGAACCGAAATAAAACAGTCGTGTTAAGAGATCCAACATCCGACGAAGATGCCGTAACAAAACAATATGTACACGTTAACGACAGCACCGTAGATAGTAAAGTAGAGAAGTGGGACGATTTGGCGTCAATGGGAATTAGCATTGCAGACCCCCCTGGGACTGTTTAGCGTCAATGGAAATTTAACATGGAGAAAAATCGTGGGACTGTTTAGCGTCAAGGGAAATAAACATGGGAAATAAATTTTGGGACTGTTGAGCGTCAAGGGGAATTGAACATAGGAATATGGGACTGTATAGCGTCAAGGGAATTTAAACAGGGCGGGACTGTATAGCGTCAAGGGAATTTAAACAGGATGGGACTGTATAACGTCAAGGGAAATTGAACATGGGAAAAATTTCTGGGTCACTCTAGGGACAAGGGGAATTGAACATGGGAATAGAGTGTGGGTCTGTCTAGGGACTAAGGGAATTTAACATATGGAAATTGAACATGGTGGGTCTGTATGGCGTCAAGGGGAATTGAACATGGTGGGATTGTCTAGGGACAATGATGGTAGAGGGTCAAACACAACAGAGACAGAGACATACATACACTAGTACAAGCGTGAGATTTGTATATAAAGCATTACCAAGACCTGAAATCTTGCTGGGGTGTTCAAAAATTTGCATAATTGTAATAATGCTATAAATAGCTATAATCAAGGAAATGCTCAACGACAAAATGGATGTGGCTAAAAGTAATGCTAAAATGACGAAATTGTCCCAGAATTTAAAGGAAAATAAACATATCCCCAAAAATTAAGTTACAATGGTTTAGACTAAAATGGATAAAATTAGTAACTACTTACAATATCAACTTGTGTGACGATCGTGGATAAACACCCATGTATCTACTTATAGCTATTATCAGCTATAATTGATATGAAATCCCACTATCTATTTATACTACAACTTGTGGGTTATTCCTTTGGAAAACCCCACTATCTTTTTATAGCCTCAGCTTGAGTGACGTTCCTGTTTATGAACTCTAGTACATATCTATAGCTACAACCTGTGGAAAACCCCAAGTAAATATTTATAGTATCAAAATTTTCAGCGTCAGTGACGTCACTGTACTGGAAACTAGGGGATAAATGGCAATATACTATCCACACGACGTCGCTAACGCGTACAAACCCCAAATATTCTATCCACACAACGTCGCTAACGCATACAAAAACGAAATAAACTATCCACCAAACGTACGCGAACGCACACAAACCCCAAATATACTATCCACGAAAACGTACGCGAACGCATACAAACCCCAAATATTCTATCAACACAACGTCGCTAACGCATACAAACCCCAACTATACTATGCACACAACGTTGTTAACGCATACAAACCAACAAATATTCTATCCACACACCGTCGCTAACGCGTACACACCCCAAATATACTATCCACACAAACGTACGCGAACGTATACAAACCCCAAGTATACTATCCACACAACGTCGCTAACGCGTACAAACCCCAAATATTCTATCCACACAACGTCGCTAACGCATACAAACCCCAAATATACTATCCACAGAAACGTACGCGAACGCATACAAACCCCAAATATACTATCCACACGACGTCGCTAACGCGTACAAACCCCAAATATTCTATCCACACAACATCGCTAACGCATACAAAAACCAAATATACTATCCACCAAACGTACGCGAACGCACACAAACCCCAAATATACTATCCAACACAACGTCGCTAACACGTACAAACCCCAAATATTTTATCCACACAACGTCGCTAACGCATACAAACTCAAAATATACTATCCACACGGAAGGGAGGGAAAACAAAACCAAATATACTATCCATACAAACGTACCCGAACGCATACAATTCCTAAACATACTATCCACACAACGTCGCTAACCTGTCAAACCCCAAATATACCATCTACACTCGGGAGGAAGAAGAAAAAACAACAAAATATACGATTTACATAACGTACGCGAATACACACACAGACATACACACACACACACACACACACACACACACAGAGGGAAGAGAAAAAACAAACCCAAAATATACTATCCACACAGAAGGGAGATAATACTAACCCCAAATATACTATCTACACATGGAAGAGGAAGAATACAAATCCCATACCTACTATCCACACGGAGGTGAGATGTAAAAAAATAAACCCCATATCTACAATCTACGCAGAGGGAAGAAGAAATAAATAACCTAATATCCGCTATCCTCAAAGAGGGAAGAGGAAAAAAGCCATAATATACTAACCACACAGAGGGAAGAAGAAAAGCATTATACACTATACACACGGAGTGAAGAAATAACCCTTTATATATACTATCAACATAGAATAAAGAAAATAACCCATTATATTCCATTAACACAAAGTGAAGAAGAAAACGTTTTTTGAAAGCACCTAAACCCTCAACTGCAATGACCAACTCTGCCAAGCACCTACACCCCACCCCACCCCAACACTACAAAACCCATTTAACCCGTTATTTTATGGCATCAGTGTGTGATTTAGGAAACATCAAGACACAAAATGATGGATGAATAGACTGACTATTGTTTACCGACTTGTATGCCTAAAGAGCGTGCGTGAAGGAAAACATCCTTCCATTTCAATTCTAACTAAAACATGCTCCAGAGGGATAGAGATAGGTGAAAGAGCACAATTTCATAAAGTGTGAGTAAAAATCAAAACACGTCATCCTTATTATAGAATGACAAGACCAAGAGATACTTACGTTTTCTTTCTGGTCTATTCTCTTTTAGAAGGTAGTATGAAATTTCACATCAGGGCCAACGCATCGGCTCACATTGTCAATTTTTCCATTTCCATGTCTTTACTGGCACAAGTTCTTCCTCATCTTCAATTTCTTCTTCTTCTGAATCCCTCTTCTCTGTTTCGTCTTGTTTCTGTTTCTTCTCTTTACTCGTAGGGCACTCTGAATCCCAGTGTCATTTCTCCTGACAACGATATCAGGGATCTTGACTTTTGTCTCTCTTTCTTAGACGAAGCAGGTATTCTGGAGACAAATACCCATTTACCTTTGCAGATATAGCAAACTTCATCAGCACTTACACACTTTCGTATGACTCTCATCAAATCAACGACCAAAAGAGTAAGTTTTGTTGCCACTTTCGCCTGTGAATTATGCTTTCGTATGACTTTTAGCAAATATTTGACCAGCAGGTCGATCTGTGCTGACTCTTACATCTTCTTGATCGTTTGAGAGTGGAATGAATACTCTGACGCTAAGACACTCTCCCTATGTACAGGGACCTGCTGCGTATGAAGCCTAGTCAAATGTAATTTTGCAATAAGATGAAACGATTTCATTCATAAAGTAAAAGGCAATGATGTGCCGTGTCGCCTCACACAAGAGCTGAAGTGTTAGCTCAAATCCGTGTCAGCAATTTCGAAGACGACATAACTGAGCTTTCATCAATGTTCTCCACATATGCCGCAAAACCACGAGTCCTGCTTCACGCCGAAAGAAATTTCGTTCAGTCCGTAAAATATAGTATCACATCTGAGAAACGCAAAAACGAACTTCCAGAAAACTGAGAACGATGACTTACACCTACAACGTAAATGTATGAGTTCAAGTAGTGCGTAAAACTTAGTCAAATTAAATTTTTAAAGTCAAGACGAAACGATCTCTTTTCTAACAAGAAAGCAGACATCAAGCGACAATGGCGATCCGTGTCACACAACACTTTTCAAAATGTATATTATCAGAGGTTTGTTCTAGCGATCTGCACGGTTAAATTAAATGTTGATGTATTTTGCAATAAGACGGACACAATTTCCAAGGGATCGCCCATGGTACGATTGTTCGTGCATTAGTTTAATTTTTAAAAATATTTTTTTATATAAATCGCTTATAGGATAGACTCAGTAAAGCATGGCCATTCTCGTCACTGTCTGAATAGCTACTCAAGTCAATTCGAAGCGAACGCGGTAAGAAAATAAGTATAGCCAATGAAATGGCTTACAACGGGTGATGCATTGTTTTGTTCTAGGACTGTGTGGCATAATAATCCCTATGTTCTTGCGTTGTTACCATTACAGTGCAGACTGAAATGTGAACTTACAAGCCCTCTTTGTGTGTGTTGTACCATTTCTTCTTACCACATCAAAATACTGAGCGTCACAGTATTGGTTCGCGTTTTCAAGCTGACCATTTTTTTTATATCTCACTTAAACATTTTAACATAAACACTCATGCTCACATCGGTAGAGTCAGAACAGATGTGTTACAGTATTGAGGGGCATGTTATCTTTTTTTATTTTTTCAAACTAATAAATTTGGGGTTTGTATGAAGTAAAGAACCGAAAGTACAGTGAAACTCAAGGATGATGACCCAATCTGTATGTCTATTGATGCGTGTATTTACTTAAGAAGAAATATGACCTCTAAAACACAAAGAGATACGCAAGCATGATTAGATTAAACACAACGATGTTTTCCTTCACGCCCGTGTAATTTAGAGTTTCAATCGTCTTTGAAGACAAACTTGGTCTCCTTTTGTAGGGCTTGAAATAATAAAGAAACTGAAAAATCTTAAGCACTTTGCTATAGATAATTTCATCAACAGACTAAACAACATAAATACCGTTACAACAATAGAAACCCTTAAATCTTCTATCAAAAAGAAATGCATCAAAAAAATTAAAGATTAACGATAACTAACCAATGAAACCGAATTTAACAAAGGCAATGTCATGTGAAGAAATGCCTCTCACTTTGGAAAGGTAGGCGAATGTACTCTGTCATGCACCATCAACTTGAAAAAAATTATAAACAGAGAGAAACCTGAATTCAAAATTCAGTTGCTTTTTCTTCAAAATTGTTTCGTTTCTTTTTTCTTTTTTTGGAACAAATCTAAGCACTAATATAGAGTGGAAAAGGGAAAATGCACATACAAGCTTTGATATTTCTGAAAAAATGAGGGGATATTCCTAACGTTCATAACCACCTGTATATGCTTGGACTTGTCTGTGACTTATCCACAAAACAAGATGTACATATTTCTGGTCAAGCTGCAAGTGTGTGCGTGTTTTTGAAAATGGTAAAAATTGGATATACAATTTTCTCGTGACACTTATAAAGTGAAGAGTCTGTGCAAGTGTCAAAAGCCAAAGTCATATAAGTTTTGCATTTTGTACGGCTTGTAAAGATTTCCACTTTAGAAAATGTGAAGTATCACAAGTTATTATCACAAGCAGAAGTGGAACATAGGGGCTTGCAAGAAAGAAAATAACCCGGACAGTTGGTGTCATCAAGAGTGCTAGAGACGGTACCCGAACTTGCTTGCTTGCTTACTTGAATTAAAGTGATTTTCGCTCTAATGGAGCATGTATCACTGGTTTAATAACGCACCGCGTCATTTTTAATTACTCCTGGGGAAGGAAAGAGAGCCTCATCCCCCAGGCTTTTATGTACTCACAGACTATTTTTAAATTTAGCCACTTAGGTGTAGGACTAACTAGTCCTTAACAACCTGACTGAAAGGCTTTAAACATGAGTGGGAATTGTCTCACCACACACTTATTTTTCTGTCCGAGCGTGGTAAAGGAGGAAAAAGGTGCTCAGCAAGACAGCCGTGGATGTTAAGTACTCACCAAAACGCTAGCCTGTACTTATTTCAAATCAAGTCGTGTCACCAAAAAAGACGACGTGTACGACATCAAAGGATTGTCAAACGCAGAAACCGTAAAGTGCGCAAACGACGTGTCAAAGAAGTCAAAGTACGTTGGAAAGGATATCCACCCAGTTTTCATTCTTGGATCGACGCTTCGCAAGTCATCGACTATAAAATGACGTGACCATCATGCCCTTTCACACAGACACAGCTACGTCGACCACTCCTTCACCCAGTTCTTCTCTGCAAGATTTACAGAAACAACCTTTGTGGGTGTGGTGTGGAGAACGTGTGCCTAAAACGCAAATCCTCTTTTTCTGCCAAATCTTCGTGGTGTATTGTGTCATCGGGGCAGCCATCGCCAATTTAAGTTTGCAACAAGAAGACAAATAATTGTGGACCATTTTATTGAGCAGTTCCATCGGTTACCTGCTTCCCATTCCCTCACTGAAATTCTCTTCCAACGGGAACCACGGGAACCTTGTGTCCAGTGCCAGTGTCAGTCACCACTCCAATAACAACAACAACCCTATTTTGGGCGGAGAAACGCCTCTGACGTCCAATAACCCCTCGGACAGCCACAAAACTCTGGAATTATGAGCAATAACAACTAATTTTACTTAACCTTACCCAGTGACAGTTCCATGGAGGTGTTTCCCAAGAACACGTTGTGCTGTTACACGGTCAAATTACCTCAGACCATCCAGTTAGATCACGAAGCCCATTGGGAAGTGGCTTTAGTGGAAATCATTCACCCAACACAATCAAAAACATCACCGAAAAGCAAAACACTTTCGAGGTGGAAATCCTGAATGCCCAATTGGAGGAAGAAATCAATGAAATCGGGTTTTTAGGGGACACAAGAGCAGCCAGCAATCCAGCCTTCATTATCTACACCTTGAAAATTCCTTCAGGTTATTATTTTAGTGGTGAACATTCGGTGGACACTATTGCGGACAGGTTCAACTTAGCCTTTGGCAAAGCACTGAACAGATCCAAAAAAAGTGTGAAGATTGAGTACCATAAAGTGGCTCATCGTCTCATGATCAAATTTCAAGATACGGTCACATTGTCCCTCAGGTTCAATGGTAGTTTGTTTGAAATTTTGGGTGGACATGCAGAAATGGTCGCAAACAATTTGAGCCCCATGATCAACAGTAATATGGATTTTTACAGAGCTTTTGGAAACCCGGTAGAACTGAACCAAGGACTTAATTTGATCTTTGTGTATTCCGATGTGGTGGAATACAACGTGGTGGGACACACCTCTGTGCCGTTACTGCGTGTCATTCCTTTCAAAGTGGATAGTACCACAAACAATGACCAGGAAGGTGCAAACACCTATCACGTACACCGTGAATTTGTACATCCTCACTATTTGCCCGTCAGTAAGTCGTATTTAGACACTGTCAACATTGCTATAAAAGGAGATCTGGGACAAAATATTCCATTCTCCAAAGGGAAAGTTACAGTGAAACTCCATTTTCGAAAACGGTTCTCTAACGAATTGTAAGTCAAGACAGCGACGAGTGACATTTTCACCCTATAAAATCCGGCCAGATGCATGTGGAATTTCAGTTTGCAGAAAACCTACGCGCAGATAATACGGTGAACGTCATCCTGTATGCTGAATTTGACAATACGATATAAACCAACAGTTTGAGAGAAGTCATTCTACACTATTAGAAGTCATGGAAGACTTTTATCAATGTTTATATAGTAGGGATTCTTTGGACATGGAATGTGAAGATCCTGAGGAAGGAGAACCCCAAGACAAAGACGAAGAAGTCATCATGATGAAGTCTAGATGGCCAGAACAAGAATCACATTTAGTTTCCTGTTATGCTATATTCTTGACAGAAAAAAATTAAGGAATTGATCAAGAAAGATTGCTATGGATGTCATAACGATCATCCCAGTCAAATTCAACACGATAAATGCCTGATGCTGAGTCAAGAAGAAAAATGGGACGAATATCTGGACGAAGCTTGGAGTCTCATCTCGGAAGAAGACGTGTTACACCAGTGGTATAAAGGCTTGCGTGAACATTATTGTATTCCATTAACAACTCAAGAGATCCATCGCATCGAAGCTCTCTTGGATCAGAGTTGGGAGACAAGGCGAAGAAACGGTTACTTTTCAGACATTTTCAAGCAAAAAGTCAGGATCGAATTGATGACTTATTATTACCTGTGAAGAAAAAAACAACACACAAATGGATACCTGGAAACTTTATTACCTTTTGAACCACAGTTCGTACACTGCTTCTTGGAATCCTGTCGTCTGTGCTAAAGATGAACTCCCTCATCGCAAACCTCAAGGCCATCAAGCTTATGTGATCAACACGGACGACAGTCATCTCCCAGGAACCCACTGGGTAGCCGTCTACTTTCCTCAAGAAGGATGTGTGGAATATTTCGATTCGTATGGATTGCCCCCTTTGGAAGACGATATCATCGACTTTATGAGAAGAAATGCTCAGACCACACGATTCAATAATGTGAAATAACAAGGCACATATTCCTTGGTGTGTGGACAATATTGTGCGTATTTTCTGCATCATCGTAGTCTGGGCTATTCTTTAGAACATTTAGTGACTTATTTTGATCGTCATTCTTCTAGAAACGATGAGAAAGTAGATCGATGGTTTTGTGACCAGTATGCTTATCTTTTGTCTCTAACTAGGAAACGTAGTGTCCATCAATGTCCTAATGACTTCCAACAGTGGAAATGACAATTTCATTCACAACGTTGTCAGCCCTGTCCAAAATAATGTGTGAGTTGAAAAAAAAAATGTTTGTGATTAGAAAAAAATGTTTGATGTTATATTGTTGGATTATTGTTAAAAAATGTTAGAGTTGTTTGTTAGTGTTAAGTAATTTGCAATAAAAATGTTGTGTTTTGAAGAAAAAAGATGCCTTTGTCGTTTGTTTAGCTATAGGTATCCTGATTCATGCTCTTTGACTTCTCTCTATCCCTCCCACAACACTATTTGAACGGTTCGACTCGAAACCGTGTAGTAATGATTTCCTTCACGTCCGCGCTTTGAAAATAAATACGGGGCAGTCTCCAGTCTGCCCATTCATTGTCGACTCATCTTCCTACGAAGATGTGCTCAAGATTAGCCAAGTTGAACGAAGCCTATGTGAATTTGCATAGGGTCATGACAAGTCTGATACCGAGACCTGAAGAGACAGACAATATCATAATGTTGAAAGTCACTGAAGACCTGAAAGAAGAGCTCTTCAAGGAGGAATTCAAGAAGGAGAAAGAAGAATGGACAGAGAAGTACAGACTTCATAAACAGCAGAGAGAGCAGCAACAGCAGCAGCAGCATGAATCTGACAGAGGCTTCGTCAACAGTTGTATCGACACCAAAGAGTTCTTCTTCTCTTTTTGAAGAAGCAGACCTTATCCTGTGAGAAAGCCTGTCGTCAGAGGAGGCCGCCATCTTATAACCTAAGCGATCGCCAGAGCCTCAAGTTCCCAAAATAAAAAAAAATTCAGGGCTACCCCATACTCTCGAAAAGAAATAACATTCCATTGCCTATGATATGTTAGTCAGTTAGAAGAAAAAGTACAGAAGTGAGTCTATCAGCACATGATTTCTTTATCTTGGTTAGAAAGTGTGACTCTAAGTTGTTCGTTTCCGTCGCTTATCAAAATTTTAAAAATAGTAATGTTCTGTAAAAAGTGAGTGCGTGTTTCTTTTAGGTCTGTACGTTTTTTTTTGTTGGTGATAATATGGATAATGTAAGTTCGGATTCAACGAAATTAAAAGAATTAGGCCCAGAACTCGGTGTGGAGGGAAGAAATATACGCAACAGCAGCGGGAGCAAGAAATGCAGACCTAGCCAGTTAGCACTCCACCCACCTCAAGAACACAAATAACATCTAGTCAACAGCCTACTATACCTAACAAACAACCCGCCCCGGAAAGAGTGGTGGCAAAACAAATGGCCAATTATGTTAGACAAACGGTATGGCAAACTCAAATATAATTATCGGAGGCACTACGTTCTTTTCTCACTCCGATACTACAGGCAATCTCAGCTGAAAGAACAACCACAACAACAATAACAGCGACAGACAAAATAGCAGAGGATTTGAAACTATCTACCTCAACTGAAGAATTAGTATCAGAACCAGAAGAGGAAATTGAGGCGGTTGAGGAGGAGGAGGGGGACGCTGAACCTCGTCGAGAAGTACACCGAAATGGGGCTAGATCAAGTATTGTATAACGTCAACAAAGCAGGCAGTTTATTAGAGCCATACAATACGTTGCCTACAAATCTCTAGACACCTTTAAACCAAGACCTTCTCAATGGGGATTAGGTGTTAGAGTTCTTCCCCAATTCTACAGACAAGCCTACACTGGATACCCCCTCAGACAACTGGTAGAAGCCGCTGCTTACATTACCGCCCATCATGGCTACGCATTTCTTGATATCAAGAATCACAAGACTAGGAGTGCGGGAAAGAACTTGAAAGCAAAAAAAAAAAGGACGTGTTACCTTCTAACAGAAAAAAAAACAGATTTTTTAGGGCTCCAAAAGATTGCTTATTTTAAATAGGGAACCATATTTGGCTTGGTATCCCTCCTTGACTAAACTATTCTCGAAACAAACTTGACCTATTGGAACACCGCAACAAACTTAACTTTTTAAACCTAACAGTGACCAAACTGGTATATGTCGCTTAGACATAATAATTTAAATAAGATCAGTATGGCTATTTTTATGTACACTAAGTACTACTATTAGACAGATATGTTAGGAAGTAGAAAATTTAACAGACTCGTTAGATTTGAACTAATTGCACAGGTGGTTAACACATTATTGGTACTTTTTATTGTCCATTAGCAAAAACGGGACTTGATTTGAAATAAGTACCGTCTAGCGTTTTGGTGAGTACTTAACATCCACGGCTGTCTTGCTGAACACCTTTTTCCTCCTTTACCACGCTCGGACAGAAAAATGAGTGTGTTGTGAGACAATTCCCACTCATGTTTAAAGCCTTTCAGTCAGGTTGTTAAGGACTAGTTAGTCCTACACCTAAGTGGCTAAATTTAAATATAGTCTGTGAGTACATAAAAGCCTGGGGGATGAGGCTCTCTTTCCTTCCCCAGGAGTAATTAAAAATGACGCGGTGCGTTATTAAACCAGTGATACATGCTCCATTAGAGCGAAAATCACTTTAATTCAAGTAAGCAAGCAAGCAAGTTCGCGTACCGTCTCTAGCACTCTTGATGACACCAACTGTCTGGGTTATTTTCTTTCTTGCAAGCCCCTATGTTCCACTTCTGCTTGTGATAATAACTTGTGATACTTCACATTTTCTAAAGTGGAAATCTTTACAAGCCGTACAAAATGCAAAACTTATATGACTTTGGCTTTTGACACTTGCACAGACTCTTCACTTTATAAGTGTCACGAGAAAATTGTATATCCAATTTTTACCATTTTCAAAAACACGCACACACTTGCAGCTTGACCAGAAATATGTACATCTTGTTTTGTGGATAAGTCACAGACAAGTCCAAGCATATACAGGTGGTTATGAACGTTAGGAATATCCCCTCATTTTTTCAGAAATATCAAAGCTTGTATGTGCATTTTCCCTTTTCCACTCTATATTAGTGCTTAGATTTGTTCCAAAAAAAAAGGAAAAAGAAACGAAACAATTTTGAAGAAAAAAAAAACAACCGAATTTTGAATTCAGGTTTCTCTCTGTTTATAATTTTTTCAAGTTGATGGTGCATGACAGAGTACATTCGCCTACCTTTCCAAAGTGAGAATCATTTCTTCACGTCATTGCCTTTGTTAAATTCGGTTTCATTGGTTAGTTATCGTTAATCTTTAATTTTTTTGATGCATTTCTTTTTGATAGAAGATTTAAGGGTTTCTATTGTTGTAACGGTATTTATGTTGTTTAGTCTGTTGATGAAATTATATATAGCAAAGTGCTTAAGATTTTTCAGTTTCTTTATTATTTCAAGCCCTACAAAAGGAGACCAAGTGTGTCTTCAAAGACGATTGAAACTCTAAATTACACGGGCGTGAAGGAAAACATCGTTGTGTTTAATCTAATCATGCTTGCGTATCTCTTTGTGTTTTAGAGGTCATATTTCTTCTTAAGTAAATACACGCATCAATAGACAGACAGATTGAGTCATCATCCTTGAGTTTCACTGTACTTTCGGTTCTTTACTTCATACAAACCCCAAATTTATTAGTTTGAAAAAAAAAAAGATAACATGCCCCTCAATACTGTAACACATCTGTTCTGACTCTACCGATGTGAGCGTGAGTGTTTATGTTAAAATGTTTAAGTGAGATATAAAAAAAAAAAATGGTCAGCTTGAAAAAGCGAAACAATACTGTGACGCTCAGTATTTTGATGTGGTAAGAAGAAATGGTACAACACACACAAAGAGGGCTTGTAAGTTCACATTTCAGTCTGTCTGCACTGTAATGGTAACAACGCAAGAACATAGGGATTATTATGCCACACAGTCCTAGAACAAAACAATGCATCACCCGTTGTAAGCCATTTCATTGGCTATACTTATTTTCTTACCGCGTTCGCTTCGAATTGACTTGAGTAGCTATTCAGACAGTGACGAGAATGGCCATGCTTTACTGAGTCTATCCTATAAGCGATTTATATAAAAAAATATTTTTAAAAATTAAACTAATGCACGAACAATCGTACCATGGGCGATCCCTTGGAAATTGTGTCCGTCTTATTGCAAAATACATCAACATTTAATTTAACCGTGCAGATCGCTAGAACAAACCTCTGATAATATACATTTTGAAAAGTGTTGTGTGACACGGATCGCCATTGTCGCTTGGTGTCTGCTTTCTTGTTCGTAAAGAGATCGTTTCGTCTTGACTATAAAAATTTAATTTGACTAAGTTTTACGCACTACTTGAACTCATACATTTACGTTGTAGGTGTAAGTCATCGTTCTCAGTTTTCTGGAAGTTCGTTTTTGCGTTTCTCAGATGTGATACTATATTTTACGGACTGAACGAAATTTCTTTCGGCGTGAAGCAGGACTCGTGGTTTTGCGGCATATGTGGAGAACATTGATGAAAGCTCAGTTATGTCGCCTTCCAAATCGCTGACACGGATTTGAGCTAACACTTCAGCTCTTGTGTGAGGCGACACGGCACATCATTGCCTTTTGCTTTATCAATGAAATCGTTTCATCTTATTGCAAAATTACATTTGACTAGGCTTCATACGCAGCAGGTCCCTGTACATAGGGAGAGTGTCTTAGCGTCAGAGTATTCATTCCACTCTCAAACGATCAAGAAGATGTAAGAGTCAGCACAGATCGACCCGCTGGTCAAATATTTGCTAAAAGTCATACGAAAGCATAATTCACAGGCGAAAGTGGCAACAAAACTTACTCTTTTGGTCGTTGATTTGATGAGAGTCATACGAAAGTGTGTAAGTGCTGATGAAGTTTGCTATATCTGCAAAGGTAAATGGGTATTTGTCTCCAGAATACCTGCTTCGTCTAAGAAAGAGAGACAAAAGTCAAGATCCCTAATATCGTTGTCAGGAGAAATGACACTGGGATTCAGAGTGCCCTACGAGTAAAGAGAAGAAACAGAAACAAGACGAAACAGAGAAGAGGGATTCAGAAGAAGAAGAAATTGAAGATGAGGAAGAACTTGTGCCAGTAAAGACATGGAAATGGAAAAATTGACAATGTGAGCCGATGCGTTGGCCCTGATGTGAAATTTCATACTACCTTCTAAAAGAGAATAGACCAGAAAGAAAACGTAAGTATCTCTTGGTCTTGTCATTCTATAATAAGGATGACGTGTTTTGATTTTTACTCACACTTTATGAAATTGTGCTCTTTCACCTATCTCTATCCCTCTGGAGCATGTTTTAGTTAGAATTGAAATGGAAGGATGTTTTCCTTCACGCACGCTCTTTAGGCATACAAGTCGGTAAACAATAGTCAGTCTATTCATCCATCATTTTGTGTCTTGATGTTTCCTAAATCACACACTGATGCCATAAAATAACGGGTTAAATGGGTTTTGTAGTGTTGGGGTGGGGTGGGGTGTAGGTGCTTGGCAGAGTTGGTCATTGCAGTTGAGGGTTTAGGTGCTTTCAAAAAACGTTTTCTTCTTCACTTTGTGTTAATGGAATATAATGGGTTATTTTCTTTATTCTATGTTGATAGTATATATAAAGGGTTATTTCTTCACTCCGTGTGTATAGTGTATAATGCTTTTCTTCTTCCCTCTGTGTGGTTAGTATATTATGGCTTTTTTCCTCTTCCCTCTTTGAGGATAGCGGATATTAGGTTATTTATTTCTTCTTCCCTCTGCGTAGATTGTAGATATGGGGTTTATTTTTTTACATCTCACCTCCGTGTGGATAGTAGGTATGGGATTTGTATTCTTCCTCTTCCATGTGTAGATAGTATATTTGGGGTTAGTATTATCTCCCTTCTGTGTGGATAGTATATTTTGGGTTTGTTTTTTCTCTTCCCTCTGTGTGTGTGTGTGTGTGTGTGTGTGTGTGTATGTCTGTGTGTGTATTCGCGTACGTTATGTAAATCGTATATTTTGTTGTTTTTTCTTCTTCCTCCCGAGTGTAGATGGTATATTTGGGGTTTGACAGGTTAGCGACGTTGTGTGGATAGTATGTTTAGGAATTGTATGCGTTCGGGTACGTTTGTATGGATAGTATATTTGGTTTTGTTTTCCCTCCCTTCCGTGTGGATAGTATATTTTGAGTTTGTATGCGTTAGCGACGTTGTGTGGATAAAATATTTGGGGTTTGTACGTGTTAGCGACGTTGTGTTGGATAGTATATTTGGGGTTTGTGTGCGTTCGCGTACGTTTGGTGGATAGTATATTTGGTTTTTGTATGCGTTAGCGATGTTGTGTGGATAGAATATTTGGGGTTTGTACGCGTTAGCGACGTCGTGTGGATAGTATATTTGGGGTTTGTATGCGTTCGCGTACGTTTCTGTGGATAGTATATTTGGGGTTTGTATGCGTTAGCGACGTTGTGTGGATAGAATATTTGGGGTTTGTACGCGTTAGCGACGTTGTGTGGATAGTATACTTGGGGTTTGTATACGTTCGCGTACGTTTGTGTGGATAGTATATTTGGGGTGTGTACGCGTTAGCGACGGTGTGTGGATAGAATATTTGTTGGTTTGTATGCGTTAACAACGTTGTGTGCATAGTATAGTTGGGGTTTGTATGCGTTAGCGACGTTGTGTTGATAGAATATTTGGGGTTTGTATGCGTTCGCGTACGTTTTCGTGGATAGTATATTTGGGGTTTGTGTGCGTTCGCGTACGTTTGGTGGATAGTTTATTTCGTTTTTGTATGCGTTAGCGACGTTGTGTGGATAGAATATTTGGGGTTTGTACGCGTTAGCGACGTCGTGTGGATAGTATATTTGGGGTTTGTATGCGTTCGCGTACGTTTCAGTGGATAGTATATTTGGGGTTTGTATGCGTTAGCGACGTTGTGTGGATAGAATATTTAGGGTTTGTACGCGTTAGCGACGTCGTGTGGATAGTATATTTGGGGTTTGTATGCGT
The DNA here is from genome assembly GCA_028554795.2 of Sinohyriopsis cumingii. NCBI lineage: Eukaryota > Metazoa > Mollusca > Bivalvia > Unionida > Unionidae > Sinohyriopsis > Sinohyriopsis cumingii. The sequence continues at coordinate 53,422,328 of CM068830.1, forward strand.
TCGCGTACGTTTCAGTGGATAGTATATTTGGGGTTTGTATGCGTTAGCGACGTTGTGTGGATAGTATACTTGGGGTTTGTATACGTTCGCGTACGTTTGTGTGGATAGTATATTTGGGGTTTGTATGCGTTAGCGACGTTGTGTGGATAGAATATTTGGGGTGTGTACGCGTTAGCGACGGTGTGTGGATAGAATATTTGTTGGTTTGTATGCGTTAACAACGTTGTGTGCATAGTATATTTGGGGTTTGTATGCGTTAGCGACGTTGTGTTGATAGAATATTTGGGGTTTGTATGCGTTCGCGTACGTTTTCGTGGATAGTATATTTGGGGTTTGTACGCGTTAGCGACGTTGTGTGGATAGTATAATTGGGGTTTGTATGCGTTAGCGACGTTGTGTGGATAGTATACTTGGGGTTTGTATACGTTCGCGTACGTTTGTGTGGATAGTATATTTGGGGTTTGTATGCGTTAGCGACGTTGTGTGGATAGAATATTTGGGGTGTGTACGCGTTAGCGACGGTGTGTGGATAGAATATTTGTTGGTTTGTATGCGTTAACAACGTTGTGTGCATAGTATATTTGGGGTTTGTATGCGTTAGCGACGTTGTGTTGATAGAATATTTGGGGTTTGTATGCGTTCGCGTACGTTTTCGTGGATAGTATATTTGGGGTTTGTACGCGTTAGCGACGTTGTGTGGATAGTATAGTTGGGGTTTGTATGCGTTAGCGACGTTGTGTGGATAGTATATTTGGGGTTTGTATGCGTTCGCGTACGTTTGTGTGGATAGTATATTTGGGGTTTGTATGCGTTAGCGACGTTGTGTGGATAGAATATTTGGGGTTTGTACGCGTTAGCGACGTTGTGTGGATAGTATATTTGGCGTTTGCATGCGTTCGCGTACGTTTGTGGATAGTATATTTGGGGTTTGTATGCGTTCGCGTACGTTTGAGTGGATAGTATATTTGGGGTTTGTATGCGTTAGCGACGTTGTGTGGATAGTATATTTGGGGTTTGTATACGTTCGCGTACGTTTGTGTGGATAGTATATTTGGTGTTTGTACGCGTTAGCGACGTTGTATAGATAGTATATTTGGGGTTTGTATGCGTTAGCGTACGTTTGTATGGATACTATATTTTAATTTTGGTTTTATTCTTCGATCTGTTGTGTGTGTGTGTGTGTGTTAGTGTAAGAACGTCTGGATAGTATATTTGTTGGGTTTTTCCTCTTCCCTGTGTGAATAGTATATTTTGGGTTTGTTTTTTGTTCTTCCCTCTGTGGTGTGCGTGTGTGTGTGTGTGTATTGGTTTCTGTTTGTCCCTATAAAACTCCCTTTATCCCTATCAAATACATTCTACCTACCTACCTACAGTAGCGCTTATTCAGGTCAGCCACTTGCAACACTGTTGCCATTTATCCCCTAGTTTCCAGTACAGTGACGTCACTGACGCTGAAAATTTTGATACTATAAATATGGACTTGGGGTTTTCCACAGGTTGTAGCTATACATATGTACTAGAGTTCATAAACAGGAACGTCACTCAAGCTGAGGCTATAAAAAGATAGTGGGGTTTTCCAAAGGAATAACCCACAAGTTGTAGTATAAATAGATAGTGGGATTTCATATGAATTTTAGCTGATTATAGCTATAAGTAGATACATGGGTGTTTATCCACGATCGTCACACAAGTTGATATTGTAAGTAGTTACTAATTTTATCCATTTTAGTCTAAACCATTGTAACTTAATTTTTGGGGATATGTTTATTTTCCTTTAAATTCTGGGACAATTTCGTCATTTTAGCATTACTTTTAGTCACATCCATTTTGTCGTTGAGCATTTCCTTGATTATAGGTTTTTACAGCATCACAATTATGCAAATTTTTGAACACCCCAGCAAGATTTCAGGTCTTGGTAATGCTTTATATATAAATCTCACGCTTGTACTAGTGTATGTATGTCTCTGTCTCTGTTGCGTTTGACCCTCTACCATCATTGTCCCTAGACAATCCCACCATGTTCAATTCCCCTTGACGCTATACAAACCCACCATGTTCAATTTCCATATGTTAAATTCCCCTAGTCCCTAGACAGACCCACACTCTATTCCCATGTTCAATCCCCCTTGTCCCTAGAGTGACCCAGCAATTTTTCCCATGTTCAATTTCCCTTGACGCTATACAGTCCCACCCTGTTTAAATTCCCTTGACGCTATACAGTCCCGCCCTGTTTAAATTCCCTTGACGCTATACAGTCCCACCCTGTTTAAATTCCCTTGACGCTATACAGTCCCATATTCCCATGTTCAATTCCCCTTAACGCTCAACAGTCCCAAAATTTATTTCCCATGTTAATTTCCCTTGACGCTAAACAGTCCCACGATTTTTCTCCATGTTAAATTTCCATTGACGCTAAACAGTCCCGGGGGGGGGGGGATTCTGTAATGCTAATTCCCATTGACGCCAAATCGTCCCACTTCACTACTTAGTAAACTATCCACGTTTCCATATCTCCGTAGAAACTTTCGAAAACTTAATGAAATCGCAGATGATTTCTTTGGTACCCCGTTGACTGCTGATGTGAAACTCTCTGATGTTGAGACGAGCATTGAACGATTAGAAAAACACTAGACGATGTCTGAAGTAGAATTCCTGATACCGTTAACAAAATTAATCTGATTAAAAAGCCCACAAACAGATTACCAGTATAGTATACACAGTGTCATCTGAATTCTCAACATGGTCACAGCAGAATAATACTATCAAACATACCGCGGAAGTCACTGGTGTGTACAGGTTGTCTGAGTTCAGCGCTGCAAAATTTAGTATATACACTACATATCCCTGGCGGCATTCAACCGATACTTTTTCCGGAGTGTATATTGTGTTAAAATAGCAGAGATGAAGAAACATTTATACAGGAAGCAGCTGATAAGAAATTAACCGCAGCATCTTACTTGTGGTGTCTGGAATTTGTTGCTGAATTGCCTCAATTGGTTACTGTGTACAATATAAGGGCCTTAACAGAATTAAGCGTTCAAAAATTTAGATATAATCAAGTACGTGAGTGGCAAACAGCGCTAAAACCATCGTTGACAAGTGTACAACGAAAGTAAAAATATATCGAAGACGTGCGGTTCGCATCGATGTTGTTTTATACTCGGTATCTACATTCGTTGCTGGTACCGGCGTAGTATTATCAGCACTAACACCAGCGACAGCATCAGTAGCAGTGACAATGTGTTTCATCATCGGCAACCATCGCTGGGGTTTTCAATATTATCGCGAATATGATATCCACGTGCACGCGCACAGAATTGCACGACTACGTTGGGCATGCACACACGCAACTCACGCGTACGCTAAATTGTCGTCGCTGATATCATCAAGCCTTGACGATACGACGATATCAGATCCTGAATTTGACATAATGCTTAAGACATACATTGAAGCAATTGATTTATAAAATGACGGTTTTAATAATGGCAGAACTACAAATCCGCTGAAAACCACGATGATATCATACACTCCACTAACCCTGAGTTCAGCATTAATTTTCCAACCCTGATTCTAGTGAAAGAAATCGCTTTGGCACAATTACGAGTATACTACAGTTGGCTCAATATCCGGTCAAGATCATTCGGTGGATTGCCAGCAAATAATCCGTTAACATTTACAAATAAAAATAAAGATGATTGAACACCTGACTTAAAGATCGCCATAACAATGCACGAGCCGACGCTATCAGCCGCAATATATATCAGTCTTCTATCAGATCTGTGCTAGGGTGGCCTGAAGTTGCTACTCCAGCGTATCCGGTACCATCTGAACCAGCGCGGTCTGATTTTACTTCAGACAAAGAGTCATAGTGGGAACAGGATCTAAATTATATTACTAAGACATGGCTTATTGGATCATTAAAACATTTCCCGGATAGCGGTTAGTTTGTATACGCAAATAATGAAATGCTGCTGATTCAACTTTACTCAACCTTTTGTACTATTTCAGTGTCTCGGTATAACGAAGATGATGTAAAACATTGTTTTGATTGTATTAATCAAAAGCACAAACATCAACAGGATAAATTACGTCAGCGTTTCAACGAGTACCTTTCTGATGTAACTTCCACAAGTGAGGAAATTATCAAACAAGTAGAAATACTAAGCCAAATTGCATCTGACTCTAAACTTCTTAACCAGGGTATTATTCGATCGGCAACTAATTCAGGAAGCAGACACTTAGATATTTTTATGACCCAGACGAACTAAGAAAATCCGTCAACGATATCATTGATGAATATTTCCCTCAAATAGATGAAAAATGAAGAAAAGTAACAACCCGGATATCTGACTGTGCAAGAACCAATTAAACCGGTCTATCTACGATGTCATAATCCTCTATTATCAAGAATAGATTTAAAGTCAAGGGGGGGGGGGGTAGATTTAAAACTAACTGACCAATCCGGCAACTTGCTTGACTTACGAAATCAAACGCTGAGTTTGAATTTATATGTGAAATCTTAATGATTTCAAAATGTAGAGTGTTGTCCCCCTTGATTTTATCAAGGACAAAGGGAACAGCACATACCTGAAAAATGCCCCTGACGCATTATCGAGACCAGGCACATTAAAAACAGTATAAAAAATATCCCCCGTCCTTGGTTTTTATCCTTGTCAGAGTCCTTGATTTTGTCCTTGATAAAGTCAAGGGGGGGATATTTCTTATACTGATAAACCAACTAAAAACAGTCAAAAAAGAGACTAAAATCTGACATACTTTCACTGTCGTTTCCAGGAAATGACTAACTTTCATTTCCAGATATAATCTTTCTTAATTGTCTTATGCGAGTGTTAATTGTTTTTTTTTTTGCTTCGCGTTCACAAGACAGTTCCAATCTAATATTTTCTATTGCGCGCGAGAGAGATACGAATCCCCCTACTTCAGTTTCTTTTACTGTAGCCAACGATTGAAACATGGAACTCTTAATTCGTTTCACAAATTTTTACTCTGATGGTAGTGTGTATCCCCCATCAAGTTTACGTTCTTGTAATGTTTCAAAATCAGAACTAATTTTTTCAGGATTTAGTTCATCAGATGTATTTTTTAATTTTGTAATAGCAGAAATAATATCATTGATATTTTCGTAATTCATTATACAGTATATAATATATCTTTAAATTAAAAAAAATAAGGTCATTGCTGACCGTTTATGTTTTGGACGGCACAATACATATAGCAGCATATTTACAGCATTGTATTTACAGTATATACAAACTTAATTCTATGGACGGCACAATACATATATCAGCATATTTACAGCATTGTATTTACAGTACATGCAAACTTAATTCTATGGACGACACAACATACACAGGAGCCATTCTCTACGTGCAACAGAATTTTGTACACACACACACGTAATCAACCCTGGGAGAGTGCAAAAGAGCAGCCACCACGTGGTGACATGTGGGAGTGGGTGTGTTTGTTTGTTGAGTTTCGACAAAAGCTGAGAGGACCCCCAATGATAGAACGGGTCCTGTGATGTATAAGGTAACCAATACTTGGAATTTCGAAAATAGCTTACGTGATGTGCGTGGCTTTTTTGGTGTTTGTATTTTTATTTTTTCTTAATTATAAACGCAGAAAAAATACACATGAACCAGGAACCCGGACGGATTCAGTAAATTGAGAATTTTGTTTCTTAAAAAAACCTCCATTTATCTTAGATAATCGGTTACACCTACCTTCCTACCTTCACTGACAGTCCTTGATAAAATCCTTGATAAAATCAAGGAGAGAAATGTTATAAAACAACGCTTCAAGTAGATACCACTGTTTGTACTTCCTTGAAATATTATACCGTTGTTGTTACATGTTGTAACACAGACTAGATTGTTGAGATAGGCCGCTCTCTTAAAACCGTAGTTATTTCCTTCCTTGTTCAATTTCGGCTTGTCGAATTAACATTACAATAGTAGGTGTTTTACCAATACCTTCGTAATTAGATTTTGTGACTTTAGGGACACATCACCCGGAGAGAAACTCCGGAAGAGAGAATTAACCACAAAAAAGTATTTATTTACAAATATTCTAAAACCTATCTCCGCGAGTCAAGGACAAATATAACTCTATCAACCGCGTTACATATCAAACACTATGGGACAGAACGAAATGAAATTCATTGTTCATACTTGTGTGAAAAGGCCGATATTTATATTTTTTCGCGACTTTTGTACTGAAGATATCAGAATACTTGGCAGCTGCATACATTGACTGAAATATTATTTCTTCACCAGTAGTAGTATTTATGGCTTGAACGACTCTATGAATCTTTTTATACTTCCCAGTACTACCAAACTTGCAATTTTTGATCTGTGTAATAGCTTGTAAGTTATCCAAAGAGTTATTTTTGGGATCTGAGTCAATATGGTCAATCAAAAGACCGTCTATGATCACCCCAGAAAAACATTCGTGTAAAAATTTATGAATGTAATACTTCTTCCCCTCCCCCGTACGTTAGATAACCCTGATAATTAACAATACTGTTTTTTTAGTCGACAGTTTCTGATTACACCATCACGAGATGCTTCATAATTCTTGATGATATTCTTTTTGCAGCATTTGTATATAATATTATTTGTCTAAATTATAATTTGTTTTTACAAATCTAGCTACATAGTCTTCAGCATTTCTTATAACTTTATCAGAGTCATTGACGTTGTCCTTGACAAAGTCAAGGTTGTTATTTTTTAATCATAATATCGTTTTAGTTCTCTATATCTTTTACCACCACATTGCACACACAACTGCGTTTTCCTTCTAGCTCCAACACCACACCGTAAGCAGAGTTTTGGGCCTTGACTCCCTCATCGCACGCTTTGCAAATGTTGTCCGCAGAATTCATTTACACGAGATTTGTTACTAGGATTTGAAGACCCTTTCATCAGCCACCTACATTGGTTCTTTGTTTAAATCGTTGAATATATGATATTTTTTATTTAATTTTTTGTCTAAATATAACATGGAAAAGTTTGAGAGATTATCTACAATCAAACCCAGGAAAACGTTTCCTGAATCCAGATTCGATCCTGACAGAGGAACCCCTGACTTGCGGAGGCAAGATCTGGCTGATCCGACGAATATTCTGACTAATAATATTTGAGATGCTAAAAATAATTTCGCGACAATTGGGCGTTTCACGTATGGTCGACATTCAAAATTATACGCGACGGCGAAGTCATTGATGCTGCGATGAACGATGAGCGGCCGGAAAAGATTATTAATTATCTCAACGATCAAAGATAATTTTTCAGAATAAAGTTTATTGTGCTAGCAGAAACAGATTTCGCTGAGTGTATTATCCGTGACAAACGTGACCCTGTCCATGCTAATGGAAAAACCACTGTGCTAAGTGAAAATTCCAAACCAGGAATGGTATTGACAGACCATATTACGCTAGAGCATATCGTATGACCGCGGTTATTTAGGGAATTTATCAGCTAAATGATAACCGCAACATTAATGATCTTGCGCCAATGAGATTGTCATCGTTGACTTCGTCAAGACTAAATTGTGTAGCCGAACGAGTAATCGAACATTTTACAAACGCGATGCGTGGAAATGGGTTGACGGATCTACTACGTTAAAAAATGAATAAATGGGCTGAATTAGTTAAGCATACCGGAGCTACAATAAATGATGTCGCCGAGTTAGGAAGTAAATTAAACTTTCCACTAAAACTAAAATCGATATCCAGAGAGATCTTTTACGAATCAAAGAACAAGTCGAAGGGAGCTCCAATTGAAATTATTGATCATAATGCACACGCGTGGACTAGCGCAGTAACAATATTTCCACGAGATCGAACCGTAAGATTTTACCCTAAAGACTCTGGGGGAAATATGTTTGATTTTATTCACGAAATAAGTAAAAACGATCCTGCATCAGTATGGCTTTAAAAGTTCAGATAATGAAAAATATGATTAATTTGTACGACCTAACAGTGAAATATATCGTAAAGAATCTCTTCATGAAGAAATGAAAAATCTTGCGCAGACATTTTCAACAGACAATACTGAACAATTGCTAAATAATTGTTTCACCGTTCCGTCAGTTGCTGATCAGTTTGCAAGAGAGAAAAATTTATGGAAGCCAACACGATTTGAATTTCTCGAAGACGTGAAATTAAGTTGTTATGAATACGGACACGGTGGATTGTGGAATGTCAAGTACAACCGTAACGACGTTATTTCGGTTGATATGATCGCGTGTTATCCGGGAAGTTTTCTTGGTTACGGATAATGTTGTTGATATTTTAAAAGATTTGGCCACCCCACACACGAGATCACAAGAGTATCAATAAATGGACCACTACCCGATTTTGATCTAATTGGATTCGCCCGTATCGAGTCATTCGAGTTTGCTAAAGGCCTTCATCCCATCTGCTATGTTTGGTTTGGTAGGCACTTAAAAGAAATATGATGGGCACCAATAGTTTTATTACGATATATCCTTGATTGTAAGATACTAATATCGTTGATTGTAGGTGAGGCAATTATATCATACCGTCCTCAGAACGAAGTTTGATTGCCACCACAGAAATGTTCTGATGATGAAAATAAAACCGCAAAAGATCTTGGTAGGAGAATAATCGGTAAATTTACTCAAGGCGGGGCATATGATAATAAACGACATTATGCACGATTAATCATGGATGATGTTGAATATGATTTTATAATTGCTGATGCAACGAAGAGAAATATATTTGTATGTCGAGAAAACGCTTACTTGTCTAACGGAACATGATTAGGTATAATTGTTGGTTATATTGATGTTGAATTAGCTCAGTTTACTCATTTAAGATCCTCAATGCTCGGTAATGTTTCTGTAAATTTATTATCGATGATAAATAGATTCCCTATCACTGCAGTCAGAGTTGCAATGGATTCGTTTTATATCGAAAGAATATATTCAGAATTACTGACACAATTTACAACCACTGATGCATCGTGGGGTGAATTGAGAATAAAACAAGAAATGTTATATAATTTTTCTGAATCCGCAGACGTTGAAATCGAAGATATTTGTTACAAAAATAATCAGATATCAGAATTATCGTCTGCGGCATCCATGTGTGATCCAGTATCCAGACACAAGACTGTTTTTCTAAACGGACCGGGAGGTTCTGTTAAAACATCTCAAGTGATTGAATTATTTAGACAGAGTTCGGATGATATGGTTGTTTTAACACCTACACGCAGACTCACAAGACTTATCATAGCGTTTACCGATGGAAGGGAGACACATGGACTCCTGACCGAATGGGCGAGAAATATATTCTAAGGATCATCATTTGGGATGAAGTATGCACAGTATCTAAAGATACATTAAAAATGTTTCTCGATTGGCTGTTATTGAAAAATACAGCTGGGATCATGTGCGGCGATCATGGTTTGTTGAACCAGCTCCACACGAATGGCTAAACTATTTTGTGGATTATTACGAGGAGATAACTGATGATAATATATATCTCGATCCTGAATTAAGGGAGTTTAAGAAATTAATCAGACTACAGCCGAATAAAATTCAATGTGAAATAATGCGTAAAATAATTTCAGAAACGTCTATGAACGATTTTATACAAGTGTGGAGACCAAATGATTTCATAGTGGCAAAAGAAAGATAATTCGGGATACACTTCAACAACGGTTATTTCAGTTGCATAAAGAAAAATTTTCAATTCGAGTGAGAAGAATATCTCATCTGCGGAGAATTGTCATAGACGCTACAGAAAACACCAATAATGTTCTCGATAAATATCGAGGTGACAATGATATAATAAGAAAACAATTAGCTGGTTATAAACAATATGACAGAAAAAAAAACGCGACTTTGATCTAGATGTTGAATTTATCATGACGTTGAGACAACAGCAGAATAATCATCGTGCGAGCTGTAATACAGTAATGTTGTGGCGATATTCAAATGATGATGCAAGACAATTTTCCATAGATAGAAAAAATAGTAGTCTTGGTTATACACGCGAAAATGTGATGCTGACCTGTCTTGAATGTAATCAACGTTGGGGTGCTAGTTTAGTGATCGCGGTGGTATTTGTGTGTCTTCAGGAATTACTTGTAATTGTTCGCTTGTAAATCCACGCTGAGGAACAGATGAATCTAATCTGTAGATTGTGGGTCTACCCGTGGATCTTGCCACGCTGGAAATTTTATGTGTCGTAATACTCCCAACAGGATCAGTTCCTCTTTTTGTACCACGTTCAAGTTCACCGGGTTCATATAAATATCTTACAGTCACATTACCCAGCTCTGGTTGTTTTGAAAAATCACGTCGTTGTACGGGTATATGTTTTTTTGTACTTGCATTGATGGGTTTCATGGCAGTTGTTCGAGTAATTTCATTATTTAAGGCAGCTATCACACTTGATAATCTTGCAACCCACTCGCGAGATCTTTTGTCTTGAATTATTTCCTTCGCATACGGATACCCAAATAACCGCTCAGCAAGTGTTCGATTAAATCGTTCAACAATTGCCTGATAGCGATGAATTTCAGTATGTCCTCTTCGTATTTTGACGTTATGTTGCTTCATCAACGATGATACTGCGCCCTGAAATTCTTTACCAGGATTACCTTGTAGCAGCTGTGGCAATCGCAGACCACCACGTCGATAAATTCGTTCAAACGCAGAAGCTACTTCAGTTGCTGTTTTAGTTAATAGCGGCTCTGCTTCTTTATACCTACTTGCAACATCAACGACAGTTAACGCGTACTTGTATGTTACACGACGTCTTCCAGTTTTAATAGTATCATATGGGAAAAACAGAATATCCGCTTGATGAACTTCATTTGGAACGCTGACATCAACATGTGCATGCTGAATAATTTTAGGTGGTGGTAGTAAATTTGTCATATTGCCTGTTGTGCTAACCATTTTTATGCAGCATTCCGTGTAACATTTGCTGCTCTTCTCTTCCAATATCCCCTTGGACTATAATAAATCAACTCCATTATAATAATAATCGGTTGATTAATTACCAGCTCCTAATGCTAGTTTACCCTTCATTGCAGATCTTACTAACCAGTTAGCTAATGATTCTTTGAAATATTTATTTTTTATGGAATTTAGTGCATGAATTAATTTTACATCTGCGATATGTCGCTGCTGAAGATCTTTACTTTTATAAGCTACTTCATGAGCGTGACACGCTTTATCATTAGCGTTTACTGGATACTCACCAGGCCTTGGCAGATCTTGGTTATCGAGTCTGATATATAGTCTGGTACAAGGACCACAGCAATTATATCCTGGAAGGTGTTTTTCTCCTGAGTATTTGCCCCATGGTGTTCCTGGTATCTTTGTTAACTGCGCGGCAATATCACCTCCCTTTTTTTAATACTGTTTGGATTAGAAATAAATTTAAATTTCTTTGTACAACATTATTCACACTTACCTGTAACTGCTGATCTGTTATTTCTTTTTGTTGTTGTAATATTTGTCCACTTGTGGGAGTACGCGTCCTGCATTTTACACAATATAAATCCATATTATTTATTATATTTCAACAACATAGATGTAATTGATTTTTCGGCGACACGAAAGCAAAAAGCCGGTTAGGCATCATCCAGCGCTACCAAATTCTATCCGAATGATCATAGTAGGTCCATCTGGAAGTGGTAAAACGCAACTGCTGCTTAATTTGATAATGAGATGGCTCAAATGGGACAAGTTGTATTTAGTAGCTCCGTCTGTAGATGATCAGCGATGCTACGATGTACTCAAAGACTTTAATGAAAACGCAAAGTTGTTGGATGAAAACGGTGATGATATTATTGAATTTATTACTGATATTAATGAAGCGCCATCTGTAGATGATATTGATGGATTTATTAATAATTTAGTTGTATAAGACGATGTAATGATGGATAAGCAATCAAATCCTGCTAGAATATTTTCACGCGGTAGACATAAAAACACAGATGTAATTTATATTACTCAGCGATATACACAAATACCAAAAGTGATCAGAGATAACTGCAATATTTTAGCTGTATTTAATGGTGTTGATACACATACTTTGAGAAATATTCATCAGACTTGGTGCAGCGGAGATACGGACATAATTAAGTTTAGAAATTTATTTAGTCAGGCTCAGTCAACCATGCATGGATTTATCACAATAAATTTACATGACACACGATCGCGTTATCGTATAGGTTTTGATAAAATGTTTGGATAGTAGCAGCAACCCCGGTCACCACCACAATCCTTTTTTGCGATTTTTTACGAGTCAATTAGAGGCTGTTCACCCTCTCTGCTGCTGGTAATACCCAAACTGAACATTAAAATGGGAAAAGGTTACCTGACCACTGCTCTATTTACACAGCAGAATTATGGGCTAGTCCTACATGTAAGACCTTGACGCTGATATTTATATTGTGGGCGTCAAGGTCTTACAGCTTAACTAACGGCGCTGTGTAGCGTGTTTTGATGTCGACTAAATCGTTACAAAAGTCAAATTTTCAGGAAGATTTCACACAACTGACAACTAAAATAACGGCGCTTTTCTACAAAGTAAAGTCATAATGTTTTAGCCGGACTTTACTTACTCTGATGTTTTTCTCTCTAATTAATTCAAATTCTCAAAAAAAGAAATGGACCTGTTTTCAAGTTTCGTTGGCCTACATTTCAGCCGGGAATGCCGAAATCGGGTTAAGTTGAAATATTATTCTTTAACGAAACGAATAAAAATATATTATTCCCATTGGAACTGTAAGCAACAGTTCGCTTCATTCAAGAAACATATCTCCAACATGTACCTACTTGAACTTACTTCGGCATACCTCGACTACCGTCGCATAACGACTAATTTAAATGTATGTCAAAGGAACGTGTAAATGGGTCCATTTGCTGGTATCATATTTTCATTCCGCCAGGATAAATACAGCACAGTAAGTATATTAATTACACATTAATTAGTGGAAGAGTTCGATATAGACTGCCAAGTGTGTGAGATGTTCCTAAAACTTTGATTACTCATTCCGATGTCAACGACATCGGAGCACGCTATACGAGGCCGTTATTTGTATATTAAGACATAGCGCTAAAACAAAAACATGTGCTATGTCTTACATAGTACGACTAAATTCTGGGCAATCCTAGAAGCCCTCATGTGGATTAAGGACAACAACATACCTAAAGCAGTGATAATAAGTGACTCGATGAGCGTCATTTCATCGTTACTAAACAATAATACTAAACAAGAGAAAATTTCCTCAGGCAAACATATTTATCAATCAAAGAATTATATAATAACAAACAACAAATCGAACTCAAGAGGATACCATCCCACATCGACATTCAAGGAAACGAATTAGCTGACCAAATAGTGAAACAAAAGCTAAAATAACCAACTCATATAACCATCAATTACAGTGTCAGCGAACTTCAAAGTATAACGAAACACTTTACTGAATGCAAATGGCAGGAATGCTGGAACCAAAAACACCATAGGTAGGAAACTATATTCCATCCTAAAAGACATTAACAGGAATAAGAAACCATCCAAAATCAACAACTCTGATTAAAGAAACCATAACTAGAATCTACACCAGAAAAACTAAATTGGCCAGCAGCTTTGGGCAGTACATAGGACCTCAACCCAAACTGCTTCCACTGCCGGGTTTCAGAAGACCTAACACATATATTCAACACCTGCCAAAAACTAAAGAAAGAAAGTACCAAATTAAAAATGGAGCAAAAAAAAAAAGATTGGATTCCCCGTCACATACCCAGATTTTAATGAATACCAACCCAAACCTTAACCTCACATATATAAATATAATAAACTTTATACATGAATCTGAGTTACAAAATAAAATATAAGACTACAGTATCATAATTAAAGCATCCGTAATACAGCTGGTGACTTCACCACCGGACTCCCCTCTTGGTGTAACTGAGTGGGGAATTAAGTGCTGGGGTAGCATAAGGTTTACCACCCAAGTAGTGGTGTGTACCGCCAAGCGCAGGCTGATGCTGCACCTGCACCTATCACCCACTGCAGCACCCTGGGCTGTCCGGATATATGACCCGCTAAACGATGCAATAGGCCTTACCAAATGTGTTTAGCCTGACATTGAAATAGTACCTTATAATATGTGTGCAACTAGGAACATAAATAGGGGGAGAAAACAAAATTCTTTATAAAAATAGTTCTACACTTACTACTCCTTTATACCATCTATTTGACCCCTCTTTTACCCTCTTTCTCTAAACCCTACCTGACAGCCCCACATGTGTGTAACACCATTAATACCACAGAGAATATGACACTCTAGCCGAAGGTGATAGTCATACCTATAGCACGAGCATTTTTCGGTCTCTAAAATTAGAGCATATAAGGTGGATCAACACCCAAGACCATCAGGGCCCGCCACACAAAATGGCAAACAAATAAATAACTTTAGGAAAGTATGACTGCAAATTAGCTCCTAAAGGTGATCTGAAACACCAAAGACCATCAGGCCCAGCAGCAAAAGGCTGCAAATAAAACCACAATAATTCAGACACGTAGGACACTAAACTTACTCCAACATATATGGTGGTCTCAGAAGTCTACTACCATCAGGGCCAGCCACACAAGGTGTCAGACTTTACTAATTACTAAAACTGCCACCTAAGGTACCTCTATTTAGCAAAACTCTAACTTAAATTAACAGAATTTTTCATTCCAAAATGCGTAGGACGACAATTTAGGCCCGATCCACTGGAGTCTAGGATACGCCCTTTTCTACCCTCTCGTCCCTTGCCACGGCCGGACATCAAAATCAATCAGCGTGCACTGCACGCCCTTAATGCTACTGAAAAATTCAGAACAATACGTATGAGTGTGTGATGGGTCCATTCCCACTCATACGCATCTAATGCTGCTAGGTAGTGCCGACTGAAAAAATTGAGTGTGTGCTGGGTCCTTTCCCACTCACCTTGAAGCCCTCCATTAAGACAGTTGGGACCTCTATTAGTTCCACTGCCTGACGGCTTCAATTAAAATTGCTCCTTGAGCACATAAATGCCTGGGGGAAGTGGCTCTAATTCCTTCTCTTGGAGCAATTAAGTAGCCTACCATGTAGGTATAAATCAGAGGTACATGCTCGGAAAGAATGGAAATATCAAGGCAGCCTAGACTTTGTGACTAGACTGAAAGTAGCCAGGGATCTGGTACAAGATGTGATAGAAGAGGAAGTAGAAAAATTAAGAGGTTTTATTCAACCATCATATGTGAGAGTGGGAACCTTGAAAGAGGCATGTAATTGTGTTATCAAAGTCAGGTACTTTTTAGAAGACACTTTGTATTGGACAGAGTGGTCATTTGTGAAGTGGGGGCTGCACCAACTACAAAAAGGAGAAGAAATGATAAGAAAAGTGCTGAAAGAAGAGGTGAAGAAGATTAAAGATAACTGGGCTAAAGAAAGAAAGGACAAAGAAAATGGAAAGAAAATAGAGGAGTTTGAAAGACTGAATGAAAAATTGGATGAAGATGCAGGAAAAATTTAGATTGACGGGAAATCCTGACTAGATGCCAGAGATGGAAGTGAAGAAGAAGAAGAAAGTAATGATTGAGAAAGTGAGGAGATGGTGGAAGAACTGGAGAAAATAGAACCTAAAGGCCCTTTCCAGGGCCACTCAAATGCCTCAAAAAGATTTGCTTTATTGTCTAAAAAACATTTTGTCGGTTGTGTACTTGTTTGTATGTTGTTTTTTTGCATGTGTTATACATATCTCTGTCTCGCCAAAAATGTTCTAGTTCTTTTTTCCCGCTCTTTGGTCCTGATTGAGGTCAGCCCCTTGCTACATTGTTACCACCTTCAGTCCTGTGACGTCACCTTACATGTTCCACTCCTATCGTCCCTAGACAGTCGCAACACTTTTTGTCCCTCTATAGACCCATCCATGTTAAACTTCCCTATGTTAAATTCCCATTGTCCCTAGACATACCCACATTGATCAATATCCCTTTGTCCCCAGAGTAACGGGACCCTGTTTTTAATGGCAACTCCCAGTGTCCCTAGGATGCCCCACTATACTACTCAAGAGGCAGTAAAACATCATCCAGCGCTACAAAAATCTATCAGAGCAATTATCATAGGTCCATCTGGGTATGGTAAGACGCAGTTATTACTTAATTTGATAATGAGATGGCTCAAATGGGATAAGTTGTATTTAGTAGCTCAGACAGTTGATGATCAGAGATGTTACGAGGTGCTTAAATTTTTTAATGAAAATGCAAAATTGTTGGACGAAGATAGTAATTATACTATTAATTTTATTACCGGTATTGATGAAGCCCCATCTGTGGATGACCTCGATTGATTTATTAATAATCTCGTAGCATATGACGACATAATTCTTGACAAACAATCAAATCCAACTCGGATATTTTCTCGAGGCAGACACAAAAAACACAGACGCGATTTATGTTAGTCAGTGATATACACAAATACCTAAAGTGATCAGAGATAACTGCAATATTTTAGTTGTGTTTAATGGAGTCGATACACACACTCTGCGAAACATTCATCAGACTTCCGGAGACATGGACATGATAACTTCTTTACAAAAGCACAATCTACGCCACGTGGATTTATAACAATAAATTTACATGATCCTCGATCACGATATCATATAGGTCTTGATAAAATCTTTAGTTGAGATATTGATATAATAATGATTTAATTACTCACACATTTATAGCAGCAGAGATGGTGCGACCACAAATGAGTGTCTCGACGGGTAAACAAAATTTTAAAAAACACGAACGACAAAAAGATAATGTAACACAATAAACTAACCCAATTAGAGAAACTCTCGCTTTTAGGTAGAGGCTTCGGTTTGACGTTATTGACCTTTTTTTTTCAATTTTTTTCGTATGAGGTTTCATGTTCATAAATGGACTTTAAAGCAAGTGGTCTGTTCACCCTCTCTGCTGCTTAATTTCAAAACCTGGAATGGAGGTTCCAACTGTACAGCCATATTCAAATACTGGTCTAATTAAACCACTGAAACTAATTCGTTCACATTTTGTGGGCAGGTTGGATAATGATGATGATTGTTGTTGTTGCTATCGGAAAAACTTCGAACGGCTTGATGTTCTGTAATATCGCTACTTGTGCGTAGCTTCCGTAACTGCTTTTTAATAACGCCATGCTGTTGCTTTGATATTGGTGCAATTACATTGGATTCAAAATGGCTACGAAGTGTACGTCAAGTTAGCTGAGGCTTTCGTTTTTAATTGAATAATTTACTCAAACTTGAATAGAGAATGGCAAGACAGGTATTTCAGGATGTCTGATTTGTGCCCTGACAAAGTGCTGCCTCATACTAAATTACTCCAATTCCTGTGTGCCGTGCATTTTCAATTATTTACACTGTTGCATGAACTAACAAGATTGGGCTTGTTCAACAGGTCAACCGCCGAATAACTCCAATGTTGTTTTAAGTTTGCTTGGTGTAATTTACTAATTTGCATGCAGAAGTCTCAACTATCCTAGGTAAGTCTGTGCTTTATAACTGCATTTATGCATTTATAATTAACATTTTCTGGATCTGTAAATAGTTTGTCACATTCAGTTTGAGATGGTAGTTTTTACATGTATGTATAGATATATAGCGGAGGAAGATAGAGATCATGTTAATGCTTGTAAGTATATCATCCTCAAGTAACGTAGTCTTTTATCTGCATAAATGCCGCATACAGGGAAGTGGTTTATATGTAGTAACTATGACAAACATATACAGTAGAGGCCATTTGAATAGTTGCTAGTTATGAACCCACCCCACCAACCTCTTTCTCCTGTTCCTCAATGTGATACCGCGAATAAAACTTTAAAGGGTGTGTTTTTGTGTACTGTAATGTTTCTTAAATGCCAAATTCACATTGTTAATATTCAGCTGGAAAGTTGTCATTTCTGAATCTTATACTTCTCATGCATCTCAGAAATAGCTTGAATAATAATTTGCAAACAGCATATTTACAGCTTTTCTTTCTTCATTTTTCAACCTTTTTTCCATCACTCACTATCCCATCATTATGAATGTTTGATACAGTTAAACACACCTGCACACATTAGACACACAACTAATCTTGATTGTGTGATACAGTCATATTTGCACTGACAATCTGCAGGTCTTGGACTGGCAAGCAACTTGTTTATTTATTCATTGATTGCCAAGTTATTCTATAATTTCAAACATGCATCTGGATTTAATGGGATGAAACCAATGACTTGCCCCCCCCCCCAATCAAAATAATTACTACCACCATTTTTTTAGTACTAGAGCTGGGTATTAATTTGGTGATCATTCAGTGACAAACTATACTCCTTGTGGCCAATAAACTCTAGGATAAAGGCCTAGATAAACATAAACCAAAACTCCAAGAGGTCTCTATTATTCTCTGATGAAGTATGTAAATTTTTTTTTTATAAAGAATAGGACTATGGATGGAACAGGCTGAAAATTTAAGTTCTATCAGGCTTATTAACAGTCACAAAGTCATATAGCAGTAAAAGAAATTCAAGGCTCATATCAGCTGCATCACTTCAAAATAATAACTCCATGATTTAGTGGTACTGTGCAATTGGATAAATATTCTTAATTGAACTATTTTGATACAATTACAGATATTAGAGATTTTTTGTTAAGATTTTATATTAAAATATTTGTTCAATGATAGACTGAGAAACATTGGCTGACATTTAATTATGTGTACCTATGGGTTAACTTCAAACAGAGCCATGAGAAATACTGTATAGTTGTAACAATGATAACTAACTTTTGTACAAAGTTTTGAGAAAACACTCAATAATTCTACAAAATAACAAATAATCTATGAATAGAGCCATGAGAAACACTGAGTAACTTTATACTCAAGCTTTATCTGCAGAAGTACATGCATTATATGTAGCAAACCATTAAATAAGTCAGAAATCTTACAAATAAATCAGGCTGAAAAACAGATGAAAGGAAAAGGGAGAAAGATGTGTAACTGTACTTTTACCATATACTGGTGGGCTCTCTGAAAGACTACAAAAACATCTTCAGAAAGCATGGAGCTAATGTCATCCACAAACCTATGTGGAGAGAGATAGGGAGAGATTTGCCTGCAAGATTTTTTGCAAGTTTTTTTTTTAAAGGCATGTAAATAGTTAGTCATATCTTTGCAATGCATAAAAATGATAAATGTGTCAAAATACTAAAAAAGAGTTGATCTGTTTCATGCATAACTAACTTGTAATTGATTGACTGCTCATTAGTCTTGAGTGTTCACTTCAGAATGCACTGACAATCAGCTGGCGTTTACTTTTAATGTGTACTTATAATGTTGTCATTTTAATATGCCTTAAAAGAATCAATTATTTGAAAACTGGAACAAGTTATTTATGCTGGACAAAGTACATTTTAAGTTATGGTGTTGCCCTCAAACTTAAGTCTGACAAGAAAATGTTGAATTCTTGTGCAAATTTTATGACAATTTAAATTCCAATCAGGACAAGTATAAAATATTTTTCTTTTGGTATTTTTTTTTTTATCCAAGGAGAGTATAGTGAGATACATAAATATTTGTTGTAGAATGTTTCATTGTAAATCTTTATGATAATTGAGATTGGTTTGGT
The DNA here is from genome assembly GCA_028554795.2 of Sinohyriopsis cumingii. Taxonomy (NCBI): domain Eukaryota; kingdom Metazoa; phylum Mollusca; class Bivalvia; order Unionida; family Unionidae; genus Sinohyriopsis; species Sinohyriopsis cumingii. The sequence goes on from CM068830.1 coordinate 53,442,022, forward strand.
CAAGATGCCGTCTTGTTCTATCTGGACTGATTCAAATATGCATATTTTCCTTGAGCTGAACAATAAAACCAAGAAAAAATGCCTATTGTGCATTGTATTAAACAGTACCATGTATTATCAAACAGCTTGTCTTACACCTGAAGGTTACTGGTATTAATTAGAACAACTTTATTTTGTGCTTGCTGGATTTTATTGGCATATATATTTTTACTGGATTTTAAATCTGGGTTTCAGGTTTGCACCAAAAGTTATTTAGAGCTTCATATACTTGCACCTACACTACTTGTATGCAACACTGAATTACACATACAATGCTGTCATATGCACTGCACTATTCTTAATATGCAACAATGAAAGTGATCTGGATTTGCTTTGCAAGGCTAATACCATTATTGTTGACATGTTCCAGGTTTGGTTTGAGTTACCTGTATCGGATGTCACAGATTCTGAGAGTGAGGAAAGTGATGACAGTCGGCGAACTGCAACAAAGCCGTTCATAGCACTGAAGAGTGCCATACCATCCCTTGATTTGTCTAAGTACAAGTGTGAAACTCATCTGTCATCAGGTTTGTCATCAGCTGTGGAGATTGACGGCTTCCCTGGTCATTACCAAGATTACTGTGTATACCAGTCGCATGCATCATACTGGATCTCTCACTCTGTCGGTAACAAAGAGCTTGAGGCTTTGACCAAATCACAATCGGAATATTTGTTAAAGGCAAATATGGATCAAGGCAATTCTAGTAATCAGGTATATACGTGGTCTGAATCCTGATTTTTTTATGAAGTGTAACATTGAAATATTACCTTCCATCAGCGTGTTTTATTAGGACTTTGTCCATTAAACTAAAATAGGTAAGTAAGGTGCATGTAACTTGCATGCTTCATATGGATAAATAATCTATTTAATACCAAACATGCACAAATGATACACACTACTTTGCCTGCTGATGAAATGTACTACCCCACCCCATAAGTATTTTAATGAAAGATCAGACAACTAGGTTAACAGGTCTTAAGGTCAAATAAATAGTTTCCATTTGAATGTGGCATCTTTATAGTATTCAGCAAACTGTTTCATATTCCTATTTTATCTTAGTTGTTTTGCACAAAGTTCAGTCACTGTTTGGAATGACACTTAAAGGTGTCAGCATAGATACTGCTTAGCTTTTTAAATTTGTCCAGTTAACTATAAAAAAAATCATCTGGCTGATATGCAGTTCAGTCCTTGAAACTTATTTTTTACTTCAAATAAACTGTTATCCTATTATAATGATGAGGAAAATTATTTTTTCTTGGGGGGTGTATGTTGTTGTTGTTGTTGTGGGGTTTAACGCCATTTTTCAGCACACGATAGGCTATACATGGCGGCCAGTATTAATGGTGGAGGAAGAACCCGGGAAAACCCCAGAAAGAACCACCGACCCACGAGAAGCTACTGGCAAGCTTTCTCACATACCCACATTGGCTGAATCTTTGACTCGAACCGCCGCAGACAGAGGTGAGATGGCAGTGATCCGTAACGAAGAGCGCTTTAGACCACTCGGCCACTCGGGGCCCCCGGGGGGTGTATGTGTCAAATGACTCTTCAATTTTGAAGTTTTGAATTCTATTGAGAACCCCATATGCATGTACATGTATATGTGTGTGTGTGTGTATGTGTTTTTGTGTTTGTATGCAGACATCAAAGAAGACACATAAGTAGTTTTCATCTGAGTATGTGGTGCAGAAATACGGATTGAACAGCTTTATCTAATGCCAGATCATGCATATAAGATAAAATGGGTATTCACTAAAGCAAATCATTTACATTTCTCTTCCAACAGACTGTATCATCTGCTAATGAGAGTCAAGATGACATGAGGAAAACATTTTCGTCTGATGAAGCATGGCAGTCAGAGACTACAGAAACATCACATGAAGGTTGCTTTAATTACGGTCTTTAAAAAATTGGTGACTTTAAGGGCACATTTGTTCTCCAAATATTTATAAAAGAATTTTTCAAACATACCATTAGTTGCTGATTATTGTATTTGATGAATATGCATCTTTAAATGTTACCATGAAGGATGAATAGTGCAATCATTTGCACAATAAGGTGGGTGGGTGTAGGGTGGATTGGGGGTAATGGTATGTTGGTCCAGTTTTCAGTCATTGCAGTTTTGGGTGAAAATAATTGTTTCTGTACCGTTGTCCCATTATCCAACAAATACATGCAAATATAAATCAGCTGAAATCAACTCCTACATTGTTCTTAAATAAAATTTAATGCAAAGTTTCAACAATATTTTTGTTTTTCCCAGGTAACTTGGGACTGTCTCAGTACCCACTGGAGGATGCTTCCCAGAGTTCCTCAGTTCAGGACAGTGCCCAAGACGAAGCCGTCCACTCTGCCATCATGGAGGTATCTACAGAACTGGTCAGTGGAAATTATTCCATAGCAAAGTATGCAGCAGGAGGGAGTGAAAGCTCAGAGATTTCAGATGAAGAAAATGCTAATAAAGGAGAAGGGGGAGGTGGGTGTGTTGCTCGTTACCCTGAGTCATCAACAGGGCTGTCTGATTCAGACTGGAATCCTTATTCAACTGAGTCAGATAACAACATGTCACCAAGACAACAACCAAAACAAAAGATAAAGTCATATTCTGATAGTGAAGTCAAGACTAGAGCTTCTGAATCAGATGATTTTGAGTCAGGTCAGCGAAAACCACTTAGGCTGGAAGATGCTATCAATACTGTGGCAGAAGTGAATGGAGCGCGATTGAGAGAGCATAGTGCTGATTTGATACCAGTTTCCAGACTTGAGCAGGAATTGAACAATGACAGCAGTGAAAACAAGTTTAGTTCTTCTGATAACAGTAGACCAAGTTCCAAGTCTCCATTTTCTTATGATGGTCGGATCAGCAGGTTTGAAAACTACCCATCATCTGATGCTCGAGAATTCTCAAGTGATAACTCAGAAAGTGACATGGATCATATTAATCTTAAAAACAGCAAATTTTATCCTGAAGAACATGTTGAGGATTTTAAGCTTGAGAAACTAGACATTTTGAAATATAGGCTAGACAATAAATGGCAGAAAAGCTCAGCTGTACCCATTTCTGCTTCAAGCCAGGTAACAGATTTGCCAAAGGAAATGGAGATTAATAAAGGTTTTGCTGAGCAAAGGAAGGCAGAGAGTAAAATGGCTTGTGGTGATGTTGGAGCAGGAAAGAAAGATACAGATAGATTGGAAAGATTACAGCATGCTGGGAAAAATATACAAGAATTAATTGAGTCAGAATCCTTGCAGAGAGCAAGAACCCAGTCTCAGTCAGCTGATGGTGGAAGAGAGACAAAAGTTCTTGAGAGACGTGACTCTGGGGAGCCCATTCCTAGACTTACGAGGTCAGAGTCACCAGAACCAAAACTGTGCAAAAGTGCAAATATGGCATTTCAGAAGGAACGAGATGTGACCTCCACTTACGTCTCTGTGTCTGAAAGGGAGAAGCTTATGACAGAGAAAACAGATGGTAATGCCATCAAAGATAAACTTTTATCATCTCAGTCACCTACACCAAGATCTCCTAGTGATGAATCTCTAAAGAGAATGGCTAAAATGCTTGAGGACACAAAAAAACAGGTCAGAGAGGCGGTGACTCCTATCATGAGACCTGATCCATCAGGAAGTGAGGAGAGATTCTCATTGCGAGAAAGATACTCAATTCCAAGCCAACAGCGAATTGGAGAAAATATTTTAACTGCATCACAGGAAAAGAAAGATGTTTTCAGTATTTTAATGAAAGATGACCATACTAAGCTTCAGAAGTCGCAAGATCTTGACAGTCTGCCTTCTTTGACCAGTTTAGAAGTGGAAAAGCTCCTTCGAAAATCAGATGACTATGGGCAGAGACACAAGTCATCAGGACCACTAGTTTCTTCCTATTCTAGTGATGAACCAGCTGTCAAAACAGCTCCCTCAGCTCAGTCCAAGTCCACGGACAGTGGAAGCCCACAAACATCAGCCTTTAATGCGGTTGACAAAGCTGGTGATGCACAGTTAACAACAGATGGCAGAAGTGTGCCAGCATCAAAGGGAGAAAATGATGAGCACTTGCGATTAAGGAAGTATTCAGAGAGTAGTGAAAGTTCTGAAGATTCTCTACACAGACAGATTCAAGAAGTGCTTGCTGGTACTTCGCGTTTGGAGAGAATCAAAGCTACTTCTGTTTGGAATAGCCCAGGTGTCCCTTATACTGGCACATTCCAGCTAAGGAGTCTTGACTATAATCGACTACAAAAAGACCTGGAGGAGATTCAGGTTAGTCTGCATACCATGGATAATGGTGGTGGCAAGCCTAGAAGAGATGGTGGAGGTCATCTTCAGTGCCATGAAGTTAATGGAAGAGAATCATTGAATAATAGTTCAAGAGAACAGGACAAGTCGTTGGGAACCAATTCCAATCCTGAAAGTGCACAAGATCGCAAGTTTCTTTGGGACCATGCTGCTGACTTTGGTTATGATGAAAACTACTCAGGTCAGTTCATAGGAAATTTAACAGAAACTGACACAGAGTCTTTGTCACAGAGGTTGAAGAATATACAGAAGAGATTAGCAGCAAACTCATCTGGGGATGATGGACTTGGATATACAGGTGGGACAAGTGCCACTGAGCTAGATGTACAAGAACTTGAGCCAGATGTAGGTTTAGATGACCTTGACAAACGTAGTGCACAAAGTCCAAGTGAGTATCCAAATCAAGATGTGGAATCAATTATTGCAAGATATCGCTCAGATCGCCAACAATTACAAGATAAGTTTCAACCTGAAAATGATGGGCGATTTGCACAAGAGCATAAAATGCTTGATCAGGAGCCTAACATGCCAGAACAAAAACCCAGTGCTGATGAAAGGAAAGGAAACTCTCCAACAGAAGTATCTGTGAGAACAAGAAAGAAGATTACTGAATCCTTGGAAGCACCAAAGCCACAGACATCACCAGATGAAGGTTTAACAGCTAGAGTCAATAAAATTCTAAATTCTGAGCCTCAGTTGTATAAGCCAGTCACCCTTGACAATGGTAAAGGCCTAGCAGATGAAGTCACAAAAATTCTTAAGGAGGGACACCCTGAGAAGCAAGTTCATGGAATTTTAGAAGAGGCTATGGTCCACGAAAGAGAAATGATAAAGAAACTACTTGAGAGACCTAAGATGGATTCCAGTCATGACAGTGTTAGTTTTGATAACAGTTTGACTGTTCCAGAAGAGAATATTCGACGGCAGCTTGAATGGTCAATGCTAAGTTCTCCTGGTGGACCAAAGCATAGTGGTGACCATCTTGGGACAGATTATTCACCAATCAAACCAATGGGACCATTCAATGCATTCAGTAATGCCAAAACTTTCCTATCATCACAGCTGGAAAAGATGTCACAGCAGACTTTTGATAAGAGCATTGAGCTGCACACACCCTATCGCCAGGCAATAAAATGTTACCCCGTGTATGGTTTAGTGAAAGATGAGGGAGACAATACCAGTAGCCAAGTGTCAAGGGGAGTGAGAGAAGCATGGATCCAGCCAGGAGACAGAGATAGTACTGTTCAAGGCAGAGATGCTGGTTTGCCTAGGGGAGTTAACCCATCAAGAGACCCTTTGTCACAGTAAGTGCATGTAATATCAGGTTACCATGGTATTGATATACTTCATTATCAGACCCTGGTCATTTACTTTTCAGATGTGATCAGTTGATTATAGTTATAATTACATACTTTTGGGCAGAGAAATGGATTATAATTCATTTTTAATGTAATCAGCATGTTGCTGTTGATTATCTTTGTATGCAGAATTATTATATTTCAGTCTGTGATTTGTGCATTTCAGGAGTGAAAAAATTGTGTTTAATATATTTGTAAGTAAAATATTTTATATTTAGTGGAAAAACATACAGATACTCCTGTTTACCACTTGAACTTTTGATCTGTCGGTCATTATGAGAAGTAAGAGTTCTTAATATTCACTGATTTCCACTGTTGCATCATGAACTCTGAGCTTGAAACATTCCACAGAGGTTCCACTGATTTGTTAACTCACTTCCTGTGTATCATTTTTGGAAATTCAAACCTTAAATATTAAAATAATGTGAACATTTTAGTTCAGTAAAACCTGTTATGAGCAACCACCTGTCATTTAGGATCACAGTCATAATGCATGGATTGATTTTATTATATAAACGCTCTGTTGTGAGCGACGACCCACTGAACACAACCAGCGACCATGATGTCTTGGCAAAATATGCATTTCAACACTGCTATGAATGACTGCATCGCAAAAACAAGAATAAACTCTTCCAACCTTTATTTAAATTTAATCCCTTTAACAACGACCGCTTATACTGTTTTAAAAAAAGAGGCTGGCTACTGATGTCTAAATTTTTGTAGGTATGCTTATTGTGTTTTATAGTTTCTATTGTAAAAAAGACTAAAGTACATGTTGATTATTTCTGCACTTAGCCTGGTTCCCGGCCTTCTAGCATCCATATGTACGAGTAGAACTCAGTATCCCCATGGATGACCATATTGCAAGAACATAGACACCACTAACCTATATGTTATCATTTTATAACAATGACTGCCTGATTAGTAACAATTGTTAGATAAACATAAAAAGAACACAAAAAAGGATTGCGGATACTGTTGATAAATGCTGCAGTCCAATAATCTTGCCTGATACCCACATGGTATATTTTTACTATTTTATCACCCACATTAGAGATCACTCCTTTCATAAAGCCATCTTTTCACTTCTATTCCACCACTAATTTATTGTGGTTTCTAAAGATCTTAAATGGTTGCCTTTATTTATTTCAGAGTTAGGTCCCTTTTATTAGCTCAAGTCTCTCATTGTTTCCTTACTTTTCATGCTAAATGGAAGTCCCTATATGGCTTGGTTACATGCCTTGTTCCCCCAAAATTAGTAACAGGAGAGTGGTGACTAAAATGAGTTTAAAAAAAAGAATTAGTCATTTAGAGGAAATTCATACAAGCGATTGAATTTGTTTTGTTTGTTAGGATTGCTTTTTTATTTACATGGCTGTTATTATTATCCATTTTGTTTAAAATCCAGTGAAAGATTTTTCCTTACTGAGAGAACTGGTAACTCAGGTAGAGGTGGTTACAATGAAGATGACCTGTCATCAAGCAGACACCAAAGAGCTTTGAGTGATCCATTTGAAATGGATCCTAATCGGAGAGATTTAAGCAGGTATTTTATGTAGCCTCATTGTTTATCTTAATAACATTGGTATACATAATGTTTGTGTGATTGTGTTTGTGTTTATATATATATATATGCTTGCAGTGATGTGCACTATGTATCATTATGTCAGATTTTGTAATATTTTAATTTACTGTATTTGCATGTCATTCATTGTATATTTTTGACAAAGTAAATTCCAAACTTTTTTTTCTTATCATTGGCACTGAGTATTTAATAAATGGACATATAATAAAAAAAATACTTACAATGTATATGGAGACAAGTTTTTTCATTATATATATATATATATATATATATATATATATATATATATAGATATTAACACAAGTGTGTTTCTATGCACTCTGACACAACAGGGTCTGTACAATATTCAGAAATTTTGCATCGAAATGAAGTCTTTAAGAGAAGTAATTACTATTGGAATTTGTTGCTGATGATGTCATATCAATGCTGATGAAAATCTCCAGTCATTCACTTTATGGATAAAGACATATAGAGCCATTATCTGTATATCACAGTGAAGAGTGTAGTGGGCTTCAAATGACAGAAATTTAAAATAAAAATTAAAGAAACAAAGAAAGTAGATCTGATATGCAAACATTCAGGGAAAATTGAAGAATTTGACCTTGAGTATGTCGCTTTCACTTCTTATTCACTATCATTTTGATCTCGAGTCAGTCACTTTCAATCATAACTCATTTTGAGCTAAAAGAGGTAAAATAAAAAGAATATTCTGAAGAAATTGCAATATGAAGATCCACACCTTGCACCAATGTAATTATGGTTTAATGTATGCATACTCACTGATTGTACCAATGTAATGATGGTTTGAATGTATGCATACTCACTACTTGTACCATGGTTTGTAATCCAGCACCCTTTATTCAGCCTGAAAATAAATGTTCTTGGTTTTTGTTTCTTGTAAAGTTACAGTCAATCCATCTTTATGTTTAAAGGCACTTTATTTTTTAAAAGAATGAGATAAAAAACATTAGAGGCATATTTCAAAATGTTCATGGAAACTAATCCTTTTTGAAAACATTATATTGTTTTGAATTTTTAATATTAGTTTAAGTCCATTTAAAAATAAAATTACAATGAAACATAACTTTATGCTGTGACAGAAACCAAGTAATTGACCTCCTGGATAAGTGCAGAGGCTGATAGTCATCCTCATCACCCAGTTATATGTACATCATGTAGTGGTGTATGTTTATATTATTATATTTGGATTCCATACATTTGGGTTGGTCATTTACTTTGATACTATAACACGTACAATTTCAGATCTGTATGACCTCAGCATTTCTCATCCAGTTTACATGATTTGTTTTCATCACTTATTTAGAAGCTCACAATCAATAACCAACTTATTTTTCCAGGACAGAATTGTACAAAAAAGTTAATCTAATTAGTGTGAGGATCATTCTGTATTTTTCCATGAGGTCATTGTTTGCTATGCTAGCACACTTACTGTACAAAACATTCCATATCATTCACCAGCACTATATTGTCATTGATTTGTCTTTGAATTGTCATTTTTTGTGTTTGTAGGATGCTATTGATGGGAACAATTCATTGCAGACCATTTATAATTGAACTGATTACATTTTTTTGTCTCTTAAGTTTTGTTATGTTCAGTTCTGCTCCAAATTAGGGCTGTTCCATTAAAACGTACATAGGATCCAGGGAAGGCACTTTTAAAAAAAGGTACTCACCCATAGATGCAATTTAAAATTGTCTGATCATTTTAATATGAACTCTGTGAATCAAAGTATCCTGGCATATATTTTTTAAAAACTGCCTTCCCTGGGTACCATGTATGTTTAAATGGAACAGCCTTATAAGGGTTGAAGCCAATCTTGCATATTTTCCAAATGATGAGCCTTGAAGCCTGTCATCTGATGCCATTGTGTATTTTAGATCACTTGGCCACCCAGGGCCCCTGCCAGTCTTGTATATCTTAAATTTATTGTTTCATGTATTTATGAGCTGCCAGTTTTTGAATAGCCCAATTTCCTATTGAGCCCTCTTGGGCAGAAACTTTACATATTGATAACTTTGGCATCCATATGTATGCCCAGTATACACCTATCTTTGTATCCATCCATACCCTCGCTAAGGTCAATGTTAAAGTTTTTAGCTCATCTGCTTAAAGGCCAAGTGTGTTGATGTATGATTCTTTGCCTGTCAATCATCATCCATTTCGAATTGCTGTGTACAGCCTCTCAAAAGCCATAAAAGAATTTGAACAGATTTGATGGAAAACATTGTAGAAGGAAGCTCTTTGTCCAGATTACACAGGTTTATTATCAAATTTGGTAACTGTTACTAAAAACAAAAATTCATAAATGGCATATCAAAACAGCTTGACAGAATTTGACCAAATTTGAATGTAAGCATCCTTGCATGAAGGTCTTTCCAATTTTTTTTATTTTATATTAATATGCCATCATGTATGGTCACCATTATAAAAACTGAAAAAACTTATTGACTTATTCTCAAAAACTGCTCAGTGGAATTTGATGAAAGCATCCTGTCATTGAAGTCCTTCAGATTTGTTAAAATTATGCTGATCTTCAATCAGATATTGCTGTATTAAGACCACGATGTTTACCAGAAGTTTAGAACATGTACACAGTATGCAGTAATCAAACTGATGACGTTGAATCTAATTGAGTTGAATGACTTCTGCGAACTTCTCTGAGTTTGACCAAATTTGACATAAACCATTCAGGTACGAAGGATTTCCAAATGTAAGTAGATGATTCTATTTTGCATTACAAATATGACTACCATTACTAAATACATAATTTCCTTTTAAATGACTTTTCAAAAACCACCAGTGGAAGCATCTTGGTGTGAAGGACTTTTATGATTCTGATCGACCTTGAAACAACTTCTTCTAAAAGACACCTAACATTATTTTTGCTTGATTTGATAGAAAACATCTTAGATTTATTTATATACTGACACAGCATAGTGGCCATTACTAAAATTAGAAAGATACCTATACTACCTTAATCTCATCATGTGACCAACTCTGACAGAAAGCATCCTGCATCGAGGCCTTTCAGTATTTGGAACTATGGATGAATGTGTAAAAGCTGCAGAAATACTGAAACATATAATATATGCAGTCAACAGATTTGAAGAAGTTTCTCATCAAAAGATTCCATTGATCCATAATGTTTTGGCCAACTTTTCTTGCATTTTGTTATTTGGCAAATATCAGCCTCTTGTTTAGACTAAGCTGACTAATATTTCTTCCTAAGTAAAGGTAGACTTGATAGTAAGTGATTGTCTTGTGAGACAATATGGCCCCTTATGTCCACAAGTTTAAATACCAATGAAAATGTGATTTTTTTTTTTTAGACTATTGAAATTTAGGCCCATATAAATAAATAATTGAACAGTACCATATATACTTGCTTATAAGTAGAGTTCAACTGAAAACCTCACAGACCCCGATATTCTCTTGCAAAATTTTGGGCAGATCTGGGTTAATGCAGTTTGTTTTGATTAATCAGTATAACAATTAACATAGATCCTGATCTGCCAGCACATCATTTGTCAAATCTGAGTCTGTATTGTTTGCAGTTAGATTTGACTTCTAAGCAAGTACATATGGCACCCTATTTAATCAGACCATATCCTAAAGTTAAACTACATTTAACAGACTTCTCAGTGGTCATAATTGGGAGGTTTTGCTGTATCTTCTGAATGCCTTCAATATGCTGGACAGACTTGAACAATAGTCTGGTTTTCAACCTGTCTTTACATTGTGATACATGTAAAAGGGAATGCAGGGAAATTAGTTTAACATACTACCGTCTCCTTTGAAAGAGAGCAGTATCATGCTCGGTCCAAATCAGAAGAAGCTACTATACTACCAAGTGACAGTTTGAGCCAGTACAGTATAACTTCTGACCAGTCGATAACAGACAGAAGACCTGCCTTTGATTCACCTCCAAAATATCAGTGAGTTTTCTCCCTTTGATAGCTAATTTTCCTTTCTTGCTGAGTACATGTAGACATTTAATTTACATTTTATAAAGATTTGAAGTGTTTAGATTGTATTTGCATCCACATTTGTTAGTTACCTTCATGAAAAAACAGGCTGTTTTATGTTTATGTATGTTGAACCATCCAGCCTGGCTTTTCAGAATACTGAAGAGCTTATGGGATGGTCTGTTGTCCATTGTCCATCCATCCATTAGCATAAGTTTCTTTATTGCTACTCCTTCTAAACTACTTGTTGGATTGCCATGAAGCTTTACACACACACTTGTTTTATGGTCCTAATGAAAATGGGCACACAGTGGCCATCATGAAAATCTCTTAATTGCTGATCCTCCTGAATAGATTGTCATATGATGACTGGGTTTTCACAAAAAGACTTCTTATCATGTAAAGTTGGTAGCAAATGAAAATGAGGCTAGTCTGATGTTAAGTATTGCTGCCACAGCTACCATCTTGATAAGCCCACAGTGACCATCTTGGAAATATTGTTTTTGCTACTCCTCCAGAATGTATGGTCATATCAACATGTTTTTTTTTTGCTAAACAACTTCTTATGATGTCTGGTTGGTTCTAAGTGAAATGGTGCCAATATTTAATATGACCACAGTGGCCATCTTGAAAATCTTGTTATTTTCTCTTCTCTTAATGACATGATGGTTTTCACCAAAAGACTTCTAATGATGTCTAGTTGGTCATAAATGCAAATGGTGCTGAGTTGTTGGCCAACATGGCTGTCATAGGAGCCATATTGAAATATTGCTATCACTAATCCTTCTGAAAGGCTGGTTGCATCAACAAACTAAACATCTTGTTATGATGTCTGGATTTTTCCTCATGGTTCCATTCAGACTTTTAATAACCTGGCCATGGTGGCCATCTTGAAACTCTTCTTACCACTATTTCTTGTGAATGTAAGGTCATATCAGCATTGGGTTTTCACTGAAAGACTTATGATGCCAAGTTAGTCAGGAATAAAAATGGTGTAAATATGACTTCTAACTGCAAGACAATCTTGTCACTACTTCTCGTTGATGGCTGGTCATACTGACATTATTCTTTCACTAAAAGACTTCTTATGATGTCTTGATGGTAGCAAATTGAAATTAGTTTGTAGAGCGTCAGTCCCTTCAAGGGACTCTGTTTTAATTTGTCATCTAAAAAGAATTCATGACTTATGACCATATTGCCGTCATGGTGTCTTCAGGATATTACATCACCATAATGTGTCATATGTAATTAATTAAAAATCACTATTAGTCACATTTACTTATGAGTAGTATGTAGTAGAATTAACTTTGCTTTGTGTGCTGTAACATTGGTTTGCAGTGTCAGCTTTGCTTGTTGTTTTGTCATTATTTGTGTGCTATACATTGGATGTAAGTCAAATCTGCATCAGAAAATATTGCCAAGAATGATTAAAACGTGAGATAGAAAGATTATGAGGACCAGTAGATATTTTCTTCCTCGTAATATGTTTCAAATTTAATCATGAATACCCAGTAATATATGGGAAATGTGCTTCAATTTTGAATTTTCTGTCTTTCAAAGTAAACTTATAACTAGTGCTTCTCATACTGTGGTACCTGAGAAAATGAGCTCAATGCTTATCTTAACCATAATCACTGGACCATGAAATATACTTGACACATCTTAATACTAAGTCATATCATTTGGCATGCAATGATGTCTGAGAAAATTGTTGTTGTTGTTGCTATAGGGTTTAATGCCATTTTCAGCACAAGATAGGCTATACATGGCAGCCAGTATAACTGGTGGAGGAAGAACCAAGGAAAATCCGGGAAGAACCACTGACCCACGAGAAGCTACTGGCAAACTTTCTCACATACCAACGTTAGCTGAACCTTAGACTAGAATCCATGCAGACAGCAATGAGATGGTAGTGATCTGGAACGGCGATCGCTTTAGACCAAATACATATGCATCCTTGAATGCCAGAGGGATCAGTCAATTTGTAAGCCAGAAGTACTTGAAATCCAATTTAAATATATGAAAAGCATAAGGATTTCTCCTTTGGATGCATTCTTCATTGACATTAAAAGTTGGGATATAAGCTTGCTACCTCCAGAATCCAGAGCTACTAAAATTCATTTTTTTCTATCTATATTATATTGACATAGGGCAGTAAGTCTTATATATATTTATATATAAATGGGAATCTTAGTGTAAGATCCATCCATCTAGGCAAGCCAGTGGTTACACATGAAGATTGGTACAGAGACTGAAGTGAAAATCTGTCCGTCCTGGCATGACTGGTATAGAAGCTGACCAGATCGCCTTTAATGCATCTGACAACCAGGCTGAGTATTCTCCCAGCTAACCCACTGTCAGCCCAGGTTCAACAAAATTGCCTGGCAGAGATAGCTTTCCCTATATTCACTGTTACCGTCATGGTATTAGCAGTGGATGGCGTTTTGTCTTCATTACCTCCATGGTTTATCCCAAAATTGGAAACAGACGATGATCAAAAACTGACAATGATCAAAAGTATTCACATAGTAAGTGTAAAGATACTTCTGTGCAACAGCATAACTCCTATCTAACCAGGGAGAAACTGTAGTTTAGTTGTGAGGCTGCCATTGAGGAGATATACTAGGTGTTGCCTGCTTTGGAAATGCCCTCCATCCCCTACTGCGATTATGACTATAAAGTCCAAGCATCAGTTAAAATCAGTGATGAGGAAAATTTCTCCATCTTTCTGGCTGCTGCTCTAGTCAGCAAAAATTGAGATTTGCAATTGATTGTCCCAACATTATTGTAACCCGTGGAATGCTTTCTTTAAGGAAACCAGGCACCAGCTACTATTCATCATCCTGATACAGGACACATTCCACTGCCAACCATTGGATAAGTATGTAACAGCAGTTAGCATGTCCGCCTAAACATTATATAAGGTGGATACAAATTTTGTTTCGACCAGCACCTGGGAGTCAACAACCCACATTGCTCGAGTCATTAACAGAGCAGCTCACCATACAATGGCTAATGCATTGACTGCCTCTGCCAATCTTGACTTGATATGTTGTGATTCATGTTTATGTGCCACATTGCTAAATCTGCTTCATGCTGTGGCTTTAAAATGGCTTCATTTTGCACACAATTGCTGTTGTGGGGCACAATTGAAGTTCAGAGGCAGGCATCTGAATAACTACCCCTCCACCTTGTTGTTCATCATGTATCCTAATTTGTAAACCCACCATCTCTGCCATAACAGATGGATGACAGGGAAAAGGGATGTTTTATCTGTTATATTTTACACTGCAAAGAGCCAACCTTATGCCAGCAGACAACAGCTAAACCAGTGTAGGAGGCAAGTCACATTTCTCTACCCCTTATCCTCCTGCTTCCTGACCTTGACCTAATGCTCCCACTGTCCTTAGATTGGTGGATGCCAGACTCTGCAGTTTACAATCACATTGGATCAGCCTATTTCTACAAAATGGATGAATGACCTTAGCCATTTCATAGTGTATTTGGATCTTGTGTATCCAACCCCCCTCCTCATTTTTCCTGATCTTCTAACAGGTGTGACATCAGATTGGAAGAAGGACCACATTATGTAGCAGGAGATACAGACACTTATTGACAAACAGGCAGTGAAGATTTATGAAAGCAAAATTCTTTGGACATCTACTATTAATGACTGTTCCTTATCCAAAATTTCAGTGGCAAGTTTTGACCAATCGTAGACCTGAGTTACCTCATTGAATTCATTCTTCCACCAAGATTCCAGGTTGTCTCTCCAATGTATGCAATCAATCTCAATCTCACAGATGCATACTTTTATGTACATATGCATCTAGTATTGCAAAAGTTTCATAAGTTTTCATGCTGCGACAAAGTTTACCAATTTGAAGTCCTTCCCATTGATCTAACTCTCTGCCTCTGGTCTTTCACCAAAATTATGGATTGCATCATCACCTTGTTCTTGTTAACATCATCTATGGCAATGGTGGTGTATTTAGACACAGACCACTACATATCCTAATGGACAAGACAATCTTGGTACCAAATTGCTCCTTTGTTAGTTTTTCATTGGATTTATGTGCTTTAGGGGTGTCTTTTGATCGACCTGTTTGTCAATGTGGAAGCACAAGCTGCCCACCTTTGTCTCACCAGTCCCAACTCAGAAACTTGGGTTGTAGATCCTCTGTCAATCATTTGTGAGGGGAGGGGTTTTGGCCATTTGCTTACTCCTCCATGGCCATAGCATGGAAATTAATACAGAAATTACTTGGTCAGTATTGCAGGGTAATTCTGATAGCTCCTCTCAGATGAGACATGTCCTGAGTAAGTTCATCATATTCAAGCTAGTAAGAGAGCTAACAAGAAGGAATATGGTCAAACTAAATCTTGTGAAACAACTTCAGTTGCAGGTGTTTCATCCTTGCCCTGTCTTCTCCTTCATGCTTGCCCTTTGTCATTACAGTCCTCCGAGAGAAGGAATTTAGACCTTCCATTGTGGAGAGAGCAAGAAGGCCCTCCACAGAAGGTTAATGAGGGAATGAGGCATGTTGTCAGCAACTAGTGGCTCTTCAGGGAGAAAATGTTGGCACCAATTACCATCATAGGAAACTGCTCCATGATAATTTACATGTTCAAGCACAGTTACAGAGGATATGTGTCATGATAAAGATACATCAGACCTATTAGCCAGTTTTGATTTGAATAGACTAAAATCTCTCACCCTGTTTCCAAAATGGAATCCATCCTGGGTCCTAACATTTTAAACTGAAAGATTGTAGAAGCTTTTGGCTGGCATTCAGAGTCAGCGTTCTTGAATTTTTATCTCACAGAGACCAATTCTGAATCTTGTGGGTCCTGTGGCTGCAGCCTTAGATGGTTACCTGACTTGATGATATGAACATAGCCTCTTAGTTTTACTGGATTCGCCAAATAGTTTAATATTGACATAACATTTAAATAATCATCTTCTTATTGTGATATAGCAGTCATGGATCATGTTTCCCTAGGCAGTGCTGCTTTAAGGTGGAGCAATCTTTCTTCCCTTGAAGAATAATTGAGGTAAAGGCAGGCTGCTCAGCATTCTCTCCACCTATTATCTATTATCCCAGTGTTAATGTGGTCAGGAATGTATTGGAAGGAGAAAGCATTTTTAGAGTAAATTAGATTTTTGTCTGAGAATACTTGCCTTACTTGAAGGCCCTCCCAACTACCCCGCTATGTTTAGCTTTAAAACTGGACAAACATAGCAGTGCCAAGGGGAGGTAATGGACAAGAGTTACTGCCCTATATGATATAGCCAGAAATGACAAATTTTCCTTTCTTTATGACTGGGTTCTGGAAGTAGCAGGCTTATATCTCTAATATTAATGTGATCAGGTAAGTAATCTGAGGAACATAATCTGCTATAAAATTTGCTGTCTTGTGGCAAGCCATTGAAATTTAGGGATTTGTCAAGGCATGGGCTTTTCTCCTGACAAACCATTGAAGTTGGGGATTTTCTCATGGCAGGCCATTGAAGATGGGGATGTTTTCATGGCAAACCAATGAAGTTGATGATTTTTTATGGCAGACCATTGAAGTTGGGGAGTTCTCATGGCAAACCATTAAAGTTAGGATTTTCTCACATCAATCCATTGAAATTAGAAATTTATCATGGCAGACCATTAAAGTTGGGAATTTTCTCATGGCAAACGAATAAAGTTAGG
Organism: Sinohyriopsis cumingii; assembly: GCA_028554795.2. Taxonomy (NCBI): domain Eukaryota; kingdom Metazoa; phylum Mollusca; class Bivalvia; order Unionida; family Unionidae; genus Sinohyriopsis; species Sinohyriopsis cumingii. The sequence continues at coordinate 53,458,990 of CM068830.1, forward strand.
ATTTTCTGATATAAATCCATTGAAATTGGAAATTTATCACAGCAAACCATTGATGTTGGGGATTTTCTCATGGCAAACCATTGAAGTTGGGAATTTTCTCATGGCAAACCATCAAAGTTAAGATTTTATCATATTACAAAATTGAAGTTGGGGATTTTCTCATGGCAAACCATTGAAGTTGGGAATTTTCTCATGGCAAACCAATAAAGTTAGGATTTTCTCATATCAATCTATTGAAATTGGAAATTTATCACGGCAAACCATTGATGTTGGGAATTTTCTCATGGCAAACCATTGAAGTATGGAATTTTTCATGGCAAACCATTGAAATTGCTCTAGTAGATATAAAATACAGTATTCATTTTGAATTTCATGTTTTTTTCTTCAAACAAACGATTTTGTTCCGTTCAGTTTAGCATCATGGTTGAAAATGTCTTCTGAACAATATTAAAAACAGACTGGAAATCATATGTTGCCAAATATTGATATGTATCCAGTATATTATAGTCTGTGGTTGACTCGTATATATCAATGAAATGACTGCTTTCTCCAGCCAGAATAGGACAGAATTTGTGCAAATGGGCAAAGTGGGTGTAGAAAATTTTTAATTTATAATATTTAAGGTAATCACTTAAAACTTATGATTTTGGATATTTTTATTTTAGACAATTAAAGCAGTTATGAAATACTTTTAAAATATTACAAAATAATAATTTCAGTTTTTTTCTAAGGCTTGGTAACAATCATTTTGATTGGTTAAAGTTGTATTGTAACAGAAAAACTAAAAGTGACTAGTTTATATCACCAGAAAGGAACTACTTAACACATGTATTCATGCACCCATCTGGCATGCTTTGACAAGTTTTGTAAACATTGGTTACAAAATAGTAATGTTTTTTATTTCTTGAGATTTGTTTATTTATTCTGTAAATATTTGGAATCAGAAGAATAAACTTTTTATTTTACAGGATTGATGAAGTCTTGAAATTTGAAAATTGCTTACACACTGTGTGTGAGTGTTCATAGTGAAATAAGGGATGGTCACTCATTGTGTGTAATCAGTTTCAAACATCATGACTTACTGAATGCTGTAAAATAGGAAAATTAATTCTTAAGTACCTTTCTTATTTTGCTGTTGTGTAATATAGCTACAGCAGCCTTGAAAATTATTGAACTATTTCCATAACATCTGTTCCCACAAATAATGGATGTAATATTGAAATTATTGAACAATCTCCATATCATCTTTTCCCAGAAATAATGGATGTAATATTGGACAATTTATACATTTTATTAGCAGTGAACATGGATACACCCACTGAATCATTATTCTATTCCCTATGGGCTACCAAGATTGAGTTTTTACTCTTTATGTTAACATGTGGCAATATTTTTTGGAAATTCCATACTCCAGAGATAGCAATATAATTTATGGCATTTATGATCATCAGATTACCACCTAAATTGACTGCAGAGCACTAAGCTTATTTTTCTAACTCCAACTTTATCTTGGAAAGTTGACCCAAGTCAACATTTTTGATTATGAATTTATTATATTGGATCAAAATTGGATTGGGGTGGTGGGGGTAGAGGATGTGTGAAATAAGGCATGGCAAAGAGAACTTTTGCTTTTTAAGCATGCATAGGCAAAAGTACAGACACATGGATAACTACTTCACAAGAATTGCCCCCTAGTGTTGACCATGTATGTCAATATTTTCTTGTTGTTGTAATTATTGTTGTTGTTGTTCTTTTTCTTCTTCTTGCTTCAGACAAACTCTTTATGGTGAACTGTTTGCATAATATGTGGCATGCTGTGAGGGTCTGAAATATATGCAAAGTGAAGGAAATTTTGCTTTATATATTTGTGTAGGTGAAATGACAGATTCATGGGTTACTATTTCATCTGAATTGCCCCCTTGTGTGGACTCGTTATTTTCTTCTTCTTGGTGGTGGTGGTGGTGCTGTTATTAATAATATCCCTAATTGTTTCAGAAGAATTCCTCTTAGTGAAAAATTTACAGAACATGTGGCTCGACGTGAGGCCTCTAGCAAGCCAGTGGATGTGCCAGCAAGTCAACCAGTTAAAGCGGGTGAGACTAATATTTTCGAACTGATTTAATGAATCCTCAGTCCAATCTCTGTTTTTGATTACTGGCTAAATAAAAATTGTTTTCATTACCTACATGTCATATTTTGCAGTCATCGTAATCAGTTACCATATATACCCGCTTATATGTTGAGTCCAACTTCACAGACTGCACAGACACGGAATGAATTGGCAGATCTTGGTCTATGATGTTTACTAGGATTTATCAGAACAAGCACTGTATACCCTGGTCTGCCAGTGCATTATGTGATGGCAGATCAATGTGTTGTTTGCAGTTGAACTTATAAGTGAGTATATAAGGTATGTGTATCAGGAATAATGCAAGCATTGTATAATGCACTGTTGATGGGAGTATTTCTTCCCCATTTTTTTATTATTATCTAAAGTAATTTACAGATGAAAAGCAAGTTCAGATTGAAAACATGATTGCTTGGGTGGCATAAGTGGCTCGAGCATCTGCCTCATGTGCAGGAGGCTGTGGGTTTGAACCCTTGCCGAGACATACCAAAGACTTATAAATACAATACGTGCAGCTCCTTGCTTGGTACTCAGCATTAGGAAGTTAGTGTTAGGACTGGTCGGCCTGGTGTCAGGATAATGTGACTGTGAGGGACATAATGCTACATGTGGCATGATGCCCCAGTGCTAGACATCACTTTAAATTGCCACACTGCAGACATCATAACAATATGAGTGAAAAATTATTAAAGCTTTGTTAAAAATCCAAAACACATCCAATCACAGATTAAAAACAAACACGAAACTGCTTACACATGTTCTTTTCCCCCAGGTAATACTTTTATATGCTTGTGTCACAGGTGTAACTTTTTTCTTGCAATTACCACATAATGAAAGTATCATAACTTTTAATCACAAGGTATTATCAACAGGGCTAAAGTTCTTTATTCAAGTTGAGTGTTAAAGTTATTGCAAATTAGATCTTGGGAAGGGATGCATCACTTCATAAATGATTTCCAATGAAAACTTGTTATAATCTAATCTAGTAAATAAACCACAACTGATAGCATGTTGTACAATGACGAAAATATAAAGTCCCATGGAGCAACATGATGCTTGCCAGCTTGACATTTTTGAGGTAGAAGTAGGGGACATAACTTTGTCTGCTTGCAAAATGTAGCAGGAAATATTTTCTTGTGCAAAAACAATTTCTTTGCTCATAAAATTATGAAGTTTCACTAAATAGATCTTAAAATGCTGATTTTGTTTGCAATCAGTAAAGCTCTTGTATACAGACAATGTCATTTCATTGCATATAATGAAAATGTTTATTTTTCAGAATATAAGACTATGTTTTGTCTCGTTAAAAAAACAGATGGAGAAATTTGAGAAGTATTTCTAGTATTTCAGTAACAATTTATTTTACTGTCCAGAACATAATAGCAATTTTCCTTTTCTGTGTACAGTAAATGTAAATATTGTATCATTCTGTAGACTGGTCCTATGAATACTATTCAGCTGAAAGTAGTGGAAAGAGTAAGTTATGAAACTGAAACAGTCTGTGTGTTGCTGATTTCTGGCAAATTAACATTGTGATTCTGTTTTAATGATCTATATCAATCATACAATACAGTATGTTGTACTAGAAAGCAGCTTTTGAATTCATTGTAACTAACCTTTAAGTAACAATTGACAATTCTCTTTTTTTTGTTCCTAATGATTGTTAAATATTGAATTTGTTGTCTGTTTTAATGCTTAAAAGGCTGTGTGCTTAGAAAAAAATTCTAATTAAAAGAAACAACTAATACTTATGTGTTAACTCTAATGAAAACTTTATATTCATAATTAAATATATGACATTTCTGTGTCTCAGCTCTAAATATCAGTATCCCCTTCCTTGGGCTTCTACCCCCCTCCCCCCTTCAGTATATGCCCGTTACATGTGGCATGTACAAATGGTAAACATTCATGATTGGAGCTGAGGTAAATTTTCCTTTGGGCAGTTTAAATAGCGGTAATTAGAGGCAATGAGGTTTTGCATAAACCACCATTTCACATGTTACTTAACTGTCTTATGAAAGCTTGTGTGATGTATTTGAAGACTGCAGTGGGCAAGCCCATTGTGCTAATTTGCATAGGTAAAGATCACAAAGTGTAACATTTTATTATAGGAAAATCCAAGAGATGACAGATGCATGTACAAGAACAAAAGTTATTACATATCATTGCCTTGAATGAGAATGTTTATATGTATTAAAGATTGTTGACAAGTTTGGATCAGCACTAATGTTCTTTGAAGCTGGATTTTACTTTGTAAAATGCAAAGCGTGATTATTTCAGTTGTTGGGATAGTTTACAAGTGTGATTTATTTTTTAAGCTGATTCAGTTAACTATCAACAAAGCAAGCAGAGCCAAGCAAAAATAAAGTCCAGAAGTCCAGTTTTACTTATGCCAGAATGGGGTGGGGAGCATTTAACTTGTTGGACATACTGCAAACATCATATCAACATAAGTCATTGATGTGTGCACCATATCTGTCAAAATAAGAGCACCAAATGAATTGATTGTATTCGACATTCTGAATTGAACATTCGGTATTATTCTTAATTATCTTAATCTTGTTAAAATACCAACTGTTAATTGACCTATGCTTTGCAGGAGGATGATTTTAGCAACGAAATAGATGATAAGCACATGCTCGTGTTTGCACAGTTGTCTTGGTGATAAAGTTTTACCACCTGTGCTGGACAGAGGTGTATATTACTGCTGTATTACCTATAAGCCCCCAGTATACTTGAAAATATTATGTTCTACCCACCCCCATTCCCCAATGAAATGGTCAGTCCCAGATTTGATGTATATTCACTTTTCAAAAAAGACAAGCATATCTTGTGATAAGATACAGTTTTGACAATACTAACATTATTGTTATCCAGAACAACTTGGATCTGACAACCAGGATTCATTCAGAGAATCCTGCAGAAGTTTGAACACTAGTACCATTCAGTCTTGAGTAAGTGTAGTAATGAACACTAATGACGCTTGCATTACTTTCAGACCCCTACCTCCCACTGAACTCTCTTAGATTCATATTTCAAGTATTGCAATGGGAACATTGGGTGACAAATATTAAAATGGGAAAAAATTTGGGCATACAGAAATTGGTGTCAGGGCATGTGGAATTGGAGCAAGTAGTTAATGTTTGCATTTTCAAGTATGCACAGCATAAAGTTAAACTCCCCTTCATATTGACTACAAAATGGAAATGACTGACTTTGACAGTATATAATTTGAAATAAGGTATTGGTAAATGAAAAACTGGACAGATATGTAAAAGAACAATGTAGTACATATCAATGCTAAATAAGGTATTGATAAATAAAAAACTGGACAGATATGTACAAGAACAATACAGTACATATCAATGTTAAATAAGGTATCAATAAATACAAAACTGGACAGACATGTTAAAGAACAATGAAGTACACATCAATGCTAAATAAGCTATCGATAAATACAAAACTGGACAGATATGTAAAAGAATAATGAAGTACATATCAATGCTAAATAAGGTATTGATAAATGAGAAATTGAACAGATATTTAAAAGAACAATGCAGTACATATCAATGCTAAATAAGGTATTGATAAATGAAAAACTGGACAGATATGTAAAATAACAATGCAGTACATGTCAATGCTAAATAATGTATTGATAAATGAAGAACTGGACAGATATGTAAAAGAAAAATGCATTATATATCAATGCTAAATAAGGTATTGATAAATGAAGAACTGGACAGATATGTAAAAGAAAAATGCATTATATATCAATGCTAAATAAAAGTGCTGATGTATGTGTTGTGGCAGAATCACAGAGCATAAAACTTGCAGAACATAAAGCATTATAAACTGAACTTCCATGCAGTGTTTTTACTTTGCTGGTGGGCCAACTTGAACATGCATGGGCCAAATTTGAGCTTTGTCCTGGACATCAGGCAAGTGAATCTGTAATTCTCTGCATAAACACATTTCTAATTTTCCATATAAAGTTTATTTTCATTACTTGCTTATGCATTTACATCATTTCAACCGGATAAAATTAAAAGATACTTGTAGCAGTCTTGATGAATTAATATCATGCTGAGTTTTGCTTATAATTTTTAGCTTTAATTGTCATAGTTTGTTGCATTACAGATGCCATCTTGTAAATCTTATTGTCACTCCTCCAGCTAGATGAATGGTCATATCCACACAGGATTTTTACTAAAAGATTCCTTGTGATATCTAGTTGGCCGTAAATGAAATTGGTAACAGTCTGATATCTAATAATGAAATTGATCCAATTCCAACATCACTTCTTCTTGAGTGCTTAGATCCAGTATAATTGCCTTCACTAACTGATGTTATTAATATCTCTCTCATCCGGGGAATTCCCATCAGTTTTCACAACTGCCATTGTAAAGCCTCTGCTGAAGAAACCAAAACTCGACCATAATGATTTAAAGAACTACCGCCCAGTTTCTAATCTCCCATTAATATAAAACTTTTTAAAAAAAGATTTTTCTATCCCAGCTTGTATCACATCTGAATTCAAACAGTCTTTTTAGCAATGTATAATCTGCATATCGCCCTTGCGACAGTACTGAAACTACACTTCTAAAAGTAGTAAATGACATTCTCTCTGCTTTGATAGCGGAAAGATTACAGTCCTCACCTTCCTTGATTTGTCTGCAGCATTTGACACAATAGACCATGATATATGACTTCACCATCTCCAGCATGTATTTGGCATTCATGATACAGCTTTACTGTGGTTTAAGTCCTACTTGGTCAACAAGACACAAATTGTGTCTGCAAATGGAATACAGTCCAGCCCAGTTAATCTATGTTTTGGTGTTCCACAGGGGTCTGTTTCCTGGACCTGTTCTCTTCATTCTATACACTCAGGTGATCTCAAGCGTCATAGATCATCATCCAGTGTCTCATCAATTGTACACTGACGACACCCAAATATACAAATCTAGCCACCCAACTGAAGTTGATGCTGCCATCCAAGGTGCAGAGAGGTGAATTTCTGATGTGAAATCATGGATGACATGTAACAAGCTGCAGATGAATGATGATAAAACTGAGGCCATTCTGATCACAACACAAATGCTTTCTCATTTACATCCTTTACCGCAAACAATAAATATCAGCAACACCAACATTAAATTCACACAATCAGTACGAAACCTAGGTGTTTCTCTGGACAGTACTCTCACACTGCACCAACATGTCATGAACATATGCAAGGCTGCATATCTTGAGCTGAGACGCATCATCTCCATTTGCAAATATCTTTCAGTTGGTGCCGCTAAAACACTTGTGTGTTGATTAGTACTTTCAAGACTGGACTATTGTAACTCAGTTCTGTCTAGTTCATCTCAATATCTACTTTAGAAACTTCAAAAAGTTCAAAACACAGCTGCTTGGATCAAACTTAGGGTACCACGATCAGAGCACACCTCCCGAGTGCTCTGTACCCTACACTGGCTATCCATTCAATCCAGAATCAAACACAAAATTTGTTCTCTGTGCTACGTTTCACTGACGGACTCCAGTCCAACATACCTATCCAACCTTACCCATATGTACACACCAGCAAGATACTTGCACTCCTCTTCTGACAATCGTATACTCATTATTCCCACTACGAAAACGAAGTCATATGGACAACGTTTTTTTGCATACCAGGGCCCAGCAATGTGGAATTGGCCACTGAACTTAGACACGAAGACTGTGATCTCATTCAAGAGTGCTCTTAAAACTCACTTATTTCAACTGCAAGAATAAACTTAAAGACCTAATAATGTTTCCTACCTTAAATATTTTCAGCATGTTTTTTATGTTTTCTAATTTCATGGTGTTTGTTTTTTGTAATAATATCATTATATATGTTTTTAGTTTATAGGTGTTGTCTAATGTTGTAAAGTGCTTAGAGCTTCTTGAGATTAGGTGCTATACAAAGGCCTCCTCATTATTGTTATTATTATTATTATTATTATTATTAATATATCCACCACAATAGCCGACTTGAAACTTTTGTTAGCCACCACAGCAGCCATCTTGAAAATCTTGTTTCTATTGTCCATGATGAAAAGTCATTTCATTGTTGAATCTTCACCAGAAGACTTCTCATGGTGTCATAGTTGGCATTTGATGAAAATGGTATTTATCTGACAACCAATATGGACATAAGGCAGTATGATTAAAATCAGATCTCAGCTCTCCTATGTGAAAATCTGGCATCAGCTGCTTAAGGGTCATGTTCTGGTGTCCTTTGATTTAAGTCAATAGAAAAGCAGCTTTCAAATATTGAAAAGTGAATCAATTCATTTGATACACATTCATCCTCTTTATCCATACTGCTCAGTCTCCAAACACGAAGATATAAGACTTCATCTGATGGTTGATAAAATGAGCGATTATGATAATAACATAGGTTAGCTGAACATGACCCCTAAGCAGTCACTGTCAGATCTTCATGTCGGACAATCAGATTGGACATCATGGTAGCCATCTTGAAAATCTTATTATTGCTACTCCTCCTAAATTGGAAAAGTCATATTGAAGACTAATTGTGGTATCTACTGGTTCTGAATAAAAAAAAAGTGCTGATCGAATATTGCTGCCACAGTTGCTAACTTGAAAATTTTTTCACTCAAGATTATTAGAGATGGTTTCAACATGCAAAAGTAACATAGAAGAAAAGGTCTTATCTTGGGTTCTTTAAATTCATTTGTAACATTAGAATGCCAGTTCCTTAAAGGGACTTCTGTTCTGATGAGTTAAATCTTACACAGAAGTGTCCAACCCCTGTTTAGAAAGAAGTACATCTGTAGGAAATTAAGTTGAAATTTTGAACAGAGATTCAGTTGTAATCTTAAGAAATGCAAAGCAAATAATTCAGATATTAGGTTTTACATTTAGCAAAATTTTCTAAATTTTCGTATTTGGGTTACGTCTGATATGCCAATAATTTCTGTTTTAGAAAATGTTGACAGTAGTCTTGGAGTTACTTCCACTTCAGAGTCTGATAACAGTGCCAACAGGTCAAAAGAGCTATCCCGGCTTAGGCCATACAGGTATGTGTGATATTCAAACATCCACTTCTCAAACTGAGAAATTACTGTAGTATTTTTAGTAGTTGGTCTGAATGATTTTGGAAGTTTCAAATAAATAATCCCAAAGGAGAGTGTGAGATAGGGAGCTTCTTTCTATTTTAGATTGGGGCTCGTAGTATCTGCAACAATGTTGTGTTCAAGTTATCATTATGCAAATAGTAGAGACCTATCTGTATCATCTCTGAAGGGTGACAAGTATTACATCCCTTTCCTTAACCTATTAGGTCATTCCGGAAAGCTTCCACTCATTCATAACTACAACTTATTTTAATTAATAGGAAAAGGAACAGATAAACAAAATGTACACAGATTTGTTTCATTTTGAATTAAAATTGTTCTTCAAGTATAGCAGAAGTTCTGTATTTTGGCATGTAATATCTGTAGTTCTCTTATAAATTTAGATGTTTGTATGAAAAACAATCCATTGCAATGATTTGTTTCAGGTTAAGATTATGGCTAGCATTAAACGGTTTTCTATAACGGCTGTGGTTGAGAATGTACTCTATCACATCGGAAGCCACATGCTGTCATAATATAACAACATCCACATTGTATACATTTTCAGAGAATCGAGAAACCTAATTAAAGATTTTCATTTCAAAGCTGATACTTTTGTGACTATCCCCATCAAAGTCACATTTACTCCCCTACAACAAATGTAAATCCCTAGAATCTGTGTTAAGGCAGTAGTACTTACATCCCAGTTATTACTGTAATAAAGACAAGTGAATTATGAACAATCTGATTTCCCACAAAATTATTTGGTATGTTAATCTCACTAAATGCATAAAAACAGAGCTAGGAGAAAATGTGCAGCTTCTCATGCCCATTGCAGACCAAACATGTCTGATGTGTTTCTGAATATCCCCTTGAAACCAATGTATGCACCAAAACATGTAGATGAAGTATGGCTGCCTTTTTAATGGAAACTTTTACCCTATGGTACATCATATGAAACTGTTGAGTGTTACCATAGTACTGTTTGCATGTGATAAATTATCATTCTGTTAAGATAACTAGTTAATTATTTTTCACAGGTAAACAACATTTTTATGAAGGATTCTTCTTTGGATTTTGTGATTAAAGATCCAAAGTTTTAAAAAAATATTAGAAGATAGTGTGAATAAAAAGATTTTATGTTATTACCAAAATAGTCAAAGCTAATATTTTCATCAGTAATAATATGAAATAGGTGAAACCCAAGATGAGCACAGCTAACTGTCTTCTCATGACATCAGTGACTGGCAGTATGTGTTCTTACCTTGAGCAAAGGGAACTATGCCAAAATTGAAGGAATATAGGAAGATGTTTTTAAATTATTTTCCATTTTTGTATGTTAGAATGTAATTGTTTATTCCAAACTATTTGATCATTTAGTTGTTGTTGTTGTAGTTGTTGTAGGGTTTAACGCCATTTTTCAGCACAAGATAGGCTATACATGGTGGCCAGTATAAATGGTGGAGGAAGAACCCTGGAAAACTCAGGGAAGAACCACCGACCCACGAGAAGCTACTGGCAGGCTTTCCCACATACCCACGCTAGCCGAGCCTTGGACTCGAACCCACGCAAACAGAGGTGAGATGACAGTGATCCGGAACGGTGAGCGCTTTAGACCACTCGGCCACTCGGGGCCCCTTGATCCTTTAGTAACTATTTGCTTTGTATAGCTTTGCTAATGAATAGAGAATCCAAATCAGCCTAATTGATGCAAGATTTTCTTTATTAGTCCCGTGCTCACCTCTGTTTCAATTTTATGCCAAACATTTTGGTGATGAAAACTTTTATAAAGCTTACATTATAGAAAAGTCATTTATTAATAATGTATTAACATCTGATCTTGCTGTGTGAGTGACGCTCAGTATGATTTAGGTATAACCTATGAACATGCTCAACACGCTGTCATCTTTTTATTGAATTGTCATGAAATATTGTGACTCATGGCTCAGTGTGAAAGTCCAATAGTAATCGTCTTTTCTGCTCATCCCTTTGTCTATTTATCCATTCATCTACTTACACAGTCACGATCAATAGCAACACATGACTTTACGTCATGACACATTGTGATTAATGACATTATGGATATTTGACAAGTTTGAACATTAATACACTGTTGGACAAGATCATCGCTTTGTTCATTTATCCATTCATGTCACACAGTAACAAAATGTACCATATATACTTGCTTTTAAGCTAAGTCAAACTACAAAGAACAAAAATATCTATCTGCTTTAACATCATGTACCTACAGATATGGGTCCATGTTGCTTGTTCTACTAATTACTCCCAACAAATAGAACAGGCCCAGATCTGCCAGCGCGTAATGTGACAGCTGAACTGGATCTGCGTAGTTTGCAGTTGGACTCTACTTATAAGTATTTATATATGGTAGTAACACTGGGCACAACATCTTGGCACAATTTGATGAATGACACCATGGATACACGATGTATTTGATCACATGCATTGTTAGAAGAGACATTGCACAGAATATTCTAGGGACCATAGACATTATATTTTATGGTATGATGTCGAATGATAAAATATATGATGGATAGCTTCAGTTATTGTATACCTTAAGAAACGTGACTAATAGTTCTTATTTCCTTTCTGTGATATCACATGCACAAAATACCAGAAGATCATGGTGGTTGCTCTAGGGTCATTTGTTACTCATAGAGTGTAGATTTCATTTACCATATATACTCACTTGTATGTCAGATCCAACTTCAAACTGCACAGACCCAGATCTGCCATTGCATATTGCACCAGTAGATCTGGGTATATGCACTTTGTTAGGAGTAAAACAAACAATTTACAACCTGATCTGCTGGCACATTATGGTTTATTTTGTTTTGAGGTTGGATTTGACTTATGAGAAAGTAAAGTTGGTATTTTCATTGGAACTTGTTATTTAAAAAGCTTGCTACTGCGCTATTATTTTCAGAGCCATATATAACTGCTGCTATCAGGAATTAAGTTTAAATCATTGTAGGTACTATATTAAGTTCATGTTTAGGTTTTGTGAAGCATTGCAACATATAACTTATAACTGTTTCTGTATTTTTCAAAAGATTAACCAAGCTACGAGGAAGGCTGTAAGGATCTGTGTGTTTTTTATGATTATGAAAATGTGTATTGGGAATAGGGATTTGGTTTTAACTGAATGATTTTGTTTGCACTTAGTGAGAAATGCTATTTTCATCCTTGACAAGCAAATACTAAGAAAGTCAGTAGGGCCCTTTTGAGTTAGGTGTGATAGCCCAATGGAAATTACCTTTCCTGTTCATCCCTATGTCTTTTCATCCATTTATATTTCATGCAGTTAGCATCAGCAGCCATTGAACATTGTAAAATGGATGCAATTTAGTTAGGTGAATTGCAGTTTACATGAACATGTGACACTTAGAGATTTCATCATTCCAATTCCGTTATAGCTTTTTTCCCCATCAAGTTTGGATCTTCACAATTTCAGCAGTTTCTAACATCCAGCATAATTGAGGAAACATGAAATTTATTCTAAAGTAACTTCTTGTTAATATTTTATTTTTTTATTTTTTATATATATTATTTTTCATACAAAATGTCTTTGTGATCAAGCGGTTGCTTATGCATTTTCTAGAGTAGGTATCCAATGAACAAAAACAATTTGAAGATGAAAGGGACAATAAGCCAAAGCTTAAAATGTTTAATCAGTTAGGATAGAAGTCTAAAAAGAAATATTGACACTTCCTGGTTAAAAAGTAGGAAAGGCAACAATTTGTACCTCCCATAACATGCTGTCACTTGAAAATTTGAAAAAAATAATTTACATGAATCTTAGCCCCAGAAGTTTTCAGCAGCCCCCCCCCCCATCTTTCTTGTTCACTGCAATACATGCATGTAATCTGTAGTATATATATGAACATTAAACAGTCCTACTCAAAGGTCAGCTAAACCCATTCTTAGGGCGCGTAGCTAATATAAGGCAATTATAAGTTAAGGCTGTCAAATAAATAGCCACCTTTTAAAGTTTACTTTATTGGCTTACAATCGGTAGGGTGCTGTGTCATGTCACTTTCTGCTGCGGACAAGCCCATTTCGCTTATTTGCATTGGTAAAGTAAGCAAAAGTGGTACAACCCAATTTGTCTGAAGTACATCAAAAATACATGCTGCAGAACAGATATTACACATCACTGCATTGAATAATAATGTTGAAGCCAACTTTAGTCAAGTTTGTCATCAGCGGTAACACTTCATTGAAGTCGGATATTTACTCCATATATAAAATGCAAAACATGATTATTTCATTTGTTGTAATAGTGTTCAGGTGTGATTCAGTTTTGAAGAGTATGATTCTGAAAGCAATAAACTATCTGCATAAACCAGCAAAAGTAAATTTCAGAACTCCAGGTTGATGGAGGTTTACTTTGACAAGCACAGCAGCAAGGGGGAGCGTATAATTGCTTGCGCATACTGCAAACATTATATTGACAAGAATTATACAACATCTGTTGAAATAGGAGCACCACCTGTTTGTAGCATTTTTTACATGCTGAATTGAGCATTTTCTTTATTTTTATTCATTAAAATCTTAATTTTGTTAAAATATTAACTATTAATTGACCTATGCTTTTCAGGATGATTTTAGCCATAAAATAGATTGATTGAAAGACAGTAATAAGCACATGCTCATGTTTGCAAAGTTGATATGTGTTGAAAAAGCATTAACACCTGTACTGGTCAAATGCATTTATTGCTGCTGTATTACCTGTAAGGTCTTCATTAAAGTTTAAAATATGTTCTTCACCTACCCTCAGTGAAATAATCAATCCTTTCTAAATGTGATATATAATCATCTTGCTATAGAGATGAGCATATTTCATGGTCAAACTGTCTCGTATACAATGCTAAGATTATGATTGTTATGAACAGCTCTGTTATGACCCGGCTTCGATCAGAGAATCCAGCAGGGAAGTTTGGACAATAGTACCATCCAGTCTCTAGAGATGAACACTAATGATGCTTCATTACCCTCAAACCCCCTATTGAACTATTGAAAGCAGCAACAGTGGCATCAGATTAAGCATATATTTTGCCATCCAGTGGATTTAAAGACAGAAACTTTATATATGTGTTTATTTAATATTAGTGTGGTTGTGATTTATGTGAGTGGCACCTGTTTATGTGTTTGGCATTGATTTTTGACAATGCTAAGTCCACCAACTACACCTTTCCTTTGATAACTCGCGCATATCGTGGTCCAAAAACATTGACCGCACTATAAGTGAGGTGCGAGTTACTTAGGGACCTGTAAAAAAAGCCAAAACCAATAAAGGGATCAATGTAACAGCAAAAGGGGGGGGGGGTTGGTGGGTTGGCAGGTTACAGTGTTGAATACTCAATTTATAATCAAGCTGAGATTAACTGTGAATAAATATCTCTTCATAACGGAGTACTTTCTTTATTTTTTCCTCATAGAGCAACATTAATTTCAGGATAAATTACAGTATATTGAGGAGATCATCAAAAATATTATTCCACATGGTTTCCATTCACTCAACACATGTACCACTTCACACATTGTGTACTACATCAATGATAGATAGATAAATAAATATATAGATAGATAGATTTGATTGTCACAGTGGTAGAAGTAAAATGAAGAAAAAAATCACAAGGGTTAATCATTACCAACATGAATTTAATGGGTCTACAAATTTAAAACAACATAAATTTGAACACGATAATACTTGCAATTTGTGACAAGTATGGCAATATTACAAAATTTGGTCTTCTGTGCATTGTTCACAGATGATTATTTCTCTGAGCTGGTTTGGATAATTACCTGATTCGCTGAACATATCTCTCACGAGAACAAATTTTTTTTTTTTCCATGGAATCTCCAAAGCCATCCTTGGCTTGCCCTAAAATGAGATTCATTGTCCATAATTTTTGCCATTTTCTGTGCTTCGGCCTTGAGAATTGTTCCAGAGATGGGAACACCTTGTTCACATTGCTATGTGAACCATGTGTACACAGCGTCATCTAATTTGGTATCTTGCGCAGTCTATGCTCATTTTTGTTTGATCCCATCATCTGAATCAACATCATATAAGTAATCCCGAAGTTTCTGCTCATCATTAAGCCAACCTCGAAGTGTCGTCTCAGCAATTTTTAGTTCATTGCAAACTTTGGCTCTTGCTTCACCATTATGAACCCTATCTATGATGCACAGCTTTTCAGTCAGTGAGTACGCCTTTTGCTTGATTCCTTTACTCTCCATGGTCACATTTACAGATGATTAAGGCACATTACTGATTGGTAGTATATACTTTAATGATGCTAAGTACATAAAAATGTGAAACCATTTTCGATTGGTCAAATAAAGTGAATTTTGATAACGTTAGTGACCACAATAACTTATGCTCAGATTTGCATGCCTTTGAATTTTTTCTTTGTTCCTCCCTTGCTTGATTTGATACAAAAACATATTCAGAGTGAGAAAACAACACAGGTCTCTTTTAATTGATTTTTTAATGCAACAAACACTTCCCCAAATTAATCAAAACAAAGCTGGCATGTAATTAGGTTCTTACAGAAGTACTCACGAGTTTCGATGTGACGGTCGATTGACTCTTTTCATGTTTTCATAGAACAGAATATGTTGCGATTATAATGTTTACACTGAAACAGAATTAAAGGATTAGAATGTGACTTTCACATAGCAAGACATTTAATTGGTGTTTATTTCATTCTCTGTTGCCACCTGTTAGCCTTTACCAGAAGTTTTCATTGATCGATATTTCACCAGACTGTTTATTTAGAGTATATTGACAACTATTTATCATTAAAAAAACTTACATAATATATGATATCTTATTTAGAAGTTGCAAATTTCATGATATGGATTCTATCTTTGCAGGCATTAATCACCATTTTTGATGATAAAACGAGCGATATATCAAGGTTTAATTTACCAATTCTTATCTTATTTTTTCATGTTCAGCATATTTTAAAGATATTTAAAATATATTTTCTTTGGGGGAAAATTGGGAGCCATGCCGGACACCGCATTATAAGCGGGATCATTAGTTATCTGGGCACGAGTTATCAAGGGAGTGATGTATATCTTTCTTTCAGAGCACATTAAATGTTTTGAAATAAAACAGACAAGTTAACTGTTTTTTTCTTCTTAGATTTGAATTTCAAATTGTTTTCTATAGGCTTATATGAAACGATAGCTTATTCTCAGTTGGACCAATGTTTTTGGTCATATGCACTGGCGCCTTTGAGATCTCAAAACTTACTTTATGAGTCTCACCCCCCCCCCACTTTTGAATTATCTGGAAATATGTTAATTATGACAATTACATATTTTGGATATCATGTATCATGTCATGTTGATACGAGTGGCCTCATGGTCGGGGGAGCACCACTTGAAACTAAAATTAAAAAAAAAAACTATAAAGTTATGTCAGGTTGAGAATATACAAGTAGTAAGAAGCTTTGAGCTCCAAGGGGTTATGATCTGTAGTTTCTGAAACTGTACTGTAGGTAATTAAGTAATAAGTGTACTTTACAAATGTGTTTAATTAAACATAATGTTTGCCTTCCCTTCATTAGTTTAATGTGTGTAAACAATAGCAAAACAGATTTTGACTACCTTACTGAGGTCTTGCTTGGAATTGGTAGGTCTGCATATATACTCACTAAGTTGGGTCCAATTACATACTGTTACTGAATTGACTCAGATCTACCATTGCATAATGCACCAGTAGACCTGGTCTAGGTAGTTTGCTAGGAGTAATCAGTAGAACAAACAACATAGATCCTGATCTGCTGGCATATTATGCAGTGGTATATAAAGTCTGTATTGTTTGCAGTTGGACCAAACTGTATGTGAGTATCAATTGTAGTGCCCATAGGCTCTGGTGTATGGGGTCAAAGGATAAACAAATCAGATCACAGCATGTTATCATAGGTGTCAAGTCTTTAAATTCATAGTATTTTTGCATAGAATGAATTTAATCTTTAAAAACTTACAAAGGTTGAAAGGCAGAGGATGTAGAAGATTTAAAAGTATGTTATGGTGCTATAGCCAGAATGAAGCATGCCATTTAGTTGAGGTATTTGAAATGCTTAACATTATGGAGTCATAGCAGGATGGCACATTATGTTTGTAATGAATTTAATCCCTTGGGTTGGGGGGTGGTGTATATAGATGTTGCTGAGGGTTGGCATGGGTATCAGGTGTGGGAAATAGATATAGAATTTTGGAATGGCAAGCCATGGAATTTGCTTGTAGCATGAAACAGACACCATTCCTGAAAAACAGGTTTCTGAGATGGTGTTCCATAGGCTTTCTTCGGTCATTTTGATACCTTAATTTTATTTGGTTCCTTGTCAAGTAGCATTCAGGTATTTCAGACTTTAAATTACACAGATTATGTCATACTTTATTGTCTGATATACATTATTGTTTTTGTTTTCCCACTAACTGTTTTGAAATAAACTTAAGCCTTTATCTAACCCAACTTTTTCACAATAGGGGTGCATGAAAAACTGAAAATGTTTGATGTGCCAAATTGCAAATGCAATGAATCACACTCACACCTGTCTTTGCTGCAGTGATTTATTTTAGATGCCTGGTACATGTGGGACTGAGTTTTTTGAGGTGACATTTTTGTTTTCTTCGTTCACATGCACCTTGTATCTGCTAAAACTGAGAAACAGGTTTGAAAAGAAATCTTTGGAATAGATGATATGTTTTCATATTTATTCCCTTTTTTGTTATCTGCTTGAAAACTGCAAAATGCTAGATTGTATCGTTCAGAGTTATAGCTATGTTGACATTGTGATATGTTTTTCCTTTGAATACATTTCCCAATCACATTAACTTAGGAATGTAAATACACTACCTCTGAATCCAGTCCTACTAAAAGATGAATCCTAATGATAAATCTGTTGATCCTTACATGGTTATGGTTAAATGCAATTACAGTTATGGGGATCTTAATGACAAATCCATCCGTATTTTTAGGGATATGGCTACACAAACATTATGACTTGGATTTTAGTAGTCAGTCCATCTATCCAACTATGCCCATGATATGTCAGGTACAGGCACCAACCTTACTGCCGGTAACTGTGCCATCTATACTCCCAGCATACCAGTTGTTCATACTGGTGTGACACATTTGTCTGGTGGAGATGGCTTACCATATGATTATGGCTTACCTACAGGGCAGTTACCTTGACTTATAGAGAGATGAAAATGTGTCATCTCTGCCACTCTGGGTAAATTATTCATATATGGAAGCAGAACCAATAAGTGTGAAGATACTCCTGAACAAAACTCTTACTCAGATCAAGCCATTGAGTGGAATGAGTTAAGCTTTAATGATGCCATGAAAGAGATATACCGGGTGTTGTCAGTTTCAGAAGGGCCTCACTGCCCTTTGCGCCACATGTGACTGTAAAGTCACAGCTTCGGTAGATTTTGACATTGAGGAAGAGACTCCATACTTCCTACTGCTTCCCCAGTGAAGATAGAGAGATTAATTACCATCTGCCCGAATGAGTCTGTGATCCAGGGAAGGCTAAGGGTTTTCTTTCTGAAGCCATGTACAAGCAATTTTATGATCACACTTGATGCCTTCAGTACAGACTGCCTGGCCTTTGATAAGAATTCAGCAGTAGTCCACATGCATTACCCAGTTTTTATAAAGTGAACAAGAATGTTTTTCTTGCCACATCAAGTTAGTTCAGAATATTGTCACCATGTCTTGAAATGAGAGTGATCTCTGAAAGCCTTGCATTCGAACGCAGTATATCAGTCTTAGACATCATAGGAGCTGTTGGCTGGCAGGCAGAGTCAGCCTTCTTGAGCTTTATCACAGGGATTTTGCTCCACAAAGACAAAACCTGAATCCAGTGGGTCCTGTGGCTATGGCCCAAATGACCACTAGACCCAGTGAAACCAACAGGGTCTTTCAGCTTCATAACCTGATAGAGCGAAGAGCGATCAGAGATCATGTGACCATAGGCTGTGTTGCTTTAAGTTGGAGAACAGGTTATTATTTACATAGGGAATACAATCTTTCTTCCCTTGAAGGATGCCGAGGTATAGGCAGTATGCTCAGCATTCCATCCTAATACCCATTCTCCAAATGTTTATGTCATTGGGGAACTTGTTTGAATCAGAAAGCAAATTTTTCTGGTAAACTGTGATTGTCTGAGAATATTTACCAGATCACATTACTTAAAAACCCTCCTTGCCACCCCACTATATAAGCATCCTCGTTGGTATTTCACTACGCTTAAAAACTAGAGACAGGTAGTTTCAGCAGAGGGAAGTAACAGCAAGAGTTACTGACCTTTGTATGTTATACACAGAAAGCTGAATTTTTGTCTTTTAGTAGGGCTGGATTTGGGAGGTTGTAAGTTTATATTCTTAATGATAATGTGACTGGGTTAATTTTCTCAGAGAAGCATACTAGAAACATTTGTATTTTTGTGCATCTTGGCATGAATAATTGCAAAGAATTACATGTTTGTTCTCTGTACATGTCATACAAGAATTTCAAGGAATGCTATGTCATGCCTGTTTCATTATGGCAAATTCTGAATGCCAGGCACAGGAGCAAGAAAAGTAGGTTGATATGACTTACTTTCGCTAGTGGCAAGTAGTGCCCTCCAAGATGAATATTCTTATCAGATATCTTTGCATACTGCAGTGTCAGAGAAACTGAGCTTGGAGCGTGTTAAGGAGGTCACTGGACCTTCTTTTGCTTGTGATGATTAGGACACTCCAAGATGAATACGTACAGAAAGTTTCATGACTATGTTCAACAGTGTCAGATAGACTGAGCTAAACACAAAAGTTAAACATAATTGCAGGAGTATGAAAAGTAGATCACATTGCATTAACTTTGCCTGTGATGAGTAGAACTCTTCAAGATGAATACACTGATCAAATTTCAGTTCATTTTATTTATTTTCAATGTAATGATGTTTACAGCCAGGTGCAACAAAGACTGTGTCTCGTATCTTCACCATAACAATGCAAATGCGAACTGTGAGCTTTTTATCCTCCTTAGTGGGCAGCAAATAAAACATGACCCAACACCAGCATACCTTGGTTTGATCACTGACATTATGCAACCACCTGAAGAAAACTGCAGCAAAACTTAGCACTCAAAACAACCTGAGTAGGGGTGCTAGTGCTCAAACACTCAAGACATCAGCCTTGGCCCTCTTTTATTCGACAGCCAAGTGTTGTGCTCCTGTCTGGGCTTGATCATCCCACAACCATGCGCATAATCTCTGGAACAATACGTCCTAGCCCTTAACCATGTCTGCCGGTACTCAGCAACATTCCTCCTCCACATCTGTATAAGAAGTGTTGGCTAAGGTCTATGCCAGTGAGAAACTTCCACTGTACATGGACATCACCTCACATCCAGCAGCCCGCTTTACTTTGAGACATACAATCTGGTTAGGTTCATTGCTGGAGGATATGACAGCTATTTCGGCGTGTAGTGTTGAGTGGTCTTCAACAGATGTTGTAAACCACTCCCTCATAGCTGAGCCATCTGTCTGCCCTCCTGGCATCAACCTCCCATGTCATCGGTGGACCATGCCAGACCACTGCTGGACATGTCAGGGTCATTGTGCAGTCAACCTTTTCCAAAGGGGCCAGCCCACTGATTCCTCCTGTTGCTGTGGAGTTCTACAGACCATGTCACACATTGTGAACAACTGTCCACTGACAATGTATCCATGTAGACTGCAGGCTGTGCACCATGCTGATGATGACGCTGTAAAATGGCTGAGCACACACTGCACACTATAAATAAATAAAAAAAATTTCAATTTTATGAACAGAGATGTTGAATAAATTCCATAGAAGATAATGTAGGACAAAGCAATTAATAAACATGACAAAGAGTAAAAAGAAGCATTTATCCTCTAAAAGCACATTCATTAAAAAAACTACAAATGGCATACATTAAAATATTGATAATATTAAAAAGAAGCTTTTTCTAGTGTACAAACATAAACACATGTTAGACAAGTAGCTGGAACTAACAAAATAAAATAGTTATAGGTGAAATTTACCAGTGATTAATGATTCTATTGAAGGGAGACAATCTGTGTGTGACATGGTGATGGTTAAGTCCATTAGACTCGTGTCTTTACAGTCAACAGTATCAAATAAACTGAATAAATGCTTAACAGTGACTTCTATATCAGTGCTAAAAAGGATTGATGCGTGGGTGTAGATCAAGTTCCTTTTGTATACTATTTGAGTTGCCCATCAATCTAATAAAACTGAAGGTGTCTAATTTGCCTGAATGAAACCTTGAGCACATCAGTGAAATTTCTCATTTGAATTTTAAAGTTCTTTAAAGACGCTGGTAAATTATTAATGTTCAGCCCCTTGCCAGGGCTGTAGGTCCCACCACCTCATGAAGATCATCCTTTTAATTGTATTGAAAACTATAACATTTTATACAAAGTAAAGCACATGACCTACAAATGGGGAAATTTATGTTCTCTTTATTTAATTGGTTACCAATATCACTTGTCCTGCATGAATATCAGTGATATATCAAGAAGTACCTATGCAATTATTTGAAAAATAAGTTAACCTTGGGGATTAGTGACTTATAAGAACCCCAATATAGTGTTTTTCACTCATTAGGAACTGAGACAGTTTGATTGTATCTTAATCCATTTAGTTCAAAAAGAGTTGGTTGCTGCTGATTCTAGTGAGTTAGCAATTTTTGTAATTGTTGCATGTCCACAGCCATGCCAGCTACATTTCTATTTACAACATGGACTGAGAAACACTTGTAATTTTTATACTAGCCATAGCAGGAAAATGCAGTCATTTCTGTCAGTAAGAAAGAAAAACTGTTGACAACACCTACTCATCTTCAAATTCACAAGCACAAGGTTGCTAACTTGAATGGTTTGAAATTTGCCCCAGTGTTTCCCCACCCCCTCAATTCCATGCTGATTATTTCATCATGTAAACTTGCTCAGCCAGTGATAACATCAGTCAGCATAAGGAGGACATCCTAGATTTCTTGAATGATTTAAGTACGTTATTGATAATAACCACATTATGCAAAGTTTCTCATTTACTTTGCATCATGTCTACTTGCATTAGATTTGAGTTTTAAACTTCTGGCGTGTCACACAGAGAAATATGTCAGTTCTAATTGATGGTTGTTGTTTTACTCTGGACTTGAACAAACAGTAACCACCAAACAAGCATGTTTCTTCTGCATGACACACTGGAAGTATAGCCCACAAATTTGAAGCAATTGTGGCATAGTGCATTGCACACCAGAAGTATTTGCATCCAAACTAGGTTTGTTTAGATACAAAACAGCTGAGAAACTGCTCAAAAGTGGCTGTTAAATGATCTGTAAATACTTCAATAATATATGCGAAACAAGTTTGTAATGACTCCTTTTATGCTGAAGTATGTTATCAGCAACTGAATCTACCTATAAGGAAAAAAAATAGCACAGAATTGGCAAGGGGACAGGATCCAGACTGCACAAGTGATATTCACTTTGTTAATTTGTTGTTGTTGTTGTTGTGGTGTTTAATGCCATTCAGCAAATGATAGGCTATACATGGCGGCCAGTATTAATGGTGGAGGAAGAACCCGGGAAAACCCCAGAAAGAACCACTTACCCACAAGAAGCTACTGGCAGGCTTTCTCACATACCCACATTGGCCGAATCCAAGACTCGAACCCACGCAGACAGAGGTGAGATGGCAGTGATCCTTAACGGAGAGCACTTTAGACCACTCAGCCACTTGGGGCCCCCTGTTAATTTGTAGAAGGGTGGTGTGTATTGTCAACAATTTCTTTTTTTCACTGGCAGAAGCAAGTGTCTATGGCCACAACAGTTATTTTGCATCTGTAGGAAGTACCATATGAAGGATTCAGGTTTTTCCTTATCTCAGCTCCCCACACTTGGACTTCTTCTCGAGAAGATTTTCCTTTGCTCAAGGAAAATGCACTATTTCTTCTTTTTTTATGACATCACCAAATTAACTTATAAACATAAGCGAAGACTTGAAATAGGTAATATTTTAAAAACATTCATGCAGTGCAAAACAAAAGGTATGGTGACCAAGATGACCCCTGCACCAGGTCAAATAGAGTAGCCTGAAATAGCCTATAAGGTTGGATAAAAATCACCGACAACTTACAGGTAGTCTGTTTGGAAAGTACTTTTACATCTTGTAAAGGATGAGAATGGCATAAACAGATGACAAGTCGGTGTCTGTCTGTAATCTGCTCACTAGAAATACAACTAATATCTCTACACATTTAAACTGGCACTACTGACAAATCTTGTAAAGATGAAATGACCATCAAATTTGATATGTATATTGATAATGTATTGTATTAATACTGTGTATAGTGGAATCGTATCAAGTCATGGCAGAGGTCTGTTGTTTCACCCCTATTGAGACCTTTGTATAAATTAATATTGTTTTATTTTTAATGCAGTTTTTGATAAATTAACATTAAATTTTTAGTGCCTTAATTATATTGTTTGTTTCATCATTTGTAGGCCTGCTGGTAGCAGAGACATCTATTACACAGAAAGTGGGGATGACACTAATGATAGTGGCACCACACTTGAGAGTACGCACACAGGTATATTGTTATATTTTGTATGGTTATTTTGTGATTCTGTATTGACTTAGTGCATATAATATTTGACAGTTGTTTAATTTTAGTTGTAGAAGAAAATAAACTCATTTTTATTGGCCATGTAGCTTCATGTCATACATGTACTATGTTTGTAACATGTTTTACTGTTAGTATTAATGATTTCCAGAAATTTATGTTAGTATCTAAAATTAAAATTAAAAATGGCTAATTTAGATGGATAGGTTTGTAGGTATTCAGAAAGTTTGTTGGTATTTAGGAAAAGTATTGGATAGTTATATGGTTGTGTTGCTTTTTTTTAGTGGCATTACATGATTTTTCCAATGACAGTATAAGTGAAAAATATGGTTATGATGATATTATGAATGACTTTATGTGACTTTCACCATGACAATAATCAGACCTTCGTATTATGGAAAACTGGGGTTCGGCCAAACTCTGCCTTTATATGTTGGTGGCTATATATAGGATCATCTAACTTAAAGGACTGCAAGGATTAGAAAGAGAAATCTTAAATAGTATTTTGAAATCCATAAATATACATTATGCACATTTTTGAAAAGTCATTATTGCACCTACAACTGTAAAATAATCTTTAGACTCTCCACCTTTAATGAAACATTTGTGCATGGATTTAACTTCCAGGACAGATGATTACACCAAAACAATATGAATTTGGGACCGTTTGTAATGACCACTGACCAGATTGGGCTGGTGAATGCTATATACAAGAGACAAACACACAAATGTACATGCATGCACACACATATATGCACATTTGCATGTGTACACCAGCACACCCACACACCCCACCCCACCCACACACATAGCCAATCATTAGAGATAGGTTCTTTTTATTTCCATGCACACCTGTCAGAGAAACCTCATCAGTTTTAATATTACCATTAATCACCTTGTTACACTGAAAACAGTGACATACATCACAATAATCATTGTCAAGCCAAATTTTTGTTAGAGTTGGTAATCTAGCATGTATTGGAGCTCACAAAATGACCATTATTTGGTTAAGACTTGAAAGTTGGCATATCCCATATACATAAAGATATTATGATTAAAAGGTAACCAGTAAGTTAAAATATAAATATTTACACCCCATTTATAAATATAGAAAATATCTGCATGATCATGTCTGTGTGAGAAAATGTGAGACTGACCTTGACATTGACAACAAGACAGGAAATGACAGACTTTGACAGTATGTTGTGTGACATAAAGGATCAATAGATGAAAGTAGCTGTGGACACATATGTAACAGAAGAACATGGTACATATTAACCCTAAATAAAGGTGAGATTGCATAGTATAAAACATAAAGGATATAAAGCATTATGGGTTTAATCTGACCTTCTTTCTCTCTGAATTTTTTGTACTTGTCTCTGTGCAAGTATCTTGCAAGCTTGAGTTGGTCGGAGCTGAGCCAAATATGAACTTGCCCCATGTATCAGGCAGGTGGATTTGTAAAGTCCAGTATATATGTCTGTCTGTCTTTCACCATATATATAGGATATATGTATAGTATGTATGCTGTATCAATGATATACCACAAGATGTATAAAAATTTTCATTAAAAGGAAACAAGGCTTGACAAGTTTCCTTTTGATGAAAAAAAGATATGACAAGTGGTATTTCATTGATACAGCATACATACTATACATATATTTATATCACATACAAACATACATTTGCCCTTTGAATGGAGTTCAGATTTACTACAGGCAATTGTGCATTCACTGAGTGAATGAACTCCTCACATCCCTTCCAAATGTGTCCGCTACAAAATGTAGTTCTATGCTATTTGTGGTTATTCACAATCACCTATGAAGATTGATAAGTTGATCGTTTTCTTTTTTGAACTTCTATTTTTCTTCACATTGATTAAATCAGTATAATACACACTTATGATTTAAACATGAAAGATGGTTTTAATGAAGAAAATAGAGCACTGCATACACATAGTTAGCTACGTCATTCACATGAACGCTCGTCCATTCATGAACCAGCTCATGGAAATTAATGTGGAATTGAAACTGTTTGAGAAAAGAAACCAACAAGAGGTAATTAAAATATTTTAATATATTTACAGTTGATCTAAGTCATTATTCTGCTTTAATAAGAGTACTACCGATCATAAAACTCTCTCTCTCTCTCATCCTTTGGTTGGTTTGACTTAACTTTTAGCATCATTCATAGCTTCAGAGACATCTTTGGATGACACAAGTGAAAATCTCTTCGCTTTTCTTTTCATAGATTTTCTCCAGTGTCTTTCTACGATGGTCTAGGGAGAGAGAGAAAGAAGAGAGAGAGAGGGTGACCTTTGGACATTTTCATATTTAATTAATAATATTTTATTTTTAGAACATTATAATAGGTTTAAGAAACAACAATGACAACAACAAAACATTAAATACATCACAGTATTTGTACCACGTAACGAGAAATTTACTGTATAATGTCAACAGGGTTTGCAACTTTGTATAATTGATTATATATCCACTGTAGATAAATCCCAAGGAGAGTGTACACATACTGTTACGACGAACCATATTATTGTAGATTACTTGGTGTAAGTTCAGTTTCAAGGTTTTCATTCATCCCAGATTTTCTTTCTCTCTCACTCCAAATTTCTGTGTAGTTTTTTCCGTTATGCATGAGAGGGGAGGGGGTAACATAAAGCAGAAACGATTGTGATGAAATTATGTACCATATTAAATTCATTTAGAAAACAGAGATTATTAGACATTTTATCACTATATTCATACATCACTAATGATTAATGTGTGGAAATTCATCATTATTAGAAAATCAACAACACGTGGTTGTGAGAATTTTTATATGTGCATATTATTGTGCCATGGGTGGATCACAATTTTACATACCAGTAGTATTGGTATATCAAATTGCTGTATACCAACACTTTAAAAGCCATGTTATTTTTAATGTATGTAGTTAATATATATATATATATATATATATATATATATATATATATATATATATATATATATATATATATATATATATATATATATATTGTATTTGCTTTTGCAAAAAATGAAATTTTCTTTGATACTAAAATTGAATTTCATGGTTTGGGATGGTGTTTTATTCTTTCCATAGAGGAATCACTGTTTTACTAGCTCTTTGAATTTGAGGTCTGAAATAGCCATGAAATCCACAAAAATTGATACCTCATGAAAAGTTCTGAATTCATACTATATTATCATTTATACACATTTAAAAGACATTTTTTTTTATTACCATACATATTTGCTTATAAGCAGAGCCCAAATACAAACAACATAGACCCAGATCTGACTTCATATCATGCGTTGCAGTTTTGGTTAAATGTTGTTTGTTCTACTGATTACTAATA
Organism: Sinohyriopsis cumingii; assembly: GCA_028554795.2. NCBI lineage: Eukaryota > Metazoa > Mollusca > Bivalvia > Unionida > Unionidae > Sinohyriopsis > Sinohyriopsis cumingii. The sequence goes on from CM068830.1 coordinate 53,486,309, forward strand.
TAAAAAAAAACTTTTAAGACCAGATCTCCTGGTGCATCTGTTGAGTTTGCATTTGGACTACACTTATAAATGAGTATATATTGTACATGCTACAAAAAGTGAACTTATTTTAGGTTCAGACGATGCAGTAGGACCATATTTTCCTTCTCAAGTTCTTGGTTCAAGAAAGGATGAGCCTCCTAAACATAATATTGGGATTTATGATAACAACAACAAAAAGAGAGATGCCCTGTCCACAATAGATGAGAAATCTGTTACAGTAAGTACTATTAATTTATAGATTGAGAATTGGACAGTGCAGCTGCAGCATTGTGCTGTTCGGGTCCTGTATTAGAATTATTAATATATGTTAAAGAAATTATGAATTGTTTTCAGATGATATATTGCACATGGTCTCGAATGCTGCGTCTAAAAGTGTATCAATGCAAACAGTTTGGAAAATGGATGAAGAAAGTTCCTAAGGGCTTTACTATAGTCATTATAGAGGCATGCAGCTGATGTGTACAGTCCTTTGTGAACTACAGATAAACAATATTCCAGTGTTTGAATTCTGAATAAAATTTAAATAAATGTCTTTGTCCAAGAATTCTGTATGAGCACTAAAATATTTCCAGGAAAAAGAATTAATCTTTTAGAATCCAAATAATTTGAATAAACATTAAAATTTAATTCCCAAACTGGTAATGAATACACACTTTCCAGTGTAAAGAAAAAGCCCCAATTGAGAAATAGCTCTATAAGCAAAGATTATACAGTAACTTGAAATGAAAACAGATTCCTGGATGAGAGTCAACTCTCCAGAATGTTTTAGAAGTATTTACATCTAAAGCACGTAGTTCCAGTATGACCTTGACAAAAACCAATCATGTTATTCTAAGAATAAGATAAAAATAAAAAGTTGCTAACTTCCTTCACTAATTTCTAAATCAAGGTCAGGGACTAGATGAGATTAGGTGTTTACAACTGAAGAGGTTGTTAACTAATATTGTCAGGTTTTTCTTTTTGTTTATTCTGGGCAAGTAATTTTTAGATTTTTCAACCCTAGCAATTCATTAGTACTTGGGTTAAAATAAAAAGGAAACAATTGGAGGTTATTAATACTTGGTTGAATTAATAATTTTGTTTTGTTTTGTCAATAAATGTAAATTAAAATAAAATTAGACTGCAGCAAGATCAAAGGTTTGTTAGGAAAATAATATTGAATGAATGTAACTTCAAAACAGAAATACAGTTGTACATGAATATAAATTATGATAAAACAAAAAAATAAAAAACAGTTGTTTTCAAAAATAAACATAAGCAAAAATTTAACAAATATTTTAAATCATAACACATTGATTTTACATTGATTTTACTCATAAAGATCCTCATGAATAAAGCCAGCAGTATTTCTCATTCAGTTGTGACAGAAACTCTGTTGTGCTTTTCCCTTTCACAATCTCTATTTTGTAATTTTACTTCCATTTGTTTCTTCAAATATGTTACCTAATTGTAATACATTAGGAGTAATACTGTTACCTCACAAACTCCAGGTAGAGAGCAGCAACATCCATAGTAACAGTCTCACATATTAGAATTACAGACTGGCTGTGTGGATCAATATCCCTTACCCCATTTCAATTCCAAGAACCAGACATCATGCCAGCCAAGAAGGCCATGTTCCTTCATGACTGGGTTTGGCCATAAAACTCTGATTGAAAGGGGTCACAGCCATAATCAATCATATAGTGTCTGCCACCAGAAACAAACTTGGCCAATTCCATAACTCGCATACTGCTGCTAGGTACTTCCTGCATAAAATGACCTGATTATTGCCGTAATATCCAAGAACCCTTTTCATGAAACCACTTATTCAGCTGACTAATCTACATAGTGCATAGTGTGGATGATATCCAGTCTGTACAGCCAATCTCATGGAATCAAAACAATCTGAGTATTTCCTTATATGGATTACTCCACTCAGATGGTAAATCTTGGACCAACCTCATTAGTCTTGCAACAGAATCACCAGGAATTGAGATATTCCCTTACCTGCATTAAGCAGCTACAAGGGCAGATGTTTCATCACAACCCAGAGTTACTGAACTTTCATGTCTGGACCTTAGTAAAATATGCCCATAAGAACAAACAGTTCTCAAACAAGTGGTGGAGAATCCCTCCAGTGAGTTGACCATCTATCCTAGAGCATGCAAAGGCAATGCAGTATTATCTCAATGTCATGCACAAGAGCACTTTCTAGCATTGTTGGCATCTATACCGTGATAGCTAACTTCCACTGGCTCTTTGATGAGAATCAGTTAGCACCAATCACAGTTAAACCTACCATTATTATGGAAGAGAGGATATTGCACAGACCTAAGACCTATCTGATCTTGGGTAGTTGTCTTCTGGACTTGAACTTGTTCAAAATCAAGTCCATTTTCTACCTGACCTGAATAATTGCTTTTTTTTAAAATTTTGTAAACAACTGATACATAGCTAATATTTTCTCTTTGAATATGGGTTAACTGTTAGGATTATTATCTTTGCCTGAGTCAGGACATTGTGTTTATTATATTCTTCATTATAATTTTAGTAATAGATTTTCTGAGTATTTATCTTGTAAACATTTTGACCCTTCCAGAATGAAATTTTATATTAGGTAATAGTTTTAAGTAGAAGACTATATAATCTTGTTGTTCTATAAATTATTCATTTGTGGTATAATATCTTGAAATCTTTGTTGTGTCCAACGTTTCTTTTGGGCTGGAATTTATTTATTGAAATTATTTATTCACTGGAAATACCAAGTGCTCATTAAAACAACATTCTTGCAAATAGAGACTGAATTTATAGTGGAGTTTCAAAGGAAGATATATTCTTGGATTGTTCTTTTGTGATCCAACAAAAGACTTGGCACCTGACCACAACACGGGTCACCACCGTTACATCAACACTTTCAGCATTGGATTTATTTTGGAAAAACACTTAAGTTTATATAGAACTTTAATCTTTAGGACTTTTGTCAGTAATTCTAGGATTATTTGGGATTTAATTTGTAATACTGTAAGTTCTTTTTTACATTTTTCATTACAAAGCTTTTTTTGCTTCTCACTCTTTTCTATTACTTACTTTAAGACCATAGAGTTGTAATAATACACTTCTCCAGTTTCAGTCAGAGGTCATTCATCTCACTTATCCTAAATGGCTCAATTCGATCTTGAGGAACCTTTACCGGTGTTGCAAAAGGTTACTTTTCAAGGTCATTTGACAACTTCACAAAGATGTAGCTTCATGACTTCTGCTGGATTTGTGTGAGGGAAACTGTTTCTGTTTGAAGCCTCTTCTTGACATGCGTCTTTTTCTATATGGGTTATCTAGAAGCTGTGTCACATTTCTTAAGGGACAAGATGGTCTCCTCTGGGGATGTATCTCCCTCCACCTCTTGACCTATTCTGTTAAGGTATTATAATTGGGTAACATATTTAAAGAAGGAACCAATTTTTTCTAGTAAAATAAATTTCTTCAATAATACTTACCTAATCATAATACACAGACATCCTCCCATAGTTATATCCATATAGAGAGTATGCCTTCTGCTCCAGTAGTAACTGACAAATTCACAGCAAAATATTGTGACTTTTCAAAATCAGTAAAGTTTAGTATTTGATCCTTTTTCCCTAAATTTACAGTTTCTCTTTTAATTACAGGATGAGAAGGAGAGGGCATTGTCTGAGAGCATTGGAAGTGGTCATGGTGTGGAAAATCGTCCTACTTCCACATCCAGTCAGGTCTCCCGTAACAGTGGAAGCTCTGACCGACTATCAGGGGGACCAAAGTCAGTAAAAAGCCAGGATTATGTAGATAGTGGAGTCAGCATCCATGATCAGCATCAGCAAGGAAGTGGCTCTAGCTCAAACCAGGGGGAACAGACCTTAGGTGACAGATTGTTACAAAACAGAATCATAAATCATGTACACACAAAGGATCCAGATATCAGAGATCCAGTACGTCAATCCAAGTTGATGTCTCACGTAGGGGAAAAGAAAATTTTGAGATCAGAATTTCTCCATGATGATTTAAATATTAGGGACCTGGAAGGGAGACATGAGAATTTTACTCACAGAGATCCTGTAGGATGGAAATCAGGGGATGAAAATAGAAGAGATAGGGAAGGAACAAAAAGGCTTTCAGATGAGAGATACACATCTCAGATGGGTGCTAGTGTGAGATCTGACCCAGGTAGTCAGTTAGTAGATTTACCAGATTTTCCACATGATGATTTGATCAAGTTCCAACCTCTACCACTTGAGAGGGACTATCCACGGGAAAGAATGCTCCTCAGTAGGTCTGATACAGATCTTGTAGCTCTTTCTCCACTTGAAAGTCAGAAATATTCATCTCCTGTGTTGCCAGGTGCAAGACTTATGGATTTTTCATCTCAGCCATCTCCTATCTTCTCAAATCATGATTCATTTAACTCTGCAAAGAAGGACTTCCATGTTGGAAGGTCTCATGATGGAGCATTACCAATGAGAGCAAGAGAGGACAGAGTAGAAAGAGAAATACCTTCTGCAGATAGACAGATTGAGGGACCAAGAATTGAGCAACAAAGACCTCTGGAAAAAGGGTGAGGTTTGAAATATTCAAACTGTGTAGTGATGGATTGATCTATATAAAGTTTCTTTCTTTATATGTAGAAGACTGTATTGTTGTATGGTGTGAGAAATATTGTTTCTTTTTACCAACGCCATTTGCCTGTTTGAAAATGACAATGATGTTTTGATTTATTCCTTTTACAGAAAAGATGTTTATTGAATGATTAACATTTTAAATAACAGAAATGTTATGGGAGAAAAGCCAAATTAGGTCACTTTTCCCAGTTTTTCATGCTAGAGTAATCTTATATTTTCAGCAAGTAATTTCTTCCACCCTCAGCATTTTGGGCAATATTTCAGCTTGACTCATGAACAATTTTATGTGGATAATCAAAGTAACTCAAAATTTCACTGAGGACGAATCACAAGATGGGTAATTATATCATACTAAAAATAGTTTGACTTATTTCAAGGCGGATAAGTTGAGTGGTTTTGTATTTTTAGCTCATTGTTCATTACACCCTAAATTTCAAATACACTTATGAAAATTGGTATGTGATACACCTCAAGGTGAGTAACTTAAACTACTAATCAAAAGTAGGTCACTGTGACCTAATTTTACAGGCTTGATGTAACCTATGTTAGAATTTTCCTGCATCATTTAATTGGTATGAAAACCAAATGACAGTTGTCATGCCAATCATGGCTAAGCAAAAAGAACTCCACCTGCCTACTTTTTAGCAGTGTAATATTGGTCTTTAACATCCACTGATAGAAAAGGCAATTTCTTATCGCCAGATAAAGGGATTAATTAATGTGTGTTCAGAAATACTGATATATGATTGGTATGACAGGGATGCACAGCTGAAAAAGTTACTGATTGAACTGGCACATTTAGTTCACACTTTTGGCTTCTTATAGCTTGTTACTTGCTCCTTATATTAGTGGCTACTTGTAGACAACTGAAGATTGTAGGAACAAGTTTTAGCGGCACTAATAAAATTATTCCATGAAACTTCAAGTTCATGATTTTTGGAGGATATATAATACATGTTTTGTTTATTTCAATATAAGAGTGCATTATAACCAGAATCAAATGAAGACATGAAGAGCAATATTATAATGAAGGAGACTTGTACTCAATTTTGATTGGACCATGGTCAGCTAGTGATGTTATTTGAATCTAAAACTATATTGCAATATTGCCACTTTTATATGACATCGTGATATTATTACAAAGTTGATTGTGTCAGATTAATTAAAATTGAGAAATAAGTCATTACAAAGCTCACTAAAAATGGGTCTAACCAATAGCCAAGGTCAAGGTTACAGTTTACAGCTTGTGGAAAATTCCATTCTCCGTCATCCACTGACAGTTGCATGTAGACTTGTTATCAATATCTGTCAAACATATATGAATTGAACTAATGCTGAGGGAGGACACAACTGATCATAGACAGTCAGCAAATATAATTTGTACATTGATAGTCTGTATTATGTGGTGATTGGAATCATATTTACATGGGCTTGTGGGGTTGGTGGCATATCTCTATCTATATGATATTGCTTATCTATTATTATTTGCTTATGTCATCCCTGTGCCAAATCAGATGATGATTCTATGGGATGGAGATATGTGCTAACATCAGTATGGTCAACCTTGATTTTAATACTCTCCTACATATATTTTTTTTTATTTTGGTCAAACTTTCAGCGTATATGAAGGCTTTAAAAACATTGCCAAATTTAATCTATCTTTTCTGATGTGGATGAAATAAGGGAGAATTTCATCCCTGTATGAAGATTTCTTTTGCTGCATAAGCTCTACGTATGGTTCTATCCCATAAGCATTATTCTATCTTCAGTAGAACAGAAATACCTTTATAGGCAGTCTACTGCCTGCACATATTGTTTTGTGTTGAAATCTACTGATTTTAAAAATGAAGAGAGTTGTTGGTTTCATTGTGTTAAAAAGGATGGTTTATTTACGTTTTTTTATTGACATATATAGAAACCAGTCACATCCAGTCTGTTGAGTACCACAACTGTTGCACCAGTTCAATGACTGGTGCAGCATGCTGAGTAATCTAATTATAAATTATGACATAACTGCCATCATACACAAAAGTCTGTAAATTGATTACTTTGTTGATATTTATTAAAGTGCTATAAAGTAATAAAGTGATTAAAAGTGATCAATAATGGCTTGCGAGATATTGATTAAAAGTCAGCTGACCTTTTGCATGAGCAACATAAAAAAGAAAATTACCTTGGCAGAAACATTTGTATAACCATTTAAATTTGTTTTTAGTCATGTTTAATTGCCACTGTATTCTTCAGGGTATTTTAAGAGGAATATGTCAGGGAATCTCCAACCTCTTTTTGATCATTTCATACCAAAATGCGGAAATGTGTCCTTTCTTACAGTGTTAGCAAACCATCAGCAAAAAACAATGGTTGGAAATCAGAGTTTAAGTTAGTGCAGGGAATTAGCAAATGTCTCAAGTTGGCATTGTTTATTTCATGCAAAGCAGATTTTAAGATAGTGTATGGAACAAAAAATTATATGATCAGATTTATTCAGATTCCATAACATAGTGGAACTCTGATCTGGATCAGGGAACTGTTGTGAGCTTGTACAGTGAGAAACTTAAAAATCACTATAAGTGTCATCAGTAGATACCAGATAATAAACTTGTAAAGATAACTAATAATGCTCGTTGAATTATTAAAAAAGTCTTTGTACTCAACAATGAGATATACAACTCGTACTTTTTCATTTAATTGATAATGCCATGAATCATGTTAATTAATGTTGTAGCATTGCCATTAGAATCTGATTCACATGCAGAGCTTGCTGTTCAGTTATAATAAAAAAGAATACATATTGTTGTTTTTGTTTTAAAAAAAGCATACTGGTAATATTTATGTTGAAAAAAAATTATACAGATTTAAAACCTAATCTCCTGATCAAAACAATTGATTTGATGTCCTGGTCTCTCACATATATGGTTATCCATGACAAGTTTGTAAATGTATTTAAGTAACAGTCACTTTGATTTGCAGTATTTGTGGCTGTGTTGTACACTTTTTTGCACATTTAAAAAAAAACTCCTTATAGACTTAGTCTAAAATAACTGATATTGAAAGGCATGTCAGCATTGTACTGCTGTAAATTGTTGCATTTGTATGAATCAGTGTGCATTAAAAATTAAATAGCCCCCATTGGTCAGAAGGTCAAAGATCAGTGTTACTATGACCAAAAGAAGACAAATGATTTCCATACAGTAACATTAGTTCTACATCCCAGGCCTGGAACACATTTTTTTAATGGTTTGCACATAGGGTAAAAAAGAAGCCTATCAGTGTATTGGTTAAAAGGCCAGAGGTCAAGGTCACATTGATTAAAGATTAAAAATGATTTCTGCACAGAAGTCTTAGTTCAACATCCAAGACCTGTACCAATCTTTGTGGATGCCTTGTAGTCGGGGTTTGAAACGTTCCTATTGATTTTAGTGTCAAAAGAAGGGCAAGTTCATGGTGGTTGAAATATGAAAAATGGTTTCTGCATACCAGTTTTATTTCTCATCCATTTACTTTCACTTTTGATGATGACTTGCACTCTGGTTCTAAAGAATCTATGGATTGTGGGGTCCAAAAGTTGAAAGGTCAAGGTCATTTTTCTGAAAGACAAAAATATTGCTTGCATAATAACTTTAGTTATTGACCACATACCTTGACCTTGGTGGTTGAGATAAGGGATAGGCCAATCAATTTGTGGAACCATAAATATCAAAAGGTCATTATGACTCAATGAAAAATAGGTCTTGAGTTAGTTCTTTGACAAATCATTGTATACAGCTTGCAGACAGGGTAAAAAAGAAACTGTAGATTTTGATTCTAAAGATTAAAGTCATGGTGAGTCTAATAAGAAGATAATAATTTCTGTATAATATTTACTTCTAAACTGCATATTATATTTGAGACCCGTCGGTTAATAATCTCTAGTTAACCATGCCTTATAAGTGCCAGCATGGACAACTATTAAACTTAGGTCAATCACATATTATCCCATTCACAATAGTCTTGTTAAACAATAAATTTAATTTAAATTGCTTTTCAGAATGTTAGAAACGAATATCAATACTTAAAAAGAAATTTGTTTTAATTATTTGACTGAATTTTTTGCATACATACATAGTTTTTATTGTACATTATTTTTATTACACATGTACTTTTTTAAGTATATGGTATATTTTTGTTTGATCAGTGAGGGCCTTCCAGTGATCAGAAGGGAAAGAATCAGATCCCCAACCATAGAAACTGAAAGAGCTAGGATTGTCTCCCCTGAATCTGGTTCTATTCCTACTATGGTACAATGTAGAACTGCCAAGAGCAGAGACTCACCTGCTAACTTTCAGCCACTAGTTCCTCTTTACATCCGAGAAAAGGTAAAATGAAATATTGTTTGCATATTATGATGACAGTATAGATTGTAAGCCTATCATGTCCAAGAGGGGTGGATGGTCTGTTGTTTTTAATTTAGCAAGATCCTTTGTCATTTTATTTCCCATTTTAAAATTAAACTCTTGGCTTCCTAGCCATGATATAAATAACCAGAATGCCTGTTAAATATTCATATGATTGCAAGCCAACTTTGATAATATGAAAACAATCACTTTTGCAGGCTTCTTGCATGTATACACTCTCCATCATATTGTGTGTATACAATAGAGAAACAGTTGCCATGCTGTCATGTACACATTTAAAGACATTTATTTCACAGCTGAAATCTAGTGACCTTTTACTGGACTTGTACATTTATTGCCAGATTTCACAGCAATTCTGACATCTTTATAGGTTACTGCATTTATATGGAAAAATATGAATGAGTTTTTCGGATGGAAATACTGCACAACCTTTGGAGCAGTATATTCATCTGAAAAACCAAGTTCATATTTTCCCATACAAATGCAGTAACCTTTTTATTGTATGCTTATTTTCTTATTCTACCTAAGGCTTAATTATGTATACAAAAATACACTATACGAAACAAAGTAACTGAATGTATACTGTATTCTAAACTAAATACACAAGTGCAGATTCATCATTACACAACAACGTTATTAATGTGCACTTAACTCTGCCCAGATAAATTTGAACTTAGTCGCGTGCCAGATATAACTTTCAAAAGAAAATGACATTTTGGTCTACTTAAAATTGAAATTTGGAGTTGTATTGTGAATGAATATTGCAACAACTTTTCCATTTGATCTGGAATTAATAGATTTTGGTATTTTTGTCATTTGTACGAAAATTTTGTGATTATGGACTTAATTTATTTGCCAGTTCTACATGAAGTACATTAGATTTCATCGGCGATGGAGCAGCATGTTGACTTCTGCAAGTGTACTTCTGTTTTTCCATTGAATGTTTGAAATCATAATTTGGGAAACATATGAAGTCATTCAATTTCAATTATGAAAAAGACTCTATGGAATATAATGTTTATTCATTTTGAGTGCAGTAAGGAGGGTGTAATTGCACTTGGAATATAGTTGAAATTACATTAGAATTTTGAAATACATACTCAAGCTTGAGAATCCTTGACAAGGCTCATGTAATTCGGATTTGCAGAACTAAGAAAGTAAATTTTGAGGAAATTCAGGATGTAAAACTGTAAGTATATTTTTTGCCATTCTTATTACCAGCTAAAGGAGACAGTTTATGCCTTGTAACTTGCATGTTATTTGTAGGTATCCACCAGTTTTATAAAATGTGGCATCTATCGCCAAAATCCAAAACATTGTATCAAAAATGTTAACGCAGAATGTAGCAAATCAGCTTGTATGTGGCAGTTCATTCAGAAACAAATTTAAACAACCAAAACATAAAGCGTCCGCTGCACGAGTGTACATGATTTGTTTACAAGATAGTTCCTAATTCTCTATTGGGCACACATGTCCTGCACATGAGTGCAATACAAAGGTGTGCAATATTGTAAAATACTGAACAATTCTGACAATGTTAAGTTAACAGAGAAAAAAATGAGCGTATAATAAGTTGATAATATTTTTGCAGAAGTCCATCTATCCATCTTGTGTCAACACTTTGTTATTTAGAAAGTCATATGGAGAACTAAATCTTTCAGTAAAGATTAAGTTACTGTGACCTGTTTTTCGTGGTCCAGTAGTATGTGTTAACCTTTGTATTTAGGTAAAGTGGGAATTATTCCTGATGGAGTCATATCATTTGGTACTGCAAACATCAGTGAAAACTTGGTCATTGTGATTTTTTCCCCTGGTTCAGTAAAATATTTTTGCTTACCTTTGCATTGTGTGCAATTTCTATTGATCAGGGTTTGTGTTTCGGTCATGTTCTCAGACACATTTGCTTGTAGCATCATATAGGTTGGTTCAGTGGTTCAGTGGTCCCTTCTTTTGAGGTCTTCTCTCCTGCATCGAAGATGGTGCCTGTGAGGATGTTGCCTTATAAAAAGGTGGCCTTTCTTCTAGGGTGGGGAGGAGAATTGATGAAAATGTATAATTTTGGTATCCAGCAAATTGGCCTTGATAGAATTGGGGCCTCAAGAGCTTGTTTTTCATGCTACCAGGAATCAAGAAAAAGAATGAATAGGGTTTTTGCCAACTGGGAATGCCCATTAATTTTGAAAATATTTATCATAGTTGGGTAGAAACTGAGAATTTTCATTTGCCTCTTGATCACTAAAAAATATTAAATTGAGTCGTAATTAAACTGATCATGAGTTAGATTTATAGTTTTTATCAGAAATATTACCTCTTACCAGAATTACTATAGGATGATCTATTGTTCATGTTACATCTGTCTGTCCATTAGCACAAATTTGATATTGCAACTTCTCATAAACTATTTGGGAGATTGCCATGTAACTTTATACACACTTTCATCCCATGGTCTTGTTAGTTCTAAATGAAAATGCTGCTGCTCATAAATCCATTGTGGCAACCACAGTGGTCATCATGAAAATCATTATCGTAACACCTCCTGGTTGGATGGTCATATTGTCATATCAAAATGCGTATTTTACTAAAAGACTTCTTATGATGTGTAGTTGGTATGGTACTAGATGAAAATGGGGCTGATCTCCTTTCCAATATGGCAGCCAAAATGGCCAACTTGAAAATCTTGTTATTGTTACTTTTTCTGAACAGAAAATCATTTTGACATCAGGTTTTCAACAGAAGACTTCTTATGATGTCTTGTTATTGGTTGATTGGTTTTATGGATTTAACACCATTTTTCAGCACATGATAAGCTTTGCATGACAGCCAGTATATTTGGTGAAGGAAGAACCCAGAGAAAATCCAGGAAGAATCACAGCTGGCAGGCTTTCTCACATACCTACATTGCTTGAGCTGAGACTCGAACCACTCGAACAGAAGTGAGATGTCAGTGATCTGTAAAGGCAAGTACCTTAGACCGCTGGGCCACCTAGGGCCCCTTGTCAGGTTGTTCTTAAATGATAATGGTGTCAGTATTGTATCCAATCTGGTATCCAATATGGCCACCACAAAGGTCATCTTGAAAATCTTGTTGTGATGTTGTCACTACTCCTGGATGGATTGTCATTTTAACATGGCATTTTCAATGAAAGACTTTATACAACTTTATAATTTCTGCCAATATAATCCAAACTAAATTACTGCCAAATACAAGTGTAATACTGTCACTGTTATACATGCACCAATACATGGAAATGAAGGATTTCAATAGATTACTATAACAGTTGCTTGGTGGAGAACAGGTAGACAGATAAGCATGTATATCCACAGTATGTAAAATATATGACTTGTAAAATGTGAAATCATGGTCCAAGGAATGTGGGATTGGGTGTTTCATTGGTCTAGATATAGATTATATTTACTTGCTACATATATTCTTCTCTTTTTTATAGGAACTTGAGCGAGAGCTGGAAGACCTAAGTAGAGAGGAGCTGTTTAAATTGTGAGTAGCATTATGTATTATATGAAAAGATTTTCTATCAGGAAAATGTACCCTTGAAATACAGGACTTTTATTACAGGAAAACAAATTATATATAATTTTAGATTCAATCAGTTTGGTTATACAGCTAGTTATGTAGATTTAAAAAGATTATTCCAAAAAGATATAAATCTTTTTTTTTCTTTTCTTTTTGTTCATGCATTTCGATGTACATACATAGCCAAAACATTTTTCAGATATAATACTCAGACATTTTAATGCTGTCCATGACCTTATAATGGCACTGTCTTGTAGTGAAGTACATGGCCTTATAATGGCACTGTCTTATAGTGAAGTACATGACCTTATAATGGCACTGTCTTATAGTGAAGTACATGGCCTTTTATAATGACACTGTCTTATGAAGTAAATAGTCTTATAATGACAGTCTTATGGTGAAATACGTAGCCTTATAATGACGCTGTCTTATAGTGAAGTACATGGCCTTATAATGACACTATCTTATAGTGAAGTACATGGTCTTATAATGACACTCCCTTATAGTGAAGTACATGGCCTTTTATAATGACACTCTTATAGTGAAGTACATGGCCTTATAATGACACTATCTTATAGTGAAGTACATGGACTTATCTTGACACTGTCTTGTAATGAAGCACATGGCCTTATAATGAGACATTCTTGTAATGAAGGACATGACCTTATAATGACACTGTCTTGTAATAAAAAACTTGGCATTATAATGACACTGTCTTGTAATAGAGTAATTGGCATTATAATGACACTGCTTTGTAATGAAGTACATGACCTTATAATGACATTGCATTATTATAGTGAAACATGTGGCCTTATAATGAGACTGTCTTGTTAGGAAGTACATGGACTTAAAATGGCACTGTCTTGTAATAAAGTACATGGCCTTATAATGACACTGTCTTGTAATGAAGTACATGGCCTTATAATGACACTCTTGTAATAAAGTACATGGCCTTATAATGACACTGTCTTATATTGAAGTACATGGCCTTATAATGACACTGCCTTACAGTGAAGTACATGGCCTTGTAATGACACTTTCTTATAGTGAAGTACATGACCTTGTAAAGACACTATCTTATAATGAAGTATATGTCCTTATAATGACACTGCCTTATAGTGAAGTATGTGGCCTTATAATGATGCTGTTTTATAGTGAAGTACATGGCCTTATAATGACATGGTCTTGTAATGAAGTACATGGCCTTGTAATGACACTGACTTGTAATAAAGTACATGGCCTTATCTTGACGGGGCCCCAAGTGGTCTAAAGTGCTCACTGTTCCGGATCACTGCCATCTCACCTCTGTCTGCGTGGGTTCAAGTCCAAGGCTCGGCTAGCATGGGTGCATGGGAAAGCCTGCCAGTAGCTTCTCGTGGGTCGGTGGTTCTTCCCTGGGTTTTCAAGGGTTCTTCCTCCACCAGTTATACTGGCCGCCATGTATAGCCTATCTTGTTGTAGGGTTTAACGCCATTTTTCAGCACACAATAAGCTATACATGGCGACCAGTATTAATGGTGGAGGAAGAACCCAGGAAAATTTTGGAAAGATCCACTGACCCATGAGAAGCTACTGGCATGCTTTCTCACATACCCACATTGGCCGAATCGGAGACTCAAACCCATGCAGCTAAAGGTGAGATGGCAGTGATCTGTAACAGAGTGCTTTAGATCACTCAGCCACTCTGGGCCCCTGAAAATCTAGTTATTACAACTTCTGAACAGAAAGTCATATGAGCATGAGGGTTTTCTCCAGAAGAATTCTTATGATGTCAAGTTAATTCTAAATGAAAATGGTGCCATCCAGATATCCAGTATGGCTGTTACAGATTTTTTTAATGTATCTAAATGAAAATGGTGCCTTGCAGCTTTCCTTTTTGGCTGCCACAATGAACATATTAAAACCTTGTCACTAGTTCTCTGAATGCATGGTAATATATTATATTAGCATGGGGTTTTCACAAAAATTTGCCTAATGGTGTTTGACCTTAATGAAAATGATTGTAATCTTGCATTCAATATTCAGTACTCAGCAAATAAAGGCATGGTCAGATCAGTATGGAGTTTTCATTAAAACACATCTTATGATGTCTAGTTGGTCCTGTAATGGTGCCATTCTGACATGTATATTGGCCACCACAGCAGCAGCCATTTTGAAAATACTGTTCATGTTATCTGTTGAATGGACAGACAGACCTAGCAGCATGGGTTTTCATTGGAAGACTTCTTAAAGTCTAGTTGATCTTAGAAAAAATTGTGCCAATCTGATATCCAATATGGCCAACACAGTGGCTGTCTTCAAAATCTTATGGCTACTCATTACACTGAAAGTCCTGTCAAAATGAAGTTTTCACCAAAATATATTATGATATCTAGCAGGTTTGGCTGCCATAATGAACTTGTTGAAAATCTTGTCACTAATTCTGTTGAGTGGATGGCACTTTGAACATGGGGTTTTCACTAGAAGTTTCTAATGGTGTCAGGTTTGTCCTAAATGAAAATGGCATCAATGATACATCCAATATGGCTGCCACAGTGGCAAATTTGAAATTCTGATCTCACAAGAGTATCTGAGATGGTTTCAACATTCAGCAAGAAAAGAAGACATTGTGTTACCTTGAATTCCTGAAAATTCTTTTCAGCCAGTAGAATGTTAATTCCTTTGAAGGACTCTTGTTGTATGTCTGTTCACAGGCAAGAAGCACATGGAACCCAGGAGAAACACAGAGAAGTCACAGATGAAGAGTTTGAAGACAGCTTTCCACCAAATAAAAAGGTACAAGTTTTACGTGAGGTGCTGGAAGAGGATGTTATCGAGGGTATACCACCCAATATCAATGATATGTGGCACAGATTTCAGGAGCTCAACCAGAATCCTAGTGACAGCAGTCTGAACAGCTCTCGTATGGATGCATTATCAAATCTTCTACGCAACCCAACACATCACATGGTAAATAGGTATTTGCAGGAGAAAAATGAAGAGAAGGAAAAGCAGAGACAGATGACCAAGAAAAAGGTTGAGTCCCAAAAGGAACAAAGGCAACAAGAAATGGACATGGACAAAAGAATTTTGGAGGAACAATTGGCTCAAGAAAGAGTTGCCAGGCGAGAAGAGATGAGGCAGCGACATGGATTGAGTGAAGAGGAGAGCAATGGAAGTTATGCAGAAATTTTGATGGAAAAGGAGAAAAAAAAGAGCAAAGTGACAGCAACAAAGGAACAAACAGCCAAAAGAGACCACAGTCCTGGCAAGTTCAAAAGCAGCATCCATAGTCCTAAAAAGTCCAAGAAAGAGAAGGAAAACCAGAAGGAGGTTGTTCCTCCCAAAAGAGAAGCAAAGCAAGTGGATAGCATGGACACTCTGTTTTCAATTCCTGAGGATACTACATTAGAGGAAAGTCCAGACAAGGTTAAGGAGTCTTCACACACTAAAAACAAACAGCACAGGCAGAGGCATCTGATTGACCCACTTATGAAGAAGCTTAAGGAGAGGATTGAGTCACAGAGAACAAAAATTAGCAAAGAGAAAAGTAAGGAAGTCAGAAGGTTAGAGAAATTGAAAAAGTTAGAGATGCTATTATCTGCAAAGACAAATGGCAAACTCTCTGACCAGGCCATAGATGTGGAATTGAATTATGTGTCAACTACTTCAACTTGTCAGTCAGAATCCACAGATTCTACAGAGCTTACACTCACAGCAGGGTCAGTAGTAGAATCAGATGTGTTATCCCAGGGTTCAACAACAGCAAAGGAGAGTAGTCTGGAGTCATGGAAAATGAATAAAGATGAAGAGCTGAGAGAAACTCTGTTGAAGTTGAAAAAGGGGGAAAAGAACCGAATGCGTGTCCGATATGGGCAGGATGACTCGGAGTCTCAGTCTGATAAAAATTATGAAAAAGTTAATCTCAAAACAAAGATATCTGAAAAAAAGGGCTCAGAGAAAAGGAGCTCCGCAATAGAGAAAAAAGTGAAAGATTTATCTAAGAAAAGAAGTAGCGAAAAGCAGAAAGCAGTCCATATAGACGAACTTACCAAATCCCCACAGATTGATAAAGAAAAACTTGCAAGAGATATTCTGAGACAGATTCACAGGGAAAGAAGTAGGTCACCACATGCAAGGAGAAGAGACGTGGGAACCAATTTTCCATCACCAGTATTTGGTAGTCAATCATCACAGAGGTGTTTTAGAGTCCCAAAGATGGTCTCAGAGGCCATACAGACGACCCCATCTGTTCGTAGTGGAAGTCCAACACATGCATATGAAGAAGTACCAGTCACACCAGTGCCTTTGATGTCACCTGAGGTGAAAAGGAAGGTATCTCCTTTAGGGAGGCCCACATCTCATTCCCCCATTTCAAAACAAAGGCAGAACACTTGCTTGCCAGAAGCAAGACGACCACAGTCATTTTCCCCAGACGAGAGACATCACTCTTCATCTCACTCTCCTAGTACTAAGAAAAAGACAGCATCTCCTGCTTTGCACCCAAGTTCAAGGTTAGCAAGACAAGGACCAAAGTTTGATACTCCTCCACCAAAGTCACAGATGTTCACACCAGAATCACCCAATGAAAATGAGGATCCAGCTAGATCAGATGTCCCCAGTGGAGGTAAGTATTCTGTACTGGTACCATAATTATAAGAGTCAAAGTGTCACTATGGTAACTATTTAATTTTGATATTCTATTCTAGTCATTGAAACAAAACTCGGCTCACTCTCATGCAGAAGTTATATCGTAATAAGAGTGTATACCTTTTGGCTGATTTTCAAATTTGAAAATATTAGCTATGTTAAATATATTTAGGTAATGTAAGCAATGTTTGTTGAAAGTGGACCCTGATATGATGAAGATATAGGTTTAAGACATTCTGTAATGCAACTCAGCAGATAGGTGGATTCATATGTCCACAGCTAACATTATTAATTTTCTAGCAGTATCCAACCTTTCACATTCGTACTGATTCTTGTTTTCTTTGGTATAATTGTCCTTTGATACTCTGAATTCATTTTCATATGTGTATACCTGCCATAACACGTGTTGTACATAAGACAAGATTTTTTTACTCCCAAACCTTCTGACATTGTCATATTTTGTAAAACACAGTTTTCAGTATCTTAGTTTAAAAGAGAGAGAGAAGAGAGTGAGTGAGTGAAGTGGAGTGAGTGAGTGGAGTGAATTAAGTGATGCCTGTAACATGTATTAACAGCAAACAGTTCTGCTTAATACTCATGGAAAACTATCACCTAAGGTCAGATTATACATTTGATTTGTCACAGGTGATCAAGAGTTAAGATGTAAAGAGAAAAGAAGTCACCCATGCACAGATTTCTAAACAACTGACAATAGTTGGGTTGATATTGTGTTGTGAATCCTTGTTGGAACACCCATTATACTAATTTGCATACATAATGTACTCAGAGTGGAACAACCCAATTCATGTGAAGTTAGGTAAATCAGAGAGCTGTTGAAGAAACCAAAGTTATTACTCTTCATTGCCTTGAATGATAATGTTCAAACCATCAGTACTCAAATTTGAATTTCCAGTAATTTTCTGTATGCTTACACAAGTAGATAACTTGTTCAAAATTGTAAGTCATTGCTTTTTGGGGGGTCACATGCATTGACCCTCCCCCATGGGACCTCAGGTGCATATTTCAAGTGTCAGACACAACTCAAAACTTTATGGGAGGTCATCTAATTTGTTTTTGGGCTTCCAAGTTTCTTGAATTTTTAAATTTAATGACTTGACAAACTATGACACACATATGAGTATAAAAAGGACTTTGTTGTCATTTTGCAAGACTATGAATAATGATAACTTTTTGAAAACAGATGCATGTTTCGTACATGGTTGAAAAACCCTCGAATTTGATGTTTGGTCTTAAAAAGCAAAACACATGGAAAAATCTTTTTATAGTCCTTAAATTTCCATTGACAACCTTTATAAACTATAAATGAATATTTGACTTAATAGGATTAAGTTATTTTTATATATTTAATTCTCGGATGTGGGAGGTCATGGGTTCGATTGCCAGCTGAGTCATACCAAAGACAAAACTGGTACTCACAGCTGCCTGGCATGGTGCTTAGCATTACGAGGTTAGTGTTAGGACTGGTCGGTCTGGTGTCAGGATAATGTGTCTGGGTGGGACATCATGCTACATGTGGCATGATGCCCCAGTGCTAGACATCACTATAAATGGCCACACTGCAGACATTATAGCAATATGAATGAAAAATTGTTAAAAGCTACGTTAGAAATCCAAATCACAAACAAACATATATTGAATTTTTTGTTGGAGGGGACTAAAACTGACTAATAATGAGCATTTGTATCCTTGATTTTATCACACATTGCATTTATTCAGATACCTAAAGTATTATGCAGTCTTTTTAGCCAGACTGCGATGTACTTTTACTTGAATTTCCCCAGGTATAGTTTCGGTGTCACCATCAGTAGAACGGTTGGTGCAAATGGTGATTGAAAGTGTGTAAAAATAGTTGTGTGCTTTAATGTTTAGGAAATGTGTGTTTAATTCCAAACGGTTATCAAATCCCAAATATTCATGGATTAGAGAGTTCAAAGGGGATAATGGCAAGTGTGGTTTGTGTAAAAAATTTATAGAGTTAGGGAAAATGAGCAAGTATGCCTTTTGCTTGCATATGAGAAGAATAGAACACAGTTTCTAGTGATTTCGAAATCCTCACAACTGTTATTGATGACTTCAAAATGAACAAAATACTACACTCAGATGCAAATTTCACCCCTCTCTTCTGTTGCAGATGATGGATCAAAACCTGTATTTTGGGCTAAATCTCCCTCCCAAGTATTCACAATTAAAATCTCAATGACCTATAATACCTTATGCACAGAAGGGGATGCTTCAAACAGTACCATCTATACTTGTTTATAAGTTGAGTCAAACTGCAGACAACAATGATCCAGATCTCCTGTTACATAATAAACTTGCAGATTGGAGTCTGTGATTTATTTTACTGATTACTTCTAACAAACTGTACAGACCCAGATCTACTGGCACATTGTGTGGTGGTAGATCTAGTTCTGTGCAGTTTACAGTTGGTTGCATCTTATAAGCAAGTATATATGATATTCTCAATCATAACTCTTTCAAATCAATAGAATCCATTTCATACATGTTTTTGGCAGTGTTTTCATGTCGAGAGAGGAAAACTCTGCCTCGCAATTGTTTGAAATAGACAGCTTTAAGGAACTTTTGCTGAAAGCTGCAAAGGAAATCAACTGTTTTGTGGATCATTAAATAGGGTTGTACAACTCAAGAAGACAGATGTTCATTTCCAATACTATCATGGTGACAGATTTACAACAAGCAGGGCTGTGTTATCCAGTAGGGCAATAGGCACTGTACCTAGGACCTTTGAATACACCGTGTTACTAAAAGTGTATACACAAAGAGGCAGAGTCAAGTCAGTGTCAATCATTTTAATAAAGAAGTGCCTAGGGCCTACAAGGACATTAATCTGGCCCTAACAACATGGTACATGTATTTTGAATTTCCGTTTCTTGGGCATGCAACTGCAGATCATGGTGAGTCATCACTTTCCAAGTGGAGTACAGATGGAGTTTGATAATTAGTAGCGATAGTAACGTTTGTTGACAGTCATTATTATATATATGTTGTGTATATTTCAGGACTTAAGCTTTTAACACTTTATTTTATGAGCTAGAAGATGAACAAAACACAAATACAGTAAAAGTGGTTTCAGAATTAAACTTTGAATGTCTGTAAGTTAATTTGAGCAAACCTCAAAAAAAGTTATAACAAACACTTGAAAGTCCTTACATTTGGTTTTGACATTTTGGTATGGACCATGAGTTTTTATTCAACATAGTATACTCTATATAACCATGTACATCCCTGAGACTGCCACAGTGTTTTTTTTTCAATTGTTGCCAGTTAAAATGACACTAGACTGTTAAAGTCATCTTTAAGGTTTCAGTAGTTGTTGTATATGTCAATCTTTGATAGATAATAAATTTATAGCTGGAATCATATTCATCCTTTTCTTTTGTAGGTGGTTTGGCCTGGTTTGTTCCACTAAAGGAGTCAAAGCCCTGGAGAAAACCACTGAGAGAACGTCAGGCTTTTGCTGTTCTTCAGGAACCTTGGCAACCACAGTCTGTCTCATCTTCTGTCTGGAAAGATATCATACATGGTGATGTACTGAAGGACAGATCAACAGAGGACAATGGTGTCATCAGGGATACCAAATTTTACCTAGATCGTCATGGTCATAGGATTGACGAGGTCTTGAGTGACTCGGAAGATGAAGAGGAGGATGTGAAATCTCTGACTAAGATGACTCTTCAGGTTAGTTAGAACTCTTTAATAAGAAAAGAAGCTTCAGTACATTCACTCTTTGAAATGACTTTGTATGTATGAGTTTATTCTGTTATACCATTGAGTTATTATCTCCATTTGTAGGAGATATCGATAGCATGTAGCCTGAATTCTGTTTTGACATTAACAATCACCAGAATCACTAAATGGCAATCAAGATTCTCATATATCCATTAATTGCAACATAAACAATGGATTTGTTGATTGAAAATTTGGGGGTTATGCTTTTCACTGCAAAGTTTTGCCTTGAAGTTGCTGATATCCACTAGTGTAACATATTTTTGGAGGTTGTATGAATGTTGAATGAATTATATTGCATAATAAAGGAAAATTATAGAAATGCATAGTTTGGCAAGATTATTACTCTGAAGAAGAAAAAAACATTCAGAAACAGAGGAGTTATGAAGAAATTACCATTTAAATGTTAATTACAAAGTTTGAAATTAACCAGATCGAGAATGCAAAATTCCAGAATGCAACTCATTTCTGGTAAACTAGATAATTGTATGTGTTAGTGTTTTTCTGAATAATTTTGGGCACTTCTTGGAAGATTCTATTGCTAACCTAGGAGTTAAATTTGGGTAGATATCACAGTGATAATATAGCAAAAATATACAAGGGTTGCATCTCATCACTCCCAGGTTTGATCTCTGATGCAAGCAAGTGAAAAGGGCTGGTGATTACATAGCAGTAAGTTTGGCGGTTTTCTCTACGTCCTAAACCTTGAAGTTCATCTTACCTAAACTGGACCAACCAGAGTATTAATCAAGAAATAATTTCATGCCTACATGTTTAAATTGCAGTATTAATGACAGCTATCTGTTGACAAGTTATCTTTATTTCAGTGATTTATTTTGATTCTGACATGAAAATTGAGCAAAATATTATTTATTTGCATCGATGGAACACCTTTTATCCAGTACTATATAGCATCGAGCTGAACTGTAAATGTTATCATTTTCGCTTACCATCAAAGCTTTCTTCCTGTTTAACTTAGAATTTGAATATACTGAGAGGTCATTTATATATGTGTTTATATATGTGGGCATAAGATTTCACACTCTTGAAAACAGATATATTGTCATCAGTTCTTAAATTTGTGGACTTAGCAATTTGGTTCCATTGTTTCCACAAATGGATGATTATTTTCTGGGTCTTTGCATGTTTAGTATGTGTCAGTGAGGAATTCAATACAAGTCTAAATGCCAGGAATAATATTGAATTTACACAGACTGTCAGAATTCTTTTATTCCACCTACAAACAAAGGAAGAGAAGGATTATACTGATGTCAGCTTGTCTGTCACACTTTAGTTCGTTAAGATATCATCATGAAATTTTGTATACTTTGGTATTATGACAAAACACTATCACCTGTAAAAAATGGAGTCTCTTGTCAGCATTGTAAAGGTTATTCCCGTGTTTTCTTTAACTCACCTGGTTGTAAGGCTAAATGAGCTGATGGTTATTCCCATGTTCTCTTTAACTCACCTGGTCATAAGGTTAAATTAACTGATGGTTATCCCCATGTTTTCTTTAACTCACCTGGTCATAAGGCTAAGTTAGCTGATGGTATAGTTCACTGTCCTGTGCCTCTCATCAGTCTTCCACGTGCAGTCAGGCCATGTTTTAATAGCAGTAACATGATTAGCTCTTATTATGTTGCTATTTTGTTCCTGGTGCTAGTCTTCTGACCGAGGTGAAAATTCTTGGAAGACTAAAATATAACAAACATTATCCCAATCTGATGCCTTTGTCACTTCTGATCAATCAGAATTTTGTCCTTGGATTTCACTGGTAAAACATGTATCTTTTTTCATTTTATTGATATTTTATCATAGGATTGCATATGTTAATTTAGTAGTGATGATATAATTTAATCCATTTTGGTTCAGATGTTTGAGTTTTAGCCTTGACATTCTTATTACATTATTTTTTGTTTGGTAATTTCTTTTAGCCATTTCAGCAATGCTGCAATGAGCTGTGTGTGTGTGTGTGTGTGATTAGGATTTTTAACGTAGGTTTAACAATTTTTTAGTCATATTGCTATGATGTCTGCAGTATGGCAGTTTTATAGTGATGTCTAGCACTGGGACATCATGCTGCAGACATGTAGCATGATGTCCCACCCAGTCACATTATCCTGACACCAGGCCGACCAGTCCTAACACTAACCTCTTAAATGCTGAGCGCCTAGCGAGGCAGCTGTTAGTGCCATTTTTACAAGTCTTTGGTATGACTCGGCTGGGGTTGAACCCATGACCTCTCGCATCCGAGGCAGACACTCTAACCCATATGTGTCAAACTCAAGGCCCGCGGGCCACATCAGGCCCGGCGTACAATTATATCAGGCCTGAGAGGTCTTGACCGGCGTACAATTATATCTGGCCCGAGAGAGAATTTTAGGCTATGGTGTTTCCCAATGCACACTTTGCTGAAAAACTTAGCTTACTTCGCGCCGAGTTCGCACGGCGCTTTAGTGACTTTGAAGCACAGAAAAGTAATTTCGAGCTGTTTCGTAACCCATTTGCCATAGACATGGAAACTGCACCTGTAAATTTGCAGATGGAGCTAATAGAGCTGCAGTGTAATGGGACACTAAAGGCAAAGTACGACACTGTGGGGCCTGCACAGTTCACTCGTTTCATTCCTGAAGAGATGCCCCAGCTTCGTCTACATGTGGCTCGAACCTTGAGCATGTTTGGTAGCACATATCTGTGTGAGCAGCTGTTTTCTGTGATGAAGATTAACAAAACATCACACAGGAGTCGTCTCACTGATGAACACTTGCAATCCATCGTGAGAATCTCAATGACACAGAACATTACTCCCAACATAAACGAACTTGTAGCCAAGAAAAGATGCCAAACATCCAGTTCTGACAAATTGGCATAAGAGCAAAAATGGGTATGCCAATGATTTTTTATTATTAAAACTTTTTTCTGTTTTAATTTATATTAATGTTTAAAAAAGGTTTAATTTTGCACTTATTGAATGTTTATCCTGTTCGGCCCGCAACCTTACATGTGATTTGAGTTTTGGCCCGCTGAGCGATAGAGTTTGACACCCCTGCTCTTACCATTAGGCGACCGGAGCAGTCTGCAATGAGCTGGTAAGTGTGGTCACAAGAAGTCATTGAGGGACACCCATCCCAATTGTTAGCATGTACCAAGTATAAATGCTTAGACATTCCCGTGAGGAGACATTGGCAACATAGTACTTTGCTGGATACTGGGTCTAGACACTGGTCAATGGGCAGGAGTTACTGAGTATGTCAGATACCAGTCATAGGTCATTAATTATCATTCAGTATTATGCCTCCTTAAAGGAAGGGGACCAGGTTAATATCATTGCATCTTTGGGGCTTGGGGACTTCCACCACCAGGCAGTGAGCCTGGATCATGACATTCTCCCACCATGGCATGATGGATGTATTTGCTTTGGTTTCATTAGCCAACAGATGGAGCTGACCAGTGGCCATTCATCACTCCAGTCAGCTACATTATCAAAGGAAACAGATGGGTACAGGACAATGCACTGTTATTTTAGTGTCCTCTAATTGAGTTCAAGGGGACACTAATTGATTTGGTGCCTTGCATCAAATAGAGCCCCCATATCTGTTGTGCACCAGGCAAGTGACAGAATATGAGGATATTTTGACAAGGCAGTCAGTGATGTTTACCACCATCTCCACCTGGAGCTCTATCTGAAACCATCTGAGTCTTTTGATGTGAGAATTTTTTCCAGTGTAGAGATGCACTTGGGTACACAAAAGAATGCTGTTTCTCCATTCAATGAAAGGGTATTACTCAGAGATTGGCATAAGTCCAGGAAGCAGTCAGTCAGCAGAGGAGATGGTCGATCCCATTTGCTGCTTTGTGTTCACTGGAGTCAGCAGGTAGTTTAATAAAATTCCTCAGCTTGGGCACTAAAGCCTCTTGGCATGGACTTGGGAGTGTCTTGGGTGAGTATCACTTTGGCTTGCATATAAATTAAAATGCTTGAGGCTATGGAGTTTAGGGCACACTGAAGGCTTCTCATTTTATTCTCCACAGCCTCCTTTAAGGTTTGAGTTTTTGTCTCTAGCATAATTGAGACACATGAGGCCATAGCCAAAACAGCAAGACACTCACTCTCACTGTTGATGGCACTGTTGGCAGAGCTACTACGTCATACTAATGGCAGATTCTTTGTTCAGCATTTGAGAGACCAGCAACACCAGTCCTTAACTGTGGGGTCAAGGTGTGGCTAAATAGACAAAGAAGTACCTTCATACCTCTGTGGTCATTGGATCACTGCCTTTTAGCAGGGATCCATTGGAACCATCAGAATCACGTTAGAGTTTCCTCTTTGCTAAATGGGGTGGTTATAAGTACCAGGGCAGGAAGTATCTAGATACTTCTTCTTCTCACCGCCTCCACAAAGGAGGTGCTAGGTGCCAAGCTGATGCATTGGTCCTCAATAAGAGACGTTTACCCAGCTTAACTATTATGATCTTCCACTTCTAATCAAGTAACCCGTGAATCTTTAAAAGTTTAATCTGGATTCATTATAGGTAAAGGTGTACACCATTCTAAGGAAGAGCATGTGTGTAAATCTTTGATAATCCTGGATTCTGTTCCCAGATTCTTTGGAAGAAAAGGGAAACATCTTCCCTCATTATCAATTGTCCCTTTAAAACAAAATCTTTGGGAAGAGCATTTCAAGACTGAGTTGGCAGTCTTGGTCAGGGGCAACATATAGTCAAACAGTTAGTCAGTTTTTAAGATGGATACCATCAGATCTTCATCTTTTTTTGTCTAGAAATTCCTGCAGTTTTGTCAGGACAAGGTATTTCAGTTTCATGCTCTTTCTTTTGGCCTAGATTCCTCACCCAGAATCTTTGGCAGGGTTATTGGAGTGATAAAGGTTCATTTAAGATTGTTGGGGGTCCTAGTCATCCAGTATTTTTACAACTGATATATCAACAGTGTTTTCAGACGCACATACTCAGAGAACTGTCATTCTGTTGTATAGTAGCAATTCATCCGTGTTTAATCCCCAATCTGGAGAAGTCAGTCTAATTCGTGCTTTAGATTTAATGTTCATGGGAATAAATTTCTCACAAAACAAGCGATGGTTTGTTTTCCATTTGTAAGGGTCATGCATATTCTTTTTGTGTGAAGGATGGCTGAAAGGAGTTCAGTGTCTCATTGCCTCTATCCCAGAATGTGGCAGCATATTTAGTTTTCCTGACTCTAAATTTTCTACTGGAAGCATATTGGAGACCTCACATGGACCCCTTTTCAACAAAAATTTTGTTGGGATCCAAAGTTTGCCACCATATCTGCTGGTGAAAGAATCAAGACAGGTCTCTAGTAAGTTCTAATTCCAGTTCCTCCATTAATGGACAGCTTTGATCAGGATGGACTTCTTTGTCTACTTAGGATTTATGTTTTGATCTGGCTCAATCAGGATAGAAAAGGAATGACAGGATATGTCTCTCTAGCCCTCTGTAGGGATTATAACAGATAATTTGTTATTTATAAGAAAGAAAAATATGAAAGTGTAATTGACCCAGGCTGGTCCAATGATAAAATAGAGATGACAATATTTAAAGGTTTGAGATAATTTACAGAATTTGTTTTCTTACGATATATGCAAGATTTCATATGAAAAATGGTGTACTGCTAAATTTTGTAAGCCAGGGGAGTAGCATCAGACCAAGTTGAGGCACTTGTTACACACTGTGTCATCCATCCATCATACTTTTCTAGGTAATATCTCCAAAAACATTTTGAAATATTATTATGAAACTTGGTAAGCATTTGTATAATGACAAAAGTTTGTGTCCTAAATAAGAGTAAGCTTTTAGAGGTGTCTTCCCATGTTTAAAAAATTGTATTTTCCTTCATTTCTTGCAGAGGTGGGTGGCCGTATTTTTATATTGTTTGAAGATACATTCAATAAATGTACTGGTTAACGATTGGATTGGAATATGGAAATGGAACATACCGGCAGAATTTATGTCATTAATAATGACAGACACCATATACTCATACATATTGTTGACCTGTGACACTAAATGACTACAACAGATTACCTGTCAGTTATTGTGGCTGTTTCAGGCATTCAAGCCTAGTTTATATAATTTCACAATATAATGAGTTAGATGGTCTATATCATCATGACAACTACTTTGTATCAGTATCATACATTGAGTAGAATGGAATCAATGTTAGCTTGAATTGTTTTTCCTTTCCAGGAAGCCTTTTTGACATATAAGCAGGATACCATTTCCAGGCTGCGTGAGCGTCAGAAGAGAGTAAATCTGGCAGCTGATGAGAGAAGGATCCAGGATACATTACAAAAAGAAAGAGAAGAAATATTTGCTGAACAGAAAAGAAAAGTAGCCAACCCTGAGGCTCATCCATACAGTGGTGAGTTAATGTTGTTGTTTTAGGGTTAATGCCATTTTTCAGCACACAATAGGTTATACATGTCAGCCAGTATAAGCAGTCGAGGAAGAACTGAAGAAAATCTGATAAGAACCAGCAACTCATGGGAGTTAAAAATATGTTATTGTAATATAAATTGTTACATATAATCACTATCAAAAGATGCTGAAATGGCCTATAGATTAGTGTGACAGAATTGTAAACAGATGGGTGCTGGTTCAGTTTCTGCCTGGAGTAGTCCAGTTTGGCTACCATGCTGTGTCGCAGGGCAAGGCACTGTACTTAAATTCCCCAGGGCATGACATAACTTTTCATGTGCCAAATACTGTCATGTTATAAGACTGGAGTTGACTAAATTTATAATGTATAAATCTCGACTAAAGTTGAAAGGCATGATAGTTTGATAGTCTGCGACCTGGAATAAAATTAGACTCTTAGAACAATAAAGATTTTCCTAAATTAGTTTCTTTGTTGATGTGTGATTTTCTTTTTCAAGCATTTGTGTAGCGGATGGGGGGAGTATTCATCAGTTTTGCAGCAGAGGTGTTGTTCTTGTTAGCAACAATGTTTTCTGTTCACATGTCAATTGGCTAGTCATGCCCAGCATCAGAGGCTGTGTTAAAGACAGTTTCAGTTTCTCTGATCTCCAGACAAAAGGGTCACCATGGTGATTAAAAAAGAAACTTGTACTCTTATTGTTGGAACCATAGAAATGGATGGCCTCAGTGGATGGAGGCAGTAGTTAATTAAATAACGTTTATTTGCTTGAGTGTATCAACCTGTGTAGCCCTGATATGAGAAATGCAACAAATCAAGATAAATCTGCCCCAATGTTCTGCTCTTAGGTGGATGGGTAGCATGGATGATGAATGAAGAAAGAATTGTCTTCTCTTATTGGAAAGCACACAAAACCAACAATCAGTAATGTGACACTTGGTCTCAAAAGGATAGGAATAATTCAGCTGTTTCACTCAGAAGAGGAAACTGTTCAGAGTCAAGGAAATCGACCACAATTTCTCATCGAATCAACTGATGAGAATTCAGAGCTAATCATGCTATAACACCTTTTGGACTTGGTTAGAGAGCAGCTAAAAAGTGTTTTAGAAAAAACCTAGTTCAGGCAGATATTTTGTTGATTGTGACTGCAAGGCATGTGGATAACATGCTTCACTACATTCTCGTGGGTCGATGGTTCTTCCCTGGGTTTTCCAGGGTTCTTCGTCCACCAGTTATACTGGCCGCCATGTATAGCCTATCTTGTGCTGAAAAATGGCATTAAACCCTACAACAACAACAACAACAACAACAAAAAGCTTCACTACAAATTTATTTGTCTTCACACAGTCTACCTACTCATTAAGAGGTGTCATGTGATCTAACGATTTGGATGGCTGCTGTTTACAAAATAAGATTTTCCAGCTTTTACTTCAGTGACGTTGTGCTGAAACATATGTATTGGTAGAAATGTGTTGAAGTTGATTCTTCACAAAAAATTAAAATGTGACGGTCAGATGTGATCTGATAGCACATGTGATCAGACATTGTCAGTTAGTTACACATGTTTGCTTGACTGACATATTTTTTTTCAGCATACAATATTTAAACCTTTGGAAATTGAAAATTCATGAACATCAAGTGTTTTGATAATACTGCATGCATATTGTTTTTTGTGTGTTCCATTTAAAAACATTGAATCACATGAAAGCAAAGCACAATTATATTAATTTACAATATTATTTAATTTATTGCACAGGTGTAAAGGCTATGCAGTATTTACTTTCTTTATTTTCTCTTTCCAGAAAACTTGCACAAGCCAACCAGGAGAACGTTGTCAAAGAATGAAATGAAAGAACACACTGGAAGGTAATATTCAGTGTTAACCTTATACATGGTGCAGCATTTCACATCTGAATCAAAATACATGGGTTTGAGATTTCACATATTAATCATATAAATGGGGGTGTGATTTCACATCTGAATCATATGCATGGATCTGGGATTTCACATCGGAATCATATGCATGGATCTGGGATTTCAAATCCATACTTGGGTGTGGGATTTCACAACTCAATCATATACATGGGTGCTGAGTTTCATATCTGAATCATATACATGTCATTGGATTTCACATCTTATAATATACATCAGTGGTGGATTTCACATCTGAATCATGTACATTCAAACCTGTCACTAGTAGCTCAGACCTGCCAACTGTTAAGATTTTGCCGTAAGTCGTACGAAAATTACCCTTAAATTATAGACTTAGGGCATACTAGCAAAGACTATGGAAAAATGATCATTGCCAAAAAATCCGGATAATTGGTTCATCCATTTTTTATTTGGATCCGGGTTTCATCTTAGAATTAGTGAAATTAGTCAGGGAACCAGACTAACTTTAGAGCAACACCCCAGATGGTTTAAACTGCACCTATTTGTTCCTGCAAAGCGTCTGCATGATCAAACTGTTGATTATAGAATTTTTAGAAATGGCGTCCAGAAAGCGATGCATGTTTAAGACGAAAGGGAAAATAAGCTTCTGGAAATGTGTTAGTAATCAACACAGAAGAATATAAAGCAGTATTCAGGTTCCTGTGAATAAAAGCTGGAAAGGACACAGTTACGTTTATTAAACATCATGTGCCAATTTGAGTATATCTACGTGGTGGGAGATATGATTGCTGTTGTCATGTGAAATGGAAAAGAATTTCCAAGAATTATGTCAAGTGGAGAGATAGCAACAAGCCATTGAGCTGCATAGGGTTTGGAACTAGAGTTTGTGCAACTGTACTAGTGGTAAATAAAGTCTACTTGTACTTTACAAACGTCTCAGTTAAACATAATGTTTATCGTCAATGCAACAAACTTTTAATTACGTTTTACAGCTTTACAATAGCAGTTATTGATATTTTGTTACACCTTATTGAAAACTGGTCAATCTTACGGAAAAAATCATCTGCCTTACTGTTGGCAGGTCTGGTAGCTACTCATGTGAAATGCAAAACTAGCTGTTGCACACAGGTGACTACTGTGTGCAGGTTGGCCTTTCAATCAGTTTTTGAACAAATACCATGCTTTGAATATTATTATTATTATTGTTATTATTATTATCATTATTATTATTATTATTATTATTATATCAAGATTGTTTTATGTGCACTGTACAACAAAAACAAAATTGTTGGTATATTTGTTCTCACCCAAATTTATGTTCCATACAATATTACTGTATCCAGTTCACTTTATCCATCCTATAAATATTCATGATCTTAGTTTGTTCCTGCTTTAAAAACAGTATCTTGATTAGTTGCACAGCTCCCCAAGATAAAAAGACAATTGACTTATGTGAGAAGCTTGTGATGAACAGAAAATCAAAGGAAGATGTGTATCATTATTCATGGTGACCAAAAGTTCACCTGCCTTTACAGACATGTTTAAAATATTTAATGACCCAAATGAAAAGGGATGTAAATCATATCTCTACTATCAGACAATTTTTTTCTTCTTCAGAGATAGTTTTAATTCACAGGCAGATAGAATTTATCTAACTATAGATGTAACACTGGCACAAAAGGTGACTATTTCTGCTGCAATAACACTTAAGTACCTTTTACTGCATCTGGCAAAAAAATTGCTTTGACCCTCTGCCCATTGAAAAACTCCCTTGTTTTTGAATATGACATTGTGACACCTGTGAGCAGCACTATCAATGTAAGTGGAGTATGGAGAGATCAAGTGAGATAAGATATGTTTACATGTCAATTCTTGTGATACACAATTTTCTAAACAACGCCTTTCTCATGAAGCAAAAGACTTGGCATTCACTGCTGCAGCTACATGCCAGTAAGACTGCTTAAGCCAGGGAGAAGCCATTATTTGGTTAGAAAACACCTGGCCACTGACCTCAAAAGGCAGATCACTCTTACATACAGGACATTTGTACAGGAACTTTACCAGGGAAAATTAGAATCACCATTGTGAACAGGTGAATGGACTAAAGGTGATTGTTAGGACAGGTTTGACTGTATATGGGAGTGGGATTTCAGATCTGAATCATGTACATGGATGTCAGATTTCAGATCACAATTATATACCTGGGTGTGGAATTTTATATATGAACCATACACATGGACATGGGATTTCACATCTGTCATATGCATCAATATGAGATATATGTGGTGTGGAATATGTTGTGGTTTAATGCCATTTTCCAGCACATGATAGCTATGGTTGCCAGTTTTATCTGGTGTAGGAAGAACCCAGGATAAGCCTGGGAAGAGCCACAAACCTATGGGAAGCTACTGGCAAGCTTTACAACATACCCATGTCAGTCAAGTCTGAGACTTGAACCCACATGGACAGAGGCAAGATGTGATTTTTCGGTAAAGGCAAATGCCCCGGACAACTTATATACATAGGTATGTAGGATTTCACATCTGAATTGTGTACATGTGGGATTTCACATTTGAATTGTTTATGTGGGTGTGGGTTTTTACACCTGAATCAAATACATGGGTGTGTGGAATTTCACGTCTATATCATGTACATGGTTGTGTGGAATTTTGCATCTGAATCATATATGTGAGGGGAGATTTCACATCTGAATTCATGCATATGGCTACGTGGAAATTTACACCTGAATCGTATATGTTTGTGTGGGGTTTCTTGTCACAATCATATACATGAAGATGAGTGGGGGATTTCACATCAGAATCATGTACGCGAATAGAATTTCCCATCACAGTCATATGCATGGGTGTGGAATTTCACATTGGAATCATACATGGGTGTGGGATTTCGGATCAGATCACATTCATATCATTGGTGTGGAATCTCACATTGGAATCATACATGGGTCTGGGATTTCTGACCAGATCACATTCATATGCATTGGTGTGGAATTTCACATCACAATCACATACATGGGAGATAACATTAAAATGAGCATAAAATGTTGTAGCACCAAATTTCACCATGTGGTTTTAAAAGAATACATCATATATACTTGAGAAATGCCATTCAAGGTTCCAGATGTGTTGATTGGAACAATAGTTTGTTGAGTTTGTGTTATTAAGTTCTTAGCCCATTGGGGGATTTTCTTGACATATGGCAACTCGTGTGAAGAATTCTTTTTCACTCATTTAATAGATACGGCAACATAGGTAAGGAATGTTCAGATATTTAGCATTTTCCGAATATGTCTGTGTCATTACAACGAGCTTTGAAAGTGTAATTTACAAAAAAATAATTTTTGTAAAATACTTTTTTTTAAAGAATAATAAAACATTGCCATTTGAGTATTTTAATTGCAATACATGTAAAAAAAAAAATCATTAGCCTGATAATGCTTTCCAGTGTCTTCAGGTGATGGTCATGTGGGGGAAATTTCTCCCTTGTGGCATTTTCACATCTTCAAACAATTCTGTGTATAGGAATGGGAGAAAATAGACTGTTTCACAAAAGCAATCTAGATCACAGATATAGTACAGCTGAATGAAAGAAATTGGATTCTTTTTGTGGACATGACAAGAGGAGCTTACTGAATGGACTGTTGTGTATACATCTCTCCATTAGCTAAAGTTTGCCATTGCCACTCCTCCAAAACAACTTCAAGGTTTGTCCTGAAAGTTTGCTGACACATTTAGGCCATGGCCTAGATGGTTCTAAATAAAATTGGTACTGCTTTAACATCCATTATGCCCACCACAATGGGCTTGTTAAAAATCTTGTTTTAAATAGATGATCACATCAACATGGGGTTTTCTCTAAAAGACTATTTATTATGTGTAGTTGGTCCTAAATGAAAATGAGGCCAATCTGAAATCCATTATGGCTTTCACTGTGGTCATTATGAAAATTGTGTTATCACTAATCTCCAGAATGTATGGTCATATTGACATGTGAGCTTTTCACTAAAAGACATGTATTATGTCTTGTTGATCCTAAATACAAATGGTGCAGCTTGGACATCTAGGATGGTCAGAACTTTGGCCATCCATCTTGAAATAATTTTTATTGCTGCTTCCCCTAAATGGTTGGTTGTATTGATATGAAGTGTTTTCACTAAAAGGTTTGTGATGTCTGGTTGGTCCTTAGAAAATGGTGCCAAACTGACATCCAATAGTCACCATGGCAGCCATCATGAAACCTTTTTAACACTGCTCCTGAATGGAAATTTGTAGCGAAATAAGGGCCTAGTTAGTCATCAGTAAAAGTGGTACCAATCTGATATTCAATATGGCAGCCACCAAAGTCAGCTTCAAAATCTTATCGCTACTCCTCCTAGATTGATGGTCATATCATCATGGGTTTTTTCACCAAAAGACTTTTGATGTAGCTGGTCCTAAATAAAAAGTGTTGATCAGTAAGTTGATAACACCACAATGGCACTTATCTTGAAAACATGAACTGAAAGCCACATTGATATGGGGTTTTCACTAAAAACATTTTGTCTAGTTCTATACAAAAATAGTGCCTATCTGATATGCAGTATGGCTGCCTCAGTGTCCATCCTGAAAATTCTGTTATTTTAATTCATTCTACAGGGATGGTGATATCTGCATATATTAGGTTTTTCACCAAGACTTTAATAGGTTGGTCATCAATAAAAATGGTATTGATCTGACATCCTGTATGTCTATCATGATAGTCATCTTGAAAATCCTGTTATCACTACTCCACTATATTTAGGTCCATATTTACAGAATATTCACCAAAAGACTTCTTATGGTATCTAACTGGTCATAAATTCAAATGGTGCAAATCTAATGTCAAATTTGACTGCCATGATAGCCATTTTGAAATTCTTGTTATTGTTACTTCTCTTGAATTGGTGGTCATATTGGTACAGTATTTCCGTCAGAAGTCTTCTAATGATGTCTAGTTTGTACCAAATGGAAATGGGACTGATCTTAAATCCAGTATGGCCACCATAGTGGCCTATTTGAAACTTTTGTTATAGCTCAAGAATATCTGAGATGGTTTCAACACTCAGCAGTTAAAACAATGAAATGATCCTATCCAGAATTCAAGGAAATTCTTTTTTGACAGTAGAACATCAGTCCCTTTCAGGGACTGTTGTTTAATTATCCATATAATTTTCTCCAATTTAAGATTTAAAATTATATGAGCTGATAACTATACTATAGTGTTCCAGCTAGATAAAAATAGAGGCATGCACCCCCCCATGATGTCTTCCCCTCTGCTGTAAGTGCTCTCTCAACCCGCTTCTTCAGCTCCAGAGAGTCCACCAATTTGCTCTTCAAAAGTTTTCCCTTTTCCTTTCTCCATGTAACAGAAATGCCTCCTAAAAAAATGTCTTTTTTCTTTCAGTAAATTAATTTTTTTTATTATTTTTCAATGCATTGTAATTTTCAGTATGCTTTTGTTTGATTTTACTTTAGAAGAGATGATATTTTTGCCCTTCCTACTATAAGAAATTCCCAACTGGTGCACAGTATATTTAGCTAACTAAGGCATGTCATTTTTATGATTGCAGGATATACAAGAAACTACCGGAAGTTGTTGAAAAGGAGAAATTAAAGAAGAGAGCAGACGAGTATTCCTTGAACAGACTCAGAGCCAGGATTTTCAATAAAGTTAGTAGAGAAACTGAATTCTGTCATAGCAAATGCCTTCTTATTAAAGACACTTGTTAATCAAGGACATATATAAACCCATTTTCTTTGATTTTCATGCAAATACAAAAATTAAAATCTGTCCTCAAAAAATAGCATTATGTTGTACTCCCTTGAACATTTTTAATGCATTTTGCTACAGCCTCCAACTTCACATAGTTTGAGAAATGTTATTGGTATATTCAGAATGAATATTACACATGTCTGGGCCATTACTTTGTATTGGTTAAGAGAGATTTTCATGAAACTTTGCCTAAATATATATATCATGATTCATTGGTATGCCATAGCCTTGCCCACTGTCTCAAGATCACTGTTAT
Source organism: Sinohyriopsis cumingii (assembly GCA_028554795.2). NCBI lineage: Eukaryota > Metazoa > Mollusca > Bivalvia > Unionida > Unionidae > Sinohyriopsis > Sinohyriopsis cumingii. The sequence goes on from CM068830.1 coordinate 53,521,676, forward strand.
GACAAGAAATTATAATTGTGTAACTTGTATCCTTGGCTGGAGTATAACTTTTGAACCGCTGAAAAGATTATAATACAAGTTTAACCTGTTACTTATCATGCCTGGCTATTGTATCATATATCGTAGTCACACCCTTTCCCAAGGTCATGGTCATGGTGGTAGAAAATTTAATTCATGCAATGTAACCGGTATCCTTGTCCAGAGTTTTGAATCAGTGAAGACATTTCAGTGGAACTCGAACCAGTTATATATATTATGTAGATAATGCACCACATACAATAGCCACACACCATTCTTCACAGTGAAGGTCATAGCAAGAACTTTTAACAACTTTAAATATTATAATGAAACTTTAACCAGCTATATCATGGCTTGATAATGTGTCGCATACTATAGTCGTGCCACACCCCTCAAGATCAAGGTCATTGCATGGCAAAATATAGATCACTTACCCTTACCCATGTACTGCTATAACTTTTTGAACCAATATATTTTAATGAAATATAATTTACTATATATCTTGAATTAAGAGTCTTTTCATACTGAGTCATACACCCCAGTCTTAAGATTGCAGCAGAGAATAATGTTAAACAATGGCCTGATTCATTATCCAGGCTGTCAGTTTTTGAATCCCATCATATATTTGCATGAAGATTTACTCTGTCCCACACCTTATAATACTGAAGCTCAAAGGTCAGGGTCATTAAGGAAAAGCTAATGTTACGGAGTTATGCATTTAACACCACATTCTTTGTTCTACATGTCTTTTCCTTTTACAAGTGTTGTGTGAATATCATGAGAGATATAGCTGAGGTGTTCAGATTTTGTATGAAAATGTATGGGTATCCACAGTATTTATATAACCTCTACACAAAAATACATACACCCTTGTGCAGCTTAGCATTCAACCTAAAAAAATTGTTTTAAAGGCAGGCACCTTTGATTTCTACAATAACACATTTTTCGTCTAGCATATTTTCAATCATATTTTGCAGAAAATCCTGCGAAAAGTTCTGAAGAAACCACAGTTTCAGTGATGTTGAGACAATTTGAAGCTCTGTATAAGCCATAGTTTTGGAGTTGTTGAGACACTATACATGTCCAGTAGAATCCATAGTTTTAGAGACAACTCTGACAAAGGCTTCAGCAAGATGCTTCATGTGGATGTGATTATAACAATAAGATCATTCTGTAGCAGTTCAACGTATGATAATATTTCTAGGAATCAGTTATCTGTTATCTCCAGTTATTGCTTTAGAAAGGAAAGAAAAAGTTTGGATTATGGTTTTCTCAAGGAAGTTCTTTTGTTTTTAAATCATCTCATCGGTGATGAGAATGCAGAAACCTATGCTTTCATAGTTTTTATCAGTGAGGGTAAAAGATTTATCTTCATTCAAATCAAGCTTGTATTTTTATGATAAAATATACAATCTTTATATAAGTGATTTGTTACATGTCAGTGTAAAGTGCCTTTCTTTAAACATGGATCAGCATTACTAAACTTGTCTCCATAATCCATAACATTTTTCCCTTCACGTTTTTTATATATCATACATGGTCAACAGAAGTAACATAAGCCGAGTATTATTTGGTCCACATGGACTGCTTGTTTCATCAAACTAATCTCTGCTTAATAATGCAAAATTAGTTATTCAAGTGTTAGCTGTCTCAATGAAAGACTATTCTGGATCCTCAGAATAAACTTTCAAGTCGCAATTAACTGATCATCAGAAGTACTCTTTCCAGTTTCAATCAGTATGGTATGGTTCAAAACATTTTTTTGAGGTTCTGGTGATCACGCCTTGTATACCATATTGCTTAAAAAGTTGATGAATAAAAATAACCATAGTATGTTAACACGAAGAAGCCTAGTTTATTGTTACGCTAAAATCGGACGAGAGTTTTCAGTAGGAAGCCTACACAGCTGCTTTACAGCTGGTCATATATTGCTATCTTGTGTACTTTTTGTTGACTCTTATCTTTTTCTTTCACAAGTGTGCTAAAGTGATAATTAAAACTGCATTTCTTATTGTTCATTATTTAATGGGGAAAACTCACATATTCATCATTTGAGTCCAGTTTGTCACAGTTTAGAACACTGATAGATACAGGTAACAATTGACATCATAATGATTCGTACAGAACTCTTGATAATGTTACTTAAGAAAAAAAACAACATGCATTATGACACTGCTATGTTTAAGTGTTTTTTTTGTGTAGTATTCCATATAATTTCTTTTAAGATTATGCATAATTATCTACCATGTAGATTCAGCTCTTTTGTTTATTATGTATTTTTACTAGGAGTTCTAGTCTGGGAAGTTGTTGCACAGTATAGTAACCTAATTTATATTTTTCTCTGGTATAATACTAGGTTTTGTAGATTATATATGTATTAGGTGTTAAAATAAAATTCATTACAAGTCTTAACATTTTAATCTGACAACACATATAAGTATCTCCAGTTCTATTTGGACGGTTCTGTGGTCCAAAAGATGCAGCCATCTTCATAGCTGAGAATAAGTTGCTTTTCAAGGCCATTCAAAGAGTGGTCATCTGCACCCTGTCCTTAACTTGTATGTTGAAGTAAGTGTTGATGCATGACCTGGTCCATGTATTGTCATCATGAGTTACACGACTCAGAAATACAAGACCTGGTTAGTGGTTAGCACTACTTAAAGCAAAAGGAGAGGCTTGGTGCCCAACATCTCTTTCGTTCGGTGAAAGCTTTGAAGGAGGACATAACCCCTGAAGCCCAGGCATCATGGTTCAAGTGGGCAGTATGCCAGGTGTACTTCTGTATCTCAAAAGATCAGATAAGCCTCATGAAGATTTCATTTTGTAAGATCAGTGTGATTTCTGCCAGCCTCACATTCAAACATTTTGATCCAAGACATAATAGAAACTATTGGCTACCATGCATTTAAAACTAATACTGGATTTGCCCAAATTTACTGTCAGTAAGGAAAAGTTTCTTTTCTTATCTGTGTATTGTTGTCATAGGTTGCATGAAAGTTGGTTGTGCTGTTGTCCTGACAGCAGAGAAGTTTATCCTATATGTATATATTCCAGCAGTTTTTCTTCTGAAGGGTTTTTGTAGTAGAAGTTGCCTGTCCATGCATTTCCTCCTATTACCTTAATGTTAGTATGATCAAGGAATGTATTTGATGGAGAAAGATTTTTTTTAAAAACAATATTCCTTACGAATACTTCCTGATCACATTACTAACAAACCCTTCCACACATACGAGCATCCTCTTTGATGTATCACTTGGCTTAAACTGGTATACATATAGATGATGGGTAGCCTTGTAGGAGTGGTAAAGGGAGGTAATGAGTATTTCCCTTTGTCTATATGTTATGGGAAATTTCATCTTTCTGGGATTGCTGGATTCAAGAGGTAACAGCATTTATTTCCTAACACAAATGTGATTGGCTAAGTATTTATAGAAAATCATAATTTACTGAAAGATTTACTGCATATGAATGAATCTTTTTCTCTTCATTTCAAATGTTGCAAATTATTTGATAAAATTGAAGTTGCAGGACTTGAAACAAATAATGTAAGAATATTTGTCATGATATGTGATATATTTAACTGTGATAAAGTTGTACAGTAGTCCAATTTACCATTCAAGTTTCAGTTATTCACAGGTGTACTGATGTAATTTGCTTTAACTTGCCTTTCACTTTTGAAGATTATTTGGGCTTATAAGATTGGAAATGAATTATTTGAGCAGTATCAAGTATGAAAGGTGAGTTCAGAACACAAAACATTTCTAAGTGGTCTGGGCATTAACAGTAAAACTAGTAATAAGCTGATGGTCGATGTAAAATATAATTTTTTGGTTGATTTTAGTTGGTACTGGTTGATTTTAATTTGTATCCAATTTTTCAAACAAGGTAAAAATAAGTTTTCTGATGTTTGAGTTGTTTATATCAGTTGAGAAAATTTTAGCCCTGTGTATTGCTGAAATTTTGTATATTGCTTAAATAGTTTTGCTTTTTCATCATAAATGTAAATTTTGATCCAAATAGTTACTTTAGTGGTAAATATTATCTTGGTTTATTTTTCCAAAATACCTTCTGTTGTAACATGAAGATTCATGTATTTATTTTGTAACATTTAACACCATTTTCAAATACAGTATGCAGAGGCCAAACATGTAGTTAATCATTTGTCATTAAAAATAGATTGTAGCTTGATATGAGTGTAAAATATGAGTTTTTTTTATAGCTGAACTTAATCATAGATCTGATAGTTGCATTGTTGATGAATAAACTGGTTTCTCCTCTATTTTTGCATGTATGAAAATATATCATCCACAATCCAGTCAGTCATTGGTGTAAGTTCGGTATTGCTAATCCTTTTAAACTACTGAGATGATTGCGATGAAACTTTACATTGCATGTTACTAACAAGATCTAATTGGTCCAAAATGAAAATGGTGCTCATTGGATATCAATATGGGGTTTCACTCAATGACTTTGATATGTAGATGGTAACTAACTGAAAATAGTGCTGTTATGTCCAACATGGTTGCCATGGTGGCCATATTGAAATATTTCTACTGATGTTCCTCCTGATCGTCATTTTGAGTCAGTACTTTGTATGCTTAAAATACATGTAAATGTTTTAATGAAAATCTTAAGTATTCCTATTTTACATATAGGCATTAGTATCTATGTTAACATCTTGGATATTGTGTCTTTTGCAATCAAAAACATTGATATTTGGATGCATCATAAACAATGTGTCTTGACCATACTAAAAGTAGGTTGCATTTTCACCTAATTTTCATGTTTGAGGGGCTTTTTTGTTTTCAGCTATTTGTTCATTACACCCACAATGTCTCTGGACTTATTTCAGTTACACTCCTGTGGATGTATTTCATGTAGAACAACTAATCCATACCAGACTACCTCATTGTACCTCATTGTAACCTAATTTTCATGCCTGAAAGACTTTCATTTTATTTTTCAGTTATTTGTTCATTACACCCTCAGTATCTTGAACCTATTTCACAAACACAAATTGATATGTGGATGCATCCTTATTGCTACCAATACTAGGTCATTATGACCTAATTTTAAAGCTTGAATTACTTTTGTATATTCAGCTGTCACACTTCCCTTCACTGATAAATCTTTGTATGTTAATGCATCTTCATGGGCAATATATAAACATTAGTATATCCCATCACCATGGTTGCATGGTTATTAGCTTAGCTGCACAATCAGTGGTTATTGGGTTCAAATCCTTTCAAGACCAGTTTGGTTGTTCTGGCATATTTGTATGCAAGGTACTTCACTTCCACTGCCTTAGCATCAATTCCTTTATAGCAATGCCTATGTTGTTAACTAGTCCAAGCATGCTCATGTTGGTGAGGTAAGAGGATTTGTGTTAACAGGTGAATCTCTCTTTATTTTCTGAATACTTATGACTGTAAGAAAAGAAACATACGCGACCAAACAATCTTTGCATTTACCTTAATATTAAATCCTGCATTAAATATAGCTAAACTGTGTACAATGTTACATGTTTCACTATGTACATGTTATTGTGCACACAAAAATCAGTTAACTAGCAAATGCATAGGTCTAAAATGAATCTTAAAAAACATGGCTGTATTGTGTATCTATGTAACTGAGGCTTTTGTATCTTTTTATGAATCATAGTGGACAGTTGTTTTTCTTTTTTTGTTTAGAAATGTCTGTTAATGAGGTCTTCCAAGTTTTGCAACAGTGGAAAAAAAACACCAAAAATACCTTTACTACCTATGAAACTCCTTGGCAATTGGGTCATTATGTTATCATGTATAGTTATTGTGATAAACTGATGGTCATTATGCCCAGTCCATGTATACAGTGTATTATATAATACCTCTTGTAAAATAAAATCAGAAAAGATTGTTGTGTTTTTTTAAAATTGATAACCTTTATGTATTGTAAGACAGTGGTAGACTAATGGTTGTACTCAACAGATGACATTTTGTGATGCCAGGTTACAACAGAGAACAGTTGAGAGAGGTAGTTCACCACAAACAATTCATGTAAATATGCTTTCACTCACAGAAGATCTTACCATCAAAGACTTATGTACAGAGGCTTGAAGATCCCAGACATACATCTGATTTATCATAAATGTTGCTCACCATGATGAAATATTACAGTGAAGGAGAGAATATTCTCAAACACAATATGTCTTCACTACAAACAGTGCATTACAGTGTTATTCTACACAACATGTAGAAATTGTCCTTCATTGTTGCTAAACTGATCATTGAGCTTACTACAAAACAATTAGGCCCATGTACAAGGTGTCCAAGCACTCAAATCAAGAAAGCATCTCTCCAACACTGATCTATGAAGCACCAATGATTAAACTCATTTTCTCTACATTTTCCTAATGTCAAGGTGTATTGAATCTCAAGTTACAGCTGACTGGGGATAGTCTGATAGGTGTATGATCCTGATCAACTTGATCTGTTGTTATGGAACCACAGCTGTCATCTATCCTGAGTTCTCTTCTCTGTGGTACACCACTGGTTCTTTCCTGTTGTATTTGCCTCAATATGGCTTTTACTTCCTCTCGATTCTGAAGATAAAGCACATACAAGTTATATAATGGCCATTTAACTAGATTTTCATCTGCATGTAAGCTAGTAAAACACCAATAAACTATCCAATAATTTTTAAATATCTGCCATGTCTGTTCATCCATCTTTATCACTATTTTGCTTTAGCTCAGTAATTCAAATTCTCCACCATTTATTATTACCATACTTTGCAAGTAGCTTGCATTTGGAGAAAGAGATAAGACTTGTTCTTAGACTGGAAAGAATATATATAGCATTTCAAAAGCAAATCAGCACAATCCTGGCTATACAATGCAGTTTAAGCATGTGAAAAAGGTATAGAACAATAACAATAAGCATATAAAAAGGCACAGAACAATCATATATAAATGACACAAAAAAGCAGTAAAACATTTTTTTTAAAGTCAGATTTTTGTTTTCCATAAAAAGCTTAACAGTCCAAGACATTCTTAATGTGAATATCATCATGGGACACATTCCATGGCAAAAAGACTGCCTCTTATTACATGCAAAAAAAGAGAACAATGGGCCTGTTCTACATCTTGCAACCTGCAGGGGGATGGACTGAAAGAAAGAAAATTATTTCCACACAAGAACTTTGCTTCATGCAATGACTAAAAAAAGAAAATATATTTCTACATGACATCTGGAGCTCTTTATAATCTACTTTAACCAAACTTTGTGGATGGCTTGTATTTTGCATCAATGAAGACACCTATTTGTACTAGGGTCAAAGTCACAGGGACCGAAAGAAAAAAAAATGATGTCCACAGATCCAGTGAAGAACTGTGCTGTGACTAAACTTTTTATATGGCTTGCATTATGAACAAGGAAGACCCCTATTGGTTTAGGTGTAAAAGGTCAAGGTTTCAGGTAATCCAAGAAGAAAAAAGTTCATACAAGAACAATTAATCAATGTACAAATATTTTACCAAAGAGTATGTATCTACTTATGGGAATCTCTCTCTTTATCAAATTTAGTGCCCCAGCTAGAAATGTGTCACTGAGGTATTAGCTAAAAGTAGCACCTTGTATGACTCGAAAACTTTTTCAAAATGAAGGGGCTGGGGGGGGGGATAAATGTGCATGTTTGGTGGCCATATGACTTTCTATCAATAGTGAACATGCAAAAGGACATTCAACATGTATTTTACATTAAGCAAACATGATCTGGAGAATGATCAACAAGAGTACTGTGAAAATCAGTTTTCCTTAGAGGATCACTTTTTGTGAATTTCATATCTGATACAAATTTAAAGACTACACAAACAATGATCTTTTTGTTACTCCTTTCCACCATTTCTATGAATTTAAGCATGGACAAAATCTCATATTTGTGTAATACTCCTTCACACCAAATCTATGAATTTAAGCATGGACAAAATCTCATATTTGTGTAATACTCCTTCACACCAAATCTATGAATTTAAGCATGGACAAAACCTCATATTTATGTAAGAATACTCCTTCCCACCAAATCAATGAATTTAAACATAGACAAAACCTCATATTTTTGTAAGAATACTCCTTCCCACCAAATCTATGAATTTAAGCATGGACAAAACCTCATATTTTTGTAAGAATACTCCTTCCCACCAAATCAATGAATTTAAGCATGGACAAAACCTCATATGTTTGTAAGAATACTCCTTCCCACCATATCTATGAATTTAAGCATGGATAAAACCTCATAGTTTTGTAAAACCGTGAAAACTGATACCCACAAGAATAAAGTAAATTCATAACTTGGTGGTGGGGGAATAACACTCCTCAATTTCTTTTTTATTCTGATGGACTGATAATCAACATTTCCCATCATTCAAACCATTTCTACAGTCCTCAAATGAGTCTGAACAATTAAAGCTTTGTTCCTGTGCAGTCCAGTTATGCTGATCTGTCACCATGTTTTGTTCTGAGTGATCTTGAATAAATTGTTCCCATGACTACATCATGTACATCAAATTGCTTTATTTATGCTTTAATGACAAAGTCGTGTGACTAAAGACTGTTTTGAGAAGAAAGTTACAAGACTGTGTACCATTTATATTTGCTTATAAGTTGAGACCAAGATCAAGCTCTGGCATGACATAACATACCAGCAGATTAGGGTCTGTACAGTTTGTTAGGAGTAATCAGGAGAACAATGTAGACCCTAATCTGCAGGCACATTATGTGACAGCAGATCAGGGTCTATGTTGATTGCTGATTGCAGTTGGATTCAAACAAGCAAATTTATACAGTAATTTCAGCATTATACCTCAGTATATTCTGCACACTTCTGTGCTGCATCATATGCCTCGTCCAGTTGTCCATTTGTCAGGTAGAAATTAGCCAAGTATTTGTATGCCTGACTCTGATCCTCATAACTGAAGGTCTGAAAGAAAAATCATTTATTGGTTACTATATGCCATAAAATCTGCTATTGTGACAATTACTTATTACAATCAAAGGTCAAGTAAAATAAGTTCCATTTATACATAAAATTGTATGTAGTAAACCTGCATACTCGTCCAATTATTTTACAAAGATCATTTCTGGTTGGTCCCCAAAATGAAGATGAAATACTATCTGCATATTTTAAGGAAATGTGAAACTGAAACTGTCAATGTTTGATCGCTCTCTCTCTCTCTTTCTCTTTCTCCAGCTACTACAAATACAAATCAAACACTCAATGATAAACAAGGGCTGTATTGCACTGCCCACATACATACACACACACACACCACCTCTGTATCCCTGATAAACTCACCCCTTGTATGTTTGCTTGGTTAATAAACTCCGAGTATGCTCCAGCTGCCAGTTTGTCCTCATGGAGTCTCTCATGCAACCTACATTATGTATGCATATAAGATGAAAAATAAACTAAAATTTACTATAGCACCATATATTCTAGAGTGAATTGCCTACACCAATGATGATAAAGTTAGCTTCTCTTGAGAAAACGAGCATCAAATGGTTTAATTAGACCTGAATACAACATTACTTACTCAGCAGATATTGGACTTTTGACCAAATGAAAAACATTCAACAAAAGTATATGCACATTTATGTAAAACTTTGCATTTGCTTCATGATAAAAGCATACAGAATGCCACAATTCAAGCAAATTAAATTTGAACAAAGCTAAGATCATTTTTTACAATCAAAATTGCTGGAATGATTGATATATATTTTTTGTTTCAATTATTTAATCAACTGCAACAAAATCAATGTCTACCTTACTTTGCAAGTTTAATGAGAGCTGTTCCCTCCACATCACCAACACTGTGTGCTTTCCAAAAGCATTTCTTGGCCTCCTGTAATTTATCAAGCTTTTCATATGCTTCTCCAAGAGCAACAATCATCCGAGAATCATTAGGTCTACAATGAAATAACATCAACCAATGATTAAACAGGTTGACAACTAAGGCAAAACTAAAACAATAAACATTGAGTGAAAAAGAGAAAAGACAACATTACATTACCAGTATCTTTTAGAAAAGTTACACTCATAGACTGTTTCTTTCTATGTTTATCAGAATCATGAATTTTCATACCAAAAATGGCTACCGTAAACATTATCAAATCAAATTTTGTTTTCCTCTCCCTATTATGATTGCTGCATATTGAGAATTTGTAATAGAGTATGTACTAAAGATTGATCTGAACCAAAAATTAATAGTGATGAGAGATTCTAACATGGTGGCCATGTCACCTTGTTAATTGCCTCACTAAATTTGCAACAACTGCAAATATTTTGCAATTTACCAAAATAAAGGAATGAAAAGCACAATAGCCTTTTGAAAGGCAGTAGTCACTCACTTTCGGAGAGAAATAATCATTATATAAAGATGTCTTATACTTGTAAATGTGGTATTTGACCAGAAAGAAGACTTTTTTGCCCTGTGTAGCAACCACCATTTATACTCACTTACAAGTCACATCCAAATGCAAGCTGCACAGATCTGCCACTGCATAAACAGTGTTAGGAGTAATCAGTAGAACAAACAACAAAGGTTCTTACATGCTGGTGCATTATGCAACAAGAGATCAGGGTCTATGTTGTTTGTAGCTTGACTTGACTTATAAGCCATCATATGTGGTACAAGAAAAGATTAAAATGAAACGTGTTCAGTGAAAGCTAGAATCTCAACTGCATCCATAAGCTTGTCAGGAAACCCATTAAAATTTTTGATTTTCATAAACATCAACACAAAATTTTAAAACTGTTGACCATAGAGCTTAAGCAGGAAGACATTAACTCCTTGAAGGGGCCCCGAGTGGCCGAGTGGTCTAAAGCGCTCTTCGTTACGGATCACTTCCATCTCACCTCTGTCTGCGGCGGTTCGAGTCTAAGATTCAGCCAATGTGGGTATATGAGAAAGCTTGCCAGTAGCTTCTCGAGGGTCGGTGGTTCTTTCCGGGGTTTTCCCGGGTTCTTCCTCCCCATTAATACTGGCCGCCATGTATAGCCTATCGTGTGCTGAAAAATGGCGTTAAACCCCACAACAACAACAACAACTCCTTGAAAATCAGCATTTAGACATATAGTAAGATTATCATTAAAGTTTCACTTGTATGCAACCACTTATATAAAAAATATGTCCCTTCTAAAACCTTTAAATCCAAATTAACATTGTTCCCCCTGATGCTTAAGCATGTGAAACCAGAGAAGAAATGCTAACATATCGTGGCATAAATTTTTTACCAAAGATATTATCATGGAGTTTGAGGCATAAGCAGCAATGGCTGTAAAAGTGACTTTCCAAAACTTAAAAGTTTAATATAAAATGACTACCATATTTAACCATGTTTATGCAAGTGTGACAAAAAAAATGAATCATAGACATAAGGGTCTTGCCTACTTGACTTAATCTAATTTCTTTCAAAATGTAACATAATTTTAATTTGGGTCCTTTAATTAACAGTAACTTTACCTGCTGAAGCTATTATTACCATCATTATTATTTTAATATTATTTAAAAAAAAAATTACCATCATCAAATAAAACCATTTATAATAAATTATTAATACTCGATTTAACCCTGTTATTAAAAGCAAATGCAAATACTTTGCAAAATAGAAATCCATATTTTGTGCTGGTTTATTATAACTGACAAGGAACTGTAAACTAAAACTAGCTTTTGTAGAGGGTATTGAACAATCTAGCCTTTTTTTATATATACTGATAACGTCATTTGCCTTTACACTGATTATATGTCTGCATCTAATGTGAAACCAGGCCATAAGTATGTTTCCAAATTTGTTTTAAAAAGTAAAATCTGCTGTAGCAGATTGTAGTCTAATAAGATTATCTGTAAATGCATGTAAACAAACTTACAAAATTTCATATGTTAATATCAAGTTTTTTTGTTGCTTTTGCAAATAGTCCATACAACATTTTCACCCCAAAATTTCTTAACGGTTCAAAACTTTCATTTAAAAAGAAACACATGAAAAAATTGAACATGAGGATACAATCTAAACCTGGTCATCTACATATCCATGCAAGCATTAACATTTTTTTATTTGTCCACATCAAACAGGTTTTGTGCATCTTACCCTAATAAGTACAAGTCTAAAAAGTAAAATCTCTACATGAAACTGGAAAATTGCTGCAGTGGACTATACATCTAATAAGATGATTCAGATATGTATACAAACATGCATAGCAAATTTCATTTGGACAGTGCAAATTCAGAAAGACACTGCTGCAAGCAGTGGGGATGTAACAATTTATAAAAGTTGCAAATTTCCCTGGTTTTACCGAAGCTGTTGTGCCATTCTGTAATAATACAGGCAGTAATAGGGCATCTTCAAAATCTCATATGTCTGACCCAAGCCATACCATGCTCTGTAATCTCTTCTGTTCACCTCTGGAAAAAAGACAGAATATGGCTAATATAAAGTCCAAGTATGTTTTTGCAGGCGTGGTATTATTTTGAACAAGTACATTTACCCTGCTGACAAAATCATCAGGTTGTCTGATAACAAATATTCTAAGGCTATTCCACGGTCTCTTTACTCAAAATTAAATCAAACTTTGCTTCTAAATATCAAATCAAATTATTAACTTCATCTGTCATTACATGATGTAAAAAATGTATGATTTAATCAACAGAAGAATTTTGAAATTTTACAATTACTCAGTTCTCTTATATAATCCTGGATCACAAAGATATCTAATATTAATATAAAAGAATGACTTTCAAAGTTCTAAAATAGACAATCGCAATGTTTATATGTAACACTTCTCAAATCCTTTTCTGTACACTGCATAAACTTACCATTCTTGTTTAAGTTCACATGTTCTAACAGCTTCAATGTGCATTTACTTTTTGTTATATAAATATTAAGCATATGCATAATTCATTTCTTTCAAGAGTTTTACTATAATTTTTAAAAATATTTATTTCATTTTGTAAAATTTATTTAGTTATCTTTTGCAATGTTTTACTCATACTGTCAATGAATGTGTCATGTAAATTATCAGAGCAAATCTATATCATCTCCGAATCTTTTGCAAAAAATCAAGATATAAAGAAAGCAAAGCCAGAATAGACACAAAAAATATGTATTTATCAGAATAATGTATCAGTATATAATTACGAAAGAATAATTGTCTTTTGAAGACAACAGATTTAGCCACTAATTTGAAGGTGTTCTGCATAAATTTAAGAGAGATGCTGCAAGGGCGAAGTGGTTAGTGTGCTGGACTTGTGACTGCAAGAGTGAAGATTCAGATCCAAAAATCAGATCAGCCCTGGACGGATGAAGTGTGTCCTTAGAAAAGGCACTTAATTCTAATTGCCTCAACAATAAAAATCCTACTTTGCTGCTTTGCCGTAAAACAACAAGATATAGTAGGACTTTATCACAAGTGCAGTCTATGCATATTTTGGTCCATTAATGGCAACTTAAGAAAACATGATTAATCTGAGCAAAGATGTGCACTTAATTTTTATAGGGAGAGTAATTGTTGTCTTCCAAAGTCTTTATCAGTGTCTGAAAATAAACACTTTTTACATTGAGCTTAACATCTAGCATTAGCCAATCCTGAACCATTTAGTGATGGCAGAATTGGAATTATCATTCCTGGTTGAATCTGAAAAGTAGGTTTTATTTTAAAAATATGAACACCTGGCTGGTGTAACAGCAACAGGGCTCTAGGTAGTGCATTTGGCTGACTTTAAACCATACAAATTAACTGCATCATACACTACAGTCATCAAAATTAAACTGCTAGATTGGGATTTGACTTTGATATAATTGGTTGCATGAAGCTACAATTTGTTGTTTCAGGCTGCCATACAATGGAATTTTCCTCCTGGTTTAAGGACCTACACTGTTTTGATTTTTTATTCTCATGACATCACTGTGCCACTCCATTCAACTGATCTGTTACCCAAGCCCAATCAGTTTTGTCAAAGTATGCAATAAATAAACTAGAGGAATAGTGAGCATTTTACTCACAGACTGAGCTTTTCTAATATTAATGAATTTTACATGTTTCATTATATTCACAGTAAATTAATTGCATGCTTTTCATGCACTAAGTGTGCGGTGAGGATTCATTACATTGAAAGGGGATCTGCATACTCATATATCCTGGAGAAAATGCTGAGCAACATTTAATCTCCCTGACCTCTAGGAACTAGTATGCACTAACAAGTATTCTTTCACATAATTTAAAACAGCCTAAGATGATCCAAAACTGAAGTAGAAAGACCATTCACACTAGTCTTCTAATAGCTAACATGTTTGATTGATCCAAATATTTTAGAGAATATTTATCCATGTCATTTGGACAAGTATGATTTTTTAAGAGCAATCCCAGCACACTGTAAACACAAAGAATATGCACTCTGCACTACAGCATTTGGTTCATGGTTTTGATACATTCAAAAGGTTGAGTCTGACTGCTCAAGGTCTCGTTTTCTTTAGGTTCTCAAGTTTAGTTCTGGTAAAAAAACACAATTCACTAGCAAGTCTTTATGAACAATAGCGATGTGATGATTGCTCGAAATAATCTGATTATGGCTTTCAATATAAATGCCTCAAGTTTTCAGAATATTTTAGAACACACTGGCGGCCTAAATGGTTAGAACGTCCGCCTCAGATGCAGAAGGTTGCAGGTTCAAACCCTGGCTGAGTCATACCAAAGACTTATAAAAATGGTATTAGCAGCTGCCTCACAGGTCGCTCAGCATTAAGGAGTTTTTGTTATGGCTGGTCGGGTGTCAGGATAATGTGACTGGGTGGGACATGATGCTACATGTCTCCAGCATGATGCCCCAGTGCTAGACATCACTATAATCTGTCACACTGCAGACACTGTAGTAAAATGACATTTTAAAGCTACATTAAAATTCCAAATCACACCCCCTCCCCCAATTATTTTGTTTCTACTCCTTTAGCATTTTTAATATATTGCAAACATATTTCTTAAATCAATGACAAACCATTTCAAACAGATACTCCTATTAGTCATCAATCAGCAGTATTTTTCAATCAATGTTTTTATAAGATGACCTGGTGACAGTGATAATTCTGTCAATTTAGGAACACAAAGCAATGTTACCTATAATGTGAAAATGTAATTTGTCATACAAAATGTAAAAAGAATCACAAAGGAATTGAACCTGATGATTGATTAAGATGAACTGATTATCGATCTTTAAATATCAACCGATTCTCAACACTAAAAAGTACTTCAAAAAGATTCTTAACACTAAAGAGTACTTCAAATATACAGTGTGTTAAACAATAATAAATCTGGTTCACATACAGTTGTCCTTCATTACAAGGCGCCTCAGTGTAATACAGTCAACGATTTAACATAGCCATGGATCCTTTTAAATTGCTACCAAATTTATCTCAATTAATTTTAGTCTTTCACTTAACTTTTACCACTGATAATGTGATTTCACATGAAATATAACCCATCATTAATGTGGTTATGTGGTTATGTGCAAACAAGACCAAGTTTTACACAGTTTTGCCTATAATGTACTTTAGTATAAGGTAAATTCATCTATATAGCAGTCCACTTTTAAGGGTTTTCTCAATTCTGTTATAATGAGGGACCATGTGTTACCTATAGCTTTTCTGTAGGCCTGTATAGCTAAAGTGTTATAAGGGGGGGGGGGCCGAGTGGCCAAGTGGTCTAAAGTGCTCTCCATTACGGATCACTGCCATCTCACCTCTGTCTGTGTGGGTTCGAGTCCAAGGCTCGGCTAACGTTGGTACATGGGAAAGCCTGCCGGTAGCTTCTCATGGGTCGGTGGTTCTTCCCTGGGTTTTCCAGGGTTCTTCCTCCACCAGTTATACTGGCCGCCATGTATAGCCTATCTTGTGCTGAAAAATGGCGTTAAACCCTAGAACAACAACATCAACAACAATAATGAGGGGCCATTGTACTACTGATAGCTTATCTATAGGCTTATATAGCTGAATCTGTTATGAGGGACAACTGTACTACCTATATCATGTCTGTAAGCCTGTGGAGCTGAATTGTGTTATACTGAGGGGCCATTGTACTACTGATAGCTTATCTATAGGCCTATATAGCTGAATCTGTTATTATGAGGGACAACTGTACTACCTATGTCGTGTCTGTAAACCTGTGGAGCTGAATTGTGTTATAGTGAGGGGCCACAGTACTACCTATAGTTTGTTTGTGGGCCTATATAGCTGAATCTGTTATAATTAGTGGCCATTGTACTACATATAGCTTGTCTGTAAGACTGTAGGGCTGAACATGTCCTAATGATGGACCATTTTACCATCACTTGTATGTAAGCTTGTAGAGCTGAATCAGTCATAATGAGGAATCACTATAGTTCGTCTGTAGGCATGTATAGCTGAATCTGTTATAATGTGGGACCATTGTACTACCTATAGCTTGTCTGTAGGCCTGTATAGCTGAAACTCTTATAACAAGGGACCACTGCACTACCTACAGCTTGTCTGTAGACCTGTATATCTGAATTTGTTATAATGAGCTACCATTGTACTACCTATAGCTTGTCTGTAGGCCTGTATAGCTGCTGATGTATTTTTCATTTCCATGTACTCATGCCCCATGAGGGTCCATGCTGCCAAGTAGTGAGGGTTTAGCTTAAGGGACCGCTGGAAATATAACACTGCTTTCTCGTGTTGGGAACGCAAGGAGTAGTAGTTTCCTGGAAATAAAAACATGAATCCTCTGTAACTTTAAACTTGCATGAACAATGTAAAAAACATTTTGCAAGCATCAGATTGATGTTTTTAGCACAACATCACACGAGATACTGTGAATTCATTTGTATACCTGGCTATCAATTTCATTTAATGAAAAATCATATTTTAATTGGTATTTAAATTAGTAGATTTTGGAAGAAGCCCTATTAGAATCTAGATTATAATTTCCTCTTTGTTGGGCTTTTTAAGTTCATTTTATTCTGCCAACCACGAGCTCCATTCAATACTCGTATCCCATGAAAAACACTGATTACACAGTAATTGCATTAAGTTCATTTAGAATATATTTTATCAACGACTAATGAGTGATTAATGTCCATATCGTATCTTTGATATTTGTAACATATTATAACATCTCAAGACATCACAAATGACATCATTATGTCATGCAAAATAAAGGCAAAATGACTGACACATCCAAATGTACTTACAAGTAATTTCACTTCAATTTTGAGTTGGTTAAATAAAATCAGTCTTTTTGGTATTGTAAGCAGGATCTTACATTTGTGCTAATTTCAAATGAAAGTGATGAAACTTCTCTAATCATTTCAATCTCTGCTTTCCAAAGGTTACAGACAATGGAAACTTTTGGACTCATTTCATAAATTTCATCTGATATGAGCACGTGTGTGTGTGTGTGTATGTATGTATGTACATACATATGTATGAATAGATATATGGATGGATGGATATGTAGATTAGCTTTTAATGACACCTCAGCTCAATAATGGTAATAGGGTACCAATCAAAAGTAAAAATGTTAGGGACCTAAAGCATTCCAATGTTAACATGAAGTTCTACAAAATGAAAAAGAAGTTATAATTCTGAAAACATAAAATAAAATGCAAAGCAAAAAAGCATAAAACTATTAAAACAAAGTCTAGAAAATAATTATAACAAATATTTATATTTATTTTATGCTAGGCTGTGAATTAATTGATTTTCAAATTAAAATAATTTTGATACTTACTGCAGTGAATTACAAGGAATAATTTCACTGCCACGTTTACAAAATAACCATGAAATTCGTAGTTATTCTTAGATGCTTACTTGGCAGAGATTTTAAGATGGCCATCTCCTGTTACAAATGACTCGAGTTAGAATCCAACAATGCACAATGTTTTTTCTTAATGTACTATTTTACTTTGAATTGGGGAGGAGAATTATACAACTGTTTATATGATCTGTGTGAATAACTACAAAAAACAGCAGAACATAAACAGTAAACTGCAGACATGACATGGGATCCATTAAGAAATATGCTACTTCAATTTCTAATACCGTATATCTCGCTAGCCAATAAGTTTGAGCATAAAATAAAAAGACAATTTGCTTGCTGTGAGTGAAAAACAGTTATTTCATCTTGTGGTTGAAAAACTTGAGTAGTTTCACCCACTCAATGAAATATATCCGCTATTCACTCATTTCAAGCAAATATCCTCTATATAATCCAAATATTTCTGCAATATATGACCACAATGGTACAACGGTCTCAAACGTTTTTATAGAGAGCAGCCTGGGATAAGCTTAATATTTGCAAGATGAATACACTTCTTTTCAGTTACTAACAATATGAAGTAAATAAAAAAAGAAATATATTAAATGAAAAATTACAGACGTGAAAATTAACAGAAGGCAATTTTTGGAGTAAAATATATTTATTTGATAATATTTACCTATCTTAATATGTTAAGAGCGTGACCACTACCTCCAGAATCCCTCCCTCACAAGTTAACATTTAACCAAACAAAAAAGACAAAGGTTGTCTGCCCACATAGGTGTGAGTCAGACTAGAATGATCTTTCCTTGAATCAAAGCCAAATCCCATCCATACTTAATTTACTGCTAGAGCAGAATGCATGCTCTGCATAAGGATGTATCCACAGTGGGAAGTGTGTATCTGTATTTTGACTGGGTAAGTACTATGGAAGAAACATGTTACTACAAAAAATTGGTCTCTTCTTCAATGTTATCTGATCATAATGCCTCATGAGAATATGTGAAAGGTGGATGGAGTACATCCCCTTACAGAGACTGGGCCCATCTCTGGTATTCCAAAGTATGCGAAGCAGCTTCCAACTCAAAAGAAATATACAGGCTGGAGTAGTGACTCCATATACTCAGACATGACTGATTGTGAATAATTTTTCCTCGGTAAATCCAGCAGAAGTCAATAGGCTGTGTCACTGAGAACTTGCCAAACATCATGGAAGGTAACATGCTGCACCATTGCTATGGGTCCCATCAGGTCAAATAGAGCCTTTTGGGGCACAAGGTCAGGACCTTTGGTCCTGATAGGTAACAGTTTGCAGGACGGTCCGAGGGGTCTCTGTTTTGTTTTATATCCTCCCTTCCATGATGCCCAAAATGTGTTTGAGATTGTTGAATTGCAGCTTTTATTATGATCAGTGCTAAGTTCTTTACCTCATAAAACCATTGGAAAAATGTTAACCAACTGGGATAATGAAGGTTTAAGCAGTGTTATATGTTGCCACTAGCAACAATGAGAAAACTCTTCACTCTGCCTTGCATGCTTTCAGAGAGGGGGACCTTCTCACTCAAGGGATTTTATTCACTGCTTGTTCTGAAAAATGTTTGCCCCTGAAGGTTTCTTGATATGATCCAGACATGCTGGTTCAATTGATCTGGATTTGGATGAAATGCCAAGCATCAGGTTTGAGCAAGTAAGGAAAGACCTCACTTTTTCTTGGCATTTCTGCTGCCAGGTTTAACAAGTTGTTTACCCATGATTTTTTCTCACCTAAGAGGAGCTTTCAGGATAAGGCAGCACTCCAATTCCCTTGCCTTTTGCAGGACCTATGGGATATGAGGCCTTGGAGGATATGTGTATATACTGTTCAGATCTAGGAAAGAGCACTGACTTCCCAGGCCTTTAGATCTGAAACTTGAGAGATAATGGTTATAATTTTCACATTCCATCTTGTCACAAACAGATCCATATGTAGTCAGCCTCAGCATGTAAGCCTTGTCTTAATACCCAGTAGTGAACTGACAACAGTTTAGCTTAGGTGATTCCAGACGAATCTGCAATATATTCAGCTTGCCCATGATGTGATGGATTTAAATGTGCATTTGTCATTGACAATGCCATCTGATGAAATCCAAAGTTAGAATACACAGGTCTGGGGACTTGGTCCCTCCTTGCCCTCTGAGATAATTCACCACAGTGGAGTTGTTGAATACAAAGAGTATGGCCTTTCCATTTAGCACGTTCTGCCACAAACGATATGCATTCACTATAGACTTCATTTCTGGGAGATTGATTTCTTTCTGTCATGAGTAGGCCAAAACTTGCTGGTTTCTTGAAATGATGGTAGGTGTGCACCCAAGCCTTGTGCTGGCATCCATACAAATCATGATTCCTGGCAGCCTGACCTGCAAGGGAACACTTGCTGTAAGTCAATAAGGTTCTCATAATTGTTGCAGTGTGTTGTCTTGTAACTGAAGACTAGGGCTGTTTTCTTCCAGTGTGTTGTCTTGTAATTGAAGACCAGGGCTGTTTCCTCCAGTGTGTTGTCTTGTAATTGAAGACAAGGGCTGTTTCCTCCAGTGTGTTGTCTTGTAATTGAAGACTATGGCTATTTTCTTCCAGTGTGTTGTCTTGTAATTGAAGACTAGGGATGTTATCTCCAGGGTGTTGTCTTGTAACTGAAGACTAGGGCTGCTTCCTTCAGTGTGTTGTCTTGTAAATGAAGACTAGGGCTGTTTCCTCCAGTGTGCAAAGCATTGGTCACCAGTGGAACAACATTTTCAATTTGCAATGGTCTCATGCATCTAGTCTACCTAGGACTGAGATCTGCTACAACACTGAGTAGAACCAGTAGTTAAATGAATTCTTTGGCTGAGATGCAATTGTCAGTGAAGACATCACTGGCATGATCTTCAGTGCTCATATACGAGGGAGACAAACTGTTCTCTTGCATCCTGAACTCCATTCTCAACTGGGTGAAATACTGATATCATGTTCTTTGGTCAAAATTGAAGCTCACCAACTTTCCATCCAGAGAATGCAAATTTCACATATATAGCTAGTGTCACATCCCACAGATTCTATAAGAGTATCCTGTGTCTGTTTAAATTGCTTGTACTAATTGCACTTTGTCCTGCCCATTGTTATCACCTGTAAATACAGAGAGCTAATAGATGGCATATACAGGTAAAATTAGTTAAGTGTCACCTAACTTATTGCAAAGTGGATGCTAGTGAACAGTATGAATAACTATATGAATTATCTACATGATACTCTGGTCTGTAATTATCAAGTCAGTGACTGAAAAGCGTTACCATAATAACCTGATACATGTTACTGAATGAATGTACTAGTGACCAGAGCAGGTTGCAATAAAATGGCACCAACAGTTGTCTCATATGAAAGAGCAAGGAAGAGTTAGAAATATAGATGGAGTAGACTTCCCTTGTGTGCAAAACTCCTTCAACTCACATCAATAGTGTGAGAAGAAAAAAATTCATGATACAGGAGTTTTGAGAGGGATCTAAAAGAGCATGCTCCCTAGCTTGAGCTGAAGTAGTAACTTAAGTATGGATGGGATTTGGCGCAAATTCCATATCCAAGGGAGATTATTCTATCACATACACTGTTTGTAGGTATACAACTTATGGCATTTTTATAGCTGAAAGTTGACATGGGAATACAGGAATTGATAGACATATGTCATGCTCCTGATCATGTAACATATATAATGAAGAAACAGTAATTCTTTGTTGGTGGGAAATTTCAACTCTAAGCCTAATGTCACAAAAAAATTCTCAAATTCTGCTTTTTCTGCATAATTATTCTAAACCCACTTCATCAGTGATTACTCAGTACATCATTTCTAGGGCTGATTACTGTGGCAATGCTTTTGTTTAATTTTTATGTTTGTAACATTTTTCACTTGCTTTTGTCAGTAGTACACTATTTATGGCAAAAGAAATTTTCACAACTTACCTATGACACAGCAGGTTTCTACTCTGTATTTATCAATGGCACAGCACTTGTGAGCCAAATGGGCAAGCTCTGGCCGCATCTCCTGCAAATGAAATGTATGGTAACAAATAAAAACACAAGATGCAATACTGACTAAGTGAATTAAGAAAAGTGTGCTCAAATCTATGCTGTAAACCGTGTGAGCTAGGTCAGAAAGTTCAAAGGATTAAGCAAACGTATTACATAATATACTGTCTTTGTTTCATTATTTGACACTACAGACAATAAAAAGAATCCACCAATGGACTAACCAAATCAAAATTTTAGTCCAGAGCTCAAGGCAAATTCTATATGCCTGTGACATTGACCCCATAGTCAAATACTTTGGAAAAACATCACAATGTGTTTTTGGTTTATGCTGATATACCATAAATATGACAAGAATTCACTGACAAGGAAAATTTTAAAAAATACCTTTATGAAAATCTTTTAAAGTCCATGACCTTGATGACAGGGTCAAAGCAATACAGGTGTGCAACAGAATGAACTGCCTTTGCTTCATGATAGCCATTTTTTTATTACTGATTGTATTCAGATGATTTATTCTTATATCATGTAATCTTCTATGGAAGGAAATAAAGATGATGATGATGAAGTACCATATATACTTGCTTATAAGCTCAGTCCAGTTGCAAACGGGGTAGATTAAAATCTGGGTCTATGCAGTTCATTAGGGGTAATCAGTAGAACAAACAAAACAAAGTCTGATCTGAACTTGGCATATCAGCAAGGATATATGGGAAGAACAAAATCAATCAAGGGAATTTAAGTAAATGAAAAACTAGGCAATTACACAGTGTGATGAAACTGCATCAATGAATTTTTAAAACTGAATTTCCATTACTGGAGAAATAAATATTACGTGCCTTAAGCACATACACAGTTAGTCAGTATCCAAATTTCATCAGTTCATAATAAACATAAGGGTCTATAAAAACTTAATAATTAAAAAAATTTATTTGTAGATATTTTGAAACTTGATAAAGAAATAAATTTCAACATTTTTTAGATATTTGGAACCTTCACTTTTTCAACCTTCTGCTGTATAAAAAAATATCCTAAAATTTGTCAGGTATATTGTTTCATTTTCATTTAGTTTCAGCATGTCTGTCTGTGTATGTAGTATTAACTCCAATAATGTGGTTCAATGTTTATCAATGATAAGTTTGATCTATATTCTCCTCTTAGCTCAGAGAACACTACAGACACTCTGTTTTCCAAAAATGTCAATGCTTCTAATACATACTAGAGGTCTTTACAGTGTCTATAACAAAAATAACACAAAGGACTAGAGTCTTTATCTGTCCAATGCAGGGGTGCACAGCCTTTTTCGGCCAAGTGCCAGATTGCATTTTCTAAGACCACTCGAGGGCCGCAAATATATTTCTTTAATATAATTACTGTTCACGGGCCAGATTTCTGTGTTGTTTTAATTTGCCCTGAGGGTTGGACAGAACATATTAGCAGGCTGGATCCGGCTCGTGGGCCATGATTTAATGTATAAAGAAAAGCTCCTCAATGATAAAATTCCACCACAAAAGCTACCGTTTTTATTCGCTATGTTGAGTCCAAGTAACGACACAATAAACCCTGGCTCTGCCATTGCATACTGGATTGGTAAATCAAGGATTATATTGTTTGTTCTACTGATTACTTTTAGCCATGGCATAGACCCAGATCTGCTGGCACAATATGTGGTGACACATCTGGGTATGTGCAGTTTGCAGCTGGACTCATCTCATAAGCTAATATATATAGCAAGCAAGAATTTAATTAGGATTTCTTACTTCATGTGAATTCTTCCTTTATATATATATTGAACTAACTTGGGTGAAGATAAAATATTCTAAAAGAACAGCTAACTTAAGTCAAAATGTTTGATCTTACCCAAATGCATTTTTTGGTTACACGAGAAATGGGAAGCAGAGAGAGAATGAAAAAGACTAAACTCATCTCAAGCAACACTATAGAAACATGTTCTAAAGCATTTATTCTTTTACAATACAATATTCCCAAAGATAAGACACTTCTTAAAACTTGGTTAATGCAATGTATACTGTGTAAAGAAGAATACTAACATAGCCCGCTTGGAGTTTTTGGTCAATCAATATGGATTATGATTTCTTTTAGCATAAAAATATTCTAAATGTAATAAAACATTCAGGAGTATATGGTCCATAATCCCATGTGTTATATATTGAAAAGACCTGAGTTCAAGACTTAAAAATGCTTTTTATAAATAATAAAGGTGAGATAGAACATGCCTTTCAATATCACATAGTGACTTTGCATCAACACTGTTTGTCACAACAATATCAACTTCTGATAATATAGAACAGTATTGTGTCTAAATGCCAAAAGACAACACTGTAATACACCATATTATGGTGAAATTAATTATATTATTAAATTCATGCATGTATTAAAAATTAAATTTATTAGATTGACTGTAACACATTCTGACATAGTAGCGTGATCTCAATGAAAAAATAATTTTTGTACTAGTGCACTTGAGCAGTGTGGTGAGAGATAGCAGCAGCTTTATATAGAATTATATAATATTTATAAAGCATTCAAATTCAATAGCAATCATGTAATAAATCTATTTAAAATTTCTCATAACAATTTGATTCAGTTTTTGGATTTTAAAGTGCCAAAGTTAATATTGGTAATATAAAAATATATAAGTGATGGTTTTAGAATATATGGCCGAAACTCTTTTCTAGTTAGGTGTTTGTATTTTGCCGCTCTGACAGCTATCTGCCAGTGCACTGTCTGCACGCATATTTATGGACTCATATTCACATCACATGGCCTTAGTTAGCCAGTTAATGTTTGTCCTTCTCAGGGTTAGCCATGGCGGTAACCTAGTCAACTGTTCAAACTGCATGGAAATACCCCCTGAACACAAAATTTAGGCAGAATTAAGTTGTCCTCTCAATGTCTGTGATGTACGTTTTTACTTTTAATCTTATTTATATATTCATACCGTGATTAAGTAGAAGTGAATGAAATGGACAAGTGAATTTCGATGCGAATCAAGCGAGAGTACAACATACTGATAATGCAATGAGTTGAAATACGGTTAGACATAGACCCTATCAAATGCATACTATTTGCACATTAAAGTAAAAAAAACAAGTTCTCCATAACCAAGAACTTATAATAATGAACAGTAACATTAGTTCTAACATTTTGTTCAACAAAAGTCTGACAAGAGAAATGTGATTCTTTGGCTGGGCACATTGATTCCATCACTATCCTGCATCTCCACTATTTTGGTAAAAAAAAACTCCACTAGATCATTGAAGGCACTAATTTATGGACTAACATTATATTTCTGGCTTTGATATTCCAAAATCATGGAAGGTAAGATAATTAATTTCCTATTCATGTGAAATTCCAGCATGACATATACATGGTCCAACATGAAAATTAATATGGCACACTAACTTCTCACATGCAAACATCTTTCCAGTTAATGTTGATGTCCCTGGGCTTGTAGAACTGTTGATGTCTTTAGATGAATTCCTTGATGAATTCATTAATACTTATGAGAGCAGCGTGACATTACGAGGACCAGAGCAGGGTTTTATACTCACATTTAGCATAAAACACAGGGTACACATTTATAAGAGATGCAGATGGTGATCTAAACAATGGTGGGTGGGTGACATGCATTCAGGAATGGAAGAAGTAATTCACACGTGGTTGATGTTTTCACTTACGGATAAAAATAACATGATCAAATATGCTAAAGACTGATTGGTCAAACATCATCTCACACCTCAACATTTAACATCAAAAAATCTTCACCCATTAAATGGAGAATGTTTGTGCATGCAAAACTCCATTCACAATACCATTAAGATATTACAACATAGTGGACTGCCTTGTGTTTTTCTGACTTTGTTTCATGTTTTTACATTATCATTATTAGTATTATTATTAGAAAAGGAATGTAGTTCTTAACAGAGCCAAGTATTTTGGTTTGTTGAGTTAGGTATTACAATACCTTGATTTGCTAGCACATTATGTGACAGCAGATTTGGTATGAGAATTTTGCAGCTAAGTTGACATATATGAAGGTATGTCTGGTAGCCTAGCAACCTTCCATCTCAAAAAGTATGTGAACACCATTAACTTAGTCCTGCCCATTGTGTTGACCCCAATGTGGAGAGGATGCTAAAGAAAAAAAATGTTGAAAATAATTACAAGGACGACTGTGTAGTATGTACTGTACAATTATTCACGTAATTCATGTACTATGTTGAGAACTGAGATTTGAATTACCATACCAAATGCAAGTATGAATTCTTTTACATCCTTCTACTGACTGTTAGCTTTTGTGCTGTGAATGAAAAGTCCATCTAAGTGGACTAACAATCTTTGTATCAAAGGTTTGGAATACATGAAAAATGTCTATTTGTATTCAATCAAGATTTATATGAGGACATTTCATAATATAGACTTCAAAGCAAGTACCCCCACCAGTGACTTGCTATGCAGGTGTATGTATTAGTAATTTGATTGTACATCAGTACAATAAAGGATGCATGGTACCAATTAAACTTTCTCAAAAATAAGAACATAAATCCTAAGGTAAATTTACCACAATAGAAGATAAAAGATTTTAAAATTATGTAAAATGTACATCAGCAAAAGATAGAGATACACAATATAGGGTCAAATTTTGTTTGCCAAGCAGAATTTTCAACATGTCCCCAGCTGGCAGGCAATATCTTCCACTCACCAACACTGAATTTCATTTTGAATACATCTGTCATTTAAATTGTGTCCTTACTGAACAACTCCATTTTATTATGGTGAACATTCAAATGACATTAGAATACCATATGGTTCATGAAAGTATTTTGATCTCTTCAACTTATTACCTTGATGTATAACAAGTTTGAGTAGATGTCCATATTTTCCAATCTAAAAGGATCCATTTTCTGAAGCTCCGAGAAGGCAGTCACAGCTTGGTCCACATCTTAAACAAAAATGATGGTATTAAGTCAAAAGGAATACCCTTGTCTCTTTTCCTTGAAATTAGTATACCCATCTCTGAAGAACTATATAAATTTATCATCTCACATGTGATAGCTACCTTAATGACATGAATCAATAACCACTGTGACCTTGGCATCTGACCTTTTGACCACCCCACTTCTCTGCCAATATGTGACAAATTTGATAATACATGGATGGAAACAGAATATACTGTCCCTCCCTTCCCACTTCTTTTAACACTTTACTCCCAAACAACTAAATAGTTCACACCGTCACCTTGATCTTTGATGCCAAAATCAATAATCATCAAGGATGTACCATTACCATGTACATCTGAAAAGTCTAATGCATTTCCACAGACAAATGACACATTAGTTCTTGTCTTGAAAGGATCCTCTTAAGAGAGGTCACTTCTTATCTTCTCCTGCAGAATATGTAGCCTCAAGTGAAGGGGACCAATGTATGAGGTGTTTATTCCTTTAAAACATGTGAGAAACTGATCCCTGTCACCTTGATCATTGACCTTCCAACCTTGGGCAATATTTATGTCCTATAGCACACACTCCAAGCATTTGTGGGGAAAGTCTGACTATGATTCAATTAAGAACACAGAAGGTGTTTCTCTTTAAAAAGTTTTTAATCAAAAGTTGATGCCAGCCCAAAAAATGAGTCTCAGCTGTATTCATAGTGATACTTTCCAAAATTGGGGTATTTGTAGAAAGCACATCAGGCTAGATATGTGCAGAATATATATTCATAATGAAGAAAAAACATTAAATACCATTTGATGACACATCTACCATTAATATTTGAAAATCTTCCACTTTTAATTTTGAATGTTATAGCCACAGTCTTTGGAAGAAAAACTTTTTTGAAACCAATTTTAGGAGTAAACAATGCTTCTTCAATAACACTTACCCGATCATAATATGTTAGGATAACATCCACTCCCTCGCAAATGTAGTTCCCCCAGTAAAGAAAGACATTAATTAGGTTTGTGGCTTGGTTTAGCAACATAAGTGTTTGAAAGCCCTTTACTTTATTGGCGAAGTGCAACAACTAACACTAAAAACTATCTTTCCCAACCTAAAAAGTCACCTGCTTGCCAATGTGAAAGCAGACCAAAGTAGTCTCCCCTTGGATAAATTGGCTGGCACTAAATCCAGTCAATCATCAGTTAATATTTAAGTATATATTAGGGGTGAAATGATTCATTGATATATTGATGCAAAAATACTTTTGCTGAAATGATACACATATCATTATTGTTATTCTGTAAAATTATAATCCATCTGAAACAGCATTTGCAGTCACAGGCACTCATGTTTTCAAGCAAAGTTTCTACTTTGAATTGTATCTTGACTTCTCTGGGTCGATTTGAAAGCTATGTTACCAGTGTGTTGCATGTTCAAATGTTACACTGAATTCTCATTTGTTGTAATTGCTTGTTCTGCTCCATGTTCAACAATAACCACCAATCAGAAATCAATGTAGCTAATTCTCTGCATGACATACAGGAAGTATTGGCAGAGCAACATAGATTTCGTGCCAAAGTCATTAGATATGTCAAGTACTTAAGTATAAATGCTCTCAGGGTGTGCTATTGCATGAATCATGCAAAATTTGTACAAATTCGCACGCTTGGCGAACAGTGAAACACGAAAACTCTTGCAAATTCGTTGAAAGTCACACATACGAAAAAGTGTCAGCGAAGTATACAATTTTTATTTAACCATTCTTGTTGATACATGTTTTTGGGATAGAAACTGTTCTACATCTGGGTTTTTCAAGCAAGATAAGAATGGTTGTGAAACTAAATTCGACTAGAACAACATGCCAAGGAATAAAAATTATGGCATAGTCTGACCCATTTATGAAGAAAGTTTGACAAATGCATGGTTTATGCTATGTATATGTCGCTTCAGAAAGAAGCACAGAAAAATACTGATACAAAGAAATGGAGCAAAGCATGCTCAGAATTAATTGACAGATGAATGCTTATATAACTAGAGGTGACATATGTCAAAGATGTTGATTTGAGTAGCACTATAAGAAAGTGGAGCAGGAAGAAAGACAGATATTGTAGTTTAGATAAATATTTAACTATGATCATTTCTTCCTCCACTCCTTTTTCTTTGATAAAGGAGGAGGTCTCCCTTAAGATAAAATACTGTCATCATCTCTCCTTAAATTGTACATGGGAAACAAATTTGGAATTTCTTTTCTTCATGCAGAGATATTTAACCAGTGAATGAAGGTGCTGATGGAATTAATGTAATTAGCATAGAATGAGCAATGGGGCTGATTTCAAACTGCTCAAGTTTTTATCACCTTGTGTAAGTTAAAAAGAAAATTGTAGAATAGGACTGGGTGTAGTCAATAGTTTTCCTTCTTCACTAACAAATACAAGTACCTGTGGCGCAGCAGTGATTTACATCTGCAGTAAATAAAATGTGATCGATTTTGTTGGTATTCAACCTTATTCCCAATGCCCTGATTTGTTCTAGATAAGACTGTCTTTGCACGAGGAAACTGCATTATTTGTAATTTCTTCCAAGTGCAGTTTAAAGCTCTAAATATGGCTGTAATTTCTGAGGCTTCATCCAGCTACTGACTCATGATGGTTCCATGGGATGTTGCAATTGCAGTTCCAACCTTATCTCAGTCTCTTGAACTGTCTGCATACAGAATGTCTGGCTATGAAGTATGATTTCAATGAATTTACTCTCAAAAGGAGAGGATCTGTTGAGGACATTCAGAATGTGCAAAGATCAAACATTATTTTGGGAGGTTTTGATAACCACAGTGGCGAGCTGAGAATATAGAAATTTGCAATATTTGTAACAATGAATTTTACTTTTTCTAGATGACAAATTTTTATGTGAAATAGTAGAATGAAATTTGCTTTCTGTGCATACAAAATTTGGTGTTGGGCTTAGAGATGATACTGTATGTGGAATTTGATTTTGTTCATCTGAGATAAAGTGATGATTCATCGGCCTGAACATAGATGTTTTATAAAGGGACAGTTCTAATGCACCCAACAAAACTACCAGTTGGAATATCTATGGTGGCGCTCTACAGTTTCGCATTTTGCATAGAGTTAGAATTTTAAAGGAAAAGAATTTCCCCGGCTTTCCTCACTGGTTATACTGGCTATTCGAAAAAGACACTGTATATCTTAGGTATTGTTCAAAGAACCTTTAATTACTTTTATTTTGGTGTATGATTGATGGGTGTAATATGGGTTATAGTGAATACAGCTTGGCCTTATTCAGATGTGGGGGCCCCGAGTGGCCGAGTGGTCTAAAGTGCTCTTCGTTACGGATCACTGCCATCTCACCTCTGTCTGCGGCGGTTAGAGTCTAAGATTCAGCCAATGTGGGTATGTGAGAAAGCTTGCCAGTAGCTTCTCGTGGGTTGGTGGTTCTTTCCGGGTTCTTCCTCCACCATTAATACTGGCCGCCATGTACAGCCTATCGTGTGCTGAAAAATGGCGTTAAACCCCACAACAACAACAACTACTCAGATGTGCACCTTTCAAAAAAGTGCTAGTTCCACTTGGTCATTTTCACTTCCTGAACTTCAGAGGTAAATTGTATAAAAAAGAGCCGATAACTTTTTTTTACATTTTATATATTTGGTAATTCATCCATTGCACTTTCAGAAGCTGGTATTGTCTAGTCTGGCAAAATTCATTTTCCCTATTTTAATAGCTGCTATGGATACTGTATTTTAAACTATATCATGCTGATTTGTTAGCACAAGGGAGCAGCCATTTTAGTTAGCAGTGTGCTTAGATCATGTACAATTTCCAAAAGTACAATATCAAAAGAAATATCATCCACATTACATTAATGTAGCACAGAGGTATGCCAACATTCTCTCCATTATGCATGTTTTAAATGCAAACAACTCCACCTTACATACGTCACTCTCTCAAAAGTACATAATACGGTTGGAATATCTATAGTTTTAGAAGACAGTTGGAATATATATAGTATTGGAAGACAGCTGGAATATCTATAATATCAGAAGACAAGGTTTTAGTCCAAAAGCTATTAAAAAGTTCAAAAGTGTATATACCCCCTCCTCCAAAGTGACTGACACACATCAGCCAAAAAGAATTTCCAGGAATCCAAGATAAGACCTGTTTATTCATTTTAACTGATGAGTACTGAAACCTTCTCTGACACTCTCAAGAAACTACAACATTCCACATTTGGTATAAAAATTATTCTTACATGTCTGAATTAACATGTTCAGAGGATACCTGTGAGTGCAGTGCCTAAATTTCTTTGCCATGGTCACTGACCTTGAACTTGATATTATGGATAGAAAATAGTTAAACATGTCTAAGACAATTTTAAGTTAATTCCATGTGCTAAGTTCAATTAACCTCAATTTAATGTTTCTGATAAAAAAATAAACTGTGCAAAAAGCTTTCTGAGTGCATCATTCAAGGAATTCATCAGATGTATCCACAGAATGGATTTTGTTGTTAAAAGCAATCTTAAAAATATGTGAGGTAGTGGATGTATTCCAGACATACTATCAGGTAGTGGATCTACTCCAAACATACTATGAGATAGTGGATGTAGTCCAAACATACTATGATCAGTTAACATATATGAAGAATCTAAATTTGAATAAAATCCAACAGTTACTGTTTATGTTACTATGAATGATGACATATCATCAAATCATTTTGATGCAATAACATTGTTTTGAAGTTTTCTGTTCACCATAACTGCAGTGAAATGGTTTTAAACTGAACAATTACAAGTAACACAAACTGACCCCTCATATTGTGGTAGGCAACAGCAATCTGTGACAAGATATAGGTACTCTTAGCAAAGCCATTTTTCTCTAGGTTGTGGTATATTTGTAAAGCATCTTCATTTAGCTGAAGTTCTATGTACACCTGAGCTATAAACAGCTGCTTCATCCAATGTGATGGTAAAGGCAAGGACAGCATCTGAAATAAATGCATAAAAGGTATATATTTTTCTAAATAAATACATGTATGCTGGATTAAGTCATAAACTTTGTCTTTAAACTTCATTTGAGAACAAACACAAAATAACCTAATTTTTCTAGTGATAATAGTTACATACTAAACAGAACACTCTTGAGGCATCAGATGTTGACACGAGATGGTCTTTCAGTTGAAGAAAACAGGACGCCAAGGAGAAAACCATTAATTTTGGATGGATGACCTTATATATACTATTGCAAACGAAGAACCAGATTTGATAAAAATCTGGGACTAATGAGCAAAGCAAACATGAAATTGCAGAATTCAGCCCCATCAAAGTCATCAATACCAAGCAAAGGGATAATTTTTGCCTTATTTGCACTAGGTGTACAGTAGTCCCCCTCTTATAAGGCCACCCCTAATGCATCAGGGAAGTGGCCTTATAATGAGGGTGGCCTTTCTAGAGGGGGATGACAAATGCGAATAGTAAATACATATGAAGAAAGTCACATGTACATTTAATTCTAAAACATTTAATATTTTCATTAAAAAACATGCATGTTGTGAAATAAATGTAAAACAAACTGTGTCATCATTTTCAAAAGAATGCTATGAATAAGCAATGATATAGTTTTAAAACTGTCTTTATAATTATGTTACAGATCACATCATCTGTCACTTTGTTGGTAACAGTCTAAAAAACAAACCAGTCTCGTCACAATTAAAAATATCCTTGCTGTCATATCCCCTGCATATATCGTTTAGTCTTTTGTTCCAATCTTCGACAACTTCATTATTAACATCAGCTGATTCTCCACTAAGGACAGAACACTTAATATTGTGTCGTACTAGAAATCTGTGCAACCATCCGTTACTTGCAGTAAAGTCATCATATCCCAATTCAACTGACAAAATTGTTGTTTTTTCTTGTAATTCAATCAGGATACAAACGTCTCCTGGCTCAAACAATCTTCCTTTCTCCATCCATCTCACCTTCCCACTTCTGCAGAATTGTTTTATTATCTTTCACGATATTGTTTATCTGAGTCTTCCCGACATTAGTTTTCTGCAAGGATCCCAAACCCCACCCCTTGTCAGTTGAATTACTTTCACTTTCTCTTCTAAACTGAGAATTTTTCTTTTCCTTGATGACATGTTGATCTTTTTGCAGTAAGTTATTCATGTTGCCAACTACAATACTGATCAAACAATGTTTTATGCATCTAAACAAATTGCCATGTATTTTTAAAGGAAGTGATCTTGTCACGTGATTCGTTAGTCGCAGTCTGGTACCCTATTGTTTTTATACATTTCTTTACACTAAGTGAGAGATGCCAAAACGGCTTCGATATGTACTATTAACATCACGCAGATTTGACCTCGCGGCCGTTAGGATTTGTAATTTTGACAACTATTGTCAGTAGTAATAGCCGCTAATTATCAAAGTGAACAAGCTTAATATCTTACTAAGGGAAGCCATAAAGGCTATCAAACCATTTTCCTGCTGACTTGTGTGTTGTACATCGATAGTGCCACTTCTCAGCTGTTACTACTGTTCAATAATTGTAATCTTAACAATTATCAGAGTGACTAAACCGGACATCTTATGATGATAACACAGCAGTAAGGCTAATTGGATTACATGAACTTACCCTTTTGTATGGATTAAAATTTGAGTCTTTCTCGGTTTTTATGGAATAAATTTGACTTCTCGTGAGGTGTAAATGATATAATATTAACCTTAGTGGTACATGTACTTAACTCAACACTTCTTTCAGTAACGAAAACCTGACATCGGGAAACAAAAATCGGATTACTTAACATGTTATGAATAAAATACTGGTTCTGGATACATATTCAAATAAAATGCGGCCGCTTGTGAGGGGTAAATTTTATATTATTGCACTAATATGCTGGCCGTTGGTTGTGTTAGCCGGGTGGCCTTTCATGAGGGGTACTTTTGAACACAAACTCGTTGGTGCCAACGGATTCTGGCTGTAAGGAGCGGGTGGCCGCTGGTCAGGGGGGCTGTTCAAGAGGGGGTCTACTATAATAATGTAAAAGAAATGACTTCATATCAGAAAATTCTGAACTAATAAAAAGTCCACAAATTTGATCTCTTAGGATGGCATTAACGATACACTTTTGCAATTATTACTATTCAACAATGCAGCCTACTGTCAAATGCAATAATAATGGCTTAAATATCAGGTGCTTAATACAGGACAATGTCTCCATTAATTAAGCATTAGGGACTGCAACAAATTGGTTGCTGAAGCTGCCTTTAAGGTAGCATTGTCAACAATAAAAAAAAATGTTTACAATTACTGATGAAACACAAAGGTGTTATATTTTTTAAATTTTAAATCAAACAATGACTCAATATACAAAAAACATCTACTGGTCTTTTTTTTAGAGAAAAAAAAATGTTTTAGTCACATGACTAGGATGAGCATACATTTTTTTTAGAAATATTCAAAAGAATCTTACAACTGTAAACTTGTCAGGGTCTTTATTTGAATGGACTCAAAATCACAAATGAAAATTTTTCATGATTGAAATTACAGCTTGACTACTGAGAAGTATTAGTTTAAATGCAGGTAAAAAGCTAGCCATGGCCTACACATGCAGCCTGCAATAAGCATCAATAATGAAGGCATTTATTTAACCAGATAAAAATCAGTGTATCCCGAAGCTATATACACAAAGGGTGGGATAAATTGGTATTAAAATAAAGTTAAAATCTTTATCAAGGAGAATAATCTTGGGGGTGCATAGGACTTATACATGGAAACATGTCTTGATGGACTGACATAGGCATTAAAATGATTGATATGTTGACCTTTTGTCAAGGTGCCATTGACAACAGCATCAAGAAAAGCTATGACATGCCAATTTCTTGTATACACTCTTAGTTTCTTATTAAAAAAACTTGTGAACATCCAGATAAAAACAGTACAAGCTTTTATTTATTTTGAATACATAACTATTTATGAACTGAACCTTTGTTATCATAATATATAAGTTGGATACCTGTGGGAAAATAATTTTACCATTTCCCTATCTGTAATAAGCGTAGCTAGCTCCTGCCATGTTCCCCAGTGTAAAGGTTCTTTATTGAGGGCCTCTACAAATATATCCATAGCATCTTTAACCAAGTCTAACTTCTTCAATACCACTCCATATCTGCAAGTAAAATATCAGATGCCATTATTCGAATTTAATGTTGGAGTTCATTTCGATGCTAGTTAAAGAATATAACAAGTTATTTATAAGTAACTTGGAACTAGATCAATATCTTGGGAATAAACTTCCATTACCTCCTGAATCAAGCCCTCCAGATAAAATTAAGCAATTTGTCTTTCCATCTATATAAAATAAAGATAATAAACATATTATCTATGGGAAGTAACTCTTTCAAGATACTATAATTACTCCTAGATGGATAGCCATATACCAAATGACAGGTGCTCTTCAATTAAAACTTAAGCGATATATCAACAAAGATGGCTGTATTTGTGAGGAGGTGTGGGAGGGCTTAACTGTCATGTGACTGGGGAAATATTCTCTGAGAAATAAAAAGACCAATTTCCTTTTTCTGTTGAATACATTACCCAATCACATTAACATTAAGGGAATAGTTAATAGGTGTAAATGCATTAACATACAACCTCTAGTGTGGTTATGTTTTCAAGGATATTATGACTTGAGTCCCCATATGAAGAATAAAAACCACTATAATAATAGGCAACACAACTGAGGGATGAGCTAGCAACTTGAAACCCAAGAGGTTTACACAATAGGTAACAAGAAACAAGTTTCCTGAACCAAGTAAAATATCTTGATGAATCCAGTGAAAGACATGACAAGCTTATGCTGCCATTAACAGGGTCTGGTGTCAGCTTGGGCAGCCACTTAAGGACCCACCAGATACAATTCCCATCTGTGAAATGCTAAATCAGGAAGATAGAAGTTTCTCAACATTGACTGCACAGCCTGAACAATGTCTTGAATTAAAACATTGCATTCAAAACTG
Organism: Sinohyriopsis cumingii; assembly: GCA_028554795.2. Taxonomy (NCBI): domain Eukaryota; kingdom Metazoa; phylum Mollusca; class Bivalvia; order Unionida; family Unionidae; genus Sinohyriopsis; species Sinohyriopsis cumingii. The sequence continues at coordinate 53,557,531 of CM068830.1, forward strand.
AAGCTCACAGAGATGGCTAAAATCTCAGGGACAGCAATGCCTGAATGGGTATCTGATCCTGTGAGATAGAACCATCATCTTCTTGTTCTGTATGTTCAGCCAGCTGAACCAAATCACAGAAATTACACGTTGACAAGGATCAAATCACAGAAATTACATGTTGTCATGGATCATATCACAGAAATTACATGTTGTCATGGATCATGTCACAGAAATTACATGTTGTCATGGATCATATCACAGAAAATTACATGTTGTCATGGATCATATCACAGAAATTACATGTTGTCATGGATCATATCACAGAAAATTACATGTTGTCATGGATCATATCACAGAAATTACATGTTGCCATGGACATGGGTCTAAACTTTTCTGGAGGACCAGGCTAAAACCTCCTAAATGCTACCCATGCTGTGAGCACATATATGAAGAGATACTGTAGTGCTCAAAAAAAAAGTTTTAGATACAAGCCCAGGACTGGTGACTATAGAGAAAAACATCACTAGCCCTGATTCAAGTTCAACAAGCTTGGGCTACAATTTCCATATGCCCAAACTGTTTCCTTTTTTAATATTATTTCTCACACAAAGTTGTAATTCCTAAACTTCAAATATGAATTCAACAGGGTTCAATAGGGGGTTAGAAGGTAACGCAAGTGTCATTAATGTTCATCACCACTCACTAAAAACTGGATTGTACTGGTGTACAAACTTCTGCTGGGATACTGAAGCTGATTTACTTTAAAGCATGGTGTACCTTCAATGCATGAATCAAAAAGTGTATTTTTACTTTACGGTTGCTCAAATACAACCGGAATTGAAACGTTTTATGGAGTTAAACAAGTGAAGGAAACCAGTATTATACTGTCTGAAAGGCACTGACAGTAGAAAAATATAACAGTTTCAAATCTAATAAGAAGCCAAAATGAAAGTCTTACAAAACTGTACTTACAAATACAGACAAAATCCATCCAATTCTCTGGCAGCATACTTCTTGCTTAATTCAATCCTAAGGCTCTTCAGATGCTCATTTTCTATCTTATCAGGTGGACCTACATACAAAAAATGCGCTGAAAATGCAGATCCGTACTATTTCTCAAATATATGTTCATTTCATTCCAAATTCCAGACAAGGTTTAACTCCATTTAACTCCATTAGGGAGAATGAACTTCTCTCATTTCACTACATTTCACTAAATTCACATGATACTGATTTTCGACAGGAACACTTTTTGCCTCATTAGATTACTACAATGCAAAACAAGCTGGAAATACATAAATTGTAAAAATAAAAACTGCTTTTCACTGCGAAAAGACTCTAATAACTCCGGGTTCGAAACTGATGCTAGATCCTTGAAAATATAAAAATTCAGCTAATACTGAAAAAATAATTCCAAAATTTGACAACTACTACATTTTCACAATATAAGACACATACAACCAAGAGCTCTCTGCAGAGATTTTGAAAGTGGATGTGAAGGAAAGCAATTCCCTAATACCCACAAGTCCTGTACATAGAAAACTGAAAACCAAATGTAAAACTAAGATTAATGTTCATTAATTAGAAGCAAAATGATACCTATTGAATCGGAGGCATTGTCAACCTTTCTCTTTTCTTCAGCAATGTATTTGGCATACATATGAAGAAAGTAAGCTTTGGGACTTTTACATTCTTGGAGGAAAAATGCAGCTCTATCATATTCCTTGAGATCAAAGTAAGATGTGGCCAGGATGATACTGTCATACTCCTGAATGTAAACCTGGAAAGAAGAGAAAAACAGCAACATACCTCATTATACAGTACATTTATAGAATCCCTACCAGAGTAAAACAGTTACTACAAGCAAATAATTATAACATAGATATTTAGGGAAATGCTGAGAAGAATCTGTGGTGGCCTTTAATGTAAATCCCTACAAATTTTTCATCTTTCCTGGAAGAAGAGTGGGCTGACCATCTGGAATGTAGCATAGAGGAAGAACAACAGTTCCTGAAACAAACACATTTGGACCCACACAGAGAAAATGGTATGCGACAGTGTTTGAGGATCCTACCTGTAAGGTTACCATTTTATGCTCTAGAAGTGTGCAGAGCCATGACAAAAACTAGACCTGGTTCGGCCATATATCCAAATTGTATCCCATATAAGGTGTACATGATGTGCCCTAAGTTACATAGACATCTATAGGGACTGATGTGGGTGATATGGAAGAAAGGAAGGATCCAAACTTGTTGGCAGGATAATGAGGGTTGCTTTGTACCAATGGAGAAGAACTCCAAAGATATGTCAGTTCTAGATGAAATGACTACGGAGCATAGATGGAAAGATATATTTAAAACTCTTTCTTTGCAAAGATAATAGCAATGTACATAATAAGCAACAAGTATATCAATATGTAAAATAGTGTATATAAAAAAATTATTATCATTTTGGGGAAGAGATCACGTTTGAATTCGAAAATAATACGATCGTGGAGTGATTCCTGAAATTTTAAATACATGTACATGTATTTCTCATGTACCGGGAATTATTTTTTAAAAGTACATTGTACAAGAAATAGTGTGTAAAATGTTTATTATCATTTTGTGGAAGAGTTCACATATGAATTTTAATATAATACAAACCTGGCATAGCTTCTGAAATTTAACAATTTCACCAGGTTCTTGAAGTGTTATGCCAAAATAAACATTATCGGAAATGTTACTTATTACTGATCCATGAGTAAAGCCAGTAAGTCGTCTTTGTGATTGTCTTCAATTAATTCTGTATACAATCGTTCCTCAAACAATAGCCAATATGTTTCTTCTTTAACTGCATACACAACCAAGCAGCAGACAATGCAGTGGTTGATAAAAGATTCTCACGATTTAATAAACATAAAAAAAACCAGTAAATAATGTCCACTTTATTAGCTGGAAATTGAAAGGGTATGAAATTGTACATGCGTTCAGCTTAAAAAAATTATTAAAATGACTCGTGACCATTGCAGGCCTACTGCACTTAGTTCTCTGGTTTAACATGTGTATGGTGTTTGTTTATGAACTCGTTATTAATTTGCTATTTTTTATAAAAAATATTTTTCCATTATGGAAAAGCAAGTTCACAAACGCAAGTCATTCTCTGCACTTTGCACAATGATTATTATAGTAGTTTTCACACGTTTCTTTCGATATTCCCAAAATCTGAAGTAAAAGTTATATGCACGACGAAAGCATGTGTTGATTGTTAATTATTCTTGCTGTAGTCATTCAAACAAATAGGCGTACAAATGTTAATTATTAGAAATTTGCAATGGATAAATGTACATGGAAACACATATAAGCAAATTTTAGCAGTATGAAATTAGTAAAGGCACCATTCATAGACCCTGGAACATAATAAACCGAACACATGCTTTGTCTTTCTTAACCTTATTTTGCTGTTAATTTTTCCCACTGAATTCAGACACAATCATCTGTGACAAAATTATTGAATAGTTTAAATATGTATGCAATTTTTGCAATGGAAATTACATGCATTATGGATTAACTGCAAGCCCCAATGGTACGATATCAGACGGCAAGTAAACAGTGTTAATACTCAGTTCATGCTGTATATTAGACGTTGAATTCAGACACAATGATCTGGGACAAAATTACTGAATATTGTAAATCTGTGTGCAATTCTACAATGGAATTACATGCATTATGGATGAACTGCATGCCATGACGGCACTATAGTAAACGGTGTTGATACCCTATTCATCATATACATTAGACATGACTACATGTATATGTGCCAATGTGTTTATCTCTGAAAAAAGTAAAATACTGTAAAACATGAGCATTAACGCAACCCTGCAATGAACGCGATCCAATTTTTGGACCACAATTATCGCAGGATTCCAGTGTACATCAATGCTAAAAGAAGTCCAAGGATTTTTCAGAGTGTATTGAATACACAAGTGCCTTAGGTAAATCAAGCCTGGATTCAAGCTGGAAATTTGTATGCTTGGATCTTGCCAATGCCTATGATTCAGTACCCTACAAGCTGATTAGCTCCTGAAATATTACAGCAACATCCAGTAATGATTTACAGCAGAAAAGTTCACCACTTCTTGGATTGTGCTGGAAAGAGGAATCATCAAATACTGTACCATCTGTTATACTATTTGTCATGGGCAAGAACCTCATAATCAAAGCAACAGATAGGGAGACAAGAGGGCCAAAAATAATGCCATGCCACGGATAAACTGACAGATTAGAACTTCCTGGAAAATTCAATACATGGATGTACCAGAACAGACTAATATCTAGACGGGTGTGGCCCTTCATGCTACACAAGACAGCAATAACAGCTGTGGAGAGCTTAATAAGAACAATGAGCAAGCCTCAATGCAGATATTTTATAGAGTCCCACCATTATTCACAGGAGTTGGGTTCTTGACCAAGTCTGGAATGATCCAGCTACCATTGACATCAGTGGTGGAAGATTTCAAGATGGTCAAAGTAAGGGTAATTTTGATGCTGACACAAACACAGGACAAGAAGATGGCTGTTGGCATTGATGTCTGGACTGGTAGAAACTGGTCAATTTCCCTTTCAGATGAATCAACTGAAAGTGGACTCCTGCACAAGGACATAGTGCAAGCAACCTAATCTGGAAGACAAGGCTTTGAAGCAGATTAGACCCAGTACTGGATGGAGGATGATGCAATAAGGTCAATGATTCAGGACGAGTTATAGAATTTGGAGGAAGAGAGTCGACTATTAATGATTATCTCTACCACAGCTGAAGCTAACATGGTAAAATATCTGGAATGACAAGACTCTCCAGATTTGGTTTTGAATGAGATAGTGTATGATCTTTTGCCCTCTCCAACAAACCTGCTCAGTTGGGGCCTCATTGAGAATACTGTGTGTCAAGGTGACAAAGAGACAGCCTTCATACTGTGTGTTGAGGTGACAAAGAGACAGCCTTCATACTGTGTTGAGGTGACAAAGAGACAGCCTTCATACTGTGTTGAGGTGACAAAGAGACAGCCTTCATACTGTGTGTTGAGGTGACAAAGAGATAGCCTTCATACTGTGTGTTGAGGTGACAAAGAGACAGCCTTCATACTGTGTGTTGAGGTGACAAAGAGACAGCCTTCATACTGTGTGTTGAGGTGACAAAGATACAGCCTTCATACTGTGTGTTGAGGTGACAAAGAGACAGCCTTCATACTGTGTGTTGAGGTGACAAAGAGACAGCCTTCATACTGTGTGTTGAGGTGACAAAGAGACAGCCTTCAGCACATACTGTCAGCATGTCAGGCTACATTAATGCAAGACTACTACAGATGGAAGCATGGCAATGTCCTCTGAGAGCTACTATACATCTTGCAGAGTAAGAGAATGAAGAAAAGACCAGAACCAATTACCAGTCAAAGATTTATCAACTTTGTCAAAGTGAAAGAAACCATTAACACCTCAGTGCTGAGCAGATGAATCCTCAAAGAATCAGAGATCTGAAACATGCATGTGCATCTTCGAAAGAGATTGTGTTTCCCAGAAATTGTCCACATCTCTACAGCGGGCGTCCCAGAAATTGTCCACATCCCTACAACCAGATGTAGTGATTTGGTCAGAGTCTTGGAAGAAGCTGGTTCTCATTGAGTTGACTGTGCTTTAGGAGGAGGTATGTTATACTTTGTGATGAATGACATATTTTTGTTTCCTGAAGACATTTTGGAATGAACATGGTTTAGTTACCAAATATACACGTACGAACAAATCAGAATGTCTGAAGTTTGAAACTAATGATATTCGTTTATTCCCCAAAACTTGACTGCAATCTCTGTTCAAAACATCAATTCTTAATCTCTGGATTGATATTTATATTCAGAAAAGGACAGTTATAATGGACACTGGAGAAAAATGTATTATAGAAACTCTGTTGACAATGGATCTGAATTAATTCACAGTCATTCTGATGACGTGATATGCATCAAAATTATTAAAAATATAATACTGATTGTGATGCTTCTTTATACTATTGCAATGCAATAGCTGATGGCTCTAGTCATGTCACTGAATCAACAGTGTTCCACAGATTATATGAGCACATCATAAGTGTCAATACTGCAGAAATAATCCATGGAGGTATTTACAATGAGTACATTTTGATGCAATGACATGCACCTTTCCAGATTCTGTGGCAGGCAAGTTTAGTCATATCAGTATATGACTTTCTGGCAATAATATGCCAGATTATTTTATACCTTTTGTATCAAGTGATATTGGAAAGTTGAATGAGCACACAACATGTTTTGTTTGAACTTCAGGAAATAAACTCTAATGAAATTAATACTCTTCCCTTGGCCAGGGCTCCTGTTTGCAGTTACTTCACCAATAGCAATATTGCTTCCATATTGGCATAAAATTATGCTTTCTTCTTGAAATACATTACTTATCACAATGACATTAGGAGAATAGGTAATAAGAGGAAATGCTGAGCATCTTCCAAATGCCTTGGGTAGCCTTCAAGGGAACAAAAGTTGGATTCCCATAGACAAAGGATAACCCAATGTCCTAACTTGTGAGTAGCAAAACTGGAGGCAATGTGTTTATGTCAGGGAAGAAGAAATAAATTAAATCTTCTTACCAAATAAACTTTATGGGTGAATCCAGTGAAAGGTGCATTGAATGCACATCTAGAGGTTGTGCTGATGTCAGCTGGGTCTGGTAACCATCTGTGTGACTGAGAGTAGGCCTAAAAGATTCGGATTGTGTCAACGATTGAGAACATTTTTACTGTGACAATCAGAATTGTTTGTCTCTTATGGCCTCTCAATTTATGCATATTTGGAACAATGACCATGGGAGGGGGGGAGAGACAAAGGCCCACAAACCCTCCAAATCAATAAACAAAGATGGCCTTTCGTGGACACAAAATCAGTCATGACATTAAGTCTGTTGAGAATATCTCTAATCTGGATGTGATGTTGCAAAGTGCGTACCAGTGATGGAACTACCAGACCAGAATGCAGAGTTGGGGTGATTCTGTACCACCATGTTAGGATGAATGTCACTACCAATGAGTTATAAGACATGATGAACATGACCTTGCCCTGAAGATGGTCTCTCCAACAATGAAAGGCACTGATCATAGCTTTCATCTCCAAGAGATTGATAGAGACCTGTGTACCCTGGATTCAATTGGCCACTGACAATGTCAAAGCCAGTCAACAGATAGCAGTAATTGCATCCATATGCAATAGGCATTTTTGGCATGGGCCAACTTTGGTTGTACCATGATTCAGGAATGACAGATCTGCCAACCCTAAGAAGACCTTCTCAGTCAGGCAGGCATTTTTTTTCTTCTGAAAGTAATACCGGTTTTCAGCAAAATATCATTTACAGTTACTGTCAATCTGGATGGATGGATGGTACAGTTGGCAGCCTATATAGAACAAATTGAGGTGTGGGTTGACTGCATACCTCATTTAAGTCATGTATGAAGACCATGCAAAATGACTTATGGGCCTGAAGACCATGCACCATTACTTATGGGCCCATGCACCACGACTTATGGGCCTGAAGACCATGCACCATGATTTATGGGCCCAAAGACCATGCACCATGACTTATGGGCCTGAAGACCATGCACCATGACTTATGGGCCTGAAGACCATGCTCAGACATGCGGGGGGGGGGGGTATTACACCTACTAGGCTGTCTAGAATTTCTTTTAGTAGACATTATATTTTAGAATTAAAAATATAAGGGTCTGGAACTCGTTAATTCATTTTTTATTTCTCTGCATAATGTTTACCATAGGTTTTTTATTTCTCTGCATAATGTTTACCATAGGTATTGAATTTAATGAAGCATAAAAACACTTACTAGATAGAATTTTAAAAGTCTTTTCTATGGACAAATACTTGTACAAATTTGGGACATATCTGCCAAAGTGGGATGCAAATTAGCTGATATTCTAGTTGTCTAAATTTTGAAATATGGTGCTAAAGTATAGAAATTTATCCCAGCAAATACTGTCAAGAGAACATACTTAAAATATTGTAAAACAGTAAAGTGAATTACTGTGACACTGACTGTTGAACTTTTAACCCCAAAATCAATAAGCTTCTTCTTTACCCAACATGAAAGTACTCCACAAAGGTTCATCCATGCCATTTGTCTTCCTTCAGTCTTAGTGTCCTCAAACTTTAACCTTCTGATAATAAAATCTATAGGGTTCATCCAAGTGCAAATCATCTACAAAGTTTGGTACGGGTAGATGGTGGAGAACACAAATTATTGTGCAGAAACATTTATTCTTTGTTCAATCAGTGACCTTGACCTTGAACTTTTAGACCCATAATCAGTTTGGTTCTTCCCTACCATAAGGGAGGACAACACAAGTTATTGTGCAGATATTAAACTGGTCACAGACCGAAAGAAAACATCATGCTCCACTTTATGGCAGGTTTTAAAAACAAGTGAATAAATATGTGCTCACATTACATACACATACAAACATAAATGAGTCTATAGGTTAATATGTTTTTTTGACGCAGCTCATTTTTGTAACTGAATACGGACTTCAAGAGCCATAGTTCTAAAAAAAGAGTTGTCAGTACATATAAACCTGTAAAGCCATGTTTGGACCAAATACTGTGGTCCCCAATGCTGGGGCTTTCACCAATACAATTGTTGACTCCCATTCAAAAAGACAAATTAAAAATATGCACAAAAAACAGTCCCTGCAGATAAAAGGTATAAATGAATAACTAAGATCAATACAAACAGCAACATGTATTACTATTATCAGGACAGATAAATGTAGCAAAATGTAGCCAATTTAGATATTTATTTTGTTTACTGCTTTAAAGAAGTTCCAAAGCATTATACATATTATATAAAAAATTTACTTTGGTAAGAATTGACCATTTATAATTATTTGGATCAGAAAAAAACAGTTATCATGGAGTTGATATTTATATGAAAGTTTGAGTGAACATTCAATTTAAACAGTGCACCATGCACACCAAGCAAGTGTGAAAGAAAATTAGTTCATTATGCTAAACAAAGAAGTTGACATATATTTCCATAAATCCATTGGTAATGTGTATTTATAGCTTTAAAATAATAAATGTTTTAAAAAAATTAACCACTGCATATTGATTACCTCCCCTTCTTGAAAGCTTGCTAGTGGCTGAAAATCCAGCCTGACATGGCTCAATGAATGGGAAAGCTCAGCTGCCCTACAAAACAAAACAATAAGTTCAAATTAAAGTTGCAGAAAAGAAGAAATTATTATATATTTTACTGAAAATAAATTTTCTGTCTCACGTTAAGTATTATTTTGTATTACCACATTCAGACTTTTTTTTTCCTTTTCTTAATATTTTCAGTAATGTGAAAGATGCATTTGACTTTTGCACTAGTTAAAGATTCTGTGGATTAGTTACCTGATCGCTTCTCAGCCTTTTGGCTAAGATCAAAGTGTAGTATCTGTTCTTATCTTGCGATCTACCACGACTGTGTGTTATTCTTTTGGATTAGAATTGTGTATTATCCTTATGGATTTCGAAATGTATCGCCATTTGGAAGTAAACCTGGAAAAATACATCGAGCCAGACATCTTCTTTCGGATCGTTAGGGTCGACGGCAGACTTCAAAGAGAAGACGCCATGAAGAAGCTTGAAGCAGCTGGTATCAATCACAGCGACATCAAAGGAATGTATAGAGAGGGGGAGAATGCTCCATGGTGCGTAGTTCTCACCAGCAAGGAAAAAGCGAAAAATTGTAAAGGCGACGGTATCCGGTATATCGCGCGCCAAAATGTCGAATTGCGTATCCACTGGCTGCCATTATACATATGTGACAATATAATCCAAGACGTTTTGAAAGAATTTGGAACAATTTTAATATACAGAGAGAAAACACCTTACTCGCCAAGGAGTGTCTAGTGGAGAATGGAACCCACTTGGTGAAATTGGAAAGCACAGAAATTTACATCAAACATATACCGCACATCATTTCACCAGGCACAATAGGCATGCTTATTACCATGAAGGGCTGTCCCCCCCATGCCTGAAATGCCGACAATGCGGCCACTTGAGAAAAGATTGTCCCCAAAAGGGACCATCATACGCTACTGCAGCCTCTTTAAACACCAATAAACCGCAAACATCCAAAACCTCAACACCCGCTGCAACAGGTAACACACCGACACCAGTACCTCCATCGACAACATCGACAACACCTGCTACCACCAGTACATCAACTTCAACACCCCCTGCCATTCCTCCGCCTTCAGCAGCGTCTCCATCATCAACACCACCTGAACAAATGGAGACCCCACTTAAAGAAAACCCACCTACATCAATTAATGACAAACGAGAACTGTTCGACCTCGAAGAATATAAGTGGACGGTAGTAACGAATAAAAAAGCGAGAACACAATCAAATCAGAGTGAAGAAAGTGAAATGGTTTCCTAACACCCCCACTGAACACACCGTCAACGCTTAACCGACCTAGGACTGTACAAGGACTTTGAATGCGCCCTATGGATCCATACAAGACCAAGACTGCCTTATGGACTATGATTTTGAACTGTGGACTCTCATATTCAGGCTACAACCTGTTAACCTTTCACTCAAGTTTGTTTTTTCTTAATTCGCAAATGCTTCGGAATTATGTAATTTGGATTCATGTGCTTCACGGTATGGTCTCACTACATTTTCCCCATCACTACTCCCTATCAATCGATCTTTCATTTTCATTCATTGTTATACCTCCATGTTATTTTCTCTCCTTCCTTTTCGATTTCTACATTTTCCTTATCAATCACACCCTACTCCTCATTTCCACCCACATTAGGAATATTTCTAATATGTATATCATGGTCGCCATATTCTCATCTGTAGAAGCCCTCATCATACTTAACCCTGTATGCACCAATATTATTATACAACACAATGGCTCAGAACATTAATATTATCAGTCTTAACTGCAATGGGCTCCGTCTAAATACTTGTAGCGAATTACATGAAACTGATCTTTTAATAAAACTGTACCATATCGATATTCTAATCCTGCAAGAAACTCACACTGATAACCAATCCTCAGCCAAAGATATTCAAACTAAATTAAGATGCCACAATGCCATTTGGAGTTTTGGCACAAATAGATCATGCTGAGTAGTTTTACTAAATTTTAACATTCAAATTGACTTTTCTAAATCTGACACAGACTTTGATGGTCGATTCATTTGCCTTGATCTAATATTTAATACTACTCCATATCGTATTATTAATATATATGCCCCGAATTCCGACTCTACGAAAAACGAGTTCTTTAATACATTGTACCCCTTTTTAGCCGGGCAACATAACCTTATATTAGCTGGAGATTTCAACTGTGTCACAAATTCCAAATTAGATAGAATAGGAAGTTTAGATGAATATAACGACCTTGCATTTCGGAATCTGAAAACCATCATTTCTGAATTCCACCTAACTGATACTTTTCGCCACCTCCATCCGTCGCATAAAACATATACATGGTATAAATTCTCTAAAGACCCATCCCTTGCTACCTGAGCCAGTAGGATTGATCGGTTTTATGTTTCAAACAGAATCAAAGATTATATTTTAGATGCACAAATTGTTCCATTTTCCCAATCCGACCATGACGCGGTTTTTCTATCCCTGTTTTGTAATTCTTCTATCAACTTCGGAAAAGGTTACTGGAAATGCAACAATTCACTCCTAAGGAACACTGCTTTATGAACTCTCATCACTGGATTGTGTGAAAGAGAGTTCAGGTTTCATACTTTTACTTTAACATTTTGGGATGAACTGAAAACAAAAATTAAAGATGAACTTATTCGTTATTCCAAAGACTATTCAAAACTCAAGTATTCAGAGTTAAAATGATTGAAGAAAACGTATTATTGTCTGAGAAATGAATATAATACAAACAGTAACCCTGACTGTCTCAACCAATTACTTGAACTGTCTATGAAAATGAAAGAAATCCATAATGAATATTACCAAGGCTCTATTATTCAAAACAAAGCCAAAATACTCGACAATAATGAAAAACCTAGTAAATTCTTCTATCAAACTGAAAATAAACGAGGTGAGAAAAAATGTATTAATGAGATTCAACACAACAATATTTCTTATAAGTCTAGTTCAGACATTCTATCATGTTTTCAACAGTTCTATTCTGATTTATTTACCAACAAACCAATCGATGAAACTCTGTTTGAAGAATTTCTTCGTGATCTACCACACATAACTGAAGCTGAAAATGATTTCCTTGTAGGACCCATCAATAAAGACGAAATATGGCTATCTATTAATGGCATGAAGAATGATAAATCTCCCGGACCAGACGGTCTGTCAAAAGAGTTTTATGTCACCTTTTTTGACATTCTTGGCAAAAAACTTACCAAACTTTATAACATGATATTTGATGCCAGTACCTTAACAGATTCTCAAAAGCTCTCGTATATCACTCTTCTTTGTAAAGACCCTCAAAACCACGACCAATATGAAAACCTGGAGACCTATCTCACTACTTAACTTAGACTATAAAATCCTTTCCAAGATTATCAGCAATCGCCTCAGTAAAGTAATGTCAACAATTATTCATTTGGACCAAACCTGCGGAATCAAAGGTCGCTCTATATTTGACAACAGCCATCTAATCCGAAATATCTATGATTATATAGACCAAAAACAACTACAATGTGCTTTTATTTGCCTAGACCAAGAGAAAGCCTTTGACAGGGTGAACTACTCCTTTATGATGAAAACCTTAGAATCTTTTGGATTTCACGCTGATTTTATCAAATGGATTTCTATATTTTACACTGACATATCCTCCTCCGTCATCGTTAACAATCACATTTCAGAACCTTTCTCTATTTTACGAGGGGTTAGACAAGGCTGTAGTATATGTGCTAACTTATGAACCTTTTGCAGTCAAAATAAGGTCGGATACTGAAATTATTGGAATAAATATACCTGGTACTACGGAGACCTGCAAAATCTCCCTTTACGCAGATGACAGCACAGGATTTTGTTGCACCGACAAATCCATTGAGAAGTATCTCTTCTGGGCAGAAACATATTCAAAAACCTCTGGCACCAAAATAAACCTTAGTAAATCAAATGGGACGTTTTTAGGAAAATGGAAATCTCGCAGTGATCACCCTTTCAGTATATCCTGGATTTACAAACAAAAAATAGTTGGTTTTCTTTTTGGACACAATTTAACACATGATGATTACTGGCATACCAGCTCAGCTCACCTCCAAAATACCTTGCACCTTTATAAAAGCCGAAAATTATCCCTTATTTCAAAGTCTAATATTGTCAATCTTCTCTCTTGCAGTAAAATTTGGTACACTGCCACTGTTATAGATTTGTCCAAACATTATATTACACTCATGAATAGAAATATATTCACTTATTTATGGGACTCTACTTTCGAACCCCTGGCCCGTGCTGTCTGTTATAATCCTTTTAAAAAGGGTGGTTTAAACATCACAAATATCGAATGTAAATTAAGAGCTCTAAGACTACAGCACATGCAAAAATTACTTGATGACAACTACAACGCCAAGTGGAAGTTTTTCCCAAGATATTGGATCGGATTACAATTAAGGGCGTATAACCCCAAATTAAGTTTAAATATATACACACACTCTATACGTTCCCCAATTTTACAAAAATTGTTTAAATATCTTTAAAGATTTCACAGAAAAGAACCCCAGTTTTGCTTTTGGCACTGCCCCCACCAAAACCTTTTATCAATCAAACCTGAAAAATTTCGTTCTAGAACCGAAAATCCACAAACTTTACACTATCGATTTCACTATGGTATGGAAAAATTTACACAATAAATTCCTCGACCCAATCACCAGAGATGTGTGTTTTAAAACCATTCACGATATTTTACCAGTAAATTACAACATGTTCCTCAAGAACATTTCCAAGTCCAAACTGTGCACGTTTTGCGGTGACATCAAAACAACAGATCACTTATTTTTTTAATGTGAGTTGGTATACCCACTACAACGCCTTGTAATTAAATGGATCAAACAACTGTCACGAAATTCATTCAACACCTTCTACTCATTCTTAAAATTCGGTGTTCTCCCTAAAGAAGCTTCGTTCCCAGAGCCAGAATTCGAAAACCTTTGCCTCCTCTTATCAACTGAATACAAATATGTCATCTGGTGCAAACGTGTTCGTGCCTATTTTTATAAGGAAACTGTCACATCCAACACCCTTCTCAACTTCTTCCTTAACCGACTAAAGTGTAGAATACAAGCCGATTTTCATAGATATCATGTCGTCGAATTTCTTGACCGATGGCATCTGGCAGGCCTTTTCTGTTCGCTATACAACTTTGAATTAGTTATTGATTTAAGTCTGTGACGAAAATAAACCACTAAATCCCATGTCACACGAACCCTTACATGTGTAAATTTATCTGTACGTTAATTATTTATAATTCCTATATTTCGAGTATGCATAATTATGTTTGTATCATACTTATAACACATATAATTGTTCATTCATATGGATCTACATCACTTCAAATATCTACATTGTAATTTTTTTTCATATGTACCATCCTATTGTGATTTTACATGTATATGAATGCGAAGGAAAGTGTGTCTGGGTGTATGTACGTGTGCAGGAGTAAGTGTTAGTCCAACGCTTACTTTTTATTTATTTATAGTGTAAGCTGATACATGTAATTATTTGTATTTTGTTATCATCTATTTGTATCAATACAGAATTATGAAAATTAAAAAGTTACCTGGTCAGTGCTTTGTACTTTGTATTCATTTTTATACAAACCAGCAATTTTATAAGGTGCCAGTACATTGCACATTTTCAGACTGCATCAGTTATGCTTTAATAATTTGTCAATTGACTTTGTTTTAGGAAAAGCAGTCGCTGATTTTGCCTGGCGATCAGCAAAGCAGTAAGGAGGTGAAGTAATTAAGCCCTTGAGAGCAGTTCAAACGGTGTTTTGTTCAGCCTGGATAATCCCCATGACAAATTCCACTTGGGCAAGGACCCAGTGTCATTGGCCGGGTGAAATCCAAAATGAACAAAAAACTGGATGGGTCTTTGGTTTGTCTGATATCCTGATAACACCATGTACCAGTGATCATGAAATTTAGGTTTAATTGTTGCTGTTGTAGGGTTTAATGCCATTTTTCAGCACACAATAGGCTATACATGGCAGCCAGTATTAATGGTGGAGGAAGAACCCGGGAAAACCCCAGAAAGAACCACCGACCCACGAGAAGCTACTGGCAAGCTTTCTCACATACCCACATTGGCTGAATCCGAGACTCGAACCCATGCAGACAGAGGTGAGATGGCAGTGATCCATAATGGTGAGTGCTTCAGACCACACAGCCACTCAAGGCCCCAGATTTAATTGTAACTGGAGCTAACCATTTCTCATTGAAGATCCATAGGAAGTTAGCTCTTGCAGAATGGATGCCTACATTAGTATAAAGTACTCTTGTGGGCTCCATTGAGAATATATTCCAGTCTTTGTATGCCTCTAAGGTGGATGGCCATCTCACTTGTGGGATTCTCAACTACATTTTGCAACAACTGTTTGTTTATTTTGGGTGTATTTTTGTAAGATACAGACGTGCAGGTTCAGTAGCTCTGTGTTGGGTTGAGGAACCTGCTATCATGGTTATTTAACCCTTTACCTCATAGAACATAGTTACAAAGTACAGCGTGCTATAAGTAGAACATCTGTTACCTAGTCTACCCCATACGCATACGGTTACCTGTGAACTGTTAAGCAATGTAGTGTATGTTATGTTTAACAGCAATTTTAACCATTTTACATTTTTGGTACACATCTATTATATGTGGAAAAATTTAAGAGTAAAGTCAGATTGTTAATGCTGTGTAATTATTTATCACGGAAGGATTTTTTATGTGCTTTAAAATCTTGAGAGAACTCGTTCACCGTCATGTCAGTGAGGCCGCGTGACCAACCGTAGATGCCATTTCTCATACTCGAAATTTACAAGTTTTTCGTCTGTGTCTACATCAATAAGTCATCTGAATTTGATACAAGTCACCACTGTGGATTTGTTGGACAACAATGAGAAGTCCATTCCCAAGCAGTTTCTCCAGCTACCAACAAAAAGTTTTCAAAATGGTTTTCATCTCAAGAATGTTGATACATAAATAATGATCCTGGCTGGGTCACACTCCTATGGCATCACAAAATAGTAGTAGACTTGCTCCCCTAGTTCTCTGTGTTTGCATCCATACCAAATTTGATTGATGGAGGTTGTAGTTAGAGGTATCCACAATGTGAGTCCAAAGTGGACTGTGAAAGTTGGTCCAATGGTCAAGGTTCAGCCTCCATTTGGACCAAGGAATCATTGTTATGGGAGTGCAAGAAAGCTATGACATCTGCTGCTGCATTGAGCAAAGCTTGGCAGGCAAAGGAATTCTCTACCAGATGGATTGCTCCATATAGACAAGGAATCTAACATTACCATTAATTGAATTCTCGTCCCTGAGGGAAACATTCTTACCTGAATATTGATTCAAGACCTAGCCAACTGAAATTCTGAAAGGGTATGAGGTCAAAGATGTCCTTCCTAAGAAGTAGATCAAAAATGAGGAGGGTAATATGTGAAATCATGTCTTGCTCTTGAATATCTGGATTTTTAACACAGCTTTTAAATTAACAATTTTGCAGTCATATCGCTATGTTTGGAGTGTGGCAGTTCATAGTTTTGTCTAGCACTGGGGCATCATGCTGCAGACATGTATGTCCCACCCAGTCACATTATCCTGACACCTGGCTGACCAGTGCTAACACTAACCTCTTAATGCTGAGTGCCTAGTGAGACAGTTGTTAGCACCATATTTATAAGTGTTTGGTATGATTTGGCCAGGGTTTGAACTCACGATCTCCTGCATCATAGGCAGATGCTCTGACCACAAGGCCACAAAGAGAGGTAGAGAAAAAGTGCCACCCATCATATCATATACCAACAACCAAATAACAGACTTATAACATTTTCTGGAAAAAAACACTAAACAAGAACACAAAACTGAAAACAAAAGCCATTTGAATTCAAGATTGATTTCAAAATCAAAACTGATTTTAACTTTCATCAACATGATGTAATTTGCTTAATAACATATGACAAATTGTATTCAATATTTCGGTCTCAAAAGCTTTATGCAGAATGAATTTGTCAACATGATTTAAATTTGGTCTTTAAATTTCAAGGCACATGAGCTTTTTTGGACAATTATTAAAATTTACATTACCGTATTTACCATATGTTTTCGAACACCGTTTGTTTTCGGACACCGTTTTTTTTTTTTTTTTGGGGGGGAATATAATATTTAAATGCCTTGTAAGTTTTCGGACATTGCTCTGCTATAATTTTTTCTACAATTTATCTTTTCGGACACAATCTAGGAAGATCTGCTGCTTCGTTTTATTGTAAAATTCACAGCATGTTTACCGTTAATTTAACTGATACAAAATTCACTTCATTTGGTAGCCAATTATTTATTGTGATCATGAACTTCGATGAACTAATATAATTTAAATTGTTTAATCATATGTATATATTTATGTATGTATGTATGCACGCAGATAGATAGATAGATAAACATTGTTATATTAAGCCATACACAATAAGTAGCAATATCAAAGAATGAAAAGAAATATGATTTAATGCTGTAATATATTTAAATATATTATTCAGTATCAAGTAGCTTGTCCATAGCCTTTTGTAGGTCCTCGGGTGAAAAGCCCTCAAATTCTGTATCACTATCATCATCCATATTGTTTAATTGTTTGTCATTTCTGATCAGCGCGTTTTCACTTCTGCTCAGATTGACACTGATGCCGCACACCTTGAAAGATTTCATTATCATTGTGCACTTTTCCTTCAATGTGTCTAAGGCATTTATAACCCAGTCCAATACAGTCTGTTTGCTGGCATTCTTGATCTGTCCATTGCTGCTTTCATTAGATGATATTAATGCATTCGTAGCATCCCTGATGTATTCTGTCCAGCTGCAGCGGAGGTAGCTCTTGACAGGTTTATTGATACTCACATCAAGAGGTTGCAATTTGGATGTGCAGCCTCCTGGTATTATTACTGGCACAAGATTTCCACGCCGCAACTATTTCTTCACATCATCAGTGATGTGAGCCCGGAACGAGTCCATAACTAATAGTGATCGCTCTCTTCTGGTGAATGGCAAATAAATTTCTTCAATCCATTGCAGCATTAGCGTTTCATCCATCCATACTTTCTCTTGAACTGCAATAATCCACCCTTTTGGTGACTTCAGATCTAGCTGTCTCTTTCCCTTGAAAATAATCATTGGGGGTAATACGTCGCCAGAACCTGCAACAGCTAAAATGACAGTAATGTGTCTCTTCTCCGCGCCAGTTGTACGAATCAGAACGCTTTTCGTTCCTTCTTTGTCCACTGTTTTCCCTGGCACAAGATCAAAGTACATCGGTGTCTCGTCCATGTTAATAATAAACTTATTGTCAAACTCGTCCTCCTCACGTCTATCCATCGTCATGTGAGCTAACGGTAACTTCGTTACAGACATGGGGGGAATATATCTATCTTCAACTGTATGTTTTTGGACACCTAATTAAAGAATTTAATATGTATTCGGTCTACAAAAAAAGTAATTATTTGTTGCAGTCCGAAAACATATGGTAAATACGGTATATCTGTTAAAAAAAGCAAATAATATGATGTCAAATACTGTTTAAATAAGCTCTCCTTACTATATACATGCCAGTGAGATTTGGAATTGCTAGAGAATATTGTAAACACTTAAGTTAATATGATAGAATAACAAAAAGAAACAACTTTTTCTTTTATCGGGTACACAGAATAACGATTACAGTTTGAGGCTTGTGTTGTGTGCACATTTATTCACCATCACAGGGACTCGTATGGTTGCTTACAATTTTCTGGTCATACATGTACTATATAATAATACAAGGGAGTACACTTTTCTCCTTTCTTGTGCAACATATTTAAGAATCAGCACTGATATTTAAAGCTAGACCCTTGTAACTTTGTGCCTGTCCAGGTTCATATGCCATTTTTCTCGCGACTTAAACATGCTTGTTTTGAGATAATGATGACATTAACTAGGTTAATACTTTTTGTTACAGTGAAAGTACGAAATATTCGATGAATTAACATTTAAATACTAACAACAATTTAAATAAAAGAAAGCACAATATAAACGTCTGATTTAACTAATGCCATTTTTGACTCAAGTTTGTGGCCTTGTTGCGAGTATTAGCTTTTCAAGTCAGGGCCACTGTTCACATATTTGTTTACTGGACTAATTTTTTTTATTAGTGGGAAACCCAAGACAGATATTTTTGTCATGGCAAATGAAACACAAAAGCTTGGTTACCATAACATGCACTTCTTATACCATGTTAGGAAAAAATGAATGAAATGGACACTATACAGAATGAAATTTTTCACTGAAATATTTAAATATATGGGGACTCTTTGTTATTTAATAACACTGATAAAAATATAATAAAAATTGACCACATGTGTAAAGTATGGTAATTTTTGCACTAATTTTACATGGTATGCGGAGAACTTGCCCCATGGAGAACTCACCCTGGGAGAACTCATCCCAGGTGTCAGGAGAAGTTCCAAAAAACAGACAGGATTTTTGAATGTGAAACCATTTGCCACAGATTCATTCTATTTTGATACTAAATAAGGGCGGACCTGTCTAAATTGAAAATAAATGGCATCAGATAGTATTTTCTAAAAACTGACTGTATCAATGTGACTGTTGGATGTTATATGACTGAAAAATGTTAGAGGAGAGGGATTTTGTTGATCTTAAGAACATGCTGCACTGGACCATTGTTAAGGGACGAACCATGGCAGGTCCAGGATACTACAATAGTCAACATTTGTGGACTTTACAACTATTCATGAATGTTACTGTAGACAAGAGTGTTATGCATAAATAATTTATCCATTCCTTTTGTGTCTATACTCTTGTATTAACTACTAATAAACATGGATATGGCCAATTTGCTATAAAGATTTTAACTACAGATCAGGGTAAGTAGCACAAAAAATAAAGTTAAATAAAATATGTACATTTTTCATAGTTTTCTGTAATTATGGCACGTAATTTATAGGTTCCTCTTTTTATGCACAGATTATGCTTTTTGCCATTTATAATAGTAATAAATTATGCTTATATGTACCTCCTTTGGGGGTTGGCACATGTGAACCTACAACAAAGCAGTTCAGGTTCACATTTAATACAATTTCTCTTTGATCAAGTACCCGGGTAACCGATCGTTAGAAATGATGGTACCCGGTAGAAATTTCCCCAAAATTTGACATCTCTAATTCTGACACAATTTGGAGGACCCAGGTGATTTTTTATACTAACCTGGATTTGCAGCTGTTTGACTAGTCCTACATGTAAGACCTCGATGCTGATATTTATGTTGTGGCCGTCAAGGTCTTACAGCCTAACTAATGGCACTGTGTAGCATGTTTTGATGTTGACTAACATCATAACGAAAGTAAAATTTTCAGGAATATTTCATACAACTTACAAGTAAAATAACGCTTTTCTACAAAGTAAATTTATAATGTTTTAGTCTGCCTTTACTTACTCTGATGTTTTTCTGTAATCAATTCAAGTTCTCACAAAAGAAATCGACCTGTTTTCTAGTTTCGTTTGCCTACATTTCCATTGGCAGTAAAGCGATGAAAGCTGGGATTGCCAAAAGTGGGGTTAAGTGGAAATATTATTCTTTAATGGAACAAAAAAATATATATTATGCCTATTGGAATTGTAAGCAACGGTTTGCTTCATTCAAGAAATATATCCCCAACATGAACCTACTTGAACTTACTTTGGCATACCTCGACTATCGTCGCATTGCAAAAAGTTCAAATTTATGTCAACGGAACGTGAAAATGCGTCCATTTGCTACTATCATATTTTCATTCCGCCAGGATAAAGACAGCACAGTAAGTATGTTAATTACACATAAATTAGTGGAAGAGTGTCGATATAGACTGCCAAGTGTGTGAGACGTTCCTGAAACTTTGATTACTCATTCCGATGTCAACGACACTGGAACACGGGTCTCACTAAACACCCCAAGACTCTCAAAGAACACATCAAGACTCAATAAATTACCTACTTTAAATTTCAACAACAACACAAACAAACATAGAAACAAAAAGTGTGAATATTTAGCGATTGTTTATTTAACGGAAAAAGTAGCGAGGTCAAAGAGTTGCCAAGGGAAATAACTCCCATTTCAACAAAGAGTTTTTCGGGTGCAGTAACGTGAATATTTTTCAACATTTATAAATAAGTAGAATACTTCATGGGAGCAAGACATTTCGACACCAAGAAAGTTTCTAAGACATTTCGATCCCAAGACTCTTCAACTCCAGTCAAGGGACAATTCGCCCCCAATTCATGCATATTTAAAACAATAATTAACACTAATATTAATTTCCACTAATCATGCCATTATTCATTGACGTCTGCAATTAAAGAAGATACAAACACATCTCTAAGTCGCCGAGAAAATGTCAACAGTTAATTATAATTGAAGTCACGTTTATTAAGTTATTGAATGCACGCTAATCAGAATGAAAAGAAATCACATTTACTGCACACTAGAAATTTGCATAAAAAATCTGATTTTATGTTAGAAACAATAATTAACACACTGATAATGGTCATTCCCACTAATCACACGGTTATTCATTGATGTCTGCAATTTAAAAACAAGATGAAAACAGTCAATTATAATTAAAGTCACTTTTATTACTTTAATCAATGCACGCTAATCTGAATGAAAGGAAAAGGTTTGAAAATTAAATGTACCAAACGCTTTAAATTTGTACAAAAGGGCCGAACATTTTAATTACATGCTAGTTTTTATCCTAAGCTTTAATAAAGGTGTTTGGCATACTTGTGTGAAAATGTTGAACTAATTTATAGTAATTACAGTTTATATTGTGACATTTCGATGGATATATATTGGTACAATATGAACTGAACTGTGTTAATTGTGACAATGGCATTTTATCTTTGTGTACAATATCATAATCATGTCAGGCCTCGCGAGCTTGCTTTGTCTTGTAATAGAAGTGGGAAATGACAGCATCGCATTTGCGATACAGGTTAGTGTAATGATTCATTATCTTTTTTTCTTCTGTCAGTCTTCCTCTCTTAAATATTTATTTATTTATTTATCTATTTATTTCTGAATTGAATATACCAAGTAGCATAGATGATGCTTGTATATTCATACATTTTAGATATAATAGTATATATATATATATATAATTATTTTTTTCCTTCAAGCTTCCCAACTTCATACAGTAATAGAATTTCTTTATTTTTAAAACATAATGTAAATAATTAAATACTGAATCAATTAACGATTAGCAAAAACATCTTACTAATTTCAATATTTCAGGCTGACTCCAACACTGTTTGCAGTAATTGCGAAGTATTAGTTGTTTGACTTTAAATACCACTACAGGGATCGTCCTGGGCTTCGCCAATGTCGCAAATTGCGATTTTTTTTCCTTATTGGTGAAAAAAATATCCCATCTGGCGATTTTTTTGGCGACATACTTTTTGGTTATTTAATTTGTACATACAATCAATGATTTGGACTGGATAAATTAAAAGACAGAACGAAAGGAAGCCACAAACTTGACTAAGCAATGCATTGGAATCAATCTGTTACACAAACGATCCTTTGTTCTTATTGACAACCCCATCTTTACAGTGCATTCTTACATCATAATCTGCTTATGCTGACATCTGGTCTGAGTACTGTATGCTGCGATACAGTCAATCATGCTACCGCACTATACCTACAACTGACCGACTTCTGAAGACGCGAATAGAACAGATACAATTAATTGTATGGCTAATCCTTCTGGTTTTTTTTTATACATATACCAATACAATAGTTTTGCTGAACCTTCATAGAAAACTGATAAGCTTTGAAGTACCGACTACTGTGTATAAATACAAAGCAAATGGAAAAAAATCTAAATCACAATTACATCTGTCGCCAGTGCGGCACTCATTGATCTTTCCCTTTTGCCATCAGTCCTGATTTTACGGCTGCAGAGACTTAAACTCCGCAACAAGAAATAGCTAAAAAGAACAGTTTTGCATAATTAATAATAATTATTTATTTCTCAAAATACAGGAGTGAAAGAATCCCTAAATTGGGTGTGAATTTATGCTTATATATATACGGTCCAATATTGCCAGGTGTTGACTCGTGTAAGTTTCATTCGTGGGAATGGAGATCCTATTTTTCTTGTCGAGAAAATTTATACAGCATTCAGTGATCATTCTTGGGATTTAGGAAGCAATTCGCTACAAGCTTTATGAAGCTAGCCATGGGGGGTGGGGCTGCTGAGAGACTACTGGTGTCACCTGTCAGCAATGAGGACTGTGAACGTGGATTCAGTAAGATGAACCTCATAAAAACTGACATCAGAAATAAGCTCTGCATCTCATCTCTCGAGAATTTAATGAGAATCAGCATGTACAGATGTGAAAAATTAGACTTTGAAACTGCATTCAGCAAGTGGGCAGCCCTGAAATCGCGACGGATCTTCATGTAACACTTTGTAACATTTTGTTAATGCTTGTTGTAATTAAAGTATTAACTAATCCATCTTTTGTAATTTTCATTTCCTGTTACATTAATAGACTAAATTAACACTTGGAAAAATGTACACTACTTTTTTTGGCAACACTTTTTGAAAATTGGCGACAAAATATTGAGGTTGGCGATTTTTTTGGCGACAGCTTTTTAAAAGCCAGGACCATCCCTGCCACTATATCATGTTCTGTAGTTTTAAATGTATTTTATTTCTAAATTAATAAGTACTGAGCATGAAGTTAGTAGTGAAATCTTCTGTACAATAAATCAATGCTAGGGTTACAGATACATGTAAATTCTTAATATTTAGCTTTCCAAAACACTATATATATATATTTTATAATTAGTAGTATATAATAATAATAGCTTTATTAATTACGGTGTATTTTCAATTTTGTGATTTCATGTACTTTGATTTCTGTATACGTTTAATGTCCTTGAGGACGTTTGCGAAAATCTGTTTTTTTGCTTTTCGGATTTGCACCTCCAGACGCTGTCATGTATGTGTCAAATGTGTTCTTTTTTCGTTAACTGATAATTCCTGCCGTCGTAAAGAGCGCTTCTATCATCTATGAAATAGAGCTGTGTCACGCTAAGAAGTTTATGTATTAGATCTTGCACGTGTTGTGGTTTCCAGTCAACGGAAAGTTGTAGAATGTTATTGATGGACTCTGCATTGTCATTAGTCAAATTCACGCGTTCAGCATTTTTGCAGCTATCTTTTTGAAAAAATATCTATGTAGTCTTGGTTTCAAGTTATTTATAAAGTATGGTGCAAATGTCTGATGCTGTTCATTAATGATTGTTTCCAAAAGTTCCGATCGACTTTCAAAATCTGTTGCAGTATTTTCGTCTGTGATGACACCGGTATCAAATATTTGGGTCATTATTATATCACGTTCACCCATTTCCTCCTGTATTTTATGTTGAAGGCAGTGCCTGACATTATCCTTCAGATGTTTTGTACACATATAGCGTGTAACCGAAGGGAATACAGGCTCTATTGGCTTGGTTATACTCTTCTCATCATCACTTCCAAATTCCATCATTTCAGGCACTCTTACTTCCACGGACTCAACAACTCTATTTAGTTCTGTAGCAATATGCTCCAGAAAGCTCTTGTAAGTTCTGTAAGAAGCGTCTGTGCACAGGAGGGCAGGATCAATACATATCGGATGTTCGTTTGCACTGTTTCCATCAACTCTCTGATACGTTATATTAATCGTTTTACTCATCAATAACTCTTTAAGCAATATGTTTTGCAAATATAATGCGAAGAAAGCACGATTTGCTAGAGAGCTCAATAAACAATAAATATGCATTGCTGTTTGATAGTCTTGATAATGGCCTGATTTACTAAAAGTTAATTTTATATTTTCTTTATAGAAACATTGTAAAGTTATTTTGGTAAAAATAAATGTAAATGCGATAGCTCATATTTTTTTTATGATTTCAGATAGAAACTTGCTATATTAAATAAATTTAAAACAATGAAAATCTACCTTTTATATTCTATTACTATACTTGCGAAAACATTAATAACTTATAAAATAAACCGGTTGTGTGTATTTCATCGTTTTTCTTCTTTTAATCATCAATGTAATTTGGGTGATATTATTGACATGTCCTCTAGATTCACTGTTGAGACAGAGTAATTCATAGAGAGAATTAAACGGCTTGGTGGTTTGTAAGTTATTGTTGATAATTAATTGTCTATGTGACTGTACCAATCATTAAACGGTCTGTATAATCAGACAGTATAGATAAATTACATCTGATATATCAAGCATGACATTAATGTAAAATCGAAAGGAATTACTGAGCGACTTTCCTTCATGGCTACTTAAAATCAAGGGAAATCACTCGCGTGGAGCTTGTAACACTCTTTGGTCATGTATTCTAAACGTCTCTGTCAAAAATGTTGATGCACGACTTAAAATGAAAATTTGTATATGAACAGTTTATAACAAAATAAATGAGAGAAGTATGGTGCATAGACATTAAATAAGGAAATTGTTTAATAATATTATAAAATTAAAAATATTTGATGCATAAGAGTTAGTTTCCTTAGGTTATTGGAAATAGGGACATCAACCAATACTATTCAACACTGATGGCAACAATGTCTGCTATGTGTGTTTGCTTTTTTCTTTCTCGCTTCTTAGTACGTTTTTGAGAGCTTTGGTGCCAATATATGTAATAATGAGGTGTTCTTGGAGAGTCTTGGGGTGTCCTGGTGTGTCTTGGGGTGTCTTGGGGTGTTTAGATAGACCGCTGGAACACGCTATACAAAGCCGTTATTTGGATAGTAAGACATAGCACTAAAACAAAAACATGTGATATGTCTTACATTGTAGGACTACTGTTTGATAAAGTTGACTTTTTGTTTTAAAACTGTGCATTTCATAACAAACGTCGCTGACAAAGATTATTAAAAGTATGTCGATAACACAGGCACATGTCAATAATTAATACGCCCGTTTGCTCTACTGTGTTCGTTTTCACTAATACTTTTTCTTTATAAACGTATAGTTGACTCCGTTTTAGTATAGTGTCTTTGAAGACTGTAGCTGAAAAGTATACCGAAAAGTGTGTCTTTAAGCTGTAAACTATATAAAATGAATACATAGACATATGACCGTGCAAACGGACATAGGGAAGTTTGCTAGTTTCTGTTTAAAAAATTGTATTAGTCAAACAATACGTGGCTGTTGCTTTCAAAATGACATTCTTCATAATTAAGTAACTTTACCATTTCGCACTGTTAATCAAGCGCCTGTGAGAACATTCTCTGTGGGCTCTAACCAAGTCAGCTTTTATTTGTAATAGATTCCAGGTCGAAAAGTCCGCCATCATGACACAATAGACTTCCTGTAGGGGTCATACTAAACACCGCAAAGACGTTCAAATACAGGCAAAGACGGTGCAAAGACAGGCCAAAGACGGGGCAAAGACATGCCAAATACGGCAAATATAAATTTTAAGCTGACAATAGTGGAAAATAAAGAGTGTTGATTTCAATTTTACACAAGATATACATTTGTTTGTCCATACTTTCGTTTGATTAAATGTCTATTTGCTTTCACTTTTGTATCGAATTATTGTAAATATTCAGAAATGTCTTTTTCAGCAAAAATTGAATCTTCTTATCGTTGTTTGTAACATATTTTATCTCATTTCATAATGATACAGTAAATTCCTTGGATGCATACATTTTTTAATTACAAATGTGCTAAGCATTTCGAAAAGAGAAGCGCTCAAGAAAGTTTTACAACTTTACTAACTGAAAATTCCTTTTATTGGTGTATGTTTCATTTAAATTTTAAAAAAAGAAATATAATCTACGTGTTAATAATTTTATAGTTAGAGTACACAGCAGAGTTACACAGACATAATGGAACATGAACGTTTGAAACCGACATTACTGGTAAATACTGATTGTTGATTCCAATGTTATAAATTATAAATGTTTTATCTAAAAATATATAAGAAATATTATGTAATTTATGTGTTGATAGTTGTAGATTTGTCACTTATTGAAATAAATTCATGGAATTGCTTACATTAGGTTCTATATATTTTCATTTGAAATTCAATATATCAAATCTCACCAACAAAGAATACAGTAGTAATATGTTTTTGTGATGTCATTCACTCCAATCAATGAAACAAATTATTTTGGTATCCAGTATATCAGATGCTGCTGGAATTGTTTAAGTGCAAGAAAATCCACCAGACTTTGCCAGACGATGCCAGTTTCTAAAAACTTTTCGAACACAGTAAAATCTTGTTTGGGTAGTAATTTTTATTCATAACCATTTATATGCACATGCACGTGCGCATCGTTAGTTCATGAGCAATATGTTCGTCTCTACAAATATACAGCTATTGACCATTATAGATACATTTGCCGTCTCCTGTCATCAGAATTGTTTGAAGATCCAAGTCAACATCAGAACATTCCAAGTACGTGGGACAGCTAAAAAATATATATAAACTGGAGCTGTTGCTGGATGTTTTGGTCATACTTTCTTTTTGATATGGCAATACTTATTTTTTTTTCTTCTTCCCTTTCTGAAATGGTCTTTGGGTGGTCAAAACCATTTTCGACAGCGGACAATTAGTTTCTTCGTGTTAAGCCAATATAATGCGAAATATTTATCCCAATATAACCAAAAGGTAATCACTACCTCGAATGAAGGTTTAGTATATATAACAATAATTGTCTAATTATTCGTGCATGCGTATGGATAGTTTTTAAATACAATAAGTTATTTTTAAAAAGCATACACTGTAAACTTGACTTGAATTTATAAAAGCACAATTGCAAATGCAATAGAAATAAAAGAAAAAATTAAACACATTAGTAAATTTATATATTGCATGATGAACATTTGGGAAACTGTCTTTATACTGACTCATACTACCGCTATATTAATTGTGTTAAAGTCAGCGCCTATATGCTCAGTTACTTGTGACTGTAATACTCAGTCAGGCATGTTAATCGGATTACAGTAGCACTTTATTCATTACCATATTTCACAAATTGTTCTTATGTATTTATTCATCTAAAATTTTGTCTCAACAGCAAATATTTTTCAATATTGTAAGTACTTGCCCTGTAATTGCCTGTATTTACCCGGTTTATTTCTTTTCCCAACACCTATCATAATAAATATTTTTAAAAAATGTATACGAGGACATTTCATTGTCAAAAGAAAGAGAAAGAGCAGAAGTTAAACAATTAAAGTTGAAGAAAATTCAACATCTGTTTGTCACAGACAAAACAAACAATTCTAATCCTCATTTATTTCTATATAAAAATTTTGTATCAACAGTAAATATTTTCTAGCATTGGAACTGTATAATGTCTTTGTACCATCTTTGCGCACTTCTTTTTCCTCTTTACGACTCTGTGGTAAAAAACAAAGTAACAACGAAACAAAGCTAACATGCTTTGTACAACATAACAACTAAATGTGAGAGGAAGTTACGGGATTACGAACTGAGTCCAGAATAATGAGGACAGTGTTCCATGAAAGTCCAAATGAATTAAAAGTTTCGTATAAATTTCAAAACCTAAAATATACTAATTTGAATAATTCACATTAGTTGCAGAATAATATTATAGTCCAAAAAATGAACACTTTCTATTTCCACTGAACAGTCCAAACAAATGTTTTTTTCCTATCGAATAATATCTAAGTACACCACAAAACACGTCTGCTGACTTAAAACAGGATTACATGAAATGCGAACGATTCCAAAATATGAATGAATCTGATTGCTCAAGTTCTCTCCATACACACCCCTTCTATTACGACTATATTTCACAACATATCTCACGTGACAGAGCAAGTATTTCTAATTCTTATTTATTTATTTTATTAATTTTATATTAACAGTAAATATTTTTCGCTAATGTTAATTTAAATGTCTATTTGCCGTCTTTGTGCGTCTTTGCGGTATTTAGTAGGACTGTTCGGTAGGAAACGCACGTTGCGCATGCCGAATTTACGCGTACCGAGCAACATACATTGTATATGTGAATTAACGAAAGTCTGAAAGCAGCAATGTACCGCAGAGACAAACCAATTGCTTTCAAAAGCAGCGTTTCGTTACTAGTTAACAATTTAACTTGTTACATAAATCTGGAAAAGGGTTCGTTGAACTATGCAGCAGTACACCGATATCTCGTTAATATTGTTTCTTCTACTCCAGACGGCTCACAAGTGACACATAAACAGGTCATGTGCAAGGAACCGTCAGCCACACAACAAGGCACCATCATGATTATTCAGGTAGAACTCATTCGACATCTTGCATTCCAAACACAGTTGGCATGCAGCTTACAGTTAGTAAGCTCGATATATCATTTGAACAGTGCAGCATTGCCAGGATTCTGATGCACCTGGCATACAATAGCCGTTTGCTACCCCCCCCCCCCCCAAAATAATTTTTTTTATCATGTGCACAAGCACCAGCTTTAGGTGTCGGTTCGGATAGCCAAGGTAATATAGCACCCGACTAGCTTGAGAGATCTGGGTTCTGGCCAAGGTAATGTGATGCACATTTTTTTTTATAACCCTGTGATACGTTTCTCCAGGACACATAATCCTACAATATAAGACATCGACGCAGATATTTATATTTTGGGGGTTGATGAATATAGCAAAAATCTGCATCTATTATTTTTGGGAATAAACAAGGATATACCATTTGCACTGTGTAAGTACCAGTCTGTACACTATATTATGTTACCTATAGCCTGGTAAACTCGGTGCCCCGTGAATTATTGAAGTTTTTTTATTTACTTTTGTTTTATTTCAGAAAAATCTGAAAATATATACATGCAAAATAATACATAAATACAAACTTAGTAGTTCATAACAGTTTCTTGATGTAGTATTTGTGTGTGATTTGGACCTTTTAACATAGTTTAACAATGTTTCGGTCATATCGCTATGATGTCTGCAGTGTGGCAGTTTATAGTGATGTCTAGCACTGGGGCATCATGCCACAGACATGTAGCATGATGTCCCACCCAGTCACACTATACTGACACCAGGCTGACCAGTCCTAACACTAACCTCTTAATGCTGAGCGCCAAGCGAGGCTGCTGTTAGTACCATTTTTGTAAGTCTTTGATATGACATGGCTGGGGATCTAACCCACGACCTCCTGCATCCGAGGTGGAAGCTTTAACCACTAGGCCACCGGTGCGGTTACCTTGATGTTGTAATTTAACAAGAGCTGGTCACAGCTGTGTGCAGTATGGCTATCTTGTCTATTTAGTCTAGACATTTTTTTTATGTCTGTATGTAATGGGACACCAAAAATGCAATAATATTTAAATGTACATAAATCTTGGGTATTTAGTTTTAATTAACTGAGTGGGTCTGTTGATTTTCTTTAAGGCCAGTTGATTTCCATATGAATTGCCCAGCTGGCCAGTGGAATGATTTCTGTTAAATCAGTTACTGCAGTCAGAACTTTGGCCCTTTGCTATACTGATGCTGGGAGAGAAATTTCTAACATAAATGTAGCAAGGAATCTATAAGACCAAAGACTCAAAAGTAACCTTGGTTATTTTTCTTATTTAAAATGGTCATAAATATTTTATTTGTAAAATTTTATGAATTTAAAAAAATCACAGTGTCTACAGATAATTGGATTTTCCATTATAACATTATTATGCCTGAAAACACCCTTTTTCATGCACCTCTGGCCTCATTTAGAAAAATGGTTGAAATATCCTTGATAAAGATGTTTAGAATATGTGAAATAGTGAATTTGAATGGTTCGTTTGAGGTTGAAGCAGATAATTAATGTTATCAGTTCTGTCCTGTACATTGATGTACCATAGAAATAAAAGTAACCTTATGCATTTTTTATAATCACTCCATATTTAACTTAGATAAAAAAAATTAACTTTTCTCATCATTTATCCATTATTTGGATTTAATTCTATGGCAACAAAATTATTACATCTTGGCAATAAAAAAATTCAAATGACTACTAAAATTTTCAAGTAGGATGCCCTATTGCTACAAAAGTTTGATAACAGTTTCGTTTATTTGAATTTATTTATGCACATTTGATATTTTGACCATTCATCTTTTGTTTCAGGCTAAATGGGTGCCACTGCCTACAAGAGTAGTTCTAGTCATTACTTCAGTAAAAGGGATTCAGGTAGTCAGTTTTTGTTGGCCTGGTAATTATGGAAATTCTAAACAAAATTCTTTGCAAAGAATTGCTTCATGTTGGCTATGTTGGCTTTTCATGTAACTTAGTATACTAGTCATGTTTCAGTTAATTATTATGTCTTTTTGTGTTAATTATTCTGGTGTCAAAACAGACATGAAAAGATTTATATATGATCGTATATTTTAATTTGTTTTAAAAAGTGGATTTCAAATAGTAGAGTTTCACTGTTACAAATGATGCTTACTTTTTTTGTTTACAGTTTAGTTGAAAAGTTTTTTATATTGGTGGACTTTGACCAGTAACAAGAGGTTCAGTCAGATTCTATAGTATTATCAACAGCCTGTGTTCTATAATCTTTGAGATACATTTCCAAAACCATTGGAACTGAATATCCCCAAACTGTGAGACTTTCAGGTTGATTGTTCTCAAAACTGTCTGAACAAAATGTACAGGGTATACATGTATATCTATCCCTGCTTTTTCATGTTACAGATATTTGAGTATGATGGGTCAGCTATGGTCTACTGGCATGCCCTGAGAGATAATGCAGAAAATGCAGGTAATAAAAAGCATGAAGAAAAGTAACAAATTGTCTCTTTGATTGAAAAAATGTTTTGTTTAAGAAGGTATAGTTGAATAGAGATTTTCCCTTCATATAAATGAATTAACAGTAAATTTTTCCTTTGTCCTGAAATAGTTTATATCTCATATTATATCAGGTTGATACTGTAAAAATGCATAACATTAGTGACACATTAGTTTGATACTAGCAGCTAATGATATGTTGAAAGCAAAAGTTATTAATAGTTATAGGTTACTGCATTCATATGGGAAAATATGAACGAGTTTATCAGATGGAAATACTGCACGACCTTGGGAGTGCAGTATAACCATCCAACAAAACGAGTTCATATTTTCCCATACAAATTCAGTAACCTTTTTATTATATGCTCATTTTCTTATTCTACCTAAGGCTTAATTATGTAAACATAAAAATACTACACGAAACAAAGTAACTGAATTTATGCCGTATTCCAAACTAAATACACAAGCGCAGATTCATCATTACACAAAAACAACATTATTCATGCAAACTTAACTCTGTCCAGATAAATTTGAACTTAGTTGCGCACTAGACATACTTTTTCCTGAAAGAAAATGGCGCTTTGGTCTACTTTAAATTGAAATTTGGAGTCATATTGTGAATGAATGTGCATTGCAACAACTTTTCCATTTGATCTGGAGTCAATAGATTTTGGTATTTTTTTCGTTTCTACGAAATTTTGTGATTATGGAATGGATTTATTTGCAAATTCTACATGAAGTACATTGGATTTCTGCGGCGATGGAGCAACATGTTGACATCCGCACATGTTTTGTTTCTTCTGCCATTGTTTGTTTGAAATCATAATGTGGGAAAAATATGAAGTTATTCAATTTAAATAATCAAAAAGATGCTTTGGAATATAATGTTTATTTCATTTTGAGTGCAGTAAGGAGGATGTAATTGCACTTGGAATATAGTCAAAATTACAGTACAGTTTTGAAACACGTAATCAATCTTGAGAACCCATGATATGGCTCATGTAATTCAGTTTTGCAGAACTAAGAAAGAACATTTTGAGGAAATTCAGCATGTAAAACTGTAAGTATATATTTTGCCATTCTTATTACCAGCTAAAGGAGACAGTTTATACCTTGTAACTTGCATGTTATTTGTAGGTACCCACCAGTTTTATGAAATCTGGCGTCTATCACCAAAATCCGAAACATTGTATCAAAAAAGTTAATGCAAAATGTAGCAGAGCATCTTGTATGTGGCAGTCCATGAACCATCTGCTTTAGTTCATTCAGAAATGAATGCAGTCAACCAAAACGTAAAGTGTCTGCTACACGAGTGTACACAATTTGTTTACAAAGTAGTTCCTAATACACCTTTGGGCACACGTGTCCTGCACATGAGTGCAATATGAAGGTGTGCAATATCATAAAATATTGCATGATTCGGACAATGTAAAGTTAACAGAGAAAAAAATGAGCATATAATAACTTCTGTTATTTAAACCTCAGTTATCTATATTTCATAGGTCATTTGAATCAACATCATTTTCGTTAAATATATCCAATACATATATACCAGATTATCCAAACTGCTTCTTTTTCAAACCATTTTCACATTCTTTCATGAAAGAGGATAATTAAGGTAGAGCTGTGCACAATGTCGTGTGCTCATGGCATTTATTAATCATTCCTAGGATACAGATGTTGCACAGTTGTTATGTATACAGCCATGTTTTTCCGTCCATGACAAAATCATATTACCATGTTGAAGTCTACATATGATGCTCATTACAAAATATGTTGACTGTGTAAAATTAAACAGTTAAAGAAATGAACGTGAATGTTCTTTATCAGTGAATGTTAAGCCGGGCAATATGCCGAGAGGCAATTTGGAAAACTGCAGATGGTGAATTTCAGTGGCTGGTATCAAAATGAGGCAGACTGTTGATAGTTCTGTTAGACAGATTCATGTACTGTTTTATCACATAGTCAATACACTTCACATAAAGTGTATGCAGTTTCATAGTTTTGATATGACAACAAGCTAAAATTTCAATTTATGTGATTCTGATTCGACCAAATAAGCCGATGAAATACATGCACAGTATTCTCTCTGTTAACTGGGGTGAAAAGATCACATCTGTTTGAATAAGGCCAGTTTATCCTGAAAGAGCTTGTTAAGCCTTGTATAGCCGATCATGTGCTAGCAATGGTGTTAAACCCCAAACAAAAGGATGAACAACAATTAAAACTAAGTAAGGGAGTCGGTTAGTTGATAACAGGCATGGGGAGAGGGGTGGGCAGTATAAATGTAATAGTAGTCAGACTTTTGATTTAAACTTGCAAAGTACTCTTTTAAAGTCAATGGCCTCTGGCTTTTTTGGAGAATGTATTATGCACTACTGTTACATGCTATTGATTAGTTGGTATTACACGCTATTTGAGGCAATGTGTGAAATCCAATAGATGTCATTTGTGCAAAGATCTGAAATATCTGATCCATCCACCAAGGTGTAGATAGGCTAACTTAATGGAACTGTAGCTAGTGAAGATAAAGAGTAAATAAACTTGTCTCTCTTCACAGAAGATTTTGGACATAAATTGGTCTCCCAACTGACAGAAATTTATTCCAGCACAGCTTATTTATGCGGTACAATATACAATGCAATTGCGAGTAAATACAACTAGAATATGTATACTGAAGTCTACTGTTCCAAATCAAATCATGCTAATATCTGGTAAAGTAAATCTGGAATTTCTGCATCAAGTAATAATTCTTTCTTGTGAACATCCCAACAACTGGAAATAATTTATGGCGAAAATGATGCACTTTATATATGAACATTGGTTGTCTACCATAATACAAGTCAAACTGTGACATCACATGGAATTTTCATTGGACATTCTTTGTTGAAAGATGATTTTGTCTGTATTTATTTGGAAAGACAATTGCAATTTGTATTATAATTTGTAAATAAAATCTACTTTGAAATGTTAATTGTTACAGAACTGTGCTGGGCTGGTTATTTTTTTAATGCAAATAAAGGTGCAATGTTTGAGTCAGAATGAACAAAATTATTTGTTGTTTCTCACTAAACTATTTCCATTAAAATAAAAACTATGTGGTAAAAAGAATCTTACTTGGGTAATGATTTAAAATTAAATTTCTGAAACTTATTAAATAATGTCCATTTATATATACATGTTTTATATATATATATAATGTTGACAGTTCTGATAGATAAATCCATGTAATTATTCTTATTTCCAATCTGATTAAAATAAAGACTATTTATAATAAGTAGATTGAACTTTGTTAACGATGATTGTTCTGCTGACATTTGGAGTTTGTTGTCCACTTATTTTTAATAACCTATCAGATCAAGTGTTATGGAGGGTTATTGTCTGAGACAAACATTTTAATGGTACTAAAGTGTGAGTGGTACAAGGAACACTGTTACATGAGCAATTAGTGATCCCTTACTTGGCACTTGCTCCTCGGTTGTCTGAAAAACCATTATATGCATTTTAGCATCAAACCTGAACAGTCATACCACGGTATGAAAAATGTTTGTTAAAAAAAAAGGTCTAGTGAGAAAAAAATCCTATCAGTGCAAATATTTTGAGTTCATCGACTTGCATGTATTAAGTTTTATAATATTACAAAAATTACTTTTTAACAACATTGTGTGTTTATCACACACCTAACATTTCTATATTGCATACCCAGCCTGGAACTATTTTTACAACCTGATAAATTTAGTAATAGTCAACTTATTAAATATCGGCAATGATTTATTGCTATACATGTTCAACTACAGTAGACCCCTCTTGAACGCCTCCCCCCCCCCAACCAGCGGCCACCCACTTCTTACGGCTAGAATGCCTTGGCACTGATGAGTTTGTACTCAAAAGTACCCCTCAAGGATGGTCACCCTTCAAATGCAACCAGCGGCTAGCATATTAGTACAAAAATGGAAAATACTCCCCTCACAAGCGGCCACTTCTTTTCAAACCTATCCAGAACCAATAATTAATTCATTTTGTGACTTACAGTAAGTAATCAGATTATCTCTATCATTGATACATGTCTCCCAATGATAAGTTTCCGTTCCTGAAAGAAGTTTTGACTAAAGTATATGCAACACTAAGATTAATATTATACTGGCTATAAAAGCTGACATTTACAGGAAATGGGCTCATCAATGTTATAATGAGTTTTGGGCTTCACACATCTGTCGAGTTCTTCTCTTTGATGATTAGGCCTACAAACGGAAGTAATTGTCAAGATCATAACAGGGTCGTCATAAGCTAAATATAGATTTTGTACATTAACACACACACACAGAAATTAACCATGAACAAATCAGGGTACCAGACAAAGACTGAAAAATCACACGACAACACATTTATCGCTTCCTTTCAAGAAGGAATTTCGTCCACTTGACAAAAGTTTCATCTACATAATTAAATCGCATACAGTAGCAACATCTGAATAGAACATTACCAAACATTAACATGCCATCACGTAAATGGAGAAATATTATTTTAGACGAAAGTAGGTTATTCTACTCGACAACATCGAGTGAGGTGGGGAGGGGGGGACTTGCCGCAGACTTTTATGTAGAAAAGACTTGAATAAACAGTTTTATGTTGAAAGGACTCAAATAAACAACATTGGTAACCAATAAGGAGGTTATTAAGCAGCAGTGGGAAAATGGAGCAAATGGAAAGAGAATTATGTATGTACCAAGATTTAAATGACGTTTTTCAATGGTTTTGCAATGTGCATGACAACAATACCTGCTCACATATCACACTTACACCAAGAATAAGAACTATTAATGTATTTTCAGTTGAAATAGGTCTATTATTATAACAAGAAGAACCTTTTAATAATTAATGTTACTTTTAAATGAAGATATTAAATAAGATGTTAAACGCGTTGAAGTACAGTATGTAGCTTTCTTACTATGTACATTACATATACTTCTCATAAAAAATGTAGTCCCCCTCTGGAAAGGCCACCCATCTTATATGGCCACTTTACTGGTATAAAAAGGGTGGCTGTATAAGAGGGGGACCACTGAATTCCAAAATGTCAAAATATGTTAACTTTGTAATTTTTAGAAATGCAGTAATATTGGGTGAAAATGACCACTTTTGCCACTGGAGATAATGGGAGCATACTGTATTAGCAGTGAGCAGTTTATCGGGATTTAACTGTATCAACCACTGAGAAATTAGAGTTAGTTGAGATTCACAGCAGTATTTGAACAATGAGTTCTCAGATGAAGTTGGTGTGCAAAGTGACACAAAACACAAAGAGATAGAGAAACCAAATAATTTGCAGCTGATATTGAAAGTGTAAAAAAGTAATACAAAGTTAGAAAGACACAGCCATATCAAGATTTGAGGCATGGTTATAAATGTCTGCACATTTGGAGAAAACATGACTCCTGTTTTATTAGACACTTAAATTGGTGACTATCTAGTCAATTAATGAAACCAGATGGTTTGTACCATGAACCAGAAATTCTTAATAACTACAACACAGGTATAGACAGATAATAAAGAGACAGTAACTATAGCTACAGAATATGATCTAATTGTGCTAATTGCCAAAAAGTGATAAATTTTGGGGCACAACGACCTTAAACAAAATGGTCTAAGAATCTGAAGAATAAAATTTTTGGAACCATGCACCCATTGATCTTGTTGCTGTCTGCAGCAATGATGGCACAGAGAAGAGACATTCCTCATTGTAAATCATCTAAAATACCAAAATCACCCAGGAACCATTTCAGTTTTAGAGTTTCAAAAGTAATGGTCTGCAGAATTTATTTTTAAATTATTTTGGGGGGGGAGTAATTTTAAGAGGTGCAGCTTTCAATTGGTCCATTAATATTACTCAGGATTTGAAATTTGTTTGGTTAATCTAAGGATAAAACTGACAAACAATTTCAAAATAAAGGTTGACATATCATAAGTGCAGAAGCTGTTTTGACTGATGCAAATTTAGAAGAATTACATCTTGTTACAATTTTTGGGGAGTTTTTCATCACTGGGGCACAAGCAGGGATGCACATGCTTCTTTACATCTTAATTTCTTGTGACTGTTCAAGTAGAAAATAAAGAGAATAAAGAGAATAAAACAAAACACTATTGTTTAGAATTTTCTTGTTTAATAATATCCAAATTTATATTAAATATCTAGTCCACATGTTACAAAGAGGCTGAATCTTCATTTTCTTAAAAAATGTATGCTTAAGTGATCACCTTTAAGTTTAGTGCATCAAAAATTTCTTATTTTAAATGAAAACATAAAAAAGAGAGTTTGAAAGTACTGTAAATTAATGAACTTTCTGTATAAAATTGAATGCTTATCAGGTTACTGTTATTTTATGACATTTTCCCTGAAACATTTTTTGAAGTAGAGTGAGTGTATTCAATAACTAGGGTCACTAACTGTTTCATCTGAGAAGTAATGAAAAAAATCACTTATTTTTAACTGCAGTTAAAATCCATTTATATGTCCCATACACAATTTTAAAAAAATTCTAAGCTAAAGAATAAATCACCATATCAGCAATGCAGATAGACCAATGATATATCTGGACAGTATATATCAAGGCCTGGCCCTGGTTACACATTACACATGGGGATTTTTAGAGGGTTGTACAATATCTTTCATAAAACACAGAATGTCCAATTCTTTTTTTTTAAAGTATAGATTAAAGAATGGAAAAGAACACGTGGATAAAATGGAGATAAATACTAACCTATATAAGTGCTTTGTTCCGAGTTGGATGAAAGAGTTTGTTTGAAATGATGTAGGAACATACATCTTAGCCTGACGGCCTCTACACATTCCTATGCTGTATCAAACTTGTTCTTTGTACACACTTTGAACAAAACATACATAGTTTTTGTCTGTGTCCTTGTGTATGTGTGTAACAATATGATAAATCATATTAATTACAAAATTGAAATGTTTTTGAAACAGGTTGCTTGTTGATCATCATACCCGTCTTCAGGCTAAGCAGGTTTTATTTCTGGTACAGCCAAATGCAAATCTTAGCAGTATTTTTTGTAAACAGAGACTAATAATGCCCCCATAGACTGTTTTATTTTTCCAAGATATATGCATCTAAAAGCTATAGTTAAGTTCTAATTACTGTGCAGAGAGTTTTGAATAACCTGGAATTCCAATTAAACCATAAGTTTTGGAATCATAATGTAAGAAAACAAACAATAAGAAATATTGTATTAACTATTTGTTTTGTCTTCAAGAGTAAATGTTACTGCCTTTACATCATGGAGTTTTAGACCTTAAATTCACCTTCCGTTAACTATTAACATTTATTGTAATATGAGTGAGGGAGACAATTTCTTTCTGTTGAAAAGTGTACATAGTTATGATTCTTTTAAATGTTGATTTAAATGCATCTTTCCAAGTGGAAAGAAATGCTAGTCATTTGATTTTTATGCAGTAAATTATTTATTTCAGACCAGTGCAATTTTGGGCGCGGCATTGCTGGAGTTGGTGAAAACTTAATATGTATAGGTAAGTAATTCACTTTAAGAAAAATTATATACAGAGATCTCGCTAGGATTTTAAAACAAGGAGTACTGGACTCCCAGTTTGGTAAAAATAGGAGTCCCACCATCAAAAGTTGCTGTCCCTTCTTTCCTACAGAATCAACACAGACGTGAGTGCATCTATTTTTAGATGGAGAGGTTTTCATAATGTAATCACTCACTTTAATATAGCTTCATTACAACAAACAGTCCATTGACAGGATTGCAAATTTATGGTTTATTTATTTGTCTACATCCTTGTAGTAATTTTAGGCAATGGTTAAATAGTATCTGATTTGCTGTTTTTTTCCCGTATTTTCGCAAATAGGTATCAAGTCGGAAAACAGCTTAGACCTTAAAGCGCATCTCGCGAATTCCACAACATAGCATTGTCCTCTACGTTTCTGACCTACATAATTATTTTAAAGTTAAATCTTTAATAAAATGATACCTTGGGTTTGCTTTCAATGATTTGTATATTTTTCTGAAAATATTTGCCTGATGATGTATGAAAACAGACAATCTAATAAACTGGTACATCCCAGACTTAGCGAAGTCCGCCATTATTTCCTGTTAGGCCTACTGGTTCACTTACAGTTTCAAACTAATTTTATGACGAAATAGTGTATAAGAGGCAGTTAATATATATCCAGATCACCGATTCTGATCTTAAAAAACATGTTTGTATGTGTTT
This sequence comes from Sinohyriopsis cumingii, assembly GCA_028554795.2. Lineage (NCBI taxonomy): Eukaryota > Metazoa > Mollusca > Bivalvia > Unionida > Unionidae > Sinohyriopsis > Sinohyriopsis cumingii. The sequence goes on from CM068830.1 coordinate 53,597,837, forward strand.
CATCAAAGGATAGCATGCAGGAAATTGATAGTTGCTACCTTACTCGGAAAAGGGTTAATGGTCAATCTGCTATCAAAACATATGCTTGTGAATGGGCAGGAGTTTGTTTGTCAACGTAATTGATATCAAAACTTGGCCTAGCTACTGATGCCTTGATGAATACATTTCGCTACAACACTAGAACTAACCAGGCTAAGGCGAGGTGTATTTTTAAAAAAAGTATGGTCAGTCAATATATCTCTTAAATATCAATTTTGTCAATCCAAGTAAGGAGTTATTCCAAACACTAAGCTAGGCATCACACACTTTCTTACACTTAGCTACTGTCCTATCCAGACTATCAATTCTAGCAGCTTTAGCACTCTTCTGAATCCCGTTACAATCTTCATAAGTTTGCCGTTTAACCCCAAAATACTTATCCAAATTTACGAATGGCATTTTGTCTAAGTCTCAACATGTCTTGATTCTCGTGTACTGCTAATTCCGATACATACGAAAATGAACACAATAATGAAAGCTAAAGTTGTTTATTTAATGTACTTTTATAGATGACCACATGTACATCTCTGGGTCTTTCTGACTCTGAATTCAATCACTGTAAATATCAGTACATTTTTCCACCCAGCTGCCAGTCAGAGCCTTTGAACTGGCCACCCAGCAATTGCATCATGTTCTTTTTGATGTACTCTTATACTGGCAACATGTATGTACATCAAGGGGTCTTTCAGTCACTGAATTCTGTCATTGTAAATATCAGCACAGCTAACTGATCAACACATTTTCCCACAAAGCAGGTGGCTGAAGCAGGACTGGCAAGTCTTTGAATTTTGCAGCACACCTATTACATTGATACGGAGGACTCCTGCCTCAGTGATTTTCTGCGTCCCAGATCAAAAATTGACGTCCAAATACACATAACTAAGCGTTTCCGAGATCTCTGATATATATATATATATATATATATATATATATATATATATATATATATATATATAGTTGCCTAAACTATTTGTCTTTGGACTTAATCTGTATTGCCTGGGGGTGAATGAGGTCTTTGTCTATTAAAACAGAAAGTGAGAATCCTTTCCCAGATTTGATGGCAGTTGTTAAAGGATTGTGTTGTTTGTTGCTTTTTATAATGTTATATCACACATTTCAAACAGTGTTGAAATTTGACCTTGGAAACCCGTCTTTTTGTATAAACCGTTAGACAGCCGATCTTGAGAGACCATTTTTGTTGGCAAAAGTGGCAGTATCTCAGGACAGGTTTTCCTGTATTACCATAACAAAGAAAGAAAAAAGAAACTGTACAGAGTTATAAAAACTTATCCTTTTTATTCTTTTATGTAGTTTTACAATATTAGAAAGCTGTTACAAAATCATACAATGAACAGAATTTATAACTAAAAAATTTATTTTATAGCATTTACACTTGCACCATTTTTCCAATATGAAGGTCTTTTTAGAATGGCATTTTATTGATCAATACTAATTGAATAAAAATAGAGATAATGTACTTTATAAAGACTTTAAGAGTTGAAAAATTGATACATTTGCTAAACTAACACCAAAAACATGAGCATTACCTAACAAAGTTCCTTGTTTGATAATGTTGAAATATACACATGCATTATGAATTGTTATGAATGTAATGATGCTATTAATTTTTATGAATATACATGATAATTTGAGGACAATTTCCCCTCAAAAAACTGCAAAAACTAATTCATTGCCAATGTATTGTGATACATGCACCAGTGGGATCCATGACACTTTACACCAGTATACTAATAAAAACCACACAGTCCCCCCATCTGCTGGAAATCAGTTAATAGAAACTCTTCATCAATTTATTATTAGTGTTTTTTAAAATTATGAACTGCACAAAGTGAATAGGTTAAATATTACATTATTGTTCCATACTATGTCTAAACTTTTTTTTTCCTTCCCATTCCAGGCAGTGAAGCTGGTGAAATTATGGTTTTCAGTATTCCACCCAAGGGGACCAATGTAGCATTAAAAGAGACTTTAAAAGGTAACCTACAAAACTCAGAATGGGCTACCACATGTTAATCCAAGTAGCCCACAGCGGGTTACTATAGTAAAAATCATATAAGTCATGTATGCCTTTTACATTGATTATTTCAGTAATGGATGTTATTTTTTTTAAACTTGATTAAATGGCAATTATTCACTTCATGTGGATCCTCATACAATCATATTTCTTTGGAAGGTTATTATTTACATTCCCCAAGAAGTACCTGTTGCAAAATCAGTATCAAAATACGTGGGCATTATTGGACGAGATCAAACTACAGGTTTGATCCAGTATATTTTGTCATAAACAGAGTTTATTGTATGACCGTTTGCAATAAAAAAATAAGGGTCCTGATAATTTGAGGACAACTCCCCGACCCCAAACTGCAAAAACTAATTCATTGGCAATGTATTGTGATACATGTAGCAGTGGGATCCATGCCACTTTACACCAATTTCAACATCATCAAACAAGGGCACTTCGGCATGTAACCAAGATAATGGTCACATGCCAAAGTCCATCTCTGGACTATAGAATTTAACTCATTCATAGAGAGAAGTTTGTAATTCTAATCTGAGATTTGGATAATGGAAAATGATCTGACTTCTATTTTGCTAATTACACACATGTACTTTGAGAAATTGTTTGGAATTGGCTATTTCATCATGATACATGCAAAGGGCTGAAAATGGGACCTTTTTTTCTGTCTCCTGGCAGAGCATTTGGACAGATTTCAAACCTATCCTAATTCTAAGTAGTTTAACTTGTATGTTTGCTGTAGTGACCAAACAGATTTTCATCTTATAACAGGAAATCTTAAATCCAGACCTATGGTCCAATCCAGGTACTGGAAATTGATTTGTCTACCATGAATGCCACAAAAGGTGAGACACAGTAGTCACAATGCCTGTAGCAGCAGGGAGGGCGAATCCTACAAGCTACTTTTCCGAGACACCCCATCCACTGAAACTATTCCCGATAGAAGCGTTATTTCCATGAAATAACACTTTTATTCAGAAAACGAGACAAAAAAAAATGTCCTTGAAAATGCTTTGTATTTCCGCTGATATAACGCGAGTTACTTCAATAAATCCGACTCGTATCCGACATAATTTCCACGGTGAGGTATCATCGAAAAATCATGTGTAGTTTGCGCCCCCCCTGCTGCTGTGAGAAGTCAAAGATTTCCAAGGAAACATTTTCATGTTAACCATACAGTGTATCAAGTCCGATACGGTATCGTGTCCGCGGGTCGTGTAAATTTATTGTCACAAATCCATGCGGGGTTCTTTGAGCGCGACTAAAGAAATTTTTGAATTTATTTATGTCCATATCACCGCTACACCAGGTTTGATGAATATTTCTTAGCGTATGAACATCAACTCCATTAAACACCGCAAGAAGATTACAGTTGTCTCTAATTACTTTAGGAATTTGTGTATAACGCTGAGTAACATAAATCACATCAGTGTTTTTATGACGACCTCGTGAAAATATTCTTGCAGGATTTTTTTGCTTGTCCAGCATCACATCATCATACACTACTAGGTTATTTATTTCACCGTTAAGGTCTTCCACGGACGGAGCTTCTTCAATATCAGTGATAAATTCAACTACTTCCTCGTCGTCTTCACTCAGCGCTTTTGCTTTTTCATTAAAATCTTTTATAACATTATAGCATCGCTGATCATCTACAGATGGTGCTACCAAGTATAGTTTGTCCCATTTCATCCACTTCATTATCATGTTCAGTAGCAGTTGCGTTTTACCTGATCCTGACGGTCCTATGATGATCATTCTGATAGAATTTGGTAGCACGGAATTATGCTTGACTGGTTCTTTCCTTCGCGTCGCAGAAAAATCAGTGATCTCCATTTGTATATAAGGAATAATAATTATGGATCTATATTGTGTGAAGTGTAAGGCACGAACCCCTACAAACGACATAACAACCATTACAACAAAAAATAACAGACAAGCACTTTCTGGTAAGTGTGCGCGATGTGGCACAAAAAAATTTAGATTTAAAAAAAAAAGCCTGAAAACGGAGCTTTCCCAACCGGAGGTGACATCGCAGCAACCCTCGGACGACTTCCAGGTACCCCTTGGGCTAAATATCCCGGAGAAAAACATCTTCCAGGATACAATTACTGCGGACCAGGTACTCGGCTAGATATCAGACTTGACAGTCAAGATCAACCAAAGCCCGGTGAATATCCGGTAAACGCTATTGATGCAGCATGTCATCGTCATGATGTAGCTTACCGAAGTAAGGATCTACAAGACAGACATATCGCAGATGTAAAATTAATTCATGCTTTAAGTGGTATAAAAAATAAATCCTTTAAGGAATCACTCGCTAACTGGTTAGTAAGATCCGCAATGAAATCTAAACTAGTATTAGGTGCTAGTAATTAATTATAATATGGAATTGATTTATTATTCACCAATCGGATACTGGAGGGGTAACGCGGCAATTAGTAAACTCGCCAAGGCGGCATCAGTAACACGCGAGGTTGCCAAAAATTGGCTATCAAAACAAGCAATATGGCAAATCTACCTACCACGTCCTCGACAAATCAATTTTGCACATTTTGATGTTAGTACCCCCAATGAAGTTCATCAGGCTGACATACTATTTCTGCCTCATGATACTGTCCGTAGAAAAACATACAAATACGCGCTAATAGTAGTTGATGTTGCTAGTAGATACAAAGAAGCAGCACCGTTAGCGACAAAAACAGCATCTGAAGTTGCTTCTGCGTTTAAACGAATTTATCAACGAGGACCTCTAAACTGGCCACGATTATTACAAGTTGATCCTGGCAAGGAATTTCAGGGCGCGGTATCATCGCTGATGAAGCAACATAATGTTACTATACGACGAGGACACACTGAAATTCACCGTGATCAGGCAATCGTTGAGCGATTCAATAGAACACTCGCCGAAAGATTGTTTGGGTATCAGTACGCGAAGGAATTTATTCAAGACGGTCGATCCCGCGAATGGGTTGCACGATTACCAAACGTGATAGCCGCACTGAATAATGAAATTACCAGAACAACAAACATGAAGCCTGTAAATGCAATCACAAAAAAATATATACCCCGCGTCGGACACGAACAGGGAAAGTTGCTACCGCTTCTGGGTAATGTCACTGTGAGGTATTTATACGAACCGGGTGAACTAGAAGGAGGAAAAAAAAGGGCAACTGATCCCATATGGAGCGTTACAACACACAGGATATCCAGTAGCATAACTAAATTAACCGGTGAACCCCCAAGTGTTTCTAGGCCTGTAATCTACAAATTAGATTCGACAGCTCCTCAGCGTGGATTTACACGCGAGCAACTTCAGGTGATCCCCGAGGATACGCAATTACCACCTAAATCACTTCGGTAAAGCAGCACCTCTGCGTCGGTTACACTCAAGACAGGTCAACATTACATTTTCACGTGTATGACCGAGATTGCTGTCTATTCTATCCACGGTAAATTGTCTTGGGTCGTTTTTCGGATACTGCCATAATAATAAACAATTACAATCCGCGCAGTGATTATTCTGACGCTCACGTAACAACAACACAGCGTTGATATCCAGGTTAAACTCTCTATTATTTTTCTTGTCGCTTTGTCGGTAACTGTCTAATTTTTTTCTTATTTGATCTTTTTGCGTTAATTCAACAACGGCTGACTTCGTTGACGTATCTAATACAATTCTTCGTAACTGAGCCATCTTTCTTACTCTGGACACGGCTAAATAAACTAAATTTGACCATTCGATGCGGTCATCAACGATCCAAACAGTTGTATCAGAAATAGTTAATCCTTGTGCTGAATGAATCGTCATAGCATATCCTAGTGTCCACGGCGATTTATTTATTGCTAATGCATCTTCGACCGCATCGACGTTAACTGTTACTATATCATTCAATACTAAATTTTGTTTCTCTGGTTTTCCGGGAACATCAACATCAATATTCTGCAATCGTGTATCATCTGGTCTATAACATAACGGCACTTCCAACGTTGGAAATTTCTGCCGCTGTAACTGAAATAGTCGCCGCTGAAGTGTATCTCTGACTGATTTTCTACTTGCAACAATTAAATCATCTGGTTTCCACGCCGTTAAAAAGTTATCAAATGAAGTCTCTGGAATTATTTCACGCATTATTTCACATTGGACTTTATTGGTTTGTAGCCTAATTAGTTTTTTAAACTCCTTTAATGTGTCATCAAGCGCTCTGATGTCATCACGCATTTCCTCGTAATAATCAACAAACGTTCTCAACCATTCGTGGGGAGATTCGCCGACAAATGGTGGTGGTTGACCATGATCGCCGCACATCACAACTGCGGTATTTTTCGTTAACAACCACGTCAGGAACCGTTGTAATGTATCCAGCGGCACAGTGTCTATTTCATCCCAGATGATTTTCTCCGGGATATACTTCGTTCCCATTCGCTCAGGAGTCCATGTACCGCCGCTGTATTTGAAAAAGCCGTGATAAGTGCAGGCCTTTACTCCGCGTTGTATCATTTCTCTGGCAAGTCTGTGTGTTGGTGTTAGCACGACCAAATCAGAACCGCGGAATAGTTCGATTGCACGAGTTGTCTTACCACAGCCTCCAGGTCCGTTCAAATAAACTGTTCTGTGTCTAGCAATTGGATCGTACACAGAAGGCAACGACAAAGTTGTCCACGACAAGGTTGTTGATTTACGATATTCATCTTTAATTTCAACATCAGCTGATTCACAGTACGAGTGCAACTCTTCTTTTTTTACTCGCCATGTTCCCCATTGATCATCCGATGTTGGTAAATCTAACACCGTTAAATCGTCTTCGTGAATATAAAACGAATCTGTTGCAACCCTTACCGCGAAGGGAACTCTATTCACCATCGACAATAAATTTATAGAAACATAAGCCAGCATAGAGGATCTCAAATGAGTGTACTGAGCTGAATCACCGTCGATATAACTAACAACTGTTCCTAATCGTTTTCCGTCCGGTAATATTATGTCCTCGCGGGAGCAGAATGTATCTTTCGCAGTAGTATCAGCGATAATGAAATTTAATTCTTCTTCATCCATAATTAATCGACTGTGATGTCGTTTATGATCATATGCTCCGCCTTGAGTAAATTTACCTATCAATCTTCGGCCGAGATCTTTACAGTTGCGCTCATCATGTTTATACGCCAGTGTGCGTAATTCTTCTTCAGACGCTGTAGGATAATTTAATTTTAAGTCAGAATAACACGCAGTATCAGTTGGAGTTGGTAACCAAACTGTGGTTTGTTTTGAGTAACAAATAATCCCCTCACTGACAACAACAGATGTTAGTATTGTTTTGTCAACCATAAACCGCAACAACGGAAACGGCACCCACTTCCTTTCGTGGAAATGTCTGCCAAACCAAGCATAATTAATAGGATGTAACCGTGGTGCAAATTCGAACGATTCCACGCGAGCAAACCCAGTCAGGTCAAAATCAGGTAAAGGTCCGTTAATAGCTACTCTTGTCATTAAATTTGTGGGATGTCCAAATCGTTTAAAGTATTCAGCGCATTCGCCATAGCCAAGAAAACTTCCTGGATAGCACGCAATCATATCCACCGATACCATATTATCACTAACAAATACACTATTCCATAAACCGCCGTGTCCGTATTCGATGCAACTCTGCTGAACATTCTCGAGAAAACTCTTCATGGTTGGTTTCCAATTATTTTTTTGTCGTGCTATATGTGCGGCAACACTTGGAACAGTAAAACAATTAGTTAGTAATTGATCATCTTGCGCCGCCGAATATTTCTCCGCGAGTGTTTTCATTTCATTCTGTAACTGTGCAGTTCTGTATATTTCTCCGTTCGGGGTCACAAACTGGTCATAATCACCAGTTTCAGAACTTCTAAACAACCATACCGATACCGGATCGGTTTTACTCATTTGATAAATACAATCAAACATACCACCACAATAGTACCTTACGACACGATCGCGTGGGAATATTTTAACTGAATCCGTCCAGGCGTGGCTGTTATGATCAATAATTGTTATTGAAGCTCCACTACGGTTGAATTTTGATTTATACAATTCCTCGCCTGTTAGTGATAATACCGTTATAGGAAATCTTAATAATTTTTCTAGCGCGGCAACATCCTTAATTGTGGCCCCTGTATCTTTGACTCGATTAGCCCATGTTGTTATTTTATTTTTTCTGATCTCAGTTAGACCATTTCCACGTGCTGCGTTTTTAAAATGTTCCATTACTCGCTCAGCTACACAATTTAACATTACTGATGTTTTCATTGGCGTGAGTTTATCTACACTTGGTTTCTTTATCGGATATATTCCGTAAACGACTGCAGTTACTGGATACGATCTGGCGTAATACGGTATATCAACCCCCGTCAACATTCCTGGTCTAGAATTATTGCTCAACAAAATAGTTTTCCTTTTAATGTCAAGGATAGGATCATTTTTATCACGGATAATCCACGTGTCATCGTCGTTTTCGTTGACCACTTTGACAATAAATTTTATTCTGAGCAAGTACTTCTGAGAAACGCTAGCGTTCCCATCAAGAAACCCAATAATTGTTTTCGCCGTAGTATCATTCATGGTAGCATCAACAACACCTTTGGTGTTATCGCGAAAAATTTTATATGTCGACCACACATGTGCGGCGCCATCGCGACGAAATTCTTCCTTGGCATTCTTGATAATACCAAGCAACCCCTTTAGCTTTTTTCGTCGTGGATCAGCGGTTAACCGGTCAAGATCGAATCGACCGCCTGCGGGTTTTATTCTGGATAGTCTTTCAAACTCCTCCATATTATAATTAAGACAAGTATTTAAATAGACAAAAATATTATATATAATGAACGGAAACTCAAAGAGTTTCTCTGGAAATGCAAAGCATTTCTCATGCAAGTGGATTAAACTAAATTCATCAGCGCCGTGTAGCAGACGTTGCAGAGGCGAATACTGTGGACAACATGCTCAACAGGTCCGCCGGGGAAGTCTAGGACCGATACCGTGTATCAGATGCGGCATTGGAGTACGAGGAAAAACGCAATTATGTTCAGCGTGTGGTGGAAAACGCTATCGAGAACTAAAACGGTATTATGATAAAAAAAATCCAGACTCGAACACTCTCTCGGAGCGTGATTACATAAATAAGTTTTCAGACAAATTATGAATTAGACAAATGATTTGCTTATAGTATAATGAATCAAGAATTTGTTCCCGAACAAGAATTTGTTCCACATCCAACTATTCCAAATTATGAGGCAAACCGAGATGGCATAGTACGACACTGCACGCGAAAACGACCAGTTGGTGGAGTTGATAATGGTGGTTATTCACGATTTACTGTCACGTGCTCAAAGAGGTATTTATGTCATCGTTTCGTCTACGAATGTTTCCATGGAGTGATCCCTAAAGGTTTTGTTATTGATCACATTAACGGTAACATACTTGATAACTCTATAAACAATCTTCGCATGGTCACTCAACGCAAGAACTGCCTGCTGGGTAACACAGGGCGTTGTAAAACAGTTACAAGAAGAACTATTAAATCTGTAAACACAATTACAGGTACCGAAATTGTATTCGTGTCAATAAACGCCGCCGGTAGGTATTTCGGTATTTATCCATCTGTTGTACAGCATGTCGCAGACGGGATCAACAAAACAGCATTTTCCAAGAAGCTCAAACAAAAAATTTCATTCTGTTATGATGCCCCCAAGGAACAGTAACCGCTCATCGATGAGTTTTCCATGCATTTAAAAATATAAAAAATATAATAATATGAATCACGAAAACATAAATGTCATAATTGTTGAACTCGAAAAATTGCAACAGCGTGGTTTTAATATTTTACTAAACGCTGAAACAATTATGTCAGATTTTGAATCCCTGCGTGAGCAATCGCGGACCGGCAAGAACAATCTCGCCGCGTGTTATAGGTTCATTAAAAATATACAGAATTACGTTTACGGGTCACTTGCGTCGATAACTGACGATCAGGTATCTGAATTCGTTCCACTGTGCGGCGCAGTTGAGAAGATCAGGCTTGGATTGTCACAACAATATGAGACTCGAAAATTAATCAACACCAGGGTACGACGGCTACAAGGTCACATAAAGAATCTTGGAAACGCTAACACTTCCGAAAACTCTTCGAGTTCTGACACGGAAATGCCTACGGGTACTAGTGTTTGTGACTCCGTCGACGAAGTATAAGTGCGTGGAAACGCTATGCGTGGAAAACTCTTTGAGTTTCACACACTGAAAGTGTCTCACGCTTTGTACATTTTCACGGTAAAAAAAAATAATACATTTTTTTTTGCCTGGGAACCGTTAACGGTTCCAGGGGCGCTTTCAGATTTTGGAAATGTTTTACATTTTCAGGATTTGCTCAAGCGTTTCAACATCAATACAACAATGAGAATAGTTCATAATCTGTTCTCGTTGACACCAAGCTGTGATCATATGATTTTGCTGTAGCTCTGTTAATTGTGACGACGTTAACAAGAAGTCTTCGTTGCCATACACGTCAACGATTATTTTAACGGGGAAATACTGTTCTCGTGTCTGTCCGAATGCGGTTTTTATTGCCTCGTGAAGAATTTGCTTATCATGAATATGAACTCGTGCATGAATGTACTCACAGTGATACATTATACACAACCGTTTTTTTTAAATGCGTGCTTGAGGAGAAACTCCTCGACGAGAAACTCGAAAATGGATCAGTGCAGAAAAAAAAACTATTATAGATCCCGAGTTTGGGAGAAACTCGACTTAGGACTTCACCAGTAAGTTTATACTAACAGTCTCGTCACGCAGGTCCAACAAATTCCCCCGTTGGTCGGTGAGTTTGAAATTTATCGTTGACAACAACGGGTTATGACACCGTAGATAGACCACATTGATTGGTTCTTGCACAATCAGAAAACCAGGGGGGTCTCTTGGTGTGAACGTATACAGGATAAACCCCTGTTGTGCCGTCGTAGTATCTGATGCGCTGTAACTGCCATCGATGACGTCACATACAAGATTGACCGCGATAACATCTGTGATATTTACGATCCCGGGTGAGATGTGTCTGCCATCGGATGCTGTACTGTTGTCGTGCTTGAGAATAACAGGTTGTGGTTTTGTTCGCGTGTACGTGGCAGAAATATCTTCGAAAGATTCCGCGACAAGATCAGAGACCGATTTTCTCAGCGTGTGCGCGTTATATCCAGGAAGTTTAAAATCTGGAATATCCTTCACGGAAATACCAAATCGGGTTGCAAACTCCAATCTTTTTTGGTTTCCATAATCATCTTTGTAATCCAGTAGACTCTGAATTATTTTTTGATTTATAATTTCCATCGCGGATGCGAGTTTGTTTAGTTTTTCTATGGCTGTGATAATTTTATCGCGAGAACTGCTTGTAGAAACGCTAGCGTTTCCAGTTCCCGAACTGCTTGCAGTTCCACTTGTTAAATCAGAAATATAATCTTGAAAATATACTCGCAACAGTTCTAGCTGTTGTTTATGTGCTTGTTTGATCGGATTAAAAAAATGAGCTTCTATATCTTCTGGAAGGTAAAGACGGTATTCCCCGCCTTTGAAATCTGCCTCTATCATATCCAAGTGGGGTCTACCTGATTTTGCAAACCAGGCTTCTCCTGATTGTAATTGATCTGAAAATAATAAATAATTGCCGTACTCGAGGTCGTGTAGTTCTTCCTTATCGGTCATAAAATCCGATTTTTTAGGTTTTGGTGGACCCGGTTCGACCTCGGGTCGTTTTTGTGGCCATCCTAATACTGTTCGAAGAGAGCTGCTATAAATATCCACGGCGTATCCCGGTGTTGAGATTTCAATAACCGCAGACAGCGTTGGTTCGTGCGCGGTCACAGATATTTTGGCTTCCTTGCCGGTGATTCGTTTTATTTGGCGTTGTATCTCATTGTTGATTTCTTCGATCTGATAACTCCCAGTGGGAAGTGTAATTGTATTCCAGTCAAGTTCACCCTGTTCGCCGGAGTCGGCTTTGCTTTTCCCGAACACGAATGAATTATTTGGCTGCAGACCACCAAATGATGCCGACCTGATATTGGGCCAGCTGTGATACACACTGAGCTTTGCTAACGCGATTTCGCTCACACGAATTGGAGTTCGAAAATTAATACCGAATTCTGGTGTCGTCGAGGACACTGAGATCATTGTGGTCCTTACCGGTGTTGTGTTTGTGACTATTTGTTGAAGCAGTTCTATTGACATTATTTATTTGTTTAGTTTTCAAATAGTCATTGTACGCATCTGACATTAGTTTGAATTCAGAATCTGATATCGACGCGGCGTCGCTACCTTGCACGTCTAACGATGATGATATCAGTGATGATAATTTCTGATATGCGGTCGTGGCTGTATTTAATTTTGTCGTGTAATCGTGTAATTTTGTGTTAGCACACGAGGATATTTTTTTTGCTATGATGCCGAAAACTCCTGCCGCGGTAGTGGTCGTACAAACAGAGATCGTGGCCGCGACTGCAATTACCGGAGTGACCGCTGATAGTATTACTCCCGCGGATGCAACAACGGCAGATACTGAATAAACCATAATATCCAGCACTGTTATGCGGCGCTTGTATTTTTTTACTTTTTGACTGGTTACTTCGATGACAGTTTTTAACTCAGATTGCCACTCACGGACTTGATTGTATCGATATTGTTGAGCATCTGGAAATCCTTCGGATTTCAACGTTGACATTTATTTAAAAATCGCTGGCGATTTTCAATTACGCGGTAACCAATTGAGGCGTTGCAGCGACGAATTCCAAACAAAACCAGTAAGATGTTGCTGTTAAACTATCGTCCTCGGCTTCAAGCATAAATATTTCCTCGGTTCCGCTGTTTAGTATTACGGTTACAACCCCGGAATACTTATCGGTGGAATGTCTCCAAGGATATGTTGTGAAGATTTCAAATTTAGCGGCTGAAAACACAGACAACCTGTAAACACCGGTGGCTGTTGCTGTATATTTGATAGTGCTATTTTGTCGTGACCATGTTGCGAATCCCGATGATACCGTGAATACGATGTTGGTGATATGCCCCGGAGTAACTCCAGTGGGAACTTTAATCAAACTGGTTTTGTTAACGATCTCAGGAATACCCGATACTATATCGTGCTGTGTTTGTTTGATCTTGTTAATGTCGGTCTTTACATCAGCGAGTTTTACATCGACGACTGGAGGAGGCCCAAAGAACTTATCCACGGTTTCACTAGTTTTTTGCAAGTTTCTTTGGAGTCTTTTAAACCCGTTCACGTGAACATCATACTCTGACCGCAACGTGGCTAGTTTATCATCAACGGTGTCTACGTATTGTTTGTTTGCGGCATCTTCGGGACCTTCCGGATTTTTTAGAACGGTTATTTTGTTGCCGTTCATGCTGAGTTCGCCGGTCATTACGTCGCCGGTTTTTTTCACACATTTATCAACACCTTTATCAATACTGTCTTTGATGCTTGCGATTGATATATTCGAGTCCTTGATCCGGCCGCCATCACTAAATGCAACGAAGTTATCCTTGGTAGCTCCAAGAACTCTGCGAATTATATCATTCCACTTAATGTTGCTCGTTCTTAGTTTTCCTTGCCTGTCTTGGAAAATAGCAACTTCATCTGGGTCAACTCCAGCTAGATTCAAAAGATTTTCGACTTCATCTCGGGTCGCATATTTTGAGAGATCAACATCCGTGCCAGGTTTGACTTTTCCTGTGAAAGGTCTTCCGTAAATATCTACCATTATTTGTTATTGCTGTTTTTTAAATGCGAGCATGAAAATGCCTAGCATTTCTCGATGCGGTATATTCATGCACTACTCGATGCGGAGACGTTGCTGGATTTCTTGAGATTGCATCAAGAACATTTAAAACCTCCTTCCCACAAATGGGCGGATCAACTAATGTTTGTGTTGGTAGCGTCGACTGCCACACTGGAACATTATAAAATCTGCTGTTGAGAGTGCGAGGCACTCCGCGGACATACCTGAGAAACTCAACTGGCGGTGCTAAACCGTACGAATCAAAATAGATAATTCCACGTGGATCGATCGCGTAAGCAACCCAGTGAGTTCCAGGACCGTCTTTGTTGTCGAGATTGATAATGCCAGTTTCTGGATTATTTGGTTGTTGCGGTAATTGATCTCGCATAAATACTCCTCTGAAATGTTTTTATACGCAATTTTTTAACAGCATCGAGTAAATCAAAATTGCTCATTGGAGACTGCGTCTCACGAAGCGTTTTTAAACCCGTTTTGGGTACCATGATGCCGGAGTTCCTGGTAGTCTTAGACCACGTCCCTTTTTTTTGTATCCATTTCCGGTTGCCTTTTTAAGTGCCATTCCGGCCGCTGTTCCAACTGCACCGAGTGCTGCGGCTTTTGCTACGGCTGGTGCTGCCGCGGCAATCAACGCCGGTATTGCTGCGAGAAGAGGAAATATTCCACCGGTTTTAGTCATGTCCTTGATAGCTGCAGCAGAGAAATCAAGTCGGACACCGGTTTTTGCTGTTAGTGCCTTATTAAAATGTTTAAGCTGAGTATTAGTCAACGACAGCTTGTTTGGACCACCAACAAGTTGATCTCGTTTTAGTGTTATTGATGTCCCGCACGTGCTTGCGTTCTTTGATTGCAATTTCTTCGTTTGACCGGAAGTCAAGGTGACGTTAACGTGACTGTATGACATTATATTTCAGAAACTAATCTAATTGTTACATATTTTTGGAAAACATCACATATTTTCTACTGGAGCGTCGATGACCCTCATTCGACCGCCAACACCTTCAAGCAGCATGGCTTTATCGGAGAGTATAACCGCGACAACTCTGTAGGGAGGAACAGCAGCATTTATACGAGCTCGGAAATGTAGGTCGACAACAGATTGTTTAACCAGATCAAGATGTTCCAGCGAAAAGTAATAAATGGGATACAATCCCACAAAATCTCGCTGTGATATTTGCAGGCCAGTGTCCACATTAAGGTCGCGCCCCATAAATGACATCAGACGATGATACGCGCGTGCGACACGACGACGTTCAAAATCTATTAATATATCCTCAGATGGCTCCTGATGCCCATTTATTCTCAACGAAACTTCAGAAACTCCAAATGTATCAAATACCATTGGATTTCTTGTCTGGTCACCTATTCTAGCACGGTCTTGAAATGCAATGAAAATATGTCGTGGTGCTGATACTCCTTGTTGCGATGATATATGCCATGTAAACAACCCGTTATGATCACCCTGAATAGCGTCTGTGGTTGTTGTTTTCCAGGATAGCAGTGATTTACCACCCGTGTCCATAAAAGACAACAGTCGTTGTTCTTCGGTGATTGACGGAGACAACACTGGCATCCACAAACACAGTTTAGTTAGTACTATTTGACCAGCGTCAGCGGCAGCATCTCGCCAGATAGCGTCATTATCATCAGGTTTTCGCACAAGTACAACTGTGTGTTTGGCACCGAATATGACCTTTTGAACATCTCTGCAGAATCCAAAGATGTGAGACAATGGAATCACACTTGAGAACTCTTCATTTAAACTTAACATCGATCTACGTGTTGCAAAACCTAAATTAAAATTTTCGTTCATCGATGCAACTGCGTCACCGCCAGCATTCATTATTGCACTCCTGTTATCGGGGCTGTCGGTTATATCCTTTGCAAACATCATTGATGGTCCGGCTGATCTAGTGTAATCATCCGAGTATCTCGCCAACCCGAGAATTGTTGTGGCAACGTCGACGTTATCATGAATTGTTTCAAGTTCCTTTCCATCTATCATATAAATAGCGGATTTAAATAATGCCATGATGCCGTTGTTAACAAATCCAACTCGATCGTTGACTCCGTAGGCGGTGTTATCATTCTTTAAAAAATTACCTTCAACTTCGATGAAGGCCTCAGCGGGCAAGAAGTATCTACTTGTATCCTGGACCTGTAGTTCAATTCTTCCCCGTTGGTTAGGATTACGTGCTTCATAAGAATAATATTGAAAATCACGTACAGAATCATCCCTAAGTACTGGTTTGGACATATCAAATGCATCATTGGATTTTCGCACAAACATTATTATTATTTGTGATGGTCTAATTAAAATGTTATTGTCACCGGAAACCACTACCAGCTATCAAATTAGCAGTTACACTATCTTGCAACGCTTTGGAGGTAATTCCTGCTGTTGCGATCTCAGCTAATTTCTGATTTACGGCCTTATTTACTACGCTACTAACATTTGCCGGCATAGCTTCAGTGGATGGTAGTTTTACTGGCACCAACCTCTCGACTGGGTTTTTTTTTCGTATCAGCTGTGCTAGTCGATCCTTGATTAATTGAAATGCTTTCCCGGCAAGACTACCAACAGTGCCAATGGCTTTATCCTTGACAACATCAGCGGCTTTCATCGCGAATTGTTTTGCTAACGGTCCAGCTTTCGGAGCGATTCTTGTGACTAAATCCCTAACAACATCACCGACTCCATCTCCGTAAACAACCTCGTATACTGGTAATCGTGAGTTTACTACTCTGACACTTCTTGGTCTGCGAAAAGAATCGTGTAGTATCATTTTATTTAATTATTGTTTCTCTAACTAAATTTACTAGTCGCTGTAGTAACCATCCGCGAGTTCATCAATGAGTCCCCGGTAAATGCCGATATCCATAATGCCACGCTGAAATAGTCTCTGACAGATATCTGCGGCTTCATTTATAATTTCCGGAGAATTGTTTCCGGCACGTCTTCCTCCGATGAGAACTTCTAGTCTGGACACATCGTTGACGACGCTATCAGGACAGATATTATAACCGTAACCGGTGTAACCTTTTCCCATTTTCCTTAGTTTTTCTTTTGTTTTATCAATTTCAATAATTATAGAATTTCTACTATCGATTTTGCTTAATAAAGCATTTTTAGCACCAGAACCCTTCAGTTTTTTTATGTCTTCTATTTCCTCGTCTACATATTTTAATTTATCATTTAATTCGATTAGTTGCCTTTCTAGTATTTCCCTTTCTGACGTATCGGGTTGCAGAATGGGTGACGAAACAGAAGTGGAAAAATCATTATCGTCATCGGGAGCGCTAGCGCCCATTTGTTCACGCGATAAAAATTCAGGCACTGGATCGGGCAGTGTCATTTGCAGGGTCTGTTTTAGAGCTTGTGTTTTCTTCGCCGGTATTTTTGCCTGCTTTTTCATTTCCTTTGCCTGAATTTTTGCCTGCCTTTCCTCTTCCTTTGCCTTCATTCGTTTGTCTCTTAGTTCCTTATTAACCCCAATTACGCCAGTTTTTATAAAATTATAGGTATCATCAGTGCTAGCTATTCGAGGAATGTCTCGGTTTACTTTGTAAACATAATCCCGCCACTCACCCTGGGTCATACCCGAGGCAGCTCCTGGTTTTAGAAAATCTTGCCGGTTAGGATAATTTAAGACAATCCAAGTAGAAAATTCCCTAAGCTCATCCACGCTAGTAAGCGGAATATTTCTTATTTCAGTAATACCATCTTCGGTAAATTTATCAATAAATGTTTTCTTAGCAACTGTCACTACTCCGGCGGCACCTGGATCAGCTGCGGCACCTGCATCTCCCTGTTGCTGTTTAAGTTCTTCTATTGCTTGAAGTAACCCTCGTTTTGTTTTGGTAGGGTCAGCAGGATCAGGTTTTCCTACAATTGCAGTTTTAACTTCACCAGTAGCTGCTGTAATAGGCTTAAATAATTCCTCCGCAGATGTTGCAAACTCAACTCGCGCTTCTTGTCTTGCTTTTAATTTTTCTTTGACGGAATCACGAACCGGAAGAAATTTTTTAATCGCGGCTAGTCGTTGTCGTGCCAATCTAGTTGTAAGTGCTTCTCCGATATTTGCCATTATTTATTTATCAATGATTTAATTCCGTTAACATGAAAATGTTTCCTTGGAAATCTTTGACTTCTCACAGCAGCAGGGGGGGCGCAAACTACACATGATTTTTCAATGATACCTCACCGTGGAAATTATGTCGGATACGAATCGGATTTATTGAAGTAACTCGCGTTATATCAGCGGAAATACAAAGCATTTTCAAGGACATTTTTTTTGTCTCGTTTTCTGAATAAAAGTGTTATTTCATGGAAATAACGCTTCTATCGGGAATAGTTTCAGTGGATGGGGTGTCTCGGAAAAGTAGCTTGTAGGATTCGCCCTCCCTGCTGCTGCTGTCCATCTATCTTCCAATAACTTTTTTGTTGCATTCCTCTATAAATAGTGAGTGAGAAATATGGAGATAAATCATGGATGTCTCTTCAGTCAGACATTTAAACCCATGACCAGTCATACAAAATTGTTTTGTGCTACCTTAGGAAAGGAATGGAATTTTTAAAAGGTCTGAGGTCAAGGCCACAAGGTTAAGCCATTGTCATATGTTACTAGGGCCGCAGTAACATCATTTCAGGCAAGACAATAAATTGGGGGTGGAATAGGCTTGGTAGTGGTTGGAACGTTAGTCAGGTGTAAAGAAAATCAACATTTACTTGATCTGACTTGAAAGCTTTGTCTTGGTGCTTTTCATTAATACCTTACATATAGGTCTTTCAGATAGTGGAGACAGAAAGGCTTCATACCAGTGTCACAGAATGACATTAATTGGGGGACTGATTGTGAGTGTACTTTCCTTTAAAAAAATATCATATCTGGTGTTTCAAGGGTTTATAATAGACATAATAATAAATTATCTTTCTAATATACGTACATATTCTGTAATTTTCACTTTACCTCATGAAACATTTGCAGGTTTTTGTTTTTGTCTTGAACATTGCCTCATAGAAAAGAGAGCTCAATAAAAGCTTAACAATAGCCACAAATTATCATTAGTCATTTTAGTCAAGGCTTGTTTTATAATATTCTTGTACCAGCATAGCATTAACAATGTGTGAAATGCATGACTTGCAATGCCAAAGTAAGCAGTGAACCATCCCAGACTTACCAATCCATTAGAATTCCCATGGCAGATTTGAATGAATTTTAATTCTCCATTAATGAAGATCCAGTTTCCTTATGTTAATCTGTGAAATAGACAGTTAAGCGCCGCTAACTTCAGCTGTATGTATTGCAAAGGAATGTTCTGTAGAGAATGTAAAATTTATTTGCTTTCTGCCATGAAAAAAATAATTCTGTATATTTCCAGGACATAAAAGTGCAATCTGCGATCTGACTTCTGATCACAACAATCTGTACAGCAGTGATGATGAAGGGAACATCATTATGTGGACTCTTCAAGGGTCACAGATACAACAGACAGGAAAAATTCCAGGAAATGGGTATGTCCATTGAACTATTCATAAAGTAGACATAGCTTAGGCTTCTCATTAGCATAGAATTTTCTTCTTTAAATGTTTCCCGATCATAATACATTGGGAACATTTTTACTTCCTCGCAAATCCCAGGCTAAAATATTTTAGCTAAATATTTTACATACCCACCTAGGTAGCAGTTAGAGTTATCTCTGCTTGATACAAGATCGGTTCCAAATCACATGAATATCTGTCATCTAGCTGGCAGTTATAGTTATATCTATTGATACTTGAATTGGCATAGTGATTGGCACAGCATAGCATGCTTTCTGTGAACAGAGAGAGGTCTTGCAATCCACTGACAAAATTTTTGGAAGTTTTCAGCTTTGAAGCAAATTGGAGGAGTGTTCTTTTTGAAGGGAAGTATACTCCATCTATAACTTTCCAATTTTTCTTTTCTTCCTTTCTTTTATGACAAAGTCTCATTTTCATCACATTGTAATCCTTACACACTTAGGCACCCTTGGTATGTACCTGCATGGGTTGCTAGTGTGTTCCCTCAAATGGCTATAGCAGTATTTTATTATGTGCAAGTTTGGTGTGTTATATTGAAAACCAATTTAATATTGATGTATAGTTTGGTATACTGGTAACATTGTCTTCCAGTTGATACTATAGCATCCACTTTGCAAGTATCAACAGTGATACTTCAGTACATTTTTATGTGCATTTATTGTGTGTCTATTACAGAAGACTCAATTATAGTGCTGTGTACTTTCCATAGATAAGTTTTCTATGCCTAGTTTACTTCCAGCGTCCTTTTCATAGTTACTTTAAGTGAAATATAGGTGATTTTACTTGTATATGCAGTCAGTTGGCCATTCCTATAGACAACTTTTATTAGAATTGATACTGTGGTGTCCACTTCACAAGTATTGATAGCAATGTTCCAACACTCTAACATTATTGGCAGCCACATGTGCCCATTAACAGGTAACTGTCTTTGTGTGTAGCTGTATATGCATACTCTTTTGAGTTCATAAAATGGGATCCATACTACACCTTTATGTATTTTCTACTCTGTTTTGTCTTTCGGACAGAATAGACCATGGGCAAGACAAGTAAACATTAGAAACACGGGACTGACAACCACAGCTTGCTTCTATTGCCAATCTACAAACCAATGACAGACTTGCATATTATGGACAGAAAGACGATGGACTGTGTACTGGCACAAAAGTGCATCTTGAGTTAAGAAGTTATTACTTTGCATGCTGATGTCATGAAAGCGAGTGACTGGCTTCTACATGAGTATTGCAGTCCACATGGTTCATCAACCATGATGTGATCTATCATATCAGAATTGCCAACAGGTCTGACTCCTTCCTCACCGATGCATCATAATCAACCTTTCTTGGCAGAACAAGTAGGCCATTTACTGCAGTGGCCCAATACTCAAGGCCATTTACTGCAGTGGCCCAATACTCAATCGCCTTTATCACCTGCCATCGAGCAACATTTAGATCAAAACAAATCACCTCAGCTACTGACCTGCACTTTAGATGTGTGAGTCAGCTTCATGGATCAAATATCCCATACCCTCATCCCTCACTCACTGAGCTTGACAACATTATGCCAATTACGACTGCCCTGTGCCACCACCATCGGACTCTGTCATATGGCTCTGATCACAATGGATCAATACCATAACCAGTCATCCATTGTTAACCATTGGGTGAATGATCTTTGTCTAATTGGCCAAACCCAAAAAATAGATGCATTCTAGTGGATCATCCTAACCCACACAGTGAATAGTGCCACAAAGCACTCACTCACTGCAATTGATGCCCAGCTTATTGCCTCTGTACCCAGGGGATGCAGCTTCATTTTCTTCGTAGGCCTTTACTTAGTGACCATTTGGAAGTTACTAGATCTGACCACAAGTAAACTGTGCAGTATAAGCTAATGACTGTGGCCTTTATTTACTACATTGGAGCAAGATTGCGATTAAAACAAGCCTATTCAGATGTTATCTTGTACAGCTGTACAGACCAGTTTTGTGGATCAAATATCCCTTTGCCCATCTCAACACAAATAACAGCACAACTTCATGCAGGATTGGATCACTCTGTTCTGTAAAAACTGGATTGGCCATATGTCTCAGTTAGAAATTCCTGGACTCCCAGTTAAAGAGAGATGTTGATCCTTACTAACTGTAGAGTATGTAATTGGTTTGCGCACTAAGTTTTCTTGTACTTTTCTGATTAATATTGCTGCAAGAGGCCTATGGATTCAATTGGATGATTTTGATTATCTGATACTGAACACAGATTATGTTTTGTTTAGTTTGGTTAAGGTGTATGGTTACTGGGTATCCTTTTAATCTTTTACCTCATGCTTTGCAGGCAGTTGATATACATCTACCAAAGTCATGCAGTGCTGTGTGCTATAAATAGAACACCTGTTACCTATTTGGATCCATAAACATAGACCTGACTGTTAACTGTTATAGCAGTGTAGCATTTGTTTAACATCAGTTTTAACTAATTTACATTTGTTTGTACGCATCTGTTGTGTATAGAAAGATTTAAGAGTAAAATCTGATCATTATAGTTGTATAAGTATTTTTCATTGGATATTTTTTTTTATCCACTTAAAATCTTGAGAGAACTCATTCACTTTGAAGCCAACCATAACTGCCATTTCCCATACTAAAAATTTACCAGTTCTTTGTCTTTGACTACATCACTAAATCATCTAAATTTGATAAACAAAAACAAATGCAGTGTTTTGAAGCTTTCACAGTCCTGATTCTAATCATCCAAACTCCAGAATTACTGAACAAACTATGTGGCCTCTATTTTGAAGACTGGATAATCCAACCCAGTTACTTTATATAGAAGATTACCACTATAGCTCTAACAGCCACCACGTGATCATTTACATCAATGAATCTAGTATGTAACGGGGTTTTCCCTGAAGGTGGCACTACAGAAACAAGCTCAAAATGGCTGATGTTTACAGCAGGTGACCAAACACTCTTTGATGAGATTGGTAATGAGGCATCCCAAAACTCGCTTCCATGCGAATCGGGTAGAGTCATTCAAAGGCACTTCAATGAAAATGGGGTACAGACATCTAAAGGTGCTTACATAAAACAAAGAGTTAATATGGATATCCCTGAGGTGTTCTTTTATTCTTCTTGTAATTCCCTTTTTAGTCTCACCTACATATTGTTTGCCATAGAGATGTCAGGTGAGTAACTAAATAGCAATACATGTAGTAAAAAGACCTCTTGACACATTAACCCCTGGAGGTTTTTGCCATTTTTGCCAGAAAATCGAGTAGGAAACACATTTTGAAAGTTATTTCTGAATAGACTCGAAAACACCAAATCCCCGGTCATCTTTCAATAACATACTGCCTAGTTGTGTTAGAAACATAATTTTTCATTGGCTATTTGACTCGCGCTAAACGGAGCCATTATTTTTGTATGGAGACCACTCTTTATTCCAAATGCCCATCTCATCCTACTTTTTGCAAAGGCTCATCTGTCTGTTTGCAGTTCATGCCAGTTTGCCTTAGATTTGAGACCAAAAAGTCTAAAATCCAGACACAAAATGGGAATCGATCACAAGCGAATTTTGCGTAAAAAAAAGTCAGGTCCAAAAAATGAGGTTTTTCTATCTGTATTTTGTAGTGCAACTAGATATTCCAGATTATTTGGTGTCATTGTAGAGCTACATCTGTCTGCCTTTCTATAATACCACCCACTTTAGTGTATCATGCATGACCATGACGCTACAGAGCTCAGCAGTAGGCTACTACCTCCTGCCCCATAAAGTCGTCGCTAGGGGTTAATGTGTTAACTTGAAGTATAGTTGAGGTTCATAAATATTTTGTAGTTTTACAATTTTCTTTAGTGGTTTCCAACTTCATTATATAAAGGGATTGAGTGTTTAGGTAAATGCTTGTTGGCATTATGAAACTGGATTGTCCAGTTTTCTCCTTTTTTTAATGTTCCCATCTCTTCTATTTACTGTGATTGTGAAGGAACTGGGTAGAAGTGTTGATGCGCTTCTGTAGAGACTCATCAGGCTCTCTGTGGATTTGGGATCTATCAGATAGGTATCCACAGATGGTTGCCTTTACTTCTGATTAACTTTAAAGTGAAAAAAGGTAATGCAAACCCTCCCATCTGCTGGGGTAATCTAGTCATCCCCAGACCCTGACCAGTTTCTATATTATTGTAACTCATCAGAGGGAAATGTCTTGTTGATTCAATTTTTGCAACTGATCACCGTGTCTTGTTATGTAGAAGTTTATATACCTCTAAGCTGCTGGTGCCACCAGTGCAGCTGGTGCATCCATATTTGTGGTCATGTAACATTTATATTGCATTGACCTTTTGTTCCAGTTTTTACACTTATTTTTGAACTGAATTGATGCAGCAGGGTTATGAATGACATAATTTTCATGCTGCCTTCATGGCTTAAGTAACAACAGAAACATAAAAACAGAAATATATTTCTAGGTAAAAATAGAAGTAAATACGAATTGGCTAGAAAACTCTTTTGAAATATTTATTTTTAATAATTACATGTGCTGTGTTTTATATTATGTAGATAAACACATAATATGCTTGTATTGCTTAATATTGAACTGCAGTGCTATTATATAGGTTTGTTATTTTTGTGTCCACTAGAGTATCATATTGTTTATATAATATCAATCTTGATGGAATTATGAGACTGTTCTCAGGATTAATAAACAGATGAATTTTAACATCACTGAATGGATCCTTGAATGGCAAATCTGTTCCCTGAAGTTGTTCGGGAAGACACAGGCTGAATTGAGTAAAATTGCCTCCAGTAGCATTAAGTTCTAGTTCACTGTAGGATTCCTCAAAGGACTATTCTTCATAAGAGACAATTTCCATGGTGTTTGGTAGATCAGATATAATTGGATTGGATCACAAACTGCATCTGTATCTCCAATAACTCTTTTGGTCCAATTGAAGAGGTGTCTATAGAACTGTGGTGTATCTTGTCATGTTTCTGGTGATATTTTTGAAGATTTCATTACAAGGTTGGCATGACACTCTTAAACTTATATTTGTAATATGTATGTGCTGTCCTGAGATTGTAATGTTTTAATGTTGTCGCACATAAGACAGATCGATATTCATCTTGATGTGTAGCGGTGATGATGCACATGGAGCGTGTAACAGTTTATGACATAATCATACAGATTCAAGGGTGGTACTTGGAGCAAAATATTTCCTCAGAAGAATTAATTTTACTTCCAGCAGGTGACTTTGAGGCTTGAACATCTAAGTTCTTATGGAAGTAAACAAAATAAGTTAGAAATACCTGGACTCCCATTTGAACAGAAACAGAGATGTTGGTTACTAGTGGCTATTGAGTATGTAATTTGTTTATCCAATAAAGTTATCTTTATGATTGATGTTGCTGCTAAAGAGCTTTGCATCAGATTGGATGATTTATATTATCTGAAATTGAACACAGCTTATGTTGTGTTCAGTTTGGTCAAGGTGTATAGGCATTGGGGTATCTTTCTAGGAAACTGCTATTGCGTTAAGAATTTGTAAAACTACAAAAAGTGGTGGACTATCCTCAAGAGTGTGGCCAAAAAAGGCAAAATAATCTAAAATATTTAGAAGCACATTTACAAACATCAAATATACTTCAAAATTAGGAGGTCATTGTACAAACATATTTCTTTTTTTTTCTTTATATATAGGTGGGACTAAAAAAGGGAATTACAATTGAGAATATAGAACATCACAGGAAAATCCATATTAAAAGGGATGCCCATAATTAAAGATTCTATAAAATTTCAATGATGTTAAAATATTTTGAATTAGAGTATTATTTGCAAACCTACATAAATTATGATCTAGGCAGGAATGGTATGAAATAATAACAAAAACTTTCTTTCAAAATAAGAAAATTATTACTCTGTAGCATTGTTTGTAACATAAGGCTATTTTGTAGTGGATGTAATGAGCATATGTCTTCTATAAAACAATTGATACTGAATGCTGGGCATGAAAGTGAGTGTAATATTCATCATTTGGATTTACTACAAAATAATCATGTGACACTCCACATTTTTGCATCTTGCTGCTTCACAGTTTAAAGTGGTAATGACATGACATCTTTAAAGAGAGATAAATCTCCAACCTGCCAATGACAGTTTATTACAATATTTCACTGCAACATTCCTCTCTAATAATAAAAAAAAAAAACAGTTACTATCTCATCATAGTGATGTTGATAAAAAAAACACTCCAGTCGTAGAATTTTAAATATTGTGTTTTGAATGCATTTCCCTCTTTCACAACCAAAATACTGCCAAAAGAATATACTTTAGATATTTTTTACACTTTCAGTAACTTTTGTTATCATAATTATCATTTAAACAAAACAGAAATAAAGAGTTGATACAATGAAAACAATGTCCAAAATTACCCGTATTTTTATAGGTTTTTGTGTTACTTATCCATCCCATATATTCTCAGATTTTCACTAGGCTGATCATAGATAGTGCTGTGGTATAATGAAAAATGGATTGGTTACATGCTATTCCATTTTCCTTTTTTCACAGAGTTACTTGTATACAGTTCAAGTGCAGTGTTTCAGGGAAATTGCAATTTTAAATCTGAATTAATCATGTGATTTTTCATGACTTTAAAAATCCCATTCATTGCATCTTATGAAAGTAATTCCAATGTTTATGCATTTCAGAGACCCAGTTAGTAGTATTGCAGTGTGGAAAAGCATAATTGTAGCCAGCTATGGTAATGGACAAATCAAGGCCTACAATGCTAAAACTGGGAAGGTGGGAGCTGTTGTCAATGCACATGCTCGCTGGATAAATGCTGTTTCAGTGGCTAAAGGAACTGGCCTAGTAAGTTAATTTCTCATCTGAACTTTGATTTTGTGTACGTAATGTCAGTGCATGGTGTACATGCATCTTAGTTGGATAGAGTGTAATGTATCACAGATAAAAGACAACAGCACTAATTTTAATGTTTGACATTTGCACCATAAAAACAAATTTGTTAATGTCCTCAGAATCTCAAAACAAAAAGCTGTTATTTCCATTCTAATACACTTTGACAAATTAAACTGAAAACAGTGGCAAATATAATTGTAATTCTCCATGACACTATACAACATAGTGTCATAATGTAATCCTCATAGACACTATAGCACAAAGAGTCATAAATAATTCTCCATGACACTTATCAGTTATAATTTAATTTTCTGTGACACTACACGAGTCATTATGCAGTTCTTAATTATACTACACCACATAGTAATTATGTAATTCTACATGATACTACACCACATAGTAATTATATAGTTCTACATGACACTACACCTAGTAATTATGTAATTCTCATTGATATTACAGCAAATAGTAATTATGTAATTCTACATGCCACTACACCATATAGTAATTGAATATGTAATTGTACATGACACTACACCAAATAGTAATTATGTAATTCTACATGACACTACACCACATAGTAATTGAATATGTAATTCTACATGACACTGCACCACATTGTAATTATGTAATTCTACATGACACTACACCACATAGTAATTATGTAATTCTACATGATACTACACCACATAGTAATTGAATATGTAATTCTACATGACACTGCACCAAATTGTAATTATGTAATTCTACATGACACTACACCAAATAGTCATTATGTAATTCTACATGATACTACACCAAATAGTCATTATGTAATTCTACATGACACTGCACCACATTGTAATTATGTAATTCTACATGACACTACACCTAGTAATTATGTAATTCTCATTGATATTACAGCAAATAGTCATTATGTAATCCTTCATGACACTTCACCAGTTTCAATTTAATTTTCTATCACACTACAGAGTCATTATGTCATCCTCCTTGGCAGTACAATATATTAGAAGCTATGTTGGAGTGTCCCCTTTCTTAAAACATTATAACTATAATGGAATATTCCCTAAAATGACACTGAATGGTTTGTCTTGTATTGCACCTCTCCCTTGATAAATTGTGCACAATGGGGTCCTAACTCAGACCACAGCATAAGCAAGGGTGCTTGAGTTACCAAGAAACCTTTGAAAAGTTAAGAAAGGGATGGACATTAACAGTGGGGGAAGGGTCAGTTCTATGGTTGAAACTTGTTTAGCCTGGAGTGCTATGGTATTGCAAGTCTTAAAGTTATTGATTGGTGAACAAGTAAATAAAGACACTTACCTTCAACATACTATATATGTCCACTGTTCTTTGCTATTTATCAAAATGCCTTTAATTTCCAGTTTAAATGAGATGATTGCAGGAAATGATAATAAACAGTGACCATGTAGATTCCAGGTTATGCAAGGGTCGTTACTCTATATTACAGTACTACCATGATGGCTTGTGCTTGTCGTGATGTTGATGTATATGTTACACAAGGTGTAAATCAACTTGAAAATGGATGCTACTTCCATGACTCTAATTCTGCCACCTGCACCCTCCAACAACAGAAACTGAGAGAATGAAAGCAGTGTATCTATAACCAGCTGTGATGGGGGAGTGGTGCCGAGATTGTTTGTGGAGAATGGGCCCACTAACATGAGCATGAAAGTAAATGTTGACTACAGATTGTTTAAACAGCTCCAGGAGTTCTGATGAAAAGTGATAAGTCATGTACAACAAAGTTTTCAATTTAACACCTGTCAATTGCAAAAGCCACCTGAAATCAGCAGCATTAACATACTTCACATTTTGACTCTGATATGCTACCATAAATTCAATCTCATACTTCTTGACAAATATGGTAATCATATGATCTGACTTTGCATAACATCAGACGACAAACTGATTAACCAGTTTGTTACAGTCATATCGACTTTAAGAAGATATAGATTCTGTTTGAAAGCATGGGTATGTCCATATTTGGAAACAGTGATATTTATGGGTGCATGTTTAAAATAGTGTACTCACCACCAATCTCAACACTTACCCAAAATCATCTGGTAATGGGGAACTAGTAACATATAGTCCTCTGGTGTATTCAAGATAAGCACATAGGTAGTGCTATGCAGAAAAATAAAAAAAATTTGAATACTGCTATACCATAGAACCTGCAATATCATAGGAAGCTACTATAATTATAGCATTGATAATAATGGGCAAAAAATAGCTTTTCTAAAGATGTTTTTCACATTTCTGTATAAATTAGCTTTATTTTAATATAATGAGTCTCCAAAAGATCATTCAAATCATTCATCCAATTTATTTCAACACAGTCACACATGTGCCTGTGGAAACTTTGTGCATTATGTCCCCTTTTTTTGGTATGTCATTGTGGATACATTCTGATTTTATTCAGTTTTTATATTAGCAAAATACTGTCGATGTGATTTCACTGCAAGTTACTGCAAAATTTCTGCTCATCTTAGAGTGGCCTTTTAAGTACCAAGATGGAAATTCTAAATTGACTGTAAACTTGGAAATTGCTACTCTGTAATTAACCCTATCTTGGAAACCAAGCGTTTTGTGCACCCAGTGTGTCTTTTGATTAGTTTCCTTGCTATCTGTAATCACATCTACAATTAATTATGATAAACCACTGATTAATATTAATACTTAAATAATGCTACATGTACTTGGTGTTCTCCATGTTTAATAAGTCAATTGAAATGAGTTTGACCATCAGCTCCTACGCAGGTAAGATTCTGTATGCCTTTTAACTTGTTTCATTCTACTCCCATTGATTGATACAAAGGACTAGTTAACTTATGATAATACAATGCTGGTCAACTTTTGATTGATTGTAGCAGTGCAGCTAACACTTCTGCAAGTTGGAAATCAGAACACAGTTCTTAATTTTATTCTCACAGAAACAGTTGCGGGCATCACTGCGAAATATGATTAATGCTTTTCATGTTTGAATACAAGAGAGCATATCACATTTATGATGATTACACTGAGGCTGAATTAAAAGATAAAACAGTAAAAAGAATCTCACTTAAGAAAATTTTGTTAATTGGTATTAATTTGGTAAAATCTTGCCAATAGTAAGCAATACTAACATTTGATTTGATCAGTATTTTATTGTATATTGTTATTTACAGTTTACTGAGCATTGTTCTTTTTTTATAGAAAATGTTATAAAATATAAATTCATTTAAAAGTTTTGAATATCCTGAATATCAATCAAATTTCCAGGCTCTAACCACTGCTTTCAATGAGCAATATATCAAGGTTTTATCTACTAGTTTCAATCATAATTCTTTTCACAATTACCAAATAGGGGTCTATTTTGGGGGCATTTTTTCATAAGGAAATATGGGATCCACATCTACCTCTGTATTAGCAGTGGTTTTACATGTTAGCTATGAAGAAGATGTGTATATTATGCATTTGCTGAAGAAAAAATAAATATTCATTATAATTTTGATTCAGCATATCAAAGTTAAAGGCTCAAGGCTTCCCAGATCTCCTAGCTGAACATAAGACCTAGTAGTGTAGTAGCACATATATCCTGATGCTTACTACTAGACTAAGTATGTAAGGCCTGTGACTTACTACTTTCTAGAGGTATGCATTCCTAGTACCTTCTAGTGACATTAAGGCCTAATTCCTCCGAGTGGTATGTAAGGCCTCATAAGGTCTCATGACTTCTAGTGACATATAGGACCTAATATCTCCTAGTGAGACAGAAAGTAAAATCTTATCCTTTTTTCGTAGTTAGTTCTAACTGTGTATGACTGCATTGGATAGAACACTGGATTATTGCAGGTTAACCCTCCAACATGTGGTGGTACATACTTACAGAGCATTCTGTTAGAGTATAAAAAAATGATTTGTGATGGTCATAGCTGGTTTTTCAATTTAGACCTGCTACCTTTGATCCTATGTCAGCAGTGCCTGCATTATGGATTATACTGCCTCTTTGATGTTAGGTCAGCAATGCCTGAACTGTGGATTATACTATCTCTTTGATCCTAGGTCAGCAGTGTCAGAACTGTGGATTATACTGTCTCTTTGATCCTACATCATCAATGCCTGAACTGTGGATTATACTGTATCTTCGATCCAGGGTCAACAGTACATGAACTGTGGAGTATACTGTATCTTTGATCCAAGGTCAACAGTGCCAGTACTGTAGATTATACTGTATCTTTGATCCTAGGTCATCAATGCCAGAACTGTGGATTATACTGTCTTTCTGATCCTAGGTCAGCAATGCCTCGACTGTGGATTATACTGTATCGTTGATCCAAGGTCAACAGTACCTGAACTGTGGAGTATACTGCCTCTTTGGTTCTTATTTATAAATCAGTTATTTATAAATGATTTATAAGTGTATGTTTATAAATGATTTATAAGTGTATATTTATAAATGATTTATTTACTTACTTCACAGGTATTGACAGCAAGTGAAGATTCTTTTGTAAGGGTGTGGCAATTAATTGAAGGGCCAACTCCTGAGGTAAGATATAGTTTGCATATGTTAATAATTGATGAATTGCTTACAGACACTCCATTAATAAACACTGATTGCACAACACTATATGGGCTTTGTGTGTGTCCATGTTTTAAGGTTTAGAAACTTACATGGTCAGCCTCACGGTGAACAAGCAATGCCTGATATAATATGACAACACTTGCTATATTATATATTATTGGTCCACAGGCAGCATAATGATACTTACATTGTTTATTCTGAACAAATTGCCATTTGAAGTATCATTTTATAAAACAATGTTCTGTTACTTTTGGTTGATAGGCTCAGTGATTTCTAAAAATGTTTGATCTCATTTTTAATATGAAGCCCCTTCCCTCCAACCAAAATTATTACAGATAAAGCAGTAATGGTGTTCTCAGTCCATTGGTATGTCTTTTCGTTCTGGACAAGGTAATTTCAGCATGAAAGTGTGCATTACTTTCTTTTTGATCTAACCTCAGAGGTGGACAGCTAAAAAAGGGAATAAGAACCCTGTTGTAACTGGGGTCAAAAGGTCCAAAGTCAAGGTCACTGGAGCCCAAATTATGCTTTTGGTTTCTACATGATGAATAAAATTTCTTGCATAAACTTTCATCAAGCTTCATAGATGACTACACTTGGGTAGATATGGCATCCTGTTGATTTGGGGGTCAAAGGTTGAATAATTTTGACTTGTGTCTTAAATCTGGATATTTGTTTCTGCACAGTAAGCCAAATTTTCTGCAGTTTATTTCATCAGCCATCTTAGTTGGAATGCATTTGACATGGCTTAGGGTTTATGATACATTGAGACTACAATAGTCTAGGTTTTGAAGGCCAAGATGTATTCTTGTGTTATATGTAATCATAATGCCAAATCAAACAAGTTCTTTTCTCAAACTTGGAGCAAAAGTACAAAATGCAGTTTTGTATTTATTACATATCGATCTTTTTATGTTTTTGAAATATATTTATCTTTACACTGTGAATGAAATTCTGAATGAGTTGACACTGATAAAAGTTTGATTCCATATGCATAAGAATATCAACCTGCAAATTCATTGAAATCACCTGAATAATTCCAGTCAATGTTTGTGTAATATGGAAATACAGATTAAACACATATATAAAATGCCAGATCAAACATATAAGATGAAGTAGGTATATAATAAAATATTTTTCAATCATGAAAAGTATTATAAACCATTGAATGTAGAATTATTGAAAAGCTCACCAAGTAGTCAGATTTTTATGTTCTGTATTACACCTGTTTTTGTTTTTTGTGCTGCTTTTGAGCATCAGCAAAATATCTTTCTAGCAGACGTGCATTCAGAGTTAGTAAAAATGAAATATACAGAAGACCATAGACATAAAAGAAAGACCATGGAAATCTTTCTCACAATAATTGGTTGTGTAAGCTGAAATACAAAATACATTTGTTTGGAAGATGCTTGGGATCCTCGCATATTAATAAGGTGATCTTTCAAGGGATTGACCAAGCTTGTTATATTATCGAGACTGTATTCCTGGTCTAGTTTTGATCAAACTTGATCAACAGGCTTAAAAATAAACAAAATCCATGCATATTAATGATGTGATTTTATTTGTGATTCATTGAGCTTGTCAACAGTTAATTACCCGGCACTCTATCTCTGATCATATTTGTATCAGACATGATAAATAGTCAAATATCATCAATATATACATTCAGTTTTACTATGAGTATGATCTGTGCATATTGATGAGGTGATCTTGCATACTATTGACTGACTTTCTTACCACTTGAGAAATTGTATTTCTGTCCTGATACTAATAACACTTGGTAAATATGCTAATGTTGTCAAGATGTTGGTTGAATTTTATTATTAGTGAGACCTAGATTTCACTCACAGTTTTTAACAACCTTTGATATTTCACCCCTGATTCTGAGATCCCAGGTAGAACCCTGCATGAGTTTTATAGACTGACAGTGTAT
Source organism: Sinohyriopsis cumingii (assembly GCA_028554795.2). Lineage (NCBI taxonomy): Eukaryota > Metazoa > Mollusca > Bivalvia > Unionida > Unionidae > Sinohyriopsis > Sinohyriopsis cumingii. The sequence continues at coordinate 53,630,712 of CM068830.1, forward strand.
GAAAAATTAGAGGGTACAAATAAATATAGATCATATGGTGTGTGTGTGTGATTTAGATTTTTAACATAGCTTTAAAAAATTTCCAGTCATATCACTATGATGTCTGCATTGTGGCAGTTTAAAGTGATGTCTAGCACTGGAGCATCATGCTGCAGACGTAGCATGATGTCCCACCCAGTCACATCATCCTGACACCAGGCTGACCAGTCCTAACACTAACTTCTTAATGCTGAGCATCTAGCGAGGCAGCTGTTAGTATCACTTTTAGAAATTTTTGGTATGACTCAGCTGGGGTTCAAACCCACGACCTCCTGCATCTGGGGCAGACTCTCTAACCTCTAGGCCACTGGAGCAGTCATAGATCTTACGGTGAAATCATTTGAATAATTTAATGTATGGTAAAAGGTAAAGTATCCAGCCTTATCAGGAGAATTTGTGTATGTGTGATTTTGATTTTTAACATAGCATTAACAATTTTTCAGTCATATCGCTATGATGTCTGCAATGTGGCAGTTTAAAGTGATGTCTAGCACTGGGGCATCATGCCGCAGACATGTAGCATGATGTCCCACCCAGTCACATTATCCTGACACCAGGCTGACCTGTCCTAACACTAACCTCTTAATGCTGAGCGCCTAGCGAGGCAGCTGTTAGTACCATTTTTAGACATCTTTGGTATGACTTGGCTGGGATTTGAACCCACAACCTTCTGCTTCTGAGGCAGATGCTCTGACCACTAGGCCACCGGAGCGGTCTATCAGGAGAATTTAATTTGATTGCAATATTTAGTTGATTGGTTACTGTAATTTTAAATATGGCAAGGATAATCTCTTTCCTAGCCAACTTATCACCCATTTGGCTAAAGTTTATCCCAGTGTATATATTGTTTATCGACTAAGAATACACATCTCCCTCAGAATATGACACTAGTCCATTACTTGTTAACCCCAAGTGGAAACTGGGACAGATAGATCATGTGGGCTTAGGTTGTAAGCCTGTTGTGAATCAAACATAAACATTTACTGTGCAGCTCAAAATTAGATGATTATAAAAGAATGCATCATCAGTATGTCATCACTTATTATCTCATTGTATCGTAGTACTGTGAACTCTCAGAGAACTGATGACCATTCTACATGTATTAATCAGAAAGATCTCAAATTTTCGTTATTTTCTCAAACTGGATCTATTCAACAATTTCTATCAGTGTTCATTGCATAACAATAACTGGAAATCTAGATCATTAGAAGCTTCATATATATTGTTTTTAATGCTTTCAAATAGTTTGTTTCATTTGGATGAATGGATTATATTTATTGAAAGTAAAAAAACAATATAGGTAAAGTAATTATATTAGTATCAATAAAATCTGCATAATTCAGCATGAAAAAAAGGCATTTTTGTTTAAGAGAAATGCAAGAGTCACAGAGTTCATGCCAGACCTCTATTAAATATCCATCCAGGCTTGAGATGAATCTTAGCAGGCATTTCATCATTAGGTTACTATTTTTAAGCTATGAATAGATTACGGATCAACACTGTAATCACTATTTCATATAATATATTCTGTTAGTTCAAAATTATCAAGGAAATCTGTGTTAAATTCTACAAGAACATTGAGGATGGAAACGTTTTACATTGATAGCAAATACATGATAAGAACAGTGTTTCAGTTTAAAACTTGTAACAACCCTTACAATGAAGGTGACCTGTCAGTCATTGGGATGACACTTGACTTACAATGAAGGTGACCTGTCAGTCATTGGGATGACACTTTACTGAATTTGGTCTGTTAGTTCAGAGACAGCCGACTCTAGTTGCAAATACAAGCTTGCTGTCTCCTTCCTCTATATACAAGCAAAAACATATGATATGAAAAACAGAGGAAAAGCATAAAGAAATCAATGAATGAAACCATTTTTGTCCAGAATTTATGAATGATAATGTTATAAAGTGAATTCTTTGAATAAAAAATTGTGCCACTTGAGTGAAATACTACTACTACTAATAATAAAAAAACTAGTGATCTATGTTGCATGGTATCTTTTTAAGAACTAAGTTTGAATGATAAATCTGCATTATAAAGGTCACCTCTGTCCAAGGGCCAGTTTGGCCTTTTTCCATGGGTTGTTGCTGTTAGCAGCTGTGACTGTCTAAGAGAAACTTGATAAGATAAGAACATGATAAGAGATGACATAGAAACACTGTTCTTATCATGTATTTCCTATCATGTAAAAAGTTTTCTTCCTCGATGTTCTTGTAGAATTTAACACAGATTTCCTTGATAATTTTGAACTAACAGAATATATTATATGAAATAGTGATTACAGTGTTGATCCATAATCTATTCATCGCTTAAGAATAGCTAATAATGAAATGACTGCGAACATTCATGGATATTTAATGGAGGTCTGGCATGAACTCTGTGACTCTTGCATTTCTCTTGGACAGTCACAGCTGCTAACAGCATGTACATATTTGATTATAAGACCATCCCTCACTTTTACAAAGCTTTGGCAAATATTTTATTTTGGATATATTTGTATGACAGCAAGGCCACCTTTTCTTTTTAACAAATGTATTGGACTGGCCCCTTAGTCTTGTCACGGGATGAAATGCTGTATATTGGTACAGATAGTGGGTTATTGGTTCAACTTAGGGAAATAATGTTGTTTCACCCAATATCAGAGACATTTTCAGTCATTTGGCCATGTTTGTCTAATGTCTTAAATTTTTTTAATGTTTATGGAAAATAATAGTTCTCTGCAGACTTCTCTTATGTTCTGCAGGTAATGTCCATTTATCACTACCAATTTTATGCAGATCTGTTTCAAGCTGTTTGAATATAACTTGTTTATTGATTATAAATTAAAAAAATTTGAAGACATATTTGGAATTCATGACACACTGCTATATCCAGGGGCTCAGACTTAAGTAACAGAACAAGGCAAACCCAACAAGCATTAAAGTTTCCAAAATATAAATATATTCAAATAAAATCTAATATCAAACAAAGTGAAAGAATTAAAATAACTTACACTGTAAATATAAACCTAATAAACCTGATAATGTACTATCAATTTCTCACTAATCCAGAAACTGTTCTAAAGTAGTCAGAATGCAAATTGTATATTGCTTATGTGTTACCATGATAACACTGAATTTAACAGACTTATTAATCCAAATGTTTTTACTTCAGTGTAATCTTCTGTATGAAGAATATCCCTGAAGTACTTGAAAGTTTCACATAATCTGATGAAATTAATTAGATATTCAAATCCTTGAATATATTCACTTAATCTACAAAGTGCTAAATGTTTAAATCAAAGTTTATCTGCACTGCTATATCTGACAACATGTAAATCACAAATTCCTTTCTGACTCTTACCAACGCTGTATAGCTGAAAGAACAAGCATGGTGCAGGTATGTTCATCATATAGTGTCCTTTTGCATTTAAAAAATAAACAGATCCGATTTACTTGAACTTCTCAGCAATTAAATCTTATTACTTCAACATAATTCAAACTGTCGTAAACTAAAACAGTCCTGTTCTCACCTTATGATCTCAGAGAGCCAATCAGATTCTAGATTGCATGTGTTAGGGCAATAACACTTTAAATTCCCACACTTGTTTATGCAACCCACATTCATACTTTTGTGTCATTTTTGACCTGCTTAGTTGTTGATTTCTCCTTAGATTGGCCTTGTCATAAATGGAGCTCTTATTGTGGAATATTCATGTACTTTTATGACAGTACTAAGCATTGAATGAAAGGGTATAAAATATAAATTCATAGTCTCAAATGACTTAAATAGAAATTATTATTTCAAAAGATGATACATAATTTTGTAACATGCATTTAAATGGCAGCATAGGGGATACACATTAAAGTGGGTATCACACAGTTCTGTTAATTTTCATCTTTAGACAGTTTTTGTAATTGGAAAATATGATAAGAGTTGTTCCCCATATTCACCACTTCATTCTGAACTAATTTGCTTGCAAATAAATTCAGAAGAGTTTTGGATGATAAAATTTAATTAAAATACATTGTCTTTTTTTTAAACAGTTTTTTTAATTATATTCCAAATTAATGGAAAATTTAGGTATAACTCTTTTTCTGGAAAAGGGTTAGTAACTCTTGGTCACTAATAAAAAAAAACCTGTTCTGTGAGTACACCTTACATAAGTGAAAACTGGGATAAAAGTTTAGGAAGTATATACAAAAATCCTGACCTCACATTTTGTTAGAATGCGAGTAGATATATTTTGTTTGTCTACGCTATGTATATTTGTCAGTACATGGAGCAATTCTGTAGAATATTGACCCAAGAGATGACAGACATTAATTTCTTATGCATATAAATCTGATTGGAAGGCAAACTATTGGGTTTTCAATCTCTTTTCAGCTGGAGTTCAAGTTTGCAGACTGTGTCACAGATCTGCAGCTTGTCGGAGCCCAGTTTATTGATGACAATGGGAAAGCATTTGCAGTTACAGGGTATGACAGTCCAGATCTTATATTCTATTCTCATAGTTAGGTGTTTTCCGTTAGTGTCAGCTGTAAGCAGTGTTTATGAAGCATAATAAATGTGTTATTCATCTTGTTTCAGCTCCATTCGTGTGTTTCCTGCCTTATGTTGTAACATTATGTCATAAATGCCCATGCTGGAGAATGATGTAGTTTATTTGCATGAGACTATTTAGAGTATATTTTGGAAGAACATATACAAATTTTGTCCATACCAATTTTTAAAATTTTTCCTTTTGCTATTTTTAATTCCTTAATGGCAATGACATTAAGAAATATTCTAGTCACAGATTATTTTTTAGTTTGATTAATATCAGATCATAGAGGGCAAATCTTTGTCAAACAGAGGTCTTGGAAATGCTTAATCACGTGTATTTGGATTCAATATTTTTACCTGGGATGCAGAAAATCACTTATACAGGAGTCGTCCATATGCACAAATTTGCCAGACAGCAAATTCAAGGACTTGTCAGTCCTGCTTCAGCCATCTGCTGAGTGGGAAAATGTGCTGAAGAAATGATCATTTTAGCTGTGCTGATATTTACAAGGAGAAAATTCAGTAGCTGAAAGACCCCCAGATGTACATGTTATCATTGCAAGAGTACATCTGATGAACATTACCCAATAGCTTGATGGCAAGTTCAAAGACTTGACTAGCTGCAGAATGGTGGGAAAATGTACTGATATTTACAATGACTGAATTCAGAGGCAGAAAGACCCGGTGATGTACTTTTGTGTAAGAGTACATCAAATGAACAACTTTACCTTTCATTATTGTGTTCGTTTCCAAGGGTAGCCGAATAAGCAGTGCATGTGACTTCGAAATTAAGACATGTTGAGAGTTAGACAAAATGTTGTGTACAAATTTGGATACGTATTTTGGGGCAAATTGGCAAAGATTGTAATGGGATTAAACAGAGTGAAGTTGCTAAAACTGATATTTCACATGGATTGCTATGTGTGATGCTTAGCTTAGTGCATGGAGTAAGAAGTTTCATTGGCCTGATATAATTTACTCTCACTCTAATGGACAAAACAAGAGCTTCATGTCAGTGGTGTAAAGTAGTGCAAAAACTTAAACTCAGTGGCAACCACTGGTTATGCTCATCTGGAAATTTAGCCACTTTAGGTATGCCCAATATGCTTCTGGTAGAGGACTGCAACTTATGCTGGTGGGACTCCTGTTTTTTCTAAAATGGGAGTCCTGGACTCTTAGTTTTAAAATCCTAATGAGACCTCTAGTCAAACTTATACCTATTTGAACCATTAAATGGGAAAGCATTCCTTAAGACAGCATGATATCATTGCAGAAAAGTGACAGTATATGAAATTTTTTATTACATAATACCATTGTTGTGTGATGCATTAAGATAATTTTATCTTTCTTTGGTAGTATTCATGTTGTTTGTTTGAAATAAATTGCATTATATTCTTGAAAGTTTATTCTTTTAAAAATGTACAAAATCTTATATTGCAAATGTTTTCCATTTAGATGTTGATTTGTATTATTGTAATATTGACAAAACACTGTGCAAATAGACTAATTTTAACCAGGTTCATGTGGCAAAGTACTGAAAACAAAACCAAGTAGATATGTTGACATGTATATTTAGATTGGAAGAAAAGTACAAAACTTGAAGTTATATGGAAATATTTTTATTCCTTACTATGACTTGTGCCTTTACACCATCTTTTGTCATTTTTTAAGTCACTTCTTATGTCTGTTGCAAAAGATCTCTCAGTGGTCAGGTGTATTAAAAAATGGACATGTGTCAAATAATTTGTGGTGTGGAGGTATAAAAAAATGTTTTAGGTATATTACTGTTTTAGGTATATCACTGTACAAGCCAATTTTATTTTCTTCTTTTACATTATGATGCGAAAATCAGCATATGTTTATTGCCTCCCTTCCTGGGAATTATTGTAGAGATTTTAATATTGTACAATTTTATATTATCAGATTTTAAAATTGGTAATATTATTGCACATTTTTCTTTTGTTATCTTAATAAACAAATAGTTCATTCATTACGTGCACCATAGATAGGTTAGTACAATTTTAAATTTTGCAATACTTTTGTATTTATATTTTGTCAGTTTTCTATGAATAAAAAATAAAATTACAAAATGAAAGTTTCATTATTATGGGTTAAGAAATTGTCATGACGTATACAGCAGTAGGTAAATGCAGGTGTAAAATACAACGTACTGTATTTTACCTTTTGCTGTATATGTATCTGCAGGTGTAAAATACTTTAAAGCAGTTTTTGAGTTTGTGTTTCTGAAACACCTTACACTTTATGGTGGTTCTGTTATATATACAATGTGACCCCACTGTAACATGCTCCATTGTAACATGAATTTGGATATAGTATGATTGGGCTTGGATCCTGAAATGTTATGTATTTTTTGTACAAGAAAATTATTTTTTCGAAATATGAGAAATATGCATGAAAAGTTTTTATTATCGTTTTGGGGAAGAGATCATGTATTAATTCAAATTTAACACAATCTTATTTGACTCCTGAAAATTTTATATATTTATTTATTCATGAATAAATAATTTTATTTGTTAAAAATACAAAACCTAATGAGTAAAAAGTTAATTATCATTTTGGGAAAGAGATCATATGTGAATTCATATTTAACATGATTGTAGTGTGGCCCAGGAGATCTAACAATGGTTTCACCAATTTTATGAAGACTTGGAAAGTTTTGTGCCAAAACAAGCTTTGCTTAGTTTTGAAAGGAAGCCAACAGATTCAAAAGCTGATTAGTGTTAATCTTATTATTACTGAACTATGAATAATAATGACAACAAGTGTTCCCCAGTTTTCTTCCATGTATTGTGTACAACTTTTGCTGAAATGAAAGGAAACAGTCTCACCCGAATTTATAAATCAGATAATTTCAGTAATTGCTAATCACCAAAGCGCTAAAGGTTGTTTAAGTTATGGAACAATGATTTATATTTTAAAAAAGCAACCAACGCAAACCATAACAAAGATTGTGTTAAACATCAGATAATAGAAATTATTAAATCTGATCCAGAGCTCTTCATTAGCACAATTATTTAGGTATAGAATGATATTGGATGTACCAATTACATACTCTACATCCAGTAGGGATCAGCATCTTTGTCTAAATGGGAGTTAGGGATTTTTAAGTTAACCTTTCTATTCTCTGGCTTCAAATCATGTACACTGGAAACTGGCCTGTTGGTTTCAACACTGATTGGAACAATACCATTGAAGTTATAGGGGTGGAGGGATTCACTAATATAATCAAACATTCTGCTCCCTGCACTTTGCTAAAAAAACAATTATTTAATTTATTTTTTAAATCTGTTTTTTCAGAGAATGACTCATTATTTGTAAAGAACTTGCTCTGAACTCACAAATTTGAATGATTTACTCCCAAATTGGGTTCAGATAATTTATTTGTGTGGGTTACACAACAGAGTTAGAAGTTGACCTCAAAAACCTAAAAAACACCTACCAAAATTTAATTTTGACTGTAGAAACCTAAAAAACACCTACCAAAATTTAATTTTGACTGTAGAAACCTAAAAAACACCTACCAAAATTTAATTTTGACTGTAGAAACCTAAAATGAGTCCATAAAACTAATGGAAACCTAAATTTAAGAAAGATCTAAACATATTTTAAAAATGGTAACTGGTTCTATCCCAATCCCATAAAAATGCTTTTCTAGATGTCATTTTTCATTAGGCTAGCCTAGCAGTCGAGAAAGCATGCAAATTTCTTGGCACTTACAGGTATTTGTTTTTTTAAAATTATTTTTAATGTTGACTTTATCTTTATTTTCATTTACTTAGAAGCAAAATAAAAGCATACTTTATCAGATTTTTATTAAATGTTATGCTTACAATGGTTTGTGTTTTGGACCACACAAATTTTAAAAACCTTGAAATTTTAAAATTGAATTTCACTTCTAACCGTGACACAGACCTGTTGAATTCTCATGAAAAGAACATTACGAGGTCAATACCTTTGACATTCTGTGTGAGGTTTCAGCCATGTGTTTTTGAAGCCTAAAAACAGGTTTCATTTAGAAACTCGCAATGTCTGAATTATATGTTTTATTATTGGCTAGAAATCATACTGATTGGACATGTCCAGCAAATATGAATGTTGTTGAAAAAACACCCATTTTATACATTTGTGTGGGAGTATTAGCAAGAAATTAAGTGTCAGGATTCGAATGGACCGTGCAAATAGTTTTATTATAGAAATGATGTTCCTTTATGCACATTTTTGATGGAATTATTATGGGTAAAAACAGATTCGACTGGTGAGCACGCTTACTCAGCTACTTATGCATATGTTGCAGATTTTGTATGCATACAAATAAATAATAAATATGTAATAACTATTTCAAGTACTTTTTGTATAATGTGGAACAAGCTGATAGCTATGTCAATGAGTCCATAGTATTGCTCCCACTTGTATCCCCCTAACTTTGTTTGTGTGTGTGTTTTCTGGATTTATAATGTAGCTTTAAGAATTTTTCAGCCATATCACTACAATGTCTGCAGTGTGGCAGCTTATAGCGATATTTTGCACTGGGGCATCATGCGACAGACATGTAGCACGATGTCCCACCCTTCACATTATCCTGACACCTTGCTGACCAGTCCTAACACTATCCCCTTAATGCAGAGTGCCAAGCGAGGCAGCTGTAGGTACCGTTTTTATAAGTCTTTAGTATCACTCAGCTGGAGTTAGAACCCATAACCTCCTGAGGCAGACACTCTAACCTCTAGGTCACCGGAGCAATCCTTGGGGGTGGGGGTGAAATGCATTATTCTTTTTGTCTAATCAATCTGGTATGTTATAACATGGTTCATTATATAGCATGGTCCCTCATTTTTGGACCCCAACAATCATGTTATAGCGAGGTCACAAAATCTATCTATCTATCTATCTATCTATCTATATATATATATATATATATATATATATATATATATATATATATATATATATATATATATATATATACCCAATATCAATAGAAGTGACCAAATTCAGTAAATGAATTTAATACATTCATATATATAATCTTTGATAGACGGTTAATTCAATGTTTCTTTTAACAGAAGTTTCATTTTTGAATTAGCAATATCAGTTGCCTTAAAATGAAAATCTTGTATATTACGGAAGTGATGGATAAATTGAGTTACGTCAAATCGATTTTTGTTCGTGTGTTTTGATATCTGATGATGGGTTTGTCCACCATATTTCTTTTACAGATTAACAGATAAATAGCATTAGATGTTGTAGTTAATATCATGTTGCATCTTAAATATTTCTTTGGTATTACTGCAACTGAAAAAAGTATTTTCATTAATGAAAGAACAGTGCAAAAATCTATTATATTTATTTGATGAACCATGAATTTTAAATTTTTTTTAGTCTCAACTGATTTAGTATTGAAATATGCTAAAATTATGAAATCTGAACTCAAAATCAACATGTCTTACTATCTGGTTGTATATTTCCTACTTATTTGACATTTCAACTTCACCTCTTATTATAATCACCTATTATTGTTATTATTATTATTATTATTGCTTATGTAAGTATGTTAAGTTCTTCCATCCAGCTTTATTTCATCACTGTGTTCCTTATGGAATATGCACACACTTACAAGGCTACATAGGTAATAGTTACCTATCCCTTCTCTAATTACATTTGTTCTTTTACTACTGCTTCTATCATAATATACTTTTTGCAGTTATAAATCTTTCTTGTATATGCTGCCAAAGATAAGGCTTTTCTGTCCTATTCCAAACAGTGCTGTCACTCCATAGATATAGAATGATGTGTTCAAAATTATCCTTCAAAACAAATCATGCAACAAAAGTTCTGTCCAGCAAATGAACTAAATTCATTCCTTGTCACATATTTAATGCATATTAATTTCAGTTACAACTCAGTCACATGCCATTGCTTGTATATCCAGTCTTGGTACTTTTCTAAATCTTATTCTTGTAAATATTTAGTCTGCATACTGAGAGACAGTTTCTTTATAGCCATAATGTTTTAACTTTGTGCCTAGGTGATGTTTGCAGCATATAAATATTTAATTTGAATACTGAGAGACAGTGTCTTTACAGCCATAATGTTCATAGGTTACTGCATTTGTATGGGAAAATATGAACGAGTTTTCTGGATGGATTACTGCACGACCTTGGGAGTGCAGTATATCCCATCCAACAAAAGGAGTTCATATTTTCCCATACAAATGCAGTAACCTTTTTATTATATGCTCATTTTCTTATTCTACCTATGGCTTAATTATATAAACAAAATACACTACACAAAACAAAGTAAATGAATGTATGCTATATTCCAAACACAAGCGCATATTCATCATTACACAGCAACATTATTAATGCACACATAACTATGCCCAGATTTTTTTGAACTTGTCGCATGCTAGACATAAGTTTTGAAAGAAAATGGCGTTTTTGTCTACTTAAAATTGAAATTTGGAGTCATATTGTGTATGAATGTGCATTGCAACAAGTTTTCCATTTGATCTGAAATGAATAGATTTTGGTAATTTTGTAAGTTTTATGAAATTTCATGATTATGGACTGGATTCATCTGTGCAAATTGTACAAGAAATATATTGGATTGAAGCAACTGGGAGAAGCATGTTTACATCTGCAAATGTGTTTGTTCTGTCATTGACTATTTGAAATCATAATGTGGGAAAAATATGAAGTGTTTCAATTGCAATTATCAAAAACACGCTATTGAATTTAATGTTTATTTCATTTAGAGTGCAGTAAGGAGGATGTGTCTGCACTTGGAATATAGTTGAAATTACAGTACAATTTTGAAATGTGTTATCAAGCTTGAGAACTCGTGACATGGCTCATGTAATTCAGATTTGCAGAACTAAGAAAGTACACTTTGAGGAAATTCAGAATGTAAAACTAAGTATATTTTTTCCATTCTTATTACCAGCCAAAGGAGACAATTTATGCCTTTATAACTTGAAAGTTATTTGTAGGTACCAAGCAATTTTATTAAATCTGGGGTCTATTGCCAAAATCCGAAACATTGTATCAAAAAAGTTAACATGGAATGTAGCAAGGCAGCTGGTATGTGGCAGTCCATGAAACATCTGCTTTGGTTCATTCACAAATAAATTTAATTAACCAAAACGTAAAGCATCTGCTACACGAGAAAACATGATTTGTTTACAAAGTAGTTCCTAATACACTATTGGGCATACGTGTTCAGCACTTTAGTGCAATATGAAGAAAAGCAATATGGTAAAATGACTGATAATGTAAAGTTAATGGAGAAACAAATGAGCATATAATAATCTAACTTTGCCTAGGTGATGTTTTCAGCATGTAAATATTTAATTTGAAAACTGAGAGAGAGTTTCTTTACAGCCATAATGTTCTAACTTTGTGCCTAGGTGACATCTGCGGCATGTAAATATTTAATTTGCATACTGAGAGAGAGTTTCTTTACAGCCATAATGTTCAAAATTTGTGCCTTGGTGATGTTTGCAGCATGTAAATATTTAATTTGAAAACTGAGAGAGAGTTTCTTTACAGCCATAATGTTCTAACTTTGTGCCTAGGTGACATCTGCGGGATGTAAATATTTAATTTGCATACTGAGAGAGAGTTTCTTTACGGCCATAATGTTCTAAATTTGTGCCTTGGTGATGTTTGCAGCATGTAAATATTTAATTTGAATACTGAGAGACAATTTCTTTACAGCCATAATATTCTAACTTTGTGCCCAGGTGACATTTGCAGCATGTTCAGTAATTGTTTTGTTTCATGATCAGTGTAAATGTTTTTGTGTGTGTGTTTGTGTGATTTAGGTTTTTAACATAGATTTAACAATTTTTCAGTCATATCGCTACAATGTCTGCAGTGTGAGAGTTTATAGTGATGTCTACCACTGGGGTGTCATGCCACAGACATGTAGCATGATGTCCCACCCAGTCACATTATCCTGACACAAACCTCTCAATGCTGAGTGTCTAGTGAGGTAGCTGTTAGTACCATTTTTTAAAATTCTTCGGTATGACTTGGTGGGGGCTTGAACCCACCAATCCCACATCAGAGCTGGATGCTCTAACCACTAGGCCACAGGAGCGGTTGTGTAAATGTTAGAAGAGCTATACATTGACTGTAATGCTTTTTAAGTCAGGCTACTAAAGAAATTCATGTCATTTATATTGTGGTGTCACAGTTATGACTTCTATGTCCTTTTCAAAGTTTGATGGTCACACTTTGAAATAAATTTTCAAAATTTTATTTTTATCTCCATTATTGTAACCTATCTGATGCACTGATTAAGACTTTGTTCAAAAGTGTGCTTTTCTGTAGCAGCAGGGGGGGGGCGAATCCGACATTTTGTCCAATCGTTATTTTGCTTAATTATTACTTCTGCACTCAGCGGATCCGGTGTAGTCAGCGCTGGTAAAAAAAAAACGACGTCGGTCCATCCTACACGATGGTGACGTCATTTGGTTTAATGCGCGCCGATCCCAGTTTTGTCAGCGTCCGGTGAACACAGCGACGACCGCGTCGATGTCATTTCCCCCCCTGCTGCTAAGTGGTTATTTACAATGATCTAACAAACAGAGTGATCACTAACTCCTCCTCTTGTAGATCAATTAGGTTATTTGACTGATCGGTAAGTCTAAAATTAATTCTCGTTAAAAACCGATTATGGCATCGCATATAGACCGGATTATAAACCCGATGGGACCCCAGACTGGAATGAGGTTACAATACCAACTGGGTCATACCAAGTAGAACAAATCAATAAAGAATTCCAACGCAGGATAAAATCGATCACAGGAAAAGAATCAAAAATCGCTCTTACGGTTCATGAACCGACGTTATCGTCGACGATTGAAATAAGCACACCGGGGTTTAATCGGGCTCTCAACGATTAAGAATCCGGGAGGGGCTGTTGGCGAAAATGAATAAAGGATATACCCCTGTTGAGCTTGATTTGATTGATTGGTATCTACCTGGTAACTCCCTTCGATAACATCGCACACTAGATTGATTGCTATCACCGATGCGATATTTACGTTGTATGGAGCAATATGCCTACCACCATCTCCGTTATCGTGTCTGAGAATAGTTGATGGACAGAGAAAATCATTAAGAGACTTTCTTAGTTCTGGCGCGTTGTATCCTGGAAACTTGAAATCGGGTAAATCGGCTTCTGTGATATTATACTCGGTTAGGAATTTTTGTTTATTATCATCGCTGTTATCGGATATCATTTTAACGAATCGTTCATTGATATATTCCATGTCTGATATAAGTTGATTTAACACCTCAACGTGTTTTCGTGCTTTTGTTTTCCGTAGTTGTTCTAGTTGCAATTGGTAATAATGATTAATCTCGATAAAAGCATTAGTGATATCATTTAAAATAACTGTTAATATGTCGATCGATTCAGGGGTTTTTTCATACCGAAAAAACCACTGCATGATATTCCTGTTTTGAAATAAAAACCAACTGGATAATAACGTGTCTTTTATAATAGACAAATTATCTCGATAACTGGGAATAATTTCATGATACGATTGCACATTTGTGTGCAAATACGCGGGGATTCCATTAGGTGGATTCTCGGGCCAACCTAGTATGGTTCTTATTGAACTGTTATAAATATCAACCATATACCCCGGTGTGCTTATTTCAATCGTCGACGATAACGTCGGTTCATGAACCGTAAGAGCGATTTTTGATTCTTTTCCTGTGATCGATTTTATCCTGCGTTGGAATTCTTTATTGATTTGTTCTACTTGGTATGACCCAGTTGGTATTGTAACCTCATTCCAGTCTGGGGTCCCATCGGGTTTATTTGTCCATGCAAAAACCAGCGAGTTATTAGGTTGTTGTCCGTTAAATGCTTCCGCTCGGATATTAGGCCAACTGTGATATATTCGCAATTTTGCCAGCGCTATTTCAATCACTGGAATCGGAGAGGGGAAGTTTACACTGAATTCTGGCTTCGTTGATGTTATCGATATCATATTTGTTTGTACCGGAGTGGTGTTCTCCGCGATCCGTTGGAGTAATTGCAACCCTTCGGGGTTCAGCGACATTATTATTATTTGTCGTTTCTAGTGTTTAATATTAACAACCTGCTTGTTTTCAGGAGAATGTTTTAAGCCCATTGAAGTTGTTTCAGCGACGTGGTTTCCAGCTTCCAGTTGAAAATCCTCGATTTTTGACATCGCGGAGTCATACAACTGGACCATCGTGGAGAATTCAGCATCGGATATAAACGAATTATCTATCGCCAACGAGATCAACCCGGATAATTTCGAGTACGCGTCGGATACTATTTGATGTTTTACTGTATACTCGCTGAGTTTTTTCTGAGCACACGATGATATCTTTCTAGTGATTGCGTTGGCGACTCCAGCAATTGTTGTCGCCGCGGAGATAGCGATTGGAACAGCGATCGGGGCTATCATGGTCACCGTGGATAAAATAACACCGGTACCGGCTACTATACCTGACACCGAGTACACGACCGCGTCGATGGTGGTTATTTTACGACGGTATTTTTTTATTTTTGCGCGGTATTGTTCGGAAAGCGTTTTTAAGCTCGCGGAGAATTCTTTTGCGGTATCGAATCGATATTGATGTGACGTCGGTGATACCTCTGATTCAATTACCCTGGTGGGCATTTTATTTTAAAAGAGCTAGTGTTTTCAATTACTCACTTAGATCCGCTACAAATTCCACATACCATGTAATGTTTGCCCTAAATAGACTGCTATCAACGGCTTCAATTGTAAATTGTTCAACTGTGTCCTTGTCTATAATTGTTGATATTGTATTGTTAAACCCAGATGAACTCGACGATGATATATTAAACTGCATCGCTGAAATCAATGTCAATCGATAAATACCCTTAACAGTTGCAGTGATATTTACTGTATTATTCGTAGGAGTCCAATCGAATGATTCATGATGAATCGTGTATACTGTGTTGATGGTGTTTTCATGAGGGATTTTTATTTTTGTCATTTCCGGTAGTCTGTCTTTAATCGCTGTAACATCAGTTTTGATTGTTCCTATTTCCTGTGTATGCGCGTCTATACTTTTTTTGTTCGCTGTAACATCTGTTTTGATTGTTACTATTTCCCCTGTATGCGCGTCTACATTATTTGTGATCGATGAAACACTAACGAAGATTGTTTCTATTATCCGTCCATGCGCGTCTATATTCCCTTTGTTCGCTGAAACATCAATTTTGATTGTTCTTATTTCCCCTCTATACGCGTCTACACTCCTTTTGTTCGTTTCAACATCATTTTTGATTGTTTCTATTTCCTGTCCATACGCAGTGATATCATTTATAGTTATTGTAATTTCTTCCGGTCTGGTATTTTTTTTACCAAAGAATTTATCAATGGTGTTATCAGCCCTGTTAAAATTTTTTCGCAACGTGTAAAATTGGCCCGACAGCGTTGTAAACTCCGAAATAATACTTTTTATCCCCACAAGATTCGGTTCGGTTACCGTCGGGGTTCCAAAAAAACTAGCAGTAGTGAGTTGTATATCGGTGACAGACTTTTGTATCCCCTCGAACTGATTTGCTTGCGCGTTAAGTCTATCATACAAACTTTTTAACGAATCCGACATGGTTATATAATTGTCGCCAAGTGTACTTATTTTTCCATTTATCGTCAAGATGGATTCACCTGATTTAAGTCGTCCGTCATCGGTATACAACGCTATGGCGTTTTCAGCGGCATCATTATTTCGTATTAAAACGTCATTCAGCGACACATTACTGGATTTCAGTTTACCCTGGCGGTCTTGAAATACAACTATTTCGCCCGGGTCAACACTGGTTAAATTTAACGTATCAGCGATTTCATCCTCAATTAGTTTTTTTATGTCATCGGTGGCGAGAGTTTCCGTGGGTTTTTTCAGCGCCGAAACCGGTCGTCCCCAGATATCAATCATTATTATTGTAAAAAAAAACAGTGTTTTTAATTAACCCGCCGTGCCTCTACGACCCCACTAGCGTATTCGTTTACAACCACATGAGGTGGTTTCCGCGATGATGAAATCGCCGCGAGTACGTTCAATACCTCACGGCCGCATATCGGTGGGTCGCTTAATTGTTGTGTTGGCAGCGTGGAATAAAAAACCGGGGCTGAACACGCCCGGATATACCGCATGAACTCGTTTGGCGGGGCTAACCCGTATGAATCAAAATAGACGATCGCACGCGGATCAATTGCGTATGCAACCCAATGAGTTCCCGCTCCGGAGGATTTATCGAGGTTAATTATACCGGTTTCAATATTCCTTGGTTTTGTCGGTAATTGATCCCTCATGAAAACACCTCTGAAGTTTTTTATCGCTAACGCGTTTGCGGCATCTATTAAATCAAAATTAGACATAGGAGTCATTAAACGGTTCCCGGTAGTCTTAGACCCTTCCCCGAGTACCATGAATACGGGGTTCCCGGTAGTCTTAGACCCTTTCCGGCTACGGGTCGTTTTTTTTATAGCCTTTCCCGGTTGCTTTCTTCAATGCCATTCCCGCTGCGGTACCAACGGCCCCCAACGCCGCCGCCTTCGCCACTGCTGGAGCCGCCGCGGCAATCAACGCTGGAATCGCAGCTAACAACGGAAATATCCCGCCGGTCTTTTCCATGTTTTTAATCGCTGCGGCCGAAAAATCTATTTGAACACCCTTTTTATTCTTCATCGCATCATTGAAATGTTTTATTTGACGCGCCGTCAACGATATCTTATGATTACCACCTGCCATCTGTGACGGCTTTAACGTTATTGTGGTTCCACATTGTTTAGCCGACTTTGATCGTAATTTCTTGACTTGACCATCGGTCAACTCTACGCCGACAACATTATACGACATTTTTATTGTAAACGCGTTTATGTTTTCAATTACATGTTTTCCACTGGTGCATCAACGATTCTCATTCGTCCACCAACGCCTTCCAACAGCATTGATTTATCGCTGAGAATGACAGCAACCGCTCTATAATCGGCAATAACGCCGCGAGTTACATTAGCTCGGAAGTGTATATCAACGACGGATTGTCTTGTTAAATCAAGATGTTCCAGCGAAAAGTAATAGATCGGATATAGTTCTTTGAAATCATGTTGTGATATTTGCAAACCAGTGTCGACGTTTTGATCACGACTCATATACGACAGCAACCGATGGTACACGCGTGCAATATGGTTTTGACCGTAATTAAGTTGTATATCCTCAGATGGTTCCTGCTGGCCGTTTATTCTCAGCGAGACGTCAGTAACGCCTAATCGATCAAATATCATATGGCTGGATAGTTGATTATCAACTCTCGTCATATCCTGCAACGCAACAAATATATGACGCGGAGCCGAAATGCCTTGTTGTGATGCCAGGTTCCATGTGAATATACCATTGATATTTGATTGCTTAGTATCTGTTGTTGTTGTTAGCCAACTTAGTAATGATTTTCCTCCCTGCTCCATAAAGGATAGCAATCGTGCCTCTGTGATAATGGATGGAGTCATTACTGGCATCCACAATAATATTTTAGTTAAAACGACTTTACCAGAGTCATTATTTGGATTCGCAAGATCCGCTGGAATTCTCCAAATTGCATTTCTATCATCACCTTTTCGCACAAGCACCACGGTATGCTTTGCTCCGTAGATAACTTTTCGCACGTTCCTACAAAATCCAAATATATGATGCAGTGGAATCGCGCATGAGAAAGATCTACGCGGCCCTGTTAACATTGATATGCGCGTTGCAGCTCAGATGTTAAAATTAGGATCGCTGTTTTTAATCATATTCTCAACATCAGCATCAGCGTTATTAGCATTATTTCTTGGTCGTCTTACCACAAATTGCGAGTTTCCAGCAGTGTTTCTAGTATCCTTTGCAAACATCATAGATGGACCCGCTGATCTTGTATAATCGTCGGAATATCTTGCTAGCCCGATTATTGTTGTAGCAACATCAACATCGCGTTCTATAGACTCGATCTCTCGCCCGTCAATGAGATATTTTGCGCTCTCAAATAGCGCCATTACGCCGTTATTGACTAAGCCAACTTTGGTACCATCTGGATACGGTGCTGGTACAGCAGGAGTATCGGCCTCTGTTACAAGTTCTCCTTCGATTTCAATAAACGCTTCACACGGTAAAAAATATTTACTGGTATCATGGACTTGAAGTTCAATTCGCGATCGTATGTTGGGTTGTACTGCATGATAGGAATAAAATTGATAATTACGGACAGAATCATCCTTGTGCACTGGTGCGTCCATATCAAACGCCGGGTCAGCTGTTCGTTTAAACATTTTATTTAATAATACGCTGATGCATCTAAATCATCGTCGTCGTTTTAAACCACTTCCCGCTATTATGTTTGCGATGTCATCTTGATTATTGTTTACCAGCGACGCTAGTTTTTCTTCCACGGCGTTATTTATTACTTTACTGACATTTGCAGGCATCACTGTCGTTGATGGCATCACCGGTGGTTTCTGTTTTTTTCTTCGTGAAAATCCTTTGGATTTTACCAACGATATTAGTTTGTCCTTTGCTGCAGAAAACGCCCTTCCGGCAACATCTCCAATAGCACTAATACCCTTATCACGAATAACATCAATAGCCTTCATTCCTAATTGTTTGGCTAACGGCGCTACTTTTGGAGCCATTCTTGTAAATAACCCCGCAATGGTGCTACCGAGACCGTCTCCGTACCACGCGCGGTATACGGGCAATCGTGAGTTTACCACGTAGACGCTGACTGGTTTATCATGGTTGTAGTGTATAATCATCTTTATTATAAAAAACACCAGTGTTTTCCAATTAGTGATTGATCACCAGTGATTGATCACCAGTGATTGGTCAATCGCTGTAATGACCGTGGTCCACGAGTTCGTCTATGAGCGTTCGATATGCATTAATGTCCATGATACCACCGGCAAATAACCGCCTGCAAATATCAGCGGCCTCATTGATTATTTCCGGAGAGTTATTTCCGGCTCGTTTTCCTCCGATTAGTATTTCTAGCCGTGATATATCACTGAGAACACTACCAGGACAAGTAACGTCTTTACCAACAGAGTATCCTTTTCCGTGTTTTGGTCTTTCACTTTTTACTTTATTGTGGAATATTATATAATTATTATCACGCGGTGGTAATTCATTTTTATATTTACTTGCCAAATACACTATTCTTGTCCAGTCCTTTAACGACCTTATATTTTTCTCGTAGCCGCTATTGATATGCTCATCTCGTGTGTCCTTAGCAAAATTTGTAACAGTAAAATCAACTAATTCTTCGTAGCCGAGGTT
Organism: Sinohyriopsis cumingii; assembly: GCA_028554795.2. NCBI lineage: Eukaryota > Metazoa > Mollusca > Bivalvia > Unionida > Unionidae > Sinohyriopsis > Sinohyriopsis cumingii. Next base: position 53,650,629 of record CM068830.1, read on the forward strand.
TCTAATTGTGTCTATTGTGCTCTTTTTAAGCACATTACGGGGTATATTCCCCTCTTTCCGTATTTCTTCTGGTATTTCTTCCGGTATTTCCTCCGGTATTTCTTCTTCTGGTTCTCTTGCGGTGGCGCCTAGTTCTTCTTCATCGGCTATTGTAACATAAGGTTCTTGTGGGTCCGTTATAGCGAGTGGTGGCGGCCTCCGTGTTGTAGCGAATGCTATTTTCGCAGGGAGTGTTTCCAGAGACTTTTTTGTTTGCTCGGTCTGAGCCGCTATCTTTTCAAGCGCACCGAGGACGGGCACAGTTGCCGCCGTAACATCTTTGGTCGCTTTAGTTACCGGAGCAAAGAGCTGTTCGCTTCCAACAGCAAAATCAGTTTGTAGTTGTTGCCGCGTTTGAAGTTGTTTTCGGACCCTGTCTCGTAACGGTATGAACTTTTTAAGCGCTACTAGCCGCTCTCTGGCTAGCCGAGTAGTAAGTGATTCGCCTACCATTATTGCAATTGCTCCGTAATTTCTAATTTCCCGCCGAGTGTGGCGGGGATATGTCCCAGGGGCTCCAGGGAGTTTTCGTCTATAATCCTTCTAATGTTTTTAATTTTATTAGAGATTTCTCGACGTCGTTCAAAAGCCTGTCCGAGTTTTTTTCGTACTGTCTCAACGGCAGTAAATAGTCCAATAAATGCATTTACGTCATTGCCATACAAGTTTTCATTGATCGTATATTGTAATCGCTTTATAAAAGAATACTCGCGTGGCAGGGTATATCGACCTTTCTTTGATTGCTCGTTAATAATTTCATAATCGGACAATATTTTTTGGTTATCAAGCTTATCAGATAATTCAATTCCTTGATTTTTTAATTTTAAAATCTCGGTTAATATATTATTGATGTCTTCGATATTCATATTCTTATAAAACATCTTATTTCTAATATAAAAAAAAATATTTTACAAAATGAACCCCGCGTATCAATCCCGAGGTGTGTTAACATTCGATGAAACCGTAGGATAATTCGTTTTCTTCCGGAAGAGACAATTTATTGTAGCGTTCGCACTGTCACGGTGACCTTGTCACTCGCTGATTTCTGTTATATATGAAAATCGAATTCTATGACCCGTTTTTTTTGAGATCGCTGTTTGATATACTCGTTCTGCAACAAATTGTGTTGAGGCTCTACAAATATCGAAATATTTTCCTGCCTCATTCATCGACTGAAATATTTTTTCCTCGTGAGTTGTTGTATCAAATGACTTTACGCTTTTTGCTTTTTTTGAAAATTTACCAGTTTGGCCTTTTTTACTATTTTCACTCTGAGAGATAGCTTGCAGGTTTATAAGAGAATTATTTTGAGGACATCCATCAATATGATCAATAACGAGACCGTCCTCGATTAATCCGTTGAATGCTTCAAATACAATCCTGTGAACATAATACTTCTTCTTTCCGGCACCAAACATCAAGTATCCGTGATTATTTTTCCATCCAACCGGCTTCTTCAGTCTACAATTTCTAACAACGCCGTCGCGAGATGCCTCGTAATTAACGAGAACGGGATGCGGCTGAAATTCTTGGTTCATTTGTATAATAATACTACTTGTCTAATTCATTATTTGGTTTAATTATAAACCTTGCAATATAGTCCTGAGGAGTTTTGATGACGAAGTCTGCGGTGGGGTCAATGACGGCATTTTTTATTCGCTTGTCGTAATAGCGTTTTAACTCTCTGTATCGCTTTACGCCACAATTGATACACAACTGCGATTTTCCTCTTACACCAACGTGGCAAACCAAGCACGGTAGGGGGCCAAGAGAACCATTACGAACGCTTTGTAAATGATACCCGCAGAATTCACCTCTACATGATTTATTGCACGGGGTTATCGACCCAATCATCAACCATTTGCAGTGATTCATTATACTATATTCTTTCATTTAAATACTTGTTTTAATTATATGGAGGAGTTCGAGAGATTAGCAGCAATTAAGCCCTGGAAAAATATTAAGTTCAATCTCGATAGAGTCCTCAAGGACGCACCAAAAGCGTTAATAAACGATAGAACCCTGTTGAATAAAATACGCGACTGTATCAATGAATTCAAGCGTGATGGTGCATCTCATAGTTGGTCAACATTTCGAATTGATGGTATTGTTGATGCTACCATGAACGACAACCGCGCAGCAACGATAATATCACAACTTGACGGTAAAAGGTATTTCTTCAGAGTAAAATTCATTGTCCGGGTAGAATCAGGTAATTGGATCATACGTGATAAATTTGAACCGGTCCTCAGCGATAAGAAAACAGTCATTGTTAGCCGCGACTCCAAGCCGGGGTTGTTAACCGGAATTGACAGACCATACTATGAACGAGCGTATCCTGAAACAGCAGTTGTTTATGGAATATACCCGTTAAATAAGAAACCTGATATCGGAAAACTAGCGCCGATGAAACAGTCAACGGGGATAAATTGTGTAGCAGAACGAGTAATAGAGCATTTTACAAATGCGTGTCGAGGAAACAAATTGACTGATTTACGACGTAGCAAAATAAACCAATGGGAGAAGACAGTGCGCGAGCGAGGAGCAACCATCAGCGACATAGCGAAATTAGAAACGTCGCTGAGATTTCCAATAACCGTTACAACGATAACCGGTGAAGTGTTATACGAATCAAAGTATAAATCAAATGGAGCCCCAATCAAAATTATTGATCATAACGAACACGCGTGGACGCCCGCGGTCACAATATTTCCACGGGATAGAACAGTAAAGTATATCCCCGGGGAATTCCTGGGAGAGGATGGTTTTCTCGCGGAGAGGAAACTATTTGATGCTATTGCCTGCTTGTGTAAAAACGACCCTGTATCAGTGTGGTTACTTCGCAGCGCTGAAAACGACATGGATACCTTTGATCAGTTTGTAAGACCAAACGGTGAATTATATCGCACTGAAGCGTTTCACAACAAGATGAAAAAAACCGCCATGGAATTTGAAGAGCATGATGAACAACTGCTAACAAATTGTTTTACGATTCCATCGGTTGCGGCTCATGTTGCAGCAAGGAAAAATGCGTGGAGACCAACGCGCAAGGAATTTCTACCGGATGTACAATCCAGTTGTTTGGAATATTATCACGGTGGACTATGGAACACTGAATACAACCGCGACGCTATGATTTCCGTTGATATGGTTGCCTGTTATCCAGCGAGTTTTCTCGGGTATGGATCCGCCGCTGAGTATTTCAAACGATTTGGACACCCCAGACATGAAATGACTCGTGTTGCTATTAATGGACCACTGCCTGATTTTGATTTAACCGGATTCGCTCGCATAGTATCATTTGAATTCGCGGCAGGACTTCATCGCTGTTGTTATATTTGGATCGGTAGACACATGGCTGAAAAGAAGTGGCTGCCAATAGCGCTGCTACGGTATATGATTGATTGTAGCATGCTTGTATCGTTGATTGTCAGTGACGCGATTATATCATATCGGGCGCAGACTGAAGTCTGGTTACCAGAACCAGAGCGTCTAGATAGCATAATTGACGAGTCCAGAGCACACATTGATGCCGACGAGGAATATATCATCGAATGGTCCAAAAAGATATTCAACCAACGAAACCGCGAGGCAAAAGATCTCGGTAGAAGAATAATCGGTAAGTTCACACAAGGTGGAAAAAACTGCGACTACAAACGATATTGCTCACGGCTGATTATAGATGACGCAGAATATGATTTCGTAATCAAGGACGCAGTGGTAAAAAATAGATACGTGAACTGCAAAACAGCTTTCTTGTCCAATGGAACAAGGTTGGGTACAGTTGTTACTTACGCCGATGGAGACAGCCCCGCGTATCCACATTTGAGGGCGTCTATGCTGGGTTACGCCGCTATCAATTTATTCTCGATGATAAATAGATTTCCCGACACCGCGGTTAGAGTAGCCGTTGATTCATTTTATATAGACGTAAAGTACAAGGGAAACATAGCCGAGTTTACTAGTCCGGACGAGAATTGGGGTATATGGAGAATTAAAAACGAAATACGACGCGATTATTCCCCGTCAGCAAATGTCACCGTTGAAAACAATTACTTACGCGGTGATAATTTATCAGAATGGTCTAATGCACCACCGTGTTCTGATCCAATTTGTAGACACAAAACAGTTTATTTAAGCGGCTGTGGTGGGTCAGGAAAGACGACTCGGGCAATTGAATTATTTCGAACGCGGGCAAGTATAATCGTGCTTACACCGACCCATAGACTAGCGCGAGAGATAAAACAACGAAATGTTGACGCCGTTACTTATCACAGCTTTTTTCGATACAGCGGCGGTGAGTGGACTCCTGATCGAATGGGTGAAAAATTTATTCCTGAGGTTATCATCTGGGATGAGATATGTACTGTTTCGTTAGATGTTTTACAAATGTTTCTTGAGTGGTTGCTGCGCGCGAATACAGCGGTAATCATGTGTGGCGACCATGGCCAACCACCACCATTTGTCGGCGAGAGTCCACATGATTGGTTAAAGAATTTTGTGGACTATTATGAAGAAACCGATACTGATTACCGAGCACTTGATGAACAACTGCGCGAGGTTAAAAAATTAATCAGATTACAGCCGGATAGAGTTCAATGTGAAATAATCCGCGAGGTGATTCCGGAAACGCCGTTAAATGAATTCTGGGAAACATGGAGACCAAACGATTTGATTGTAGCGAGTAGAAAGATAGTCAGAGACACACTTCAGCGGAAGTTGTTTGCGTTGCATAAGGAAAAGTTTCCAACGCGCCCAGTGCCGTTATGTTATAGACCCGCGGACACACGGCGGCAGAACATTGAAGTTGAAATCCCGGGCCCGACAGCGTCAGGGACAAAAAAACAAATTCTTGTGCTGAATGATATTGTGCTCGTTGATATCAGCGTCGTCGAGGACGCGCTACGTGCTGATAAATCCCCGTGGACGCTAGGATACGCAACGACAATACATTCCTCGCAGGGATTAACCATCACGGACACAATTGTTTGGATAGTTGATAATCGCATCGAATGGTCAAATCTAGTCTATCTCGCAGTGTCCCGAGTACGGAGGATAAATCAGCTTCGAAGAATTGTTATTGACGAAGCCAGTGACAACGATGACATTATTGATGCAAGCGTCATTGATAGAAAACTCTCGGGTTACCTCCAACAGGATAAAAAAAAACAGCGGCGTTTTGATATTGATGCCGAATTAATAATTGCGTTACGACAACAACAGAATAATCACTGCGCGAGTTGCAATTGTGTAATGCGCTGGCGTTATTCGGATAAAGACGCTCGCCAATTTACCGTGGACAGGATCGATAACAGTCTCGGTCATGTCAAAAACAATGTGAGGTTGACCTGTCTTGAGTGCAATAGACGCAACGGCGCTAGTTAAGGCCACGTGGGGGCAATTGAGTATCGTCAGGTATCACTTGTAGTTGCTCGCGTGTAAACCCCCGCTGTGGAGCAGTTGAATCCAGTCTATAGATCGGTGGTCTACCAGTTGATCGTGTTATCGTTGATATGTTATGCGTGGTAACACTCCAAATAGGATCAGTAGCTCTTTTGTTACCGCCTTCAAGCTCTCCTGGTTCATACAGATATCTAACAGTGACATCGCCGAGAATCGGCTTGGAAACGCTATTTAATTTTGATCTTCCGGGTATATACTTTTTTTTAATCGCGTCGCTGGGCTTCATGTTGATTGCTCGGGTAATCTCGTTATTTAACGCTGCAATTACGCCTGGCAACCTTTTGACCCATTCACGAGATCGTTTTTCTTGGATGAATTCCTTCGCGTATTGATACCCAAATAACCATTCAGCAAGAGTCCGATTGAATCGTTCAACAATTGCCTGATCACGATGTAGCGCAGTATGACCTCGTCGTATCGCGACGCTATGATGTTTCAACGTTGATAAAACAGCACCGCGAAATTCACTACCAGGATCAACTTGTAATAGATTTGGCCAGCGCAGAGGACCCCTTCGGTAAATCCGCTCAAACGCATCGGCTACTTCAGTTGCCGACTTTGTTTTTAACGGCTCCGCTTGTTTGTATCGACTCGCAACATCAACTACGGTTAGCGCGTATTTGTAACCGTTGTCATGCGGCAGAAATAATATGTCAGCTTGATGAACTTCATTGGGTACGGTAACATCAAAGTGCGAGAAGTTGATTTGTTTAGGTGGTGGTAGATAAATTTGCCATATAGCCTGTTTGGATAACCAATTAGCCGCAGTGGCCCTCGTTACTTTTGCAGCGCTTGCAAGCTTACCAATTGCGGCCTTCCCCTTCCAGTATCCTCTCGGAGAATAATAGATGGATTCCATGTTGTTATTATAAACGCTAGCGTTTTCAATTACCAGCGCGAGAAGCTCCGCTTCCAATCATTAATTTACCTTTCATAGCCGATTTTACCAACCATGAAGCCAATTTTTCTTTGAATGATTTATCAGGAATAGCATTTAACGCGTGAATTAATTTTACATCCGCGATATGACGCTGTTGCAGATCGCTACTTTTGTAGTAAGCAACATCATGAGCATGACACGCCTTATCGATAGCGTTTATTGGATACTCACCGGGTTTGGGCTGATTTTGATCATCGAGTCTGATATCTAATCGTGTTCCGGGGCCACAGTAGCTATATCCTGGGAGGTGCTTTTCTCCTGGATACTTTGCCCACGGTGTTCCGGGGAGTTTTGATAACTTGGCTGCAATATCACCTCCTCGCTTTTTTTTAAAGCATCCCCGGGTCTAATAGAAATAAATCTAAATTTCTTTGTACCGCATTGTACACACTTACCAGTAAGTGCCGACCTGTTATTTCTTGTTGTAACGGTTGTCATATCATTTGTGCCAGTACGCACTCTACACTTCACACAATATAGATCCATAATTTATGTATAGAGATATGAATATAATTGATTTTTCGGCGACTAAAACGAGAGAACCAGTTAAGCATGTTGCAGCGTTACCAAACTCGATCCGGATGATTATCATCGGACCATCTGGATCCGGCAAGACGCAATTGTTACTCAATTTAATAATGAGATGGATGAAGTGGGATAAGTTGTATTTAATCGCCCCTAGCGTAGATGATCAACGATGCTACGAGGTGTTGAAAGATTTTAACGAGAATGCATCAGCGATCGCTGAAAAAAATGTTATTGAGTTTATTACAGATATCAATGATGCACCAGGTATTGATGATATTGATGGCGACGTTAACAATCTAGTCGTGTACGATGATGTTATGTTAGACAATCAAAAAAACCCAGCTAGGATATTTTCCAGAGGCAGGCATAAAAACACCGACGTGATATATGTCACTCAACGATACACTCAGATTCCAAAAGTAATCAGAGACAACTGTAATATTCTTGCTGTATTCAACGGCGTTGATACACACACGCTACGAAATATCTGGCAAACTTGGTGTGGCGGTGACATGGACTTTAATGGTTTTCGAAACTTTTTTAGTCATGCTCAGTCGACCCCACATGGATTTGTAACGATAAATTTACATGATCCTCGGACACGATATCGTATCGGACTTGACCAAATATTCGGTTAAATTGTAAATAATTTTCATTGTAAATAACTTCTTAGCAGCGGGGGGGGGGGGGAAATGACATCGACGCGGTCGTCGCTGTGTTCACCGGACGCTGACAAAACTGGGATCGGCGCGCATTAAACCAAATGACGTCACCATCGTGTAGGATGGACCGACGTCGTTTTTTTTTTTTACCAGCGCTGACTACACCGGATCCGCTGAGTGCAGAAGTAATAATTAAGCAAAATAACGATTGGACAAAATGTCGGATTCGCCCCCCTGCTGCTTCTGTATTGTTTGTAATTTCTTATTCACCTGGGAAGTAAAATAATTAAAGGTAAAACGAAATATTAATCATATATTTCAGCTTGTTCTTACCCATATTTGAATTATCTAATTGAGAATCCAAAAACGTATGCATGAAAACTTATAGGTACAAAAAATGATGATTTGATGGAGTTCAAAAAGATTAGAATTTGGGAAAAATTACAGACAGTATACAGGTAACATTTATTTAAGATTTTTTAACATGAACCACATAAGTAAATTTCTTAATGATCTTGATAACATTTTGGAAGATTGCATATTGTTATGGTAATCAAAGTTTGCTTTTGAAATACAAATTTACTCATTAATTTGAAAGTATATTTTTTAGATTTTTATAAACCTGAATCAATTTCTAGCTGTAGCCAAAATACATCATAAAATGTAGCATCCACTTTGACATATAAAAAGTCAATGAGTACATTAAATTAATTATTATTGCCCAGCATTTCAATCAACCATCTATGAACTGTTTTGCAGAGAACTCCCAATTATTTCTAAGAAAAAACAACCCCATACATAAATAGATATATCATATGCAATCCACGGATGCCATATTCTATTTTATCACTTGTGAATGCTGCAGTGACAAAATAATTCATATCACACTACAAATTTTTTTCCTTCAGTAAATAAAATATTAAGATTAAACATTATTCATGTAAATTTCTGATTTTTTAAAATGCCTACAACAGTACTGTAGTAAAAAAAAAAATTGTCACCAGTTAGTTTCAATCCCATGAATGATCACATGTTGTGTAATTTTCTCTGCCAACAAAATTGGATCTCCATTTCTGCCAAAGAAACTCAGTCAGTAAAAACCAGGTATTCCTCTACCATGTATGTTAACTTTAATTACCATAATTAAATTAAAAGAAGGAATAAAACAAAATATAATTTGCAGTATATGTACCCCTAAAGAACTAATTCAGAGTAAATATTTTATTTAGTAAACAGTGTTACATACCTTAAGAGTTAAACCAAAGGAAATAAGGTGGGATATAAAACGTGGGAAAAACAGTTGCCATGTATACGGTAAGCTGTGACTGCCGATTTGAACTGTTAAAATGAAGTCCTAGGCATTGTAAGTTGCAACAAAATATTGCATTGTTTATTTGCCAATCAATTGCTGGTACTTATATGCACACACTGTAGCTCATGGTTTGTTTGAAGTATGTCTGAAGGGCAGTCCTTTTAAAAAGATAAATGCAATGATAAGGATTAACTGTTAATTAGTCACACTGGCCTTAAGCCTGTGTACTTAAGTCTCTTAAGCATAACCTTTAGTGATTACGCAGTTTAGCCACAGATGACCAGAATATGAAAATGGGGGGTTTTCTTAGGGGAAAATAAGGCATGTTCAAGGGAGAAATGGCACATCCCATGGGTGCTTGCACATTGGGGCAAGCGGGTGGGGGGACGCAATAGCCGCCTCCTCAAATTTCACCTTTAAACATGATTTGGCCTACATCCATAAAATTTCATGGCTGACCACTATGTGCCCCCCCCCCCCAAGTTTCTGCAGGCACTTCTGATTAATCCTTTGAAAATTTCACCCTTATTGGACCTGGAAGATTGGTCAATATTTACTGAAACGGGTACTTAAAAAATGCTGTGTAAAAATCTTCCTTTTTTATGCCTCAATTTCACTATTTTATTTGTTATTCTCCCTACTTAGCTTATGAAAATTGACAGGTATGCCAGACTACAATTTCCATATGCTCAAAATTTCCTCTATTTTAATATTGTTACACAATGTTGCAATAGCTACACTTTGAATATAAATTTAATAAAAATGAATTACACTTGCACACTGTTCCCATAACTTAAATGATTATGCTTTGCATTCTATATATGCAGTAAAATCAGACATCAAATTAACATTTATGCTGTTCACAAACTTGTCAAAAATAAAATGCATAGCAGCTTAAACATTCTTGTTTTAAGGCAATGATATATAATAACTTTTGTTCTTGTACATGCATCTATCATCTCTTTGATTTGTCTATAATGGTTTGTTCCACTTCTTGATCCTACCTATGCAAATTAGCACAATGGGTTCACCCACTGCAGCTTTCAACACATCTCGCTAGCTATTGTCAGCCAGTTAATGTAAAACTTTGATTTTATAACTGACCTCTTTACCTTTAATTGCTGCTATTTAAACTGCCCAAGGGATAGTTGTATATCAGTTCCAGTCATTACAGATTACATACTACATGTAACGGACATAGACTGAAAGGTTTATTTTTTTATTTTTTATATATGTTTTTTTTAAAGATTACTGAAAATTGTGTTTTCTCAAAACATGACCTTATCAGGGGGGTTTGGGGGTACAAAATCGTATTTTTAGCAAAGCTTCCATTTGATTAAAATCATATCTCAATTTCACGTAGGACTGTGGTAATCTGATTTAGATTGTGCCGTGTGATGGCATGAATGTCAATATCTCGAAAGTACATTTACTCATTTCATCAGCATGATCAAAGTTTCCTTAGCAAACTAGTTTTTTCCGACAAGCCCAACATGCACCTCACTTGGAAAACAGGACAGGCCCTAACTAAACTTAGAGGGGCCCCAGGTATTGGGCTGTCAGAATTTTTGAGCACTGATAGGTAATGGATGAGCTGGCAACTAGTAATATTTTAATTAGTAAGAATGTTTATCTTTATGAGGGATGTGCCCATGCAAAGCAAGACACCCCCCCCCCCCAATGATTTACTTTTGAATTCCAATGACATCTCTCCACTCAACCATCTACTCACTGATGGATTCCTTACAATTGTACAACCAAAGCACAAACTTAACATCATAGCTGGACCACTTTACTATTTACTTAATAAAACAACATAAAGAAACAAGTGGAAAAGTCCCTGCCACAAGATTTTTAGTGATGTGATCAGACAAGCCTCTGATACTAATACCCTACTATTGTGGTATTTGAGACATTACTGCATTAAATGGAATTTTTAAACTGCTATAATTGAGGCTTATCAAAATAACCAAATGAAATTTTACAGAGAAATTCTTGATGCTGATGATGTCAAGACTGTTTAATTTGATAACAGCTTGATATAACGAGATCAATCATGTATTTTTACATCCTTGCAGAGGATTATAATTACACATTTTTGTAGGACAATGATATGCATGTTTTACACCAGCCAAATACATACAATATTTAAATAGGCAAATGAAGAATGCAATGCTGTTGGCAATCAACCAAAACAAACAAATGAGTCTTTTACTGGGAGCAAATGTGTAATCATTTATAATTTGATTAATTTAAATAAATAAATAAGCAATCAGTTCAAAGAGATTACTATAGCAGAGATGGATGGAAATACATGCAGATAAGAGTACAGTGAATGCAAAAAGCAATGGAAATAAATTATTTACAGCACGATTTAAAATTCAGATCTATATTTAGAAAACCAGAGATCAGTTTGCAGCAAAACAAGATGCAGTTTAAACACCAATGCATTTATGTTGTCTCTGCAGTGCTTACTGATGTCTTTGGTGACTATGACACGGGGATCGACAGCAAGTGCCGGACTGAAGAGACTAGGGGGCGAATGCAAATGTACAGGAAGTGACTATTCGTAATCACCTATTTGCTGATGACTATTTGTCTGAATGCCAGATGTAAGTCTGACATAGAGTAGCGTATGGAGCATTTCTCTTCAGCTTGTTACATTTTTGGCCCCTCAATCAGCATCAAGAAGACAAATGATGCACCAATCGGCACAGGTTAAGCCTTTCATATCGCGCATCATCACAGTAAATGGCCAAACCTTCTTGGCCGGGGACAAGTTCGTCTATCGCTGCGGAACACTGTCCTATGCAGTATACACCGACACTGAAATCAATTCCAAAATCAGTAAGTCAAGTTCGGTGCTTGGCATATTATGCACACGTGTGCGGGAGAGCAGAGGTATTAGTCTACAAGTTAAATATAAGGTCTACAAAGCCAATGTTTTGAGGACCCTTCTGTATACTTGCAAAATCTGGCCTGCGTACATAAGTCATGTTAAGAAATTAAACCACTTTCACAAGGACTGCCTGAGGAAACTGGTGATAAGAAGATGGGAGGACAGGGCCCGGGACACTGGAGTTCTCAAACTGGCAGGCATTTCAAGCATCTGCACTCTTCTGCTGAATCACAGTTGAGATGGGCAGGGAAGGTAACAAGTATGTCAGACGAGCGACTAGCATAGAAGATCTTCTATGACGAGCTGACGGAGGGAAAGCGATCTCATGGTGGTCATACAAAACGCTTAACTTTTTTTCCCAAATCATGCATGAAAATTAAATATTGACCCTAAGTCTTGGGCGGATCTTAAAAGGGATCGCTCCATCACCTGGCCCAGTCTCATCCATACTGGAAGTTGAGATTTTGAACTATGGGGAATTGCAGAGGCCGTGCAAACGCGCAAGCAACATAAATCTCAGAACTGCAGCATGTCCTCAATTAATCAAGCTAACCCAAGTAACATCTACTCTCCAGTGTACGGCAGAAATTTTAGAACACAAATTGGCCTCATCGGTCACTCACGCGCTCACAGAAACCAAATTAGTGATGCCATCGTCGAGCTTGTAGGAGAAACAGTAACAATCATCCAGATACTCGGATACCCAGATACTATGTTTGATTCACTTCCAGGATACCCCGATTCAGCTGTCTCAGTTTGATCACTAGAATAGCGCATAGATCCATATTACGACAGGTACACTTAGCGTCTATTTTACTTGGCTTGATTTAGCCAACAGAGTATTAAAATTGCAGTCGTAAACGCAGCAAAAGAAGAGAAATTATGGCTGTATGCATTCATCATTCATGCTTCACTTTCTATTTGTAAATTTGTTTATCTTCCTGATATATATATATATATATATATATATATATATATATATATATATATATATATATATATATATATTAAAATAATAGTACTAACTACTGAGAGATTTACCTGGGCCGTTGAAAGTTCTTTTTCTTCACATTTAAGCAATGTAACATATGATATATTGTAGCTTCGTTATCTTTAACAATGCATTTATACTGAGAGTTTCAGTTTATCGTTATGACGGTTTTTGATGAGTTTCTTGACTATTCTCTCATAATGTTTATTTTTGCCTCTTTGTCAATCAATATAAATTCACTGCGTCAACTAATTTAGATATAAATACATTTACATTGCATTGGCAAATCTCCATAATGTGATTCCAAAGATTTGAATTATATTTGCAACCAAACAAGACAATCCCCTCCAACCTTCCATAACTTCGACAAAGTACTGGTTATTCTGAGATGATCTCTGACAGAAGACACTCGAGACACCGCGGCAAGTGCTGGTTATTCTGAGATGATCTCTGACAGGAGACACTCGAGACACCGCGGCAAGTGCTGCTTATTATGAGATGACCTCTGACAGGAGACACTCGAGACACACCGGCAAGTGAGAAATATAGTGACCGTCAGCATTGCTGTATCAACGTCAATATTAAACGTTCGGGAAATGTTATGTTAAGTTTATGAGTGTTTGAAAACGAACAAACGCAGCATCCGCATTGGCAGAACCATCAGTACGTACTTACGTTCTGCAAAGAAAAAGTAGAACTTCTTGACATTAATCCATGTTTTAGAATCAACAAAGAAATAGTTTCCACTTTCAAGAGTCAAGAACAGCGACTACGTATGTATTACTTTAGACATTGCTTAACTTTCAAACAGTAATCGCAGTATTGCAAGCAACGGAACCGACTGGATGATTGGTTACGACAACAACAGAGTTAATTGTCAAATAGCTTCAGCATTAATTTTAACCCTGTCTATCAAATTACACTCACAAGCTATGTTTGTCTGTAAGAATTTTATAACTAAACGTAAAATATTTCAAAGGTATTATAACATTTTTGCAGGGAAACTTAGCTTGGAGTAATCCTAATGGATAGTTATATAACATGCAGATATAAATGCAGATGAATCATGATACCGAGAATCTTAAAAGGCGTTTGTTGCAGATATATTTTAAATAATGTCATCAGTACGTAATCTGCATAATAACTTATCCCAATTTTTTTCCCCAGCTGATAGAGGGACTATCCAATGTGAGATCGTCTGGCAAGATATTTTCAGGCAGGTCGAACATCAATGATACATCAAACAACTTGAAAAACATTGTTATTGTATAATTTATATTTGTATCTGGAAGGTAAACATCTGCTGCGACAATGTTATGATCTGATAAATAAACTATAAGATCCTTCTCGCTCAGTATGTTTAATGATTCCTAACACCAGCTATGAGGTAAACACCAGCTTAGATTCAATATGACCATTTGACATGTCCGTCGTTAAAGATTTTGCTGGCAAAACTATTGGCCAGTTAATGCAAGAGGAGCATAAAAGGCTATTTTTCTACTTGACAAGAACACATTCACTCGTGTTAAATGCTTTGGCATGATTTGAAGGTACGATTACTAGGCAACCACAACCACAAAAAATGTATTTAGCCATTGCATAACCAGGTCATGACAGAATGATCCGATATTCATATTCCCGATTTATATTATATTTATATTGCTTAAAGTTACCATGTTCAAACATTTATTCTGAATGTGTATTTAAAATGAAAGTGACATTGATGATAAATAAAGGAAAGTAAGAGTTTATGGTATTATTATTATGTAACTACAGCCATAAAATAACGCAAAGGTATGAACACATGTAAACATCATTACGTAATGTATTTAGCAGTTTTATAACAAAAATCGTGACAGATTTAACCCATATACATATTTAAGTAACATATCGATTACATTCTTTTAAGTGGCGAGATTGTTTTTAACTTTCCACATTATAGAAACAAATCAATGAATCAATGTATATAGTCTACATAGCATTACTTAACTCTGCTAAACTCCTAATCCGAGCATGTGTTGAGATTGAAAGAGAAAGCGGATAAATAAGATAATTGTTTTCCTTAAAAAGTCCATGAAATCAAATTATGTCGGGTTTCGGTCTAATAGATTATAATAATTTTTTAAAATAAGTTTTACTGGTATCATTTGTAAAGATCAATCATTTAGAAGGTGGTTAATAGGTAGACTGATGAATAAAAGATGTATAAAGATCGATAACGAGAAAGAAGAATGTGTTTCCGTGATTTTAATTACAACACTTAGAATATTACTAGATTTCTGTATACCGAATGACTTGGATACTTTGAAACAGGTTAGATAATTTTAATTCGTTTCAAGGAGGAATTATATCCGTGCCACTGTTAGCAAGAACCACAATTTTAACTCACTCGGCCATGTGTGTCCCAATCCTTAACATCCCCCCCCCATTAATCGACAATATAATAAAAAGCCCAGAACAAAACAAAACAAACAGAAAAAAATAGAAGCGAAAAGGAAAGAAACAATAATAAATGCACGGCAGATCAGTCTCAAGGTGAGTGGAATTTCACACTAAGCCATATTAACAAGCCTACTTAATTTATATAATTACGAATCAAGCGTATTTACATGAAATTATAATAATAAATTAAAGCCTACATTATATACCAGGGATGGATTCGTGATTAGATTCAATTTAATATATACAGAATTACACTGAATTGATCAAACAGTTTAGAGATTTAGTATTCCTTCCAAGCAGGAAATCAAAGCGTGCTTGTACTAACGACACTTGTCACCTAGGTCACATTTACAAGGTCTATGACCACTCAGCTTATCCGAAAAGAATAGAATAAATTATATATACACGGATTCCATTAATGGACGGGTGGACAAAATATATATTAATTTCAGCTTATTTGTATTAAATGTAGATTCAAAATTGAGATGTATGAATAAGCTAAATTAAATACAATTTATTGTTAAGAAACTTTTTCAGAGATTTAAATTATGATACGTTAAAGTGATCTTACATTTTAAGGTGGTATCAATCAAGATTGGTATGAATTTAAATGTCATTCATTCATATTAGAAGATGTTCATTAGTAGGAAAAAGTTAACGATTTGGTTCTGTATAAGGACACCTAGACTTATCGATGATACCTAATACGAAATACAATCAGTGAGCAGATATTACGTACTCTTATAACAATATAAGGTTTCTAAATATATTAAATATAGGTCAAATGGATAATGACATAGAGACTGTCAGTCCTATTGCAGCATGACGAATTTGGACAGAACATAATCGAATATACAAAACGGATGTTTGACAGGATTTATTATTTTACATTATATATATATATATATATATATATATATATATATATATATATATATATATATATATATATATATATATATGAATGTATGAAATTTCCGTCAAGCCCTCATGGCTGGGTTTAGAAATAGGCTTGTATCAAGGTAGAAAATAATAACGGAAGGTTTTTATATGTTGCTTTCCAATATGTGTTTAATATGTTAAGCGATGACGTAGATATACCATCCAGATACAAGTGAGATAGGTCGAATCCTCTGTGTCCAGGCAAAATGAGATTTTAACATGCTCTTTCCCTTAACTGTACATTGTCAGAATTGGACAGTATTTTTCCATATTATTTTTCATGCTGCACGACATGCACATTTTAAAAATAGGGTAATGTATTAGTAACTACATTGCAAAGAAACAATGAACGCTCATTTAGTACAGGCGTTAGCTCGGCTTATTATATTAATTTGTGGATCAACCAAACAAGCTGTTTAGTCTATTTGAAAGCAGAGACGATAAAGTTAACAATATGGACGAGTTAAATGAGTCATAGAAGACGTTCAAACAAGCAAACGAATGAACGTAATATTCGCAATGTCAACAACACGAGTGTTAGTTAAAGTAATTGAAAATACCATTTGGATCATTCAAACAGTTATTTAGGAGAAATAGTCATAACCTTTAGCATATAGATTGGTTCAGACAATGACCAGGTCTCTCTAGGATCTATACAAATAGTACATAAAAGCATACCGAGGCTAAGGGCTATCATATATCTATCAGGGACGTAGCAGTTTACTTGTGAGTCCAAACAATAAATTCAAGACAAAAACGCAACTGAAGATTGTGGCAGGAAACGAACAGCATCAGAGCTAATAAGAGAAGACGACAAAAGCGTATTTTTTATGCTGGCTAAATGGAATTTCACGAAAGAACTGCTTTACAGATTTCCCTGTCAAACTATTCTGATACAATGTTAGGCTAGCGATAGAACATACAATGTATGATACAAGTCATACCTGGAGTCCCTCCAACAGCGAACATGCAAGTGACAGGGTATAAATATATGACTTATTTAGCTGATAATAAGAATGGTAGCAAATATATTTACATATATGCATCTTGAATTTCCTTTAAATATACTTTCTTAGTTCTGCAAATCCGAATGTCATGGTTCATGTCATGGAAAACCTGATACACAATAAAATTGTACTGTAATTTCGACTAAATTTCCAAATGAAGTCACATTCTCCTTACTACACTGAATTGATCCAATAAATCCAGTCCATTACAGGAAGAAAAGCAGAACAAACAAACAAAACTCGTTGATTCTAGACCAACTGCAAAAGTTTTTTCTAATGCGACTTAATTCAAAAGATGAATATAAATTCAAGTTTAAGTAGTCTTAGACGACAATTGTCTTAAAAAACTAATGTCGAGCGTGCAGCAAAGTTCAAAGGTTGTTGGACTGTAATATGTGCCCATTAATATTATTTCCGTGTGTTGATGGATCTATGGTTGTATATTTAAATACAGCATACACACAACTACGTTTGTTTCTTATTGTGTATTCCTTTATTATTAATCCTAAAGTAATAAAACGAAATGAGTATATTATTAAAAGGCTATTGCATTTGTATGAGAAAATATGAACTCGTTTTTTTTTAACTAATACTAATCTCACAAAGGTGGTGCAATATTATTCAGAAAAAAACTCGTTCACATTTCCGATACAAATACAGTAACCTATAAATATTAGAAGGAAAACATGACGTTAATATAATTGCAAATGCGCATGGAAGACTTGTAAGTGTGGTAAGACAGCATAAATCCTGTCAGAACAGAATCAAACGAGATATTCGGTGGACCATTGAATGAATGGCAGGAGATAGGTGTGATTATGAAATCAATCCACTGGAGAAATAAACCGATATTTTGCAGTGGAAAACATTGCACACGAGTAGTAGACTATGGCTTGAGTAAAATCGCAAAACAAGTGTATAAACAATTAGGATCGAAAATCGTAGAAGCTTTAATGATCGAATATGAAAAACACTCTAGTTCAAATATATATCATTTATTTGTGAGTTAGAAATTGTACTAAAGATATCGTGTACTGGAAGTACCGAACACGCTCGCAGAGAACTGAAACAATGTTGACGACTGCCTAGAGCAGATACACAACATGATCGCCAACGTAGTTAGAGCTTCTACAGCTCGCGATGGTCATGATCCATAGTTGTACTTTAAATTGATACTCAGTCATCATGATCCCTTTTTAAAAATGTATTTTGCTTTACACTTGATTGTTTATCATCAAGTTCTATTACACCAGAGACAATCTAAAGCGGAACTTATTTGCTATCTCAAAATGAATTGAAATGGTTTTGGGTTATTCAAAGATGAGATGAACAGTGTTCCTGTTAGATGTTGCTTTGGTTTAAGTTCAAATATTTATTCAATCAGGTCTAATAAAGCTTGAATGTGAACTTTTAAATAAATACTAAATAAACATGTATGAAGGAAAAGAACTTCGCATTTGAAATAAACAAAGGATGCGTATTTAAACACAATAAAAATTACCTGGAAATGAATCTACTCATGAGATGCGTAACAATATATTGAGCATAGATGACAACATGTGCATGACAATAAACGTATTTTTGTTGTCAAGGTAACCTCATTACAATAGGAACACGTGAGAACCCAAGAGTACAAGGCATATGCAAGTCTGATTAAGAGTTTGTTTACTTTCTTCTCTTTCAAAATATCTACAATATTTCTTTTTATATTGTTTGGAATATCATTGAAAAATCTTTTTATTGCATTTTTATTCTCGCCGTAGAAAGCTAATATCAGCTAATATTATATTCTCGCGTACATTATTTATTACAGAATTGTACTTCTGTACAATCACCCATTCTTTTTTTTCACAATGTAAACCATTAAAACTAACTTGGATAATTTAATTGAACAGTTGTGAATCATACGACATTTCTTTCTTTCATGGTAGACATGAAAATGATCTCAAACCACGTATTCAATGTATAAGTATAATCTATAGCTATCACCGTTTTACCCTTGAGTAATATTTTGTGTACGGAGAAGTTGGACACAAAATGACGATGTAGTTAATAAAGTCATTTAAACACCCTTTACCAGAATCAGTGCAAGGATTGGTTTTCCAAAAATAGTTACTCCATGGAATACTATGTCGAGAATTTCTGGCAAATATATTTTTGTACTGGCCTAGAAAATAATTCTTGGCATCCGTTTTGAATTCCCTGCCTGACAGCTAGAATCCTGCTGGAACGGTTGTTTGCACAGCTCTCCCAGTCGTTGACATTGATGTTTGCCGTCTTCATATCCTTCTTGCAAACATCTTTGTAGCGCAGATGTGGTCGTCCAGTTGGTCGTGCACCTTCTGCTAACTCCCCATATAACAGGTCCTTGGGAATGCGCCCTGGGTCCATTCTCTTGACATGGCCAAGACAGCGAAGGCGCCTCTCGCTGAGAACGGAGAACATGGGGTTCATGTTGGCGCGTTTTAGAACCTCTGTGTTGGGTACTTTGTCCTGCCACTGGATGTGCAGAATGCGCCGCAGACATCTCAGGTGGAAGCTGTTGAGTTTCCTCTCGTGTCTTGCATAGGTGGTCCATGTTTCGCTGCTGTAGAGAAGTGACCTGAGCACGCAGGCTTGGTAGACACGCAGTTTGGTCTTCTCGGTGAGGTTGGGCTTGCTCCAGACTCTCTGGTTAAGTCTGGCCATCACTGCTGTTGCCTTGGCAATACTGCCGTTCACCTCAGAATCAATGGAGAGTGAGCTGGAGATGTTAGACCCGAGGTATGTGAAGTTCTCGACAACTTCCAAGTTGTACTCATCGAAGGTGATAGAGGGAGGAGAGTCTGCGTCCTGCGCCATGACGTTCGTTTTCTTCAAACTGATGGTCAGTCCAAATTTCTTACAAGCATGGGAGAGGCGGCATACCAGCTGCTGAAGTCCATCTTCCGCGTGTGATGTCAAGGCTGCATTGTCGGGGAAGAGCAATTCACGGATGAGTACTTCTGTGACTTTAGTCTTAGCACGGAGTCGGGCGATGTTGAACAGCTTGCCGTCAGCCCTGGTATGGATGTACACTCCCTCGCTGCAGTCCTTGAATGCGTACTGGAGAAGCATGGAGAAGAAGATGGCAAAGAGCGTCGGCGCAAGGACACAGCCTTGTTTGACTCCGCTGTTGACTGGGAATGCTTCAGATGTTGCTCCATTGAAGCACACTGTACTATGCATGTTCTTGTGGAAGGACATGATGACAGCAAGCAGACGTGGGGGGCAGCCAATCTTCTGCAGGAGTCTGAAGAGTCCACTCCGACTAACCAGGTCAAACGCCTTCGTCAGGTCTATGAAGGCAATGTAGAGGTGCATCTGCTGCTCGCGACACTTTTCCTGCAGCTGACGTAGTGAGAAGATCATGTCTACAGTTGACCTGCCGGCTCGAAATGCACACTGGGACTCTGGGTAGACGCGGGAATCTAGGATCTGAAAGAGCGCCAAGGTAACACGGGCGAAAGCCTTTCCGACAATGCTGAGGAGGGAGATGCCCCGGTAGTTGTTGCAGTCGCTACGGTCTCCTTTGTTTTTGTACAAAGTGACAATGTTGGCGTCACGCATATCCTGTGGGATGTATCCCTGTTCCCAGCAAAAGCAGAGGAGTACGTGTAGGGGCTGGAGCAGTGCTGGTTTTCCACTCTTGAGGACTTCAGGCGGAATGCCGTCGCTTCCAGGAGCCTTCCCACAGGCAAGGCAATCGATGCCTTTTCCGAGCTCTTCTAGGGTGGGCTGTGTATCTAGCTCCTCCATGACAGGCAGGTCTGGAATGGCGTCCAGGGCAGTTCCGGTGACATTGTTTTGGGTTGCATATAGCTCGAGATAGTGCTCAACCCATCGCTGCAGTTGTTTCCTGTAGCTGGGGGGGGGGGGGGGCTGTCGCCTTTTTGATACCCTCGTAAATTCCTCTTGCATCCCCGGTGTCGGCAGCTGTCTGTATACTGTTGCAAAGGTTCAGTCAGTAGGTGTTGGCACAGCGGCGGGCGGTCTTCTGGGCGTTGTTCCTTGCAATCCTGAGGGCTTGTAGTGTTCTGGGGCTAAGTGCAGCCTTGTCTGCCAGGAGGGCTTTCCTCTTTGCCTCAGTCGCGGGCTCCATCTCCTCCCAGTTTGCCTCATACCAGTCGACATTCTTTCGCTCCCTCTTCCCGTAAGCTGTGATGGCTGAATTGTACACAGAGTCACGGATATGGGACCACTTGGAGTCAATGGTGTCATCACGTGTCACTTTGGTGAAGGCTTCCTTCAGTTTGCTGATGAACTGCTGTGTTTTCTCTGGGTTGCTTGCACAGCAGGTGTTGATGCATGGGTGACCCTTCTTCTTGGTGTGGTGCAGCTTCTTGGGTAATATTCGCACCTTGCTGGCCACGAGGGAATGGTCCGTGTCGCAATCGGCACTGTGGTAGCTGCGGGTGAGGAGGACACTGGCCAGCTCTGCACGCCTGGTGATGACGAGGTCTAGCTGGTGCCAGTGGCGTGAACGTGGGTGTCTCCAATCGAGCTTTGACTTAGAACCGGTAAACTGCTACTTCTCGTGTTGTGCCGACGCCGTACGACGACGCTGGAGTGTCCTCTCCAGTGGAGCTATGAAGCCTGGGCAGGGTGGAATGGAGAATCAGCTGATGTCCATGCAGCAGATCCCCCCTCTCCACGCAGCTGGTGGGCCCAAGGGAACGACGAATGCCGATACAGCTTGACACCAACGGTGTCGCAGGAGTTGCCGGAATGACGTTGAAGTCAATGTCAGACCGCCTTAGGGACTTCGTCTCCGGATTTTCTGTCGGGGTTTACTCCCTTAGCCTTTCCCATGAGTGGGTATAGCCACAAGGCAGAAGAGGTTTGGAATCAGAGTTTTCCTTCTACTAGATGAGCTACCATTTAAGGTTTACGAGTCCCATCTACCCGAAGCAACTGGTTTTAAGGCGCCAGTGGCCCGACTTCACCCTTTCTCCTGTTAGTGAAAAACATGGTCTGCCGGACTTCAAATCTAAGCCACTCGCGAAGGCCAGGAGCTGGATTTTAGTTGACAGAGGCAATCAGAGACGCAAGCCGTATGGGGCATTTTTGGAGGATTGGTGCGCTTGTCTCCCACTCCCATCCCGGGCAATGTCAACCTTAGACCACTAGAAAGTAATTGCTTTCAACTAATTGTTTGGAATGTTGTTTTTTTTTTTGTTTTACTAAGCATCTGAAAAGAAATAAATTTACGATTTGTGAACATCGAATTTTCTTTATATTGATATGTGGGTGCGTAACTTGTCGAACAAAAACTAATTTAAGATATTAACATTCAATCTGTTATCATGTGTATAAATAAAACTAGATACAATGTTTATAAGTGAAAAACATTAATACGAATAATGTTTATGTTATTTTTTTTTTTTTTTTGGATATCTTTGTGGCTTCTGGAAACATTTGCATAAATTATGCATAATATTTGGCATGTTCTTCAATTGCTGTGTTTCGAAACCATTCTCGATCAAGCTTTTTATGACTTTGCACAGTTTTAAGCCAGCACTGATGGTCATTATGTGAGAATTAAGCGTAATAGTCATTAAAGTTGAGTTAGTTCCTATATCGACAATTCTACCATTGAGAATATAGTCCTAAATAGTTCCATTTCGATACTTATCATTAACCAAATGTACAAATGATTCACAAGTACTCGTATTATTGGGAAGACACATGTTTACCAGTTCATAGTTATGGTTAATAATTCTGCTACTTCATAGGATTTTGCAAGTGTTCTTCTGTATCTGAAACGTGATAATGAGACAAGAATACTGACGAGAATTACCTTTCATACCTCAAAGTCTAGTGTTATAAAATTTCCTTCCATACATCGCGAACTGTACATCAAAACGTGCCAGCATTTGTATGAATTATGTGCCCCGATCGAAACTTTGTTAATTTGTCATTCTATATGGCGTATTCAGTTCTACTTGTCCAGACCGTCTTGTATGTTTTGAAGATCATGCAATCATTTAGCATGTAAAGATCATCGCTCCTGTAGTTACAAGCATCCTACTGAAATTACTTACCAAAACATGGTAAGCATTTCAATATCAAACAGAAGGGACAAATACACAGTTTAATCAACATATTACGATTTAGCATCTTTAGGTTCAATGATACATTAGGCTGTTGTATTTGTCTCAATGATAAATGAGTGATGTTCTGTCCAATTTCTCGGGTGAGTATAGCAAAATAATTATTAAAGGTGATTAAAATATGAGGCAACAGATAGAGTTTGCCCAATATTTCTTCCATGTAATTCAATGTCTTTGATCTACTTCCACTGAATTTTGTAATTGATTTGAGTAATTGCTGTTTGGAAGTTTGTGTATTAATAGTTCTTATCCAGCTTTATTAAGATCAAACATTTGGTAGGTAGTTGTTTTTTGTTAAGACAGACAGTTATACATTCCCCTTCATTCATGGCTAGTGTAGATGTCATTTAACTACTTAAGAGAAACGCATTTTGTTATTTTAATTAATTTGCTTTTTCATCCTGAAGGATTAGGCTGGTCCTGGTGAGTTTCTGTTCAATTACTTAAACATTGTGCACATCACGATACTACGTATCTAACCAGAAAGCAGCCCTTCGGTCATTTACCTCTGACCCAACATCAAACAACATTTAAGAGCAAGCGAAAAATCCATGTGTAAATCGAAACATTTGCAACTCAAACCAAGTAATAATGTTAGCAATGTTCTTGCTATTCACGTCACTGATTTATGTACTAAAATAATACCGTATCATTTTAATTTAGTGGTTGTTCGGTTGTATTTTAATATTGCAATCTATCCTCTTACTGTTACAATCGTGCTTTTCAAGTTTTGTATTTTTAACGCGGCTTCTGTTACGCTCTTCTTGTTTGTTTCTTAACAAGTATATTGAAATATTCTTTGACTACGTCCTCTTTTGTTTACTGATATTTCAGTCAAAATCTAACACAATCACAGTTCAACAAGTACAGATCGTACTTGTTGAACTGTGATTGTGTTAGCTTTTGACTGAAATATTTTAAAAGCCGAGTTAAAAATACAAATCACACACACACACACACACACACACACACACCTTCACTGGCACAATGTTCAACAGACATTAATTTACAAACAAGAAGAGCGTAACAGAAGATTAATATGCGCAGAGCTTCATCTAAATGAAAAGGATATGCATGAACCCGAGGAATGTCGTAGTTGTTGTTGTTGTAGGGTTTAACGCCCTTTTTCAGCACATGGTAGGCTATAAATGGCGGAGGAAGAACCCAGGAAAACCCCGGAAAGAATCACCGACCCACGAGAAGCTACTGGCAAGCTTTCTTACATACCCACATTGGCCAAGCCAGAGAATCGAACCCACTCAGTCAGAGGTGAAGTGGCAATGATCCGTAACGGTGAGCGCTTTGGACCACTCGGCCGATCGGGCCCCACTCGAGGAGCGTGCATATGCTATGCATATGTCATTACAAAATGAGAATCTACAAAATCTAAGGTTGAAATGCATGACAGAGACTAGGAGGAAACAAAAGAGTACGTAGTCAAAGAATATTTCAATATACTTGTTAAGAAACAAACTATAGCAACTCTTGCTAGCACTAACATATATATATACGATTGTTTTACGTGCGTCTGTATTGCATGCTTAACGTGTATCAATGATTGTTGGTAGTCGTTTGAGCTAGTGCTTATTTTGTTTCTTAAATAACCTACTTATATATATTAATTGTGTGTATGAATATTTTAAAACATGTTTACATTGCCATTTGAACTTAGAGGGTTCTTAAAGCAAACTCATGACTCGTCGTAATCATCTTTTTTTTTGTATTAGGGTCTTATGAAAGATTCTGAAGTAACCAAAATTATTCATCCGTTTGTTAAGTTCAGCTCTAAAATCATTATTAGTTTTGTTCATATATAATGTATAAGGTGTTAATTCACATTTAGGACGGCAACTCTATTTTGGAATCAATTTTGAATTCATTCAAGGATATTATACCATTGTGATATATAAAGACCGGTGGCACATCATCTCATCCAATAATATTGGTAAATCACCACATTCTATCCTGGAATTAATTCGGAATACTCAATACTTTTGCACTTGCGAATGAACTATTGGATCATTTGGGATTTAGTTCACAATACCGTAAGTTCCTTTTATATTTTCGCTTTGTACTCTGATGAAAAAAAAAATATCTTTGAATTTATCGAAACTTGCTGGTTTTACGTTTTCTGTTACTTAGTTAAGACATTAGAGTCATATCAATGCTAGTTCCTAAAGTATCCCATCATCTTTTCACAAGATCCTTGATAGTTTGACAGCAACTACACAAGCTGTATATCATGCGGAAATGTCATTTATTTAAATTACTAAGGTGAAAGGGTTGTTTTTCCTATGCCACGAATCATCAATACATGTATTGTATTCTAATCCATCGAATAGATGAGTGCAGGTTTCTGCCACAAGTTTCAAACAAGTTTTGTGCATGAAACATTCATAAAATGTCCATGAAGTTCACATATACATGAACCATAACAACTTTGAATTGCAAATTAAGATGTTTTGTTTGTTTGTATGATTATTGAACAAGATAGAAGTTATATCATACAAAGGTTGCTTTTCCTAAATTGGCGAACAAATAATGCAATATTTCCAATAATTTGCAAGCAAGTTCCTGATATAGGATGCATGAGAGTTAGAAAGAAAACCTCACGCAACCGACTATTAAGGCAATAGTTCTGTATGAGTACAGTGTACCAATAAAATGCCGTTATGACATTTTTCAAAAAAGCATGTTATTAGAACAACTGAGCCACATGCTATGTTGTATTACATTGGATCGTAGGACTAATGTATGATGCTATGGTATAAAGTTTTAAGATCTGACTTGCATTAACATGAACACTTTCACACGAAATTACATTGATAAAATATTTTATGCTATTCCGAATGTAAATATCAGTGTGTTGCTGCCTCTATAAGCTTTTAATTTCTTGTACGGTAATGGCAGTTCAGTTTTGTTTCTTTCTATAATCTTTGTTATCTGGCATATTTTATTGCTGTGCTAAATAATGCATATCAGATTTTGTAATCTGTCGAATCCGTTGGTCTTCTGGGCAGGTTGTGTCTGATGCGTTATTCATTTGGAACATTTCGCTTTACACATATCTCGTAACAGATGCATCTCAAATATTGTTTTGGATTATTTTTGTTAGTAGATTTTAAGTTCAGTTGTTACAAAATTTAAAATGAACGTTCTGAAAACAGCAACAATGGATGCAAATAAATAATAATTATAATGGATGCTTTCTCAAGATACATTTGGTCTGAAAAAGTGATAACGAGAAAGATAGATGATATACACGATTGTTTCAAAACAATCGTCACAGAACTAGTGGCTTAAAATAAACGGTTTGATGAAATTTTTTTTAGTTTTACTGCAGAAATATTACAGATTTGCTCGTAAAGAAAAATAGTGAACACGTTTCAACTAACTCAAAAAAGATTTGTTGTGGAAAGTAAGATCGGAATCGTCATGACTAAACTCTGAAACGAGACTATGGTTAGACGTTTTAGAGCTAATTGAGGGGTACAATAATGGTAATCAAAAATCACTGTACAGGCATCTTAAATGCATCTTAAATACCGTTCGTTGACTTTGCCTGCAACTTCTTCCACATCAGCAGTTTAAAGCGGCATAAAGGTGTACAAATAATACATCACAATTGTTTTATTTTTAATAAGCCAAAGAGACGTTCTTCTGTAGTAGGATCTTTCCTTTTACCAGGCTTCAGCATTTCTTATATCCCTTCATACATTTGAATATTTTATGATTATGCCCAATTTTGGCATTCATAAAACAGACACGTTAAGTAATGAGACACCATGCAATGTTTTAGGACTAACATTGCTCTCTACAGCAAATATGTATCCGTTTTTTATCAAAACGTTGTAGACTAAAAAAACACAAGTTCATATTTTACTATTAACTTAACTGACTACACATGCGTGCATTAACTCACATAAAATGTTAAAAATATCCCTTTTCCATTCCAGACTGATTTAACTATGCATACGTCAGGGTTGTTGATACTTTTCATAAGTAAATATAGTGCATAAATCAGTGTCCTTTCGATGCCATGAATGTGATCTCTCGTATGTTATTTTTGTAAGAAAACTTTCAACAAATCTGAAAATTACAGTATTGATTACGTTTGCTATTCTGAGTCAACATTTCTTGTTCATTTGCTATTACATCCTCAGAAATCTTTAAATTGTTTATTGACATAATTTCATTGGCTATCATATAGTATGTGCTTGATCCGTGGAAATATGCTAGTGTTGCTCAGAATGAGATAAAATCTTCAAAATGACAACCATCTTCAATGACGCGTTTTGTTTCAGGGAATAAACATAACATAGAGTATTGTAAAAGTTGCAAGTAATGCCATATTGTCAATAAGTGCTCGTGGCATTCTTCTATATCACGTGGTTCTATCTTTATAGTATGTTTCTCTGAAGCATTTTTTTATTGGTCTTTCTATTTTCATCACCCCATTTTTGCCGTATTCTTTACATTGCACTTTGTTTTCTCACAAACATTTTATTTGTAGTCTGTGATATTCTTTATATTAATCTCTTCGTTTCGACATAGATTCTCTTTAACGGAATTTGCAACTGTTGCTGGTAAACTCAGACAAATATTTGACGTTTTGACATTTCAAAAATACCTTTGTATATATTTTCCTAATTTCAGCAATTGTATATTAATTGGTTTTTCATTATACAATGTAACAATGCAGTATGTATTTTGTTTTACAGCAAGTTGTGCAAATAAAAAAGAACAAAAACGTATTTTGTCTAATTAAATGTTTTCTTTGCAGCTGAAAAATGAAATTGCAGTCCCTAGTGCAGCATATTCAGTCTGATCGTCAAACAAAGACACATTAGTCTCCATTGAAGTAATATCTGTACAGTCTAGTTTATATACATAAATAGTTTGCAAATAATATCATTGAAGATAATATACTTTGATATTGGGTATGACGGTATTTCTGATGAACTATAAACAATATATTCTACTGAATAAACGACAAGAAAGTACAAAGATCTGTTTTAATACCTGCGGTTGGTGCGGCATTGAGAAGCACGTAAATTAAATCTTACAAGAGACGACTGAAAATGGTGACAGCGAACACTATACTCTGCTGCTTGTTTGTAACACAAATTAAAATCAATTATACAGGGTATGATAAAAATAAACATATAAACTCGTTTGGATTTAATAACTTTAAATAAGATAACCAAAAGTAAAAACAATTGAATAAATGGACGTTATTCGTATTTACTGGGGTCTTTACATGATAATAGTGGTTATCATTGTGACTTTGCTTCTAACGATGCTATTTTTTACTTTCTATGCGGAACCATAACGTGGCCAAATAACAGCATGAACAAGGATGACAAAACGATAGACTTTCATTGCATGCGTCTGACATGCATTTAATGTGTCAATCATATAATGAACCAGAGTTGCATATATTATCGCTTCACAAATACAAGAAGCTGAGATGCATCTGAGAAAAGTAACTTTAGTTTATTTTGAGAGTTGAGACAAAAATACAGGAAGAAAATGGCATATATGATCAAAGAGCTGACAATAGCAATATAATTAGCTTTTTAAATTAATCCTATTAACGAAACATAAACAGCTGACATAGAATGATATTAATATTCAGGTACGTACTAATTTGGTGGATAATAATTTGAAATTGAAATAAGACTTGTAGAGAACATGTGACAATCAATTGTATAGCTTTGAAGCAGAGTGACAGTGAAGGAACTACAATCTTATATCAAGAAACAAAAATATGCGAAAATAGACACCCATGAATTGTGCATAAACAATGCAGACAGTAAGAAAAAAACACAGATGTACAATGATCCATGTTTAATATTCAACAATATATACAGTTATTTCAGACTAGGTTAACCGTGATATTTACGCATTGAGGACTGTCATGGAACATGGTAAAGTAATCACTAGAAGTGGATGAGAACAATGGAAACAGTCAGGGACAGATGTACGTAATAGAATATAGCAAACTGAATGAGACATTTAAGCGGTAACTAATTTCTTTTGCACCAAATTACAGACTTGGACAATAATAGCTCACACGACTACTATGTCAAAGCCGCAATAGGTGAAAAATTAAGCAGAGATAACTAAAAAAGATTGACAAAAGAACGACATAATCATAAACAAAATGAACCCTGACGAGTGCATGAATAGGTCAATGAAAAACCCTTATGGTTCATATATGCAAGTGTGTTTAATAAGATACAGGAGATGAAAACTGTTAAATGTAAAGAATTTTACAACAATTTTGATACGGCGGTCAAACAATAAAAAATTTATGTGTGTATATGTTGTAGAAATTTGTATTGACAAAACTGAAAAAGAATGCTTGTATATTGTATATTAACCGATTTGAATAAACGTTTATAACAGATAAAATATACACACGGTGTAAAAATAAAGTAGATTTGTAAGTAGGTATCATTAGAAATTATATCGTAAAAACCGAAATAAACAAACGCACTGATATATTATAAAGTAAATTGAACACATCAATGAGCAAAAGGCGTGTTAAATGCTGTGTTGGAAAGTATGACTCAAACAATTTATCTGTAATTACAAAATGTTGGTTGAAGAAAGAATCATACCTATGGTGTGTTATACATATTTAGCGAGAGTCAAGTATAGAACTTGAAGCACGCAGATAGCGAGCCACTAAATAGAGTCTACCAACCTTCGAACTAGCAAAATACAATGTTGCTGTTTTCAGAATTTTCATTTTAAATTTTGATCGAGTGTTTATCGCAAATAAATTTCCTTGTTAATGATCCGTGCCATTTTGCATGACAGAAAAAAATCATAAATGTTTATGTAGCTTATGATACAGAGTAAAAATTAAAGGAGTGATTTTTTTTAAACACATAACAGTAAAGGTATGTGCGTGGGATAAATGCAGATCATCCCACAAGCAGTAAATGTTGCCCAATGGGCATACATAAACGAATCAAACACATTATAGTACCACATTCACACGGAGCAATATCAAACAGAAATCACCGCTACAATCAGCAGTTCCGAAGCTAAGCCGGAAGAGCTTGAATGTACAATGTCGTATCTTTGCGTCGTTTGCTTCATGAGAACAAGAAACATCAGATACAAAAAGCTTGATAAAAAAAATTATTTGATGTGATAAGCCTTTGCCTCTGACATCAGTATTGGTTATATACTTTCCATTTTGTGCTAAATGTAGAGCTGTTTAGAAAAGGTATGGCGGTCCATGGGAAAAATGATGAAATTTAGTGCGTCAGTGTTCACTCGTAGCTTCTATCTATACAATAGTCAGATATTAACTACGTCTAATTGGAGTTTTGCCATAACGAATAATTTTTACATATACTAACATGAGTATTTGTCCACTGTAACATGAATACATATGGTATAGTGAAATATTTAAATAAACATTTACGTTTATTCGTATGTTCATCAAGAAAGGAAATTTCGCCATATTTCTGCATCGCCAAAAGACTACACAAACTAACAGCGCAATTTAGAATATGCTTTTAAGAGTTTAATGTTTGTTTTTTCATGGTATAAACTGCCAGTTGCTGAGTCACACAGCAAATAATGCCTAATGCGCGTTATGTAGACTGTGTGAGTCGGCAAGTGACAATTTATAATATCACAATATGTTTTGAAAAAGACAACATTAAACTTTAATAATTGCAATTCTGTAAACAAAATATTAATGCTGTTTTCTTTTTCAGAGCCTTATTTAAGCGTATGGATTTTTTGAAGGGGTCTGCTAAGTAGCTATTTAGAGAACAAGGGATTCTCCATCTGCATTGCAATAACTAAGTCAGCATC
This sequence comes from Sinohyriopsis cumingii, assembly GCA_028554795.2. Taxonomy (NCBI): domain Eukaryota; kingdom Metazoa; phylum Mollusca; class Bivalvia; order Unionida; family Unionidae; genus Sinohyriopsis; species Sinohyriopsis cumingii. The sequence continues at coordinate 53,681,827 of CM068830.1, forward strand.
AAATAAATAATTCTACCAATAGTAGACGACCTAACGTTTTGAACATTCCACAGTAGGGTCTTAATATTTTATGTAAATTGGCAAGTGTATTCTGAGCATAAGTTAAATATTCAAAGCAAAGGATGTGTTGTTTTGTTTGAGATGCAAATGGCTCTTGGATGTGATACTTTTATGAGCTGATTGTGACTTGGCCGAACCTTTATCGTCCAGACACGTGATTAACTAATTTTCGTTACTGTAAATAAATTTTCGTGTTCATTTAGGCTACTTAAAGGGGCTACTTACAAATGAAATTAAGACCGTCGGTAAATGGCTATAATGATGGAAGTCCAATAGTCAAACAGTGCAAGACATCGACCCCGACGGTTGCGACGGGTGAGTAGCATATCGATCTCGGATTCCCCCAATATCCTAACTGTCAGGGTTGACGTTTTACGTTGTAGTATTGTGAGTCCAATTGCTATTATGTTAGTCTTTGTATAGCCATCCTCCCAATACCTATATCTTTTTGCCTATAATTTTAAATTCATCTGTAACGTGCTGCAGTGAAAGTGCTGTATCCCCAACTCTCTTCTTCGCAGATTGTGAGTCTCCCAGCTTTTGTTTCACATGTAGTCGAAGAAAGAATTATTTATCTTCAGAAAAACTACAAAGATTTGTTTCTGTCAAATCAATTGTTCAGTTTTCTAAATAAAATGTAAACCTACCGTTTTCACTTCGTTTTAAAGGCATGCATTGTGTATGTCTTCTGATCAAGTGTTTAAGTTAGTTACTTTGCACCTGACTCTATTAATAGAAGCTAGTATAAAGCATACAGTTAATGCATCAATAAACGGAAGTGGGCATGGTCACATGGTTATATTCTGACCAATAAAATCTTCCCGACATTTATCAACTTATGCAACTGCTGTGTAATGACCAACGACACTGTTTTAAAACTATTTAGCACATTTCAAACGTATTCCCGTTTGCGCTCCTCCTTAACGAAAAGACAAACAAGACAAGTCTTGTCCTTAGTTTACCCCTGATGTCCCTTGCCGTATAAGCCACATAATTCGGATACAGATTATCACAAAATGCCTTTTTTGCTCAACTATTTATTTAAAAAAAATCTAATATACATTTCTCTATACACAGCACCAACATATAACAATCATCTATTATTCATATTCGAAGTATATTAAATATGATTTTTGTCTTATAATGATCGACAAATACATAAATAGTCTTTTCTGTGGCATTTATGGCAATAACTTTAAAGTCAGCGCAAAACATATACATGAAGCGTTTAAAATCAAAACGAAAATAGGTGTCGGTGGTAATCAGCCGAAAAGAATGGAAATATATATATATACATCAATTATACATTGTTTTCAAACAAAATCAAGTTTTATAAATTTTATCATTGACTACTATGCACACTGCTCTGAAATGCATACATTAGGTATATGTTTTTCCGCAATTCCACGATTATAGGTTCTACAAGGGAGAAGAGAATCATATAGAATTTGTCAATTTCCTTTATTAATCGCAGTACTGAATACAAAATTAAATGCATATTTAAGAAAGAGAGAATGGCATATTTTTCCTATATACGTGTCATCTGTATTTGGGTATGGGCCGAAAATGACTCTAACAGTACATATGCCCTTTCATAAAACATCACAAAAAATCACTATTTTACTGTCTTTATGTTTTGAATTTCTAGACGAGTAAGAGTTATGATTCTTTGTGTGTATCTGAATAATACTTCTTCATCTTTTCTTCTTTATTGTTACACTGTGAAGACCAATGTATTTATCCTGACATTGTGAACACGAATCTTTAGTTTTGCCTCCTTTTTCTCCTTTCTTTTATATTTCGTTTTGTCGACGACGTGATAAGTTTAGAATCCAGTATCCATTCTTTGAAATGTATGCGACACATCATGAATTTCATTTAGAGAGGAGTAATCCGATATCTTGTTGGAAGTATAATTTAGAATGGATCCCTGAACAGAAGGGCGACATGTTGTGAATATTCTATTTTCACAGTTTTGAAAAACTAATTAGTGTATTTCCTTAGGTCTTGAGGTACTCGGTATGTAGGGAGAGAAACGTATCCAAGTGAAATGCAATTTGAATGATATATTGTCATAAGACGATCACTTGTTTCCAAGGAGAAATCAGAACACAATAGACTATGATGTTCTGTCATGCAACACAATCGAAGAAGTGTTGGCAGAAGTTGACGCAAACGATGTTTGACGACGACATGACGGACAATTATCCAGCATTATCAACATTTATTAGAAGGTCAAGAGAGTCAAGATCAGCCAAGAAAGAAAGTCATTCAGTGGCCCTCGCATGCCAGCCTCACATAAATTGACTTAAAGAAAATTTAGAATGGCAGCCAACACTTACACAGCTAAATTTAAATAGTTTAAGTCCCTCTCTTTGTCATGTCTTTGCATGGATGGCTAAAAAAATTGACAAATTTGACAAAAACATGTTGACAAATGAAAGCACTGATAAGACACGCCGTGCAAAATGCAGAGGAATCATCTCGTCTCATTGAATCAATTCTTTTAGAAGTGGTTGGTAATACACTAAGTATTAGGAACTAAAAATAATCTTCTTCAACTGAAGTTGGTGACGGTCAATGTCGGACCATTTGAACATTTTTTGGAAAGGAGATATTCAGATATTGATTGATAGAGGTCTATGATGTGTCGGATGGAAAGTTCTCAAAGTGGAATACACCAATTTTGGCGCCAATGCTAGAGTAGCTCCCGTCAGCAGTTTTATGCGTTCTTAGTTCAGCGTAGTGGATTTAATCTTGAATAACAAACTTGTCAGCTGCAGTATCGACACTTACCCGTATCGAGCATACATGGGAAGCTTTTGATATTTTACGTGACAGGGAATCTTGACACGTTGTGCAAGTTCAACGAATAGAGTTGACAGAAGATGACGGTCCACACAATGTATAATTTTCCAACCACCAAAAGAAACTTAAACAATAGCGTAGTTTAGAAATGAGGGAGAGTTTGCATTTGGACAAGTGGTTACATGGCAAGTTAGGTATACAGAGTGGATGTAGGCCTGAAACTAATTCGAACTTTCACCCTACTTCTTGACTCCGATCTAAGGTCGAAGATCATATTTTACAAGGACAGTTATCCAAAAGTTCGATCACTAATATCGTCAGCAGTAAGGCCCTCAAAGGAGCCATCAAAATACTTTCGAGTTGCTACACTTCGGCGTGTTGAAGATAAAAGTTACGTACCAGACATGTTGAAACTTTGCCCCGAAAAATTAATTGAGATATATTTACTTGACACTGTTTGAAGTCCAAGGACACTTAGGTAACAACAGTAGCCACGGTATTGCGTATTATTATATTAAGGGATAATATGCTTTGTAAAGATTTAATCCAAATTTAGACAGAAGCAGCGACGAAGGACATTCCAGCCAATAGAATCTGTCAACATTTTGTGGAACTTCAGTTTGCAAAGCTCTGGCGAATACTGCTGAACATTATGCTGTATGCGGAATTAAACAATTCCCAGGAAATCAACAGTGTGAGTGAAGTGATCCTATGCTTAGTAAGATAGTATCTGGAATAGGCATGGACGTACATCGCAGAAGAAAACATATTTAGTTGAAGGTTTAAAATCTTGCGTGAGCATTCCTTCTCCAGTGACGTCATTTAAGACCATACTCACTGAAGCACTCATGCAAAAGAGTACAAAGACTACCCTTGGTTCATCGAATTACTTGACAGAACATTTCAAGGAAAGAGTCAGGTGTGAAATGATAGTATCTTATATCCTAGGAAGTCAAGTCTGGCTCCACAACGTTATCAACCTGGTAAATGAGTTCATGTTTAAAATTGTGTCCGTTTGTATACCTGTTTGCACTTAGAGAAGCATCTCCTTATCATTAAACTGTTGATTTTGAAAACAAATATTGTTGCTTTTTATTTGTAGAAAACAATATATATATATATATATATATATATATATATATATATATATATATATATATATATATATATATGCTCTTGCACCTTCACCTTTATTATATCGATCTTTGTAATGGAATCTTTCAATTCACCGTGCAGAAACGGAGGAATGTTTTTCTTCAGGTGTGTGATTTCCCCAAATAAAGCGGTGCGTTCACCAGTGTTGCCACCCACCGTTGACTCGACAACCAAACAACATGTGTTCTAACATTTCACAAGGACAGCCATGGTGTACATTTGTCAGATCAGGCAGCACCTGATCCAGACGAGTACGAATATGAAGAAAACAATCTTCTTCAAAATTGTGCAGAACCTGGAAATAAATATCCAGTGCAAAGATATAAGCAGGGAATAAGAACGACTGGGAGGAGAGTCAGAAAAAGTAGAGGCAAGATCGGCTGTAGCAACATATTGAATGAGGCGTCGCTATGCTGTTGTGAGGTCACTTTTCCGCTAATCGTTACCATCGAAAACCACTCACCAACTTACTGGCAATTCTTTAATGTTTTTTGTTTTTTGTGTGTGTGCATGTTATGTCTTCGTCCCTCACAACCCTCGCACTAGATTTGCTGTGGTTTACTGGTTAATGGGCTGGACTGTCCTAGCAAGGTGCGAGTTTGCATCCTTCCTAAACCAGGCCTAGTTGGCCACCATGTTGCCTCTATGGAAATGTCACGTTATTCTGAACACCCAAGTACGGCATGTACTATAGCAGTTACGCAAAAGACATCCAACCAAAGAAATCCTAAAGAAGGCAGAACCCCATTGGTGTAGTAAAGATGCTTGACATTTAGAGCTGGAGAATACTGCCCTATCTCAAACTATGGATAACTGGATTGATTCAAAACTAAAAACATACACTGTTAGATAGTGTTTATGCTGATGGCAATGACAAAATATAAACTACTGAAAACAGAATCAGATGCTGCAGCATCAATACATCATTAAAAAGCATAGTGGCTATATATATATATATATATATATATATATATATATATATATATATATATATATATATATATATATATATATATATATATATATATCAAACAATTCAAAACAAATCATACACTGCCATTACCTCAGTTCCAGACTATAACCAGTTGTAAGCTCTGGAGTCCTTGTCTTTTATAGCTGGTACAGACTTGAATTGTTTACATTTTGACCAGTCTGGTTAAGATGCACGATTAGCAGCAAACAACCAAAAAAAAGCAACCTATCTGCTTTGCAGCAAACAACCAAAAAAGCAACCTATCTGCTTTATTCATTTTTTACGGTTCGCATAGGTTTATATATAATCATAATTGCGCATTTTTTCAGTATCAAAATAAAGGACGCAAGGTTATAATTTTGGAAGAGGAGGTACAGAATGCAAATCAACAGGTTTTTATTTTCGTTCGTAGGGCCACAAAAATGCGTTCACTACTTCAATAGTTTATTTGGACATATACTTTCCTTTCATTTTATTAATGCTGTCTTTGTTGTCCTTCTATTCATTATCATTTTCCTGTTTGACTACTTTTTTGACTATATCTTTTCTACCTAGGGGTATGTTTAAAGCTAATTTCACCTCCGGATACATATTTTCTAATGTTATCCTGACACATCAAAACATCTAAAACGGTCGCGTTGCAAACATAATTGTGCATTGAGCCGCAATAGTATAAGAATAAATCTCGCAATTTTAAATGCAGTTTAAAATTTGACGGTCGATCGGCTTATTATTAAGTTAGTTTGCGAAAAGAATCCTTCAGAAATGAACCTTCAGGTAATCTGAACTTTTGCTATCAAAATATTTTCTATTTAATCGCTGTAAAATTTAACACCTTATTGACTATTCCTCCATTTCTTCTTTTCTTCAATAATATTCATTTCATATTTAGTTTGTAATTATTTTCAAAATTCTGTTACTTGATTTTCTTCTGGTTTAAGCTGTATAAACATGATATCTCAATAGCGACGACAGCACTTCTATCGCCACAATAGCGATATATATTTTGGAACATCTTTTTATTTTGCTAAATATATCATTATATTCCTTACACACATGTTACTCAGACACGCATTTCCAAATTAAGGTCTAATTTTTCTTCTTGTTTTCACTATCTCTCTCACTCTCACCACCCTTTCTCTCCCTCTCCTCATCAGAGTAGATAAGTCTTAAAATGTCTCCAAACCGATGTCCCTCAGATATACATTTATATAATCAATAAAATGTTATGTCAAGAATGCATACAAATGAACAGCAAACAACAAAAAGCAGGTTTGAAGCATAAAGCTTTTATAATAAGTTCTTCGCATGAATCATGAAAATTGCCAGTGACTGAACTTATATGATTTGTTTCTATTGCTAGATATTACACATGCACTATAGTACGCTCAATGTACACATTTTTATGAACAATTCTTGATAAAGGTATTGTAATAAAATTATTTAAATTGCGGTTTGAACTGATTGATTAGTTTTTATTTCAACTGAAATTAAATAACTGTTGGAATTAGACTACAGCATAATTAACCTAAATAGATTGTGATGTTCTCAATAAAATGCAATTCACTTCTGGTTACAGAAGAAACAAAAACAGAAGCGTAAATCCTTTCAAATAAATTCAGAATCATTTAAAAATTTGTTTAATGATGCTACGCATTTAAGTCTGTTAAACCGTTTCTTGTGGATGCTGTAGTATCCTAGCCTAACTTCCGCAATGCTCGCAAATATGGACTAGACATATGTTAAGACCAATCAAAATATCTTAATTTTAGTATGAAAATTTTATTCATATTACAAAATATGCAACTTAAAGAATTATACATCAAATCTAATTTTGTAAAAACTCGCTCTCCTAAAATTAGTTTCTTTTATCGATGTTGTAATGCAGTCGTTAATCCCATTGACACATAACGGACAAACGAATCAATGCACATAGAATATTTCGGCCTGAAAAATAGATAATGAAAGGATATATATATATATATATATATATATATATATATATATATATATATATATATATGTGTGTGTGTGTGTGTGTGTGTGTGTATATGTGTGGATATGTGTGGTGTGTGTATGTGTTTGTAAGATTGTGCGCATTAGCTTTACATATAACTTCATTAATGAGCAAATTATTTCTTCTTTATTTGCCAGCAAAGTTCTGCTGAAGTTGCTGTCGTTTTGATGTGCAATGGTGACTACAAATAGTTAAGCTTTTGAGCCATAGGTTGATAGGCACCACTGAAGTCTGTCACAGGCATGATAGTGCGATAATTTTCTTTACCAAAAGTAACAAAATATCAGTTAAATATTTCAAAACATACCCGTTTAGATTATTAGACTCATGTAATGCATCAATGTGGATAGGATGATTCTACCCTCGGGTCAAAATATTGCATCAGGCAGAAGGATATACCGGATGTCAGTAACAATAGGTTCCGAAGGTAGAATTTCTTATCTTACACTGAAGTATTCTTTTTCGCACATTTATGAAAAACAAAAATAGGGTCGAAGTGAAAAAGGGTTTATTGTAAACGTTGATCCAACTTTCAAGCAGCAAACCCACTGAATTTCTTTGCCTTGAGACAGAGTTTATGACGTTGGATTTACAATGAAAACTTCAGTGTAACCTTGACGGTTAAACACCTTTTAGCTTTCAAGGAACTGTGTTTGAAAATCCTAATGTAATATCATTACTTAGTATCCAAAATGTGTTTTACAGATATCTTGTGTAATTCGCAAATGTAAACAGGTAAACAAACATAGTCAAATCTCATTCATAAGATTAACAGAGACAAACAAACCCAATAAAATGGTCCTAGATACAGTTTTGATATAGAATCAAGTTAGTCTTCATTAATATTATCAGAACATGAATTGTAAAATAATATCAGTTACAAAAACGGTTTTGGACTAAAGATGCCGTAGCTCCGGGTATTTACAGGACACTGAACTTCAACCACTCCTTGTTTAAGAATGAAACTAAGTTGCAATTAATTTCTGTCTTCATGATCAAAAATCGGAATTTTGTAGCTACCTTTGCTGTTATTGTTGTTGTTGTAGGGTTTAACGCCATTTTTCAGCACACGATAGGCTATGCATGGCGGCCAGTATTAATGGTGGAGGAAGAACCAGGGAAAACCCCGGGAAGAACCACCGACCCACGAGAAGCTACTGGCAAACTTTCTCAAATACCCACATTGGCCGAATCCTAGACTCGAACCCACGCAGACAGAGGTGAGATGGCAGTGATCGGTAACGGAGAGCGCTTTAGATCACTCGGCCACTAGGGGCCCCAGATACCTTTGTAGCGAACGCTTAAAGAAAAGGGTCCATATAGTCGGTGAGTCCCGGATAAAGGTCAAGTGTGAGATCAGATAGAGCTATTCTGCAACAGGTGTTCTGAACTGGAGAGCATGATCAAATGCCGCCACAGTCTTTTGACGTATCGCATCAGCGGGTTTTAACCGAATCATACTTGTTTCATTATTCAAAACTGCTATGACGGACCTAAACCGTGACACCCACTTACAAGATAATGATGCGACAAATGATGGTATTTTGTTGGTCCTTTTACCTGCTGCCAAATACGTCGTGTATTTGTATATGTGTCAGCGTACCAGATCATGCAGGAGAAACAAGGCGTAAATGTGGTGGTTTTGGTTGGGGATCCTCACATTAAACCATCTAAGGAAAATTTTGTTTTACTCAGGTAGGTCAATCTGCCACAGTGCTTGTTGATTCAGCCACACTCTGGTTACGCCGCGGATAACATTCATCGCGTTCGCTATCTATCAGAATGCGTATTTGTTCTTTCAATAACCGTAGGGATTGTAGTATATGTTGGCCAGTTTCTTATCCATTCTTATTATATCAATGTTTTTTTACCTCCAAAGATTTACCAATTTAATGATTGCAAATCTGGCCATGGGATGAGTGGAATTCAAATGAAGTTCACACCATTTATATTACCCATCGATTGAGTTAAAACAACATTAACTTTTCAAACAAAAAATAAAGATCCAGACTGTTATTCATCAAGGACGTACTCGTCCGCGTAACAGATCTCTGACGAAAGCGAGAAGAATCTTTTCTGGCACAAAGTATATGCATAATTAGTATGGTTTTATATAAACGCGGTGCCAGACCCCAAAGAACGCACAATCACCGGAGACTTATAATTTCCTTAGGTAGGTATTTTATATAATTGTTTTGCAGTTGAACCAATAAAATTGGCTAATTGGTTAGAAGTACGTGAACGTTGTGCACTCGAACAGGGTCAGAATGTCGACCATTCGCACTTGACAATGACAGTATTAATAGAACTGTGACGGGCCACCAATAATACCGACCTGAGAAAACAATTGAAGGAAATCAAAAGCTGCGAGATAAAATTGAAACGAAATTGTAACGAAAACTGTTTTACTCCCGAAATGCAAACGCGTTTATGTTCCTAGAAACTATTTTCGGAATCACCGCTGAGACTACCGTTGACATTGGTTTTGATGGAATTGTGACTACAGTAACCACCAACAGTAACCAGTTGGATTTGCTGTCGGAGCTATATCGGTAGTAATCATTATCATGGGTGGCATTGGCAAAATAATATCCCTAGGCCTGCACTGATAAGCACGCGTATATTAAAAAATTCTCAAGGCCGATCAAAGATGTCTCAGAAAAATTACAAAGATGTAGCCATATAAGATAAAACACTTAGAATTAACGAGATCGATAAGATTTTGATTGATATGGGAAACCGCCGACGACTGTGCACTGAAATGAAACCAAGAAACCAGTGACACAAAACAAGTACTTGAATTTCAGGCAGCAAAAGCCGAGTAAATAGTTACATGTGCATATTGATCTGCATGCGAGATCACAGCACTGCAGCTCCCTACCTATAACGTGTCTCCACTGAGGGTTTTGGCACAAGCGTGCATCTGTGATTCTAGCCCACAATAACCAACGTGAATACTACCATTGGTTACGCTTCTAACCGCGTTAAGAAAGTCGAGCGATCTAGTGTTTGTTTGCGCGGGTCATTTCTCGTACGCTCATGGCATGTGCAGCGAGGTCGAAGTCATTTGTGATAGAAATAATCGATCATAGTCGTGGACTGTGGTATCAAACTACAATTCTTATACTATTGAACGAACTTATGGTAAATCAATCGAAGGCACGGGAAAATATATTCGATTATACCGCACAACCTGAGCTGATTTCAATCCATATTTCTGAATTAAACATGCCAACAAGAACATATGTTTTCATCAATGTACACTCGATGCACAAAATAGAACATATATAAATCCCAATGTGCTGTAAAATTCATCAAAGCAGTATAAATACTTGGAAAATGTGAAAGTTTGGAAATGTAATAAATACAAAAACATATTTGTATTGTGTTTTGTAACGGTGAAAGGAATTTCAGTTCGACAGCTCCAACATATCTCTTTGCCGGATCAAACTCGCCTTTCATTCGACTCGGAACATTACAATAATATCGTTAGATATGTGTACAGAAGCCTACATGTCCGAAAATATATGCTATTTATCTTTTCAGACATAAAAGGAAAACATAATTTATAACTTTACTAAGCCCGATTTCTGAATAAAATATCCAACAGTTTGAAAGGTTTTGATTTAAGAGATGCAACGTTGTTAATTCACATGACTGCCAAATCTCGTAGTCTACGTATTCGAGTTTCCAAGCTGGTAATTTAGGTTGCACTGTGGACTTACTAAAGAGGCGATATGTTTTAATTGTTAATACGGGAAAGCTAAATTATATATTAATAGATTTCAAACAGGTATGTTTCGTCACAAAGTTACTTATGTATGTTAGCTTCTGTGTAAATAAACTAGCATATATATTTGGCGCGTGGTATCGGCTCATTATATGATTTCAATAGGCTGCTATCTTATCTCCCCATTCCAAATTAACTCTCGACATGTCTCACACGGGACAGGAAAGGTCAGAGGAAACTTGGGCTATTATAACGGAATACAAATATTAAACAAAATGCTGCAAAGAAGACAAGAAACACCATTTTGTTCAATATATCACTAATATTGAAATAGCCTGTCATATATATTATGTCGGAAACAAAATCATGCACATCAAAATAATACAAACATCATAAGAGTGTTTGAATCATAAAATGGTTTCATGAGATTCAAATAACTCTTTATTTCTTTTGTGTGATTCTGTTCATTTGGAATTGGTTCGTACAAAAATGAAATGGGATGCGATGTTATTGACTCAGGAATTTTGTATAAAATATGATCTCAAGTTTCACTAGTTTAAATAAAATATTGTCACGTAGTGACTACTACGTTTGCATGACGGGGGTACACCATTTTGTATTTAATCCTTTCAGAAATAGGCATAATATACGACTTTAATGTTCTTGAATAATTAAACGCAAAATGTATTAAAGATATTTAAAACAACGGTAAAGTTTCAGCCAATAAACTTAAGATATCTGTACAGTGTCACTGAATTGGAAGTTTGTTTATTTCAACATCTTGTTTGTGTACATATAGTTGCTGAATAAGTAATGTTTCCTACAATATTTCCAAGTATCAATGCCGGAAGCTAGTTGGGACAAAACGTTTGCCTAGATTAACATTAATTTTAAGATTCATATTGTTGACGTCAGCATGAATTATTGTGGTGTACTGTGTTTCTTGTTGTCATGGCAAGGGACTGAACACTTATTACTGGCAATGCAGTTTCCTCCTTCTCTTTTGATTTATAATAGATGTATCCCATTTTCCTTCTAAAAGGCATCTTTAATTGAACAATTAACCATAGTAGTGAATAGGGGCACCCTAGCGTCAATGGGACTTACCATTAAAAACAGGGTCCCGGCACTCTGGCGTTTATGTAAATTTAACATGGGGGAAAACTGTCCCGGCACTCTGGCGTCAAGGGGAATTTAACATGGGAATAGATTGTGGGCCTGGCTAGCGTCAAGGGGAAATGAACATGGGAATAGATTGTGGGCCTGTCTAGCGTCAAGGGGAACTGAACATGGGAATATATTGTGGGCCTGTCTAGCGTCAAGGGAAATTGAACATGGTGGGCCTGTTTAGCGTCAAGGGGAAATGGAAGAGGGTCGGGACCCTATTTTAATACGGTCCCGACCTTATGGGTCTATGGAAATTGAACATGGGAAATTTAAACAGGGAGGGGTCTCTATTTAAAAAAGGTAGGCACGAAAGGTAATGTCTTTTCGAGACCTATGAGGGGCCCTGAAAAGGGCCTTTGGTTTCATCATCATCTTCTTTTATTTCCTCCACTTCTTCCACCAAGTTCTCACTTTTTCCATCATTCATTTCTTCTTCTTCTCCTTCTCTGGCATCCAGTCTGGATGACCTATCGCTCTGAATTTCTCTTATATTATGATCCAATTGTTGTTGAGCTTTTCAAAGGCCTCTTTTTCCATTAAGTTTTCCTTATCGTTTCGTTCTTTATTCCACTTGTCTTTGATCTTCATGACTTCTTCCTCCATCACTTTTCTCATAAGTTCTTCCGATTTCTTAAGCTGGTCCAGGCCTTTTTTGACAAAGGATCACTCTGTCCATTCCATTACGTCTTCCAAAAAGCACCTTACTTCTATCACATTATCCATGGCTTCTTTCAAGTGACCAATCTTTACATACTCTGGATCTATAAAGCCTCTTAGTCTTTTTACTTCTTCTTCTATCATCTCTTTCACCAGATCCATAGCTAATTTCAGGTTTGTCACTTGCCTTCTGACAAAATCCCTGGTAACTTCATGCTTCCATTCACGTTCAATCCTTTCCACTACATAGGCTCCATCCACTATCCAATACCAAATATCCTTCAACTGGTTAAACAAGGCTGTTACTGCTGTCATCTTCTTCCTGGCTTATTCCGTAGAATGGAGCGAACTACCAACGTTATGGGCTTTATATGAAAAGCACGGATGTGAAGGAAAACATCCCCAAGACAAAACTTATATTACCTAGATCATCACTTAAAAAGCGCGGACGTGAATGAAAACATTCCCTACGTTTCTCATCTCATATTATCTACTATCCACATACGCGAAGCAGCAATAAACAAACCCAAAATCTACTATCCACACACGCAAAGCATTAAAATCAAACCCAATAATCTATTATCCACACAAACGTACGTTAGTGCTTACAATACCCAAACTATACTATCCACACACGCTAAGCAGCAAAATTAAACCCAAAATCTACCATCCACACACGCAAAGCATTAAAATCAAACCAAAATCTACTATCCACACAAACGTACGTGAGTGATTAAAAAACCCAATAATCTACCATCCACACAAACCTACGTGAGCTTTTACAAACACAAACACATACACTCACACTAGGGAAAAAGAGTCAGTGTTTATATTCACACTACTGTACATACACACATTGGCAAATCGATTACTATTTCTTTTCTAGAGTATGGGGTAGCCCTGAAAAGGGCTGTTTTTTTTTACAACTCCACAGACACCTGTTAGTAGTTGCACCTCCCCGGTCTGGCACCGCAAACGCATCTTCTACTCCAGTCTCCTTTCACTCTTTTCGCTGTGAGTGCAGAGGCGGGATGAGTGGCTTCAGAATCCCAATCTTCTGTCTCTGGGATTCTGAAATTTCCTTGTTGTGGCTGTGGTACAACCATTCCTCTCTCCTTTTCATCCTCTTCTTTTTTTCTTCTCTCCTCCTCTTTCATCCTTCCTTCTTCCACTATAGCCTCTGCAGCCAGCTCATTCAGTATGAGCCTGGCATCTTTCAGGTGAACATGAAGTTCAAGAAGTTTCGTTAGCCTTCTGCTCATTTTGTAGTGTTGATCAATCAACAAGGGTAGCTAGACTGCCTAGCGGTTTTCAATTTATAGGAAAAGCGCGGACGTGAAGGAAAACATCCCCTAAGACTCAAATCTTATATTACCTAGATCATCACTTAAAACGCGCGGACGTGAAGGAAAACATCCCCCTAGACCCAAAATTTATATTACCTAGATCATGGCCAAACAACGCGCTGACCTAAAAGAAACACTCACTCATTTTTTATACTACCCATCACTATTCTAAAAAATGTTGACAAGCCACTTAAATAAGATACTTATACACACACTTTCTAAGCAAGATAAACAATTCATGTGCTTATACACGCACTTTTATTTTTTGAACTTATTATAGGCAATCGATTGTTATCTCTTTTCTAGAGGTTTGGGTAGCCCTGAAAAGGGCTGTTTTTTTTGTGTGTGAACTTGAAGCTATGGCCATCTTTTAGGTTCTAAGATTGCGGCCTCATCTGACAATAGGCTTTCTCCCAGAATAAGGTCTGCTTCTTTGGAAAGAGAAGAAGAACTCTTTGGTATCGATACGACAGTCGACAAAGCCTCTGTCAGGTTCAGGTTGCTGCTGCTGCTTTTGTTGCTGTTGCTGCTCTCTCTGCTGTTTCCGAACTCTGTACTTCTCTGTCCATTCTTCTTTCTCCCTGTTAATTTATCTCTGAAGAGCTCTTCTATCATGTCTTCAGTGACTTTTAACATTCTCACGTTCTCTATCTCTTCAGGCTTCGGTATCAGACTGTGTCTGACCCTATGCAAATTCACGTAGCTTCGTTTAGCTTAGCTAGTCTGGAGCACATCTTCGTAGGAGGATGAGTCGACAATGGATGGTTAGACTGGAGACTACCCCCGGTTTTATGGTCAAAGCACGGACGTGAAGGAAAACATCCCTACACGGTTTTCGAGTCGGAACGTTCAATGAGTGTTATGGGAGGGATAGAGAGAAGTCAAACAGCATGAATCAGGATACCTATAGCAAAACAAATGACAAAGACATTTGTTTTTCAAACACAACATTTTTTATTCAAAATCACTTAACACTAACAAACAACTGTAACATTTTTAACATTAACCATTCAATGTAACATCAAACATTTTTTTTTAAAATCACAAACATTATTTCAATTAACACTATTTTGGACAGGGTTACAACGTTGTGAATGAAATTTTGATTTCCACTGTTGGAAGTCATTAGGCCATTGATGGACACTACGTTTCCTAGCTTGAGACGAAAGATAAGTATAATGGTCACAAAACCATCGATCTACTTTCACATCGTTTCTAGAAGAAGAACGAGGATCAAAATGAGTCACTAAATGTTCTAAGGAATATCCCCGGCTGCGATGATGCAGAGAATACACACAATATTTTCCACACACCAAGGAATCTATGCCTTGTAATTTCACATTATTGAATCGTGTGGTCTGAGCATTTCTTCTCATAAAGTCAATGATATCGTCTTCCAAAGGAGGCAATCCATACGAATCAAAATATTCCACACATCCTTCTTGAGGAAAGTAGACGGCTACCCAGTGGGTTCCTGGGAGATGACTGTCGTCCGTGTTGATCACATAAGCTTGATGGTCTTGAGGTTTGCGATGAGGGAGTTCATCTTTAGCATATACGACAGGATTCCAAGAAGCAGTATACGAACTGTGTTTCAAAACGTAATAAAGTTCCCAGGTATCCATTTATTTGTATGGTTTTTTTCTTCTTCACAGGTAATGATAAGTGATCAATTTTATCCTGACTTTTTGCTTGAAAATGTCTGACAAGTAAAAGGCGTTTAGCTCCGACTTCTTACTCTGGTCAAAGAGAGATTCGATGCGACGGCACTCCAGAGACGTTAATGGAGGAGAAGAATGTTTATCCAAGCCTTTATACCACTCATTCAACACGAATTCTATCTCGATGAGACCCCAAGCTTTGTCCAGATATTCGTCCAACTTTTCTTCTTGACTCAACATCAGACATTTGTCGTGTTGAATTTGACTGGGATGATCGTTGTGACATCCATAGCACTCTTCCTTGATCAATTCTTTCATTTTATCTGCCAGGACTGTAGCAAAACAGGAGACTAAATGGGCTTCTTGTTCTGGCCATCTTGACTTCATCATGGTAACTTCTTTGTCATTGTCTTGGGATTCTTCTTCTTCCACAGTCTCCTCACATTCCATCTCCAAAGTTTCTCCACTTTGTAAAGAGGGATAACAGTCTTCCATGGCTTCTAATAATCTAGAATGACTTCTCTTAAACTGTTGATTTCTCTTGTATTATCGAATTCGGCATACAGGATGACGTTCACCGTGCTATTTACGGGCAAAGGTTCTGCAAACTGAAGTTAGATAAGGAATCTGGCCGGATTTTATAGGGTGAAAATGTCCCTTGTCGCTGCCTTGGTCAGGAGTGAAATCAAAAACCCACAAAGCATAGCCTCCTGCATATTCCTCGTACGAAATACCGTGACTGGTGTTGGTCCCTAACTGTCCGGTAGCTTCGTACAGGGACAAGTACGACCTCAAGCAATTCCTGTCACCAAACTTAGGTTCGAAAGGCCTGGTACACAAGGCCTTGCCATCGCGACTGACTTCAATCTTGGACACATTGTAATGTTGAAACTGGAAAGGATTTTCAGTGTAGGTTCCGTTGAAGGCTGAATTCTTGACGATACCAATAATCAAACGTTTGGGTAGCTGTCCTTGGAACAGATGATCTTCGATCATGGATCGCTGTCCAGCGGGAATGGTGAACGTTTTCACTTCCACACGACGTATCGGATACTTGGCGGTCGGCCTGCTCAACGTGTGACTGATGTCGTTTCCTACTTTAGGCAACACTTCCACACGTCGCACGTAGAGTCTGGCTTCTTCGATTTTGGTTTTGTAAGTGGCATCAGCAGCAGCCATCAAATGGAAAGCGGCACTGCTACGATTCAGTCTCAGACGGATATCCACACCGTTGAGCAAATACTTCTCTTGTAACCACATGTCTAGATGCAAGCGATCCATCAGTTCTAAAGTGCGACTTAGTGCAATTTTCGTTCGTCGTTCTACAAATCCCGTTGAATCTGTAGCATCCCCAATAACTGTAATGCTGTCGAACTTAGTTGCTTTGTCAGGTTTCCATACCACGCAAGCATCCAGATGAGTGTTCTTGGCTTCTTTTCCGTACGTCAAGAGATTTTCCAGGTACGCTCGGTAAGGGTAGGTATCCATGCTGCTGCTGACTAGTTTATTATTCAAGTACAAGTCCACTTCGCTGAACAAGGAATGCATGAAATTATTGACGGGAGCTACTATATCATCGTTGTCTAGGGCAGTGTTGGGTGGTTCGATCACTTTCACTTTCAAGTACAGGTAACTGCTATTCAGATCGATGTAATCTTCGGGCTGACCTTTGATTTCAAACTCGATGGGAGCTGAATCCGTCAAAGAGGAGACGGGGTGAAATTCCACCCATTGGGATTCTTGCATCGTCATCATGGTGGGTGACATGGCAAACAGATCCAGTTCCGACTTGGAACAGGCGCAAGACTCTCGGTGCATCATTTTTTTCTGTTTCTCAATACTTTAATAATCGAAAACGTCTAAGTCTCGGACGGTTCTTCTTTTCTTTGCCTTTCTAGCTTTAGAAGTGTGAAGTCTGGTGAAAGGGTGTTTTCTTCGTCGTCTCTTTCTACCGTGTCCTTGCCGTGGCTTCAAAGCGGGAATGCCTGACTCGGTAGCGTTCAGGGCATTTATAGGTGTTTCTCGTTGGCCCAAAAGGTCTTTACCCGTTTGCAGCAAGACATTTTTGCCTGCCCTCATGAAGGCTTCTTTTGGATTTTGTTTGTCGATGATGACATTTCGGAGAAATTCTTTGCCTTGCGTCAGTGCGGCATCTTTCAAAGCTTGCAATCCGCGTGTCACCATCAGTTTCAAAATCGGAGCCACCGAATGAAAGGCCGATTTTAACATATCTCCGAAACCGTGTCCTCGCTGTCGAGCAACCCCTCGGTACACTGGATACATGACTTACAACTCGTGAGAGAACCGTTTTCGAAAATGGAGTTTCACCGTGACTTTTCCTTTGGTGAATGGAATATTTTGTCCCAGATCTCCTTTTATAGCAATGTTGACCTTGTCCAAATACGACTTACTGACAGGCAAATAATGAGGATGTACAAATTCGCGTTGTACGTGATAAGTGTTTCCACCTTCCTCGTCAGCGGCCGTGGCAGAATTCACTTTGAAAGGAATGACACGCAGTAACGGTACGGAGGTGTGTCCCACCACGTTGTACTCCACCACATCGGAGT
This sequence comes from Sinohyriopsis cumingii, assembly GCA_028554795.2. Lineage (NCBI taxonomy): Eukaryota > Metazoa > Mollusca > Bivalvia > Unionida > Unionidae > Sinohyriopsis > Sinohyriopsis cumingii. The sequence continues at coordinate 53,699,971 of CM068830.1, forward strand.
ACACAAAGATCAAATTCAGTCCTTGGTTCAGTTCTACCGGGGTACGAAAAAACTTGGCAAAAGAATCGTTGTCGAAATGACTGGTAATTCGTCTTTTCCTTGTTCTACTTTCTTCCTTGTCTCCATGTCCCCGCCCAACATGGCAAACAATTCAGGACAAAATAAAATGGACATGATTTTACCCCCATCGGGAAATTTCATTAGGAAGCGACGAGCTACTTTGTGGTATTCCAGGGTGACACTTTTTTTTGACACTCTCCAAAGCTTTAAGAAACACGACATTAAACCTGGAAGCTATGGTGCTCACTAAATGTTGACCACTAAAATAATAGCCTGGAGGAATGAACAAGTGATAGGTGGTCCACTTTTGACTTTTGTGCCAGGGGTTTTCTTATCATATTTGCCATAGGTATCCAAGTACTGTTGCATTTGCTCGTCATGAACTTCCACCTCAAATTTGTTTTGATTGGGAAGGACATTGAGGACTTGGGTCGGGTGAATGATTTCCACTAAAGCCACTTCCCAATGGGCTTCTTGATCTAATTGGATGGCCTGAGGTAATTTGGCCGTGTAACAGCACAACGTGTTGTTGGGAAACACCTCCATGGAACTGTCACTGGGTAAGGTTAAGTAAAATTGGTTAGGGTGACTCATAATTCCAGAGTTCTGTTGCTGTCTGAGGGGTTACTGGAAGTCAGAGGAGTGTCTCCACCCAAAATGGGGTTGTTATTGTTGTTGGAGTGGTGACTGGCAATGGCACTGGACACAAGGTTCCCGTTGTTTGCGTTCGAGGTGAACTTTAGGGAGGGATTGGGAAGCAGGTAACCGATGCAACTGCTCAATAAAATGGTCCACAATTGTTTGTCTCCTTGTTCAAACTCAAATTGGCAATGGCTGCCCCGATGATACAATAAACCACGAAGATTTGGCAGAAAAAGACGATTTGCGTTTTACGCACACGTTCTCCACATCACACCCACAAGGGTTGTTTTTGTAAATCTTGCAGAGAAGAACTGGTTGAATGAGTGGTCGCCGTAGCTGTGTCTGTGTGAAAGGGCATGATGGTCACTTCTTTTTATAGTCGATGACTTGTGAAGCGTCGATCCAAGAATCAAAACTGGGTGGATATCCTTTCTAACGTACTTTGACTTCTTTGACACGTCGTTTGCCTACTTTACGGGTTCTGCGTTCGAGAATGCTTTCGATGTCGTACACGTCGTCTTCTTTTTTGGTGACACGTTGTAACTCGGGTAAATAAAACGTTACTTTGAGCACTTCTCCGTTCATGTCTTCCAATTTATAGACGGCAGGATGACGGCCATGCACTCGTCCAGTGACACGAAACAATTCGTTGGTCCAGTTAGGTAAGTAACCTTTGTCGAAAGTGCGTTTGGTTTTGCCAATGCGTACCCAATCTCCTATGACCAACACTCCACTTTTCTTGGGGACAGCTCTTGTCGGGGTTGTAGCAAACAGGCGATCAGACACCAGCACTTCGTTCTCGGGAGTCACCTTTTGCGCGGCACGTCCAATGCTTCGATGGTAAGATTGGTTGTACGCTTGCACCAGGTATGGTAAGATGTCGATGTACTTCAGAGTGTGGTGATGCGTAAAATATTTCCACATGCGTTCTTTCAAAATGCGTTGAAAACGTTCCACGATGCTGGCTTTGGTTACTTGGTTAAAAAATGAATGTCACGTTTCTTTAATTCTTTTTGGAAAGCTTGATTCAGAAATTCGGTGCCTTTGTCCGTTTGCCATCGAAGAGGGTGACGACCGCTTTGTTTCAAAACCCGTTGCAGGGCTCGCACTAACTCGTGGCTCGATTTGGAAGTCAAGGGCACAACCCAGGCAAATTTGGAAAAGACGTCAATGACACAAAACAAATATTTGTAGCCACGATTGTAGCTGGCCAAATGAGAGACATCGGCTAAATCAGCTTGCCATTGATGATGGATGCCTTCCACTCGGGTGCGACTTCTGGCAAACTTGCGTCAAATGGGTTTGTGTAAAGTGTAGGTAGCTTGTTCTTGTAACCATCGTTGCACTTGAGGTAAACGGAGACTTTTCAGTCGAATTTTGGCAGCACGATACAATTTTTGAACTCCTCCGTAACCTGCAGGATGGGATGGATCGTAGTAAATGCTGGCTAACAATTTTTCCATTTTTTTTGTTAATAAGGCACCCACTCTTGGAGGATGCTACTCGTTTTCTCGTGGGGTATTTTCTTAGATTGTAATGCTTTACGTGTGCGACCAGCGATAGGTGTCGAAGAGGAGGATGTCTGAGCGGGGGATATCGGTTCTTGTTTCACTTCTGTCTTCACCTTCTTTTTCTCTTCTGATGAAGAAGGGGTAGTCATCATCTTTTTAATCCATCCAATTCTGGAGGTAGGAGGTGTTGTTAACTTGCGCACTTTTTCTGGTAGAGTTTGAAACCCTTCTTGTTCTTCTTCTCCTTTTTCTGTCTTGGTCACTGGTAGTGGTGGTAGTGGTGATGGTGCTGGACTTTTCATCAAGGTCTTAAAATCTTTCAGAGTGGGAAAGAGCTGTTTCGTCTAAAGCTTTCTGCTGAAAGAGTTGCAGTCGTTGCAAGAGTTGACCGTACTTTTGCGATTTTTCTGCTTCATACAAATCTTGGCGATCCATCGAGGACTGCAATTCGTGTTGTAAATGGGACATCTCGCTCAAATTGGGATTGGGAGGTAAATGCGGGGTGCGTTGGTCTTGCCAACGATGGTATTCCATCCATCGTTTGTAAGGCACTAAAGCTAGTTTTCGTCCTTCCGTGGGATATCAGGGGTCAATTCTGAGATCTTGGGACTCCAGAGGGCTTTTTTATCTTGCCCCCACCAGTCCTCCCATCATGGTTCCCAAGACTCCTTTCAGCAATGGGACTAACAAGAGGGGTAAAATTCCTCCACGTTGGACCAACATCTTCTCCTTTTGTCCGATGGGAATTTTCTTTTGAACCATTTGGCGAAGAACGTGACGATGTTTGCCTAAGCATTATTTTTGGTGTTTGGGCAAAGGGATCGTACCTTTCAAGACATTCAAACAACATTCGCACACGGTATCGATGACCTCTTTGGAGGCTGATTGAATGGGTTTTTTCGTAGAGGTGGAGAAGCTTTGGACAGGACAGATAACATGTCCCCATGGTTGACTAAACGAAGAGGCAGTCCTTTCCTTTTCTTTCCTTAGGGTTGTTTAGAAGAGAGATGTTTTCTGGAAGGTGACATCTTTGAGTCTTCAGAAGCACCAAAACCACTGATACCCCTACTTGGTCACAGACCTATTTTATACTGGAACGCGTCGCCACTGATTGTCTTTACGTCGTATCAACTTGAGGACAGGCATGACACGTCGTGCAGGGGTACGTAACGGACTAAATCGAGCCAGTTCTTGCTTGGACAAATACAGTAAACTTTGTAACATGCCCGATCTTTCTTGAACTTTGATTTTGGGAGCGGGTACTTTGTGAGCAGCGGCCACTGCCGCTAAATTGGAGGGTCCTGCCACTGGGGAAGTTCTTGGGGTCATCAACGGAGAAGTTCTTGGTGTGATCAACGTCTCCAAGTACTTTTCAGTTCTTGGTGTCATCAACGGAGAAGTGAATGAACCTGAGGCTACCGGAGACACGGTCACCGCCGTTGCAGGTCGTGGTTTGTGAGTGTAAGGTTGCGTCCTGGCCGAAGTGCCTCTCTTGCGACTTGTTTTCTGTGGGGCTTTCTTTTTCTGGGGACTTTTTCCCTGTTTCTTTGTCTGGGGGCTTTTCTTTTTCCGAGGTGGTGACTGGTAAGAGGAGGGTCCCGCCACTGGAGAAGTTCTTGGAGACACGGGTCTCCTTGGGTCCTGGTCTTGACACCGTGGCTCTTTTTCTTCTTCTTGGAGCTTCGTTTGACTTTTTTCTTGGGGAGAAGTTTGGGAGCATTAGGATCCCATCTTAAGAGAGAGCGAATGATGACCCCTCCTAGAGTACCGCTCCCTCCAGGTTTCAAAATGATTTGTTTTTTGGTTTGAGTGTCGATGCGGGGATCGGCCATTTGTGTCAAAGCGACTTTGTTTCGATCAAAAAAGCGTTTGGTTTGATGAGGAATCTGAATGATCCCTTGCAGTAATTGACGTGCTGTCACTATGAACCATCGTAAGACTTCTTTGAGACTAGCTTCTAAGACACGAGCCCGTATTTGTGGATTTTTGTCTCGACTGATGCCATACAAGGAACGAATCAATTTGACGGGAAGATGCTACTGACGAAAAGTGTCTGACGTTTTTATAGAATTTTTTTGTAGGGGTTAAGTCGAGGACGGAGACGTATACAGGACAGACCCTCCGTCTTGACACCAGTGGTGAAACAATTGGGTACGAAATCGCAAATCATCGGGGGTAGTAGGTTTCAAATCGACGAGTAAATAAGCGTGTGGAGTTTGAGTGGCATCGTCGTACGCCTGAGTCAGCCAAGGCGTACCTAACTGTTTGGCTAAGACTTGCACTTGCGATTTATCTCGAGGGCTTTTAAACAAGACCACGTAATGTGCATTGAGACTGATGGTGCGATGGGCTTTACTTTGTTGAAACAAATTTTGAGTGATGTAAACGACACTGGCATTACGATGATGCCTTTTGCGCGTAAACCACGGTTTAATTTCTTCTTTGTCTTCTCCTAACATGTCGTCGAAAATGACCAAATGGGTTTGACGGGAGTCAGAGACGATTCCGTCGTCTTCTTTGGGAATGCCTTCCACAAACACGATGGAATCGCCTTGACTTTCTCGCAAGAGGCTGTACGCCGATTGCCACTCTTTGTAACACAACACGATGCGTTGAGGTGGCCGATCGATCAAATGATGTTTATGTTCCATCAAACGTTTGACAAATTCTGTTTGGTCCAGCAATGAGCATGTTAAAGGGATGGCGAAGATACAAAGCCTCCCAACTGGCACGATCTAAGTGTTCGTCGATGACTTTGACAGTGGAGGAAGAGGGAGCAGAGACACCAGAGGTAGCCATAGTGTTAGGAATGTCACTTGTGACACGAAAACAGACAAGACAAGAGTTTTTATACTTTTTTCAGGACACGTTTATTGAATGATTTAAACATGAACACGAAAGACAAAAATACATAAAAGCCAATGGCTTAAGTACAACGATAAAAGGCACATGAAAACCATCAACGTGGAATAAAAACAAGTTTCTGTACAACATGTTTTGGGTAATGTTCTCACCAGTTCTATAGGGGGTAAGGTCACACAAGTGTCCTCCCGAAAGGGTCATTCAGGCATGTTCACGATAGTCCTATCCTGAGTGACGAGGTCTTTTGGTACTGTCACTAACACAGGTTGAAAAGTTATTTTTTTGCTTGAACAACTCTCGTGCATACTGGGCCACTTCTTGGGTCCAAGCCTCAAAACCCCTTTTTTTCCAGGCACGTACATCTGTCCAATGGGGGTGTAAGTCACAAGCTACACACACATCGTCATACACGTCTTCGGTAGGTAAAAGTTGACGAATCTTTTTTTCCTGTAGAGGTCGAGAAGTATCCAGATGAAAACGCAAGGCTTTGAGCAAAAGGAGTTTTTCGTGACCATTTAAGGCCATTGGGGTGGTAAGTACTGTTCGTAAAGAGTCCACAAGGAATCGGCTGGTAAACGAAATCCCAGAAAACAAGTCACTAAGACACACACCACTTGTCGACCCAAATTGAACGGAAACAGTTCTTGTAATAAGTGATGGCAATGATCCACGGTTTGAATATGGTCATTGAGTTCCTTCCACGGAATCTGTTCAATCACATGTGATACAAGTCTTGGCATGGCAACCTGTTTTTATACCCTCTTTGTTTCGGAAGCAATACACGTACTTTCTACCCAGAGGTCTTCGTTCTCCAGTTGGAAATTTAAATGCTCCAAACTGTAACCTAAACTTCAGAGTTCGATTAGAACTTTCCTCTTCCTCTAAGTAGATTCCACGTAAAATATGTTGGTAATCCTTTAACTTGTCTTCCTCAATGTGTTGCTCTAGGTGAATCTCGAAGCAACCAAAATCACAAACATGTCGATCATTGGCGACCTGGAAGTGTTGAACAAGGTCTGACCACTGCAACAATTTCTGACGAATCAGTTCTCTTATACCATTCACGTACCAGTAGTTAAACATCTGGTGACGTAACGGATGCAATTGTTCTTTACGTTTCACTTGTATTTTGACCAGTTCTCGGTAAATCCTTTCTCTCAACTCCACAGGCAAACCTCGAATGTTCTCTTGTAAAGTATCCATGAATAGGTCAGTCAGTACAATTCACAATCTTCTCCTAGAGCAAAAGTAATCCACATAGTAAGTAATTTCTGACCACTGCCATTCAGGGTAACGTCCAAGAATCTCATTGAAATCTTTTGATGTAAACGGTCTAGAGTGATATAATAGGATTAATGCACACTTGACCCAGAGAAATCTAACACATTGGTTGACTTTTTTCACTTTCCTCTTGTGAATTTCTCGACACAAAAGTTCTACAGTTACCCATTGAGATTTCACTCTGGCAAGCCCCTGCCAAACTTCCCTGTAAATCTTCTCTTGCAGTTCTTTAGGTAATGATTCAATATCGTTTTTGAAATGAAGTTTAAATACTGGTCTCGGTGATGTCCAACATTTGACTCCTAGCCAATCTGGTTTCTTCTTCTTCAACGACATGGCAAGTTACTTCAATGTCTCGGTCCCACTAAGGGTAAGTAATGACAATTCGGTGACCATCGAGCATGTTCTAGGTAGGCCGAATCTTGTGGTTCCCAGTGGTGAAGTGACACACCGCAACTGAGGCACTTGACTTTATCCGCTTCGCCCAAGTAGAAAAATCCGGCTCTGGCTAATTCTTCGGTGGTCGGTCCTCCCAGATACTTAGGCCATTTTCCTTTGAACGATTGAAGACGACTTTCAAAGTCGCAGTATTCCGACAAACGCACAGGGAACGAATATTCGTCTTTCACAGGTTCGTTTCGATGAGGGAAGGGTAACATGGACAGGAGTTTGCTCAGGGTTGATGACATCCGTAGGGTGGTAGACGTGAAGGTTGACATCCACATTGACCATGAAACCAAATAAAGTGTCCACGATGACCAGGGATATCGATTTTGCATGCCTCAGGTTTGACACGCACAGCATCACTTTCCATGATAGGGGTAGTGAGAACAAAGTTCCCATGATGCTTTACGGCATCGCTAAGGTCACAACGTACAGCATCGCTCCCATCGCAAGGCTCACAATCGCACTCGTCTGCAAACTCCGTTACGCAATTACAATGGTAACCGCATGGACACTTGCAGTTTCCTTCCGGACATTTTCCGTCGCAATGCATGGGTCTTATCCATCCAATATTAGTCACACTAGGGGAAGGTAAAACTTTTTACAATCCCCAAACTGGAACGATGTCTCTTTCAAAAGATTCATCTTGTTCGTTTGGTCTTGGTAGTCACAATGAACTATCGATCTTGCCTCGGGTTCCTTTTTATACTAGTCGCAATGAAGTCTCAAGCTTGTACATCGTTCCTTTTTTATGTCTTGTTTTGGAAGGTACCGTCTCTAAGGTGCCGTCATAATTGTACCGTAGTGTAATGGGTGGAAAGGCCATAGAAAGGTAATGGCAGTGCGGCGACCATCGAGTATGTTCCAGAATAGCTGAATCTTTATAGATACATAGATCCATTCGTAACTTCAGGCCGCAACTGAAACACTGTACTTTGTATCCCAATCCAGTCTCAGGTCCCAAGTAGACAAATCCTGTTCTAGCTAAAACATTCGAAGTAGGGAATCCTTCCCTATCCGTAGGCCATTTTTTAAACGTGTCCAATCGACGGGCACAATCACAATAGTCAGGCAAGAAGACCGGAAAATGGTGGGGTTTGAACCTGGAGTTCTCATCGGGTTTCTCACTCGATTCTTGCTGTGGCGAAGTCATCGTTCTGGTGGGTGGCTATCCTCTTACAACCAATGTTTTATACCGACATGTCCATACGGCAAAGTAAAGTGGTTGGGAAGCCGCACTCGCTTCTGGTACACGATTTGATAGACTTTTTTCAAGGGTTGGCTGACTATGTGGTGAGTGGGTAAACGTACAATCTTGTTGGCTGATAGGTGGTCACTTTAAAGTGGTCATCTTTTCCAGAGTGTAAGGCTTCTTTCAATACCCCAAAGTTCACCACTCGACTGGTACGATAATTCAGAGTCAATCCTTTCACTTTACACTTCGTGTGCACTTCTCCTTGTTTGTCCCGGTATTCGTAGCCGTAATTTTTAGGACCGCCACTGGCGAAACTTAGAATCTTGTCGTCGGGGTGCTCGTCTGTCCAGGCTCCTAAATGATCTCCTTCGATGTCAGGGTGCTGTTGACTCGGGTGATCGATGTAAATGCAACTGTCCGTGTCAAAGTACAGGACACGTTCCCCTAACAGTTCTAAAGCTTCGTACAATTTTAAGCGAGCATGAGCTGTCACGTAAGCCGCAATGATGACATTTCCAAAGGGGTCGGCTTCTACAAAGTCCAGATCTTCTTCGTAATTGACTAAGATCAAATCCTCGCGAACGACGTCCACGTGTTTCATGTATTTGGTTTTGTCGTGAATCATCTGGAAGTAGCGGGAAGGTTCTGTCAAATATTCCGTCTTGGGTAAACACGGTCGTTGTGCCATTTTACCCCACAAGCAATTTAACATCACTTTGGCAAACGATCGCCTGCCTTCGTTTTTCTCGATGTGGTCTAAAGTAATGCCTTCTTGTGCCCAGTATTTCTCTTCGAATGTCTTTTGGTCTTTGGGAGTGTGACACCAGGAAGGACAGCCACTGGCTTCTTGCTTCAGTTTCAAAAAGGCATCCACGTAGTCAGCGAAAACGCCTTTTCTGGCTGGGGTCACCCTTTTGGTATTGTTGTGTTTTGGGAAAGTGACAATTTTCTTACACTTCTAACAGTTGGTATCCCATATCCAGAGCTTTGAACAATTCTACGCTGACCCACGTCCCCGTCAAGGCACGTTCTTCCTGGGTGTGCTGACAAGGCTGGTCTTGGTTGCACGTTTCGGCACAAGTACGGCACAAAGGAAACATCCGTTTGTCTTGACAATGGTGACGTTGCACGGGATGGTACAAGTCGGTGGGTGGCAAAACTTTACATTTGATCAAGCCTTCGTATTGTCGAATGTTTTTCAGGTCGATGTGTTCCGTTAACAATTGTGGGTGCCCTGCAGGAAAGCGACAATATTTGCACACGTAGGGATACAGCGAACACACGTCCAAGTATTTGATTTCTTCTCCTTTCTCTTCGTCGACTTGGTACAGTAAACAGGTGGCATTAGTCCTTCCTCCGTACAAACTATCCCTCGGATTCAGGGGGTCCATGAATTGATAACCTTCCATGGTGCATTTAAACTCGGGATCGGTTTTCAAACGGTGATCGTATTCGTGTTCGCACATTTCCACCACTTGGTATCCTTCCTGTTCTAACTTTAGGCGTCGCTGACAAGTGGCCTGGTACAAGTCTTCCATGGTTCGATGTAAAAACTGATTTTTAGTGTTACGATCAGGGTAACAGACGGGACATCCGTGAAATAAGCAACCGTTAAACTCGTACACGATCTTGGGGTTTTCTAAGTCCCAACCATCGACCGAATGCGTTCCGATGGTCTTTTCGGCCCCTCCGTTGCGGACATGCTGAATCCATTTGTCTTCTTTGTCGCACAAGTAATGTAACCAACGCAGGGCTTTGACCGAGTATTGACGTTTGACAAAGTTGGTCGATTGAGGACTGATGACAGCCACGGTGTTTTCAGGCATGAATCGTTGCCGGTACACTAAGGAACACGCTTTGGCAATGGTGCAAGCTTCTTTCAAAGGATCGACCCCTCCGTGTTCCATGAACAGTTCTCGAAATTTTCCACAGCATCGACGTAAAATGTCAAAAATGAAAGTCAAAAGGGTCTGAGGCGTGAGCCTGGTACCAAGCGTAGAAAGCTTCTCGTTGTTCGGAACGCATGTTGTCGGGGTCGTAATAGTGAGCCTCAGGCAAATGGGGTAGAACGGCATGTTGATTGGCTTCGGTATTGAAAAAGTGTGGAAAATACCCTTTAGCCATTTCTGTCATTCCAAACGTTTTAGGCATTCGACTCAAAGGCATGGCCAAGTAACTCATCGAATCTTTAAACTGCACTTGTCCCACTTGCATGAAAATGATTTTGGCTCCGTTCAAAGTGACGTTAGGACGCTCGGTACCATGTTGCGTATAGTATCTCAAAAGAAACTGTCCATCGTAATCGGAGAAATTGTGAGTCATCACTGTGGCATGACGATGACAATCTCCGTTACGTTTGATGTCCTCTTGGCTCCACTTCTTGTCAGTGGGGTCTAAGACCCATTTGGCAAAATCGTCTAGCGTCTTGGGTCCCCGAAAGATTTTTTCACGTCCTCCAGGAATCTTACTGCAATGAGGGCAATGACTCACGATAGGTTCTTGAATGCACTTTTCGCACGCTCGATGAGCCACGGAGAAATGAGGAATGTGAATGCCGGTCTCTTGCATGCATTCGAAATCGAAAAAGATGAAATTGCCTTTCTTCTTGTGACCATCCTCTTTTTCTTGTTGGGGTTGGTATTTTTGCATGTAGCATTGGTGTTCCAAGTCCACGATGTGGTGACAAATGTGACATTTTTTCTTTCCTCGACATACGTGTGCCTTGGCAGTATTGGTACATATGCCTTGTCCAGACGTAGGGCACAATCTCAGCAGTTGACAAGCACATTTCTTCTGTGAACCTTGCGTCTTCAAATGTTGTTGGTAACAGGTAGGACTGACAAACGTGCGCAGACAAGCAGTTCAATACATTTGTTCTTGTCCTTCGCCCAGACAGGGTTGAGAAGCCAAACATCCTGAGCATTTCGATCCGCAATGTTTGTGTTGCTCTCGATTGTTATAGCCATAGTCACATTTCTCACAGTAATAACCGTATCCCAGGAATACGGTGATACTGGTAATGGTATCGAAATGTTCATCGTGATGATAGACATGAATGTATTTTCGATCCTTAAAGTCTTTCTCTCGAAACAACAGAGGCCAGCGCACTTCTTGAGGGTACACTTTCAAGGTGTAGCGTGGAGCTAGGACATCTTGCAATTTTTGCATTTCAGGAATACCACAGGGTGTGTCTTTGGACAGGCCGGCTTGTTGTAACAGGAGTTCTGCTTCATTTCGATGTTTGGCTCGGTCCAATTGTTGAATAGTTTTCCAGGCTCTTTTCCATTCTACCGTGTCGTTCTTGTTCGCATAGATTCGTCCCACCACGATGGCACGGGCTAAACACATCTGGTCTTGAGGGTTGTTAATTCGGACGAGGCTTGTTTTGGTGTTGCGAAGGCCGCTCACCAATAAGACCTTTTTCGCGGCCAGTCCCTTGAGGAGGAGAGACGTGGGTCATGTCCAGTGTGGCTTTTCCATCGGTGATGTCAAACTGGTCATTGGATTGTTGTACGTGTTGAATCTTGTCCATGACTTTGGAAGCGGTCAATTCTGCAGGGCTGCTAAACTCGATCCAAACAGAGGATTTCAAGTCGTCGTGTTGTATGGAAAGTCTCAAGCGATCGTCTTCTTTGGGTTGACATTGTCGCTTGAGTGTGGTAAGCAAAGAATCCCACATCTCGGTGATGAACCCTTTTGCTTTCTCCAAGGGTACTTCGGACTTGAAATCTTTAAACTTCACCGTGTATTTGTAAGCCGTGGTTCTAAATTTTCTAGAGGGTCGCTTTTCCGTCTCTTGAATGGAATAGTACTTTTCAGGGCTGACTAAGGGTGGTAAACTTTGTTTAGAGGAAAACTCTCTGGGTTTGGATTCTGGTTCATTCATGTCCTCTTCAAAATCACTGGCATGAATTTGTGCCAAGACTTCAGCCCTGGTACGAGGCGATAGATCACGTTTCTGCCTCTTAATTCCTTCTTCTTCTTCTTTCTTCTCGAATGAATTGGATCGTTTCATCTTGACTGAAAAAAATCAAATGACTAAACTTTAAACCCATGGGTTATTTTATAGTCATGACAGACCAGCGTATATAAAGGGTGTGTGTCTTGTCCTTCCACTATTCATTTCACTCTCAAACCGAGCACAACGATGAACGAGACTACACAGATCGAACTTTTCATCAGACCTTTGCGAGGGGTCATCCGAAAATTTTCTTCAGACCAGCCGAGGGACTACTCACCCTCCTATAGAGATAAAAGTCAAGATACTTGCTATATCTGTCAGAAAAAAGGGCATTGGTCTTCAGAGTGTCCAGACCGTCAAAAAAGCAAAACAGGGGCTAAAAGAGACAAAAGTCAAGATACGTGTTATCATTGTCAAGAAAATGGACATTGGTCTCCAGATTGCCCTAAGAAACAAGAGGAGCAAGAAGAAGAGAGGGATTATGGAGAGGAAGAAGAAGAGGAAGAAAACAGAGAGGTGAAGAAAAAGAAACAGGAGAAGAAAAGAAGAAGGGAAGAAAGTGAGGTTGAAGAGGAGGAAAAGACTGTGACTGTGAAGAAATTAAAAAAACTGAGAGAGTGAACAAAGAGACAGAGGAAGTCTATGAACCTTTTAAAGTGTTATGTTGTGAATTGTGATTTTTATTGTAAATATTTATAAAAGAATAAATTAGGTATAAAAGGTAAGTGTCTTTTGGTTTTGATTTTAAAATAAGAACCTACACTCACGCACTCATACACAAGCACGTACTATAGGGGTAAAATGGTTTTGTTTTTTTTTTTTTTGTTTTTTTTTTTGAGTTTGAATGGATGTTGCCAATTGAAAGACTATCTCTTTTCGAGAGACATGGATGGCCCTGAAAAGCGCCTTTTTGGTGTATGGGTGAGTTTAAACAATCAACTTTAACTGCCTTAAGCCTTTGCCACGGCCAAGGCCTACTTCTGGACTGCATACTGTTGATGATGATGATGATTTGGTTGAAATCACTAAGGGTGGTACGGTAGGCTTAGTCACAGAGTTGGAGTGTTTAGCTCGGGAAGGTCGTATTCTCTTCGGTCGTAATAAAGAAGTCTGATATATTTGTTTCAGACTTCTTAACTCTGCTAAAATGTCTAACAGTACCGTGACCGTTTGACTTTCACACCCTTGTTTCTTTGCTGCTGCTTCTTCTTGTTGCTGTTTTTTTTCTTACCTCTTCTTCTTGCTGCTGTTGCTATGGGAGAAAAGCTTGTTCTGCTTCCTTTTGCTTTTGTATAAATTTTTCCAATTCTTCTTTCTGTCTCTGTCTAAAATTCTCCACGTGCGGTAATGAAGGAGAAGGTGACGAAGGTTCCGAAACAAATTCTTGCGAGGTAAGAAAATCCACAAAATCCCAATTCACCTCTTCTGAAAGTAAGTCCGGGTTCCCTTCGGTAGTCTCCACGGCTTGTACACCCCAATTTATCGTTTTCTGAGTTTCCGTCAGGTTGAAAAACTGTCGCATGGATTGACTGCGCACAGGCGCTTGCGAATCTATATAGGACATGTGACGTCACAGACTGCTCTCTTCGGATTGGACGTGGGCTGACTGAATTTTGTAACGCGTGTTTGGATTGGTCAATGAACTCAATCCGTTTCAATCCTTCCTCTCCCTATAAATAAGCGCAGTTCACTGCATTCCTTCACCTGTTCTCGGCACCCCAACATGTGGATCGACGTGCAATCATCAACTATTGTCTCTTCCATGATGTTCCTGACGGACATACCGATGTATGTCCGATCCAAGTGGACTATTGTTAGGATGACAGAAACAAGAATGTGGATGAGAAGGATTTACGTGGAAAGGCAAGGATGCCTAAAGAGGGTTCTCATTTACGGTCCTGAAATCAGACGTAGTTTGAGGACAAGAAGAAGACCAATGCGGTGCCCTCTGTGTTAACAATAGGGTATGTTAACATAAACCCAAAGGCCCTTTTCAGGGCCACTCATAGGTCTCGAAAAGACATTACCTTTCAAGCCTAGCCCGTGTTTAAAAAAAATGTCTGTTGTCTATTGTGTGTGTGTGTGTGTGTGTGTGTGTGTGTTATATCCCTCTCCCCTGTTCCATTTCCCCTTGACGCTAAACAGGCCCACCATGTTCAATTTCCCTTGACGCTAGACAGGCCCACCATGTTCAATTTCCCTTGACGCTAGACAGGCCCACAATCTATTCCCATGTTCAATTCCCCTTGACGCTAGACAGGCCCACAGTCTATTCCCATGTTAAATTCCCCTTGACGCTAGACAGGCCCACAATCTATTCCCATGTTAAATTCCCCTTGACGCCAGAGTGCCGGGACAGTTTTCCCCATGTTAAATTTACATAGACGCCAGAGTGCCGGGACCCTGTTTTTAATGGTAAGTCCCATTGACGCTAGGGTGCCCCTATTCACTACTAACCATTTAGTCTAGGACTGGTGCTTATCTTGTTCGACATATTTGTGCTTTTCTGTCAGTAAGCAAACAGTATTAGCTAAAGTCAATGCGTACGCCTTGAACCGGTTTTGTCAATGAGATTAAAAATGGGAAGTTTACTACAAAACTGTTGTTTGATTGCACTTTTGTATTATTTAGAGTCTCGCACTAATACATGATTTAGAGAAGAAATATTAGAAGAAAAGAAACATAATAATATTTTGATTTTTGTTTCCTTTTATAGACTTTGTCGATATACATCATGCTGGTTATGACCAGGATGCTGGTTGTTACTTTACTAATATATTTGGTATTCTCCCAACCACTTGTAGAAACGGACACGAATTTAAGGACAGCTGGTGAGTTATTACTCATTTGGGATAGCCACATCTAATTTATTAATTTCTCTGTCTATCTATCACTCCATCTATTCCTTAATGTACGTACATATGCATGTATTTATTTATGTCAGCTGATTGTTACTAAATTCTTTGTCTGATTGCTCCATATACTTGTCTTATTGCACCAAGAGTACAAATGTGACATGTTTGGTACCTATCATGTTACCGCTCCGGTGTCCAGGTGGTTAGAGCGTCCGCCTCAAATACGGGAGGTAGAGGGTTCAAACCACTGCCGAGTCATACCAAAGACTTATAAAAGATGATACTAACAGCTGCCTCCCTAGGCACACAGCATTAAGTGCCAAAGTGATAGACATCGCTATAAATTGCTTCACTTTAGACATCGTAGCTATATGACTGAAAAAGTGTTAAAGCTACATTAAAATCCAAAATCACACACACACACACACACACACACACACACACACACACCTATCATGTTGACGAATGTAAAATATCAGCCCAGAGGATAATTTACCATAGCTTATTGGAGATTCTGATATCAAGTAAATTTAGAATCTAAGAAGAAAACAAAATAAAGTTTCGTCTTAGTATCACGCTTCTATAATAAATAGGTAAAGTTCCGACTATATTTTGTCCATTCCCCTTTCAGTCTCAGCCCATTTAATCTTTTCTCTGTACTGGTGAAAATAGATTGCATCGCAATTATCACCACTAAAACATCGTCATCATCACTGCCACTGCATCATTTTCATGATATGGTTGTTGTGGTGATGACAATGACAATAGTGCTGATGATTATTGTCATTATTTTTAATACAATAGTAACAATAAGAGAGGTGTCAGTCGAGGAGCTAGGACACAGGTCGATCAGAAGCACTGGGATGCCAGCGAAAAAACGGTTTATATTTAGACTAAACGGAGAAGAGGTTGAACTTGACTTGGAGCTGAACAACCTTATTAGGGATGATGTGAGCGTATATGTGACTGAGAACGGTGTCACACAGCTGATGGAAATATCTAAAGATGATAAAGAGGTGAGTTCATGTCAGAGAAAATAAAACGAAGGGGGACGGAAGGAAACTGAAAACATATTAAATGTAATTCAACCAGCTACTCTTTTGCAAGAGTTATAAAAGCATAATAACTGTATGATTTCTCGTAACCACGTAAATATCTTATAATGATGATTGTGAGATTTCACGAGCCAAGTCATTAGCATGCATGTTTTATCAAAAGAGAAACTTCTTTGCATTATGTGTAATTCTTACTTTATAACCATTTACCGTCCGATTAATTCAAATGGCACGAAGTTAGCTATTAGGCACGCGAACACGACTGGAACATTAAGTATTATACTAACTAAAATTACTGTAGTACTGTAACTTTACAACCGGAACTCATATATCAACAACAATATAAAATCTACTGCCTGGTACCAAAACACTTTCATACAAGTGAAATATGCCATATTATTGAAGCATTAATAATAAATATATACGTCATAAATTGCATAACTGTAGTGTTACTAAATCACCAGTTCGATAGGGTTGGTAGAAATACTTGAGACATACATTTGTATTGTCAAACCTGCAATACTACAAAAACACGCCTTTGTTCTCTCCGGATGAATCTATTTTATATATGAGCAGTCATTAGTGATTGTTCATTTACAAAACAGCTTTATTTGGGGTGATCAAGTGCGCAATTTTGCCTCCTTGCACGGTGGAAAAAGTACAATTTTTTGTGTATATGTTGGGACAATAACATATAGATATTTCCATTAGCATGTTAAAACACAAATACGCACAATGAGAACATGGTAATCAAGTGAACATTCCAAATGGGACAGAAGGTATGGTAGCCAAAGCACGAGCTGTTGCCAACCAAATTGAACAAATTTGTGAGCCGTGTACTGAAAGCAAACGTGTCCTTATACTTTCGGTTCAAGGTCTGCCGCAATGCGGCAAGGTCATTGCTTATGATCTAGTTGATGTAACTTATAGTCAATGGGCAAGTTACCGTGATACTGTCAAAGCACTAAAACATTACTCCTGAGGTAAATGGTATAATACTTGTACTGCAAAAAGCAAAGTGTATTTTTCGAAAATAATCATTTTCCAACTGTACAAGATAAAATGGTGATTGTATATTATATTACAGATCTAGTATTTTCTATTTTTCTATCAAAATTTGTCATGTTATGACTCACAAGAAGTAAAATTAATGAACGGCAAATATTAAGTCTCTGATTGGGACAATAATATTATAGACTTTAAATTTCAAGAGTGTGTCATAAAGCTGGTATTTTTTCTGCATAATTCATCCTTTTGTATTACCAATAAATCCGCATTGATTTAATGACGGTTTGAAATGAAAAATGGTACAGAAGTAGATCGATGAATGACACCTATAGAAATTTGTGCTGATTAATTTTTGTTACGCTCTGCATGCAGCAATTAACGACACCCGGAAGCTCAAATTGTTTCCAATACCTTGAGGTTTTATTGAATCACTCACAAGGGAGGCTATTTTAGAGATGTCGCTTCTGATTGACTGATAGTTACATAGCTCAATCGGAAACTCAGTCTCAGAATTTTACGATATTTATGCCAGATAGTTTTATTTAGTAATTTAGCGGTTCATATTCGGTTTAGGTTTGAAGAAGATGCGGTAAAACAAACGGATACAAATATTTATCTTACAGATGTGTGGTTACTACCAGGATATGAAGACAAAAGCTGCTGTAATGGTGAAATGTGACAAACTGGGATCGACATGTCAACCGGTAAATTTTATCTTAGAATGGAAAACAAGACTACAAAACATGATACAACTGTTGTGGTTTATAAGAATGGACTATAATAACTTCTGATTGAAAGTCCAAGAAACGTTATACGGCTTTAGGGTTTTAAGCTATACCTTAATGACAGGGGTGATTTGCAAGCCCTTTTGTGGAAGAGAAGAATTATTTATCAATCGATCGAGACGGCGAGCGCATAAAATTGAATCTTTTGTCATTCAAGACGTGAGCGCTTCCTTTCATGATTGCTTAACATTATAGGAGTGCTTTGCATAGAGACTGTCATTAGATGCCATATGACAACAGGGTACATTGTATACATTATTGTTACTCTTAATGTGAGATCATTTATTTGTTTTAGATTGGCACGTTTATGTTAAACGGCAAAAGGTATCAACTGGAGACAACTGGCGATCTTTTAGGCGCAACACACTTTGTGACTGAAATATGTCTAGATAATGGAGACACCGACACGTACGGAGATTCACAACAAATACCTGGTACTGTGATCATAATTATGTCTCCTTAATTAGAATTTGCATGTATTGTGTTCTCTACCTGTGAACACCGCGACATATGGTTTGAAAACATTCATTTAAATATTACACTTATACTATTTTCGTCTTTTTCCTTTTCTTTTTTTGGGTTAAAATTAACCTCTATTATAAAATTGTCATACAAACGCGTTTAGTTAAGAGGTATCTGCCCATTTTCTGCCACGTGTGGACTTTGTATGTAGACATACAGTTTTGTATATTTTAAATTTGTATATATGTTTTTTGCATCTAGCCCTAAATGACAAAGTACGATAAGGGCCGATTTTGGTCCCCAAATTAGCGATAATTTTGTTTGCATGAGTATTTGTTATGATTATTCCATATTAACCATAGATTAGCTGCAACATATGTACAAGTAATATTATTAAACAACGTGAAATTAATAATTAATTTTGCTCCTACGGAGACCCGTGTTCAATCTAAAACTAAAATTTTGTCAGATTTTCGCCTCTTTGATTCTTCTAAAAACAAACAGCGCATTTGTAAAGATGTTTTTTTTTTGGTAAGAAGATATTTGTTGTAACCGTCTAACATACATGCACATTTCCTACAAGTTCTCTTTGGATCTCATCACTAATGAGAAGAAAAATTGAAATCAAAATGCGTAATTGAGACCAGTTGCTATTTTCCTCGCCATACAATTTAGGGTGTCACTTCACAATAACAACACAAGCCATTTTATATTTCTTTGTAATAAACTGACGTTCAAACATATTACTTTTGATTGAACTTGTATTTTTGTTTGAATTTTGATGATTTCTTTTGAGAAAATAATAATCAAAATATTTGGACGAGAAACAGCTAAATAAAGAGGCGCGATGAGAAATGATGTCCATAGCAATAAAAAAAGAAGCAGCCGGATATACTATTTTTGGCTAATATGGCGTATAAAAAAGAAATAATGGACATAAATAAAATATCCGTGTAGTGTTTCATTACCAGATCGTATTAAGGTGCTATATTCTAATCTTCTATGACTTTAAATATATTGGCATTCAGGCAAACATGATCATATGAATAATAACACGAAGCGTACCCATATATTAAAGGTATGAAAACAGCACTGAATCCAGTAAACAAAATGCAATATTCATTAGTATCATTGCTTTTTTGTTGCAATCTTATGAATTAGTTTAGTACATAGCTTTGAATTATCCTTCGTAGACTGGATAAAAAATAAACATGCTTAGTAGGTTACCAATAAATTATAACACAAACTATTGATTGCAGGAGTTTTCAGATAAATATGTATTGAAGAAAAGGATTGTAAATGTGTGTTTTTGTAGTGCAACGATATGTATAAAGTCTGTTTTATTCATAAAAAGAAAACAAAACTCTGTTAATCGAAACTTTGGTTGTATCTATTGCCCTACGGAACGTCACCAGGCCACCTCATACACATATTAAAGAAAAGGTCGCGAGTTTGAAACCCGCGGTGGCATCCCAGTTATTTTATACTTTTGAGTATTTTTTTATGTTCAAGCTCTTTTGTAAACTTGCTCATCCCACTTTTTTAAACTTCGATTTTGCTGTCTATTGATTATATATACATATATATATATATATATATATATATATATATATATATATATATATATATATATATATATATATATATATATATATGGGGAATGATGGTTTAAAAGTAGAACGATTCGATTTTTTTGTATTAATGCATCGTACATTAGGCTTCTGTTTTATTTGTTGGTTTTTCCTTTTCCTTTTCTTTTAAATATTTATTTTTGCCTTCTGTAATTCATGCGTATTCTGTCACATAGTTTCTTTATTTCTGTTTGATTTTCCGTTTCTTACATATTTCTGATGAATAACTCAAACTATTATCTATTTAAAGGTGTGAATAAGGAGTTTAAAAACAACTCTCGAAGTATTTCGTTTTTTTACAATACTGCAATGTCTACCGGTGATTTTAAAAGTTATTGTTGCCAACAATTCCTGGTGGATGTGATGAGGTGGATGGGATTTTAAAAGCAGCTGATAGATATAGATGTCTATTTCATGGATGTGAGAGATAAGTACCTTTCCTAATAACAAACTGTTACAGACAGCCTTGGGAAGGTATCGCACCCGTGACGCTAAAATTACGAATCGAACGTTCTACCAACTCAGCAACCGTGTCCAATAAAGAAACAAAATGACGGTGTTGATCCATAATCGATAAGGGGTGACACGTGTCTGATGTAAATTGAATTTAAAAATATGAATTTCGGCATTCTTCATAAGGTTTCCTCTTATATTTCGCTAAGTTTATCTGTGACGAGAGAGAGAGAGAGAGAGAGAGAGAGAGAGAAGTTATGTAAATGACTCTAACTAGAGGAGACGGTCCGTTTGGGGCATATTTTAGTACTTTGTCTGTGTTCAGCTGCTGCAGTTCGAATGTCTTGTACATATTCTTAACATTTTTGTAGCATGATTTATTTATATGTGTAGACGCACACAAAAAATTGCTGCATTACTTCTGATTAAACGATAAATTAATAAACTGAGTGCCAGTATAAATCCGGGCTATAAATTGCATTTATCCTCGAGTTTGCAGCTCCAATAAAGAAAATATAAGATGCTCAACATCTCAATGTCATGCCATCCATGCGTGATTGAGTATTTATAAATTCATCTGAATGGATTCCAAAACTAACACAATTTACATAATAGGTTCTTCTTTACATCAAAGCAAGAATATATTTTTCCAAGTAGTTAAGACTCATTTTTTGGATGACTTCTAATTGATTAAGTTACAATAATGACATGGACGAAGTAATGGTGGGAGGAGGGCTGGGTGGTGTACGCACTGGAACAAATCCATTGCAATAATCTGTCTCCTGTTTAATTTTATTTTGCTTTCCACAATTCTGGAGGCTCATAGCAGAAAAAAGAAGCACTGTCTGTCCACTCATCGTCTTTACAATGAATATTTAAAAATTGGTACCCTTGATCTGTAACAAAAACCGCATTACGCAGAAAGAAAAGGTGCGCCGCGCGCTTTATTCCTTCCAGTTTAGATAATCTGTCTCTCCATTGGCGCCCGCACATAAGAGCAAATGGGGCTAGGGTACCATCAGGATAGCCATAACTCGTATAAACCAAGAGAAGCCAAACTACCCCATATTAAAATTATCTAGATTACTTTAATCTGAAATGTATTTGAACCATTTAATTTCAAGGTATATACAAGATGTACATATTTATCTTCTTATACTTGAAGTAGATTTATCCGATATTTGCTATGATCAGAACTAATCAATATCAAATTCTTATAGCATCACCGCAAACAGTCAGACCGTTTTCTTTAGTTTCTATTCTTTACAGTTATATGGTTATCATTATCCAATAGAAACGCCTAAAATGTTGTGGGGCTTTACCAAGTTTTCCACCGCACATACGTCTCGCTTGTTTATGCATGCCGTCACTCCCATTGCACTTTTTTCCACCACCACTACCGCAGAACGATATTGCTGGATCCACTCCTGTTCAGCCTGATTTTTTCCCACGAAGAATATATCTATAAGCATTGCTGAGTAACAATATTAAAATGTTTCAAGCGAGAGTTAGCAGATCAGTACATTCATTTTATTATATTTAAAGGTTTACTGCGCAATCAAGCTTTATTGAAATAAGTTATATTTTTTCTCTTACAACATAATCAGAGCAAAGAAATACAGTAAAGTTGATTTTCTTTCTATGAAATTGCGTAATCAAACATATTGTTACGCCTCTTTGGTCTTAAACAAAGTAACATAAAAGAGCTAGAACTAACAAGTTTCGTAAAATTCAGCAAATACTTTATATCTTTAGAAGACTAAGTGAGATAATTAAAAGAACTCACTGTATTGTGAATTAAATTCCAAATAGTCCTAAAAGTTCTATCGCAAGTCCTAAAGTATTGAGCTCCTAATGAATTCCAGTGGTGTTCGAAATAAATCCTAATATTGAATGTGCTGATGTACTGTAGTGTAGCAGCAGAGGAGGGGAACAGACCACTTAAGGGAAGGGTCAGCCTTGTTACACAAAAAAAATAGTGACCCTTCATAGAGGTCAAATACCATGTCTACAATTGTTTGTCCCCAACATAATTGTAGACGAGCCTCCTCTGCTGCTATGTTATTCTGAATAATCCTGGGAATCTTCGGAATCCTGGGAATCTTCGGAATCCTGGGAATTTGTTTTATGTTTCAAGTAATATTCAAGTTCTGATGGTGGTTTTTCTATTTTTGGATTTATGTTTTTTCTTTTTCTGTAATATATCATCAAACTTCTGTATCGATCTCCACCGCAATTTTTGCAAATCTGATATAATCCTCTAACGCCGTTGTTACATCCAACACATCTTCGTGGACCAGCATGAGGGTTTTTCTTTAAAAGATAATTATGTTTTTTGCAATATTCTCCACGACATTTTTTATCACATTTGTTAGTGGTTCCTTGACGCAGCCACGCACAATTGTTCATTATATTAATGATATCAGTTTAATTTTATCATCACCCCTTCTGCTGTTATAATAATTAAATCATTATGTTATAATAAAATGGTACATCCGGAATCTCATACTGCAAGGATAGCTCGAGAACGATTAGAAGCAATTAAAAAATTTCTTCCTGTTAGAGATTCATTTAGAAAAAATCTACAAGCGCAGCAAGAAGCACAAGTTGAGTACGAAGAAGAAACTAAAAAACTGTTTAAGCCCGTCACTGCAGCTACTGAACAAGTTGCAACAGTCATCAAAGAAGATCTTCTTCCGGTATCAGAAAAAATAGCAAGAAGAACTAAAAAAATAGCAAGAAGAACTAAACAGGCAAAGAAGATTTTACAAGACCTTCCACCTGGCATAGCCAGGGAAATAGCTGCAGCTCAACCTCCATATGTCGGTGAAGAAATACTTGAAGGTATTGGAAAACTTCGTACTGAAGTCGCCGACGTGCAAAAAGAACATGCATCTGAATCCAAACCAGTAGGAGAAAACTTAGAATTGATTGCAAAATTTAAGGAAGGGTTTGCCGAAGATATTAGAAACACTGAAAGAGAAAAATTACCTGAAAAAATATTATTTGGTATATTTAATAAATCTGGTATTTTAAAACCTAGTCATGAAAAAGTAAGTGACGATAATCTTATTAAATGGATATATCGCATATATGCAGACGAAAGACGGGTTAAAAAGAATGATTTGAGATACAAAGCTCTTCATAAAGAAGTAAAAATACTTTATGAAAAGAGACTGGAGCAACTAGAACAAGAACAACCCTTCCACTGGAAGCCTCCTCCACCTCTGCAACGAGCAGAACAAAAACAATCTTTTTCACCGCTGTCCAAATTTAAGGAGATGTTTAGAATAACATCACCTGAGAAATCAGAAGAAGAAGGAGCTACTGGCAGTGGTCTGGGAGATGATTTTGTTTGTCCTAATAATATCCTCAATGACGTGTCACGGTTAGAAGTTCTCATAGGGGGAAAACGTGCAGGAAATAACTCAACAGAAATAACCAATGAAATATCTGATATTTGTCGAAGATTATTTCAAGGTGGTATTATGGATCGCAGCATTTATCGTTCACTTATTGATGAAATTGCTGATGATTATCACAGTGACTAAACAATTAATCAATCAGTATATAAAAATGATTATACATACTGCTCAACGTGGACCGATCATGGTCAGGGTAGTAAACTCACGACTGCCAAATTACAAAGTAATTTACGGAGATGGACTTGGTGATGTTATTCAGGGTTTATTTAGAAGGATGGCTCCAAAAGCAATACCGATTGTAAAACAATTAGGTATGAAGGCTATTGAGGCTATTCGTGAAAAAGCTCCTGGTGCAATTGTTAATGTTGCTGGTAAGGCGTTCTCGGCGATCAAAGATAGACTAGCACGATTAATAAGACGAAAACAACCACCAGTGAAACTGGCAAGTACTGAGGTTATGCCAGCAAATGTCAGTAAAATAATAAATCAGGCTGCAAATCAAAAACTAGCGGAATTATCTGAGGAAGCAGAAAAAAATATAACAGCGAATTTAATAGCGGGAGGCGGTCTTCGTCGACGATGATTATCATTTGGAAAAATGGTAATTACAATAAAATGTTTAAACGCATGTCCGACCCAGCATTTGACATGGATGCACCGGTCCTCAAAGATGAATCAGTGCGTGATTATCAATTTTATTCCTATGACGCAAGACAACCAAATCAGTGGGGGAGAATCGAATTACAGGTTCATGATACAAGTAGATATTTCTTGCCCGCTGAGGCGTTTATTGAAATAGAGGGTAGAATTGTAACAAATGTTGTGGCTAATACGCCATATGCTGCTAATTTGCGTGTTGGTTTTGTCAACAACGGGATTATGGCACTGTTTGATAGCGCCACATACATGATTGATGGAAAAAATATTGAATCAATTCAGAAGGATGTCGATGTTGCTACAACAATAATTGGTCTAGCCAGATATTCTGATGATTACACAAGATCAGCCGGTCCAACAATGATGTTTGCTAAGGATATCACTGACAGCGCTGATCATGTTCAATATACCAAAATACGGACACCTCGAGATACTGCATCTGATCCACAACCGGTTGACTTTGAGCACGAAGATAGACCAGGTGCTGCTTTTGATGTTATAAAACGTGTTAATGCGACTTACAACCTGGGATTTGCAACACGCCGAGCAGCGTTGTCAGGAAATGATAGAAATTTTTCATGTGCAATTCCATTATCTCTGGATTTTGCAGAAATGTTAGAAAGGTCATCTTTGGAGCTAAACACACAATTGTGCTCGTAAGAAAAAATAATGATAATGATGCAGTCTGGCGAGGTGATGGTGTCGCTGATGGTAAAGTAAATATATCAAAGCTTTCATTGTGGATGCCAGTAATGATTCCATCTATTATTGAAGAACAAAAATTACTATCTTTTATGGATCAAGGCGGTAAATCATTGATATCATGGTTAACAGCAACCACAGATGCTATTCAAAGTTCTGTTAATGGTTTATTTACATGGAATATAGCATCACAACAGGGTGTTTCTGCACCGAGACATATTTTTATTGCGCTGCAAGATAATGCTCGGACGAGTAATCAAGAACGTTCACATATGATATTTGACAACCTTGGAGTTAATGAAGTTTCCTTGCGGATAAATGGACATCAAGAACCGGCTGAGGATATATTGTTAAATTTTGATCAAAATCACGTAGCGCGTGCATATCATCATTTGATGTCATTCATGGCACGTGATCAAAACGTAGATACTGGGCTGCAAATATCACAGTTAGATTTTACAAAACTATATCAGATTTATTACTTTTCGTTGGAACATCTTGATTTATCCAAACAATCTGTCGTTGATATACACTTTCGAGCTCGTGTTACTAACCCTTCTCCTGATATAGCTGGTCCACCACTTGTTCGCGGCGCCTACAAAGCAATCGCGGTTATACTTAGCGATAAAGCCATGTTACTTGAAGGTGGTAGTGGTCGAATGAGAGTCGTTGATGCACCAGTGGAAAATCTTTAATCGTGTTATTTAAAAACACGAGTATTATCATAAAATGCCATATCAACACGTTAGTGTCAGTCTGACTCACGGTCAGATTAAAAACCTTCAATCAAATTCAGCAAAAAACTGCGGAATGAAAATATCACTAAAGCGAGATCAGATCACGGGTGGTCAAAATAAGCTATCATTATCAGAACGCCAGCTTAAACATTTCAACGACGCTAAACAATCAAAAACAGGCGTCAAACTCAATCTCTCTGCGGGTGCGGTTAAAGACTCAATTAAAACAGGCGGTATATTTCCACTTCTTGCGGCTATTCCAGCGTTAATAGCTGCAGCTGCTCCAGCCGTAGCAAAAGCAGCCGCGTTAGGTGATGTTGGAACAGCTGCTGGAATGGCTCTAAAGAAAGCAACAGGGCAAGGATACAAAAAAAGGGACGCGGCTTAAGATTGCCAGGATCTCGTTGGGGAAGAGGTCTAAGGCTTCCACGTTAGACGTTCCAGCATCAAATTTTGATTTACTTGATGCCGCTAAGCGATTAAAAATATCTGCCTTTAGAGGTGTTTTCATGCGAGATCAATTACCAAAACAACCAAACAAACTCGAAACAGGTATTATTAATCTCGACGAACGTTCCGGACCTGGTACTCATTGGGTATCATACGCGGTTGATCCACGTGGAATCGTTTATTTTGATTCATACGGGTTAGCTCCGCCTGTTGAATTTATCAAGTATGTTGCACCACTTCACGCAACAACCAAAGTTTGGTATTCAACGCTACCCACACAAACAATGACAGATCCGCCAATATGCGGCCGTGAAGTAATTAATGTACTTGATGCTATATCAAAATCATCCAGGCCACCACATAAGGTCGTGCATGATTATACAAGCAACCGATTCGTTTTAAACAACAGGTCTTATTATAATGGTTGATATTTACGGAAGATCTTCCTCACGTGTTAAGAAAAAGCCCGGTGACGTTGATCTATCGAAGTACGCGACTAAAGATGAACTCGCTGATATTATGAACCTGGCTGGAGTTGACCCAGATGAGGTTGTTATTTTTCAGGATCGACATGGTAAACTAAAAAGCAGCAATATCAAATGGAATGATATAGTTCGACGAGTATTTGGTGCAGTTGCGGATAATATACCCGTGTTTACCGACAGCGGCAAAATCAGGGATTCAAGTATTTCGTTTACAACCATTAGAGATGAAATTGGAAGAAGCATTGATAATCGCGTGAAAAACACCGGTGACACAATGACGGGTGAACTTAGCATGAACGGAAACAAAATAGTAGTTTTAAGAGATCCAACATCCGACGAAGATGCTGCAACAAAAAGGTATGTTGACACCGTAGATGGTAAATTATCCACTCTGAGAGCCGAGTATGATGTTCACGTAGGCGCTTTTGGAAGATTTCGCAGAAACCATCAAAAAACCACAGAAGAATTCTTCGGAACTCCGCTTATTGTCAACATAAAACTCGTTGATATCAAAACCAACATTGACACGATCAAACAAACACAGCAGGATATCAAGACCAACATCGACACGATCAAACAAACACAGCAAGACATCGTAGCGGGAATTCCTGAAATCGTTAATAAAACAAGTCTGATTAAAATCCCAGCCGGAATAACTTCCGGGCATATTACCAACATCGTATGCACGGTATCATCGGGATTTGCAACATGGTCGCAGCAAAATAATACTATCAAATATACCGCAACAGTCACTGGCGTGTACAGGCTGTCTGTGTTTAGTGCTGCAAAATTTGAAATATTTACAACGTTTCCATGGCGTCATTCCACCGACAGGTTTTCCGGGGTTGTATCTGTTATATTGAATAGCGGAACCGAAGAAATATTTATTCTGGAAGCAGCTGATAAGAAATTAACCGCAACATCCTTCTGGTGGTGTTTGGAATTTGTAGCTGGAACACCTCAATTGGTTACGGCATAAAATATAATGAGTGCTATCGACGTTCAAGGATTTAGGTACAATCAAGCGCGTGAATGGCAGGCAGCGTTGAAAGATCGAGTCGAACAATATACAGTAAAAATAAAAAAGTATCTACGACGATTAGTTATCATCGACGTTGTTGTTTATTCGGTATCCGCTGTTGTTGCCGGAAGTGGAATAATATTATCCGCGGTAACAATGATGGCACCAGTAGCTGTGACTATTTGTGTTTGTGCAACTACGACAATTGCAGGTGTGCTTAATATCGTTGCAAAAAAAATATGTACTTGCACGAACGAAAAATTATCCGATTACAAGATAAAATTACACATAGCAACTGTCGCATACACGAGGTTATCCTCGTTGTTATCAGCGAGTCTCAATGATGGAATTATATCCGATTTTGAGTTTTCAATGATGATCAGCGTATACAATTGCGCTGGTATTAAAGGTACGAGTATCAATAATGACGGAATTACTGCAGCAGATCGTGACAAACACAACCCCGCACAAAACCACGATGATCTCGCTAAGTTCGATTAATCCTGAATTTAACATCAATTTTCCAACAGCAATTCGCGCGAATGAAATTGCACTAGCACAATTACGAGTATATTACAGCTGGCCAAACATCAGATCAAAATCATTTAATGGTACACCAGCAAATAATTCGCTCGTATTTGCTGATAAAAACAAACCCGATGGAACACCTGACTGGGTTGTTGTTGGAATACCAACTGGTAGTTATGAGGTCGAACAAATCAATGATGAATTTGCTCGTAGAATAAAATCAATAACAGGAAAAGAATCAAAAATATCAATTAATGTTCATGAGCCGACCCTGTCCTCGACGATTGAAATAAACTCGCCTGATTACGTCGTTGATATTTATCAGTCCACGATAAGATCCGTGCTAGGCTGGCCTGATATCGTGTCAGTGCATGAAGGACCACCAGAACCAAAATTAATTGATTTTATCGCTGGCAGTGCCGGGTTTATAACAACTCCAGAATACCGAAATTTGTATCCATGGACTGGTAGGGATTTTCGTATTATTAATGATGGAAAATATTATCTTATGACACCGTTTTCTATCATTGATTTTGATGCAAAAACATCAACTAATATCGTTTATGAAAGAGAATTCAGATCAAGGGCTAGCGAAATTAGAACTGAATACACAACTACATTAACGACACTAGCACAGTTGTTTAAAAACTATATCCTGGAATATCCTAATGACGATCTAAGACATCAGATCATTGCAACGATGCAACATTTAAATCAAATTGTATTAGATCTTAAATATTTTAATCAGACCATTATTGAGGTAATAAATGCTAATAATTATATAGATTCAGGAAGAAAAAGTATCAAACAAACATACATTGATCATTATAAAATAACTGAATCAGATTTATTAAATTTTACACTACCAGGATTTGAAACTGGCGAATTGATAAGATCACTCAATGATCTTGTCGCGAAAAACTTTTCTGAAATACTAGCTATGTGGACAAAAATAACACCACCAGCAACTGTTCTTAGATATGATAATGATCCACTCGGAGGCGGTAGGCACATATCTCCGGGAATCGTTAATATAACATCGACGATCGCGGTTAACCTAGTTTGTGACGTAATTGATGGCAGTTATCAAATAGATCTCGGAAGATCAAATCAGGCTCAACAAGGTTACATCCTATACACGTTCACACCACAAGTTCCCCCTGGCGATTTGATCGTGCAAGTACCAACCAATCCTGTCTATCTACGCACACATAATCAGTATTTGTCACGAATAAATTTCAAACTCACAGACCACCTTAATCGCTTAATTGACCTACATGGAGAAGAGCTTGTAATAAATCTGTATGTAAAGTCGTAGAAAGATCCAACGTGAGGGTTTTTATACACCTGAAAACGCGCGTTTTCACAAAACATAGAACAATTTAGCCACGGAAACGAGGATTTCTTATTAACACAATGAACTCCGGCGCACTCCTGCATCAAAGTCGAATAAATATATCTGATGAGGTAATTCATCTTTTTTAAAATGTTTTATTTTTTTCCGAAAATTTGATCATTTCACATAAATAAGAATCTTTGATTCTAAGTACCAACTCACCCATCAGAGTTATAAATAAATAAATCTGAGTACCAACTCACCCATCAGAGTTATAAATAAATAATAATTCAGAAATAAAATAATAATTCAGAAATAAATAATTTGCAAAATTAAGAAATTTGCACAATTTTATGTTTTTGATGGGGTAAATGGTAGTCAAAATTAAGAAATTTGTACAATTTTATGTTTCTGATGGGGTAAATGGTAGTCAAAATTAAGAAATTTGTACAATTTTGTTAAATTTCAGTAAAAAAAACAAATTAATTCAGTAAATAAATAAATAATAATTCAGAAATAAAATAATAATTCAGAAATAAATAATTTGTAAAATTAAGAAATTTGTACAATTTTATGTTTTTGATGGGGTAAATGGTAGTCAAAATTAAGAAATTTGTACAATTTTGTAAATTTGATGGGGTAAATGGTAGTCAAAATTAAGAAATTTGTACAATTTTATGTTTTTGATGGGGTAAATGGTAGTCAAAATTAAGAAATTTTGTTAAATTTCAGTAAAAAAACAACAAATTAATTCAGAATAAATAAAATAATAATTCAGAAATAAAATAACAAATAAGAATCTTCGATTCTAAGTACCAACTAACCCATCAAAGATCTCAGTCATCTTCAAAATTACTACTTTGGACGGGGTTACTCGCTAACATAATTTTTCTTAATAGTCTTATGCGAGTACTAATTGTTTTCTTTTCCTCATACTCGTGGCATAATAACGATTTAATTCTTTCTACGGCGGCAGAGAGAGGAACGAACTCCTTCACATGATCATCTTCTACGGTAGCTAGCGACTGAAACATTGCCGCCTGAATCCGTTTCATGAGACTGTATTCAGATGATAGTGTGTGTGTCCCCTGGGTTTTACGTTCTTGTAAAATCTCAAAGTCAGAAACTATTTTTTCAGGATTTAGTTCATCAGATATATTAATTCCATCTTTTTTCAATTTTTTAATAACAACAATTACATCATTGATATTTTCATGGTTCATTATATAATATATAAATCTTTAAAATAAAAAAAAATATCCCTAGAACACCTATCGAGTGTTTAGCGAGTTCGTCGGGATGTTTCAGGGACAGCACAACATATACAATGAATGAAGAGCTCCTATCGAGTGTATTAGCGAGCTCAGATTATGAATGAAGAGCCCCTATCGAGTGTATTAGCGAGCTCAGATTATACATTGGACGGCACAAACATATAACTAACTAAGGAAATGGATATATACAATGAAATGGATATATACAATGAAATGGTTATATACAATGAAATGGTTATATACAATGAAATGGATATATACAATGAAATGGTTATATACAATGAAATGGATATATACAATGAATGAAGAGCCCCTATCGAGTCTTTAGCGAGCTCAGATTATGCATTGGACGGCACAAACATATATTATGAAATGGAACCTCTATTCGAGTCTTTTAGCAGGTTTAAGTATGTAATGAATGAAATATATATAATGAATGAATGAAATATATATAATGAGATGTAATGAATGAATGGCCATTTTTCTCCGCTCAACAGAACCACCTACCCCAATAATCAACCCGTGGGTGGTACAAAACATGTATCAACCACCGGTGATACGTGGTTTGGATGGTTTTGAGAGCGGAGAGAGGCTGGCGGTGCCCCAATTAATTATAAAAATCGCTAATATGCGTAACCACCGACCAATTGTCAGTCATGGGATTCGATCCTGGACCGCGAGCGTCACAGTCCAATTCGATACGGATTGAGCTATCAAATCTTATTACAAACATATGTTTCGGAAGTTAATATATAGCTACAGCAATTCTGAATTAAAACAGCGGAATAGTTTCTACATTTAAATAACTGTTTCTACATTAAAATGACGGTTTCTGAATATAACAGTGTTTTTCGTAACAGACTGCAAATATAAACCTGCGTGCAGTGATCGATTTGTGCATAACAACGGTTTGTAAATGCAGCATATACAGCTACTTGCGGATCAATAACAACGGTCAAGTTACCTCAGTTTCTCGCTATGTTGTATGATGGGAAATTTCTATTTTGTAAGTTAGAAACCATAAATATACTTCTACGAGTAATTAATTACGACGTAAATGGTTAATCTGACCATAAAAATCGGAAATTTACGAAGAAAACTGTATATTACAAAGTAATCTCCCTTTTACATCATTAAAAATTCAGTAGTATAAGGGGGACATACAAATTCAATGTGGTTAAATATAATTCGAGGTGGTAATGATAATTATTGATATCGGAAGATGATTTTCTGCTTATATTTTTTCGATAAAGCTGTTTTATATATATTTTCTGCTACTTTTTGTACTGATTGCGAGTGAATATCAAAATATTTTGCAGCTGAATGCATTGAACGAAATATTATTTCTTCACCAGTTTCTATGTTTGTGGAAATTACCGCCCTCTTTCCGATTGTCTTACATCTTCCTGTATTACCGCGCGTATTATTCTCGCTGTATGTGACAACACGAAGGTTGGATAAGGAGTTGTTCTGAGGATCCCCGTCAAGATGATCAATAACAAGACCGTCATTGATCAATCCGTTATGACACTCATAGGTAAATCTATGACACAGATAATGTTTCTTTCCTCCCTTGTACGTGAACGCTAGATAACCAGAATTAATGACATGACCAACTGGTTTTTTTAACCTGCAGTGTCTGATGATACCATTAATATTTGATTCGTAGTTTGTCACGACAGGATGTGGGATAAATATATTTTGCTCCATATATGATAATATTATTTGTTTAAATTATTGTTTGTCTGAAAACTTAGTTAGATAATCCTCCACGGATTTTATAGCATTTTCACTATTATTATTTTTTTTGTCATAATATCTTTTAAGTTCTCTGAACCGTTTTCCCCCGCACTTTCCACATAATTTTGTTTTTCCTCGCACTCCAGTACCACATCGCAGACATGGTATTGGTCCTAAGCTTCCACGGTTAACGCACTGCATGTGTTGTCCGCAGAACTCCCTTTTACAGGATTTATTACAACGAGTCAATGAACCCACCATGAGCCATCTGCATTGAGACATTGTATACATAATATTTTAATTTAAATACTTGTCTGAAATATAGTATGAACGAATTCGATAGATTATCCCGAATAAAGCCCTGGAGCGTGGATAAATTCAACCTCGACAGAATATCTCCAGACTTGCCAGTACGAGATCTGGTTGATCCGAAAAATAAAAGTCTGATCTCGAAAATTCACGACGCCAAGAAAGAATTTCACACAGATGGTGCATCTCATGTCTGGTCAACGTTCAAGATTGTACGCAACGGCGCCATTAACGCTATGATGAACGACAAACGAGCAGCAATTATCATTAACTACCTCTTTGATATTCATCAAGGTAATCGCAAGTATCTTTTCAAAATAAAATTTGTCGTGTTGACATAAACAAATGATTGGATTATCCGTGACAAATATGATCCTGTCCATGGTAATAAAAAAACTGTCGTACTAAGTAAAGATTCCAAACCAGGTCTATTGACAGGTATTGACAAACCGTATTATGAACGAGCATATCCTGTGACCGCGGTTATTTATGGAATCTATGTGATAAATGAAAAACCTAGCGTTGATAAACTAACGCCGATGAAATTTTCAAAAATAAATTGTGTAGCTGAACGAGTAACAGAACATTTTACCGTTTTGACTCGTGGAAACGGCCTAACGGATAAGAGACGTAAAATAATAAACACGTGGGGAGAAATGGTTAAAGATACTGGTGCGTCTATGAAAGATGTCGCTGAGTTAGGAAAAAGATTAAAATTTCCAATAACCGTAGCGACGATAACTGGAGAAATTTTGTATGAATCAAAATATAAATCAAAAGGAGCTTCGATCGAAATTATTGATCATAACTCACACGCGTGGACTAACGCAGTAACAATATTTCCACGAGATCGAACTGTTAAATGTTATCCTACAGATAATTCTGATGGAGACATGTTTGATTTTATTAACGAAATAAGTAAAAACGATCCTGTGTCAGTATGGTTATTTCATTCTTGCGTGGAAGAAAATAATCAATTTGATCAGTTTGTACGACCTAATGGTGTTATTTATCGAACAAATCATCTTCACGAGAAAATGAAAAATCTTGCACTGCAATACACTGATGACACTGACGAATTATTGACCAACTGCTTTACTGTTCCGTCCGTTGCGGCCCATTTTGCTAGAAAGAAAAATTCGTGGAAACCAACTCGGTTTGATTTTCTCAATGACATAGTATCCAGTTGTGTCGAATATGGACACGGCGGACTATGGAATACTAAATACGATCATAGAGATGTTATTTCAGTTGATATGGTTGCGTGTTATCCGGGAAGTTTTCTTGGATACGGAGATTGTTCTGTGTATTTTGAGCGATTCGGTCATCCCACGCACGAAATGACGCGAGTATCGATAAATGGACCATTACCGGATTTTGATCTGACTGGATTTGTTCGTATCGAGTCATTCGAAATGTCTAAAGGACTCCATGCAATTTGTTATGTTTGGTTTGGAAAACATTTTTCGGAAAAAATGTGGACACCAATAGTACTATTACGGTATATGCTTGATTGCACGATGTTAATATCGCTGACGATCAGCGAAGCAATTATATCATATCGAAAACAAACCGAAGTTTGGTTACCACATTCGGATGAAACCGATTCGAAGGATCTTGGTAGAAAAATAATTGGCAAATTTACCCAAGGAGCAGCGTATGATCACAGACAACATTGTACAAGATTGATCATGGACGACGCTGAGTTAGATTTTATAATTGCTGATACAACGAACAAGAACACGTTTGTAAGTCGAGAAACAGCTTTCTTGTCGAATGGAAATAAACTAGGTACCATCGTGAACTACATGGACGGTGAGTCACCTCAGTATACTCATTTAAGATTATCGATGCTCGCGTATGTTTCAATAAATCTATTATCGATGACAAATAAGGTTTCTACGCATGCCGTCAGAGTTGCTACCGATTCGTTTTATATAAGCAAAAAACATTCAATGCTGTTAGAAGGATTAAACATAGGCACTTATGCATCGTGGGGTTCGTGGAGAATAAAAAATGAATATATGCTCGATTATTCCGAATCCGCTGATGTTGCGGTTAAAGATATTTACTGTAAAAAATATCAAACGTTGACAACTTCGTTGTTACCATCGATATACGATCCAATAACTAGACACAAAACGGTTTATCTAAACAGACCTGGCGGCAGTGGTAAAACCACTCGAGCTATCGAAGTATTTCAGAACTCGGATATGATCGTGCTAACACCCACACATAGACTCGCGCGAGAGATGAAACAACGCGGTGTTAATTCCTGTACTTATCACAGCTTTTTTCGATGGAAGGGTGATACATGGACATCTTCAAGGATGGGCGAGAAATACATTCCAAGGATTATAATATGGGATGAAATATGCACTGTACCGCAAGAAACATTAAAAACATTTCTTGATTGGTTGTTAACAAGAAATACTGCTGTGATAATGTGCGGCGATCACGGTCAACCACCACCTGTAGCTGGACCATCTCCACATGATTGGCTAAAGAACTTTGTCGACC
This sequence comes from Sinohyriopsis cumingii, assembly GCA_028554795.2. NCBI lineage: Eukaryota > Metazoa > Mollusca > Bivalvia > Unionida > Unionidae > Sinohyriopsis > Sinohyriopsis cumingii. The sequence goes on from CM068830.1 coordinate 53,735,360, forward strand.
ACTACGAAGAAATAACTGATGATCATAGAGCACTTGATGCAGCATTGAAGGAATTAAAAAAATTAATCAGACTGCAACCGAATAAAATACAGTGTGAAATAATGCGCGAGATAATTTCAGAAACACCCATGAAAGACTTTATGCAAACGTGGCGACCAAACGATTTGATAGTTGCAAGTAGAAAGATAGTTCGTGATACACTTCAGCGGGAGTTGTTTCAGTTACAACGAGAAAAGTTTCCAACGTTGTCAGTTCCACTATGTTATCGACCAGCAGATACGCGACGGCAAAATATCGACGTTGATATACCAGGAGAGTCAAAGAGGAAACAGAATCTTGTATTGAATGATATTGTTGCCGTCGACGTTGATGTTGTTGAAGATGCTCTACGTGCTGATAAATCCCCGTGGACGCTCGGATACGCGATGACAATTCATTCATCTCAGGGATTAACTATTACTGATACAGTTGTTTGGATCGTTGATGATCACATCGAATGGTCGAACTTGGTTTATCTCGCAGTGTCTCGAGTTAGAAAAATATCTCAATTGAGACGAATCGTCATGGACTCGTCAGTGATTAGTGATGATGTTGACGGTGATATAATAAGAAAAAAATTATCTGGTTATAAACAGTGTGATAAAAAAAATAAACGCAATTTTGATCTTGATGTTGATTTTATTAATGCGCTGAAACAACAACAGAATAATCATTGTGCAAGTTGTAATTGTATAATGTTATGGCGGTATCTGAAAAATGATCCAAGACAATTTACCATAGATAGAAAAAATAACAATCTTGGTCATACACGAGAAAATATCATGTTGACCTGTCTTGAATGTAATCGACGCAGAGGCGCCAGCGCTAGTTAAGTGATTTTGGTGGTAATTGTGTATCCGTAGGGATCACTTGTAATTGTTCACGCACAAATCCGCGTTGAGGAGCAGCCGAATCTAGTCTGTAGATTGCGGGTCTACCTGGCGATCTTGTCACGGTGGATATCTTATGCGTGGTAACACTCCAAATAGGATCAGTCGCTCTCGCTTTACCGCCTTCAAGTTCGCCGGGCTCATATAAATATCTAACCGTAACATCACCCAATATTTTTTGTTTTTCAATATCTTTTCGTTGTGTTGGTATATTTGTTTTGGTAATTGCATTAATTGGTTTCATGTTGGTTGTTCGTGTAATCTCATTATTTAATGCAGCTATCACGCTCGGTAATCTTGCCACCCATTCACGAGATCTTTAATCCTGAATCAATTCCTTCGCGTATTGATATCCAAATAACCGCTCAGCGAGTGTTCGATTAAATCGCTCAACAATCGCCTGATCACGATGAATTGCAGTATGCCCTCGTCGTATTTTGGTATTATGTTGTTTCATCAACGATGATACTGGACCAAGAAATTCCTTGCCAGGATCAACCTGTAGCAGCTGTGGTCATCGCAGACCACCTCGTTGATAAATTCGTTTAAATGCGTCGGCTACTTCAGCGGATGTTTGAGTCGTCAACGGTTCTGCTTCTTTATATCTACTTGCAACGTCAATGACAGTTAGCGCGTATTTGTACGTTTTTCTACGTACAGTATCATATGGTAAAAATAAAATATCAGCTTGATGAACTTCATTAGGAACACTGACACTGAAATACGCGTACTGAATTTGTTTAGGACGTGGTAGATAAATTTGCCATATTGCCTGCCTGGACAACCAAGCGCTAGCGGCAGAATGTTTAACCGCTGCTGCATCAGCGAGTTTACTAATTGCTGATTTACCCTTCCAGTATCCAATTGGTGAATAATAAATCGATTCCATTATATATTACCAGCCCCTAGCGCTAATTTACTTTTCATCGCGGATCTTACTAACCAATTAGCTAATGATTCTCTGATATTTTTATTTTTTATGGAATTTAATGAATGAATTAATTTCACATCTGCAATATGCCTATCTTGTAGATTTTTACTCTTATAAGCTACATCATGAACATGACAAGCTCGATCAATGGCGTTTACTGGTTCCTCGCCTGGTTTTGGTTGATCCTGATTATCAAGCCTGATATCGAGTCGAGTACCAGGACCGCAATAATTATATCCTGGTAGATGTTTTTCTCCGCTGTATTTAGCCCATGGAGCACCTGGAAACTTTGACATCAAATTAGCAATATCACCACCGCGCCTATTAGGTAAAAACGAAAATTTCTTTCTACCGCATACAGAACATTTTCCACCGTACGCTATTTTTTTGTTTTTTGTTATAACCGTAGCTAAATCAGTGGTTGGAGTTTTAACTTTACAGCGTAAACAATATAAATTCATGTTATAATATATATGGATATAATTGATTTCTCAGCAACTCGGCAGCGAGAGCCAGTTAAGCACCATCCTGCACTACCGAATTCCATCAGAATGATTATCATGGGACCATCTGGATCGGGTAAGACGCAATTATTACTTAATCTGATAATGAGATGGTTGAAGTGGGATAAATTATATTTGGTAGCACCATCCGCTGATGATCAACGATGTTATGAAGTACTTAAAGATTTTAACGAAAACGCGCAATTACTGGACGAAAATAATGATGTTATAGAGTTTATAACAGATATTGATGAAGCACCGTCCGTTGATGTTTTAAACGGATTTATTAATAATTTAGTTGTGTATGATGATGTGATGCTAGATAAACAGTCAAATCCAGCTAGGATTTTTTCCCGTGGTAGACATAAAAATACCGATGTTATTTATGTTACTCAACGATACACACAAATACCAAAAGTGATCAGAGATAACTGTAACATTTTAGTTGTGTTTAATGGCGTAGACACACACACGTTGCGAAATATTCATCAAACCTGGTGCAGCGGTGACATGGATATAATTAAATTCAGAAACTTCTTTTCACGAGCGCAAACTACTCCGCACGGGTTTATAACAATAAATTTGCACGATCCTAGAACAAGATATCGTATTGGACTTGATAAAATATTTGGATAACAAGGTGATGATAAAATTAAACTGATATCATTAATATAATGAACAATTGGCTGCGTCAAGGAACCACTAACAAATGTGATAAAAAATGTCGTGGAGAATATTGCAAAAAACATAATTATCTTATAAAGAAAAACCTTCATGCCGGTCCACGAAGATGTGTTGGATGTAACAACGGCGTTAGAGGATTATATCAGATTTGCAAAAATTGCGGTGGAGATCGATACAGAAGTTTGATGATATATTACAGAAAAAGAAAAAACATAAATCCAAAAATAGAAAAACCACCATCAGAACTTGAATATTACTTGAAACATAAAACAAATTCCCAGGATTCCGAAGATTCCCAGGATTCCGAAGATTCCCAGGATTATTCAGAATAACATAGCAGCAGAGGAGGCTCGTCTACAATTATGTTGGGGACAAACAATTGTAGACATGGTATTTGACCTCTATGAAGGGTCACTATTTTTTTTGTGTAACAAGGCTGACCCTTCCCTTAAGTGGTCTGTTCCCCTCCTCTGCTGCTAGTGTCGAATGTGTTAATGTACCATTGGCTTGGAATGTGACGATTTATTAACAGTCTTGATGTAAAACAATAATAGAATCCAAAATGTCCTTTAATGATTTCAAATAATACTAAAATAATGATATATTACGAAAACATTATTGAGCACAGTGTAGGTCCAGTGAATCATAATTTGAATAAATAAATCCACACAAATTAAAAACGGAACCGAACAATAAGAATGATTTCATTTCGGACACTTTATGATAAAAGTGAAAAATTAGGAAGTAAACGAAATTAATATAATAAGCTAATGGAGCCAGGCTGTAGGTCAGTTTCTAAAATATGTTTGGGGCATGATGCCCCAGTGCTAGACATCACTATAAACTGACACTATGCAGACATATTAGCTCTATGACTGAAAATATGTTAAAGTTACATTAAAACTAAAGGGTACACACACTCACACACGCACGTACACACATCTTTTCTAAAACATTCTAGGTTGTGAACAAGATTAGGAATTTCCAGGTGAATTTCCTTGACTCATATTTAATTAAACATAATTTCCTCCATTAATAATGATCAGAATAGTTCATCTATAATAATAAAGAAATATTAGCAATACATTGTGTTATTACAAGATAAATGTTAGGTAGACAGTTAACTTGAGTTTGGATAAAATCCAGTAACAAAATTCAGATATACATACTATTTAATAACGGAGAAAAGTCAACAAACAATACAATTTACATATGCATAACATAAATAAATCCTATCAATCACTATTTAAAACTAGAGTAAAGGTTCTTTTCAGAACAACCCAATAATGCAGAACCCTATAATTATCAACCGATTTAATAAAACCTTTCTTATGTAGTGTAGCAACATCTACACATGTCTTGAGCTTATCGTGCCACTGGATCCAGATGGTCTTGGAGTGAGGTCGATGATTACATTAATTTAAGATGTCTCTTTCTGTGAAACGATCGTTTGAATGAAAGGCTAAATATCATCGCGACTTTAAACTCCTGCTCAAATGATAAATATTTGCGCGTACTAGGTTTTATACCAAATTCCGCGATTTATCAATTTCCAGCACAATTTAGCATTTTTAAACTCATAATCAAATATGACTGCTAATGTCATGATTTGTCTAACATCTCAGTAGAGTTCATTTATAGTTTCACCAAGCTATTACCTAGTCCAACTTTCCCTGCATACATTGTTGTTATTGATTCAGCATATTGATACAATATTGATTACTGTATTAACAGACTCCGGGGCCCCGAGTGGCCGAGTGGTCTAAAGCGCTCTTCGTTACGGATCACTGCCATCTCACCTCTGTCTGCGGCGGTTCGAGTCAAAGATTCAGCCAATGTGGGCATGTGAGAAAGCTTGCCAGTAGCTTCTCGTGGGTCGGTGGTTCTTTCCGGGGTTTTCCGGGTTCTTCCTCCACCATTAATACTGGCCGCCATGTATAGCCTATCGTGCTGAAAAATGGCGTTAAACCCCACAACAACAACAACAACAATTAACAGTCTCCATTAAACCATAATTTATTATATTAAACAACGGCGGAACTAAAAGCAATAAATTTGTTAAAACTATTAGGCAACTATTAATATCATTGCCTGTAGTAAAGTTTTGTACATTTTAGTAGACAGCCAATATCACAAGAAAACTGTCCGATTTTGATAGATTCAAGATAAGTTACTGGACATCCCTTTTTCTGTATCATAGTCTTGCATATCACAATCATTACCATCAACACTACGATTTCCGTTCTCTGAGTAACTAAATTCAGAAGAAATATAAATTTGGCATTGAGCAAGCAAATTATTTGTCTCATCTACAGTAAAATCTTTTGCAAATAATTGTGAGACGCTAAAAACTGTCAAACTAATACTCTAAGACCTACAAATGTACACCCAAATTACGCCTTTATCAAACTCAATATGAAGATTTATTATTCAAACACCTATACATTTACTTGACTATAACACTCTGGTACTGTTATCATTCATGTAACCAAGATCTTCCTAATATCTGCCCAGTTATGTAGCAGGTGCATAACCATGATAATCATGTAACAATGGCATATAGATTGTGCTATTATCTAGGACAAAATTGGCATCAGTATATGTGATGGTGTTATAATAGCTATGCAGTAGATAATACAATTCATACAATATATATGATTGGAATTCTTCTTCTTCTTCTTCTTATTATTATTATTTAGAGCTTCAAAGTTCAAGATCTGAAAACCAGAATAAAATCTCCGGTACTGATGACAAACCTGGTAGAATGAAACGAGCGATAACAGCAGGTGTGGACGTAATTGAACTCTACATTTACACGGATGAATCAATCTACCAAAGGTATTAGTCTGCACAATGTCAGCTATACAAGTACATTATATAACTATGATGGCTAAATATGCCATTTTTATTACCACTACAACAAATAATAATAATAATAATAATAATAATAAAAATAATAATATTTTATTATTATTTGAAAAAATAGGGAGACAGTTGTAAATCATAACTCCAATATAAGTAAATCTGTATGGAAACACTCAAAATTGCACTTGAAATACAGCAGCGTTTCAACGATTGATATATTAAAATCATAGTTTTTAATATATGCTGCCTGTAACTATGTTGTGGAATCTTTAATATACGTATATTTGCTCTCTTAATAATTTCTAGGTTTTTGGGTTTGTATGGGGACAATAACACAACCATGGCGATGATCCAACAGTACTACGCATTAATCGGCAATGAGGTAAGGGATGCCAGTAACTGAGGAAATGAGGCTACAAATAATCGTGTATGTCCGCATATTTTTTCACCAAAATTTCAAAATGTATACAATTGTTACCTGGCTAGCGACATAATGTTACAAACATTTATATTAATATGGACTTTCCGAGAGGCTAGTTATTGTCATCGTGAAGAAAATATTGTCACTCGTACTTTCTATCCAATTACAACATAAGTTCTCACCGTGAGCGCCAATTAGACTGGTTGTTCAAAACTATGGTGGATGCACGTGACATAACTGATCAAACAACTCCGTCGTAGAATAAAAAAAATTACACGGGACACATGACGGAAATGATGTTTTGCCTATCTAAAACTTGATATCGCTCACGTTGACAACCCGTTTCTAGTAGCCAAAGTCATGGTTTCTTCGATTTGATTTGCCTTTTACTGAGTGAAGTTATATCAAACAAAATCTTTGCTGATTTATTTGAAATCTGATTGATGTGCCCAATCAATCTGATAAGAAAACTAACCAGCCAGTTGTTGCTCTGTGGTTGCCGCTTTTAGTTAGATTTTACATCGCTCACTCGTTCGTATTTTATGTTGTTTTGATTAAAAGAAAACTAATAATACATTAAAGATTCAACATTTACAATGTTGGAGTCCGTCTGATCCACAGAGCACGAGATTGAAGTTGGAGTTATTTCCCTTTCATTAAAAAAGTCAAAATGTCTTGCTCCTCGAAAACCAGTTGGACTATAATGTTGTCACAAGAACTCTTTTCCAAGACTTCATCGCAAAACATGTGCTAAGGAGCGGCCAAAAATGGCTTCAAAATTTGCAACGTTGGGAATGAGGCACAGTTGTGAACAGTTGCTGCTGTCTAGAAACAGATTATACATACTAAATATTCTCTTTCCTGCTCTCTTCCTGGCTGCTTTTGTATCATGATTTATTGTCACGTATTTCGACTTATTACGTGTAGCTTTTGGTACGGAATGAAAAACAAATTGAGCAAGTGTTAATTTAGCAGCTTTAGATTTTATTATTATACTTTTTCGGATATACGATTTATATTGTTTTCATGGTTTCTCTTTTTTCATGTGATGTCATCACAAGATGGATCTCGAATTTCAACAAGTGAAATATGCTAACAACTTGGGAATCGACATTCGAATATACCTAAAAGGAGTTCACGTCGCCATGGTAATCTTTGTTTGTCACTCTCTGTGTATTTATATGTATGCCTCTTTGTGATTTGTTCACCGCTCTCTCGTCTACTAAAAGTTGTCAATATTGCTCCAATTAATTTGTTTATACGCTATTTTCTCATAAATATAGCTATTTATATCTAATGAGGTTTCACGTATATACAGTTCTATACTAAAAATTAAGAACTCTACTAGGAGGAGTTCTGCTAGTAGATATCATCTACGAAATTAAATCAATAACACAATTAGTACTGGTGAATTCTAGTGCCAATAATATAACCAGCGAAATGTTATCCCCAACAAATCGTTTATTTATTCGGAACAAAGAACTTTTGTTCTCACGAACATGTATGCCTATCTTTAGAACCATATATGTCTATCCATTAAGAAAAACTTGCAACGATATGTAAACATGTTAACATCTTGTACATTACGAGCAAGACAGATGAATGTGGAAAAATATATATATTTAGATGGGTAATATTGATTAATTTAATAATTTATGATAAATGTTTTTCGGTGTCATGTATTGTAATGTACATGATTATTGTCATTTACTAACTGTCAGTTCAAATATTTACATTACAAATTGTAGAATTACAGCAATTCTGTGCCCGGAATAGGATGACGTAAATATTTGTTTCTATTTGTCAGGTTGCCTCTGATGCTCCATGGTCATATCAAGCCGGAGATTCAAACGGAAGCCTCAATTCATCTACAGCTTTAAACTTGTTCTCAGCTTGGCAAAAAAGCTATAGGACTGCTAACAACCTCCAGTATGACCATGCTATGGCAATGACAAAGTAAGCATATAAACTGATATCTGATGCAGTTCATGAATTTTCGTAACCTTTTTTGTTGCTGTATATACACGTTCTTAATGACGAGCTTATATTAACCAGATATGAGGGTGTTTGTGGTTAGCTCTATAAAATTATTTTTGCATCTGTATGCTAAAGATGTTTTCATTATTACGAAAACTTAAAAGATGCGGACTATGAATTGCACATTTGGTTTGAATATTGTATAATGGCGGGTATTAATAAAAACAAAACAAGAACAATTACAATTTAGAACAGGAGAAATTGTAGGTAAAGTGTTTTTGTCTAAAAATATAGATTGTCATTTACAAAGGTTATCATTGTGTTTACAATGCGTGGATATAAAGCGTGCCTTAACTATGATAACGTAACATTTCGTATGAATATAAACCTACAAATATGTGCAAATATTCATGTAGGCCAGATGCACAAAGTATCTAATTAATTATGCTGACTGTATATTATTTTACTGGGATATATAGGTTTAATGATATATACATAGCCGATCAAAAATGTTTTACAAATCTGTTAGGTAAACTATAATTAAATGGTGTTGTTCAGGGGGTAACTTGGCAGTTATTTGTTAATATCTGTCTGGCATTTTACAACGGTTTAATATTGGCTGATAATTTGTAATTGCGATGTTAAAGGCCTATCAAGATTGGTCATACTATGTTATGCAAGGATATGATGATCGATCCCAAGAACTTGGATAATGTATGTAACGACCTATTTGCAGAGATAAATGTAAGGGATTTGTCTTGACGTTTTGCATGATAATGTTAATACTGGCCTCCTCCCATGTTTTTATATGAATCTGTTGGAATTGCAATAAAGAGACTAATGTAGACAAACAGACTGATTTGATGATTTTATTATTATTATGACAATTTACATGTTTAGATCTAGAAGAGTACATACCATAATCATATCCATATAATATGCTTTATCAGAATGAACTTAATATGTCACACGTTAATTAGGTCACATTTTAATTATCATATTCCTTGTAAATATTCCGTGTTTCTTATGATTTACATTTTGACCTATTGAAAATTATACACACACACACACACACATACACACACACACATATACATATATATATATATACATTGTGTGTGTGTGTGTGTGTGTGTGTGTGAGAGAGAGAGAGAGAGAGAGAGAGAGAGAGAGCACAGGATGTTCAGTCTAGTAAGGGAAAGGATATTCAGCTCATGAAAAACGTAAAATACAAGCAAATTATTCCTTCAAACACATTCAGATTAAAAAAGAACGGGAACAATCACGTGTAAGACAAAATAGAAAATACCTATGTAATGTACCCGTTTCTCATCTTTTTCTTTGCAGGAAGAAGTTTCAGGGAACTTCAGGGGGTTGGTATCAAAATTCCCATATATATGTATACGACATTTTTCAACAGGACGAATAATGCACAGGAAATATAGTTTTGGTGTCGGCAATATTTTATTGTTTTAGTAAACTCCACGGACATAGAAAACTTTAGAATGACCATTGTTTGTTTTACATACTTACCTTCAGCTAGGTATATACCAATTATATTTCATCCCTGCTAACAATTGAAATCATACGTATCTAATTATACAGAGCCTCGGAGCACCATGAATAGCGTACCTTATTATTGGTGCAGGTTCAATTCTTCACTAAACCAGGACTGGACTTCTGCCGTAGTGTGCGCCGGACAAGACCCAAAATGTAATGACCGCCAGTCATATCCATCTTTACCTATAAGAGCCGATGCCTTAGCACAATGAAACCTGTCATATACATTGGCAGGCCGTAAAACACCAATTATTGAATCAAAACTGTGCATTCAATTAGTTATGACCTTTAACATGACCTCAGCATCTCCGAAGCTAAATAAATTTATCTCGATGCATAACACAGGTACCTTTAGCTTGTGGCACCAAAGTTGTACATGTATTATAAAGGCAAAACAAAGTGATAAAATAATACTATCTCTTTAAAAAGGAATTCAGATATTATCGCTTTGATTTGATAACAAAGGTTCATCTTTACCTACATTATTGAGAAAAATAAAGAATGACGCATCCAATATTTTATTTCAGTGGAAATGATTGCTATATAGAAATTAGTGTGGGTGACATCGGATCAATGCAATAGAATTGTCAATAGTAAAGACAACTCTTCATTTGCCTCTTTGTAGGTGAATGAAGACGACAAAGCCATGAGTAATGTAATAATACTGCATCTTGGAATATGTTGCCTTTATCTTCTGTCTTAGTCTGATACCACTTTGGATTAAGATCATGAGGGCACATATTAAATAACAATTTTAGAAAAATTTGATAACCACATATTGTAAGTTGACGCTTTTCATTGCAGGGACAACTTGGTTTTCGGCTGTGTGCTTCACGGATTCCTATTATCATGCTTCCATTATCGAAGATAGAGGTTGCCGTTTCGTACTGACTAGCGTTCACAGCATGGGTCATTTGTAAGCATTATTTTGTAATGGCTTGTAATGGATCATTTGTAAGCATTTTGTAATGGCTTGTAATGTGTCATTTGTAAACATTTTGTAATGGCTTGAAATGAGACATTTCTAAACATTTTGTAATGGCTTGTATTGGGTCATTTGCAAGCATTCTGTAATGGCTTGTAATGGGTCATTTGTAAGCGTTTTGTAATGGCTTTTAATGGGTCATTCGTAAACATTTTGTAATGGATTATATTGGGAAATTTGTAAACATTTTGTAATGGCTAGTATTGGGTCATTTGTAAGCATTTTGTAATGGCTTGTAATGGGTCATTTGTAAGCATTTTGCAATAGCTTGTAATGGGTAATTTGTGAGTTTTTGTAATGGCTTGTAATGGGTCATTTGTAAGCATTATTTGATGGCTTGAAAATGGATTTTTTAAGCTTTTTGTAATGTCTTGTAATGGGTCATTTGTAAGCATTTTCTAATGGCTTGTAATGGGTAATTTGTAAGAAATTTGTAATAGCTTGTAATGGGTCATTTTTAAGCTTTTTGTAATGTCTTGTAATGGGTCATATGTAAGCATTATGTAATGGCTTGTAATGGGTCATTTGTAAACATTTTGTGGTGGCTTGTAAAGCTTCACAAATAAATGCGTCGTTTGAATATAATTGGTGTTTTGTAGCTGTTTTTTTATAGAGATATACAAGTACTTATATGTTGCTGCATTTGTACGGGAACTATGAACGAGTAATACTGCAAGACCTTGGGAATAACGTACTTTTACGTAAAAACGAGTTCATGTTTTCACATACAAATACAAAAACCATTTTATTATATACTTTATTTTGTTTTTCTATCAGGATTAATAATAAAAACACTACAAGAAATAAAGTTATTGAATTATACTGTATTTCAGAAAAAAAATACACATCAATACATTCATCAATACACAGTAACAATATTAATGCACACATAGCACAGCTCAGAGACCTTTAAACTTGATAGCATGCTCAGTAGTTCCAAAAATAATTCTCGTTTTGGTCTACTTAAAATTAAAATTTAGAGTAATGCTGGGAATAAAAGTGCGTTGAAACAACTTTTCTTGATCTCAAAAGCATGGAGTTTGTTTTTATGTTGATTCTACTAAATTTAGGGGGTTTTGTTTGCCTCGGAGGGACTGGGTTTATTAGCTTTCCATACGATGTACATGTGATTGAATAGTGGAACCACCTTGAATCAGTGTTTTTCTCTTATGTCATTGTTTGCAATCATAATAATTGTTGTTGACATCCGTTAGTCTCGAGAGACGATGGAATTGCATCCATGAGAGATGTCCCGGTTGGTGGTTGTGCAGCGTCTGCTGTGGCTAAGTAGTCCAATGCGGGAGTGGTAGTCCCTGCTGCACTTGCTGCACTTGAAGGTTGTGTCAGGTGTTGGCTGGACCTGCTTCTTCTTCCTCTGCGATCGTCTTTCATCAGCTAGCAAGAGTTGCTTGTCTCCGGCTGTCAGACCAGTGATCAGAGCATGTCGCCAGCTTAATCTGTCTAAAGCGAGCTCTTCCCAGGTGTTGACATCGATATCAAGGGCTTTCATGTCATGCTTACAGACATCCTTGAAGCGGAGAGGTGGCCGTCCGATCGACCTTTTGCCAGAGGCGAGTTCCGAATAAAGAATGTCTTTGGGCACCGTCCGTCAACTATCCGACGTACGTGGCCCAGCCATCTGATGCGGCGTTGGCGGAGGAGTGTTATCATGCTGGGAATCTTGGTACGCTCGAGCACCTCGTTGTTTGTTACTCGATCGCTCCAGGTGATCCCGAGTATGCGTCGGAGGCATCGCATGTGAAAGGCGGTCAGTCTTTTCTCTTGTGAGGCGTACAGAGTCCAGGTTTCACTGGCGTACATGAGAGTACTTAGCACGCATGCACGGTACACGGTGATCTTAGTGTTCATGGTCAGCATGCTGTTGTTCCACACTCTCTGTGACAACCTGGAGAGAGTTGTTGATGCCTTTCCAATCCGCTTGTTGAGCTCAGCATCGAGCGAGAGGTTGTTGGTGATGGTAGAGCCGAGGTACATGAACTGACTCACCACCTCAAGTTCGTAGTTGTTGATGATGATGGTTGGGGGGGTCCGCGTCCTGAACCATCACTTTTGTTTTCTTTAGGCTTATGGTTAACCCAAACTCATCGCATGCTTTAGCAAAGCGGGCCATCAGGCGCTGCAGGTCAGCTTCTGTGTGGGTGGCTAGAGCAGCATCGTCTGCGAAGAGCATGTCCCTGATGGTTACTTCACTCACTTTGCTCTTTGCCTTCAGTCTTGCCAGGTTGAACAGTCTGCCGTCTGATCGTGTGTGCAGGTAAATCCCTTCTGTGTACGTCCCAAAGGCGTGCTTTAGCAGGACTGCGAAGAAGATGCCGAAGAGCGTGGGGGCAAGGACACAGCCCTGTTTAACTCCACTGCGGATGTCAAAGGGGTCAAATGTTGAGCCATCGTACTGCACTGTGCCTTTCATGTCATCGTGGAAGGACTGGATCATGCTTAGCAGCTTTGGAGGGAAACCAATTTTCGCCAGGATTGTGAAGAGTCCGTCTCTGCTGACCAGATCGAATGCCTTGGTGAAGTCTATAAAGGCCAGAAAGAGGGGCCTGTGTTGTTCTCTGCATTTTGTCCTGCAGTTGCCTGACAGAGAAGATCATGTCGATTGTGGACCTCTCTGCACGGAACCCGCACTGCGACTCTGGGTAAACTCTGTCAGCAAGTGTCTGCAGTCTGTTCAGGATGACGCGTGCGAACACTTTACCCACAATGCTGAGAAGTGATATGCCCCTGTAGTTGTTGCAGTCGCTTCTGTCGCCTTTGTTCTTGTACAGGGTTATGATGTTAGCATCTCTCATGTCTTGAGGCACTGCACTCTCGTCCCAGCACTGGCAGAGGAGGTTGTGCAGGTGTGTGAGCAGCACGCTACATCCACACTTGATGAGTTCTGCTATGATGCCATCCTTCCCTGGGGCTTTACCTAGGGACAGTTTCTCTAAGGCATTCTTTAGTTCATCTACAGTAGGTTTCTCATCCAGTTCGGCCATGAGAGGGAGGTTTTCAATGGCGTTGAGCGCATCATTGGTCACGTGGTTCTCTTTGGAGTACAGTTCGGAGTAGTATTCCACCCAACGCTCCATCTGCTCGCCCTTGTTGTGGATGGTATCGCCTGTGGCAGACTTCAATGGTGCTGTCAGTTTCTTCGTGGGACCCATTGCTTTCTTTATGCCATCGTACATGCCTCTGATGTTTCCAATATCTGCTGCTGACTGGATACTCTGACAGAGCTGAAGCCAGTATTCATTGGCACACTGCCGTGCTAATCTCTGCACTTTGCTTCTGGTTGACCTGTATGCCTGTAGTGTCTTCTGACAGGGGGATCGCTTGTATTGCAGGTGAGCACTGCGACGCTCTTCTATGGCTGGCATGAGTGTGGCAGAGTTAGCCTCAAACCAGTCATTGTTCTTTGATTGCTTCTTACCAAAGATCCGTGTGGCTGTGCTGTATACAATCTCTCTGATGTGATCCCATCTTTCTTTGGGACAGCCGGTGGGGGGCTCTGAGTCAAACGTCTTGGAAAGAGCATAGGTGAATTCCTCAGCCTTGTCTGGATATGATGTCTTGCTCACATCAATGCGTGGTTGACCCTCTTATCTAGAGAGGTGGATCTTCTTTGGCTGAAGCTTCATTTTACAGCACACTAGCGAGTGGTCGGTATCGCAGTCAGCACTGTGGAAGGTACTGGAAAGAAGCACACCCTGCATGGCTGACCGTCTTGTAATGATCAAGTCCAGCTGGTGCCAGTGTTTAGACCGAGGATGCATCCAAGATACTTTGTGCTGTGGCTTTGTCTGAAAGAATGAATTGGTGATGCTGAGTTCGTGGTACGAGCACATCTCTAAATGGCGCTGCCCATTAACATTCATCTTCCCAACGCCAAACTTGCCAAGACAGGAGGGCCAAGAGTCATGATCGGCACCCACCCTAGCATTGAAGTCGCCCATTAAAATCAAGTTCTCTTCCTTGGGAACTTTGTCGATGAGCGAGTTTAACTCATCATAAAACTCATCCTTGGTATCTGTGGAGGATCTTAGTGTGGGAGCGTAAACGCTGATCAGGTTGACAGGCCCGTTTGAGGTGTGGAGGCGGGGGATAGCAGTCTTCCATTTCCTTGTTGGCAGGGTCCTATCATCCCCAGCAGAGTGTTCCTGACAGCGAATCCAACACCAAACTCTCTGGCTTCATCTGCACTCTTTCCGTGCCAGAAGAATGTGTAGTTCTTTTCTCTGAGGGACCCATAATCTGGTAGTCGTGTCTCCTGTAGTGAGGCGATGTCGACCTGGAGCCTTGCAAGTTCGTCGTTGATGACTGAATTCTTACGAACATCACTGATTGTCTGGAGATCATCTGAAAGCCCAGTCAGCATGGCCCGGACATTCCAAGTACCTAGCTTGAGGATTGAAGTCTTCTTTTTATTTTTTATTTTGTTATTTCTTGGTGCAGTAGTTGCAGTCCGCTTCTCACGTACTCGTATACCCTAAGCCTTACGCACCCAGCAAGGCAGGCGAACTGTGGCGGGACGGCACCTTATTGGCTGGGGGCTGCCTAGTTTGAGGCGGGCGGTAGCTGTCCAGTGAAACATGTTGGCCTCTCCCACCGTCAGAAGCAACCCCTGGCGTCTGGCTCTACGCCAATCGAGCGGTGACTTATAACCGGTAAACTGCTGCTTCCCGTGTTGTGTCGACGCGATGGAGCGAAGCTGGAGTGTCCTCTCCAGGGCGCAAGCCTGGGCAGGGTGATTTGGAGAATAAAATGTTGCCCATGCAGATGATCCCCCCTCTCCACGCAGCTGATGGATCCAAGGGAAAGGACAAGCCGATACGTCATGGCACCAGCTGCGTCGTAGGAGTTGCCGAGATGACACTGAAATCAATGCCAAGTCGCCTTTGGGACTCCGTCTCCGGAGTTTCTGTTGGGGTTTACTCCCTTAGCCTTTCCCACGAGAGGGTATAGTCGCAAGGCAGCGAAGGTTTGAAATCGGAGTTTACCTTCTCCTGGATGGGCGACCACCCAAGGTTAACGAGCCCCATCTGCCCGAAGCATCTGGTTTTGAGGTGCCAGAAGCTCGCCTGTCATCCCTTCTCCAATCAGTTTAAACAGGTTCCGCCACTCGTGAAGGCCTGGAGCTGGATTTGGTTGTCAGAGGCTCTATCAGACGCAAGCCATTGGGAGATTTCCAAGGGAAGTGGGTGCTTATCTCCCACACCCGCCCCCGGCGATGACAACCCTTGAAACTCAATCATAATAATGCGAGAATATGAATTATGAATTCGTTCAACTGCAACTGTTGACCAGACGCAATGGAATAGCACATTCAGTTCATTTGAAGTGGATTAACAAGAAAGTATAGCAGTTGGAAATGTAGTCCAAATTACAATATAATTTAGAATTGTACATCAAGTTTTGGAACCTTTAACATAGGTCTTGTAATTCGGATTTGCAGAACTAAGAAAGTACATTTTGAGGAAATTAAAAGATGCAAACATGTAAGCATATCTTTTGCCATTCTTATAGCCAGCTAAAGAAGACATTTTTATGCCTTGTCACTAGCAAGCTCTTTTTTGTAATCCCAGCTATGTTCATGACATGAATGACTTCTATCTCTTACCTAAATCTAACACAATGTGTCGAAAAGTTAACTTGGTGAATTTTAATGCAGTTGCTATGTGACAGTTCAGTCCATTTAGCCAGCGGCAATATTACTTGTCGTTGACTTGGCCTATTGATTTTGAGGCTTTTGCTTTTTTTCTCCAAAATCATCAATTGCATTTAGTCTCAAATTTAGTACGTTGACTTAAAAAATGGTACGTCTCACTTTGATATGCGATAGCTCTTGGCCTCAATACGATTTCTATGTTACTTTTATAGACCCCAGAGAGCCTCACTGGTCATGGCTGTTTGTGAGAAGTTAAGAACTTTCCTCGTAAATAACTGTTTAAATGATCAGGATAGTGTTTTCATTAATGCGCATCTAACGTTTGTTGTGGACACTGCAAATATCAAGTATAAGACTTTGAGAACATCTAGGCAATTAAAGTCACCATGGAACTATAGGGATTGTGTTCTGATATTGATCACAGGTGAAATGTTGGAGTATGTTATTATTTCTTTTGAGGAAGTGGATAATTCTTTTTCTATGGAAAAAGAAATGTATGAGTTTTTTGTGTGCAACTCCAGTCAAAGTATATATTCATATGTAACGGCATAGAGAAGACAATATTAGCTGAGTAAGAATTTCAGAATTGTGAAATTTGCACAAATTGAGCATTATAAATGGAAGTTATCAAATACTTTGAGCAAGATACTGATTTATGAATCTGTAAATTTAGACAAAATTATTTAGAAATGTCTAAATCCCTTAAATTCATAATGATATTTTGAGATTTCATATACATTTCACTTTTTGTTTTTATTATTTTAGCTGGTTGACATCACTGTATTTGCGGTCACTATTTACTAGGTCAAAAGTGACGTCATATTATTAACATATAAAGGTAACATACTCGTCTATAAGAGCCGCGCAGTCAGCTGATAAAGATTAAATCCTTAATGGTTCACGAAAGTCATCTGGTTCTGAAGATATGAATAATACACAGTTCGCTGTGTGCACACATTAGTCAAGGTGTGAGCGAAGACTTTAAAAGAGTTTGCACTCCTTTTCTTGCTCTAGGATAAACATTTTCACTAAAAGGTGTATAATCGTTATTATTGCATGGTCACTGAATAAGAACATTCATTATTTATCAAAAAGGTGCAACAAATGATGTTTCTTTTTATGCATTAACTGACTACCATTCAAGGAGCTCGTGCAATTCCAGTGTTAAATACGGCTCAACCTCTTAGTAGAATGATCAAAAGAAATGGAAGATATCTGACGGAGCAAGGTCCCTACCCCCACACATAAACACAAACACGCCTATGAAGAAAATGTCTGGTCGAGCAGTACTATATCTGTCCATCTCTCTCTACATACATACATACATACATACATACATACATACATACATACATACATACATCCATCCATCCATCCATCCATGCATGCATGCATGTATACATACATACATACATACATACATGCATACATACATACATACATTGTAATATAGCAGATAGGCCATGCAATAGTAAATGTTGGACCTGGAAGGAGAATTCAGATCCAGATAGTTTATATGTAGAAAATACGCACCACTAACGTTTAGAGAATGAAACACAATTAAAATACTTCATAGAAGTTCGATGTTTATTCTTCAAACATTTTGATGAGAAACAAAACTTGCAAGGAATACTTTAAAACTAGTTTTTTATTTTAACAGACTTTCGATGTAACTAGAGGTGAGAAATTGTTGGGCTGTTTAGTGTCCACAAATAACGTATTGTCCCATGATTATCAATTAATTTAAACAGGAAAATGTTTCTATAATTGACATTTGATTGAGAGATTGTCGTTGAATGTTCTCTTAGTTGTCAAAAGAATGCGTTAAAATTGCGATATGTTGTTTTGACTGTATGTTTGTCTGATCTGAAACGAATCAACTTAACTGATTTGAAGCAGAATTTCCACAATTTGAAATGCTGTGACCGCAAATTCTTATTATTGCCTGTTGCAACTTTCAGTTTGTAGAACATTTGATGTCAGAGGGAAACATTTATTTATATATAATTTATTTATTTATGTATTTCAGCCTTGCAGCTGGTCATGATCCTACAACTGGTTCTTGTTCACATGGGTACATTATGATTCCATCCTTTTACACAGCGAACGACACAACAGCAAGAATACAACACACATTTTCTTCTTGCAGCATACATTCCATGACAAACTTCCTGCATAAGCTTAGGTAAGGTATCATTTTTAAGTAAAGCGTGTTGCTCATTTTTGTTAATAAAGTTTCGATAAATATTTTATTATCACTGAAAAAACAAAGTGATAAAAATGATTAGATGCATTATTGACCATGGACAGTTTATCGTTGTCCAATTCTCTTTTCTAAAGCTTCTGATGGCATAGAACCGATGATATGTCAAGAATCCACATTCACTGATAAAACCTACATTCACTTTCAAATCAATGGTTAAATTCAGTGAAACTAAGGTATTCGTACCACCACCACATGTTTAGTGAGACTTTATCTGATATAGGTATTGCATGCGGCATAAAATTCAAAACTTTTGATTTATCTGCTAAACAATCTTCATCTGAAATTAAAACAGAATATAGTATTTATCCGCACATAATATACTAATATACACCTTACTGTGAGCATCGTTTACTAACATCTACTGTCACATGATTTGCCTCCACTTCATACAATTGAAGTTATAAGTACATGAGAAAATATAAAACTTTATATTATAATAATGATAGTACTTATTCATACATTATGTGGTACAACAAATGTATAGTACATTACAAAAGAACATCGTATCTATTGGAAGTACTATACATTAAAGTAATCAAGTTTGCATTTTTCGAATTGGGTGAGATGCAAGTATATACTACACAGTAACCACACAAATGAATTTAAGGGTAACCCTAAAATTGGGATGGAACTAGTTTTGTGATATTGATCTAAAGTTGTATGTAGCAGGTGTCTTTGATAAAACGATTTCTCTAATCTTTAAAGGTTTCATAGCACACATTGATAAATGAGTCATCAGAATATTAATAGTATCATTTTGTTTAAAAGACCTAAATATTTCTATAGTTGGATGATTATGTATAAATGTGGGTAAATATTTTCTTTGTATTTCTCCATAAAGCGGACAAGCAGTAATACAATGGAATTCATTTTCGATGTTAACGTTACAAATTTGACACAGTCATTTCTTATATTAAATACTTTTATATCTCCCCGTATTGCCTCTGATTGGCAGGTTCTCCACTCTAAGGATAGTAATTAAATAGCAAAGAGCGCTATCTGCCAACAATTCTAGATATCTTCGCCAACTAAATGCTACTTCTACCTATAGAAACACAAGTCTTTCCATCGACTTAATATCATCCTGCAACCTTTCTGGTTGAATAATCTGTGAAATGTATTTTCACCTTTACGCCCTGAGTACATCAAACATTGCCAAATCGAAGTGTAAATAGAAGCTTTTTTAACATTGTTACCCCAACAATCAAAATTGCCGAATCTTAAATGCAAATCGTAGCATCGTTTAGGACATCTGTATTCCGGCATTTTTAGAAATTAGCGAACATTTCAAAATACATTTATATCTTAAACACTGCATTCTAATTCTTCCTAATTCGTTATATATGAATGCAGTTGGAGAAGATATATTAACAAAAATGACAAATGAGCTTTTGTAATATCATTGTCATCGTAAACCCCCAAACCTCAGCCCAATAATTAAGGACGAGAACTATCGTCGCGTCAAACAGAAGACGATATCCAGTTACCAGTAATCTGCCAAATTTTTCAAGAGTTTTTTGAAGACAATATACATGCTAGATACTTATAATATAATTTAATCTTTACTTTTGTATGGCCATATTACCACCTTTCGTAATTTCTGTGATAGCGACCTCTGCGAAATTCATCTCCTGCTTTTTTCATAGCCAATTTTAATTTCCACTTAAGGCAATATGCATGCATCCTATTGAGCAAATCTTGTAGCTGGTGAGCAGTGTCAGCAAAGACAATGAACTCGTTCGCATGCTACATTACAAATAGTTTTTTACAGACACTCCCTTGTTTCCATCAGCTTAAAAGGGGTTCGAATCATTCAAAAATAAAGAAAAGAGTAAAGGTGATGAAACACAAGGACAGTTAAATACATTAGTAATAAGACTGCTGGACTTAACACATGTTGTTACATCATTATAAATTGTCTTCGTAATTATTAACATTTTTTAGTTAATATTTTCACTAAGTAACTTTTGGGACAGTGAACAACTCTCTATCCTATCAAAGAAGTTTCACGGTCAACGTATACTGCACAGAATCTACCCCTACGTTTTCATTAATATTTACAAATTAATGTATATAATATAAATATATCATCTGCTGTAGAATATCCTGCTCTAAATCATACTTGCTCTTTGACCAGTAATTCGTTTTTTCTCCACCCATTTATATATTTTGTTATTTAAAATCGATGTAAACGCTTTGCTCAATACAAGTAATGGACTAATACCTCATTAATTGGAGGGTTCATTTTGCACAGCTTTCTTCAAAGTTGGTATAATGATAGCCGTTGACCAATATTTTGGATAATATCCAACATCGAATAGTTTATTAAATAATGTTATTAATATTGGTTCTGTTATGTTGCTCGTACATACAAGGAAGTCGCTGGATAAAACATATATTCCCCCTGTTTTGTCATGTTTCAGTTTACTCAATGTTAGAGGTAACTCCTCCGCAGTGATTGTTCTATCTAAAGTCACGTGAATTAGTTGAATGTTTTCAATTCCCTGTAAAAGGTCAATATAACTGAAACATTAAAACAATTTTGAAAAGTATTCACACCAAGTTCTTTACAAGGCACCAGAAATGTTGTGTATTTTTAAAGTAAAAAGCAGATAAAAGACCATTTTTTTTGGTTTTAATTCATCTTGCTTTTGCCAGCTTCTTGTAAGCGATTTATACATATTTCTATAACATTTATAATTTTTAAGCAATTCTCGTGTGCTTATTAATAAGAACAGTCTTTAATAATTTTAGGTTTTTCTTTTGGTGGTTGTACAATCTGTGTCAAACCAAAGTTGACATTTAAAAATTCTTCTTGGTGATGTCACAGCCCGGATTTGCTTTTAATTAAATACTTTGCCAATAGTGTGTGCAGTTTAATATTTTTGATATTATAACTTTATGTAATTCTGATTGGTCTAAATAAGCCATGAAAGTATTGTGCAGTAATCTCTTTACTGACTGTTTGTGATTGTGGGTAAACGTTTTCAACCCCGCCTTCTGGAATGTTTTGTTTTCGTTTTGAATATTTTTGGCCGCCATTTTTCGATTCGACTCCAGAAAGGGAATTGGGGAAAAATGGTTTCGTCTGTTTCAGTATTGCCAGTTTACCCCCACAGGGGTTTGTTATATTATTATAACATTTCATAATATGAAAAATGATGAACACCCGAAGACAATAACAATAACTACAAGTAAAACTACGGGAATTGCTCAGATGACAGCGACTGTGGAGTGGCGGTATATCTCTACCATGGAATCCACCCTATATACAAGTTTGGTTTAAATGTGAACTTACAGAAATAAAAAATCTCACATTTGTTCACAGAATAATGTAGACATAAAACGGTCTCTTCAAATGAGAGAACTTTATCCAACCACATCATATTTACGAGGTAAATATGTGATGCAAGTCCGACCAAAAAAGAAATTTGTTTGCGTCCTCTGTACAATCCAATGTTCCAAATCAAATACTGCAAACATCCAGTCACAAATACATTATAGTAAATATCTGTATTTCTGCATACAGTAGTCTTCTTTTCACAAAAATATCGCAACAATGTAATGTTTAGTTGTGATCTACAATTTCAGCGTAAACACTGGCACTGTGTTGTGTAGGCTAACTCAAACCGATACTGTGCACTGTATGAAAGAATGTGACATCACACGCATTTGACATTTTGTGTTGACAAATGTTTTGTCTTTTGTAAAATGTTCTGTATATTTGGATGGACGCTTATAGTTTGATTTATAGTTAGCAAAAATGTAAAATATACTTTTTTATTTCTATTTTGTTTGGAACTATTTTCTATGCACAACAAATGAAAGGCATAACGTCTGTCAGAATGAACGAAATAATGCATTCTTCTTTCTATCTAAATAAATTTCTACTGAATAAAGCTATGTAATATAAAGAATCTCAAATGGGTAATGATGTAATATTAAATTTATGAAACTTTTTAAATAATGTCCAGCTTTTGCCAGTCAAGGCTCTTAAAAGCTAGACATTATTCAACTCATTAAATAAATTCAATATTAAATCGTTACCCATTTGAATCCTCCATTTATTGCATTCATTGTGCTCGCTGCATCATGGTAAATATCAGTTATTGTTTTGAGACATTCATTAAGTTTGTTATTGTTTATATCATTTACAATCGTAACCGAACTTTGATATATCTTTGCAATTTTGGATAAAAGATAGACATTTTTCTTTTTTTCCGTATGTATTTATTTATTTCGTTTCCCACAGAGACACTTAATGCCTTTTGCTCTAGTTTGCCCAAGGATAAAAATGAAAATACAGTAGACATGTGCATTGATTCCAATCTATGATCTTTGTCCAAGGATGATATCTTTTTAAAGATACATACTGCGACTAAGATATAATTTATTTATGAGGCCGAGTTCCCATATATAATTGCAGATTTCTCTATCCCTTTATTTGATACACATCTACCATTGGCGAATCTCAATCCAGTAATTTGTCATAGTTGTAGAAGTTTCTCTTCATATTAATTTATCTCCCTTACGTCTAGATTAACCCGATCATACATTACTTCGTCTTCTGAATAATTAAAATCGTGACGTAGGTCAACAATACTATAATGTCTGATAAAATCTGGTTCCGTTCCAGTATAGGCGATAAAATCACCGGATTATTATTTTATAGTTAGTATATTTCATTTTTGGGTATGCTATTTCATTTTCTTACACTGCATTTGCATTTTCTTCTGAATGAATAGACAAAACCAACATTAAGTTCCACTTTAGTACGCTAGCCTTAGATGAAATAACTAATCAAATTATATTTTTTGAGGGACTTTTTTTCTTAATATATTAACGTCCTTGAAGAATGGTTCACTAACAAAAGCCGAGATTCGGCCAGAGTCCTATCTTTTGTCTACAAGAACTGTATCGTTTCTAACCTCATCAAATATATACGTGTAACTGACTATTATTAGCTTGTCATATTTGAAGAAATAATAATAATGATAATAATAATAATAATAATAACAATAATAATGTGTATTATATCAAAGGCCACCGCCCCAAGTTACATGCATGTAATTAAAAATATGGTACAACCATAAAATATAACTTCTCGAAGATTAACAGACTGATTCTCTCATTTTTAAATATTTTCCCCGATACATATCGTAATTATGTAGGATAATAATTTTACTATTGATTCTCAAGATAAAGTTATAACACTTGATATTGTTTGTATTACAATTTACTCATGAAGGTACCCAGACCTTCCTCAAATTACCATACATGGGGCATTTGGCAGCAAAGTGAAACTCTTCTGTGTCTGCACAAAAGGAGCACAATTTCTCATCATAGGGAATATTTTAATACCAACCTATATTTGTTACTTCCCCACATATATAGCAGACTAACACTGTACCAGGACTTCAAATAATCTATATATTATTGAAAACGCATATTGTTTCTATGATAACCAGTGTCTTTTTATATCCTGTGGAACTGTATATGGATGTGTGCATTATTGTATATATATATATATATATATATATATATATATATATATATATATATATATATATATATATATATATGTATATATATATATATATATATATATATATATATATATATATATATATATATATATATATATATATATATATATTAAAAAAGCAAAGGAAGAAAATGTTCATAACTTTGAGTACTTATCCAGCCCAAAGAGGTGCACACGTCATCATTCTTTCACCGATGCGGAGTACACAGCTTACATATCACAGCCTATTGGTGGGGAAGTACTTAGTTTGAATCAGCAATGTCAAGTGTATTTTGGAACTACATCCTTTGCATGTGACAAGGTATGTCAATTTCATTTTAATAAATTTCTTCTACTGCTTCGTATTGTTCAGTGCTTTGTGCTTATCTTGTGATACTAGCAATCTAATTTACGATTTGGCCTCCTTCTTTTTCTCTATAACTCTTCGATATGTCAGCTCCTTTGGATTAATTTCTTTTATGTCTTTCTCCGTCTTGAATGCCTACTGCACTTTTCTTTTATTCTTATTTCCTTTGGTCTTATTCTATGCCATAATGGTAACGAAATGACGATAACGATAAGGGTGAATTTGTCGAATACGACGATGATGATAACATTTTCTCGCCGACCAAGCAAGGTAGGCTCTAAGATCTCTACCAAAATGGTTATAAATGTTAAGAAATATAGTATTCTTGATTGTTTAGTAAGTTCTGGAGCTACATTTTGAAACACACCATACCCCTTGTCCTCAAATGCAAAGCTAATTAGTGTTAAACTGATATAATTACACATTTAGCATATACATCAAACTTGAAAATATATATCTTATTTTCTAAATATGCGAATTTAGAAAACATTAAAATACGTGACTCATGTTGGAATATAAACAACATCGATTATTAGTAATAAAGGGTCTGCATATTGAACATTTTCATTTGAAGAATGTATAATGTTGGATTAATATGGCTGGAGATAACATATATATTAATGTGTAATAAATACCTCGCAATATATCTAGTCTTAGGTCAGAAGAACTTTTCAGTCTCTATCTGGTTTGAAATCCATTTTATATTTAGAATATTATGATACTTTTGTTCTAGCTTCTTTCTCTGGTGGCAGGGTTGTCGAAATAATGAAAATAAATGATTTGCGGAGACAACATATCTGTTTACAGGGTGAATATATGATTTCATGTCTCCAATGGGATGAGTTGGTCGTACATTTTTGGTTGCACATTTGCGACAAAAAATACTGACCAGATCGCGATAAAGCTTCGTTTATAACAGCATTGTCTAAACAGACTTCTTTCAGAGCTGTTCCCTTTCTGATTAAATTGTGCTTTTTAAGCGTTTTCCAAAGTATATAAATATATCAAAAATTTGCCTACTGATTCAGCATCTATAAAATCAGGTAGTTCCTTACATATGCATATCTTTTGAGGAAGTAACTAAAAGTGACCATAGCGATTAAATCAAGCCATTCTGCTCAGAATCAAACAGCTTTTTCACAGGCAAATTTAACAAAATGAGAAAGATGAGAAGGCAAAAAGTCAATTTTTATTATTACAAGAATATGTCAGATATGGCTTTATTTAAATGGATAGATTATATGTTTTCCTATATTATTTGAGGGTAGTGCATTGTACAATGCCTCCTCCATATTCTGCTCTGGCTGTAATTATTCACATGGCGTTACACACCAAATCTATTATTGGTAAAGAAACCCAAAGCACACGTGCACTTATGTACTTGACGTAATTTATTTGCTGTAATTTTAAATGAACGACAAAAAAAAAATTAGCTTTCAAAGTGATTTTATGTTTTCACCAAAGCATACAAATTCTATTACGACATGATATTTACTGAAACGTTGCTTATAAAATAATATTTAATGACTAGTGAGTCTGCAACACTTTGCTGTTTTTGAAAGTATTGAATTATTGTGAATTCTTTGGTAAGAACCAGATAAATTACAATACTCTTGCATGAGAAGAAAATGTTGCGATGCTACATTACAAACGATATTACAGCTACAGTAATGGAATAAATGAAACAATTTTATTTTTGCTTCCAATAAATTGGCAATATTTTAATCTGCAGGGAGCTGATATATGTTACAGGGGAATTATATGCCAGACGTCAACGGGTTGCAATGGGACACTTTGCCATGTTCTGGATCATTCTCCATGTCCTGGTACGGCGTACGGGGTACGTTTCAACATGTTATGCTTTTATTCTTAGGTATTAAACTCTGTTTCCAATAACAAATTGGGCTTAACAAGTCTTTTAAAAAATATCGATATTACTGGAAAATTTATATAACATTTAACAAGAGGCTTAGGTAATGATATAAGTTAATTGTTTTGTCAATAACGGGACATGGGGTTTACATGAAATGTCTTTATAAGATAGAGATTGTGCAGGAATATAATATTTTAATCAAACCAACAAAGCTGGAATGCAAAACGGACTTTACTAAGAGAAATCAACTGTGAAACAGTCGTTTATTTGAATTCAGCAGATCCATAACTTTCTTGCTATATCGCGTTTGTAATCTCCATCAGAATCTTATTTATATCATTCGTATTTCTTTTACACATAGGAAACATCAATTGATTCGTTTATTTCATTGCAGTATGTAATATTTATCTGTCGGCGAATCGCCTGTATAGATGCATGCATTAGAACAGTCAAATTTTAGTCGTCAAATGAAAATTATATTAGTAGAGTGGCTTATCTCTTTCCTTGGTTGATTGAAAATGAAGTATCTCATTCTTAATAAAATAAGAGTGCCACGTTACCTCCGTAGCAACCCAAAAAAACATAAATAAATAAAAATAAAAAAATAAAAAAAAATAAAAGAAAGAACAAAAATAAGAAAAAAAAAGAGAAAATATAAAGAACTCCCCGCATAGAATTAGTTACACTCTAGTTCATATGTGGCAATCGCAAAGCCCCTTCTTTGCAGTATGCATCTTTTGCTACCAAATATAGAGCCATTGTTTATTTCCTAACTTTATCACTTGTTGCACGTAAAATTAACCATTGATTTTGCAATAATCGATTCCCTCCAGCACAATTCACTGTATGAGAGGTATATCGTGACAAGAGTTCCTTTAGTTTGGGACTCAATACATGGGGATCCATATAATTTCATCGTAGAATGAGACTGAAGGTCACAGTGAACTTATGACAGATTTGTTGTTGGGCATCATTTCATGTTCACAGATTGACATAAAATGTCACTGTTAATGAATTCGGTTCCACATTATTGTATCAAAGATATAAAACGAAAGTCATTACACACTTCGTTAGAACTGTAACCTGTAGGTGTATTGAAATGCACAGAATCGTAGGATTGCCTGCTATAGAACATTTTGCAAATTAGAATTGATGAAATTATATTCATTATTTATTGCTATTTTCATATGACATCCATTCATTAAATATGGTAATACAGTATTAATACCTAATATTTGTATGTTTCTATTTTCTCATACGTAGAACTTAAGTACCTAGGGTCAAAATAGAAGCACATCGATCGAGACGCTCATTGAGCAATACTTGCAACACGTAAATTGTTCTTGATTTCTTTTTGTTTCTTTTTAAGAGCGGCCTATTTAGTTAGATTCAACTTAGATAATTATTACCATTTTCATAAAAGAGCGCTAAACCTGATGACTTCGATAGAGAGTGAGAGGCCATAATAATATCTGATGAATACTGTTTTGAATCTGCTAATTATATTGCAAAATTGCAGGCTGTTTAAAATTTAATTGGAAAAAAGTGAATGAGAAAAATCATCTTTGAAGACAAAGAAATCCCAGTCGCGGGAAGACAAATAATGTAATTTCCTTGTCTTGGTGCAAACCCCAAAGTAGATTTTTTATTATTCTTCAAAATTATAAGAGATGTACAAAGAAAATGATACTTTGCTTTTACGAAGACTAAAGATGCGTATAAGCTGGTAAACGCAATCGTTAAAATCAGTGATGTATTATCAAAGAGGAGATATGCAGGAACGTCAACTTTCCATAGTTTGAGTTGTCGATAAGTTACGTTTTTCTGTTGTTTTATATTTTGTTTCTTTTTCAAAAGAAATTTCTTCAAAAAGAAATATCCATGGCCTCATTACGTCTTTGTACAATAAGCCGCTACTGTTGAGCAGGTTAATCTCCGTTCTGACATATTCGAATATTTTCCCTTTCTGTAAAAAAGAAAACAATATGCTATCCAGTATCCATGTACGTCTTGAATTTATATAATTCCATAAGAAAACACCTTGGTAAATGAACATTTAAGCATCATGACGGTTAAACCATTCCTGTACATTATTTTCTTCAAATGTTACACGATGCTATTTTTATTAGCTAGAAGATCTTGCACCACTTGCCTTTTCTGCATTACTTTCTCTTTCGCATGCCTTTTATTTCTTCATGTTGTTTTACAAGTTCCAGCAGATATGTTCAGTCGTCTGTTTTATATAATCTGCTATATTAATGGTTAAAAAGTTAAGTTTAGCATAATTACTTTAGGCATATCTAATAAAACTCTCTTTGCAGGGCGGGACAAATAGCATGCATCCATACCTTTTAAAATGATCGCTCATGAAATTGTTGGAGTATTTTACTTTAATAAAAATTTATATTTTCACAAACCATATGGTACTAACAATACAAGATGACGAAGAGAATGTATGGGTTCGCTCGCTATGTCTCAGATGAATATCTATTACCAAGCAAGGGTCATGAGATAAAAATGTATTAGAAAAAAAATTGTCCTGTATACCAGTTGTTAAATGTGTAGCCAAAATATCATTCATAAAATTTACACAGGTTGAAGATCATAGACACCTCTTATTAAATGCACAAGGACAATTTTACATTGGTGTGTGAATTTGTAATCAATAAGTTATTGAGATCAACTTGGTTGTTCGCAGAAAATAGCATGGGTCATGAATTTTCGGTTGATTATAAATAGATAATGATTTCCGAGGGTTTCATTAACTTCAGTTAATACTCACATTTTGTTTTTAATAGACCTTTACAGCGATCAATGCGACTGCATAATAATTGTTTCTCTTAAGTTATGTAATAAGACACAAAAGGCAAAGTAACGTCCGGAGGCCTTTAAATATATAGATAAAGAGATATATATCTCCTAGTGTTTAAAAGGCTGCAAATCGCACAGGTAAAATAAACTTCAAAAATAAACCAAATGCCACAATGGATTTATTTTACATAAAGATTTCTTAAAGTGTCACCAGGATATTCCTTCTAAGTAGATTTTTCAATAAATGGGAAAAGAACTGAGCAGCACAGCTGCGATAGATGAATCGATGAGATTCGGTGGCTTTGAAAAAAAAAACTGTACTTGGCAAGTTCTATT
Organism: Sinohyriopsis cumingii; assembly: GCA_028554795.2. NCBI lineage: Eukaryota > Metazoa > Mollusca > Bivalvia > Unionida > Unionidae > Sinohyriopsis > Sinohyriopsis cumingii. Next base: position 53,765,063 of record CM068830.1, read on the forward strand.
GATCGCATACACGTTCATAATACAGCCATGAAATTGTATAGGTGTGATCGCATTAGACATCCAAGGCAATCAAAGGGTATGTGCAGTTAAATGTAACATACATGTTTTTTATTCTTAGGTAAATATTTTCATGACTTTCATTTACATATAGCTCAATTTCATGGACGTTGTATTATGTGTTGTCATGCAACATTATGCGAGCATTCAACTTTATCACATGTGATAGCCCAATGAGAAGTACCAAATGGTTGCAGTGACTTCTTTTTCTTGCTAATAATAATATAAGTAATCCAGAATCCTATCCAAATGTTCGTCATGGATAGTATTTCGAAACCATTGGTATTAGTAAGGTTTCGGAATACGTGCAGGGGAGATATAACATAATCATAATTTTCTGTTGATTTATTCTTCGCCCAAAAAAAATATTCAAATTTGTAAATTATGAGCGTGGATAATTTCATCAAGGGCGGTGGGGGCACAGTAACAAACCTGCTTCACACAGTCTAATGCGTGTCCTTTTATGGTAATTTTATAAAGTACCATTGCTATTATTGTACGTGGCTTAGAGCAGAAAAGGTTGAAAATAATATACAAGCTAATGATTTTGCACGGTACGTGCTTCCTGCCATGTTGAGTAGGGTGTAACGAGAACGTTTCACGCTTTGTTTTCCCGAAGCTGACACCACTTCGCTGACAATGACTTCGATCATCACTCATTCACACGTAGTGTGGAATTGCTAGCTAGCAAGTTTTGGAAATCAAGTCACAGATCGAAATGCACCATACGCTCAAACAAATAAAAGGGAATTGGCTTTATCAACTGGCAGATAGAAATCACTTTGAGATTGGTCTATTTAAAACAGAAGTCCTCACCCAAAATATTTACACATATGGACTTGATTCAAAAATAAAATTACGACATTCATAAACACGAGATTGAAAAAGACAGGTAGATTATTTTATTTGATTTGTTCATACTTTGACAGTGGTGTTTCCGAGGTTTATGTGTACCAGGACCGAAACCACCACCAACTACACTGGAGCCGCCAACAACAACAATGGCTACTACAACAACCACATCTGCTCCAACAACAACTACTGCAGCTCCCACAACTACATCTGCATCCACAACAACTTCTGCTGTTGCTACAACGACCACAGTGAATCCAACAACAACCACGGCAACTTCCACAACTACAGCTGCACCCACAGCAACTACAGCTGCTCCGACAACAACTACAGCGACTCCAACAACAACTACGCAGCTTCCCACAACTACAGCCGCACCAACAACAACTACAGCTGCACCTACAACAACCACAGTGGCTCCAACAACAACCACGTCAGATTCCACAACAACACCTGCACCAACAACAACTACAGCGGCTCCAATAACAACTACTGCAGTTCCGACAACTACAGCTGCACCGACATCAACCACTGTGGCTCCCACAACAACCACAGATGCCCCTACAACAACTACAGCGACTCCAACAACAACTACGCAACCTCCCACAACTACAGCCGCACCCTCAACAACTACAGTTGCTCCTACAACAACCACAGTGGCTCCAACAACAACTAATGCAGTTCCCACAACAACATCGGCACCCACAACTACTACAGTTGCTCATACAACAACCACAGCGACTCCAACAACAACCACGTCAGATTCCACAACAACACCTGCACCAACAACAACTACAGCGGCTCCAATAACAACTACTGCAGTTCCGACAACTACAGCTGCACCGACATCAACCACTGTGGCTCCCACAACAACCACAGATGCCCCTACAACAACTACAGCGACTCCAACAACAACTACGCAACCTCCCACAACTACAGCCGCACCCACAACAACTACAGTTGCTCCTACAACAACCACAGTGGCTCCAACAACAACTAATGCAATTCCCACAACAACATCGGCACCCACAACTACTACAGTTGCTCATACAACAACCACAGCGACTCCAACAACAACCACGTCAGGTTCCACAACAACACCTGCACCAACAACAACTACAGCGGCTCCAATAACAACTACTGCAGTTCCGACAACTACAGCTGCACCGACATCAACCACTGTGGCTCCCACAACAACCACAGATGCCCCTACAACAACTACAGCGACTCCAACAACAACTACGCAACCTCCCACAACTACAGCCGCACCCACAACAACTACAGTTGCTCCTACAACAACCACAGTGGCTCCAACAACAACTAATGCAGTTCCCACAACAACATCGGCACCCACAACTACTACAGTTGCTCATACAACAACCACAGCGACTCCAACAACAACCACGTCAGGTTCCACAACAACACCTGCACCAACAACAACTACAGCGGCTCCAATAACAACTACTGCAGTTCCGACAACTACAGCTGCACCGACATCAACCACTGTGGCTCCCACAACAACCACAGATGCCCCTACAACAACTACAGCGACTCCAACAACAACTACGCAACCTCCCACAACTACAGCCGCACCCACAACAACTACAGTTGCTCCTACAACAACCACAGTGGCTCCAACAACAACTAATGCAGTTCCCACAACAACATCTGCACCCACAACTACTACAGTTGCTCCTACAACAACCACAGCGCCTTAAACAACATCTCCAGTTTCTTAAATTACATCTGTACCTAAAACAACTACGGTGGCTCCTATAACAACATCATCTTAAACAACAACGATTGCGACTCGTACAACCTTAGTGGTTCTGTCGACAACTACAACTGCTCCTTTAACAACATCATAACTAACAACAACTACAGCTACGATGCACAACCACGGCGGATCCTACAACAACTACAGCTGCCCCTAAAACAAAAACAGTTACCGATACAAAAACCAAAGCAACTCCTATAACAACCAACACACCAGCTCCTACAATAACAGCAGCGACTCCAACAATAACTACGGCAGCTTAAGGATATATAAGGCAGTATATTTCTAATGCTATCATGTCTACCAGATTTTTGTATATTCCATATTCGTATATATTCCATTGGAAAGGACGTAACATGAATCCTTGTTGTTTAATATATATATATATATATATATATATATATATATATATATATATATATATATATATATATATATATATATATATATATATATATATATAATGTAATAATATTTGAGTCCTTGAATACCGTGGTCATTTTTTTAACGTTATGCTTTCTTTGCATTGGATATATCCCAGTATAAATAATGTATTTCCAATGTCGTTTCATCATGTAATAACTGAATAATTGCTATTTTTCTCTTATGTGAGATAATACAATGCATTATAGACGGGGTATAAATTATACATTTAAATATTAAAATAAATTCTGCTGCATGACATATTTGTCGAATAAGTCAATGGGTTCGTAACACATGTGAATAAAACATTTCCCTTGGATATACAAAGTCTTTTTGTACAACTTCAGCTATATAAACTCCCAGGTATGTACCCCAATCACTTGTCTAACGATATATAATAATCGAGTGTAATACGCTATATTGGTTAGAACTAGAACTTATAACGAGAGGGCAATTGTGTCGCTTTCCTAACTGCACTAGTTCCAAAATATATGCTCTCATATCCTAGTGTCAGGATAATGTAACCGGGTGGGACATGATGCAACGTACCTGCGGCATGATACCCCATGCTAGACATCACCATAAATTGACATATTGTAGATATCATAGCGATATACCTGAACATATTTTAAAGCTACGTTAGATGGCACTTAGTTTGCCGAATCCAAGTTGAAAGTCCAGTAGTATAGGTAAGAAGCTATAAAAAAGCTCGTTCGGATTGCATCATTGGTATCCTTCTTATTCACCTGCTAGATAAGTATATTTCTCACTAAAAGACGACAGTTCTAAACAACTTCAACCTATATGATATCTGTATAATTTTAAAACAGAGTCCAGGATTTAGTTAATTTCGGTACCGCCCAGTATCTCTTGGATACAAAAACTGACAAACTATAATACCCATGCAAATCATCACGTTCTTGTGTGACTCCTTGTATGAAAACTATCATATAGAAGGGTATTTAATTCATTTTGTTATTAAAATGGACTAATACGCGTTGTGATTAACAGCATTGTCCCATTAAAAGATATCATGTAAGTTGTAAAATATGTTATGTGTAATTTTTAAAAACAATAGCTATCGTCTTTAATTAGTCGTAATTATTCTTAAAGTCATATAGTGTGAATAAATAGCATCTTATGTTCTCAACATGAAAATATGCAACATGAAGAAAAACTAGCCGATGATAAACATTTAATCGAGTAATTTTATTATAATAAAATCTTGCATTTTTTATGCGTGTTAATATTTAGAAAACTAAAATAATCGGCTTTTAAAGGCTTTGACAAAATCACAATAAACATTGGCATAAACTTGCAGAATTTATAGCTAAGTGTGAAGAGGCTTCAGTTAAAGAGAAAAATTGTCAAAATAGTTTAGGTCTGTAATATTTGGTATGGTCATGTGTCAAGCAAAGATTTAAATTACTGATCTTGCGAAACAAATTCGAGTGAGTCAAAAACTACTCAGAGGAAATTTAGACCACGTGACAGAAAATTTTAAACAGACCAGATAACATTCAAAACACATTGTTTCAGATTAACGTTATCGAACGTTTAATTTAATATAAAAATCTTTAAATCAATAAAACCATTTCGACAGACTTACATAAAGATCATTTCTGTGACGAACAACACTTTGAAAGTATAGATGTTATACAACTAGTATTACCCAAGAGGTACATCGTAGCCATCTCGGATAAGGCGTGCGGATTTCATACAAGGCGTGCAGTCCACTGGTGGTCAGCTCTCACAGCCCACTAAAGTCATTTTGTCAATATAAGTGGTGCTCAGCTATCGACTAGTGCCTATTCTCGGTGGAGAATGAACGCATAATCGAGATGCTTAGTCGTGAGTTGATGGAAAAGTCAGTTCTTAATAGACTGATCACTTTATTTAAAATAATTTATCTCCCGAGTTCCCAGTCTTTAATTTCGCCTCGATACTAAAGAGAGGGGTTGATTGCAACCATACATAACCACTGGCGATACACTTTAGCTAATTCAGGTTAGATCCCTAGACTGGTACATGGGCATTTGTAAAATTTTACAGGAGATATATTAAAGCGGAAAGAATAACATAATGTGTGAAGTTTAACTATTTTTTCAAGCATGGAACACTTGATAATGCGCAAATAATTGGAATATATCTTGTTAATTTTGAAATGACTGTGATTTCTGGATATTCAGATTAAATATAACAGTTGAGAATTAGAAAATGCATTGTCTCGTAGTATCATAACGAACGAAGCTGATTAGTTTAATATATTTATGTCACGTATATAGTGTCCGGTGTACATTTAAGAGATTGTATTAACAGTGTATCCTTCAGCATTTCTGCCTTTGCAAAACACAAGATAACTATTCTTTAGATCCTCTAAAGACATACATATACGTTTTTCACTTCATTTTTCAAGATGGGAATCACAGAATATACATTAATACTATTCAAATAAGCAAATTAGCAAGTATCAAGAGTGTGAAATCTGTATAGGCACTTTCGGACAACATATATCAATAGCTAACAGTTTTTCTTTTTAAACCTTAGGTTTCACTACGCTTTAACTGATCTAAATATTTAACAAATTACAACGAAAGACAATGAAACTTTATTTAAGAATCTTCGATTATAAAAGCGACGTGGCCTTTATAAAAAGCAAATCAAGCAAGATCGTATGATTATGACTTAGGTGAGAGTCAAAGAAAATGGTTCATCCAAGCATTGACCGGTACATTTCACAGGTTATCTAGAATACGTAAGAAGTATTGAGGGAATATGGTCTTAAACAAAACAATAGAAAAAGAGAAACCGGCAGGTTTAGTAAAATTCAACAAATGATTTATTGTCCTAGAATGCAAAGTGAAAATTCAAACAGAACTTACGGTATTGCGAATTAAATCATAAACAATCCAGGAATTACTAACTCCAGTCCTAAATATGTTTACTTTTATTGATAGTAATCCTAATAGTCAACCCACACTCATTGAGAAAATATTCGCTATGTTATGTTCTTTACATAATTAAATAATTATGAATGATTCTGGTTAGGTAGTCATTGAGCTTGATTTTGTATAAGGTCAGCTAAAATACAAATTCATTTATGTATGTATGTATGTATGTATGTATGTATGTATGTATGTATGTATGTATGTATGTATGTATGTGTGTGTGTGTGTGTATGTGCTTGTGTGTGTGTGCGTGCGTGCGTGCGTGCTTGCGTTCGTGCATGGATGGATGGATGTATGTATGTATGTACGTACGCACGGACGCAATCACGGACACACGCACGCACGTACGTACTTACGTATGTATGTATGTATGTCTTCTAATATGCATTGGGCTGAAAATGTTATCTCTAAAATGACACGGTATATGAGGCATCCATATGTATTCTTCCGACTCAATAACCTGAAAAGATAAAATTGTATGAGGAGAAGAATAAAGAATATTTCTCTTCTTAGCTATATGTAAACATATCTGTGAGAGAGAGATTTAAGAACATATATGAAAAACTTGAGATGAACAGTTTCATTTCCATAAAAATAAGCATCATAAATTAATAAATTAAAGACAATCTAAAATTCTCTTAGATGTGGAACTTTTTAGATATGTCAGCCGGTATCAAAAAGGTAAAGGCCATTATATTGGTTTTTTATATAGAAAAATATATTCAATCTTATATTTAAATTTGAATTCTATCACTTTAAACAATTATTATAGAAAGATTTCACTGGTGGCAGAATTCCTAAAATTAAATGTAAAATAATGAAAGTATATTAATGATATTTTCTAAACATTGTTTAATAATATGAAAATCAATACTTCACAAATATCACTACAGAAAGAGATATTAATTTCTAAATTGAAATATAATTTTCTATTTATTGCACTGTCAGACAGAGGTTTACCAAAAGTATTTGTCACCCCATTCGGATCTTTCCTTCGGTATCCCCACAAATAATTTTCAAATGTAAACACAGTAAAATATATTATGTATGCAAGTGGATTTTTTTCATTTGGTTTCAAACATTTGTACTGGTATTTCAACTCTCCCGATTTATGGGTGATTGACTAATTGGATTTAAGTGGTTTCGTTCATATGTACATGTACCGCTGATTTCTGCCTGCAGTGCTGGCTATTTAATTAAACCTGGGGGAATGAATTGGTGCCACATCCCCCAGACATTTATGTGCTCACATAACACTATTTAATTTAGCCATCAGGTCGTGGGACTTAATGATCTGAATGAAGGGTTTTCTTGAGTGGGAATGGACCCAACACGCACTCATGTTAAAATGTGTTATTTCAGTCTGTTATCAACTGAGCCAGTTGTTTCCCAAAGCAGTATGTGACGTCCGCCGTAGCGATTGGTCGCCGCTATGACATCACATCGGGACACCTGGGTTTAGACGGGTGGAAATGGTTCCACATCTCATTCACGGTACAGGAGGTCCGGGAGAGGCAAGGGTGGAGAGGTACCTGGCAGCAGGCGCAAACGCACAAAGCCCTGAAACGCCAGCCCGTACTTAACCACATTTAATCCAGTTGTTTAACTGGACAATAAAAATACCAATAATGTGTGAGCCACCTGTGTTCAAATCACACAAATCTTAAACTTTTCCCACGTCGTAACTAACATAATTCTAGTACATAGTTTACATCATAAGTACTAGGCGACATAAAAGGTTAGGTCTTTATTACGTTAAAAAAGGTTTTATTTTTGAGGCGGTGGATAGAAGGTTCAAATCAGTGTGATGGTTTTATCAAATTGGGATACCAAGCCAAATGGTTCCCTTAAAAGGAGGCAATTTTGGAGCCCGAAGAAGGGCTTTTTGGTCGGCAGCCTGAAGGTATTCCGGCGGTTTTCCTTGTCCCATATCTCTACCGCCGTGTGTGTTTCCTGGTATGCTTCCATGGGTAGTGCCTTGGACCTGAACTTTTCAGATACCTCACTGGCATACTAAATGAGGGTGGTGAGAGGATGTTCTTGATAGACTGTACTATAATTCCGAGATAGGATATTTTGTGCGAAAAGCCGTTATTGCAAGCTAGGTTCCGTTTTTGTCCTTTATGTCCACCAGGCTTTATATTGCACTGAGTTGATAAAACGTTTGGCTTTTATGGGTGGTTAAGGTTCCCGTCAATCCTAGTGATTCAAAGCGTTCCTGTATTTTCTGATTTTCATCATCTACCTCCTCTCCTTCCACGTCTTCCGCCTCTATTTCTGATGTTTGCTTTACTTCCGAGTCCAGCTGTATATGCGTCTCAGTTTATGTAGAAGCTTCCGAAGTGGTATTGTATGTCTGCGTTTCTGAGTCCTTCTGTGTGTTCTGCAGAGTGATTGTCTGGGTAGATGTTGTTGTACTAAGCATTTGGTGTAGGTATCCAGGTATAATGCGCAAACCTCTAGCCGGTGTATAGGAGTGGATGGCCGCATTGTCTTTTTGAATGTTTCCTTCTCCTGATACGATATCTTTTGCTATTCCTTTTGGCAATACCGTAGTCTCCTAATTCCTCGAAGTTTAGTCCTCACCCTCGGTGTCAGTGTCCTAGGTTCATAGAAGCTTTGTTCTCTTAACTCATCTCGTAGACTCCAGTTAGTAGCCTGTTTCTTTCCATGTGCCTTAGTAGCTTTTAGGGCTGGTGCCGGTATGACTGCAATGGCTGGCAGCCATCATGGTGCCTCGCCTCATGATGCATAACTGTTGTGCTGTTCTGGCTGGTTTCAATTCCCCTTCTGCCTGTCACCAAGGACTGAACGCCCTCTCGCATCCCCCTTACTATGCCATTGCTGTCAGTTTTATGCAGATGCTAATAAAATTACGAAGACGCAATAAAGAAAAATTTCATTTATTTGACGTAATTGGTCATATTTTAAAAATAATTATAGAAATTTAATAGAACCCTACGTGCACAGAGAATGATACTAGAAAGTGGGTAGACATATTGCCGTTTTTATTTGGAAAATATTATAACACTTATCACATTTCAATAGATGGAAATCAAATACGGCAACATAAGAGCTGAACTTTTAGGACATCTAAACTGAAGTGAGGCTAAAGTGCTAGATGTTCAAAATATAATTATATCTTTGGGAAAGGTTATGTGCATAATTTGACAGAAGAAAGTTTCGACTTATATCAACTCATTAGCTGTCCACGTTGTATTGAACTTAAAAGATCTAACAGACGAAAACAATTGGGATATTTGTTTTACGAAGAGGAAGAATCCATAGAAAATAGGATGAATTTGATAAGATAGAAACGAATTTAAAAACCAATCGAATGAATGCAAGAAGTATGTACTAGTTGGTTTTCAATAGTTAGAAACCATATTAAAATGCAGTATCTATGTAAACATCGACCAAAAACCAACAATGCGTCCTCTGATCATAAATGAAATGAGAAGATTTTATAAACGAGCTCCTAATGAGAAAATCATTTCATGGCCGAAATGAACAAGCTTTATTGAAATTCATTGACAACTTGATTGGCATTTATGATTATTACAACAATGATAAAATAGGGAATATTACATCGTATCATAGAATTAAGCTTGAAAAGATCATTTACAGGAGATAAATATATTCATCTGCAAAAAGAATGTTTGAAATGTTAAATACTAACTGCGGACAGGAATTACTTGGTGATACAAGCAGTTCTTTATTGCAATATACTGTACACATTGATAAATAAAAGCCACCTCATCTAGATGCGTTGATTTATATGTTATGCGGACGATGACTGACATATGTTATAAGATAATAGAGCAAGGATAATACAAGAAAAATGCATTCAAATTAAAAATTACTACATAGAATTCACATAAAGGTCAAGAACGAAGAAACATAAAAAAGAAAACACGAATTGCAATAAAAGGTAGGCTGGCTACTTAACTACGGCAAATGTAAATGGCATATACAACTGTGTAACGTTTCCCTCTTAGTTAGATGGGTGGTTAATTGGATTTGGCTGGCGTTATCTAGAGGATGACCTCCCTCGTTATTATAGCCCGGCGGGAGTGAATGAAGAATGGAATTTCAATAGAGAACTAAGCGAGAATACTGGGAAGAAATAATGAAATACGAGCCCCCTTTGACAAGAAAATAGCAAATTTAATTAGAACAAATTAATAACGGCAATTCAAATTCAGGTTAGATTATGTCAATAGAATTTAACAGGTGTGTCTAATTTGGATTTATTTCATCATCATAGCGAGAGGTGAAAAGAGCGCAATGTCCACGACCGGTTAACATCACCTTCCTGTCTGGACCGTATATCAACGTCTCCTAGTTCGTCCTTCCTAAGCTCTATGCTTTTTGCCTCTTCATGGATTTCCTGGTCCTATTATCCTGACCTCGACCTTCTTTCCCTCGGACGTCTGTCTTCAGACTGTCCCGTCTTTCTCTCTCTCAGAAAGCTGTTCCTTAAAGGACAAAATTGCCCCATAATTCTGTATACCACACTCTCTAAAGGTACATACAATTCACTTACGTTACTCACTTCATGTTGGCTCCACACACTGCGTAAATCCTGACTTATTACGTAGGACATTGACCTCGCTTGCAGCGGCAGGTCTTAAGTTACCACGTGAACGTCTATTGAATATTACTTTATTTTATATATGCTACTACATATTACATTACTAATGCATGAAATTTAAAAATTGTAACTCACAGCAATCCTAAACCTACAATAGTATTCAAGCGTTACAAAATCAGATATAATTAGGTAATCATCGTTAACTCACGATAAACTGTGTCGTCCTAACACACAAAAGAAGTTTTTTTTTCATATAACCCTATGAAATCCTACACATATGTACATTTGGATAGCATGCAATCAATTCTACCAATGAACTAATAACTGTATAATTGAAAAGGTAAATTACATAACAATTCTAGCATCAGCACTTTGAAATTGAATAAAATAAATTGCATAATAACTCAAGCATCAACACTTTCCATGAAATTGAATAAAATAAATTGCACAACAACTCTAGCATCATGACATTCCCATGAAATTGAATAAACAATACATACTATGGAAATCTAGTCATATCAAACACATTTGCATAAAACAAACAATCAGCTAATAGAATATTCTGTGAAACTAAAATTGCTGTTCTATTTCAGACCTTGTGCGTCCTAGCATGTCTTTCTTTTACAAGACGCCACCTGATCCCTTTGATGGTTAACGAGGAAAGCACTATTCTCTTTAAGCTTTCCACGGAGTCGAGACTCTTTCTTTTTTCAGAATAATTACGCTCTGCTGGCCACAACTTCCTGTTACTCTAAGCAACCGGAAATAAGTTCCCATCATGTTTCTGCAGTAAAACTGTACCAAGACCCCTGTCCGAAGAGTCGGTACGTAAGATAAAGTCCTTTGTCCCTTCCGGTAGTCTCATTACGGCGTCTGACGTCAACCTATAATCAACGCCTGAAATACTGTCTCACAAGGGCCTGTCCAAATCATCTTCGTCGGAGCCTTCTTCGTTGTCAAGTAAGTCAACGGACTAGCCATTGCGCTGAAGTTTGTAACATACTTTCGATAATAACCTGCAAGTCCTAAAAAAGATCGCACTTCTGTCTTCGTGGTCGGACGTGCGGCGTTCCGAAGTTGGTCGACTTTAGTACTGTCTGGTGTTAATGTATCTCCACTGAGTGCGTGTCCTAGATATCTCAGCGTCCGAAATCCTATGTGACATTTAGACGGCTGGGCAGTGAGCCTGTCTGTCTAAGTCGTTAAAGAACCGTTCTCAGTAAGACCACGTGTTCTTCCCAAGTAGGTGTCGCCAATAACAAATCTTCCATGAAATTTAAAACTCCGGTCTCTCTGTAAGGTTCTAGAAGTTTACTCATCATTCGGGTGAAAATGCTGGCTGCATTCTGGACACCTAACGGCATAACTACCCATTGGTACGTCCAATATGGTGTTACAAAGGCAAGTTTTGGACGGTCTTCCCTACGAACTGGAATTTGTCAATATCCCTTGGACAAGTCTATTTTAGAGAAATATTTGGCGTTGGTTACCCCGGCAAATATGGACGCAGGATCCCGTAACATTTCGACCTGAATTATGTGATCCTGTTTAATTTCCGATAGTCGACACAAAATCGGTTATCACCATCCCTCTTCTGGACCAAAACAACCTGTGAACTATATGCAGGTGCTGGTGGTTCAATGACCCCTAAGTCAATCATAGTTATAATTTCGTCCCGTACAGTTTCTAACTTCGCATGAGGTAGTGGACAGGGTTTCAGTTTCACATGCACATGTGTGTTATCCAGCAGCTTCAAACTGAACTCTTCCTAATCCGTCATGCCTGGTCTTTCTATCAAGGCACATGTGTAGACTTGGAGTATCTCCTCCACCTCCTCCTGTTGTTCTGACGTTAACATTACGTCAAGGACAACGTCGACGTTGTCATATATGGGACGTGATCAAAATATATTCACAGGGTTACAGATATTTCAGTTGGATTTTACAACACTGTATCCGATCTATTATTTTTCATTGGAACATTTAGATTTCTTTAGGCAATCTGTCGTTGATATACACTTCAGAGCTAACGTGAATTCAGGTAGTGTTAACTACAGAGCAATTGCAGTTATACTCAGCGACAAAGCAATGTTGCTTGAAGGTGTTGGTGGCCAAATGAGAGTTATCGATCCATCAGTAGAAAATATGTAATCGCGCGGTGATTTAAAAATAAGAGTATAATCATAAATGTCATCATGTTATCGTTAGTCTGACTCCTGGTCAGATTAAAAAACTACATTCAGCATCAGTAAAAGAATCCGGAACCACAATAACGCTTAAAAAAACCTGTCGGATTACAGGTGGTCAAAATAAATTGTCGTTGACGGAACATGAGCTTAAACATTTTAATAAAGCCAAACAATCCAAAACTGGTATACGACTGGAACGACTGGACAAAGATACTTCTAAGACTGGCGGTATATTTCCACTTCTCGTGGAGACACCAGCGTTGATAGCTGTTGAAGCTTCAGCCGTCGCAAAAGCGGCCGCGTTAGATGCTGTTGGAACCGCTGCTGGAATGGCATTATAGAAAGCAACAAGACAAGGATATAAAAAAGGGAAAAGGTCTAAGACTTCCAGGAACTCCCTATCGATACGGAAATGGTCTGAGGCTTCCAGGAACACTTCGTTAACACCTATGTCAAGTTTTGATTTTCTTAATGCTGCTAAAAATTAAATATAAAAAATGTCAGAGGTGATTTTATGAGCGATCACTTACCAAAAGAACCAAACAATTTTGAAACAGGTATTATTAATCTTGATAACAGTTCTGGTCCAGGAACTCACTGGGTTGCATACGCGATTGATCCACGTGGAATTGTTTATTTTGATTTGTTTGGGTTAGCGCCACCAATTGAATTTCTAAAGTATATAAACAGAGCGAAAAATATTCCAATCTGGTATTCAACATTACCAACAAAAACAATGATAGATCCAGCGATATGTGGTCGTGAAGTAATTGTTGTACTTAATAATATTTTAAAATCTTCTGACAATACTCATAAAGTTGTTCATGTGTTTACAAGTAAACGGTTCGTCGTTTTAAACAGATCTTAAAGTATAATGATAAATATTTACTGAAGATCTTCCTCGCAAAATTAAAAAAAAAACAACGAATCAATAAACCCTGAAAATATACGTAAACCGATCAATGATGAAATATCTGAATTATTAAATCTTGCAAATGTGGATCCAAACGAAGTTGTTGTATTTCAGGATAGACAAGGCAAATAAAAAACAAGTACTCTTTCATTGCAAGATATTATTGTCAGAATTAACGGAGTGACTGAAAATAGCGTAGCTGTGTTTGATAGTAATGGAAAAATTGAACCCGATGTTACTATGTTAACGATATCAGATAATGATCGTGGTCGAGTACTTAAAATCGGCGGTACAATAACTGGTCCTCTCAGCATGTCTAATAATAAAATTACTAATCTTGGGGAACCAGAATATGATAATAACGCTGTAACAAACAAATACGTGGATGATAAAATCCTTCCAATTATGAACTCGCTAGTTTCAGTTAATAATGAAATGACCTAATTTAGAACCGATTATTCTAAACATGAACAAACATTTTTAAGCGAGTAAATAGCGCTGCTGATGAATGTTTTGGAAAACCAATATTTGTTGATATTAAACTCGCTAACATAAAATAAATTACCGACAGTGTAGTGTATACAGTAGCGTCTGGACAAGCTTTATGGTGAAAACAATAAATCTATCAAACATTTAACATTACAGATATAATCAAGTATGTGAGTGGCTAACCAAACATAAAAATATCGTTGACGAGTATAAAGTAAAAGTAAAAAAATATCGCAGACGTGTAGTTGTTATTGACACAATTGCGTATTCGGCGTTCGGTGTATTCCTATCAACAAAACCAATGTCATCATTAGCAGTTATATCAATATGTGTTTCAGATGTAATAATAATTGCTGGTGATGTTAATATCATCGAAAACAAAATATCTAAATATACAAATGCGCAAATTGTATGAGTATATAATAATGTTGCAAACAGAGACGCTAGCATACTCCAAATTATCTTTGTTGACATCATTAGGTCTTAGCGATGAAATAATATCAGATTCTGAGTTTACAGAAATTATTAGGATTTACTACGAGGCAAGAAATTTATCAGAATCTACGTACAATTCAGAAAATCTGGATTAAGAATCAGCATTTAACGAATAATAATAATGTCAACGTCGAACGAATTACTACAACATATCGTCGCTAATACAACTCCGTCCTAAACCACGACGATATCAGCAAGCTCAACCAATCTTCAATGTAGCGTTTATTTTCCAACTGCATTTCCATCGAAAGAAATAGCACTAGCACTATTACTAGTATATCATAGTTGGCCAACTATTAGATCAAATTCATTCGATGGATTGTATGCAAATAATTCACCGGTATTTGCAGATACAAAATAAACCAGATGGAACCCCCGGTTGGCAAGTTGTTGTTATTCCCACAGTTATTTATCAAATCGAACAAATCAACGATGAATTTCAGCGCAGAATTAAATCTAGTATGCAAAATAATCTAAAATTTATATTACTGTTCACGAAACAACATTTTCAGCCGCGACAAAAATAAATTCTCTAGATTATGATGTAGATATATATCAATTATCGACTAGATCCGTATTTCGATGGCCTGATATTCCATCCCCAGAACCTACAGCAATACCTTAACCGAAACGATCTGATTATATTTCAGATAAATGATCATATTGGGAAAATAGTACAAATTATATGAATAAGATTTCTTCGCTAGCTTTTTCTAGCCAGCTTCTTTGCTTCTTCTTTTTGTCTTCTTCCTTGCTTCACATTAGCTATATACTCATATACTTTCTGGTTAGAGAGGATAAAATTATAAGAACAAGGAAAAAAGCAGCAACTTGATAAAGCATGAGCAGAAAGGAAAGCTTCAAAACAGGAAAGAAACAAGCAGTGGAAATAACACGTGAGGGAGAAGAATTATAAGCACTGGAACATACGATGAGGGTTATGTGTGAAAGAAGACGATAACTATTGTCTAGCCCCAGTGCCACTGGAAGTAGTCTTGTTACTCGAGGAAGTGGGTTTATTTCTCCATGTCTCAATAACGTCCTTGCCGACGTTGAACGACTAAAAATTCTGATTAATCATTAATGAAGCAGCTGATATTTGTCAACGATTATTTACAGTCAGTATATATACATATATATATATATATATATATATATATATATATATATATATATATATATATATATATATATATATCTATCTATATATATATCTATCTATATATATATCTATGTATATATCTATATCTATATATATATCTATATATATATATATATATATATATATATATATATATATATATATATATATATATATATATATATATATATATATATATATATATATATATATATATATATACATATATATATATATATATACATATATATATATATATATATATATATATATATATATATATATATATATATATATATATATATATATATATATATATATATATATATATATTCATGTTATCAGAAGACAAAGTAAGAAAAACATTACACAACATTTAGTCGCTTCTTAGGGTTATGATTGAATGCTTTATTTTGCAGAAAAGAGCCAGTGAATTGCCAGTAAATGGTTGAAAATTAAAGTTGAGATTTGAAGAATTTGCATACTGATGCTGTTAGATTTAATAGAGCAAATCATTACGAAAACTTTGTAAAGGACGTACATTCGACAAATTGAACATATATAATTAAAAAACCTTATTGGAAACTTAGGTTGTCACATTCTGAGGTGTTAAAGAACATTATAATTTCCCATGTCTTGTTACATATTTTTGATATAATTTATATTTGATTTAATTTGTATTTGGTTTGATTTGATTGTTTGTGGGTGTTGGAGACTTTGTATTTTCTTTACATGTTAATATGATGTAATTTTGTTTACAAGGAGTTTGATATTTTCCAGAAAATTCTGTTTGAGTGTTTCCTTAGAAACCTAATAATAGGAACACTTGTTTTTAAATTTGACTTTGTTCCTGGCATTGATTGAGGGTCAAATAAATATTTTTTTCTTGGAGTAAAATGATTGGTTCTTATCAAGGACATACAGGGGCTACGTGATTTTATTTTATATATAAACATGAGCTCGTGATCCTCTATTTTGCAATTAGGTATTTCCAAAATTGCAAAATACTTAGTATTAATAGTGATGTTTAGAGGGAGAGATCTCAGAAAGTTCGAGCTGTTAAACACCTGGTGTGAAGTATGATTTCTTCTGTTGTGGCCAGTATTTAATTATTGAGTTTTTGAGTTATTTGTTAATTTTTGTTCAGATTATTAAGGCTCGATAAGATTAAATCGTTTCTCTGGAAATATTATTGTATTCATACAGAATCCTTAAACAAGGACATTTCTTGAAAATTTTATTTGGATTTCCAAGACTGGAGAATTAATTATTGTACAAATTACAGCATAATTCGTCGCCTTCCATCTTGAATATTTCGTCAGGACTTGATCTTGGAATCATTAGAACATTTCACTATTAGGACTTCGAAAATATTATTCGTGGAATATTCTTGGATTATTTTTGGATTTGATTCTGGAAACCCTAAGTTCATATATTTTCATTTTTACAGAAATTTTCCAGAGAAAAAAATAAGAAAATTATTATTTTTTTTCAAAGCTTGTTGTTTACATTCTTTCTTGTGTTACTGTTTATTCGAGCTTAAAGACGTAACATAAGAGTAGTTCTTTGCCAAGAACAGAGGGCGAAATAGACTATAGACGATTCTAATCATGTTGAGCATGCGATTTTTATGTAAGACAATTCGAAAACAGAAACAAAGCAATTCATTATCCTAAATTGTCAGGTTATTCATCAAATAAATTATTTAAAAATATGATTAGAATATAATTAATTTTGCTATCAACGAATGTATTGGATCGTCACCATTTCTTCCGTTTCGTTTTATGATTAAGATCAGAGACTGATAAAAGAAATTTACTTAGTACCTATTTTCTTTGATCACCTCTATTGATGATCTCGAGACTTGATTTTCGTGGAGGATAGTATAGATATTAATCTTACTTACCAAAATTTTAAACTTCAAATCAACATTATCATATTTGATTAAGTCATTAAAGTTACGAACATGTTTATATCAGAAGAAAATGTGGTGGCAAGGTCACAAATGTACTCCGCCAGATATATATATATATATATATATATATATATATATATATATATATATATATATATATATATATATATATATATATATATATATATCTTTTATTTACAAATTTACAAATATCAATATTGTTTTCAAACTGGTCCTTTAACCAGATAAGAGCTCTTGTATATCTTTTTTTATATCTGCAGTGGAAATGACATGAAATTTCGACCGACATCTTCTATATTCATTTAGCGTCTTTCTCTAAATTCTGGAATATGAATATGAAATATGGTGTAACAGTCAGTAGGTACGTGCATATATAATTGGAAACTGTCAGCTTGAAATATTCAGAATAGATCATTGTCTACCATTATACTCTTGCAGAATAACACTTTATTTAGAACATGAATTTCCCAGTCACGCAGAAAGATAAATCATAACAAATCACTGCAAAATATATAAAATTATCAAGAAACAATTTCCTTTTTATATAATAGATTTACTCTTATCTTGTTCGCGAAATAAGTTGGCTTAAAGTCTGAGAAACTTGATGAACATCTTCACATTTAAACTTCCAACCTCTTTTTGATACAAATATAGCATATTCTAAAACTCAGTGCCTCATGATACTATATGCTACAATCCAAATTTAATTATTTTTCTATATAAAATTTCAAGAAGCATTGCGAATACCGATTAATTATTTATTTAGGATTTGTTGTATGAATTCTCCAGTGCCATTAAGTTGGTTAAGTAAAAAATGATGTCCGCTGAATTATGACTCATTTGAATGTACATTAATAGTGTTTGCAAATATGAGTTATGGGATATATACTCTGTTGGGATGAATCTAATTAAACGTTTACACATCTTAGCAATACCAATGCGTGCGTGATAAAACATTTAATATGGAAAACATTTTACGTTTTAAATGATATTTCATATAAGACCAGTATGATTTAATTTTATAGTAATTACAGTAGTAGTATTTAGTGTAATAGAATTCAAGAATTTATAATTGCATAGGATACCTTGTTATTAGAAAATGATTGTTTATTAAAGGTTTCGTAAAACGAGTTTGTATAACACTAAAACGCATATATGACAACAGTACAAACACAAATAACATAATAGGCATAAAAGGACAAACGCAAAGGAGACAACATAGGTAACATAGGACCAAATATGGATTATACAAAATAAAAATATAAGGAACATCAAACGTTAAAATGATTCATATTTAAAACATATTCATAACCTTGAACAAGTTAATAAAAAAGACACGAAATATAATAAATTTCCAAATATGAAGTGGAATGAAAGAAGAAACGTATTTTCAGAATCCAAAAATCTAGTTTGTAATTACTTCTTGTAATTACTGTTTCAAAGTTAAGCTCATACCTAAAATAATGCAAATGTAATCTTGTCTCTTGAAATTGGACAGTGTCTCGATATTTGTTCTAAAACATAGGACGCTGTCGAAACGTTAGGTTTCTTTTTCCCCGACCACAGCTGCGTTAAGATGGTCTTCTGATGCAGAGGATGCATTTATTAGTTTTCAGACACATATTCGTATATAGTTGTTGTTGTTGTAGTTCTAGAAGTATCACTACTGCAGTAATATTATTAGTATCGCTACTGTTGTTACTACCGTTTCTTGTTTTGGGATTAATAATTGTGAAAATATTCAAATTGTCATCTGATTAACAACTTCAGTGTTGTGCATTTGTTGAACTTTCTCAGTTGAAAGCAATCGTCATGAACAAAATAAATTCTTTAGAAAAGACATACTATGGGCAAGGTTGTACAGTGTAGTAAGTTGCAAAGTCATGGAGTATGTTAGAAACCAGGAAACACAAAAACGCAGATTAATATGTCATTTGGACTGTTACACGAAATTCACATTTAGCACAATTTCCCTGGGATCCATTGCTAGGATACGAATAATGTGGTTAGAGATTTAAACTCAGGCAGAGAAGATGAAAATATTCCAGTCTATTTGTTTTGGGGATCATCATTATGTTTAGGACTAAATATTGTGTCTTTAGTATAATTACATAATGTAAACGGAGATCTTGGATTATTGTCAAATATAGGCCTTCCTAGTTCATTTTAAGAACTGTTTGTGTAAGTTGTTCAAGACGGACTAGAATCCATTTTATTTACACACGGTATGTGCAGAAACACAGCTCATACTCAAAGTCTCCTATTATTTTTGAAAGAGAAAAAAATCCACTTTTCATTGACATTAAATGGATTATTTCTACTTGCCACTGGCATTTCATTTTGTTCGGTACATGCATACTCCGTACATTGCAACAAAGTTTGCGGACAAAAGGTATCGAATTCATTAAATTTATTCAATACTATTTCACATCCTTTCTACTAAATGTTGCAGGATACTCAACGGAGAGAAATTGATCATCACTATTAGCATAATTTTAACCATTTCCTGACAATCAGGGTACCATCCCCTACCCTCATACTTAATTATGTATTGTTAATAACCCTTAAAGAACAGATGAAATGTGGAACACTTGTTAAAGTAAAACAATTGAAATAAACTACGATACTATTGTTATGAAGCAAAGGATTGTAATTGTGCAGAGTACTTCCTCTTGTAGAAAATCAGTTTGAACAGATAACAAATTCCTTTTCACATATACGATCAATAGAACAAATTGATAAAATAGAAAATTTATGCATGTTAGGTGAATACTGAATGAATGACATACTTTAAAGTGGAAATGCAATAATATTCCAAGTACCTCTGAAAGTTTAATAATTTGAGAAACCTAGGATATTTGTATTACGTCTGCTTTTCTTAAATTATAGTAATTAATCGTTGATTATGTGGAGCTGGTGTTCGCAACATATTTCACAGTTCAGCCTGGATTAATTTCCTAAATTGGACCCTACCAAACTTCCTATACCATGCTAGCATATTTTGATATTGTTCCTTCATCTGTCATCAGTATAACAGTGCTGATGTCGTCTTTTCACTTGCATTAATTTCTTCTGAACAATTAAAGTATCAGATACTTTTACATTTAACACAACTTATTCTACCAAGAAATCGTCAAATTATGACAATATTTATCTATATTTAAATCAATTACAAACGATTGAGAATAATTTAGGTCAATGAACTAAATCTGTAATCTAATTATCAACTTGTTTAAATTCAATCGTTGTTTCTGTTCATAAGATAAATATTCCAGTTATCTCAAGATAGACTGTGTAGACAAACAGACAACAGCATGTTCCTCGTTTGTCAGAGCTATAATTTACTGCTTCTTTAATTGAACATGTCAGTTTATCGTGAAAATGGAGTTTTTAACTATTCCCATGTGGAACAATGGCGGCAAAACAATTCATAGACGGTTCTAATCATTTAGAGTAGGGTATATGAGATTTTAATGTTTCGAAAATCGACAATGGAAACAAGAAAAACCACTTTAGAAACCGTGGACGGTAGTCTGCCGTAAAATGATTATAATGCATCAAAAATATTATTAGAATATGATTAAGTTTATTGCGAACGCTCGTATTTTCAACCTAGTTATCTAACCACATATTTGCTCAAGAATATATATCAAAAGGTGAGCAGTGGAATATAGTGTGACATTTTCAAAGACTGATATGGTGTGACAAAGAGGTTTATTACATACATTAGAAAGATTTGGAACATTTTGGAAATATATTTGAATAGATAGATCGTTACTTTTCTAACAGCACTGAAAAGGTCACAGTTGCAAATGAATTGTCAATTCTTAAATGACTCTACAGGATTAACTCGGGGATCAGCATTAGGATATTCTTTTTCTTGTATGTAGTAATGATGCAGCAGAAAAATTACAAGCATTGATTGATTATTTGCAAAAGATTACTCTCCACGACGCATATCGCCCAATCAACTGTTTATTCAATAGCTTATAAAACATTACTCTTCAAATGTTTGCTGATTGGATAGATCTTTGACTTGTTAATTTTAATTCGTCTAAAACAGAATGCGTTCCTTTCATCAACATCGTTCCTTTCATCAACATGTATCTGGTATACACAACAGAAATTAAATATCTGAGTGAAAACGTTGGCCTTTTTACAGTATATGGATTCATTGGAATAATTTTATCATCCAACGGATTTTGGATCAAACCTATTGTATCAATGATTCGTTCTGCATCTATGCGAACTGGACGAATGAGAAAGTTTAAATGGCTGTTATTGGAACATAACCTGAATAAGGGTTATTTAACTTAATTTCTCCCAATTCTGGAATATTTATTTGAGAAACGGTCTTCTTATACTTACATACATTTAGAAATACTTGAAAATTTTAAGCTTGAAGCAGCCAAAAGAGTTTCTGGATTAGCAATAGCTTCTGCCTAGGAAGAACTTTAATTTGAAGTGGATTGCAAATCTCGGAGAAAGCCGAAACAGACAAAATCTTTGCAATTTATATAAAATGATCAAGAAGCAGTTTCACGATTATACAACTGATTTATCCCCCCCCCCCAGCTTATTCGCTAGATAAAATACTTTAGAAATTTAGGAACTCTAGCAAAATCTTAAATATAAATCATCAGCACACTCCACCAGAATTGTGTTTTAGTTAACCAAATTTAAAAAATGTTTCTGGGCATTTTGCAATAGGCTAGCATCCACAAAACCGTTTAAGGCACACATGTTGTTTACTATCTTATAACTCATTTAGATCAAGATATCACTAACCCTTCCTGATCATTTTCCATTTGAATGCATACTATTTAGTTAGGCAACAAATGATCTTTCTCGCAGATTATCTGTAAAGAATATCACAATTATAGCCATATTAGCCTTTATTTCATTAAATTTCAAAAACTGGAGGAGTCCTTAAGTGATATTTGCAAAATGTGTAATCTAATTATTAACTTGTCGCAAAAAGATATTGTTTCTTTATACAAGATATACACTCGATTTGTCCTCAAGACAGACTAGGTAGAAAGATCAAGAAGCAACACGTACACCACTTTGCAGGTCTTGAATTTACTAACAAGGTGACAGTTAATTGTGGTAATTGAACGCGAGATTTCCAGCTCATGCAACTCCTTGCGTATGCTGAAGTTTAAAATGATAATACAGAAGGAGTATTACTGAAAGTCATTTGCGAACGCACAAATAATACACAAGCTTCATTTCGAAATGGTATAAGAATCTTGTTTTGCTAAATATTGAGGTGTGAGACAATGCTGCTATTTCTCGTTTCTTTTTATGCCAAAAGTACACAAGCCAAAACTTTCAAAGACGATTATTATCATGTAAATCAGTATAGGTGAGATTTATATGGTTATGAATTGAAAAAGAATAAACAAGAAAATTCATTTTCGAAACAAAGGTCATTCCTTGGTACAAAACCAATAAAGCTAATAACAAATATTATTTTAATATAATTAAAAAGGTAGGTACTGTAATGGTCATTAAGGCCCATACTCACATCCAATGTAAGATAACACACGACAGATATGAAACATTTTAACTCAACATAAAGGCTCCGTCCACTGAAATTTATTTTATGGATCGATATGTCCATTGTTATTCTCTCTTTGTCTTTGTCTCTCTGTCTAAGTTCTCTTTGTCTCTGTCTCCGGCTCTGTCTCTCTCTCATTTTCACACATACACACAAACACAAAACTCAAATATGGTAATGCGTTAAAGATTTGTACTGATCAATTTCAGGAATCAGTGGAATGATGAAGAATACTGGACTTGATAGTATAAATCTAAGCTACTAGTCGAAATAGCAGTCTTTAAAAACAAATTGCAATCAGTGTTTGATTTAAGCTAATTACAATTTTTGGATACATGACACGATAAAGACAGAAACTAAATAATGCAAGAGGAAGAAACTTCTTTCAATGAAGTAATAAAAGAAAACTTAAACCTATATAAATATTAAACAATTATGTAGGTTCGAACTACTGATGTTAGGTTTAATATGTCGCACACCACTTCGAATATCACAATCAAATTATTACATATAGGTGTAGCTTTCTGCAGTTTGAGGTTCGTTTGGATAAGATCAAAATTTGTAAACATCATGTTGCCCCTTTTAAAGAAATATTTTATAAATGTATTTGCATTACAAGTACAATAAAAATTATAATACTACAATATGTCCCTTTCTTCAAAATAGACTTCCACAATAAGTACAGCAATCAATTGTATTTTGTTTTCCATTTTATTGTCCAATGGAGTCCAAAATATAATCGGTAGCAGAGGATAATGTGTAGTTGTGTACTAAACAGTAATACACCAAATGGGAAATACACACTGCATTATTATGTGAAACAAAATTCCTTAATTCTGGAAATGAACTCTTAAATCTTTAAATGTTACTGCAGGAGTACCCAGGGATCAGTGTTGGGTTTATTTCTTTTTATTGTACACATTAATGGTCTTGCCAAAGGTTTCAAATCACTGATTAGATTATTTGCAGAAATATGCTCCTTGCCATTCATATCGCCTTATCCAAGTTTTGTTCAAAGGATACTAAATGATACTCTTAAAAGAATTATCTTGTTCGGCATATCTCTGGCTTGTAAATTTTTATTTATTTAAAACAAAATGCGTCTGGAAAACTATCAGACCTTCAATATTTAGGTCAAATTATTCCTTTCATTATATCATATCGAGATCTTGGACTTATTTCATCGTTCAATAGCTTTTGGAATAACCATATAGTGTTGATAATTCATTTTACACCACGGATTGAAGGACTGATGAAGTTTAAGTATGCACAATGAAAACATTACTAAAATAAAATTTAGTTAACCTGCATTTGTTCAGGTCTTGAATATGTATCTGGAATAATGTCTTCTTGTAGTTTTGACTTCTGATCTACTTGCAAAGTTACAGCTTCAAGCAAGAATGCTTTCAGGATTACATAACGTTATTAACATAGAACATGTTTGATTGGAAACTTTTGACCTACTCTCGCAGAAAGTTGAAACATAAGAAATCTCTGCAGTTTATATCTGCAGTTTGTAACGACTCAATGGTCTTAAACTAAGTAACGAAAAAGGACGAAAAACAAATATTCAGAAAACGTTCAGATTTTTTTAAATACTTTCTTAGAATACAAAGTAAAAATTTATAAAGAACCTAGAGTACTGTGAATTAAATCCCATATATTCCAAAACTTTTTATGACAAGTGGCAATGTATAAATTCCAGTTGTATTCAAACTAAATTCCAATATGTTTGTGATAACAGTCTTCTACTGTATCACAGTAATATAATCCTAAATATGTTCTGTTCTTAATTCATTATAATTCCAAATTAACGTTCTAGTCGAAAATTATATTATTGATGTACACTTTGTATTTCTTGTGAATAATATGTTGGATACAAACCTCCATCGAAATGAAACGCTGATAAAAACAATAAGGCTCGGTCTGCTTCAAGACGGTTCAAAGCAAAATGCATAATTTCTGAATTAAACATTATTGCAATAAAGCTATGCCACCAAACACAGAACCAAGATAAGAGTCAACGATTATGCACTTTACTCTAGTCGATTCTCACAAAGAATTATTAGCTATTGTTATGCATATTTAACTTGCATTGCTTTTTTGTTAGTTTCTTTTAGTGTTTATATTTCATGACATACTGTTGGTTATTTAAAATTGTATTTTTTAGAATACCTTGTCCAAAGCCAAGTTCGTTGTGTACCTGACCGAAATCATTAATTATTTTATTCTATAAGCAACAAATCCATTTGTAATATTTTCTACATGAATATTTTTTTAATATTAAGATAATTTTCTATAGATTCAGTACTATGCTTGACTATCCCGGAGTTTGTCCCAAAGTAGAAATATTAGATATTACTGATGCAAATGGATGGGGAATACGACTTACATGTAATGTCTTTCTCCTAACATATTTCTATGAAATCTAGTGTGTGTAAGTTTCTGACCTATTATTTTTGCACATTCTCGCATTTTTTTAATCACCTGTGCTACTTTCTCATTTTTTGCTTCTTCTTCTTCTTCTTTTTGATAATACTACTGCTGCTGCTACCATTACTACTACTACATCTTCTCTTTCTTTCCATTGTAAAATTCATACCACGAAATGTTTTGATAATCGAATTGTGTCCAATTTAAAAACTTGAAACTAAAGTATTGCATCGATGAACAAGACTGTTATGGTGACCACTGGTTAGATCAACCAAAGCCTCGGGTGACGCTAGTAGTGAAGTGGTATATTTTACGGACAATGGGAAAAGGCATTATGGACCCCCCTGCGAACGTTTACGGATTTTAACATGGGAAATTGACCAAAGGAATATATAGGGGCAATGGATTGGGACTGTCTACGGTCAAGGGGAATTTAACATGGGGAAATTGAACATAGAAATACAGAGGGACAACGGATTTTGACTGTCTACGGACAAGGGGAATTTAACATAGGGAATTCTGGGACTGTTGACGGACGCGGGAAAGTGGGGTGTGTATAGCTTCTGACGTCACGGTAGGTGAGATTGGTAACAATGTAGCAACCAAGGCAGGTGACGTCAACGTACTGAGCAAAGAGTAGGTGTACAGATATATCACATACAATAGACAACAGACAAACACTTATACAACATACTAAAAAATTTTGAGGCAAGAAAGCAATTCTTTTCGAAGCATATGAATGATCTTTGCATTCACTTCACATATTACACACGAGAAGAAGCTAAATCTAACCACAAATATACTATCCACAAACGCAAAGAAGCCAAAAACAAACACAAATATACTATCTGCACACGGGAAGGAGAAAACTAACCACATTATATACTATCCACACACGGGAAGAAGCAAAAACAAACACAAATATACTATCCACACACGGAAAGGTGCCATAACTAACCACATTATATACTATCCACACACGCGAAGAAGCAACACTAACCACAAATATACTATCCACATAGGCGAAGAAGCCAAAAACATTACTCACAAATCTACTAACCACACACGGGAAGGAGAAAAAACTAACCACAAAAATATACTATGACAAACGAGAAGAAGCAAAAAATAAACCCTTACTATACTATCCACAAAAATAAAATCTACTATCCACACAGGCGAAGAAGCCAAAAGCAAACACAAATATACTATCCACACACGGAAGGGTGGAATAACTAACCACATTATCTACTATCCACACACGCGAAGAAGCAAAAACTAATCACAAATCTACTATCCGCACACGCAATGAAGCAAAAAACAAACCCTTACTAGACTATCCGCAAAACACAAAATCTGTTATCCATACACGCGAAGGAGCAAAGACATAACTAATATATACTATCCACACACGCGAAGAAGCCAAAACAAACCCAAAATATACTGTCCACACAAGCAAAGGAGCAAAAACATAGTCATTATATATTATCCACACGCAAAAACAAACACAAATAGACTATCCACATACGCGAAGAAGCCAAAACATTACTCACTAATCTACTATCCACACACGCGATGAAGCAAAACTAAACACAAATTATAATATCCACACACGCGAAGAAGCAAAAGGCAAAATTAACCAGAAATATAATATCCACATACGCGAAGAAGCTAAAACATTACCAGCAAATCCACTATCCACACACGGGAAGAAGCAAACACTAATCACAAATATACTATCCACACACGCGCAGCCATAAACAAACACAACTATACTATCCACACACGGAAAGGTGACATAACAAACCACATTATCTGCTATCCACACACGCGAAGAAGCAAAATCTAATCACAAATCTACTATCGACACACGCTAGAAAGTAAAATATAAACCCTTTCTATACTATCCACAAAACACAAAATCTACTATCCATACATGCGAACAAGCACAAAAAACCAATTTATACTATTCACACATGAAGAAGCCAAAACAAACCCAAAATATACTATCCACACACGCGAAGGAGCAAGAAACATAACCATTATATGCTATCCACACACGCGAAGAAGCCAAAAACAAACATAAATATACTATCCACACACGGAAAGGTGCCATAACTAACCACATTATATACTATCCACACACGGGAAGAAGCAAAAAGAAACCACTAATCTACTTTCCACACACGGGAAGAAGCAAAAAATTAACCACACATGTACTATCCACACACGCGAAGAAACAAAAACTAACCATACATATATTATCCACACACGCAAAGAATCAAAACGAAGCCCAAATCTACTATCCACACAAACGTACGCGAACGCTTACAAACTGCAGGCCTCGGTACCAGGCTCTGCCTGACACTGTAAATTCACGTAATTTTCGTTCAACTTGGCTAGTCTTGAGCACATCTTCGTAGGAGGATGAGTCAAAAATGGATGGTAAGACCGGAGACTTCCCCACTTTATATGGTTCAAGCACGGATGCGATAGAAAACAGTTATACACGGTGTAGAGTCGAAACGATAAATTAGTTTGATTTGAGGGAGAGAAAAGTCAAAGAGCATGGTTCATGATACCAATGGCAAAACAAACGACAGTCTTTTTTTCAAAACACAACATTTTTATTTAAATAATTCACAACCAACAAAATTTTTTTTAAAAATTAACAATTCAATTCAACAATAAACATTTTTTTCACTTAACCATCTATTTTTGACAAGGTTGACAACGTTGTGACCTGACGTTAGACTTCCACTGTTGGAAGGCTTTGGGCCAATGATGTACGTTTCCTAACTAAATACAAAAGATAGCAATAATTTTCACAAAAGCATCGATCTACTTTCTCAACGTTTTTAGAAGAATGACGATCAAAATAAGTCACTAAATTTTCTAAAGAATATCCCAGACTGCGTTGATGCAGACAATACACACACTATTGTCCACACACCAATGAATCTGTGCCTTGTAATTTTACATTATTGAATCGTGTCGTCTGGGCATTTCTTCTCATAAAGTCAATGGTATCGTCTTCCAAAAGGGGGCAATCCATACGAATCAAAATACTCCACACATCCTTCTTGAGGAAAGTAGATGGCTACCCAGTGGGTTCCTGGGAGATGACTGTCGTCGTTGTTGATGACATAAGCTTGATGGTCTTGAGGTTTGCGTTCAGGTAGTTCATCTTTAGCACACACCACATGATTCCAATAAGCAGTGTACGAACTGTGGTTCAAAGGTAATAAAGTTCCCAGATATCCATTTATTGTGTTTTTCTTGTTTTTTCTTCACAGGTAATGATAAATAATCAATTCAATTCTGACTTTCCCTTTAAATTTGTCTGAAAAGTAACCATTTCTTCGTTTTGTCTTTTCGCTCTGAGCCAAGAGAGCTTCGATGCAATAGATCACTATAGTCGTTAATGGAGGACAAAAATGTTCACGCAAGACTTTATACCACTGATGCAACACGAATTTTTCCGAGATGAGACTCCAAGCTTCTTCCAGATACTCGTCCAATTTTTCTTATTGACTCAGCATCAGACATTTATTGTGCTGAATTTGACTGGGATGATCGTTTTGGTCCCTAACTGTCCCGACACAAGGTCTTGCCATCTCGACTGACTTCGATCTTGGACACGTCAAGTGCTTAACTGGAAAGGATTTTAATTGTGGACTCCGTTGAAGGCTGCAGTGATCGCGATGCGAATGATTAATCGGTTGGGTAACTGTCCTTGGAACAGTTGAACCTTGATCTTGATCGGAGTCCAGTAGCAATGGTGAAGGTTTTGACTTCCACGCGTCGTATCAGATACTTAGCGGTCGTTCGGCTCAAAGTGTGACTGATGTCGTTTCCCACTTTAGGTACCACTTCCACACGTCGCACGTAGAGTCTGGCTTCCTCGATGTAGGTTTTGTAATCGTCTGCACCAGCCATCAAATGGAAAGTGGTACTGTTGAGATTCAGTCTCAGGCGAATATCTACGCCTTTTCAGCAAATACTTCTCTTGTAACCACATGTCCAAATGCGAGCGATCCTTCAGTGCTACACTTCGGCTTCCAGCAATTTTCTTTTGACGTGCGTCAAAACCCTAATTAGTGCAATCTTTATCTGCCACCTCATCGAACTTGCCCGCTGTGTCAGTTTCCATACCACGCAAGCATCCAGATGAGTGGATGATTGTTTTTTGGCTTCTTTGCCGTACGTGAAGAGATTTTCCAGGTACGTTCGATAAGGGTAAGTATCCATGCTGCTGCTAACCAGTTTGTTATTCAAGTAAAAGACCACTTCGCCTCACAAGGAATGCCTGAAATTGTTGACAGGAGCTACTGCCTCATCGGCATCTCGATCGCTACCATCCGAATCGTTCACTTTGACTTTCAAATACAAGTAACTACTCTTCACATCGATGTAATCTTCGGGCTGTCCTTTGATTTCAAACTCGATGAGAGCTGAGGCTGTCAAAGAGGAGATGGGATGAAATTCGACCCATTGGGATTCTTGCATCGTCATCATGGTAGGCGGCATGGCAATCAGATCCCGTTCCGACTTGGAACGGGCGCAAGACTCTCGGTGCATCAGTTTTTGTCTCTACATTTGTTTAATAATCAAAAACATCTAAGTCTCGAGCTGTTCTTCTTTTCTTAGTCTTTCTAGCTTTTTGAGTGTGAAGCCTTGTGAAAGGGTGTTTTCTTCGTCGTCTCTTTCTGGCTTGTCCTTGCTGTTTCGTCAGGGAAGCGGGAATGCCAGACTCGGTATCGTTCAGGGCATTTATAGGAGTTTCTCGTCGGCCCAAAATGTCTTTCCCTGTTTGCAGCAAGACATTTTTGCCGGCTTTCAAGAATGCTTCTTTTGGGTTCTGTTTGTCGATGATGACATTTTGGAGAAATTCTTTGCCTTGCGTCAATGCAGCATTTTTCAAAGCATGCAATCCTCGTGTCACCATCGGTTTCAATACTGGAGCCACCGAACGAAAGGCTGACTTCAACTTATCTCCTAAACCGTGTCCTCGCTGTCGAGCGACGCCTCGGTACACTGGATACATGACTTACAATTTGTTAGAGAATCGTTTTCGAAAATGGAGTTTCACCGTCACTTTTTCTTAGGAGAATGGAATATTTTGTCCCAGATCTCCTTTTATAGTAATATTGTCAAAATGTGACTTACTGACGGTCAAATAGTGAGGATGTACAAATTCACGGTGTACGTTATAGGTGTTTGCACCTTCCTGGTCATTGGCCGTACTACTATCCACTTTGAAAGAAATGACACGCAGTAACGGTACAGAGGTGTGTCCCACCACATTATACTCCACCTTATCGGAGTACACAAAGATCAAATTGAGTCCTTCTTTCAGTTCTACCGGGTTTCCAAAAGCCCTGTAAACTCCATATTACTGTTGATCTTGTCTCAAATTGTTTGCTACATTTGTGGATGTCCACCCAAAATTTCAAGCAAACTACCATTAAACCTGAGGGACAATGTGTCGGTATCCTGAAATGTGATCAGGATGCGACGAGCCACTTTATGATACTGAATCTTAACACTTCTTTTGGCTCTGTTCAGGGCTTTGCCAAAGGGTAAGTCGAACCTGTCCGCAAGTGTGTCCACCAAATATTCAGCACTAAAATAATAACCTGAAGGAATTTTCAACGTGTAGATGGTGAAGGATGGATTGCTTGCTGACTTGATATCCCCTGAACACCCGATTTTATTTATTTCTTCTTGCAATTGGGCATTCAGGATTTCAACCGAGTGTTTTGCTTTTCATTGATGTGTTTGATTTGTGTAGGGTAACTGATTTCCACCAAAGCCACTTCCCAATGGGCTTCGTGATCTAATTGAATAGCTTGAGGTTATTTGGCCGTGTAACAACATAAAGTATTGTTGGGAAACACCTCCATGGAACTGTCACTGGGTATGGTTAAGTACAATTTTGTTATTGTTGTTCTGTGGAGGTCCGAGGTGTCATTGGAAGGTAGAGGACTGTCTCCGCCCAAAATCGGGTTGTTGTTGTTGGAGTGATTTATTCAGCGTCGATCCATGAATCAAAACTGGTATGATATCCTTTCCAACGCAGCCTGACTTCTTTGAAACGTCTTTTCCCCACTTTACGGGTTCTACGTTCGATAACGCTTTCGATGTCGTACACGCGTCTTCTTTTTTGGTGACACGTTGTAACTCGGATAAGTATAACTTTCCTTTTAACACTTCCCCATTCATGTCTTCCAATTTATAGACGGCAGGATGACGGCCATGCACTCGTCCAGTGACATGAAACAATTCGGTGGTCCAATTAGGTAAGTAGCCTTTGTCGAAAGTGCGTTTGGTTTTGCCAATGCGTACCCAATCACCTACGGTACACATTTCACCTTTCTTGGGGACAGCCACCGTCGGAGACGTACCAAACAAGCGAACAGAAAGGAGCACTGCGTTGTCGGGAGTCACTTCTTGGGGGAACTTCCAATGCTTCGATGGTAAGACTGGTTGTACGCTTGAAGCAGGTGTGGCAAGATGTCGCTGTACTTGAGAGTGCCGTGTTGTGCAAAATATTTCCACATGCGTTCTTTCAAAGTGCGTTGAAAACGTTCCACGATGCTGGCTTTTGTTTCGGGATTATCGGCGGTGAAGAAATGAATGTCACGTTTCTTTATTTCTTTTTGGAAAGCTTGGTTCAGAAATTTGGTGCCTTTGTCCGTTTTCCATCGAAGATGGTGACGACCGCTTTGTATCAACACCCATTGTAGGGCTCGCACTAACTCACTGCTCGATTTGGAAGTCAATGGCACGACCCAAGCAAATTTGGAAACGACGTCGATGACACAAAACAAATATTATTGTTGCGATTGTAGGTGGCCAAATGAGAGACATCGGCTAAATCAGCTTGCCATTGACGCTCGATGCCTTCCACTTGTATGCGACTTCTGGAAAACTTTCGTCGAATGGGTTTGTGTAAAGTGTAGGTAGCTTGTTCTTGTAACCATCGTTGTACTTGAGGGAAACGGAGACTTTTCAGTCCGGTTTTGGCAGCACGATACAATTGTTGAACTCCTCCGTAACCTGCGGGATGGGACGGATCGTAGTAAAACTTAGCTAACATCCTTCTCCATTTTTGTTAATAAGTCACCCTATCTTCACTGATGCTACATTGGACGGGGCGAAAGTGTGGTTTGGAAACGGATTTACGTGCCCGAATGACCACGGGAGTCGAAGTCGAAGGTAGTGAAATGGCTTTGGTCTTCTTTTCTTCACTTCTGGTTTCCCTACTTTCTTTTTCACTTCTGTCGAAGGAGGAATGAACATCACCTTTTTAACCCAAGATTTGTGGTGGAAGGGGTCAACAAGGACGCTGCAATTTTAATAGGAATGGGAGCTGCTGACGGTGTTTGAAAGACTTCTAGACTTCTAAAACCTCTTCTTCCTCAGGCTTTCGTGGTGTTGCGTCTCTCATGACCACGGGGTGGTCGTGGTGCTGTTGGGGCTGTGGGTGATGGACTGTTCATCAAGGTTTTTGAAATCTTTCAGAGTGGGTAGAGCTGTTTCGTCTAAAGCTTTGTGGTGAAAAAGTTGCAGTCGTTGCAAGAGTTGACATTAATTTTGCAATGTTTCTGTTCCGGACAAATTATGGCGATCCATCCACAATTGCAATTCGTGTTGTAACTGGGACATCTCGGTCAAACTTGGATTGGGAGGCAACTGCGGGGTCCGTTGTTCTTGCCAACGATGGTATTCCATCCATCGTTTGTAAGGCACTAAAGCTAGCTTTCGTCCTTCCATTCAATGTCAAGGGTCACGTCTGAGATCTTGGGACTCCAGAGGTCATTTTATCTATCTCCCACGAGTCCCTCCAACATGGTTCCCAATACTCTTTTCAGAAAAGGTCCTAACAACAGAGGCAAAATTCCTCCACGTTGGACCAACATTTTCTTTTGACGAATGGGTATTTTCTTTTAAACCATTTGGCGAAGAACGTGACGATGTTTGCCTAACCATTGTTTCTGGTGTTGAGACAAAGGTATCGTAACTTTCAAGACGTTCAAACAAAATTCGCACGCGGTATCGATCTCATCTTTGGAGGCAGTTTCAATGAGATTTTTTCGAATGGGTGGAGAAGTTTTGGACAGGACGGACAACATGTCCCAATGTTTGAGTAAACGAGGAGGCAGTCCTTTCCTTTTCGTTCCTTTGGGTTTTCTGGAGGGTGACATCTTTCCTTGTTGGCGCAGGGACACTCATTAAAAATATACACTGACGTCGATGACTTAGCACACGCCCTTTAATCTTTTTTTTTTTAAATATCGCTTCGTCAGAAAGGTGACAATGTGTTTTCCGAAATCGCCAAAGAAGCTTCCCGTTTGATTACTCCTCTTTTTGTTTGGACTATGGTGTCGTTTCTTAGGTAACGTCGATGCCTGGCTAAGCGCTTTGTCGGATGACGAGACTGTCCTTGTCTCTTTCCTTTTTGGACAGGAGAATGACGATATTGACGGTGTGCACTTCCTTTTGAGGTGACATCTTTGGGCATTTAGGAGCACACAGACACTGATACCCATACTTTGTCTTAGGTCTTTTTTATACTGGAACACGTCGCCACTGATTGTCTTTACGTTGTATCAATTTGATAACAGACATCACACGTCGTGGAGGGCTTCGCAACGGACATTATCGAGTCAGTTCTTGCTTGGACAAATCCAGTAAACTTTGTAACATGCCCGATCTCTCTTGGAATTTAATTTTGGGAGCAGGTACTTTGTGAGCAGCTGCCACTTCAGTTAAAGAGGAGGAGGGTGTCAGCACTGGATGAGAAGGTCTTGGAAACACGGGTTTCCATGGCATCCTCATCTGAGGACGAACGGGTGTCAAATGGTGTTGGGCAGGCATCCCAACCCCTGCAACGGAGAATTGGAAGAACCTGAGGTTACCAGAGACGCGGTCACTGTCGTTATAGGTCGTGGTTTGCGAATGTAAGGTTGTTTCCTGGCCGAAGTGCCTCTCTTGCGAGTAGAAGCTGTTTACTGAGGGCTTTTCTTTTTCTGAGGGCTTTTGTTTCTCTGGGGACTTTTCGTTTTCTGGGGTTGTTACCTATTCTTGACACCACTGCTGTTTTTCTTCTTTGGGCTTCGTTTGACTTTTTTGGGAGTGATTTTTTCTTGGGGAGAACTTTGGGAGCATTAGTATCCCATTTTAAGAGGGAACGAAGGATGACACCTCCTAGAGTATTGCTCCCTCCAGGTTTCAAAATGATTTGCTTTTTGGTTTGAGTGTCAATGCGGAGATCGGCCAGTTGAGTCAAGGCTACTTTGTTTCTGTCAAAAAGCGTTTGGTTTGATGAGGAATCTGAATGATGCATTGCAGTAATTGGCGTACTGTCACCGTAAACCATCGTAAGACTTCTTTGAGACTGGTTTCTAAGACATGAACATGTATTTGTGGATTTTTTCGCGACTGATGGCATACAAGGCACGAATCAATTTGACGGGAAGATGAGACTGAAAGGACGCCATGTTGACGCTGTGTGTGTCAGACGAAAAGTGTCCGAGGTTTTTATAGATTTTTTTGATTAAATCGACGACGGAGACATGTACAGGACAGGCCCTCCGTCTTGACACCAGTGGTGAAACAAATGGTACGAAATCGCCAATAGTCAGGGGTAGTGGTTTTCAAACCGACGAGTAAATTGGCGTGTGGGGTTTGAGTGACATCGTCGTACGCATGAGTTAACCATGACGTTCCTAACTGTTTGGCTAAGACTTGCACTTACGATTTATCTCTAGGGCTTTTAAACAAGACCACGTAATGAGCATTGAAAATGATGGTGCGATGGGCTTTACTTGGTTGAAACAAATTTTGGGTAATGTAAATAACACTGGCATTACGATGATGCCCTTTGCGCGTAAACCACAGTTTAATTTCTTTTTCATCTTCTCCTAAGATGTAGTCGAAATTGACCAGATGGGTTTGACTGCGGTCAGCCACGATTCCTTCGTCTTCGTTAGGAATGCCTTCCACAAACACGATGGAATCACCTTGACTTTCTCGCAAGAGATTGTACACCGCTTGCCACTCTTTGTAACACCACACGATTCGTTGAGATGGACGATCGATCAAATGATGTTGATGTTCGATCAAACGTTTGACAAATTCGGTGTTGCCTGAACCACTAGATCCATCAATGAGCATGTTAAAAGGATGGCGAAGATACAAGGCCTCCCAATTGGCACGATCTACGTGTTCGTCGATGACTTTGAAAGTGGAGAAAGAGGGAGCAGAGACAGTAGAGTTAACCATAGTGCAAGGAAGGTCACTTGTGACATGAAGACAGACAAGACAAGATTTTTTATACTTTCCAGGACACGTTTATTGAGTTTTTAACAATAAACACTAAATACAAAAATACATGTAAGCCAAAGGGTTAAGTACAACGATATAATACACATAAAAACGATCAGAGTAGAATATAAACAATTCTCTGTACAACATGTTTATGGTAACCAAGATATCCTAGGGACAATGTTTAATGTTCTTACAGACTGTACAGGGGGTAATGTCACACAAGTGTGCTCCCGGAATGGTCTTTCGGGAATGTCTATGACAGTCCTGTCCTGAAGGGAGTGGTTGTCCTCGGTGACGGGTTCTTCTGGCACTGTCACCAACATAGGTTTAAAACTTACTTTTTTCCTAGGACATTGGAATGGAGGATTACAACTCTCGAGCATAATGGATCACTTCTTGTGTCCAAGCCTCAAAACCCCAATTTTTCCAGTCACGTACATCTGTCCAATGGGTGTGTAAGTCACAAGCTACACACACATCCTCATACACATTTTCGGAACCATTAAAAGGAACCACTTTCATGTTATATTGGGTGACAATTATTGTTCGTAAAGAGTCCACAAGGTATCGGCTGGTAAACGAAATCCCAGAAAACAAGTCACCAAGACACATACCACACGACGACTCCAATTGAATGGACACATTTTTCGTAATAAGTGTTGGCAATCTTCCAGTTTGAATATTGTCCTTGATTTCCTTCCACGGAATCTGCTGAATCACTTTTGATAAAAGTTGTGGCATGGTAGTCTGTTTTTATATCACTTTTTGTCGGAGACAATAATTGTACTTTCTGCACAGAGATGCTTTTATTCCAATGCCGAATCTAAATAGTTTAGTCACTAACTTGCACATCAAAAGACACAGTTCAGAAATTTCCTCGTCCACTAAGTTGACGTTGTGTAACAGATTTTGGTAACTCTAACTTTTCCTCTGAAATTCGTTGCCGTAAGTGTACCTTTTAGTACATACAAACAGGGGTAACAAACCAATCCTTCTCGCCCACGTCCAGTTTAACAATATCTGACCACTGGAACACTTTCATCTGAATCAGTCCTTTTATAGCATTCAGGTACCAGTGATTTAAACATCGGTGACGTAACGGATGCAATTGTTCTTTACGTTTCACTTAAATTTTGACCAGTTCTTGGTAAATCCGTTCTGTCAACTCCACGGGCAAGCCACGAATGTTCTCTTGTAAAGTATCCATGATTATGTCATACTAAACTCTCTTTTGTTGAAGGTAATATGTGTACTTTTTCAACAGCATCGGTTTCATTTTAGTTCCGTACCAATATGATCTAGTCACTAACTCACACACCACACGTCGTACAGAAGTTTCCTCTTCAACCAAGATTTCTTGGTGTAAAAGATTTTGGTAATCGTCTATCTCGTCCGTTGGAATTCGGTGTATTATGATCGTCTTGTAAGTAGAATTAGTGTCATTCAAAACTTTATGAATCTCACGAGAATCATCAAAGTCCGACCAATGGAACACTTTGAAATGAATCAGTGCTCTTATACTATTCAGGAACCAGTGGTTTAAACATCGGTGACGTAAAGTGTGCAATTGTTCTTTACGTTTCACTTGAATTTTGACCAGTTCTCGGTAAATCCGTCTCTCATTCCACAGGCAAGCCCAAAATGTTCTCTTGTAAAATATCCATAATTATATACTCCTTTGGAATCACTAGGTCGTGGCCAATAGCCTCGGTTACCTTTGTGACTTAAGTAGTATCCACTCATAATCAGTCTTCTTATACTTTGGAAAAGAGCATACTTTAAAAATCGAGAAATGATTTTGAGTTTGCATTTCACTTGTATTTTGACCAACTCTCGGTAAAAGCGTTCTAACAACTCCACAGGCAAACCACGAATGTTCTCTTGCAAATTATCCATTCAGGCATTACTGATATTGTCTCACTAAAGGTAAATAGTAACAATTCGGGGATCATCCAGCATGTTCCAGGTATGCCGAATCTTGTTGTTCCCACTGGTGAAGTGACACTCAGCAACTGAAGTACTTGACCATATCCACTTCGCCCAAGTAGAAAAATCCGGCTCTGGCTAATCCTTCAGGGGTCTGTCCTCCCAGATAGTCAGGCCATTTTCCATTGAACGATTGAAAACGATTTTCAAAGTCACAGTATGCAGGAAAACGCACAGGGAACGAATAGTCGTCTTTCACAGGTTCGTTTCGATGAGGGTAGGGTGACATCGACAGGAGTTTGCCAAGTGTTGGATGCCATCCGTAGGGTGGTATTCGTGAAGGTTGACATCCACATTGAACACCAGTAAAGAATCAACGATAACGAGTGGCATCGCTTTCGCATCCGTCAAGTTTGACACGCACAGCATCACTTTCTATGGTAGGTGTAGTGATAGTAGTAGTAGTAGTAGTAGTAGTAGTAGTAGTAGTAGCGAGAACAAAGTTCCCATGATGCTTTACTGCATAACTGAGGTCACAGCGTGCAGCATCGCTCTCATCGCAAGACACAGGATCGTACTCCGCAACGCAATTACAATGGTAACCGCATGGATACTTACAGTTTCCTTCCGGACATTTTCCGTCGCAATGCATGGGTCTTATCCATCCACTACTAGTCACACTATGGAAAGGTAAATTACTGTTACAATCCTCGGACTTAAATGATGTCTGTTTACAAGAATTCATCTTTCTCGCTTGGTCTTGGTAGCCACTATGAATTATCAATCTTGCATATTGTCCCATTTTATATGCTGACCAATATCGATGTCACCGTACGGTAAAGTGAAGTGATTGTAAAGCCACACTCTCTTCTGGTACACGATCTGATACATTTTTTCCAAAGGTCAACAGACGATTTGGTGAGTGGGTAAACGTACAATCTTGTTCAGTTGATAGGTGGTCACTTTAAAGTTTCCATCTTCTCCAGACTGCAATGCTTCTTTCAATACACCAAAGTTCACCACTTGACTGGTGCGATAATTGAGGGTCCTTTCACTTTACACTCCGTTTGCACCTCTCCTTGTTTGTCCCGGTATTCGTAGCCGTAATGTTTAGGACCACCACATGCAAAATTTAGAATCTTCTCGTCGGGGTTTTCTTCTGTCCAGGCTCCTAAACTGTCTCCTTCGATGCCAGGGTGATGTTAACCCGGGCGATCGATGTAGATGCAACTGTCCGTGTCAAAGTACAAGGCACGATCCCCTAACAGTTCTAAAGCTTCGTACAATTTTAAGCGAGCATGGGATGTCACGTAAGCCGCAATGATGACATTTCCGAATTCGTCGGCTTGTACAAAGTCCAGATCTTCTTCGTAATTGACTAAGATCAAATCCTCACGAACGACGTCCACGTGTTTCATATATTTGGAAGGTTCTGTCAAATACTCCGTCTTAGGTAAACACGGCCCTTGTGCCATTTTGCTCCACAAGCAATTTAACATCACTTTGGTAAACGATCGCATACCTTCGTTTTTCTCGATGTGTTCTAAGGTGATGCCTTCCTGTTCCCAGTATTTCTCTTTGAATGTTTTTTCATCTTCGGGAGTATGGGTCCAGGAAGGATAGCCAGTGGCTTCTTGCTTCAGTTTCAAAAAGACATCCATGTAGTCATAGAAAATGCCTTTCCAAGTCTCGTCTCATTGTGGTATTTTTCTGTCTTGGGAAAGTTGTAAATTTCGTACACTTCTAACAGTTGGTATCCCATGTCCAGAGCTTTGAACAATTCCACGCTGACCCACGTTCCCGTCAAGGCGCATTATTCCTGTGTGTGCTGACAAAGTTGGTCTTGGTTACACGTTTCGGCACAAGTACGGCACAAAGGAAACATCAGTTTGCCTTGGCTATGGTGAGGTAACACGGGATGGTAGGAGGCATAGTTTCGCACTTGATCAAACCTTCACACTGTCGAATGTTATCCAAGTCGATGTGTTATGTCAGCAATTGCGGATGCCCAGTAGGAAAGCGACAATATTTGCACACGCAACGATACAGTGAACACACGTACAAGTATTTGATTTTCTCTTCTTCTTCCTTGTCAGCGTGGTATAGCAATCAGGTGGCATTCGTCCGTCCTCCGTAGAAATTATCCCTCGGGTTCAGTGGGTCCATCAACTTGTAACTTTCCATGATACGTTTAAACTCGGGATCAGTTTTCAAACGGTGATCGTATTCATGTTCCCACATTTCCACCACTTGGTATCCTTGCTGTTCTAACTTCAAGCGTCGCTGACAAGTGGCCTGGTACAAGTCTTCCATGGTTCGTTGTAAAAACTGATTTTTAGTGCCACGTTGATGGTAACAGATGTTACATCCGTGAAATAATCAGGTGTTAAACTCGTACACGATCTTGGGGTTTTCTAAGTCCTAGCCATCCACAGACTACGTTCCGATAGTCTTTTCGCCTCCTCCGTTGCGGGCGTGCTGAATCCATTTGTCTTCCTTGTCGCACAAGTAATTTAACCAGTGTAGGGATTTCACCGAGTATTTACGTTTGACAAAGTTGGTCGTTTGGGGGCTGATGACAGCCACGGTGTTTTCAGGCATGAATAGTTGGAGGTACACTAAGTAACACGCTTTGGCAATGGTGCAGGCTTCTTTTAAAGGATCGACCCCTCCGTGTTCCATGAATAGTTCTCGAAATTTTCCACAGCAGCACCGTAAAATGTCCACGTCGGAACGATAATACATTAACACTTCTTCCTGAAAGTTGAAGGTGTCTGAAGCGTGAGCCTAGTGCCAAGCATATAAAGCTTCTCATTGTCGGGTTCGTAGTCGTGAGCCTCAAGCAAATGGGTTAGAACGACATGTTGATTGGCTTCGGTATTGAAAAAGTGAGGTAAATAACCTTTAGCCATTTCTGTCATTCCAAACGTTTTAGGCATACGACTTAAAGGCATGGCAAAGTAGCTTATCGAATCTTTAAACTGTACTTGTCCCACTTGCATATAAATGATTTTGGCTCCGTTCAAAGTAACTTTAAGACGCGCGGTGACTTGTTCCGTATAGTATCTCCAAAGAAACCGTCCATCGTATGCCGAGAAATTGTGAGCCATCACTGTGGCTTATCGATGACAATCTCCGTAACGTTCGGTGTCCTCTTGGCTCCACGTTTCGTCAATGGTCTAAGATCCATTGAGCGAAATCAGCAAACATGTTCGGTCCCAGAAATATTTTTTTACGTGCGCCAGGATTCTTGCTACAGTGAGGACACTGACTAAAGATAGGTTCTTGGATGCACTTTTTGCACGCTCTATGAGCCACGCAGAAATTAGGAATGTGAATGCCGGTCTCTTGCATGCATTCGAAATCGAAAAAGATGAAATTGCCTTTCTTCGTGTCATCTTCCTCTTGTTGGGGTTGGTATTTTTGAATGTAGCATTGATGTTCCAAGTCCACGATTTGGTGATAAATGTGACATCGTTTCTTTCCTGAACATACGTGTGCCTTGGCATTATTGGTAAATATACTTTATCCACAAGTAGGACACAATCTCAGGAGTTGACAAGCACTTTTCTTCTGTGAACCTTGCTTCTTCAAATGTTGTTGGTAACAGGCAGGGCTGACAAAAGATCGCTGACAAGCAGGGCAATGCACTCGTTCTTGTCCTTCTTCCAGACAGGGTTGAGAGGCCAAACATCCTGAGCATTTCGCTCCACAATATTTGTGTTGCTCTCGATTTTTATAGCCATAGTGACATTTCTCACAGTAATAACCATATACCGGGAATCCGGTGATACTGGTAATGAGATTATAATGCACATCATGGTAATAGACGTGAATGTATTTTCTGTCTTTGAAATCTTTGCCTCGAAACAACAGAGGCCGGCCCACTTCTTGTGGGTGCACTTTCAATGCATAACGTAGAGCTAGGACATCTTGCAATTTTTGCATTTCAGGAATGTCACAGGTTTTTTTTTGGATAACCCCGCTTGATGTAACAGGAGTTATACTTCATTTCGTTGTTTGGCTCGATTCGATTTTTGAATTGCTTGCCACCCTCTTTTCCATTCTGCCGTGTCGTTCTTGTCGGCATGCGTTCGTCCAACCACGATGGCGCGGGCTAAACACATCTGGTCTTGAGGGTTGTTAATTCGGATGATGCTCGTTTTGCTGCTGCGAAGGTCGTCCGCCAATAAAATCTTTTTGCGTCCTGTCCCTTGGGGAAGAGAAACGTGGGTCATCAACAGTGTCGCCTTTCCATCGGGGATGTGAAACTGGTCGTTGGATTGTTGTACGTGTTGGATCTTGTCGATGACTTTGGATGGTGTCAATTCTGCTGGGCTGCTAAACTCGATCCAAACGGGTGACTTCAAACCGTCGTGATGAATGGAAAGTCTCAAGCGATCGTCTTCTTTGGCTTGACATTGGCGTTTCAGAGTGGTTAACAAAGAATCCCACACCTCGGTGATGAAGCCCTATGCTTTTTCCAGAGGTATGTTCTAAATTTTGTAGTGGAGCGCTTTTCCGTCTCTCCAATGTGATAGCATTTGTCAGGGTTTACTAATGGTGGTGAACTTTTTCTGGGTGTAGACTCTCTGGGTCTGAATTCTATTTCACTCATGTCATCTTCAAAATCACTGGCATGAATCTGAGCCAAAACTTCATCTACTGTACGAGGCGATAAAGCATGTTTCTGCCTCTTACTTTCATCTCCTTCCTTTGCGAATTGATGCGATCGTTTCATCTTGACTGCGAAAAGTCAAATGACTGCATTTTAAACACCATGGGTCACTTGATATCCATGGCAGACCAGCGCATATAAAACGGGTGTGTGACTTCCCTTCCCATATTCATTTCACTCTCAACCCGAGCAGAACGATGGAAGAGCCTACACATATAGAACTTTTGATCAGAGCTTTGCGAGGTGTCATAAGAAAATTTTCTTTAGACAGGCCGACGAACTACTGACCCTCCTTTCGAGATAAAAGTCAAGATACTTGCTATATCTGTAAGAAGAAAGGACATTGATCTTCAGAGTGTCCCGACCGTCAAAAAAGCAAAACAGGTGTTAGAAGAGACAAAAGTCATGATACCTGTTATCATTGTAAAGTAAAAGGACATGTGTCTAAAGATTGCCCTAAGAACAGGAGCAAATAATAGAGCGGGGTGCCAAACAGGAAGAAGAAGAGGTACCCTCCCCAATGGAAGAACCCAGACACGTTCAGAAAGAGAAGCATGAAAAGAAAAGAAGACGAGGAGAAAGTGAGGAAGTGGAGAAAAACCTGTGAAAGTGAAAAAATTCAACAGCAAAAAAGAAAAAGACAACAGAGAGAGAATGAACACACAGAAGAAGCATATGAACTTTTTAAAGTGTTAGGTTGTGTTGTGAATTGGATTGTAAAATTTGTACCAAAATATACCAGGCATAAAACGTAAGTTTCTCTTGGTTTTGAGTTTAGAAAAAGAACCTACACTCACTCACTCACACACGTATATCATGGGTATAAGAGGGTTTTTGAGTTTTAATTGAATTTGGCAATTGAGATAGTATCTCTTTTCGAGAAAAGTGAGTGGCCGTGAAAAGGACCTTTGGGTATTTTCTTTTTAAAACAAACTCAGGAATGGGAAGCAATCAGCTTTAACTGCCTTAAGCCTTAGTCACGGCCAAGGCCTACTTCTGGACTGCCTCCTTCGATGATGATTTGGTCGAAATCACTAAGGGTGGTATGACAGGCGTAGTAACAGGGTTGGGTTGTTTGGCTCGGGAAGGTCTTTGTCTCTTCGGTCGTAATAAAGAAGTCTGATACATTTGTTTCCGACTTCATAACTCTGCTAAAATGTCTAAAGGTATTGTGACCGTTTGACTTTCATTATTCTCTCTTAGACCTTATTTCTTTTCTGCTTCTTCTTCCTGTCGTTTCCTTCTTGCCTCTTCTTCTTCTCGCTGTCGTTGAAGAAGAGATTGTTCTGCTTCCTTTTGCTGCTGTAAAAAGTGTTCCAATTCTTCTTTCTGTCTCTGTTTAAAATCCTTCACATGTGGTAAAGAAGAAGGTGGCGAAGGTACTGGTACCGGAATAAATTCTAGCTAAGAGGAAAGAAAATCGACAAAATCCTAATTAAAATCAACCTCTTCTGGAAGTAGGCATGTGTTGACTTGGGTAGTCGCTGCTATTCCATCTCTTCTCGTCTCCACAGCCGGTGCACCTCAAATCATCCTCTTCTTAGTTTCCGTCATGTTTGAAAACTGTGTCGCATGGATTGACTACGCACAGACGCTAACGCCTCTATATAGGGAATGTGACGTCACAGACTGCTCTCTTCGGATTGGAAGACTGACTCCGTGTTGTGACTGAATTTTGTAACGCGTGTTTGGATTGGTGAATTACCTCAATCCGTTTCGATCCTCTCTTCCCCTACAAATAATCGCAGTTCACTGCATTCCATTCACCTGTTCTCGTCACAAGATGTAGACCAACGTAGAATCCTCTACTCTCGTATCGTCAATGCTGTTCCGTACGGAATTACCCATGTATGTCAGATCATCGTGGACTACTGTCAGGATGACAGATACAAGCCTTT
Source organism: Sinohyriopsis cumingii (assembly GCA_028554795.2). Lineage (NCBI taxonomy): Eukaryota > Metazoa > Mollusca > Bivalvia > Unionida > Unionidae > Sinohyriopsis > Sinohyriopsis cumingii. The sequence continues at coordinate 53,809,706 of CM068830.1, forward strand.
GGAAGAGAAGAATTTACGTCGAGAATCAAGGTTGTTTAAAGAGGGTTTTAATTTACGGCCCAGAAGTGAGACAAAGTTTAAGGAAAAGAAGGAGACCTAAGCAATGCCATCTATGTTAACATGAATAAGGTTAACATAAATCCAAAGGCCCTTTTCAGGGCCATTCATATGCCTTGAAAATAAATTGACTTTCTTGCCTAATTTCTTTTTTATAAAAAAAAAATGTCTGTTGTCTGTGTTATATCCATCTCCCATGTTAAATTCCCCTTGACGCTATACAGTCCCACGATATATTGTCATGTTTAATTTCCCTTGACGCTATACAGTCCCACGATATATTCCCATGTTGAATTCCCCTTGACGCCAAAGTGACGGTCCTGTATTCCCATGTTAAATTTCCCTTGACGCCAAAGGGCAAACTCACTATTTTAACGTTCAAGTCCCCTTGACGCTGAATCGTCCCATACACTACTGTCGGACACTATAGCGTGGATATATATATAGTCAACGGGTCGGCTTTAAACCGTCCTCATCAGTTTGATAGAAAAATATAACAGAACGGTAACATTTAACCTGTTTGGAAACTACTGAGAATTTTGTTTAAAAAAAATACCTCTTTAAAATGAACCGTAAACCGTTTATTCTGGATGAAGCACAATACGTTTTATCCCTAAACATGCTATCCATATGATTGCCAAATGTGCCCAGGGCATGTTTTCTTGTAGCTGAAAACACTTGACTTACTTGGTCCTTATCCAGTTTCTTGTATTAATATTCTGAAAACATTAATTTCATATTTGTTTGATAAAGGGGAAAAGATCACCGAATGTATTGTTTTTTAACTTTTTCATTACGCGACTTTATCCGCAAACAAAGCCTAGTCTTGTAAGGATTATATCTGAAACAGAAATAAGATGAATACCTATTACACCCCTTTTTAATATGGTCTTAACGTTTGTTTTTGTCTGATCGATTTATCACAGGGTTAGGGGCGATGCCCGTAATAAAATTATCAATGCTTTTGAGGTACTCAACTTTTCACCTAGCTGTTCTCTTCGTATTTATTAATATAGAAAGAAAGTAATCGATTTTCGTCTTATAATAATAATAATAATAATAATAATAATAATAAACAGAAGAAGAAGAGAAGAAGAAACATCAGAAGCTCTAAGCACTTTACCATATCAGATAACACAAAGACATATACATGTACAACGACAAGATAACAAAAACAAACACTATGAAATTACAAAGCAAAAACATGCTGACAATAATTAAGGAAGTAAACATAATTAAGTATTTAAGTTCTTCTAGTCGAAATAGGTGAGTTTTAAGAGCACTCTTAAATGAGATAAGAATGTCATTGTGTCTAAGACCTATGAGCAATTCGTTCCATTTATCTGGTCCTTAATATGCCAACGAACGTAGTCCGTATGACCTATACATGACATGTTTGTGTAATGAGAGCGCACGGTCAAGAGTGACACATAGGTTTCGTACTGACTGTAAATTTAATGTTGGCATTGTTGATACTTATTGTTTGAGGTAAAGGATATGAATGAGACAGTCTTTGTTTGATCGATCAATCAATATTCATCTTGCCAAACGTTCTTTAATTTTTCTTTTCCTTGAAAACGTACAAATTAAAACGAAACAAATACTAATTTTTGCAAAATAAGCAAAGAATCAATACAATTATCCACTTATTAATATGTTAGGTGCGAAGGAATAAATTTAATACGGTTTTTGTGCTTCAAGTTAGAATTGCAAATTAAAAATATATCTCCGAAATCACACACAAAATTCATACCATTACAATTCATAATAATGTCGAAATAGCGTCTTCTTCCTTTCCGGATGTCTCTGATATTTCTTCATAAGCATCGGTCCATTCATTATCATAGAGTTCGGAAAATTGCTCGACCAATTTAGTTGGTCGATTCTTGTCGTTTAGATTTGTTATTCTTGGATTTCCACTCTGTAACGTCGCGCTAGCCTTCTGACTTAGCCTTCCAAAAAAAAAATCATAAAACATTTAAAGCGATATAATTAAAACCAGGATTGGTTGCGGAATAATATTGTCAACATCATCAATCGCTGAGAGAGGATATTTTTTGCAATGTATTTTTTTACAGTGGGTTGTTTTCCCTACAAATTTTCATATTAGTATATATCAACGAAGCCATGACTGAAATAATATATGATGAGTCAGAAGGCAAGCTTAAGTCTGAAGAAATGTCCCAAAATATTTTCCTTAGCTCATTGTCCTTTTCTCTCTAAACATTGTCGAACAGAGAATAACACCTTTTTCAAAATTCTTATTTCCAGTCTAAGATGTTCAGTGCCTTCTGTTACTTCTGTCAACCTTGCAAAAGAAGACCAGACATAGTTGCATACATGTAATATATCTGATATAATATATTTCTATTAAATGCAAGCAGACACAAGACTTGTAATAAATTACTAATTATAGGTATCTTATCGTTACGCGTTATTTTATCGTACATGTTTAGCTTTGTTAATTTTCCTACTGTTAAAGGTGTTATTTTGTCACTGAAGATGACTGTTTATAGATCAAAGTATTGTTCGTTACCTTTCATTTGGATAAAAAAAATTAATCATGTTTTTTATTTTCAGATACATGGATACTGACAGGAAGTGGTGTTACTTAAATAATCCACTAGGCTCTGGAATATTGGAATATAAACGGGAACTATATAAATATATATATATATATATATATATATATATATATATATATATATATATATATATATATATATATATATATATATATATATATATATATATATATATATATATATATATATATATATTGGACGTGATCGTGTTTTTGCTAGTTATACATTTATCATAATCTCATTAGAAAAAAAATTAGTTAAGTTATTGCAACCTTTTAAATAAAGTTACCAGTTGGATGACTGTGATCGTTTCGTCAACGTTTGTTCCTGCACCATACCAGTACCATCGCTCTGCGTGCCCACCGATATCATTAACTCTCTAGCTGTTGGATTCGGCATAGACGACTTTGACATATTCAACGAGGTTATTGTATTGTCTCCTTGTACATTTACATAGTCAACAATGTTCTGTCCACGTGATGAGGAGCTTTGATGTTTTTGTCGTGTTCTTCTTGCAGACATTGTGGCCCGTGAGCTGTCTCTGTGTAAAGAACTTTCTTTTGTAGTTTGTTTCGTATTGGCTGATTTGTTTGTGGAAGTTTTTCCATTGGTCCTTTCCTCATCAAACAAAAATAGTACACGATTACCCTGCCTTAGTTTCTTCCCATGTGGTCCTTTTGTATGGGATGTTCCACTACTATGTTTTTCTCTTTCCCTTGTGTTTAAACGGTTGACTTCTGTTTTCGGATTTAAATCATAGTTCAACATTTCTGATTCCTGGCCCTCAGAACTCTTCATTGCATTTTGAGAGTCAATATGTGTATCTGCAATTAGATTTAAAACGTAATTTTTTTACAGAAGTATCAGTATTGTCCCCTTCAGGCCATATTGTTTCATCGCGTTTGTCTGGTTCATGATCTACCAATGTTAAATTTGTACTTTTTTCATTCTTTTTAAAATCCTTTTCTGAAACATGTATATCTTCCAGCTGTTTGTTCATCTATTCTCTCCTTCGAATTTTCCTCGTACAATACCGGATGTTTCGTTTGATCCACTAGTTTCTTTCTTTTTATGTTATTATGTGCAACTTTTGTATCTTCGCTTTCCTCGCTGTTTTCATGTCCTAAATTTCGCTTCAACACATCAAAAAATTTAGGAGAACTTGACTTCATTTTAGGATCTTGTGGTGGGTTTTTATTAAATTTGTCTAAATTTGCTTCCATACTTGAGGATGCTCGGCGATCAGATTGGAGTATAGTTTTTGCGGTCGTTGTACTTCTATGACTTGAATGGGAAACCTTTGAAACAATGTTTGTTTTGGCAGAATGGCTTGATTTCTGGCGAACTGAACGAACTAGTGTTGCAACCTTTTTAGAAACATCACCGTCAGAGTAAAAACAAGACGTTCGCTAGATTTGTAATTTGTATGGCTCACTTTGCTGCTATCACTGCTCGATGTACTGTCAGGAAGTTGGTCTTTCTGTGACAAAATACCACCAAACAAAATAAAAAGGTCATTATGGCAATGTTTCTAACAAATTAAAAATCAATAGCCAGATGATATCGCTTTTAGACAAAATAAAATATAAAACACATACCAATGAACAAGTTAATAGATTCACGTTTAGAACTGTGTTCATTCTGAAATAATATATGCGTTCACTTTTTTAATCTAGCCATTACAAATGTTCGAAACAAATTTCCCAAACTATTGCGAAATAAAGACTGCATATAAAATAAATTCCATAACTTTGTATAGGTTTCCTTTCGCTATTCTAACCATCATAAACATTACCAGCATTGCAAATACTACTAATACATTAATAATAATTATAATAATAATAATAATAATAATAATAATAATAATAATAATAATAATAATAATAATAATAATGATAATAATAATAATAATAATAATAATTATTATTATTATTATTATTATTATTATTATTATTATTATCGCCATTGATGATGAAGGTGATGGTAATGTTGAATTGTATGCATTTCATTTATAGGACACACGGTACTAACGATATGGAAAAATTGTAACCAGCCTGGAAATGGGTGAACATAAAATAGAGTATATATGGGTTAGGCTGATCAGGATTGGTTAATAATGTAAGTTATGTTTTAGGAAAAAATAATCTTTTGACAGCTTATCCTAGCTGTAAGTGAAACAAAAATAGAGACATTGTTTTATTGATCGGTTTTCAGTCATTTAACAGTCTAGAGTTTGGAACACTCATTACTAGAATTAGCACCTGACTCTTTGGTGCGGAAATGAAAGCACATGGTTCTAACACATGCATGTCCAGAAAATGACGCGGCTCATGTTCTTTTCTCTACACAGAAGCTGACATCCAGTTTTCATCTATACTCAAAAACTTTTAAGTTACTGAATTTTTAATATCATGGTGTTTGCACAGGTTTATGGGAACTGAATTAGTACCGTGAATCCTCTATTATCAATACGCAATTGTTAAGCGATTATAATGACATTTGGAGTTACCTCCCTTGTACTTGATTAACAATCAAAGGGAGGCAAATAAATGTTCAGCTTTTGCATATGTTTCTATTTGCCAAACCTTCTATAATCTGAGAAAAGGAAAGCGGAATCAAAATAAGCCAATCTCGACCTTAGATCATTGCTATTGTTAATATTATTTCGTTATAAAATAAAACATTTGAGTAAGCGATAAACAGGATTATATTTGTACAATTGTTGGAAAATTATATTCAGTAGCCATACCTTCTTTCAAACCTCATTCCTTTCTTAATCTCTTGCATTGCCTCATTCGAGTATTTCAAGAATATTTCCATCTTATCTCTTGATGTTCTGTTCGATGTATTCTGAAAAAATGCGGCCAGCAGGTCGAAAAGATTTTTTATTGTGTCCAAGTCGTTTCTGTTCACCAGGCCCACACCTGCAACGGCATCCAGTTCTTTCTTTGCCTTTTTTACCCGTTCCATGTTTATATTATTGTACCTCTTTTAATTGATTCTTTCATGATGTTCTCTGTGTCAACCAGCTCGAACATTGGTGGAGAAAAAATATATATTATTCATTGAATAACTCTTGGAATTGCCTCCCTTCTCCTTGATAAACAATCAAAGGGAGGCAAATCAATGTTCAGTATGGATTATGCAAATACTTAGTATCTGTAGTGACGAAATGTTAGACTTAAGTAATAATTAACATAATATGCATATATCATTTTTATCAAATTTGTCCCAAAAATAAAAAAATAGTGAAATAAGAGAAATGTAAAATTTCCAAAATACCATTAGAAGAGCATTTGTCTACATAATAGGATACGAAAAGGAGGAAATTTTAATAGTGCATTTATGCAATTATTTTTCAGCTATATATCTTATGTAAATTATGAAGGCTGGCGTTATTGTTCTAGGAAATTTGCTGATGAAGCGAATATACAAAGGATTACAAACACAAATAATATTATTGGTTCTGTGATATGCATTTCTTCTAAAGTACGTACTGCTGAGTAGGGTTTCTTTGGGGGTTGGGTTAAACCATATTTTTCAGCACATGATAGGCGATACATATCAGTCAGTATATTAAGTGATGGAAGAACCCAGGAAGAACCACCGATACATGCCAAGCTTTTTCACATACCCGTTTTTGTCGAACTGAGACCCGAACTCAAGCGGACAGCGGTAATATGTGTGAGTGTAAAGGCAAGCGCCTTAAATCACTCGGCTACCCGAGACACTCGTATTTGCTCTCTGAACAAGATGTGATACTAATACATGCTTTTGAATCAAACGAAAGGTATAGTCTAGACGTTTATCAAAATTCTATCTAAGAGTTAGCGTATGCTGTTCGAGATTTAGATACGCTACTGAGCACGATACATCAAATCTGATTAGTTAATGGCAATCATGTTCTTTCTGCGGCGGTTTATGGTATCACGGTACCAATTGTTTTTCCATATACCTCAATGCTAATGTTCTGTGAAATAAATATACTTTCTGTCCTACTTGGGCATGCATGTCACACACTGCCATATAGAACAATGCTAGATTGACAATTTGACAATGACATAACCAAGGTACTCCATTGCATTTAAGAGAGATAACTCTACTGGAACTAGACAGGGGTAAGAGTTATCTAGTCACAACAAGCACATTTTCAGCCATGTGTACCATATTTTAAAAAAAATCATAAAAAATACAAAATATGATCTAGATAGAAATTAACACAAACTCACATGTTGCCAAGAGACTCAACATTTTTTTAAGCCAAACAGAAAGTACAACTCTTACATAATGCACCAATCACAGCTAGTGTTGTTCTTTAATTCTGAATACAATGTTCCATACACCTTAAGCTTCGCCCACCTGGACTTGCGCAATTGGTACCGTTATACCTTATAGCGACGCATGTACAGTCTGGTGCAAGTGATATGACGTCAAAGGAAGGTAAATTTTATTTCCTGTCTGCATTGTGGTTGTCAGCGCCATATCGTATGAAATATTTGTATCGTTGTGTCCTCTTATGCCAGGGGGTAACTTATTGACTTCTGAATTTATTTGATTTTTTCCCCCAAATATAAAAAATAATATTTATGGTTTGTATGGAGACAATTATTAGTATCGAGATTTATTGCAGTTTTTCCTGATATGAAATGATTTTCCGCATTAAAAATGTAGTTACCATGAGAAGTCAAATACAAAGGACAGAAAGATCCTGACCCCCAGCCTACCCACCCACACGTTCTCACATTATTAACCAATGATGTTTAAACTGTGGGGACCACGTGAATGTGTTCTCCGTTCCTATTACCGTAAATTTATATGCTTACATCGTTATCTGTCGCAAAGTGATGGCGTTTTAAGCGGGAACTTCGTATGTTTATTACTGTTTATAATTTCATTCTTGGAAGATACACAACTTGATTAAGTCTGTACTTACCACCAGCAGTGTTTTTCTTCGCCAGAATTTGATGTCAAAGAAACTCATGTTTTATAAGTCAGACTGTATGATGCTAGTAACAATTTCAACTCATTTTCAGATTGTACATTATCTAGGATTATTACTGGATAACTTCCATGGTCGTTTCTATTAAATTATGAAGTACTCTTTGAAACTCGTTTAGTGTAAAATATCTTTTCATTCGAAGCCAAATCAAAGGACATGCCTAGTGAACAAAAACAAAACCCTTTCTTGTAGTCGATATGAGAAGTCGTTTGTGAGACCAATATTGCTCCACTTTTACTCCACTATATATAGAGTGATTTATGTAAACAATTTTTCTATATTCCTTGGACTAAATTAATGTCTATCAGTTGGATGCCATGTTGGGAATGATATAATTACCAGTAAAATGATAACGTTTGACTTAAAAAATTATAGTACATATAGACTTGATTATTCTAAGAAAAAATGACAAATACAATTAAGAGGACGAGACTCGCGAGGGGAGACAGCGATCGATAAACAGCAAGTCTTATTGATAAGTAACTTGGCACATACATAGATAGGTAGATCCTATAGAGTTGGCCTGGTTAATTGATTGGCAGGATGATTGAACGGATCCATGAAAGAATATATATATATATATATATATATATATATATATATATATATATATATATATATATATATATATAGAGAGAGAGAGAGAGAGAGAGAGAGAGAGAGAGAGAGAGATGGCGACTTCAGTACTTGAGAGATTATTATAATTAAAATGTATAAATATGCCTTAGAGGGATAAAACACACACACGCACACACACACACGCACACACACACACACACACACACACACACACACACAAATATATATATATATAGTGATAATTATGTAATTGAACTACAGGTTGAAGAAAAGATGGTAACATCACCAACGAACATTGTTTCCACTGACTTTTTTTTTCTATATTAAACATTCCAACGGATCAGATCATGCAAGATTTATGAAATCCGTTCATCTGTTATTAAGATATTCACATTTCTTAAGGATATAGGTAGATATAATCATTCTTTTACCAAACTGATGAGGTTCATAAGAGTATTGTCTTTATCATCGAGAATAAGTGCATATTAATATCATAACCCTTGAAGACGTTTGTCTTAATGTATACCACAATTTGTATCCAATGTCAACAATTGTATTTACAAGTTTGGTAATAATACCAACATTTTAGCTATACAGTCAATTGAAAAGCAACAAGCAACAAAAACTAGTAGAGAGACACATATACAATTCTATAAAATAATATTGTTTAAGGCGTTCCAAAAACTTATACATTTATCAATCTTAACTTAATTTTCTTTGGAAAGATCCTGAAGCATACAATGTAGGTCAGGGGTACCTCTTTTTTATTATGTAAGTAGTGCCATGTTAAACGAATATACGCAACGTTTCATGACTGAGTCAAAAGTGAATGCACTTAATGTAGTCACTGTAGCGAACAAGATTGGTCACTATGACATCATTCTTCCTGTCATGAGCAGCACTGTTTCACGATGAATACAACCATTCAGTTCACGACTGCGGATAAAACAGAATCAGATAAACTAAGCATAACGTTCACGCATACGCTAACAAGAACTATAATAGCAGGAAAGGGTGCAGGAGAAATGATACTCAATCATGCCCATGCTTCTCAGGTACGGTAGACGAAAGCGGAGAGTACCTGGCTCATCATTTTCTCTGTGCGATCCCTGTATTCAGGACATCTTATTTCTGAATTTTTTTAAAATATAAAATGTCGCCATTTAGGAGCATATATAGATAAATAGATAGATAGATAGATAGTCTCAAGATAGAAAATTATATATATATATATATATATATATATATATATATATATATATATATATATATATATATATATATATATATATACACAGGGAAGAAACAACATGCAACATGAATATTTATAATTAAATTTATTTTGTTTTGTACAATAAAAAAATCAGTTATTGCATCTGAGCGATTCCTTCATCTAACAGTGGTCCGTCTGCATGTAGATATAAGCACGGCCATACACAATATTTCACAATAGGACCCGATCGCGTGTATGATCTGAATTTGTCTTGATGTGCTATGCCTGGTTCACATTTAAACAAGTACATCGGAGACTCTTGAATACACATCAACCAAGTAAGTTCGACACATCGTTCAATGTACTGGAAGAGTCTACTGTTTTGGTTAACAGGTGATACGATATTCTTTTCTATGTGCCTGACAACCATCTGCAAAGACGTTTAAAATATGATGACGTAAGACAAAGTTAAGCTATTTGAATTGTAGAAAATACGAAATGTAAGGGAAAAAATAAGAAAGAAAACAATTTTAGCTGACACAGAAAAGCACCACATATCCCTAAACAATTACGTAGCCACTGTAGATTCGACCCCGTGCCCCGAACATAAAAATGGCACCGCAGGAAAGTTTCATCCCTACCTCTCTATTCTTTTTTTATAAAAGAGTAATCCAAAAATAAAATGGGAAAGTTAATAACGACGAGTTCTAACTCATTTAAAGTAAACAGCTGAGCAAATGCACAGACTCTCTTGTCAGTGTTTAGTTATTTCGATATGCATTAAAGTTTTGTCGTTCGACTGCATTTCATGTGAATGTCTCGTCGGTCAATTCAGTTGTATAATAACATTTGTGAATATGTTTAGTGCTTGCTGAAATAAATATTGGATCCATGCTAAATAAGAGAACGAATAATTAAATAAAAAATGAAATGATTTACCAATCGACCTCAATATAACACATTATGTAATGAAGTAAAACTGAAGTTTTAAGGCAACAGCTAGTTATGCTTAAATATGGATAAACTGTTTACATATCATTTTGAAATTAAAAAAATTGACCAGTACTGGCATGGTCTTCTTTTCTTGGTTTTCACTGAACGACATGTTTAACTACAATCAGAAGACGTAGCTTTTAAGAAAAGCAATTATTGTATGGTTGAAAATGGCCGAGACTACTTGTACAGATACTGCTCAATTAATACTGAATCCAAAAGCAGATGCAAAATTAAAAAAAAAAAATAAAAAAAATAAGTATGCACAAGTCTATTTCTATCTTACTTTTATCGCAAGAAATATGAATGATGGTTACACCGATTCCACCTCCTTTACAAAAGAATCGACCTTTTCTTGTTTTTATTGTAGAATAGGAAAGGAAGACTGGGCACTTACCGGTATCAATGCCGGTAACGATGTATGAGCTACTTCTTGCCGTAGGTTTCTTAGCGTTAATAGAGCATTAGCTATGGGGTCAAAAGAATTCACTTTCTCATTATTTCCCTGAAATAATGTTATTTTTTAAAGCTTGAATCATGTAATCGTGTATGTATCATTTCATACAACAAACATTATTCCAAAGACAATTAATATCAACAGTGTATCTTCTATTATCTTTCAAGGCAAAACATATATATATATATATATATATATATATATATATATATATATATATATATATATATATATATATATATATATATATATATAGTGACACAGATTTGATATTTTGTGTCGTAGTTTTGCACATAACTTGATTCATTTATTATTATTGAATTGTTTTCCTAGAGACATACTTAACGAACACTAATGCCACACAGACTTTTTAAAAATCCGATGAGAAAATGTTGTTCTCTTTCTCTCAAAATATGACCGCTCCGGCGGCCCAGTGGTTAGAGCGTTCGCCTTGGATGCGGGAGGTCGTGGGTTCAAACCCGGATCCAAACATATCAAAGACATAACAAATGCTACTAATCGCTGCCTCGCTAGGCGCTCAGCATGAAGAGCTTAGTGTTAGGACTGGTCGGTCTGGTGTCAGGGTGTAACATCGTGCTACGTGTCGGAGTCATGATACCCCAGTGCTAGACATCACTATAAACTGCCACACTGCATACATCTTAGAGATATGACTGGACAATTGTTAAAGCTACGTTAAAAATCCAAGTCACACACACACACGTTGTCTCAAAATCTGATAAGATATATTTGCTCTCTTTTGAACGATAAAAACTTCAGTATTCATAGGTGGACCTTCATGTGTAAAACATTATTAGTTTCATCAGTGCTGTTTGATGTATTGTCAATCGTAAAACGACGACTTAAGAATGCAATGTTAGCAAATGTTATTGCCTAATGCTTTGCATTAGACTTAGTAAAATCTACCAGATAGGTTTACATCTCATGGCATTTCACTTATTTGTTTTGTTGCTACTTTATAATGATAACAAAGTTCTAATAATCTTAAAGTATTTATCTTACTTATTTATCATCAACATGTATTATGTTTCCATGTAAGATGGACTTGATGCATTGTGTTTGTTATTGCGGATTGATGTCCAGTATGATATATATATATATATATATATATATATATATATATATATATATATATATATATATATATATATATATATATATATATATATATATATATTGTTCAATCCAGTGTAAGGTCTTTTGAAAATTCTATCAAACCATTAACTTCCACAGCAGCGTCGTAGCATGGTCTGACAATGTCCATTTGAGGGACGTTTTCTGGTATTCTCAGTTCTATCTGACAAGTTAAACAGTGGATACAGGAAATGATTGGTACAGTTTGATTTCGTCTTACTGCCCATTTTAAGCCGTTGAATGAAGATGTTAGTGTTGTCGCAGTTCTCTCTCATTTTGAAACGAAACCACATAATAATTGTAAGTTGTGTCATTGAGTACGACAGATAATATCATAGCCTCGTACGATACTAATATTTTCTGTATTATGTTCTAAAATGCTCAACTTTTGATATAGGTCTACCTTGTGCCTATTTAAAATATCGGATATATTTGTGTAGAATATTAGACGATTCACTTTCAGGATTCTGTAAGCTGTAGTTTGTTTGGTTTATCAGAAAGTCATACAAGTACGACCCGCTATGAGATGCTAAATCTTATTACGTCGCAATAAACAGGAACATATTAAAAAGACTCGACACGATACTTTGATAGATCAAAATCATGAGGTCTGGCGTTGCTAAAACTAAAATAGTCAAACTTCCAACTGAAGCGAAAACTATAAATAACTATGGCAACAAAACTCCTACCAAAAAATGGCTTTTGTTGCCTCCAGGACGATTTTTTAAATAATTCTTTTTCATTAAAAGCAATATTGAACATAAATGTGTCATGACATCTCATGGTGTGGATGCTGTTTGATGGGTATTGAAGAACCGTAACTACGAAATATATCAAAATATATGAACCTGTGTGACAACTTTAGAATCATTTGGAAACAAAATTTCTCTCTTAAATGCAGTTTCGAGGTTTTTCATCTGTCTCTTCGCTGTCTTTTCACAATACTGAAATGCGTACTGAAAAGAACAACATTAATGTAGATAACAGTTAACATTCCCACAAACAAAGTATACAGAAACAACTGCACCAATGCGATTGATACTGAATGTGTATTTATATTTTCTTTTTTTTATCTTTGTTTATGCATTATGAGAATGACATTTACGCATAAGCTGTAAATTTATTTTATTTTAGTAATGAAGTCAATATTTCTTTGCGACAGATACATTTTAATTGTTTGCTATCTCTTGTTTTGCAGTATATTTCTAAATGACAATGATAGTAACTGATTATATAAAATCCCGCATATATTACATTACCATTACAATATTCAGTAATTTAGAAATTATTTCCTCCTCGGACGGTACTCTCTCGGACAGCTCCACAAAGGCATCCATCCATTGGCTCTGATAAAGCTGTGAAAACTCTTTCTTCAGATTTGAGACCTCCGGTCTGATAATAGTGAGACGTTTTACTTTGTCACTGTGCACATCGCTTTCTTCACCGTTATCTGATAGTCTGAAATTTTGAATGGAACAAAATATATGCCTTCATGGTTCGATTAGGATTTACTTTTAACTCAAACAAAAATTTGTGTTATATGTACGTACATCTATGTAATAAACTGCAATAAATATTATTCATTCTTTCTTTTACAGTGACAAGAATTCGCCTAAAGTTTCAACGGCAAATTAGTGAATATATATATATATATATATATATATATATATATATATATATATATATATATATATATATATATATATATATATATATATATACTTTTCGTAGACATTGTCAAAGTATAAGCTTATAAAATTTGCACAAAAAATATTTGCTATAGTGAAAACGCTTACCGCTTTGCCGAAGACGCTTCTAGAGTGTCAGCCATTGGTTCTTTGTCTTGTTCAATTAATTTGGGTCCGCTATTGTTCGTAGTTCTCTTCTCTGATGGAACCCGGCTGCTTCTAGTTGAATCCCCTAAGGATGACAGAGGTGTAATGTCTCTAATAGCAAGGCATGTTTCCTCATCATTTTTCGTTCCCGCAACGTCCGTAGAATGGTCCTGTTTGTTCTTTTCAATCCGGGATTTACCAGAATGCAAAGCATTAGCATATTTCGAGTGATCTTCACTTCTCAACAAAGGCAAATGTGTAGATATAATTGAAGATACATATAATTTATCGCTAAAATTAACGTGTTTCTCCCTCTTTACTTCTGCAGTCTTTCCTTCCTGTCCTTGAGATATTTCTTCACTCACGTTTTCCTCTGAAAATGTATCAGAATCACTAAAATCAATGCAGAAGCGAATATTACTCGATACGAACATTTATAAGAAAATCCCAACGAGTGCATTCTCATTAGTATCTGATAATTATCCCTTAAATTCGGCTAGATGAAGAATACCCTTAAATGGATCTACCAAATACTGTGTAATTCTGGGGATATAATTAAAATAATTTTTATTGTTAGGTAATAGAAACATGATCCGGAGAACACAAATAGTGAACGGTTTGACATTTCTCATCTTTCATATTTCAAACTCGCATGTTAAATCTTCAATGCCAAAATATTATTACAACATTGCCAAAGACCTTTACATGTATTACTCACATGGCACGTGAAAACTGCTAACTTGAACGTTAGGATTAGCGTCAGGCTCTCTATTTCTAACTTAACAGATCTGCACACATTATCAGGTCGGAAGTCGTGTTGAAGCACTGAAACAGTATTATTACCTTCATTATGAACACTCAGTCACTTGTTAAACATCTTAGCTAATTCAAATTATAGTTCCAATGTTTCATTGTTTCCTTTTACTTTAAGGAGTTTTTATATAATATTCTTGAGAAGCACATAAAACTTCATTTTGTTTACTGTACCTGCATCATTCGACCTGACACAGCTTTCTTCTGGGTTTCTCGTTATAACTTTAACAGTTTGCTTTACAACTGTTTTGTTTGACTCTCTTCTAGTTTTTCCTACATGCCGTTGACTAAATTCATATGTCTCAGCAAGCAGATCAGATTCATTTCTCGCTCTTTTCCAAGACAATCCAGGCATACCAACGACTGTTGTTTTCGTTGTGGGTGAATTCGCGGGACCTTTATGCACTTTGGCTGCCTGCAACAGACGGGTAAGAACTCTTCTACAACGATCGTAACGAAACTTGAAACAATTATTAAATTATGTCCTTCCAGCCATTTAAAAGCTAAAATATTTGCAGATATCTTACGGACAAACCAATTCATGTTTGATTTTGCTGCGATAAATATTTTAGTTCAACCGTAACATTTGCGAAGAAAGATGTTCAGATAGTATGTGAATGTACTGTTGCTTCCAAGTCAGTACTAATACTAACACAAGTTATCGAAGTGACAAGATTGTTAGAATAGAGTATGAAACAAATCTGAGACTATAATGCTATCAGCACGACTCGTGAAAGTTTCCTTTATTATATTATTTTTAATTCAGTCGTATTTTTCTACTTGTTGCATGATTGAATGTTTCCACGTTTAAAACTATTATTGTAAATGATTTTGGTTATGTCTGTCATACATTAATGACAACCTTAAGAACGTATCATATTTGCCTTACACTGGTTGAGTGAAAATATCAAAAGATGATACTGATTCCCCCACCGCACCCCTTTACTATAACTTACCTGTTTTTCTTTATACCTATTCAAATCTTCCTTTAAAGATTCGTATGCTTGCATGGCGTGCTCTACATGGATATGCAACCGAAGCCTTGTACTCTTATTGCTTGTGTCCTCGAAAAATGACCATATGATATTCAATAATTCTTCAATGGAATTTACATCTGATTTTTTCACATGTACTTCTGATAATGCCCAAGTCAGCTCCTTCCTTGCCTTTCGCAATCTTTCATAATGTAGATTGTTGTATTTTCGTGCAGACACGTCTTTTAGGATCGCTCCTGTTTCCTCCATCTTAAACGATAAAGTTAGATAATCGGGCTGCTAAAGAGGCGTTTATGTGTGTGATTTATTTTTATCGTTCGTTTAAAAGAGATTAAAACGCCAATTTAGAATCAGCAGAAAGCAGATTGACCCGAATAAATATATCTCTGCGTTTTCATCGACATGGAGTGAGTACAAAATAATACACGTTTGCAGGAAAACTTTGAGCTGAAATAGCTGTGTCAACTCTACTACAACAATTACTAATTTTGTAAGACTGCATTTTCACCGCATCTTGCATTGCTGTAATTTAAATTTATATGTATTTTTATATTAAAGCAAATAAAGTTTTCGGAGTGTGAAGTTGATGGATATATGAGTGACATTTAAAAGAATACGAAGTAAATATGAGGAAAAAGAGGAATATATCTGAGTTTTAATTATAACAGAGACACGAGTTGCTAATTGTTCCGTTAATTCAAATTCATTGCCATTATTTAATAACTAATTGGCACAACCCTGAAAACTTTTAGTACCTAAAAGGGATACTTTAATGTGGAATCTGGCTTTCCATACTTTCCAACAATAGTGGTGATTATTATTATTATTAGTATTAGTGGTAGCGATAGTAGTTTGTAGTAGTAGTATCAGAAGTGGAGGTAGTATCACAAGCGGTTAATTAAGCTAGTAAATAGTAAATTTTCCTTTACGACCCTCGAAGATACGGCACTGAAACCTGTTAGAAATATATTTAAAAAAACGACAGAATCAAAATTTTCTAAGTGATACTAGTATAAAGAACTATTAGGGGTGAGGTTTTAAAAAAGAAAGTGAAGTTAATTTGCCAATAAAAACATTGAGATACATTTCCTGCCAGTTCTTCTACTTTGTTTGTCAGTAAAATGAATAGGCTGTATGTTTTTGTAAAAGTAAATTGCTTTCTTTGTGCGCATTACTAATCATATAGTTATTAAATATGTAACCTAATAATAACTGGTATCGTTAGTAAATATACTTTAGGTAGTTGCTAATATCTAATCGTTAATTGCTACATGTATTTTTAAAAAACTAACTTGAAAACCTACCAGACCTCCAAACATAATTTCCTATTGACGCTCTTTCTATTCAGACTCCTTCAAATACATAAAGAATCAATAAAACTTATGTTTAAAACAATAAAGCACTGAATATTTAGCCTTGATTCTTGTGTACACAAGGAGCATGTAACCGTGATCAGCTTGTAGCATTCGAGAAGTGGTCGTCCTTGCCTGTAAAATGAATTAACCTCATCCCCACCTCCCCCATTAAAAAGTTTAGCCGCCCTAAATTGTTTTAATTGAGGAGTAAATCATATATCATTTCAAAAACATATCAATAACATTATAATAAAAACCCACAAAATAAAATGTCTTTACAATAATAGGTGTTAAAATATACTTACCCTTGTTTGTATCGAAGATTCTTTTTTTCCTGATGTTTTTAGAACAAAGATGTTTGAATTTGAAAGTATTATCCCGATCTTTAACAGTTGTTATCAAGAGTTTCGCTAATATAATAATTAGCGATGTAAACGAATCTATACTTAACATTTAGCGTAAATATATAAACTGGACTTATAGCCGAAGTGAACTATTATACTATTAATACACGTCTGTAACGTGAACTCCTTAAGTTGTATCAATGCTGTGGACTTTGTATTGAACGTAGCTACTGGGGCTTTCAGTACACTACCAATTTGAATTTCAACTTAAAACAATGAAAGATTCTTTTCCATTGAAAACAAAAATAACTGAATGAGTTTCCTTTCAACTTGGACAAGCAGGTAACCTAATACACATACGGTCATAAAGTTAACGGTGCGGAATTCATCCCGCATGAAAACACGAGGCACATATATGAACACTTCTGTACTAGACTTGGACATTTTACATAAATCGAACACAAACGCACCACCGCTATCGTGCCAACGGCACATAAGTGTTTCGTAACATGATCTGAACATTCACAGCGTAATTTGTTACGAAGCTTTTTTCTCTTGATTTACGAAAAGTTGTTGGAACTTCAGGTAACAAATAAATGAGAGTTAGGAATCAAAAGAAACTAGCACCGAAATTTGGATATCCTATGCGCTACATATCCTCTTCACATGAATTGATACAGTACGAACTTTTATGGAAGGAGCTAGTGAATTACAAAAATGGGTTCATGAGCTAAGTAATAAAACAAACACACATAATGGGAAAAATTAACATTAAGGAGGAGGGCGTTAGAAAATGTGTAGCTATTTTCTCAGTTTCCGGTTTCAAGTGGTTAAGTATTCCGTGTCTTAAATCTCGTACAGTCTAGAGTAGACGTCTACCAGTTTTCATCGATTAAAGTGTCTCTCTCTCAAGGTCAGAAGTCAGTTTCATGTTATACTACCGTCCAAAACATGATAACCTTATCTGATAGAGACTGTCGTTTCTATATATATATATCAAAATCGTAACGTAGGAGAAACACCACGGTAAAGGACACATAAGAAATAAAGTCAACACAACGGCGGGATTAAAACTCATCAACTTTGAGTTCTGACTCAACAGCATGAGCTACTAATTAAAGCTGCATTGCATCCTATCTTTCGAGGTCTCTCGCCAAAAGTATATATACGTTAAAGTTTAGGTTGGACACTTCCTTTTCCTTAGAACGGCCCACAACTCGTCTATGCACGACATTATTAGCTTCAAATTCGATGAAACTGATTAAGTAAACGATTTTATTGGAGTCAACCTCGCTCGGCTATGTAAGGTAAGATGTAGTAAACAGACATACCCCACAAAATTACGAACATTACATTCATTCCGATCAGCTTGTGTATCATATATAATTATAATGAGATTTTGAGAGTTCCGGCTTGTTTTGTTTTGTTTTGTTTGTTTGTCTGTTAGGGTGCTTCTATGATTTAGAGTTTATCGTACCGGACTCGCTTTCTAAAAGTCACAGGTTATAATCATGCCTTGATTAGCCCGTGTCGTCTGCTGTGGCGTGTATCAGTGTAAAGAGCTTGACTCAAATTGCCGTTGCACTATATACACTTGCATGTGGTTATGTGTTGCTAGACCCCCAAAACAAACTTGCTGTTTTGTTTGTCTGTTTGTTTGTGTTAATGAAGTAACAGGGTTGCAACTATTGTTCATTAGGGACACACGGTACTAATAATACTGAAGAACTGTGAACCAGTCTAGAAATGGGTGAAAAACAAATAGAGTATATTCGATTAAAGTGGTCAATAATTGGTTTATAATGACAAATAAAATTTTAGTTGTCTTTTGAGAGCTTATCCTATCTGTAATTTAAAAAAAAAATAGACAAAATTTTATTGATGCAAATTTTTTTACAGACCTTTCATAGGAGTACTCAGTAGTGAGAGTACCACCTGATTCATTTAGTGCAGAATGGATAACATGTGTTTCATGTAGATCGAAAAAATGCCGCGGCTCATATGGTGTTCTCCACAGAGAAGCTTGCACCAAGGATAGTTCTGCATGAAGAAATATAGGTCTGATCATTAGGATCCATAAATTTTAAGTTATTGAATTTTGAATATCATGGTGTTTCCATATGGTTACTCTGGGAGTTGAATTAGTATCGTGAGTCCTTTAATCACACTTTATATTATAAATATATTATTTACATCGAAATACTCTTCCCAGTGGCACGACAACTATGTTTTTATTGCTTGATTCTGTAACTTGTATTTCAAAGTACATTAAAGGACACCATTCATTGTTGAACCGTGTAGTCATATCGATTATTTAGGACGCGTGAAATTGGGCACAATAGTAAATAAGTCGCAAAATGAAATCAGTACTTGCGCAGAGGTTTGTATTCGTTCCCCTTACCCGTTATGTGTTTTCTACGTGGAATATTATAGATACGGCGCCGAACGTAGCTTTCTTCCGTCTTTTTGTGCCATATGTATAAAGTCATATTTATATCAACTCCAATGTACAATCTGTTCTTCCTGTGCTATTGAAAACATGGCTATCGTAGGAAAAGCACAGGTTGTGTGTGCAAGGCTTCTTACCTTTAAATAAAGCCACGGTGGGGATCATATCACTTAGGTCATGAAGATATAAAACACATTTCTCCGAATTTAATTTGTTATAGCATACCCCTCTCTCTCTCCCTCGCGCGCGAGGTCTCTATAAAGTTCAAAATTTGTTTCTCGGGGCAGTTTAGTGCGATATATTTTGGCACGATGCAATACTGTTAAAGCATGTCATTTGATTCCCAATGGAAGACAATTGCAAATGCACATAGAGACCTACGCATTTAGTATTTAAATAAATATATCATAGGAAACGGAACTCACTTAAACCCATAATAAAAACACTAACGCCAACTAACAGTCATATATTTTAGGCAAATGTCTGTCATAATTTCTCCTCTGTCCTTATTGTTCAAGAAGAAAAGAAACTCATACATTCAAAACAGTTACAATTAATTTTCCTTTATTGGAATATCATTGCCGTCCAAAGTCACATAAATATACATGTTCCCAACGCCAGCAATATTATTCGGCTATATGATTCATTCATTATTCACGTCAACTGCGCAACTCCTTTCTTTAAAACTGGCCCATTGTTATGCAGACACAAGCAAGGCCACATACAGTAATGGACATATTTTCCTGATTTTGTATACGATTTGAAATATTTAGATGCTGGATCCGGTGACTTGCATGTCTCTAAGTGCATCGGCGGATCCAGGGTGCACATTAACCAGGTTAACTCCACACATCCGTCAATATAGGCCGCCATCTTACTCTCTTTACGATATGACAAGTCGTGATCTTTGGATAGGTTGTCCAATACCAGCTGAAAATTAAAAATCGAGTGAGAAAGCTTAAAGTGTATTGGTCAAAGTCAAACGCTAAAGTTTCATATTGCATTTTTGGGCTAATTTCTTCTTTGAATAGATTCACACAAAAGCAACAAAACAAAATGGGTATAATTATGTAGATTCTTCTACACTCTTAAAATCTGGATGAAAAGAAGTCATTCAGTTACTTCGAATACATACGATTACAAGTGTGCCATTGTTTGAATTACTATATCTGATTTCATCTGGTAACACAGTAATCATATTTCTTTATGCAATAGACCCCACTTAAATGTAAGTAAATAAATATAATATGATATTCATTTACATTAAACGTATCAATTCCATTTGCACTTGGCAGATTTATAAATGCAGCTACTAGCAGAAAAACAGACAAATAAACATACATTCATTATAGAAGGTATTGTAATCGGTGCCAGAATTTTCCTAAGGTCCTTAATATTGGAGGTGGCCAACTCATATAATGTCTTGTTGCGTTCACTCATTTCATCTAAGTGGACCTGGAACGTTGAAACATGACAAATGTGTAGCAAAGGAGTCTACAAAGGAAATGCTCAAAATACAAAAATAATTTTAAACTATTCATTTGAAAAGATCTCAGCTAAACGGTAGCTTTCCTGGTTGACAAATAAGCTTTAAATGATTGTGAATATTAATGTAATGTATATATTACCTGTAACATAATTTTTGCACTCAGCAGCTAAAACAACTATTCATTGTGCAACAACAGTGTAAATAGTAAAAGTGATAAAAACTATAGCATCTCTTTGATAAAACGGTTTAAAGGTACCAAAAGAACAAGAATAGTTGCAGAAGTAGTAGTAGTAGTAATAATAATAATGGTTGTAATAGTATATATTATAGGTTTGTATTTGCTGTTGTTTTTGCTGTTGTCGTTGTTGTTCTATTATGGAACGGGGAGGAAGAAATTCAAGCCAGAATGGGGAGGAGACATGTCTTACATCAGAGGAAGGAAAAAAAATTCTCCACATTTTCGTTATCATTTCATACACGAGGACAGTTTCCAAAATACTTACCTCATTTCCATCTAATAATAGCATATCCCGCTTCACACTTGACTGGAGATTCTGAAGTTGAAAGCCGGACATTCTCAAGCTAACACTGTACGACACCTGAAAAATGCAAAGCAATTGGTTTGATTATGCAATTCGAACAAAGTAATGCGATGTAGACAGAGCTAGTTTAGTCAGTTCATATCATTTCAGAGAATTATTCATTTTCATACTATTTTTGTTATTCCAAGACAAGCCCTGTTAATAAGAACGGATAGACACTTTAGTGAAGAACGTACATATACCAAAGCTGATTTGTATATTTTATTTTTGTATATGATTTCTACAAAGCTTCATGAAACGTGATTGATACTTATGTTAACTTAAGTATTCTCATAAATTAATTTAAAAAAAGAGATGGTATCAAGGTTTTTAGTATCTGTGAGTTAAGCTACTTTCATTCTGAAAATATCGTTTTCAAAACTATTGTCGCACATCGATTTGAAATTTGTTTCTAATAAATCAGAGCTCAAAAGCTTTTTACTTCAATTGACTCTCAACTATATTTGAATATCTTACTAACTTGTGAACTATGAAGTCATTTTTGTCTTTCGATTGACATCGAACGTAATTATATATATATATATATATATATATATATATATATATATATATATATATATATATATATATAGAGAGAGAGAGAGAGAGAGAGAGAGAGAGAGAGAGAGAGAAATATTACATTAATTAACGTTTTACAGCGTCGAATGTGATATATCAATACCAGCATGACATGAAACATAGAACATCGTCTATATTGCGATACAGATCTTGAAATATCGTTATCGTCACGATGTATATCATTACCATCGCGATATAGAACATAAAAATGCCGTAACCACAACTACCATCACGATATTTAGAAGAGTCTCAGCAATGCGTTCCTTTGATTCTTGCTGAACCGAAAGCTCTTGAAATGCGCTGCTCCACTCATTTTCATACAGTTCTAAGAATCGTTTGGAAATATTTTCTGGTTTGTACATATTACTCAGGTCTAGGAATTTAGGGTTATCCTTTTTCCACAATTCATTCGACATCTGGTTGACTCTGGAAGATGATAAATCTAATTAGCCATTTCAGGCATTTAGAAATTACTTAAAGTATTTAGTTTTATGCAAAATCATTGAGTTCAATATCTGCACAATGTTAAGAAAGCACAATTTGTGATAAATATAACCAATCAAACTGAAAAAGCCCATTATTCATAACATACATATACAGGCCTACTTTCTGTAACAATATTATAGTGCAAATTTGAACTTTAATGTACTATTTAGGTAAGTGCTCGAAGTTGCATTTATTTTTTATAGCAAATGGGAACAGATTTATAAAAGCATCTATTCATGGAGATATATACAATCAGTGCTATAAGTGTTTTAAATTAATATATTTTTCATGGTAAAATATACATAGAGCTAAAACATGTACTAGCCCATTATTACAATTGTTAATGTTATTTCATTGCTCTTAACATTCAAATTATTAATTACTTAACCAAATAAAAGAAGGCAGGCTTTCATCGGACAGCGTTATTTCGGAAGAAGAAACACAAACACAGACACCATAAATGTAATTACAGCAGTATTCAGTCTGTGTCGAAGGTTGCATTATAGCGGAAGAAAAACAAATAACACCGTATGCACTCAGCACATATACATAAAAAAATTGTATACCTTTTGGTCAAAAATGAATTCAACTCCTTAAGTTCTTCCATTTCTTCTTTTATTTGGGAATCGTTTTGGTTCAGTTTTACTTGCAGATTCTTAGTTTCCTTTTCCAGCGTTTCACTTAAGTCTGCGTTCCTGAAGAAAAAAAAAGCAACGTTCAACAAAGTAAAACAACATCATGTATTCAGTTTTACACTTTATTTCACATTTTTCTTCTGAACTTTAACGGATAGACGTAGGGACAAATAAAGAGACGAAAGAAACAATTTGCATATTCCTCATCTGGAGAGTCTGTAACGAAGAAAAACAATTGTGTTATGTTGCTACGATTTGATATACAGAATTTCCATATTTGAAAAATTAAATAACACCGTATGATGTCAAAATGTATGTCAAGATGTGATTTAGGCAAATATGATATGTAAAATGCCTCCAAATGCATTCTAGTGTCATTTTGAGTGTCATGTAATAAATACAATCGTACAATTGTGCTAATTTAAAGTTATTGAAAAATGTTTATCTTTTGCCCGCAAGGACTTGACCTTTTACATTAATTATGTAAGATCCACGGTTGTTTGAAGAAATTTTAAGTGCCATTTAAAGTAAAGACAATGTTGTCATAATTATTGGGCATTTTGAAATTAAATGTTACGCAATCTTCTTATCTCATAATGCCATTAAATGTAATAGACATCATTTCTGATCGTGATCAGAATCATACATGATGCATTGTCTTACGATAATAAACGGTCAAGGATCATTTATCTAATTTCACATGTGACGTAATGAAAGTACAAAATAGTCGGAAACTAACATATCCAATCAGAATTGTGGAAAATAGAAATATAATGTCATAATAAAATTAGGATAACATTTGCAACTTCAAATATATATATATATATATATATATATATATATATATATATATATATATATACCTATCTTTTAGCTGAATGTTTTTCTCTCTCAATCGTCTGTTTTCTTCATCTAATTCTTTGTTTTGCCGATCTACTCTTTCTTGAATTCTCTCTTGTATCTCCTTGTCCCTTTCTCGCAGTTCTTTTGTCTCTTTCAAACTGTAAGAAGATTGGGACACTAATCAAATTATCCCCTCGTGCATGAGCGTAGCTACCATATACATGTACACTTTAGATTGGGCAGGGGCATAAAGGCCCAATTACCCTAGTTGCGCCACTGAGAATTACGAACCACTTTGTCCGCAAATGTGGGGTGTTCGTGCTTATCAGAAACTTGCTGGCTATCACACATCGACTTTCCTCAGGATGGAGCCAGCTTACGTTATCTCAGTTTAAAATATTACTGATAATTATTTAAGGCTCTTTCAAGAACTAGCCTTATTGATTCGACCATGGAACACAATAACCTTGTTATTCAGTCAAGGGAACACAACAACACTGTTATCGTGACAGGGAGCGCGACTGTTCTCTTGTTCCCTGCGTTAGCAATTTGTTAATACACCGATCTATTAATTCATAATATGTTCTGGCTTAATTATGGACAATTCGGATCATAACGACGTCGTGCATCCGAAGTTTTTCTTATTCAAAATATTAAAACCGTCACTCTAACATTTTTAATGTCAACCGTTATGAAACATAATTTTAGGTGATATCTCAGTTCTAGAGAGCATTTCCTACAAATGAGCTCAAAAGCAATTTATATATATTTTAATATCATCTGCATATAAATTAAGAATGACAATGTGACAACCAACAGGCTTTAGACCCTTGAAGGAACACATTATACTCTTTCAGAATAAGAAACACATGTATACCTTTCATTAGTTATCGTGAGGATGATCCATCTATCGTGTCTAGTCTGTCCTCACTTTTGAGGTCAGGTTGTGATTAAGTTCGATATTATGGACATAATTATTCGTCTGTATTTCCTGAATTTGCAGGCACCTGCTTTTCTTGAGGAATGATAGATTCAAAAATGTTTAGGAAAATAATTTGGACTGAAAATGAATGTTCCCTATTTTGTTTGTCACTGCAAGCTTCTATTGTTGAAGAAATACATAACAAGGAAGCTTATCATTTCATTTAAACGTTTTGTGTTGGTTATGAAGTTGTATAATTTGGCTGTATTGGTTTCGTTCTAAATTGAACGAAGTCAGTATACGGATACATTTAACTAATTACCTATTTGGCATTTTGGTCTTCTGTTAGGTACATTTGATTTAATTTATATTTGATTTAATTTAATTGTGTGTAAGTTTTAAAATATTTTTATTTGTAATTTCATCACATGTCAAAATAATGTAGTTTTGTTTACTAGGAACTCGATATTTTTTCAGGAAATAGTTTCACCTTGATTCTTCAGTTGTAAACACCTAAAGCTGACTTAGTTCCCGACATTGATTTATAAATCAGTGAGAGAAGTAAACAACTTTACATATTTTTTTTTTATTCTCGGAGTAAAATGATTGGTTTTTATCAAGGTCATACTGGAGCTACGTGATTTGTTTATATGTAAACAGCCTCCATTGCTTACTTCTGGGCTTTCCGAAATTGCGCATTTGTTAGTTTTAATAGTAATGCTTAGAGAGATCTCTCTCAGTTTAGCTTATTTCTTTACACTAGAAAGTGTCTGCTGTGGCAGTTTGGAATTATATTTAATTTTTATTCAGATTATTTGGATTCTAAAGGATAGTTATTTTTCCTGGAAATATTTGAGTGCTCATACATAATTATTGCACAAAGATATTTATTTAAATTTTATTCGGAATTGAAACACCGGGATATTATTTTTTTTTTGGTTCGCAAACGACAGTACACATCAGCTCTATACTGACTACAGTATACATCATCGCCTTCCATGTTGGATTTTTATCTTCGGGTCTCGAACTTGAATTCATTAGAAAATTTCTTTACTAGGACTTCTAAAATTTATTTCGTGGATTATTCTTGGATTATTTTTGAATTTGATTCTTAAAACCGTAAGTTCTTATTTTTTCAATTTTTATAGTGTTTTTCCAGAGAAATAAATTATTTGTTAAATTTGTCAAAGCTTGTTGTTTTCACTCTTTCTTTTGTTACTGTTTATTAGAGCCTAAACAAGTAACGCAAGACTTCAAAGACAGATATAATTAAACTGTGATTCTTCTATGCTGGAATTGTCTGAAATGTGAATGTGTGGTTCATTGGAGGTTGCCAGTTAATTGTTAAGGAAAATAACTAAATAAATGTTGATAGAAGTTTATCAAAATCTTTAAATCTATCTGCAACATATGTATGTTTATGAAATATACATACCTTTCGGTCAATGACCAGATCTCGTTTTCTTGTGATTTACATTTTTGTTTCAGGTCGAGTATTTTCATTTCCATAACTTTCAATTCGCTGTCCAATTCCTTCACCTTTCCACTGAAACGAAATAAAATTGCACCAACTTCTTGAAGAAGCAAGTTACATCTTGAAGTATTTGAATGTTAACACAAATATAATGCACTAAATATTTAAAATAAAACTTCAACCCGCTATTTGAATTAATAGTGAGACTAGAAACTTTAGTGCTTGCCGACTCACATTTGTATCTATTTCGGTACTGGTCGAACTGACCGCTTACAATTTTATGGGTACATTACGCATGCAATATATTTTAAATATTTTAAAGAAAGATAGATAATATTGATGATGGTACAAGGATACTATATATCTCATAGATTTCAGTATAGGAAGCGGGGACGGTTTGCATATGCGTACATATATCACACACTTTAAGCCATCATTCGCATTAGTCAAGAACTGATAGTCCTTCTAAGGTTCATACCGAATGGGACAATTATGATTTTAGTAAGACGTAGTGGTCAGTTGTTGACTGCAATATTCTCAATCGTGACTATATTATCTCAATACATGTTTTAAAGAAACAAAGCAAGGAAGCTTATAGAATATTATTTTGAGGTCGTTATATTTACACTGCTATCTATGACATCCGGTGGATATGCATTTTGAGAGTTTGGCCGCCAAGCTTATGAGTCCATCACGCCCATCATATGACATGAGATAACTGTTATATGTTCAGCGGTTTATAGTAGTGTCAGCTGACATATATCTGAACGTTATAACAAGAATACAACATACAAATATTCAAATGAACATGTTCCTTTTGGTCTTTGATCATTTACAGTTTCAAGACATAGTTCATTTGGAGACTTAATAATGTAAAATGTTGAGTGACGTCATAAGATCATACATGAAATCTTATGGCCGTCATATACCGCTTTACGATGCATACGGAAATATTCTTGATTAATTTAAGTCAATGGAAAAAATGGAGTATGTAATAATCACTGAATATGAAGTATCTGACCGTATTCTTGAATTTTAGACTTATAGGATTATCGCGTTTTAAACCAAAATAAACCAAGAGCTAAAATGTTTTAAATGCTTTTCTCCATAGCTTTCATACCTTTGCAAGGATTTATGTTAATTCATGCGAATACTCCTGGTATATAATAATTTACATGAACGCATAATAGGAAGAACGGTGAAATCGTAAATGTCTACCCGTCGGCTTAACATACTTCCTTGATATTCAAAAATGGCACGAATATGTGTTCAGCAAGATTTGGCGAAGAATATTTTAAAATATAATAAATGTGTCGAGTTGTATGTACGTTTCGTGAAACAACGAAAGAAATACACAACATTTTATTATCATAAGGTGATCGAATATGTGTTCAGCAAGATTTGGCGAAGAATATTTTAAAATATAATAAATGTGTCGAGTTGTATGTACGTTTCGTGAAACAACGAAAGAAATACACAATATTTTATTATCATAAGGTGATCAAAGTAGGCAAAGTATGGAAAAATGTATTGCCATGACACACAACTGAGATGTCATTAAAATTAAATGTATACGTTTCCAGGTAATGAATCTTCTCCTCTTGACGCTGAAGTCTGTGCCTTAACTCCGCAATCTGCTTGTCTTTGTCATCATCG
Source organism: Sinohyriopsis cumingii (assembly GCA_028554795.2). Lineage (NCBI taxonomy): Eukaryota > Metazoa > Mollusca > Bivalvia > Unionida > Unionidae > Sinohyriopsis > Sinohyriopsis cumingii. The sequence continues at coordinate 53,838,200 of CM068830.1, forward strand.
TCAACAAGAAGAGGAGCTGGGAGGGTTTTTCTGAAAGAATGGTTTTGAGAGTAAGACCAACACTTCAGTGACAGGTTGACTACTTATCAATATGCAATTTTTTTTTTTAAATTATGGTGTCATTTGTCGGATTTAAAATAGATTTCCTGTCTTCATTGTGTCGGTACTCATTATGCATTTATTTAAAAAATGCAAACATTGTTTTAACGGCGACATAATAGTTTTAATCTAACCAACCAGAACGCTTTCAAAGCGTTGTTAATATATTTTACAAGCAAATATAATTTTGTCCTTCTAACATTATCTGTCATCAAATAAATGTCAATACTTTATATACAATTAAACCTGACATTGCAAGAGTCAGCAAAGTTTAAATTAATTTGACTAGTTTTGGTTGAAGATTTAGAAATCAAGCACATTGACGATGACGGTACGGTTCAAACAGTCGCTTACATTTGTTTCTCTACTTGGGGCTCTTTGACTGAAGTTGCATGAATTTTGACCTTGGGCTCAGGAATATCCTCTAAAACGTGACCGCTCGGTATCTTTGCAGGCTTCGGTAACTGGATCGGAAGATCCGAATATTCTCTAATCTGTACGAGAAAATGTGCTTTTTTAGAGAGAAAAGTATAGTAATTCATCCGTGTCTGATATTACATAACGCCTGTATTCGTGATGACATTGTCGTAATGTCCAAACATCTCCTATATAATGACCTATGAATAGTATAGCAACTTGTTCCTGGACGTGTATTATCAGCCAGGGTATAGAAAAAAATCAATCTCTACAAAATTGTTAATTTAGAAAGTGCAAAAATATAGAGCGCTGTACGATGAAAAGGAAAAGTGTGAATGATCAGAAATGAGGAACCTAGACTTAGTGAGGGTATTGCAGTTTGAAAATTTGAGGGATTTTAAAACTATAATACAATAAATGTAGTTAAAAGCTTTCCCTCGGGGTTTTAACATTTGCATTTATCAATCGGAATCATTAGGCTTGTACAACATAAAACACCATGCAGTAGTCTAATTGGATGTTATTTATGATTTATCATTTAGAATGCTTACACTGCCTGCTTGCCAACAGAGAGAGAGAGAGAGAGAGAGAGAGAGAGAGAGAAAGAGAGAGAGAGAGAGAGAGAGAGAGGTGGTGGTGATGCAATGTACTTAACGCGGTGGTAAATATTAAACATACTGGATGCAGTATTATATGGTCGTGGGCATATAGGTTATGAGAAGTTATTTTTATTTCGTTGTTATTAACATTTTAAATCTTTGGAACAAATGCAGTTTAATTTTATAAGCAGTTAAGAGTATTTAAATTTTATCTCATATGGCATGACTCTGGACAATACAGAAGAGGTTGCCAAGAAACCTTGTACATGAAACATAATTATGTAATATGGCAAATTCAACTCATAGATTTATAAACGAATGGTACGGGTACTATCACCAGTCTATTCTATATACACTCGCTAGCTTATGGCTCGGGGTAAATAAAACATACTCAGGCAAGTGAGATTCATTATTATTACCTCCATAAGCAAAATGTTCGCAATATCTCTGTCAATTATTAAAATATACAATCCAGTATTTCCTTTAACAATTATTCTAGAGGTGTGTACAAACTCCAACAAGGTCATAGATTATGAAACAAACCATCGCTATGCAAGTACATTACATAACAATTGGCAGTATACAATCTGGTAAAATTATTGGCCGACAACCCCATCTTCAGAAAATAAGATGCACATATCTAAATTTTAGTAGGAATTGTATTCAAGCCCAAGTCAGATTTTAGCAAACAATTATGATTCGTCATTCATTCGACATGATTTGTTTCGGCTCAATAGAATTAAAATGCATCAAGTAGCACGCTCTTAAAGACCATATGCATAACCAACAATGGTTCTATGAAATTCACAAAGCGCACTAACAATGAAATTGTGGCTATAAAGACCTCGGTTTATGAGTTCAAATATTTATTACAGATACGTTTATCGGCGTGTACGGAATGTTATACGCGGCTTTTATCTCGTACAACCATCACTCATGAATAAATTTGCATGAGATGAGACCGTCATAAGATCCCGAACAGAAAGACAAACATATCTGTAACTAATATTATTGCCCGCCTATCAATCTTAATTAAAAATAATATAAATAAATTAACAAATATTAGTTTATTTCTTCTACAACAAAAGAGCATGAAATAAAAAGGGTTGGCATTGGTATAAAATATTCAAATGCATATAGAATTTATTAAATGTACGTGTTTGTTGGCTGAATGTATTTAAATCCCCATCAACAAGACCACGACAGAGATGTAAAATGTGTTTGGATCCGCTTCAAACATACCATGAAACAGAGGTGAAATATGTTTGGATCCCCTTCAAAGAGACTATGAACGAAAGGGAAAATGTATTTGGATCTCCTTCAAACAGACCAAGAAAGAGAGACATTATGTAATTGGATCCCATTCAAACAGACCATGAAAGAGGACAAAATGCGTTTGGATCCCCTTCAAACAGACCATGAAAGAGAGGCAAAATGTATTTGGATCCCCTTCAAGCAGACCATAAAAGAGAGGAACAATGTATTTGGAACCCCTTCAAACAGGTCATGAAAGAGAGGCAACATGTATTTGGACCCCCTTCAAAGAGATAATGAAAGAGAGGCAAAATGTATTTGGATCACATACAAACAGATCACGAACGCCAGGCAAAATATTGATTTCATAATATGTACGTAATGAAAGATGGTAACCAAAATCATGAATAAAAATGATAACGTTATACAGGCCTTTTCTAAAAGTAAATAAATACAGATTTTGTGTGTGCGTTCTTTGGTTTCTTTCATATCACATGCAATAGTTGTGTTGTACTTACGAAGAAGCTTTTGATCTTCTGTATCTCATTATGAGCACCGGTTGCATACTGATGTATAACCTTGAGAAGCGTCTCTCTGTTTTGACCCATGGGACTATTTCGCATGTACTCGTACAGGAAATCAACTAGGTAAGAGACCTTGCCCAGCTCGATTCCCTTGTACCGTGTGTCGTCCTGAGCGAAGAAAGTAGTTAGTTGCTGCACGGCCTTTCTGCCTTTTATGATTCTTTGTAACGAGACAGCGGAAAGGTCTTCGCCAGAAAGCTCAATGATAAAGCTGTCGATATCCTCCAGTTCATCCATGGATACACTCTACCAAATCCTGCGTTAATATTTTTCTTTCATGTTGAATATGTAACTCATTCTGATGTTACAATTTCAGAGTCCTAATTTTACCATTTTTATATATTTAACATATATCTGTACAACTGCAAGTTTTATGTACATGCTGAATAATTATTTGTTTTGGATTATTTTGAACCATTGCATATAAGCACATACGTATGAAAAAATACATATTCACGTACAAACGTATAGAAAGATAGACACAACTTTGTTTTGTTCCTTCATGTATAATGCACATGTTGATAGATGTGTGTGTGTGTATGCCCATGTGTGATGATGTGGGCATATTCTCAGGGATAAATCATTGAGTATGCAGTTAACGACACCAACATACCGGCTATTCATCTATCTAAATATACTCCTCCTTTTTTGTCTTTGTTTCCATACATTCAATGTAAATATACCTAAATACATAGACCTGAGTTGTATTGACATTGTTCCTAGACGTAAACACGTTCTTATTCCGCATGGACTCACTTGAACATCATACAAACATACTGTAACACATGCATACCTTCATAATGCTTTTGTTTACATATTTGTTATTTAAAAATCCTCTATTAAAAATAAAATTTACTGAGAGACAGGCAGACAGACAGAGACAGAGATAGAAAGTCAGAGACAGAGAGAAGGTTTTGATACATAACCCGGAATATTCAGTTTACCTACTGCTTTTTTGTTGTATGTGAATCGGTAGAAAGTCTGATAAAGTTGACTTTGTGTTACAACTAGCCTTAAATTTGTCAAAAGTTCAACACTGGTTTACATTGTCTGTTCGGATTTCCTCGCACCATATACTGAAAGAACATTCTTCGATAAATCCCAATACTTCTTTTAACACTTTCTTGACCTGTTTTGTTTTTATGAAGTTAAACGAATGCTGTCAAGAATAAAAGGAATTTGAGAACAACTGACGCGTATAGTCACACAAGTTCAAATAGAGACAAAGAGAGGATATCCAATACTGTTAATTCATTCCCTTTATCTAGTAGTTTACGGCCTAGCATAAAACTAAAACCTTCATGTTAATAAGAATAAATGGTCTCTAAATATACACCGTAGATTCATTATTCGTAAGTATGAATGAACAGTATCTCTTCCAATATGAGTGTTACTGCTGAGTGTGCAATATACATGTACGTTTAGACTGCAATAAGTGTTTAATTTGAATCTGAAATAATATTTATAAACAGCTTTTCACAAAAACTGTTGACCTTCAACGTATATTTTCATACTTTGCCTCTAAAAAAAATAATCGAATTAAAGGTTGAACCCATATTTGAAATCAACTTGACAGGATACAATTTAAAAAATAAAAACAATAAAAGAAAAACCACTGAAAATACAATGCACCCGTGATGCGTAAAATGTCCATATTTTCGGATAGCTATAACAAATCAAAACATATAAATATCATTAATTTCACTTGATTTGTCAATGGAAGCTCATAGCAAAAAAAAAAAAACGTTTATGCATCAAACACCCAAGTTCCTACGTTCATTTGTTCATGTCCGAACGTCATATGTGACACAAAGGAATACAGTGCAAATTGAAGACATGTCCCTGTGTGAAAATGTTGAAAAATATTGTGCAATAGACAGATCAATTAAGTTGAAAACAGTTGTCATCCAGTCCATTTGTTTATATATGTTCTGCTTGGTATGACCCCGGCAGATCTACTGTTATAGTCGGCTAGCCCTGCTTCCTGTGAAGTGTATAGGATGGATGTACATGCCCCACATTATTTCAAGAATAACACAAGCCTGAAATAAACAATTTACTATATATATTCATATTTTAATTGTTAAACAATAATAGCTACAAACTTTACATGATAGCCTTAAGTTAGGAAATTGGACACCGTTCATTGGACGAAGCTGTCTCCTGCTATTTCAGTCAATGCTCTCGTTCTATTTTACTTCCTTGTTGCCGGTCTTCACGACCTACTTGCACAAGGTCAGTTGACTTCCTGTGATATCTTGCATTCGTAGAGCGATAGATCTGAGTGGAAGTACAGGTACTTATATCAGTAAATCAAGGTAAGTTACCCTTTATCATGTACATTAAACGCATTCCTTTTACATGTAAGCAACTCAAGTGTTTATGTATTGTTTCATTCAATATTGTCCTTATCGCTGACAACACAGTTACACAACCAAATATAGAAATAATCTGCAAACTCTGCTTGTCCTCGTGTTCCTACATGTTGCAAAATGCAACGTGCTTTATGTAAAACGTTTAAGTTCCATTATAAACAAAAATCTATCTCAATAGCAATAGATCGAGTTTTACTTTCACTTTCGATTGGATTGTAATGGAACGTATTCGTTTACATCGTTCACAAAATATGTAACGTAAATCGAAATTGGGGGACTGAGTGAGTGACACCGGAATATCGGATGAAAACATGAATATGTAAAAAAGCAGTATACAATAGGACATGGAGATTGTTCAACATGTATCTATCCATAAACGGCACCCATCAAAGAACGGAAAATACTATCCCTGTATTCCATACTTGAATATGTGATACTACTAAAACAAATTATGATTATGAATACCTCCCTAAAACAGAAATCAAGGAATATTGAAATAACTACGGATGATTACAAAAATACACCAAACATATTTATGTCTTCGGAATCCGGAATGAATGTGTACAGAAGAGCATTAATAGCTAGGTCGACTTGTGGGTGTTTCTACTACGCATGGATGTCTATACCACCGACTCTGTAACATTATTTTTAAGATGTCTGCATGGTCGAGATAGTATAGGGATCGTTATTTACAGGCAAGGCGATGGGTACCGCGGAAAAGGTTGGAATCACCGTATATTACGAATTAAAATTGTCCAACTCGTATTATAATGCTATTTATCATTATTTGTAAAATATGTGTGTATGTTTGCAATTACACACACACACAGATATATATATATATATATATATATATATATATATATATATATATATATATATATATATATATATATATATATATATATAGAGAGAGAGAGAGAGAGAGAGAGAGAGAGAGAGAGAAAGAGGGGGAGGGAGTATATCTGGGAATGTGTACTATCCCTGACTATTCTAGGAAATGTTAACATTTCCTTCTTTAAGTTCAGTGGATATTTATAATCCATGATTTGTGCCATGTTGATGTGGTTCTTTTTAGAGGAAATGTACACATATTGCTGCTTACAATACGAGGGGCAACACTAGCAGTGCAATAACAACTGTAATTTCGAACGTTAATTCATTGTCAACATTGCAGCTGTCACTGTACATTTAAAGGCATAAAACCTAAGATTTTCGACTTTTTCTGTTCTTGCAAATGAATGATATTATGAAAAGTATATTACAAATAATGAGTAATTATACGTCATTCAGCTTCATAAAGTGTACAACTGTCAGTTTAATCAATGAAAATGTAATGATTTTCTAGTCACGGATTGCTAATTACTTATGCGGAAGCGGAATTTACCGATATTACCAGAAGTCGCAGTGTCACGTGACGCGTGTCAAGAAATATGGAAGTCGAGGTAAACATGTTTTTTTTTTGATGTAATTATTGCTTTATTCTTCATATTTATTTGTCTGTCCTTCTCCTTAGTTCTTTATAGTCATGTGCAATATATGTATTGATTATAGATTTCTTATTGTATATAATAAATTACAAGAAGTAGGCAAAAAAGGCAATATGATGGACTATCAAGACGATAAGTGATTCCTTTAAGGGGTAATTCATTGTGAGATTGTGTGTTACGTTGCAAGATAAACCAAATAAAAATATGATAATTCGTATCATTGCAGTCAGAACCGCTATTAAAATATCTCGATAAAGTCGCCTCTTTGGCTCATGATGAAGTTGATTATCTTGTAAATTTGCATCACCACCTCAGGCTCAGTATCCGATACTCGATGTGATTTGCGTATTTTGTTTTTACGCTTCAGTAATAATAATAGTAATAATAATAATAGTGTTGTGGGCAAGCTCCATTCTAAGTAAATATCCATGTGGTACATTGTTATGTGATAGAAGTATTAGCTTCGACAAAAGTGCAATTAAAAATAAAAATATTAGCTTCGACAAAAGTGCAATTAAAAATAAAAATTAATACCCCCCCATATTACAATTGAAAAACTTGTAATTTTTCTGCCTTTTATCACATATGATTTAATTATAGGTTTCTGATAACACAGAGTGAATCAGAATCTCAGACATCATCACTTCATAACAGTACTGACAGCCCAGAACAACATCAAGTAAGAGATGTTAGAAGAAGAGGTATTAGAGGAAGGGAGTCTACTAGAAGGGATACAGGCAGGGACGTATTAACCATTAAGCAGACTAAGCACGTGCTTAGGGCACCAGGGCCAAAGGGGGCACCACAAAGTTGAGACAAGGGTGAAAAGAAAGAAAACGAATGAAGATTTGTAAAAAAAAGTTGATAAAACTAGTGCAAATTGATCATAATGTTCTGTTTCTTGATCATGGTGCACCCTAGGGTTATCTTCCCAGGTGTACGTGGAAAGGAGGGGGGGCACCAAGATTTGTCGGTGCTTAGGGCACCAGTGAGCCTTAATCTGTCCCTGGGTACAGGAAGTGAGTCTACTAGGAGGGGTACAGGAAGAGAGTGAAGTAAAAGAAGTACAGGAAGGGAGTCAGGTAGGGGTAGCAGAAGAGTTACAAGGCAAAGGAGAGGAAGAGGAAATCAAGGACCATCACTTAGCAGGACAAAAGTGGCTACTACAGCTGAAGCCAGGGATCATCAGTTGAAGGTAAACATGACTTCTGTTACCCATTACAGTTAGCTTTTATATTAAGACTTGTAAATTTATGATTTATTTTTTTGTCAGTTTTTTTTCAAATTGTTGAATTCATTTCTTACAGGAACACATAGCCAAAATGACAACGGATGGAAAAGATAAACTTTAGGCTCGAATATGCCAAAAACACCCCAACATAGTCTTTGAAGTGATAAATGGCTCATCAACGGAGCAACAATGATACCATCCAAGACCAAGAGGTGAATCACCAGGTTGGTGCATATGTAGTAACTGCTGTGAAATGCCAGCTGATGATGAAAAGCAGTGCTGCAAACAAATAATGCCAAACTGCTATTCAAGGCTTCCTGTAAGTAATTTTTTGGTAAATTGTCTTTGTAGTTCTACTTTCCATAAGTCTCGTGACTGTAATCTGACTCAATTGCCCATCCAGAGTTAACATTTTTGTTATTTATAATGTACTATTAGTGAATTAAGCAGCTGATTGAAACACTTATTTATCATTATATCTTTGCTTCATTACATAACAGAAGAATCATTATTTTCCCACAGAACATTTAATGCTTTTATCTTTTCAGAATATTTTATACTGACAATTTTTTATAATTTCTGCAGGACTTCGACCTGGTTCTTTTAGATGAAGTCATGCTCCTTGTTGCACAGAGATATAGGCAATTTTGTTCTGGCAGCAGAAGAAGATAATGATTACAACTGGGGGGAAAAGGCATGATGCTTATAGGCAGTTCATTTTATGGATACCTTGGTGCTGGCAACAGATGTGTCATTCCAAGCTGCTGTGTATGGCGTATAAGGGATAAATACCCAGATTGTTTTGGCCAGTACTGTGGCTTTACTCAAGGAAGACTTGGGTGATCTTTCCAGTGATATGATATATGAATAATAGAATCTTTATTGGGGTTTGCACCAAGACAAGAAAATCCCAATCAAAGATTGGGATTTCATTGTCTTGGTACAAACACTGACTTAGATTATTTTCTCACCCAATTTTTCCAATTAAAAGAACCCTTCAAGTTTGTAATATAGTTAGCAGATTCAGCACATATTAGGCAAGTACTGTTATTGCCTCTCACTTTATATAAAGTCATCAGGTATTGTACTCTTGTATTAAAATAAGAATAATTACCTAAATATAATATAGCTTTATATGCTGCTCTTAGAAAAAGGAAATAAAGAAAAGAGTTATAATTGTTACATGTTGGAAGTACTGCACAATAAGCACCGGGAACAATGTGCTATTGTGTATAAATACAGCACATTGATACAAATATATGAATGAGGACAATTGGGTGACCTGTCAACACTAATATATGAGGAACTAGCCTACCATTACTATAACAGATTGATTACAGACATCCCAGTCCAAAATACTAGCCATTACATAGATGTTTTATTATCCTGAGTTGGTTTATATGCTTTTGACTAAAGTGATTACCATTTGCTCAATGACAAACTTTAGTACATCACCTAAACAAACTACTACACAGAAACAGATATTGTACTTAAGCCCACCCCCATGTGTGTTTCAGATTGCATTTGTTTTAATATTAGGGTAGCTAGGTACTTATATATATATATATATATATATATATATATATATATATATATATATATATATATAATGTGTACGTAATTATGCACAACAGTTTTACTTGAAGGAGTCAATGGTCACAAAATTGTTTGTCAGTATATCATATTTACCAAATATATATATATATATATATATATATATATATATATATATATATATATATATATATATATTGTGATTGTTTGAATATAACTTATTGTGATTGTTTGAATGTGGTTATCTTTCTAATGTAAACCTAATACTATTGATCACTGTTAGTGAACGCATGCAGCACAAACCAACATTGATGTGATAGGCGAAGGACATTAGAGGTTCAGTTCATTATCAGTCAAATGTCATGTACATAATGAAAGAGGGATACACATTATTTTCATGAAGTGACATTAGATTGAATTTCGATATTAGGTATTACTCAGGATGATGTATATTTCTGGCCAGCATTCAGTACATGTTGATACATCACATTTTTTATATTAAATTTTTTTATCATAATTTATATTTGTTGTTTATCAAGAAAATAAACATGCACATACATTTGGGTCATTTCATTATATCAGAATAATTAAGCAAAAACCAACTTATTCATCAGCGCAGTAATCTGTAAATGTGAATCTGTGACGACTTCTACAATTTTTATTTTATTTTCTTTAAGAAATTCAACACTTTTACAAAGTATGCCTTTTCTTAGTTTGTGCTTTTCCTGTCTGTCATTCTTTTGTCCATTGTTATGATGCACAAAATTTTCTAGCTGGAATTTTCCATGAATATGTATGTGCAATACTGGGCTGAATGTCCAGGGCTGTCCATTCTACCATCCTCATAATACCAGGATGCAGTTCGTATTGGCCCTAAGTTTCATACAAGCATTTGTAATAAATAATAATAATAGCTATCTTATAATAACAACTGCCATGTTGTTTTTGAGTAACCAATGATTAGAGCTGGAATTTAGCCTGAAATTAATGACTAAATGCTGAAATCCAGCTTTACCCACCTAAATTCAATTTTCCCACCTAAATTTAAAAATACGCTTACAAGCTGAATGATCAAATTTCAAGTCAAAGTACTAAGATGAGATAAGATACAAAATATTTTGTATAATGTTAAGAGATCCTGAGTAACAAGGTACGCACACTGAACACCTTGATTTGTCTTCATTCATCTTTGAGCAATAATACTGATTACAACTGATATCAAAACCAAGTGCTGAACATGACGATAAAACAACACCAATCGCTATGTTTTTTTTACTTGGGTTAAAGGTGTTTACATGATATTTGGGATTTTAAAGGACATGTATATCTTGGTTATAGCTATAGGTTTCAGATAACTTTTAGGTTTAGCTATATTAACTGAAATTTGACTTACCAAGAATTACAACTTCCTTTCCATGTAATAATTGTAATATGTGTTCCTGATGGTCAATCCAATATTGGTCAATGGATGGAATAAAATATGTCCTTTGAATTTTATGAAATGTCAAAACTTAAAATAGATAGCTTCAGAAATTTTAAAAACATGACAGTATTCTGAAAGGTACTGCTAGACATTAATTAGTATGGCAGATGCCGAAAGTAAATCACCACCATGTAGTTGCCTATTCAGCAGAGGCTGTGAACACCATTTCTTGGCACAATGTCCATTTACACAAACCTTTAGATACATATAAAACCTGATTTATTTTACATACAATAAAGAGTTCTTTTTTATATTTAGTGTGACAGTTTTGTGTAATAAATAGGGACTTCTACCTGCCTATATGTTTATTTTTATTCTGCCATTTACTAATTGTAAACCCACTGACATTAACAGCTAACATATATGTATGATCACCAGTACAGTATACATAAACAAGTCTAACAATTCAGGAACATTAGTTTATACCTTAACTGATAAGATGACAACATGTATAGTAATATAATGTGAGTAACATCCTCCAGTTTGCAAACTCTGATACATTTCAGAGCACATCTAACAGTTTTGCTGGTAATGGAGTAAATGTATCTTTGTAAAAGTAAAAGAAATATTGATAAATCTGATGAATCTTAGAAGACTTAGAAGTGCACTGTAATAAACTATAAAAGTACTGTCACCAACAATGTTAAAGGTATTTTCACAGTATGAATACGCCAAATATCAGGTCCTTATATTACTGGTTGATCACTACCATCATCCTCATTTGTGTCATCTTCTTAATCATCTTCCAAACAAATGTTACTGTCTGGTCTTAAAGATAAAAATGAAATATTTATGATATTTCATAAAATGCTGTAAGAAGAGAAGGTTATATCTTATGAAGTTTTAGTGTACAAATCAAATATTTGTTGGATTTCATATAAATATTCAGAGATTCTGATTAAAAACATTTCCAATGATATTATCAGGCAGTATGATAGTAGCTTCATTATCTTTTCACTATCTGTTACACAGTTACATACATTATAACATTTTAATCACATAAGAATTCTTTATTATAAAAGATACTAAAATTTTCATTACCTGAATGAAAGATTTAAACTTGGCTTATAATCTGGTCATCTGCTTCAAAGTTACTCTCAGAAACTTCCATTGTAAGACCAGAAAAAAACATAATATTCATTCCCCTCTGTCATACCAAGCTTTAAAATTTTGGTAGGTTGGTAGGAAATTTTTTTTTAAAAAATTTGTGTGTCGGAAAGTGCATCAGATATGGGAAAGTTGTTACTTTCGAAAGAAAAAGTATGCTTAAAAAATCAGAAAAATATAATTTTAAGTCAGTGGCTGTTTAGATCAGTTGGACAGGGAAGTGGAAACAGAAAATTCTTCAGAGGCCATCTATTTAGTACGTATGTAAAAATCCGGCAAAGCTTGGCCCCTCCCCCCCCCATCCCTGTACACATGCATACTTTTTTACACACACCCCACCTGCGTACGTACGCTTGCCGCACCACCACCACCCGAATTCTATAGAACGGCCTATATTTAATCCATGCAGAAATAATCAAGGATTAATAATTTTAACATGTTAAAAAAACAGATAGTCCACCGACGTTGAATGTCTGGCTGCATGAAAGAAATAAGCTGCGTAACTTTAACAAGTTTGTCTAGTGTCCGCTATAATTAAAATGCCGACTGAACCCTGTCAAACAGGTTATATATTAGACAAATTGTTATCGAGGTCCCCCCACCATTTCCTATGCGTATGTACATATCAGTAGACCGATCCCCCCCCCCATGTGTATGTACTAAATGGATGGTCCCTATCTAACGCCTTAGTGTGGTTTGTGTTTATAGTACAATGTATTCATTTCCTTTCTATGATAGCCACCTTCATGATTTCAATTATGCATCTATACTATATTTAAGATATACTGTAATTACACATTTGTAACTTGTAGAGAAAAGAAAGCTTTTGTAGGAGCAACTTTCTCATTCATACACAAATACCTTCCTATATATATATATATATATATATATATATATATATATATATATATATATATATATATATATGTACCATTGTTTTTAGTTAGGTTACATATATCATGCATGTATCACAATGGTGGTTTTTTTTTTGTTTACTACACAAATACTCTCATTTTATGTATGTATCACAATTATTGTTGTTAGTATACTTACTTAAATGGGTTGATAAAACTTTTAGACTTTCCCATCATAATACTTTCCTTCTTCTGAAATTATTCAACTCCAGACAAGGCTGAATCCCTAAAAACAAAATTTTGAAATTAATAATAATAATAATAATGAGGACTTTGTATAGCACCTAATCTTTAGAAGCTCTAAGCACTTTACAACATTAGACAACACCTATAAGATATATAAAAAAACATATATTATGATATGATTACAAAAACAAACACCATGAAATTAGAAAACATAAAAAAAACATGCTAAGAATATTTAAGGTAGGAAACATTGTTAAGTCTTTAAGTTTGTTCTTGCAGTCGAAATAACTGAGTTTTTAGAGCACTCTTGAATGGGATCACTGTTTCTTTGTGTTTAAGTTCAGTGGGCAATTCATTCCACGTTGCTAGGCCCTGGTATGCAAAAGAACGCTGTCCATATGACTTTGTTTTCATAGTGGGAATAATAAGTATACTATTGTCAGAAGAGGAGCGTAAGTATCTTGCTGGTGTGTACACATGTGTGAGGTTGGATAGGTATGTTGGACTTGAGTCTGTCAGTGAAACGTAACACAGAGAACAAATTTTGTGTTTGATTCTGGATCGAATGGATAGCCAGTATGGGGTACAGAGCAGCGGGGAGGCGTGATCTGGTCGTGGTACTCTAAGCATGATCCGAGCATCTGTGTTTTGATGTTTCTGGAGCAGATATTGAGATGAACCAGACAGAATTGAGTTACAATAGTCCAGTCTTGAAAGTACTAATGAATACACAAGTGTTTTAGTGGAATCAGCTGAAAGATATTTGTGAATTGAGCTGATGCGTCTCAGCTCAAGATATGCAGCCTTGCATATGTTCATGACATGTTGGTGCAATGTGAGAGTACTGTCCAGAGTAACACCTAGGTTTCGTACTGATTGTGTGAATTTAATGTTGGTGTTGCTGATATTTATTGTTTGAGGTAAATGATGTGAATGAGAAAGTCTTTTTGCTGTGATCAGAATGGCCTCAGTTTTATCATCATTCATCTGCAGCTTGTTACATGTCATCCATGATTTCACATCAGAAATGCACCTCTCTTCACCTTGGACAGTAGAATCAACTTCAGTTGGGTAGCTAGATTTGTACATTTGGGTGTCATCATCGTACAATTGGTGAGACACTGGATGATGATTTATGACACTTGAGAGCGACTGAGTCTATAGAATGAAGAGAACAGGTCCAAGAACAGACCCCTGTGGAACACCACAACATAGATCAACTGGGCTGGAGTGTATTCCATTTGCAGATACGATTTGTGTCCTGTTGACCAAGCAGAACTTGAACCACAGTAAGGCTGTATCATGAATGCCAAATACATGCTGGAGGTGGTGAAGTAATATATCATGGTCTGTTGTGTCAAATGCTGCAGACAAATCAAGGAGGGTGAGGACTGTAATCTTTCCGCTGTCCAACGCAGAAAGAATGTCATTAACTACTTTTAGAAGAGTAGTTTCAGTACTGTGGCATGGGTGATATGCAGATTGTACGTTGCTAAAAAGACTGTTTGAATTCAGATGAGATACAAGCTGGGATAGAACAACCTTTTCGAAGATTTTTGATATGAATGGGAGATTAGAAACTGGGCGGTAGTTCTTTAAATCGTTATAGACTAGTGTTGGTTTCTTCAGCAGAGGCTTTACAATGGCAGTTTTGAAAAATGATGGGAATTCCGATGATGAGAGAGAGGTATTAATAACATCAGTTAGTGAAGGCAATACTGGATCTAAGCACTCAAGTAGCAGTGATGTTGGAATTGGATCAAGTTCACATGACTTTGGTGTACTCTTCATCACGATTTTGTATGTTCGAAATCCATAGAGACAGTTCACATGATGCTAATTCTGTATCCCAACTGTATGGTGACGACGAGTCAATTGAAATTGTGGTGTCAAGCTTATCTCTAATGGTTTGTACTTTGTCACGGAAGAAATTCAAAACATGTCCGGAAGGTCGACTGGAGAGAATGTAGTTGGAAGTGGTGTAGATTTGTTCTTTGATATTAGCTTGTTAGTAATCTCGAAGAGCTCTTTGCAGCTGGAACTTTAGATGATTTTAGAAGTGTAGTGGGCTGATTTCACTGCATGGACTATATTTGTGACATTCTTCTTAGCGGCTTCATAGATTTGCCTAAGAATAGTGAGTTTGGTGGAAAGCCAAAGCCTCTCAGCTTTACGGCGGCTTTTTTTAGCAGTGCGAAGCTGGTCCCTAACACTGCTATACCATGGAGAACACTTTTGAATTGATACTCTGCACTTGGTAGCTGGGGCATGTTTGTCGAGCAATGAACGCAGGCAGTTATCGAATTGTTCTGCTGTAGGAGGTAAGCAAGTTGTTAGGTTAGCTTGGATGTCGTGCATCAGTTTGGTTCTATTTATCATACGGAGGTTTGTCTTAGTAGCAGTTCATTCGACATGAACAAAGCATTATCATTTATCATGGTTATTATGATGGGAATGAATAAGATATAATGCTTCAACAAATAATAATAATAATAATAATAACCATATTTGATTTACAGAGGGTGACTGATTTAGTTAAGGACTATTCTCCCTTGAGGCCCTATAACTAAAATACCCACTGCATGATGAGGAGCATTTAGTTATAAAGCAAATATCATTTGCAAAAAATGACACAAGGAACTTTTCTATCTTCTGCTTTAGTTACTTATGCACTCTTTTTTCCCCAAATGATTCATGTTCTTTGTTATTTGTTTACAAATTCCAGCAAATAATGTACAACAAAAATATTATTCTAAGTCATAGTCTAAATATATGCAAGTCGAAAGAAAATAACGTACATATTTTTTTAAAAATGTTTAATCTTTACCAACTGCAAACTATTTCACTAATATAGAATGATAAATTTCCATGCAATAAATAAATTCCTTAGATATGCATTTTCCAAAACATTTTTAAACAAGTAAATATACATAAAACTTTAATGAAATGTAGTAAGACTTACACAGCTGCCATATCTAATTCTGATGTGGTTATATCAGACACAGCAGGAATCGGTATCCGATGAACTATTGGCCCAGGTGTAGAAATTGTGACCATGTCTTCTGTGACATTCCTTTGTTTCTGATGAATCTTACCGTTTTCCTTGCACTGCCATTCAATTCATAACTAATGTACCCAGGTAAAATAAATGTTTCATTAGACACAATAATGCTATATACTTTACACAAATTTGCATGCATAAAATGTTCTCAACGGTATTGCATTACTTTACTTTACAATCATTACCATTTACATTATATATTTAAAAAAAAACAGTAGTGATTGCTTGCCTCTAAATAACGTTTTATGGTTGCTGCGAAAATGAAGATGATTCTTAATTCCCCTTTGGTAGCCTCAAAAACAGCAGCAGTACATGTTATGGTTTACACATGTGTCAAGCGATATGCTCTGTTCAGGCTATATTGATGCAGGGCTGAAAATTTTATTGCAAGATAAATAGAATAATGTCAGTTTATATAAAACATGTTAATTTAAAAGATATGATAAAGAATTAACTATAAGAAATAAATGGCGGTATCACAAATTGGCTGTTCATTGCAAAATTGTGACTCACCTATTCAGCAAGAATTTGGCGACCTCTGGATTAGTTTTCAGGTTTAAAGTGGACTTCATTTCATTCCATCATTCATGCTGGTCACCAATACATATGCGGGTGTTGCCGTAATTTTCCCAGCGAGCTTTTTTTTTCTTTCTTTTCCCTTTCAGAATCCGTAAGTTTTCTCTTTCTACCGACTTTCGATCTAGTTGCTTCCTCCATTATTTTTGTAAACACGCGTTTGCGCATGGCTGCAATTTTTAATCCTCGGGAGAGGCCAACTAAGAGGTTACATGAATATAGGCGTGGCAAACAGCGAATTTTTGTCTGCCAAACAATAATGAAGAATCGCGTTTTTTATCACAAAATTTCCGTTACTAGCCTGATTTCGGCCTCGGTAAGAACACGAATTATTATTATTCGTCTAAATAAGTAATTATGAACTGAAAAAAAACTATATAATTTTATTCGTTTTTACTTAGGTTGTGTGCCTTTAAGTTGTATTGCCACTAGATAAAAGTGAATGACATGCACTGTTGGCCTTATCTTCTGCTTCAAAGTATTTGCATCTATTATATTGATATCTGCTTGTAGCAGCACGGTTGCACTTGACAAAGTCTGACCAGCACACGTAGATTCCAACTGCACTGCAATTATCACTGCAACCGCCTGACCCACCAAAAGCTTTTGTACACACAGGTCGAACACGTTTGTAGAATATTTACCCATCAAAACGCCTGCCCGAATCACACTACGATATATATCGTTGTTATCGCGGTTTGTAATCACGCCATTACATTTCTCGAATCTTTGCGACATCTTTCATCAACTGCTCTGAAGATAGAGACGTTATTCCCCGGATTACCACCAACATTCTCAATGTAGCTAAGGTTTTCCATGTGTTCGGCTTGATGAACCATCGACTCAAGAGCGCTCTTTCTTTTGAGTTACAGTTTTGCTGGGATTGTTCTTCGTTCAACGTTGACGGGGTGAGGTCGGTGACTAACCCCAATGCATTCGTCATAGACGGTATAAAGTCTGTGATTGTGATTGCAGCTTCATCATTAGATGGCAATATAGATTGAAGAAGACCGCAATAAAAACATCTTCAGACGCCATGTGTCCTCGAAGTTCAGTTGGAAGAGCTGTAGATTTAAGTTCCATATCAGGAATTCCGCCAAAGAGTGCTAGACATGGCGACTGTTGGATACCATAGTGAACGCTAGTATTCTTGCTAGATTGTACAAATTTAGTCAGGCTGTTGTGTTAGTATAACCCATCCAAGCGATCAACAAGTTCTTCACGTTACAGTTTAGATATTCCACCAGTCTTTGAGTCGTAGGATGGCGAGGTGTTTCATACTCAATGAACAAACCTGGCCACAGCAGTTTTAGCTCTATAGGATTGGATGATGTTAACTATGAACGATTGTGCTTTTAAAATATTTGCGGTGCCCCAAAAGCAGAATAATATTCACGAGTCGCTGAGCTACTTCAAAAACACTGCGTCAAGATGCCCCAGTGCGGGACATCAAGATAAGCTGCCACACTACAGACATCGTAGCGCTATGACTAAAATTGCTAAAGCTACGTTAAAAAACCAAATCACAACCACACCCACACTAACAAACTCATACAAATACCTTTCACGTAAACAGTGTACTTTTTATCCACCCTGAATGGCATTGTTTTAATCAAAAAATGAGCGACTCCTTTTTTGAGGAATTCTCCAAGACCGATGGACCACATTCATAGCGCACACTGCACTATCAAATTTACTCATGATCATGACACAGCACCGAAACAATCTCAACGATTCTACGATTCTATGACATTAGTCTGAATTTTTCTGGTTTATCTTTTCATAGTGATATTATATCGATTTGCGTTGATGTATTGCGTCTATTTGTTTATCTAAATATTATTTTTGTCCAGTGTGTGTCTTTGACACTACACAACATCCCATCCTCCTCAGCAAACTTCGTTTTCGTTCAGTGTTGAATGAGAATCACTACATGTATGCGCGAGCCTCACTAATCGTAAATTAGTGTGTATTGCTGCGTGATTTCCAGGTTTCATTCATCAATTGAAAAACGTGTAAGATGTTCAATAAAACGTTGCATTACTCCATTTTGTTCAGTTGTGTTATACATAGAACATACAAGAATGCTTAACATGACTGTTTGTAAGTATATAACAGGAAGAATATTGACTGAGTATTGAAATATATTGAGCTCTTATGTGGTGTTGAATGCCCTCGCAAGCTATGACACTTTCCACCATATGACCTCGCATCAAATATTTTCCAATATTCAGTTAATAACCTATACATATAACGCTTGATCTTGACCGTTAGCAACTACTTTACACGAATGGGACAGTTTGGTGTGTGTGTATTAGACACACTCGCGTGTCAACGCAGTAATTAAATTCTCATCTAATACACAGCCACTCCGAATTCTATGACAGAAATCAAATATATGTGTGTGTGTGTGTGCGTGTATATATATATATATATATATATATATATATATATATATATATATATATATATATATATATATATAATACACCAATGTATCATCAGATGCACCATTTTTCAGTAGTGCGATATGGCAAGAGCCCAGCAGTCCGCAAGCAACAAAATTGTCGATCCAAAGAGTAAAACAATCGATCGTATTGCTGAAATATTGAAAGAATTGCGGAAAGACACGAAATACAAAGTAAATGCAGAACTTGCCACCGACCAATGGAACAGCACCTTGGAGGAGATGGAGAAATTAAGATCAAAGGTACTATCGAACTTCAGTAAGCAAAGATATATGTATGTATGTATATATGTATGCAGGTATGTAGGTAGGTATGTAGGTATGTATGTCCCTAGTGTAGGTGGGTAGGTAGGTATCTAAGTTTTTATGTATGTATGTATGTATGTATGCATGCATGCAAGATGACCCGTTTTATATGTCTTAAAGTTTAGCATAAAAATGGTTGATAATATAATTTACAGTTCAATATTTATAATTCAAATATTAATGAACTCACCTCTTAAAGAATATTGGTTTTCGTAATTCTGGTTTTTAAATATCCTGTATAGTTTCATTGGGAGAACTTCAAGGTTTTATAAAAGGCACGTTTTACAATTAAGGTTGTAGAGCCGGGGTTTTCGGGATCCATTATTTACTTAATGGTTTCATCAAAACGCTGAAATTTCAAGAAATTATCACATTCTGAGTATCCAAATTACACAGAGTTACTTATGTAAGATCTGAATTGATTTGAATAATTATAATAATCATCGTTATCTGACCTTATGAAATGGTTTCCGTACACGAGGATTCAG
Source organism: Sinohyriopsis cumingii (assembly GCA_028554795.2). NCBI lineage: Eukaryota > Metazoa > Mollusca > Bivalvia > Unionida > Unionidae > Sinohyriopsis > Sinohyriopsis cumingii. Next base: position 53,858,391 of record CM068830.1, read on the forward strand.
CAGTGTCATCAGTTTAAATCAAACTTTGTTGTTCGGAAGGAGGTATGTTAGCACGACTATGTTCACCTCATTTGACAGCTGACAATTTCTTGCGTACTTTCCTTTCATTTTGACAGGAATGTCAGAAATCAGCGAAAACTTTAAACGTTTTATCAGCACGTCAATAATGTCAAGATTAATACTAAACAACATAATCCTCAATAACAATAAGAAAAATTACAAGAACTTTTTAATTGGTTTCTAGACGTGTCCTTCGATTATACAAAAGTGTGTCTGAAATAATTTCTACCTAATTTGAAATGCTGAGTTTGAAAAAATTATGTGGTGAATGATTGTTTTGTTCTGAAGTACAGAAATATCTACAATTCTACAAAATATTTCATGAAATAATGTTATCTATGCATGATAAGCTATGATTTTGTAAAATATTAATGTAAATTAGAGTGCAATTCCACGTTTTCTATCACCATGATAAGCAATTCCATGTTCCCTCTATCACAATAGTAAGCAATTCCACGTTGCCCCTACCACCATTGTAAACATTTCCACGTCTTCTCAGAATCACTACGGTAAGCAGTTCAACGTTGTCCCCTTAACCCACAGTAAGCAATTCCACATTTCCCCCAATCACCATTGTAAGTAATTCCACGTTTCCCCCAATCACCGTTGTAAACAATTCCACATTTTCTCCTAATGACTACGGTAAGCGGTTCAACGTTGTCCCCTTAACCCCACAGTAAGCAATTCCACGTTTTCTATCACCATGATAAGCAATTCCATGTTCCCTCCATCACAATAGTAAGCAATTCCACGTTGCCCCTACCACCATTGTAAACATTTCCACGTTTTCTCCCAATCACTACGGAAGCAGTTCAACGTTGTCCCCTTAACCCCACAGTAAGCAATTCCACGTGTCCCCCAATCACAATTGTAAGCAATTCCACGTTTCCCCCAGTCACCTTTGTAAACAATTCCACATTTTCTCCCAATGACTACGGTAAGCAATTCAACGTTGTCCCCTTAACCCCACAGTAAGAAATTCCACGTTTCCCCGAATCACCATTGTAAGCAATTTCACGTTTCCCCCAATCACCTTTGTAAACAATTCCACATTTTCTCTCAATGACTAAGGTAAGCAGTTCAACGTTGTCCCTTTAACCCCACAGTAAGCAATTCCACGTTTCCCCCAATTACCATTGTAAGCAATTCCACGTTTCTGCCAATAACAATTGTAAGCAATAACACGTTTCCCCCCTACCACTATTGTAAGCGATTCCACGCTTTCTCCTAATCACCACTGTAAGCAGTTCAACGTTGTCCTCTTAACCCCACAGTAAGCAATTCCACGGTTCCTCCAATCACCATTATGGGCAATTCCACGTTTCCCCCACCACCACTGTAAGCGATTCCACGTTTTTATCCCAGTCACCACGGTAAGCAGTTCAACTTTGTCCCCTTTATCCCCACGGTAAGAAAAGCAGTGTATCATTAATGTAATACAACTTGCCCCGAACGTCTTGATATTAAGGAAGACTTTACGCAAAGCAATAACGTTTACATTAATGTTTTGCAGTATTAATATTTCAATCTCGTTCAGTTGATTTGTGTTTCAGTTTACTCGTTTCATGGAAAATGAACATTCTAAAAATATATAGTGATAATAATATTGTGTGTGTTCTACATTTAGTTTAGTGACATCTAAATTTCATGAGCTGAAATAACTTACAGTAATGTATTTGATTGAAATTTAATCAAATACAAGGTTTTATACGAGACCGATAAGTAGATACATTAAACTTGTAATGCAGTTTTAGTGAGTCAGATGTCATATGATACAAAATTTCTTAACTTTTCATGAATTTGATTCAATTCTTTTTAGTGCAAAACAAAAAGTTGTAAAACTTCACAAATTTGCTACGTATTTAGCGAGAACAAAGTATGAATTTAGTGATTTTTGAAAAACAACAGAAAATTGACATTATTGTATGTTTATATATATATATATATATATATATATATATATATATATATATATATATATATATATATATATATATGTGTGTGTGTGTGTGTGTGTGTGTGTGTGTGTGTGTGTTAAAAATTTGATTTTATTTTGGAAGACGCAGTGGCTCCATACTTAGTCTGCCTAACTCACGACCAAACGGATGCAGGTTCAAATCCATTTCGTAGCGTCGACCAGGATCAGCTACTGATGTGTGTCCTTGGACACTTCACTGCAGTTGCTTCAGCGCTAAATAACCTACTTGTGTTGATGTTCAGTATACACATTCAATATGGAGGTCGATAGTAGGAGGATTATCATGTTAAATTTCCTTTTGTCTCCACAATTTAATTATAGCAGTTCTACATACACGTATCGAAATTACCGTAGTATGCTAAAAGTGAATGTTCCTTTTCTTCGGGAGGGAAGACATTTATACATTCATAATTTACTCTGCATGCAGAAAATATGAACAATGCGACTCTGTTAAAATATGTTTTGCAGGTGTGAAATAATAATTAGCAATCTGATTAAAAAAGGATCATTGACATAATTATTTCAAAACGAATACGCCTAACGTCTCAAAACAATCCCATCTTTATCAAACTAATAATATATGGTTCGCGAATAGTCAGTTACGCAGTTTCGCCTTAATAATACTTTCGAAGAAAATTAAGTCCGTAGCCACCCTGAAACACCTAGTTGGTTTAGATTAATAAAAAATACCCATAATTCGTCACAACAGCAATCGACATAGCTATATTGAGGGGCCCTGCACTTCAGGCCTAAGATCGTCCTTATGAGTTTCTCAAGCTATATTCTATACCAATCGAGATTCAGATACTCTGGCCCCGCGCGGTCATGGTCGGCCCTAGGCCCCGCATACTCCTAACACCGCCTCTGATTGAATTATCCATATAGCTGCTAGTACACCTATTTATAATTTCACACTTAATTACTGTGCAATACGCGTTTACTTTTTTGTACTATTGTGCAAAATATATAAACGAAAGTAATCCAGAAACATTTTGCAACTCAGCAATAGAAAGTAATCTCAGTGACTGCAAGTCTTCCAATCATGGCGTATTTCCAGGTTTTACCTGTTGAGGTAACAGTCTTCAGAAATGACATAGTTATTGTCAGATGAACAAACAAACACATAGAAATTGGTAGTGCAAAAGTTAGCAAGTTCACTCTGGCAATGATTGTATCAACCTTGCTTTGAAAATTACACCTGATAATGGATTGCAGGGTAGTTATCTTACACCAGCTAATACACAAGTTATCCACACTCAGACCAACAGAAAAGAAAATGTTAAAGCTCTCAACATTATATTGATTGCGTGTCTGGTGTAAATATTTCAAACAATCAGTTTAGATCAGTTATTATTTTAAAATAAATAGCTTAAACTCCCACGTTTAGATAAATCTATCTAAAGGAACAGCATAACACGATACTCTGTGGAGTGACTAATTTTGGTTTAAATTGATGTTTGCACGAAACTTCATATATACTAAATATAGAAACAATTTGACAAATTTTCATCATGTCAGACTCTTTTGCTGTGCAAGAAATTAGATAGAAAATGGTTGTTCAAAAAGGAAAATGTGATCTTGACAGATCCTGAGGATACATTAGATAAGTGGTTAGAACTACCGGTTGGTGTTACCGTGGAATTAATAGTTGGTTTATAACTAAAAGGTTTTATCCAAGGGAATGGGAGATGCGGTTGAGTTTTGTAATCTGCTCCAACTGACTTTGGTATTGAATGATTAAGGATTATATCTCTTCGTTTTCACCTATTTAACTTGCAACAGGTGAAATATATTTCACACAAATATTTTAGAATTGTGAAATAAGTAATCAATTTTACTTTTGGCTTACTTTTCAACAAAAGCCTAAAGCCTGGCAGTCGGTACCAGTCCTGCTGAATATATTTTATTAATTTGGAAATATAAAAAAGAACGCGACCACCAATTCTGCATCCAATCACCAGTGTTGACAGCTTCAGAGCCTGGGTCCCACGAACCTTTTCAACGACCTGTGACCATTGCGACTACGTTAAATCGAACGTTAGGCTAACTCCGTAGCTCAGAGGTTCTGACATATGGTAGGCGTACCAATTGTGGTCCGTGAGATCCATTTAGGTGATCCGCGGAAAGATTGCAGAACAATGAATAAACAGAACTTACCTCAATACAACAGGTTAATCCATCGCATTAGCAAGGAAAGACTACTTTTATTACAAGTTGTGTGTTTTTATTTGTAAATCAAAATATGTTAATTAGTGTCCCGTTGTTTCATATATAATGCTTTATTGAAAGCCCTTTAAAGTAGTTAGCTAACTGTACAATCAACATTAGGAAAGATCATTAAGAGGTCCACTGAGACCAGCAGGAATTATTTATTAGTCCATTCACCACTGTCCTAGAGGATTCTCGTAAATTCGAGCTCTTCAATACTGACATGTACCCAACCCACCAAACCACTAGGCATTTCTGCAGCTCTGATTTCATATGAATTTGAATTTACGTCGTTTCTCATCAAATGGAATTTACGACGACTTTTATTAGTGTACGTTGATGTCGGGAATAGACTTTTCGAAGGTTTTTGCTAACAAGATTGACAACCACCATTGAGCTTGTTTCGTTGCAGCTGGCCAACTCATTTTGGCAGATTCCATGTGGGAGTTTTCTGTATCCTCTTATGTAGGTTGACTGATGCTGAACAGTCTGAATTCCAAGTGTCGTCGTAGGTAGTCTACGTCCCATTCCATCTTCCACAGATCAGATAACTCTGGGTATTAATTTCACTTGAACGATGGGTGGCAGACTGTACAGTTATGTATGGTTACATTATTTCGGAGTAAAGTAACTCGGGACAGTTAGTTTCACGTACGACTAAAGCTTTCTATATTATGTCTCGATATATATGTTTAGAATGCATAACAGATCTTTAATGATGTCGCAAGAAGTATATGTACATGGTATACGAGATTTTATCGTGCAAATAGAAGTGGTCTAGAGATTCTGTCACACTATGAGTGATTTTAAATTGCAAACATATGAGCAGTCTGATATTTCTTCTGTCAGTGTTGAAACATACAGTTCTTGAATCGGACTGATTGATGTATGGATGTATTTATTGCTTTGGTGAAGCCGAGATTAAACAAGGATGTTACTATTAAAAACTCACAAGTGGTCGAGAACTATTTTTCCACACTGCTACATTACACAAGGCAGTGCACCATCTATGCAGCTTTGTTATGTTTAACGTGTTTATAGTTTATATCTCAGGAAGAAATTAAGTCGTCCGAGAAAAAAGGGGAAAGGGAACAAGAAAAAGGTACGCGTAAGTCTTCCGGCAAAAAGATGGAAAGGGAACAAGAAAAAGATATGCGTATTTCCTCCTTGGAACAACAGGTGAAGGAATTAACACTTAGGTAAAGAACCAATCCACTCTCTCTATCTCTCTCTCATACACGTATTTTGTAATACTTTATTTCCTGATATTAGCTCATACCGTTTGTCTCTACCTGAAACAATAGTTACTAAGAAGTTTCTGTTTGGCTCAAGTTCTGAAACTGAATAAACAAAATCGCTAAAGTCATGTCTATTATGTCTACGTTACGAAAGTGAATGCATCTAAAGCTTCGATTTTGTAGATCTTTTTAAACAATAGGCTATGTACTTCTTCCATATACTTACTACATACTTTCAATCTACATTCAGGGCAGGAAAGTAAATGTAATGTCTATATCGTTCTAATTATAGGAGTTTTTAGAGCGTACAACAAGTACATCGTAAGTCCTTTTTCTGAAAACGTTATCTAGTATTAATTGTTATAGCTACCAAAAACATTAAGTGTTAAATATGCTTACAGCTATCAAAACATTTTCTATTAAATATTATTACAGCTGAAAAAGCAAGATCAATCAAAATACTTAAGGCTGCCAACAAATATATTAAATGTGATTCCATCTGTCAATTTTTAACTCTATTAAATATTCTTACAGACGAAAACATTATTAAATATGATGACTGCTGTAAAAGTTATATGTTTTATATGATGACAACTGTAAAAGGTATCTGTTAAATATGATTACAGCTGTCATAAGCAATATCTTTTAAATATGCTTAAAGCCGTCAAACAATTATGATAAGTATTCTTGTATGAAAGCCATTTATATGTTTATAATCTATCCAATTTAATTATCAAAATATATTTCGATTTAAAGGATTTTTTAATATTTATTCTTATGCATATGATCGTCGTCATCATCATCATCATCATCTCTTCACATACAAATTGACCAGGTAAACATAAATTGATAATACTACGCGAATATATTTAATGAATTAAAAAATTTAAAGATCAATCGCATTTTCTTTCAGACTGAGCACCATAGCTGGCAACCGAATGGCGGACGCTAATTCGGATATAACAGATCTGAGCGACCAATATCGGCCTACAAAACTTGCGGAAATGTTTAAGGAAGTTTACAACGAGGAATGGACAGACGCTTTCCAGTATTACGATACATTGGTAAAAGGTGAAGACAAAGTTTTGGATAATCTTGCTTCCATCCCTAAGGTATGCGAAGAAGATGATAAGGATTTAAGTTTGATTAATTTAACATGGTACAACTCCAGAAAGAAACTAATGTAATGTTTGGATGAAAGGATATGTATGCGTTGTTAATATTTTACATGATAAAACGATTCTTCTATTAATATTTTTTTCTGACAGACCAGAAATGAATCCATTGATTTAAGTCAGTTTACCTATTGTCCTTGCAGTTCCATAGACTGTCTTTCAAACGTATTCGAGAAAATATAGTAATTACGTGAACTAGATATGTTGCGCAAATTATAGCATAATGTCGTGAAAATGATAATTTTCTGCTGATGTATGATTGAATCATTTAAAATAACGAGCAAGGATGGCACACTAAATGTATTTGTAAGTCTCTGCATTCGTATGGGAAAATATGAACCAGTTTTTTTCTGAGCAATACTGCACGACGTTAGGAGAACAAAGTAATTGAAGGTACATTGGCATGCAAAGTATATTTACAACTGTAGGTTCCATACTACATAGTTCCATTAATAATACGCACATAGTACAGTCCACCATTATACATGGTGGCGTATAGTGCGCTCAATCATTAGTTTTAAAAAAATGCTCGTTTTGGTCAGCTTAAAGTTGAAATTTAGAGTCATATTGTGAATACATGCGCATTTAAAGACAATTCCAATTGGTCTCGAATGGTGGGATTTCGAATGTCTGTTGATCAAACTAAATTCTGCTTTCTATCTGTGATGGACTGGATATATTATCTGCTTCAATTCCGTACGATGTATATGTGACTGAAGAACCTGGCTTTAATGCAGCTGCTCATGTGGTTCTGTTCTGTCATTGATGGTTTGGAAGCATAATCAGGAAAAATATGAATTATTTTAATTGAAATTCTCAGAAAGACGCAAGATTAAATATTGTTTGCTAGGGAATATTGAATTCACTTCGTTTTTAGGTGCAGTAAGAAAATGCGATTTATGTTAGAAATATAGTCGAAATTACAGTTCATTGTCGCAGGATGGAGCTTTTCTTGAAACCCATGTAATTGTGATTGGCATAAATAATTAAGGAAAGTATATTTTAAGGAAATTCAAGACTGAAAAAGGTAAATATATTTATTGCCATTGTTATTACCAGCTAAAGACGATAGATGTATATGTCATGTCACTTGCATGATCTTTGTTTACATGTCCTGTATGGATATTACCCTCTAATATTTTTGAGATAATGTTTGAATTTGTAGTAGCTATATAAGTTATCGCTACTACAAATTCAAACCCCATCTCAAAAATATTAGACGGTAAAAAAATGTAAGCAGCTGCGGTGTGACAATCCATTTCGCGAGCGAAAATAAGACTTTATCGTCATCTTGGCTTATTTATTTTGAATGTCGGTTTTCTATCAAAACCCGCCTTCTTCACTTGCACTTCTGTTTCGAATTTAGTGTTTCGACTGACTTGCAAAATGGAACGTATCTGAGGGATACAGGATAGCCCTTGGAATTACTATGCCTTTCAATGCTATTTGTATAGACCCTTGAAAGCACCACTCATAGCCTGAGCCATTTGATTTGCTAATAGTTATGAACTTCTCATAAATAACTGTTTAAATGATCATAATGGTATTTTTAATAATGTGTGTCTCACGTGTGAGACACGTGCTTGGTTGAAAGTTTCTTTTGTGACTCGATGAACTTATCTATACCGTCAACTTTATCATCTTTACTTTTCAAATGGACAGCTCCGGTGGCCTAGTGGTTAGAGCGTCCGCCTCGGATGCGGAAGGTCGCGGGTTCGAACCCCTGCTGAGTTAGACCAAAGACTTAGAACATGGTACTAACAGCTCCCTCGCTAGGCGCTCAGCATTAAGAGGTTGGTGTTAGGACTGGTCGGCCTGGTGTCAGGATAATGTGACTGGGTGGGACATCAGGTTACATGTCTGCGGCATGATGCCTCAGTGCAGGACATCACTATGAACTGTCACATCGTAGCTACGTTAAAAATCTAAATCACACACACACACACACACACACACAGACATGGAGCAAACAGCATGTTTACTTCATCCACAGACAAATCTAAAACAAAAGCTCCGGCGTCTGCTACATGAGTGTACATTGTTTACAATCAGAAGTTGTTCCTAACAGATGATACTATTTTAGACGCTCGTGTCTTTTAGTATGAAGCAGTGCATTGTGGAAAAAAAGTTTGCACGATTCTGGCAATGCAAAGCTAATGGGGAAAACAATGAACAGGTAATAATCTATGTTGTTGGGCATTTGAAAAGATCCCGGATCTCTGATATGTATCACCGTCATCTGACCTTCTCAGAGCATTTGGCCAAGGCGATGCATTCTGCCCAGATCGCCCTCAAAATATCTACATAAATCAATGTAATAAGTAAAATTAAATATTTGTGAATTTAGCATTCTCGAATGTTTCAGTTACAGAGTTTTTCCTATTTGGGTTTGTCAGCTTCATAGTGTAATGTTTCAGTCTGCAGCTGATCAGTTCCACACCAATACCTGGTTCCATACCAATACCTGGCTCCACACCTATACCTGGCTCCACCACACCTATACCTGGTTCCACATCTATACCTGGCTAATTTGGAACATTTACTAACTCTACCAACGATTTGCAGTTCCACATCTATACCTAGCTAATTTGGAACATTTACTGGCTCTTCCAACGATTTGCAGTTCCAAACCTATACCTGGCTAATTTGGAACATTCACTAACTCTTCCAACGATTTGCAGTTCCACACCTATACCTGGCTAATTTGGAACATTCACTAACTCTTCCAACGATTTGCAGTTCCACACCTATACCTGGCTAATTTGGAACATTTGCTAACTCTTCCAACGATCTGCAGTTCCACACTTTAATCTGGTTTAACTGGAAGGTTAATATTGCAGTTTGCAGTCGACTAGTTGCACACCTAAAGTTAAGTGGTTAAGTTCTAGCAATTACTAACTGCAAGATTGACGTAACATTTCGTTTTATCTTATTTTAATATTTAGATTTTACTTATGTTCTCAGTTTAAATGAATTGCATTTTTGTCTTGGTTTGATTCGAGATAAAATTATAATATGGTTACATTGCTGTATCTGTGACATAAAGGCCAATTGATATATTTTTTGAACATATTTATTGAAATTAACATCTATACATTTAACAACAGACCACAACACAATATTGCCATACTCATATTTTGTGTGGTCCTCGCGAATCAGTATGACAAGTTGTTCTGGTGCTCAGATGCCAACGTAAAGCATTCGAGCATCAACACAAATTGTCTCAATCGTACTTGAGCGCAAGAAGGTATTGTCACAGCCACATCTGAGCACCTGAATATATGGTCATAATCACAGTTGTATCATTAAGAAATATTAGCCCCATTGTAATTGAGCACCAAAATATATTGCACATACCACACATGAGAACTAGAAGATATCATACTTTCAAATGTATAAAGGTTTAATTATTTTAAGTTTTATAAACTTTGATCTAATAGCACATAGCTTGCGGCCTGATCAATGGGCGAGGTATGTAACTGAATTATTCAAATAATCTCAAACATTTCTTATAGGAACGTTTCCAACTTTAAGCTCGTGGGTAATTTGGGTTTACTTGCCTGATTTAAAACGGATGCTTTCCATTTTATAGTGTTGATATCGCTATTTTCCGTCCGATGCGTAGAATATACGATTTTTCCTTTTGAAAATACACGTATTGTCTGTCATTCGCCTGTAGAAAACACTGGTACCTGATATGGTTGCAGCCGCCTTCGCAGATAACATTTTAGCTGCATGTTCCTAGTCATGTATAAATGTTAGAGCTAGTGGTGGAGACATACTGGCACCTTGACCGACTCCAGACATACAACCAACAATTCTGCAAACATGATAATATAACAGAAGCTATTATATACAACAATGACTAGAAATATTCTTCCTTAACCAAAAGAAAACATCGTCAGTACCATACGAGACCGCACTCTTTCCGTCGGTTCGGCGTGGCAACTTAGTGCACGTCGGCGTGTAATTAACCCCCACGCCCACACTAATCAGTTGTCAGTGAAGTAGAATTCCCTCAGTTATTGAACGAATTATGGTGATGTATACAATTCCTTATAAGGATGCTAAATTATTTATTGTAAATTTATTGATCGAACCTTGTCATTTTCCGGGTTAGGTCAAACTTAATGTTCCGTGGTGATATCGACTCCTACATTTATGTTCTGTTCGTAATGTGATAATATATGACACGCTATCACTCTGCAAAATAAGTTGTTGTACAAAATGGATTGTGTTCTGAACGCTGTAATATTTGGATGATAATACACCAATTGCGTCAGTATGATGTTACTATGTCTTATTATAATCTGAATCAGTAGTAAAATCATTGCTTTTCTCATTTTCCTGAACCTCTGCTGACCTGTGAATGCTCTTACTTGTATTCAATATAAAGCAAAAGTTATACCTTAATAGGAAACCAAATATCTACCGAATTCAGTGTCTTCAATTCTGCGCAGACTGGCTTAGCAGACAAGTGTGATTCGGCAGGTCAAGGAAACATTTTTGTACGACTGCTCCAGTCATTTCAGTCAAGTTCAAACTTGTCCACCAAAAACGAAACATATTACATCTTGACTTTTATTTCATGTTATGTCCAGCTTAATTCCGAACAAACAAATGATATAGCCTTGGTCATTTGAACTTAAAAGAAATGGAAATTTATCCAAAATGTAGAAAAAAGATCGAATCATACAAAAAATTTAAACATTGGAGTGATGCCTTTTAGGCGACCTAAGAGCAATAAGGCACATATATAATCACTAAAAGAAACAACAGACCAAGACTTTTTGATGCATTACTTACAAAAGTTACGTAATTTATAAAGTCGTAATGAAAATGTGCTTGGTACATTCGTGATAACCAACAATGCTCTGGGCATCACCTTTTTTAAGTGGTGGTCTTATCTCAGGTTATCTAGTTCGTGCAACTGAGTCATATGAGTTCTACTGCTTTCCTTTCAATTCATTACAGTCGTTGCAGACTGAATGAACCTCCGTGATGCACTGAGTGTTTGAGAAATAGATAATTTCTGGATGATTTATGTGTTCAAGTTAGCGTTTTCTTCTGATTTCCAGACCTTTCGGTCTCAATGTTTAAGAATCAGAAATAATAATAATAATAATAATAATAATAATTGACATATCACAATAAGAAAATATTTTTATTAGATTAAGTCAATACACCACTCTCGTTATGAATGAGACGACTGAGCCGTGCCAATGAAACTTTATAAATATATAACACCTTTTTCATTAAAAGGAAACTCGACAAGCCTCGTTTCCTTCTTAAAGTAAAATTTATACATATATCTGTTAGTGTGTATGTCTATGTCCTTTATCATTTTTTTGCAGGACATTTATACCTTCTGCAAAGATTTATTTAACCAACAATCAGACAGTTTAGAGATACACATGCAGTGTATGCTAAGTATCATGAAGGATCCCGTATTCAGAGTGGATGAGTATAACACTGTAAGTGTCATATGTTGTGTGCTGGTACGGTCAAAGTTCATTTTGCGGTTTTGACAAGTACCATTTTCGACTATTGTTTACAAGAGACAAACATGGAGGTCGAAATTCAGACAGCTCTAGCTTACATAATTCTAGATATTCAGGAAATTAACGTATAAGCTCAACAAAAATGTCATACATTCTATGACTTGCCTTTATAGTTACCGAGCAGCATGTATTCTTCATTTTATTTTCCTAAATGTGTACATCATGTGCTAACAACAAAAATGACCATTAGGTATACAAATGCTCGTCTCATCAATTTTTCACTGCCCTCTGTGACCTAGATGCTGTTTTTTCCCCATTGTACATGCTCATTTAATGTATGTATCGATATTAATGCAGATAAGTATAAATACTCTGTAGTCAGTGTCTACTGGCGACCGCTCCGGTTGCTTAAGTGGTTAGAGCGTCCGCTTCGGATATGGAAGGTCGCAGGTTCGAACCCCGGCCGAGTCATACCAAAAAGACTATCAAATGGAACTAGCAGCTGCCTCGATTGGCGTTCAGCATCATGTGGTTCGTATTAGGGCTGGTCGGTGTAACAGAATTGTAACCGAATGGGTTTTGGATTAAATGAATAACGCAAACACAATGTGATGGGCGATGGAAATTTATCAAATGAATTAATAAAATATATATATATATATATATATATATATATATATATATATATATATATATATATATATATATATATATATATATGTATGTATGTATATATTATAATACAATGATTCTCTCACGCTCTCAACATACGATTGATCCAGTCACTCTACACAAACATTCACAAATTGAGGAACGAAAATATGATTCATGTAATCTTACGTATGGAAAGTGAGATTCAAATAATCTCAAGGAATTGAAATACGTTTCAAATAACAGTATGCGCTGTAAGTGAGTTTCACATAATCTACTATAATACAAATAAGATTGAAAATAATCTCATGTAAATGAAAATGTACTCAGTTGAAACATCAATTGGAACAAACAAGACTCATAATACTTGTGCAGTTATATGATTCATAAACTGATGAACTGCACATTTTCACCGAATTCTTGGGTTGGCCCACACATTTATCGGCCGCTCACACGGATCCACCACATGTACAGACATACGTATACACATACATACAGACAGCATACAGCACCCTTGTATTGGCTACGTCTACATTCGTGGCTGCACCACGTGTACAGACACACGTATACACATACGAATAGACAGCACGCATCACTAAACAGCTACAGTCAGCCCTACACAGTTACAGTCATCCCTAAACATCTACCGTCAGCCCTAAACAGCTACCGTCAGCCCTAAACAGCTACCGACAGCTACCGTCAGCCCTAAACAGCTACCGTCAGCCCTAAACAGCTACCATCAGTCCTAAACAGCTACCGTCAGCTCTAAACAGCCATGAACAGCTACAATAGAACCAAACTGGTCATAATAATGAGTTCTTAAAAATATTTAGATATGTGCTAATAAGTTAAACTGTAATAGCTTCTTGTAATTCAAAGTTCACAACGTTTCAGATCTGCGTAATAGTAAATGCATCAATACACGATATAACATTAAAACCTCAATAAGCTTCACATATCAAATAAAATATAAATTTATCACTTACACCTATGGCTGGAGAACACAATGGAGAACGTTTACTCCTTGACAAGATCCAAAATGACTTGTGTCGGTTAGAAATGTAATCTACCTTAAGTCCATAGGAGAGTGTGTAACAGTCAGGGTAAAATACCCGTATATACCGCGCTATTACTGTCTGTCGCCGTAAGTAATTCTCGACGAGATACATGCTAGTACAGCAACGAAAAATGGTCAAAACGTTCTAAGGCAAAACCAGTTTATGTCTTGTGTTATTCTGTGACAGTCGGTCTGGTGTCAAGATAATGTTACTGGGTGGGACATGATGTTACATGTCTGTGGCATGTTGCCCCAGTGCTAGACATTATTATAAACTGCCACACTTCAGACATCGCAGCGATATGACTGAAAAATGTTAAAGTTCCTTTCAAATCCACATCGCGCTCGCGCGCGCACACACACACACACACACACACACACAACAAACACAAGGTCCACTGACATTTTGAAATGTTTGGATCTCCAGCAAAACGTTTTCAAATTGTCGTTTGGTGTCTTTTACAGGTGCGCTCTTCGTTCAATACAGGTGTACATGAAGCAATATTTATGAACACTGACGTGACTTCTTTATTGTGAGGTCTTAATTTATTTAAAATTTCGACTCAGTGTTTGCTCGTATAGATACATAGTGTTGAGATTGATTATCTGTATGCACCATTATTGTTATGTATATCTATATTGTGTGTGTTAATTGCCATAACTATAGATTGGAATTGTCATTTATTAAATAACATACTAAACACCAATTTTCTATATGATAGTATGCTGGTACTTTAGTAAAGATGACGACATTTGAGTTGAGTTCATGAGTTTTCTGAGAAACCACGATGATCTAATTTTTGTTTTACTAGCTGCTAAAGTGCCTGGCCTTGATTACGAGTTGAAATAATCTACAATGAATATTCGACTCTAATTTTGTTCTTCAAACTTCGTCTTTGTATTTATATAAGAGATATTTACCTGAAATTAGTTATTCCTCGCATAAACAAACGTTTTTTGTGACAAGTGCAAAAAATTTATTCATGTTTTATTCTTAATGCAAGTTCGTCTCAGCACAAGAGGATATATCGATGCTCATGTAAATGTTTCGATGGTGATATTTCATCATTTGATCATCATTTATTTAATAATTCCCGGTCTTCTATTTGTTCATAAAACTCTACCATATCAGATGTAAACCTATTTTTCATTTATTGTTTAATTTCTTTCCTACTGTGTTTTTCCCCTTTTCTTCTTTCTTTTTCTTCTTCGTCTTCTCTAAAGTGGTTAATTCGGGTTTATTTTTTTATTTTTTATTGCAAATTACCCACGTGCTGCATACTAGCCATCCAAGAAAGCTATTATTGTTGCATATAGTTCTAAATAGCAAATAAAAAAAAACGAATTACCATTCCTCTCGAACCAATTTATCAATATTAATCATAATTAACAGGAATCGTATATATGTACAATTTATACAAATGACGATGACGTTCCACCCAATTCGACATCTGCAATAGAAAAGGATATTGTTAACGACATTTTCATCGAACCACTCAGACGACAAAATATGACAGAAAGTGGCCAAACATACACGATTAAATGGAACTAAGTAGCATTGCATACTTTTTAAACACTTGTCATTTTCTATGAAATACCTTTTTGATGGCATCATGAGACATCTTTGTTTCTTATAAGCCAGCTGAGCTATATTATGTACATTTAAGCCTCTTGCTGACATTTCCCTTCTTTCTGAGTTCGGTTTCGAATAATATGCTTTCTATGGAAATAGGCCGTAAAGTCAAACGAAGCAATGGAATCTTTGATGAACTGAACCATCTAATTTTGTTTATAACTATACCTTTAAGGTTACTACCAAGAAAGAGCATTCAGCCAGAGATGAATCCAAAGAAGCAGAACAGGAGACAAGAATTCTTATAAAGAATTTTCAGAAAAGCATGGCAAAAGAGTCCACAAGTAATCTATTCAAGGTATTAATCTTTTTATATATAGATCAACTCGTAAGTTAACCAGAACTTAACACTTAAATAAATGCACGAACTCACTGAATTTCTATTTAAAAGTGCAATGTACATAAACGAAATTAAATATAAAATAAATTTTAAACCCATACACCAGATAGAGACAAACGTGGTTATCCTTTATCTCATATAGAACATTTGAATTTATAGTCTTTTATAAAAGATACTGATATAGTTAAACATCAATACAATCGAATATATTAGAAGAGAGTTTTAATTTGTTCATGCAGATGACAAATCCATGCTACGAGTAATTTCACATTATCACCTAGGTCTCGTGCACCATCACACTAATCCACCTAACAATGCGCACATTCATAAAAAAATACGGAAGAAAAGTATAAAAAAAATTGTTCGAGGAGCACGTGAACCAAACCGTCATACAAGTGGAAATTAACACTTATCTAAATGCTCGAATTGACTCAGTTTATATTTAGAAATTTGATATTTAGAAATTCAACCTCAATTTTATATCTCGAACTATAATTTTAAATAAAAGGATACAAAACAGATCAAATCTTTTTCCTTCTGTCTTGTTATAATAGTTTTTGCTTCTTTTGTTCCTCATTGTTTCTTTGGTTTTTTGCGGGTGGAATTAAAATGAATGGAATAGTCAAAGATGGCTGAATGCAGCCACACTACGATAACCCTGGACATACGATATTACGATTTATTGCCTCTATGTAACTGGAAGATTTCGATAAAATTATTTTAGACAATAAATTATTAAAATTGAGTTTGTTTATTCAAATTACTCTTTTCTTGCTATATTTCATCTTAAAGAATCATTTTATAGTTTTGTACTTAAAACACTCAGTAACTTATGGATACTTGGACTGCTACATCATCTTGACTTTCTCTTGGGTCTCTTGATATTGAATTGTCCATGTATTGTGCCTTTCATTTACAGTGATGTAGTATGGAGTAGGTTTATGCACGTGTAATATGATTGTCGACCCAGTGCAAGCATTGCAAGATGAAAGTAGGCTTGAACGAGACCTTTTTAATATATGACGTAGAAATTGGGCATTCTTTGATTGGCCAAAATACTGTACTTTAAATACATTAATTCACATTATTTAACATCAAGAGGTTAACATTACAGGTCTTTAACATAAACAGGTTAACATAACAGGTCTTAACTGAATCTGGACCTATCCTGAAGATCACATGAGAATGCGAGCGTGATATACTATTCCAACAGTTCGGTTAGCGACTAAGCGTCAGTTTTCAATCTTCAAATTATGCATTCCTACTTGGTTAAAAACTTTCACCTGAGTAGTCCAAGAGGACACAACTTATTTTGGCTATTTCTTTTGTCTGTGCCCCAGTCTGTAGTTTATTTCTTGTGACTGTTTTTCCGCTTGAAATAAAAGTTAATGACGTAGAAACGGAGGTAGAGAAAGAAGAAATGATCTTCGTTAATGATGGCATCTAGTTCCATTTTTTATTTTTATGAATATCAAATTCTTCAAAATTGGTATGTACTGACTGAATAAACTTGTCTGAACTCAGTTCAAACTTCAACATAGTTGTCGAAATGCAGTTACATAACAAATAATGCCAGAAATCAGAAGGCATATAGTAAATCATTAATTTTACTTTGGATGATACATCCACCCTAGCATATGGCCTACACTTCTGCAGGGGACCTCAGAAACCTCAGTACATTTAAAACATTCTAAGTGAGACAAAATTATCCTATTTACCCCATTACAAGTGTGTATCAACAAACTGTATTTTTTGTTTCAGCTCTACCGTGATGTGTCGTCATTTAAGAAGAAGCCGGAGTGGATGAAGGATGTGGCATCTAGTGAAGCTTTAAAAAAGTTCACATCAAAACTGTTGGAGCTTATATGGTTGATGATGTTCCAAGATCCACCTATTGTTCTAAAATGGTTGGCACCAGGCTCAAACACAGACAAAACTAGTTTTGCGTTCTACACAAAAAGTGGCGATATTGTCCAAAGGACCGTCTGGCCCGCTATCTATTTGTCCGAAACAGGACCGCTGATAGCCAAAGGTGTTGTTCAGACGAAATAGACATAGTGTGAAAGTACCAAAGTTACGTATATAATCCATTAGTCGAAGAAGGTAACTGCTTCTGTTTAGAGAATCACCTATAATGGAGTATTTATGTCAGAGAGAGAGAGAGAGAGAGAGAGAGAGAGAGAGAGAGGGAGAGAGAGAGAAACCATTTGTTTTATAGTATGAGTCACAAATCCTTATTTTATCATAGTCACAAAGAAAAGGATGCAATATATAACATTATGAGTGAAAACTGTTCACATTGAAACTGAATTTATTGATGTACTGCTATACGTACATAATATGAATCTCACTATTTTATATCATTATATTTCATAACATTAAGCTATTGTGTATTTTCTAACATTAACTTATTGCGACTTACTCGGGAAACAAAAAATTTGCGGATAAATTATATCTATCTATCTATATATATATATATATATATATATATATATATATATATATATATATATATATATATATATATATATATATATATATATATATGGGGGTGTGTTTGTGTGTCTGTGTATAAGCTGAATTAACATTTAATAAAATAATTCTATCATAAAGTTTTATCATTTTTAATTCGTACTTTACGGAAATTCCAACCCAGGTCCGCTGGTAAACGGCTCCAATCGCTTTGCCTGCACGCACCAGTACATGTACTATCACGACTAATGACTGTGAAGTTAGATGAGAGTTAATTACTAGGTCGATATGTGAGTGTCCGCTACTAACGACTGTATATGCTATCGACTTTGTCCAGATCTTTATCGAAGATACATATGGGGTAAAGAGCGAGGTCCGAAACAATGACGATGACGACGACGGTAGGATTAAGGGTTGCAGACTTGGTCATGTCAGAGACCTTCATGCGAAACTTAAGCATGTCAAATCGTAGCGTTCCCAAATACTTACTGTAACTGCTGGAACGATGGTTCAGGTCGTGGCAGTATAAGGCAAAACAAATCGCCTGTTCAAAACAGCGAGTCTTATGGTACTCGACGTAATGAAAGCTCTTTTCTGGATCTACTCGGTCCTGGGTATACGCCCCTTGCTTTGAAATGGCCGATATTTCAAAATATGGAGCTTTACCTTTTGGCATCTGACAAGTGAGAAGGGTATCATAAGATACAACAATTCATAAATGTAACTGAAATTTATTTAAATTGTGTACTTTAATGCAAGATGATGTTTCAAGAAACAGAACTTCATAATATTCACGAATTTGCAAGGTATTTATCGGAACAGACAGAAAATTTAGTGAAATTCAAACAACAACAGAACATCGGCATTATTGTATGTTATTTAATGTATATGTGTGTATATTTAAAATGTGTTTTTTTTATTATTGGAAAACGTAGTTACTTAGCAGTTTGTCTGCTCAAATCACGACCAAAGGGATGCGGGTTCAAATCTTATCGTCGCGTACGCCAGGGTCTGTTACTGATATGTGTCCTTTGGCATGGCACGTCACTGTAATTGCTTCGACACTAAATAACCTGCTTGTGTTGGTGTGTCATACAGCACCAGACCAATCCATTCAATTAATGGATCATTTTCAGATATTCACATATAATTTAATAAAGTAATTTTTTAGAACGCCAACATAACAAGAGTTTGCAATGAAATGTACTTTCTAATAAATATCATATATTTCTGTTCTGTCATAGTTATTTTCCTAAGGCTAATATTATAACCAAGGCTATGCATTTTTAGAATGTTCATTTTCCATGAAACGAGAGAATTTGCTTGTAACTTGTCCTTTAAAGAACACAGTTTCTATGTATGTATGTATGTATGTATGTATGTATGTATGTATGTATGTATGTATGTATGTGTGTGTGTGTGTATGTATGTATGTATGTATGTAAGGATGGATGCATATATGCATGAATGCATATATATATATATATATATATATATATATATATAGAGAGAGAGAGAGAGAGAGAGAGAGAGAGAGAGATTCATTGCACTTTTTAAGCTAATAATTAGTACTGACGTTTACTGCAAGTAAGTGCATAACTAGTCAAGAGCTGGGTAAGATACTGCAATGAGTTAAATAACTCCCCCCACCAACACACACATCACTGTATCATATATATATACCTATCAGCATTGCCAAGCATTACAGACAGCAATACAACACTAACTCCAAATATAGTGGGGGGTTTCTGGATATGATGTGTCTTCAATATGAAGGTGAAATGAGATGCTGAAATGCAGGGGTGAATGTCATGGATAGCATGCTTATGAAAATGATTACAAAGCCATATTGAAGTGATGATTTTTTTTAAGTATAATGACTAAAATGCATGTATGGCATACAAAGATGTGCTGCTGAATGCTTCTTTAGAAACCAAATATAACTGACCAGAACATAACGAGTAAATGTAATTTTTTTCCTAGTAGAAGCTTGTAATCTACAAGCACTGATACTGCAGCTATGTTATTTTGTGGTATACGGTAACAAGTTTAGAATACCACTAGAAATCCAGAAGATACAAATGGATACCGTATACCTGCACTCTTTCTCAAGATATCAGATTAAACAAAATGCTTTCCAAGTAATAGAGGGTGAGGTGAAAACAAGACTATAAACATGAAAATATTTTACTCCAATAGGACACGATCACCTGTAAATGAATTACATATTCTGCTATGACAAATACAGAAATTTCGTTATTTTTATTTTTTAAGACTATATACACTATGCAGAGAATTATCCAATGTCAAACTTAATTATCGTCTAATAAGTATGAACGTTTTTTTTTACTAATGCGCAAAAAAACTTGACGAAATCTATCCGGAAACATTTTGCTACTCACCCATATAAAATAATCTCAGTGACTACAAAAGGTCTTCCAATCATGGCATATTTCAACGCTTCCCAGTTGAGGTAATCGTTTCAGAAACAACAAATTATTGGATAGATGAAAGAACAATGACATAGAAATTGGTAGTGTATATATTACAAATTTCACATTAACAATGACTCTATCAATCTTGATTTGAAAAAATGAATCCGATAATTGAGTGAAAGCTAGTTATTTTATACCAACTAACATACAAAAAGTTTTCCACACTGAAACCAACATAAAATACGGTTTTATTGCTCTCAACATTATATTTATTGCATGTCTAGTATAAATATTCAAACCAATCAGTTTTGATCAGGTTTTTGTTTCTTCAACAATATAAATAGCTTAGTTTCTACAGTAAGTTAAATCTATCTAAAGAAAGAATACAATGTGATAATCTATGGAGTTACTCTTTTAGGTTTTAATTTATGTTAGGACTAAACTTCACATATACTGCATGCAGAAACATTTTGACTACGTTATTATCTTTCCGACTCTTCTGTGCTGGAAGTGGTTATTCAAAGAGGAAAATGTGATTGTGGTAGATCATAAGGATACATTATATAAGTGGTTAGAGCTACTGGATGGTATGTAAGGAGTAACTAAAGTGATTGAGAGCAAAATACAAGAACCAACCGCATTTGCCTTCCCCTTGAATAACCATTCAGTTATACAACTGATTTGCTCCAACTGGCTTTTTTATTGACTAATTAAAGATTAATGTCTTCATTTTCATCTGTTTAACTTCAAACAGGTGAAACATAATCCATGCAAATATTTTAGAATCTTAAAATAATTAATCTATTTAACTTTTGGCATACTTTCCAGCAAAAGCCAAGCCTGGCAATCGGTATAATAATTTCCTGCAGGGTCTGATTGCCCATTAAGCACACTAAGCACGTGCTTGGGGCGCCATCCCAACAGAGGCACCAGAAAAAATTAATTTTTATTTTGCTTCTAATATTGGGGTTTTGCTTGGTTTCACATTTTGTAGGAAGGGAGACCATACTATTTTCAGTGTTTTGGGCCCTGGAAGACATTAATCGGGCACTGTTTTGCTGAACATTTTAATGCCTTATTCCTATAGGAATATAAACAAGAACATGAACCAGTGTCGACGGCTTCCGGGCCTGGATCACTCGAGACCTTTTCAATTACTTGCAAAAATTTAGGCCATTTTCTACAATGAGAATTAGGATAACTTCCTACCTAAGAGGTTGTCTCCCTATGATACTCGGACCACATGTGGCCCGCGATCTCCATTCAGGTGATCTGAGAAAAGACTGTGGAAAACAATCGAGAACCTGAACTTTGCTCAATACAACTGGCTCATCTACCGCTTTAAAAAGGAAAGACTACTGATTTTAAAATATGAGTTGTGTGCTTTATAGGTAGAACAAACTGTTAATTATTATTTAGGTGTTTTATCTGAAAAGCCCTTTACAGTAGTCAGCTAACGGAACAATCAGCATTAGAAAAGATCGTTATGTAGTCCGCCCAGACCAACAGCAATTATTTATTAGTCCGGTGAAACACTCTGCAATGTTCTTTAATTAGTGTATGTTGTTATCGAGAATTGGCTTTCGGAGGTTTTCCCTGGCAGGATTGAAAATCCTTAGTCAGCCTATTTCTGTAAGTGTGTTTGTGTGTGTGTGTGTGTGTGTGTGTGTGTGTGTGTGTGTGTGTTTGGGATTGTTAACGTAGCTTTAATAATTTTCCAGTCATGTTGCTGCGATCTCTGCAATGTGGTGGTTTATAGTGATGTCCAGCACTGGGCATAATGCCGCAGACATGTATCATCATGTCCCACTCAGTCCCATTATCCTGACACCAGGCCGACCAGTCCTAACATTAACCTCCTAATGTTGAGCGCCAAGCAAGCCAGCTGTTAGTACCATTTTTATAATTGTCTGGTTTGACTCGACCGGGACTCGAACACGCGACCTCCAGCATCCGAGGCGGACGCTCTAACATTTAGGTCACCGGAGCGTTCTGTTGCCTTGCAGCTGGTTCGCTCAACTTGGCTGATTCCACGTTGCATTTTGCTTCACTCTCTTATGTAGGTTGACTGATGCTCAATTGCCTGAAATCCAAGTGTCGGCATAGGTAGTCTACTTCCCACCCATCTTCTACCTATCCTCTAACGCTGTGTAATATTGTCACTTGAACGGTAGACGGAAGACTGTTCAGTTGTGTATGATGATACTATTTTGGAATAATTTATAACAGTGGTTGAGAACTGTGTTTTCCCACACTGCCAAACTACAGTGCGCTCTCTGTGCAGCTTTGTTATCTTTAACATGTTTATAGTTTATCTCAGGAAGAAAGTAAGTCGTCCGAGAAAGCGGTGGAAAAGGAACCCCAAAAAGATATGCGTAAGTCTTCTGAGAAAAAAGTGAAAAGGGAACGATAAAATATATATGCGTATTTTCTCCTTGGAACAACAGGTGAAGGAACTAACACATAGGTAAATAATCCATCTTTTCTCTCATTCACTCTTAAATCATCAGTGACGTATAAAAATAACTATAAAGATTATTAATATTCCCCGTTTTGTAAATGAATTTAATATGGTAAACAATTTCATCGCAATCCTTTTTGCTTTTCATTACCCCCTCCCCTCTTAAGCATAAGGGACAAAATAGGCAGAAATCTGGAGTGAGAGAGGAAAAGAATTTGGGCTTGATGAAAACCTCGAAACTGAGCTTACACCAAATAGCCTACAAGAATATGGTTCGTCGTAATGGTATGTGCATACTTTCTTTGGGATTTATATACAGTCTTTATATAATCAATGATACAAAGCTGCAATAGCCTATCGACAATATACAGTTAATTTCTTGGTTACAAGACACACATGCTGTAATGTATTTAATGCATTACTGTTGTTGTTGTTGTTTCTCAAACCTATTATAATGTTCTCAAAAACGATTAATATTAATTAAATACGAAAATGTCCAAAGGCCGCCTCTGTGTATATCTGTCTGTCTGTATCTGTCTGTTTGTCTGTCTGTCTGTCCCTGCCTCTCTCTCTCTCGCTCTCTCTCTCTCGTAAACGTGCATTTATAACACTACAGGTAATGATCGTTACTCATGTCATTGATTCATACCTGACACAAAAAGTACTAACAAGCTTCACCTTGGTTGACGTTCCAAAGCTGAACTGACAAGATCGTTTAATTCGTGTCTTTACGTTACGAAATTAAATGCCTCAAAATTTCGATTTTTTACATCACCTTATCCAATAGGCGAGTCTCAAAAAACTTTGCATACAACAGAACTAATTCTCATTTTTAAGATATACTTCTTTCAGTACTTACTACATCCTTTCCATCTACATTCACGGAAGGAATGTAAATGTAATATCTTTGTTCTATTTTACAAAGTTATATATATATATATATATATATATATATATATATATATATATATATATATATATATATATATATATATATGTGTGTGTGTGTGTGTGTGTGTGTGTGTATAAGCGATTACAATATAATATTTCTTACGGTATCTCTGCTGATAATGTCAGCTTTTTACCGGTTTTGTTCTGCTGTTTTGTGTATACTCGCGCACAGAATATAAGTAGTAACATACTTGTCATTCTCATTCGAAATTCAAGGTAAAATGTCAAATAAGCACAACAGAAATTGAAGAAAAACAAATAAGCACATTGTGGGATTTGAACCGGGATTTCTACATGATATTTGGCCATGATTATCACTTCACTGAGTCAGTATCGAAACGGCGGATCAAAGTTTTCTCTATCATAGTGTTATCGATGTCTAATGACCGCAGTGATTAAAATATTTTGCCATTCACTTCAGAACATGTTCACTTTTATTTTTCTATGTAAATCCAGTATTTCGCGGTCTAGCAAAATATTTTTATAAACTTAATATGTAAGTAATGGTATACGTTGCCTAAATATACACTGTAGATTCATTATTCATGATTGTGAATGAAAAATATCTTCCAAATTAACAGTATTACTGCTTGGTGTGCAATCTACATTTACAATAAATGATAAATAATATCATCAACCTGCCAAGATAAAAAACAACAAAAGAAGCCCATTAAAAATACAATAAACCAGCTATGCCTATAATGTCCATATTTTCGGAAAACTAAAGTAAATCAAAACATAAGAATATCATTTATTTCACCTGACAAGTCAATGGAAGCTCATAGCCAAAAAAATTAAGCCCCCAAACCCCAAATTCATGTATGCATTTGTTCATGTCCGAACAACATGTTCGACACCAAGTATTATTATATGCTCATTTTTGTCTCCGTTAAATTTACATTGTTAGAATCGTGCAATATTTTATTCTATTGCACACCTTTATATTGCACTCGCGTGCATGACACGTGTGCCCAATAGTGTATTAGGAACAACGGTGTAAACAAATCATGTACACGCATGTAGTAGACGCTTTATGTTTTGGTTGATTAAATTTGTTACTAAATGAACTAAAGCAGATGTTTCGTGAACTGCAACATACCAGCTGCTTTGCAATATCCCGCGTTAACATTTTTGATACAATGTTTCAGATTTAGGCTAGCGATAGACGCCGGACAGGTCATAAAATTGCTGCGACCCTACAAATAACTTTCAAGTGACAATGCATAAACATGTATTCTTTAGCTGGTAATAAATAAAAAATATACTTACAGTTTTACATCCTGAATTTCCTCAAAATGTAGTTTCTTAGTTCTGCAAATCCAAATTACTTGAGCCATGTCATCGGTTCCAAAGCTTGATTACACATTTCGAGACTCTACTGAACTGTAATTTCGGCTACGTTCCAAGTGCAATAACATCTTCCTTACTGCACTCAAAATGAAATGAACAATATATTCCATAGCGTCTTTTTGATAATTACAATTGAAAGAGTTCATATTTACCCCACATTACAATTCCAAACATTCAATGGCATAACAGAAACACACTTGCAGATAAGTCAAGACGTTGCTCCCTCGCTGCACAAATCAGATGTTACTTCATGTAGAACTGACACAGATAAATCCAGTCATTAATCAAGCAGATGTCTAAAATCGACATAAATACCAAAATCTATTCATTCTAGACCAAATGGAAAACTTGTTGCAATGCGCGTTCATTCACAATATGACTCTAAATTTCAATTTTAAGTAGATCAAACGCCATTTTCTTTCGAAAGTGATGTCTAGCGCGCGACTAAGTTCAAATTTGTCTGGGCGGAGCTATGTGCACATTAATAATGTTGTTGTTGTGTACTGATGAGTCTGCGCTTGTGTATTTAGTTTCGAATAAAGCATTAATTCTGTTAATTTGTTCTTCTGGTGTATTTTTGCTTATATTATTAAGCCATAGGTAGAATAAGAAAATGAACATATAATAAAAATTTTACTGCATTTGTATGGGAAAATATGAACTCATTTTGTCGGATGGATATACTGCACTCCCAAGTACGTGTACTATATCCATCCGAAAAATTCGTTCATATTTTCCCATACAAATTCAGTAACCTATAAATACAGTGCAAATGGAAGTCACATGATAGCCTTAAGAAATAGAACACCGGTTCATTTGACGAAACTCCCGCCACTCCAGTCAATGCTCTCATTCTATTTTGCTTCCTTGTTCGTGGTTTCCATAACCTACTTCTTCAAGGTCTGTGTACTGCCTGTGATATCTTACATTCCGAGAGCGGTTGATCTGAGTGGAAGTACAGGTAATATATATTTATATTCAAGGTAAGTTACCCTTTACTGTGTACATTAAATGTATGCGTATCTTTTGATATGTAAGGAGCTCAAGAGTTTAAGTATTGTTTCATTCCAGATTGTCCCTATCACTGACAATACAGTTACACCACCATACACGTTAATAATCTGCAAACTCTGCTTACCCTCGCGTTACATGTTACACAATGCACTATACTGATCCTTTCTGTTAAATGTTTAAATTCCATTAAAAACAAAAATCTATCTCATATATATATATATATATATATATATATATATATATATATATATATATATATATATATATATGCATCTTTATTCATTAGTGCCAACAATCTGCAAAGAGCAAAAACGTCGATGGAAACAGTAAACCCATCGATCATATTGGTGAAATATTGGAAACATTAAAGAAAGATTCGAAGTAGAAGAAAGACGCAGAACTTGCTATCAGCCAGAGGGATAATACCTTGTTGGAAATAATGAAATTAAGATCGAAGGTAATCTCGAACTTCAGTAACCAAATGTATGTATGCATGTATGTATGTATGTATGTATGTATGTATGTATGTATGCATGCATGCATGCATGCATGTATGTATGTATGTATGTATGTATGTATGTATGTATGTATGTATGTATGTATGTATGTATGTATGTATGTAAAGTAGTGTTATTCTGGTTTGGTTATCGTTATCTCGGAAATGATTGACCACGGTTTTATTGCCCAGACTGAGTAAATAATAACATAAAATGAGAAATGAATGGATGGAATAATAGAGTTATAGAATAGAACAACCCGAGCCCCCGTATGGAAAATAAAACAATTTAATCACTTACATAACCAAAATGAAATCGAACATGACATGTGAATGATTATTTAAATAGAGTTACAAAATTATGCGATTTTCAATTAGACGTTTTCTGTTACTGATAGAACAAATTTGATCATATGATCAAGTTAATGATCGACTCAAATTACCGACATGACATCATCACCTGGTGCTTCCGATCCTTTCCCAATCGCTGCTGGTGATCGGTCACCTTTTCTGTCTCTGTCTGACTGTCAGTCTGTTTCTGTCTCTTTCTCCCCTTTATCCGCTCTGTCATCAACCTTCTGGTTGTAGTCTGCATTATCTTTCCACTGTGCAGCCCGTATGGATCTGTCTTGTTTTTCATTGTGCTTTATCCGAGATTCGCACCTCTCTATGAAGTCGGATCTCTTCCCGTTTCGTGTGCCCCACTTTTTGACACGAGTCCCTTTAGGACAATCTAAAGGGAATTATTTTATATTTCCCCTTGTCAGATACACTTTGACTTAATAGTTCTACGAGGTGGGGGGGTGGGGGGAGACTTTTTAAAACTCTGAATTCCGTCTAGGAATCCACACCCCTCGTTTAGTTTAGCTAATTAGGATTACTACTTTACCTGCGAAAAGTCTTTATCACTCCTAACCAAGTCCAAATAATTCTCTATAGTTCGCCTTTATTAATAATTATTCTGGAAAATATGATTTTATGACATGTATTTCAAATGGACCAGAAGATCCTAAAATTCTCCTCTGTTTATATCAATCCCGTCACCCACGCTACATGACCTTACATTAACATTGCACTCTTGTATGTTCCTTACTGTTAAACGAGCGAGTCCTAATTAAAATTCAATTCTTGCACCAAGTAGAACAGATTCTATCCCTCACAGTCAACAGTTTATTCCGGAACTAGCCAATACATCAGTCTTAATGGGTAGGTGTCACGCAGACTACGAAAGAATGTACTGGGAGATTTATACTACAGAGGGAATATCCTATAAAATTTTGCACCCTTACAGTATGTATGTATGCATGTATGTATGTATGTATGTAGGTAGGTAGGTAGGTAGGTAGGTAGGTAGGTTTATATGTAGAAAGAGAGAGAGAGTACCAGATTTTAGATCTTGAAAGCTAGTATAAAAATATTGGATAGTATTATCTACAATCCACTATATATAATTCATATACTTATTAACTCACCTCTTAAAGAATATTGGTTTTTGTAATTCTGGTGTGTGAATTTCCTACATAGTTTTCTTTATTAAAAGGAGATCTTAAAGGTTTCTGAGGTCGTGTTTTACAATTAAGGTTGTGTAGCCAACGTGTTTTGAATCCATTATTCAGTAAATTTCATAACCTTTCATGCATTTCATTTAAATGGTGTCATTTTTGTGCAGCATGATGTCAAAAGAAATAAAATTTCATATAGTTTCATAAATTTGCTAGGGGAATAAAGTGTGAATTTATTGAAATTTGAAACAATAACTTAAATCGACATTATGGTATGTTACTTTTTTGCCATGTGTGTGTGTGTCTGTGTGTGTGTGTGTGTGTTTTATAAAAATGAAATGTCAATACGAGAAACGTGGTGGTTCAGTATTTAGACTGGCTGGGTTCGAATCCTATCGTCGCGTCAGCCAGAGTCTACTTATACTTTGTGTCCTTGGACACGGCATTTTGCAGCAGTTGCCTCGGCACTAAATAACCTGCTTGAGTTGGTGTGCCGTACAACATCAGACCCAATCAGTGAATTAATACAGCAATTCGAAACATTCACTTCGAATTTAATGAAGTCGCAAAGCATAAAAACGCGAAAATTAAATAGCTAAAGGTTATTGAAATATTAGAATAATTACGTTTCTTATTTTTCCTAAACTTGTACCATGCCAATATAAAAAATTATAAAAAATAATAGAATTTGTAATGGAATTTACTTAATATATAATATCGTATACTTCTATTCTTTCATAGTTTTTCAAAGGCTAATATTACAGATATTACAGAATGCATACCATCAATGGTATATTAGTTTTAAACATTGACCGGCCGTACTTAAAAAATAAAGACCTTTTTTGTCAGTCCACACATTCGATAGTTTGAGGAAGTATTGAGTCCTATTTTCTCTTGCCGGGTTTACAGTTCTCCACTATTAAATCATAGAAGTTATACTTTCTCGTATAGAGATTACCATAGTAACTTAAAATGAATGCACTTTCTTCGAGAGGAAAGATATTTTTACATTCATCCTTTGCTTTCCACGAAAAAAGATTAAAAAATTAGACCCGCAAATTATTGGTAATGTGACTTTAAAACAGGGTCAGCTTGTTCAAGAGGACCATACCTAGCCTCTGAAAAAGGTCCCATCGTGATCGAACTTAGACTAAGCAGATAGATAAACATTTTCGCCTTTTTGACACTTTTGCAGAAAAATTAGGCATGTAACTACGCCCAACTACCTAAATGGTTATGATTAATGGAAAATACCCATAATTTGCCATGACAACAGTCTGTATAGATATACTATTTATATATTATTTATCAGTTTCAGGTACTTAGGGCTATTGTATATTTTGCATCTGACTTTAATTTGTAGAATAGTCTTTCGTTTTTGTCTGCGATACACCACTGAATTCTGTCTCATAATAGCAAGTAGAGATATAATTCGCAATATGTGTACATTGCGTTTAGTGGAAAAAAAGTGGTTTGTGTGCAGGAATAAATGTAGAGTTAAACCGTATCGATTACTATGGCCCCATTAATTAAATATTACCGATGAAAACAAAATAGCACGTGATATTTCAAGTGGGTTAAGCCTCGTCTCGTGCTTTCTTCGTTACCATAATGTTCTTATCATGATCCTTTTAATTCAACATAAAGAAAAGCTTTATGTTAATGTACTCCTCGTTGGGCAGGTTTTATGCCTGGTTTACGGGCATAGCATTTCTGTTCAAATGTCAAAATGAGCAAAAATGTTATTGGATCAGTGGTGTATATTGACATTCTCTTAGGATGCGATCTTTTGTAGCAGTAATCGTTTTGAACAAGCATTGTTACAAGCTCTATTCTGTCAGATAACAAACAAAACACGTATTGCTGGAAATGGTACTAAACGTAATGTTTGACAAAATTTGCATATAGTAAAGGTATAGTTTCAATTCGTGCACAGAACGTTTAATTTGACACTTTTTTGTCGCCTTGCCAATACAATAATATCTAATATATGTTGTCATTCACGTAGTAATAATAACAACTGTAGTATTGTGTTGATAATGGTGACGATGGTAGTGTATAAAAATGATAGCTCCAGGGCTGTTTGTTTCTATACTTCTCTACAATGAATAGGTCGCTACATTAGCAGTACAAAGTTATGTTGCTAATTACGTTTACGCTAACTCAGACAAATAGTAAGCTAAATATTTAAAGCCATGTTCATTTTCTTTCAATAAGGGATTAGCCTTGCAGTAGGATTGGAGAAGGTGAAAAAGAAGGAGTTCGAGACCGCCGGGTTGGGTTTATAAGAAAAAAAGTTGCAAACATATTTCTTTCTTTGACTTTTGCTACTGTTAGTATAACACTGGCATGCACTGCAACTAAACGTATTTTAAAAAAAAAATGTATTATTTACATCAAAGTTTGAAACGTGATTAATATGTAACATCTTCCTTGGTTAAACAGTATCGATACCAACATAATAAAGCATTTAGTGACAGGATGAATTTATTATATTATTAACTAGTACAAGAGATGTATTGAGATCGTGCGAGCATTTAGTAAGAATGATTACACAAATAACATAAAGTACATTGCGCTCTTAGGGAAACTACTGGGAACAGTATAGGCTAAAACAAACAATAAACATACATTTTTACGAATTGAACACGCACTTGCTCTCTCTCTCTCTCTCTCTCTCTCTCTCAATTTTGTAGGACTTGCCCGTGGGCAAGTATCTTGCAAACTTAATCGTGCCTTGCAAACTTGACCATTTCTACATTCAGGTCTAGACCATCACACACACACACACACACACACACACACAACAAAAACAGTTCAAGTTTTAATTTACTCTTCGGGTCAAATGCGATAAAGTATGTCTTGTAATATAACATCTTCAAACATGTGCTATCTCACTATTATGAAGACGTCGTATTGGGGGAAATTATGTTCTGACCAAATAGTGATAAAACTGAATATAATCAATATGTTCCATTATATGCCATATATGTGCATTCTTTTCTTTGATTGAATCTCATCCTGCAGCTTTTGCCTAAAAGTATCTTCACATCTCTGGATGAACACTCTAAGAAATGTATTTTCATCATTTACGCCTTGAGTACGTCAGAAATTGACAAATACAAATGTAAAACGCTTTTCATCAGTGTTAGCCCAGCAATTACAGTATTCCCCTATCTTAACTGCAAATTGTAGCATTATTTACGATATCTGTCTTTTCAAAACTAGTCAATTTTATTAAAACATTTTTATTTTTTTATACTAAATTTTATTAATAATTTCAGTATTTTGGGGTATTTTGTCTTTAATTTACATATATTTTGTTTAGTTTCATTAATGAGATTATATTTATTGATTGTTATTAAACTTGCTAAACATTTAGGAACAAAATGGAAAGATTATCTATATTTATGAAAGTTTGATAGATGGTTTGGCTTAATTTACTAAATGCTAATTATTTAATTGAACAATCTTTACTCTCATTATTTCTTATTGATTTCTTTCCTGAAGTCATTTTAGAAAAAAAACGATAGCTCTTTTAGAAACAAAGTGACACAGATCTATATTTTTCTTACGCTTAGGTTTTTTTATAAACATTTTACTGCATTGATTTAAATTTACTAATATTTACATACTTAGTAGTAAACTTCTTGAACGGAAGATGCTCATTTTAGAAATGTAAGGGTCATAATTCATATATTTTGCATTAAAATTGTCAATCACGATTAGTTACTTTTTGTTTTCTAAAGTTTATTTTAAAAGAAAAGAAAACTTTTTCTAAATGATTCTTACATTTGATTAAAATTTATATTTTGTAAGTGCCTCTCTTAAAAGAGATAAGGAGATTACACTTTCTCTTTAAACCCTTTTTTCTCCCACTGCCCTTTCCTTGGGGACGAATCGCTATGGCAGGGAGTTGACTTTCTATTTTTGTTTATTTGTGGAATTTGTTGTATGTTTCTAACTTTAATTTATATTATTTATTATTATACTTTTTTTTAATGGGAAGGGGATGGAGATGTTTTAAGGTTCTGCTTATACAACCGTTTTATCCCCTCCCCCCATGAAAACGTTGTAAAAACACAAATGTGTGCGTCCGTCTAATTAACATGGTTGCTATAGATTTCTTATCACTTCTGGTTTATTTTATGTGATATTTCCTATGATAACATTAATTTCTATAATTGAGCGATATCCTAAATCTGTGAGCGAATTTAACAATACAGTTCAAAGTTATTCGATTTTTCTTATTTGACCTAACCATAAATCCAAGCATATCTGAAAATTTTCATATAATTGAGTGATAAAGTCGACAGGAGCCCAATTTCCCTAGAAATCATGTTAAGTCTATGGGACCTAAAGGAACCAAATGCTATCAGTCATATCCCTATCAGAGATTTTATCATGAAAAAATATGAGTGATCTAGACATGTTGTCGTCCTATACTAGATTTTAAATTGCAAGCAAATAAATGGACTGCCATTTTTCGCATTTTGTGGAAACAGACTGTTCGATGTATTTAGTTATTGCCTGAATGAATCACTAAAAATGACCGTACTGTTCACAAACTAGTTAGTGGTAGAGATCTGTCTTATTAGAATACAACGTTATAAACAACAGCACACCCTTTATGCGGCTTTGTAATTTGTAATGTGTTCTCCTCTCAGGAAGAAACAATTTCGTCCGACAAAAGGATAAAAAGGGAAAAAGAAAAAGATATGCGCATTATCTCATTGGAACAAGAGGTGAACGAATTAACACGGTGGTAAAGAATACTCACTCTCTCTCTCTCTCTCTCTCTCTCGTTATGTTTTACGTATCCATAGTTTTGATTTTGTTATCACTTTTATTCGATTAGCGATGTTGATATTTTTGAGAGGGAGGAAGAGGATGGATATTTTCTTTTCCTACGTTAATACCGGAGATCAAATATATAGTTATTGATATCAAAAGATGAAATATATCCGATATTAACGTAGGAAAATAAAATTTTATTTTTATTATATACCAAACTTGCTCCAGAATCAAAGTTTAGAATATTAAACCCACGCTTCTGGAAAACACGCTCACCAACACCACTTTTTTTTAATAACTTCACCTCACTTTCATTGGCTGATTATGTAACCATACGTGACTTAGGAAAGCGGTAGGTTTGGGTTGACCTAATCTGTCGGAGTAAATTACAGTTTTGTCAGTTGATAAACTATTGACCATATCTAAAAACAATGCATGTCCGAGTCATCGCAGTTGTGGTTGTTGTCAAGGAAGTAAAGGACAATTAATTCAGAGAGACGCGAAAGACGTCACGGTCAGATTTCTTCACTAAGATTAACTTAAATGTCGAAAATGTAAGGCAGTTTCCCTTTATTTGTCCTAGCTCACAAAGTACTCGTTTCTTATTGTTGCAGGTACAACTTTTGTGGGCACGCACAATCAAGAGGTGCCTGTCATGATGGGGAATCTTATATTTTCACATGAAAATATAAGGATATTCTTTTCAGATGTGAACATATAGGAATTAAAAAAATATGAAAATAATTTCGCCATTAAGTCTATGTATTCGACACTTAAGCATATAATAAATATATATTTGTTATGCTTTTTTCTCACCATGCAATGCGACTTTAAGATGAAAGTTTACTAAGTAAATGTTGAGTGCATTAAGTAGACTGCATACTCGTTTTTCAAACAGTATCAAGTATTAAATATATTTATAGCTACCAAACCGTTGTCTACTAAATATGCTTACAGAGGCTGGAAACATTTTCAATTAAGTATGCTTACAGCTGCCAAAACAGTATCTATTAATATGGTTACTTATCTCTGCAACAATTTCTATTAAATATGCTTAGAGCTGTCAAAACATTATCTATGAAATATGCTTACAGCTGTCAATCTTTTTGTCTTCTAAATAAACTTAGAGCTGCGAGACCACTATGTATTAATTATGCTTATAGCTGCCAAAACATTATCTATTAAATATGCTTACAGCTGCAAAGTATTATCTGTTGAACACGTTTACAGCTGCCAAAAACATTATGGACTAAATATACATAGATGCCAAAACATTATGCTTTAAGTATACTAACAGTTGGCAAAACATCCTAAATACGCTTGCAGTTGTCAAAATCAGTATCTAATCAACACCCTCACAACAGCAAATTGTTTTTTATCCTTACACCTGCCAAGACTAGTATCCATTTAACATGCTCACAACAGCCAAATTTATGTGTATCCTAACACCTGCCAAGACCATTACCTGTTAAGCATATTTTACATCTGTCCAAAATTATCTTTTAAATATACTTACAGCTGGCAACTAATTGGATATTGCATTTGCTTACAGTTGTTGAAATTATTTATATTACCTTGGATTACGGCTGTTAAAAATTATATATTAAATATGCGTACAGCTGTGTAAAATATATGGTTAATATGATTATAGCTGTCACAAAGTATATGTCATATATACTTACAGAAACATTTGAGATCTTAAACTCTATTGAATTTAATTGTAAAAACTTGCTTCTATTGGATAATTTATCTTTTCTGATATTTCTTCTTACAGATTATCATCATCAACAACTCCTTTTCCTCTTCAGTTATAAATGATAAATCGATAACAGTACCGCGTAAATACTTTTCACGAGAAATGAATGTAATTATTCACAAAGATCAAGTCGTATTTCTCTTTCAGACTGAGCACCATAGCTGGCAACCAAATGTCAGACGCTAATTCGGATATAACAGATCTCAGTTACCCATATCGGCCTACGAAACTTGCCGAAATACTTAAGGAAGTTCACAACGAGGAATGGACTGAAGCCTTTCA
The DNA here is from genome assembly GCA_028554795.2 of Sinohyriopsis cumingii. Taxonomy (NCBI): domain Eukaryota; kingdom Metazoa; phylum Mollusca; class Bivalvia; order Unionida; family Unionidae; genus Sinohyriopsis; species Sinohyriopsis cumingii. Next base: position 53,893,745 of record CM068830.1, read on the forward strand.
GCATTACGATGCAGTCTTGAAAAATGACGATCAAATTTTGGAAAATCTTGTTTTCTTCCTTAAGGTATGCTAACAAGAAAAAGTTGATGATGTCACGTTGAATAATTCAGCACGGTAATTCAACCTGTCAGAAAAAGTAGTTGAGTCTTTGGACAAAAGGAACATGTACATAAATGGTCAACATTTCACATGACGTAAATATTCATCTATAATTGTTTCTTTTCTTTTATCTGATACACTATAAATTGAACCATTAATATGCAACTTTGCCTAGTATTCTTGCAATTCGATAGACTCTCTTTCAAATATATCAGAGAAAATATAGTAATTACGTGAGCCATACATATGGTAGTAAGTATGGCATAATGTCGTGGAAATTATAGTTTCCTGCTAATGCGTGAGTTAATCACTCGAAATTACGAGCAAGAATGTCAGACTGTACGTATATGCTGATGGTGTTGTTCATTTGAAGCGACCATGGATCTCTAATATGTACCTTCACCACTGACTCGTCTTTCGAGATTGTTTCTCTGAGAAGATAAATATTGCCACGATCACACTCAACATTGTGTATATAAATCGGTGTAATAACTATTACTGAGTATTAATGTATCTTTCATTTTGAAAACGTTTCGATCATGGAATTTTTGTTTTCTCATTTGGGTCTCTCTGCTCAATAATGTTATGTTTCAGTCAACATTTGATGAGTTTTGGCCTAAATCTAAAGTTAGAACACTCTGTAACAGTAGATCAACTTATCATTTTGTTTGTTTTTAATATTTAGACTTCCTTACGCTTTCAGTTTTATTGACTGCTTTTTTCAATCTTGTCAAGGCTTAAATTGCAATAAAATGCATCGATCATTAATATGTTTCGTCACCACGACTCGTCTTTCCAGATTGTTTCCACTGCAATATGAGTATTGCCAGGATCACACTCAAACTGTGTATATTAATCAGTATTAGTGTATCTTATATATATATTATATGCTCATTTTTTTCTTCGTTAAATTTACATTGTCAGCATCTTGCAATATTACCCGATACTGAACTCGCGTTCAAATACACAAATTGCATTCACGTGCATAAAGGAACTACTTTCTATTGTAAACAAACAATGGACGCAGACGCCAGCACTTTTGATTTGTAAACAAATCATGTACACTCACGTAGGAAGCACTTTACGTTGTGGTTGTTTGAATTTGTTTCTGAATGAAGTAAAGCAGATGTTTCGTGGACTGCCACATACCAGCTGCTTTGGCACATTCCGCGTGAACTGTTTTGATACAATGTTTCGGATTTAGGCTAGCTATACAACATATGCAAGAAAAGGTGCTCACAAATAACATACCAGTGACAAGGCATATACTGTCTGCTTTAGCTGGTGATAAGAATGGCAAAAAAATATACTTACAGTTTTACATCCTCAATTTCCTCAAAATGTAGTTTCTTAGTTCTGCAAATCCTAATTACATGAACCATGTCATAGGTTCTCAATCTTGATTACACATTTCAAATATAAGTGCAATTACATCCTCATTACTGCACTCAAAATGAAAAAAGCATTAAATTCCATAGCGTCTTTTTGATAATTGCAATTAAAAGAGTTCATATTTTTCCCAAATTATGATTTCAAACATTTATTTAAAGAAACAGAAACACATTTCCAGATTTCTTCAGTCCGATGTATTTCATGTGGAATTGTCACATATAAATCCAGTTCCTAATCACGAAATTTCGCAGAATTGAAAAAATACCAAAATCAATTCATTCCAGATCAAATGGAAAAAGTTGTTGCAATGCACATTCATTCACAATATGACTCCAAATTTCAATTTTAACTAGACACGGCATTTTCTTTCAAAATTTATGTCGAGTGCGCGGCTAAGTTCAAACTTCGCTGGGCGGAGTTATGTGCGCAGTAATAATGTTGTTGTTGTTTAATGATGAATCTGCGCTTGTGTATTTAGTTTGAAATACGGCATACATTCAGATACTTTGTTTTTTGTAGTGTCATTTGTTAATATAATTAAGCATTAGGCAGAATAAAAAATGAGCATATAATAAAAAGGTTACTGCATTTGTATGGGAAAATATGAACTCGTTTTGTCGGATGGATATACTGCACTCCCAAGGTCGTGTAGTATTTCCATTCGAAAAACTCGTTGATATTTTCCCATACAAATGCAGTAACATATATATATACATATATATATATATATATATATATATATATATATATATATATATATATATATATATATATATATCCGACCTCACCCATGTGTACACACCAGCAAGATACTTACGCTCCTCTTCTGACAATCGTATATTCATTATTCCCACTATGAAAACAAAGTCATATGGACAGCGTTCTGGTGCATACCAGGGCCCAGCAATGTGGAATGAATTGCCCACTAAACCTAGACACAAAGACACAGTGATCCCATTCAAGAGTGCTCTCAAAACTAACTTATTTCGACTGCAAGAACAAACTTAAAGACCTAATAATGTTTCCTACCTTAAATATTCTCAGCATGTTTTTTTAATGTTTTCTAATTTCATGGCATTTGTTTTTGCAATCATATCATTATATGTTTTTATCTTATAGGTGTTGTCTAATGTTGCAAAGCGCTTAGAACTTCTAAAGATTAGGCGCTATACAAAGTCCTCATGATTATTATTATTATTATTATTATTATTATTTTATATATATATATATATATATATATATATATATATATATATATATATATATATATATATATATCCTTTATGTCTCTTGCAGGATATTTATCATTTCTGCACAGTCTTTTTTGACCAGCAGTCAAAAAAGTTGGAGAAACACATGCAGGATATGTTCAGTGTCATGACCGATCCCGTTTTCCAAATAGGCGAACATAACTCTGTAAGTGCCAAATGTTGTGTTAACCCTTAACAATGAACATCCACGGGACGGGGAAAAAATCTTTGTTTCATCTTTGTCAGTTACGACTATCTTCTGTAAAGACAAAAATGATGCTCGACATTAAGAGGGTTATTGTTTCAAGAAATCTAGATATTCATAAAAGTAACGTTTACGAACAAGAATATTATGTTATGACTTGCCTTGACAACCACCAAGCTGCACGAACCATTCAGGATGTTCCCCTTTCCTGAAGATTAATAACTCTCTTATAATAATGATTATTTGGTGTGAAGAACTACTGGCCTCATCTGTTGGTCATATTACCTCTGTCTCCAAGATGGTGATATTTCTCTAGAGTCCTTCCCTATTTATTGTATGTATTGATATGCATGTAGATAAGTATAAGTCCATAAGGTATTTATTTACAAAGCCTACTGTCATTTTGAAAAATCTTGAACATACAGCAAAATGTTTCAAACTTGACAGTTGATTTTATTTAAACGATATATGGTTTCCGTTTAATCTGGCTGTGTCCCAATATTTAATGATGTCTTTAATGTGCTGTGTCAATTAATACTCTACCTTTACTTTGCAATGAGTTGTTGCTGTTTATATATATATATATATATATATATATATATATATATATATATATATATATATATATATACCATTTTTGAAAATGTACAAAAATTTATTAATTTTCTATTCTTTTGTAAGGTACCTGTCACTGCAGGAAAGTATATAACTGCTGAGGTAAATCTTTCGATTATCGTATTTCCATCAATTGGCCGTCATTTAGTTAACATATGCTGTTCTTATATTTGTATTTAAAACTCTACTTTATCAGTTATTAACCTAATTTTCACTTGTTCCTTCGTTTCTTTCCTATTACGATTAAACATTCTTTCTTCTTCATCTTCTTCTTCTCTACACTGGCTAGGCTAAGAGATAAAGAGATAAATATGCAAGGCATATTGTAGAGCGACATTGTTCCTTGTTTAAGGGCCTACCCAAGTTGTGAAACACATGCTGGATTCTATCCATCCCAAATGACTATTACTGTTGTATAGTTGAAACTAGCCAATAAAAACGACGAAAGACAAATCGTCTGTAACATATTTCACCAATATTAATCAAGTTTGGAAGGAACTATCGTTTTTACAAATGACCCTGGCGTCCCATCCATTGCGACTGCTGCAATGAAGATGACGAGCATTATGAATGACTTCTTTTCCGAAAATACTGAGTCAACAAAAAAGAAAAGAAAGCTTCAGAACATACACCAATAAATGATACTCACCTTTAAATATATGTCACCGCGTGAAACATTTAAATAAATGCTTCTTGTCAGCAGTTCCATGAAAATTCATTTTGATGGCATCTTATGAACTCTTGGCGCATTATTTAAAAGTTTTATACTTTTAAGACCTTTTTAACATTTACCTCTATTTCTGAGTTCATTGAAAACAAATGAAAATATTAAATAAAATGATGTAGTTTGAAGATAAATAAACCATCAATTCAACCTAGGACTCGAATCCTTCGCGAATTAAGAACTTAATATGGTCTAAAATTATACATTTAAGATTTCTGTCAGGAAGGACGGTTCACCATGAGATGCATGGAAGGAAGCAAAGAAGGAGGCCAGAATTCTAATAAAGAAGTTTAAGAAATCTATGACAACATCGTCTACGAGTGATTTATTCGAGGTATTGCCATAGTTCCGTATACAACTCTTTTAATCATCCCAACGTTAACGCTGAGCTTAATATATAAATTCATTGAATTTCCATTTATAATTGCAATATATAGCAATACAGTTATAATAACTAATCAAAACATATATTCCAGATGGAGTAAAAAGGGCGTATCCCTGGATCCAAGTTGCTTATATGAGTACGCGATTATATAAAAGAAATTTAAATTGAAATACACAAATATAACCGATATGTCAGAGAGTTTTTATTAGTTCCTAACAGAAAACAAATCCATGTCTCGAGTAATGGCGCATATCACCAAGCTCTCTGAACCACCATGTAAATGCTCGTAGTTTGCGCTCATCTCCCCCAAAAGATTTGAGCAAAGTCAGTGGAAGGGGTTGAAGTGTTTGTAAACCAAGTTGTTAGGCATGGGGAAATTTAATTCATCTAAATGCATAAATCCAATGAATTTATATTAGAAATCCCACATACATATATGAAATTATAATAACAAATTTTCACCTGGATACAAAACAGAGATTAAATCGTTTTCTTTCTATTTGGTTCCATCCTTTTCGGACAGTTCCAATGAATGGAATAGTCTAAACATGGCTTAATGGAGTGGCATTACCACAGTTATAACGATATCAGGTTATGATTTACGGACCCCTACCTTACTAGGTGGTATCGATATAAAACCTTTAGAAAATAAGTTAATAAAATTGAGATTTATTGTTTAGAAACTGTTTTCGGATTATAATATCATTTTACAACAAACATTTAATCTCTTGCACTTAAAATGACAAATGGGTATATCGTCTGTTGCATCCACTTAACATCATCTTTGACCTCTTGCCTTTGAAAATAATACTTATTACGCCTTAGGTTTACACATGTGTCATGGGGTAGGTGAATCCTTGTGTAGTGCGTTTTAAGACCATGTGCGCGCTCAGCAAGGTGGAGGAAGGCTGTAGAAATACATTTCTAATGTATGACGCAGAAAAATGCCTTTATCCGTTTGGTCAAGACACTGTTCTGTACTGTATCGGAAAATAAATTTATTCACACTGTCTAACATTGGTAGGTTAATACAACAGGTCTGAACAGGATTTGGGCCTCCCTACTTGATTAAAACCTCTAGCGTGACTAGTTAGAGACGAAACATTTATTTAATGTATTATTACATTTATTTAACTTATTTCTGTTTTCTGTACACCAGTCTGTAGTTTGCTTATATGACTATTTCGTTTAAAATAAAAGTTTTCGAATTAGAAACTACAGTTTAAACTATACTTCTTAACACCTGCCTTTTTTTTGTTGTTATTTTTATAAATTGTATTACCTCAGATTTACTTTATACTGAAAGAATGAAAACTGTTTAATTTTGTTAAACATTTGCCGTACTGTGCATTCAGTTAAAATTTCAACACGATTGTCCAAATTCTATTGACATCAAGTCATATAGTAGAATCAAGCCTATAATATGACCTATACCTCTGCAAGGGGTCTCAGTAAATCTATATCATTCTTAGGTTAATGCATACTTGCACTGACCTCACTCAAATCATTATGTATCAGCAAACTACTGTCTTTTTCTCCAGCTCTATTGTGTTGCATGATCCTTGAGAGGGAAGTCAGAGTCGATACAGCAAGTGACATCTAGTGCTGCATTACAGAAATTCGCTTCGAAACTTTTGAAGCTTACATGGTTGATGATATCACCAGATCCACCTATTTGTCTAAAATGGTCGGAACCAGACACAACAATAGACAAAATCAGCTTCACGTTCCACATGAAAAGTGGCGACACTGTGCGAAGGACAATCTGGCCCGCAGTCTATTTGCATGCGACAGGAACGCTGATGGCCAAAGGCGTTGTACAGACAAAATAGATCCGAAGTACCTCTTCACGTGTAAGAAGATTACATTAGACTATGACTGTTTTTGTCGTGAAGACAAGATTTGATACGGTACTCATCTATGCAAGAAAAACGGCAGGCATTTGATTCATATTGTGTTTAGCGTATCTTACTGTATAACAGCATCAAACAAACAATAGGTAATATATATTTGACAATATATTTATTGACGAACTGATGAGTCTGGAATCCAGACGCGCACAGAAAGTTATATATAAATACTGGGAATCACTATTTAAATCATAATTACATTTCCCTAAAATTAAGTCACTGCAACTCATGCATGAAATGAAAATCGATGCGGATGAATCCTGGATTGCACACATCCAATGCGTTTTAGTTCAAGACGGAAGACATGATGGATGGATAGACAGGTGAATTATTAGCTGAACGGTGTGGGTGATTACAGTTGGGCTAATTATACACGACTTCAAAAACTAACTTTGGGGAAGTTAAGGGAAGACTAATATGGGTCTCTAAAATCCAATGAATTTATTATGAAACAATTCCATCAAACAAATTGTGTTTCAGCATCGTAAGAATTGAAGCTACCAATCAGAGTGTTTATTGCAGAATTTTATTCAATCAGATCACCATTTAAGACATTTCCCTTTACTGGGGGAATGTACTCATAAAATTCAATAAAACACCAAGACACGATTCAACTGGTTTTTAAAATGGTGAAGCAAGTGTATTCCCTATATTTCATCCTAAGTGTTCAAGACAAACTACCCTTATCTTGTGATCTCACGTTCAACATTTGACAAGTCAGATACGAAGGGATTTGTTTATTTCTCTTTTACAGATTACCTATCAATAGTCAATAAAGCCTTTTCCATATCTAGTTCATTATCATTGTGAATCTTAATGTTTCATCCTGTTACGAATCCATTTGGTTTTATCATATATATTTCTCAATAGTACGATATATCTCTCAAACAATTTCATTTTATCAACTTTTTGCATAATCTGTTTTAAATTCTTCCTCTGCTTCCTGCTATCAACATACTATAAACTCTGCTTTAAATTGTATCTTTTTGGCAACGTTTACAACAACAAAAACTACTCAAATTTTCTTTTTCCCATAAGCATAACCTGTGATTTTCAGCTCGGTCCGACGCTGTTATGACGGAAAACAAAATGCTGGCAATGTTTTGGCTAAAAACTGACTTTCTCCTAGTTCTGTGTGAACTTCACTTGAACCTGCGAGTAACAGACCAAAATACGACTGTCACCACAACATAGTAACCAAATATAGTATCTCCACATTACATCATTTGAATTAAACATCTTCAAAACTATTTATTATGGTCAATTATATCAATGATACAAATTTAACAGCCTGGATGAAAACGTTCACATAAAACGACATTTGTCCAGATTTCTAACACACGCATGCTGTAAATATTACGGTAGCCCCGGTAAATAGGTACACTATGGAGCGAGGTATAACCCTGAGTGAGACCAAGTATCACGGTACCGTGGTAAACAGGTATACTATTGAGCGAGGTATAACCCAAATACAAAATAAAATACGTACCAACACTCCGTTATCCACGCAATAAAAGCTACTTCGTTATTCAAGACAAATGATGTTGACATTAAAGGCATAGATTGCAGCTGAGAGCGAATTTTCTTACGACCGTATTGGGATATTTGTTGTTGTTGTTGTAGGGTTTAACGCCATTTTTCAGCACATGATAGGCTATACATGGCGGCCAGTATTAATGGTGGAGGAAGAACCTGGGAAATCCCCAGAAAGAACCACCGACCCTCAAGAATATTGGGATATTTGTATAAAGTAACTAACTGAAAACAATATAATAGGCAAATTTTGGTTAATATGTGGTACATACAGTTTCTGATTATGAAATAAGAGCGCTCAGAAAGTTTGCATGTATTGCAATGAAGCTACTACCTCCATCTTGAAACTCACGCACGATATTGATGGGTAGTGCCCGGAAATAATTAAACGTTAATTAGGTGACCTAGAATGCATGCTTACATGCTAGATTGTGTACACAGAAGTTGACGACAAAGCGCAACCATGCTACCATCCAGCACAATATGTCGGCAATGGTAAGTACGATATTGAATTGATGCTATCTTTCACTGTTAGTTTTGTTTTAAGAGGAAAGAGTGCGTTATTTCAGATCTAAATTTGTAGTTAAATTTAAATCGATTTTGTGCTAAGAGAATTACTTAAATTGCCATCATATATTACGTACTGCAAAAATTGATTTCGTAGATGCAGGTGTCAAGTTTGATAACTTCAAAAGCCTTTCAGCTCTATACTTGTATTTGAATATTTGCAAACGCAAAACATGACACCGCGAAAGTTGATGTTTTTACCAACATAAGGTTGCTATAAGAGATAAAAAGATACGTGAAACTTATGACATCGACGCTACTTTAAAACTAATATTCGTTTGTTGTTTTGCTTATCTGAGATCGTACTTTACTTACACAAGGTATTCAACTAAAATCCGCCTGGGAGAAACAAAAGAGTTGAGGTGTTAAAACTTTGGACCGGAGAACGAAACCCAGGTCTGACATTTCCAGCAAAGTACAACTTTGGGTGTGTTAATTTATAACTCTCCATTAGGACTTACAGTCAAAATATACCTTGACCGGAACGTCAAAATGTGCTCAATAGTTTCAGGTTCCTTGAAAAACTCCACTTTTAGTCGTACGTTTCCAGCCTGTAACCCATCGAGAAACCTTATTCTTGCGCTGTCTTTCCTCTGCAATTTGCATATTCCTGTCTGTAAAGGCATTTTAGTTAAACTGCATATTCATTCATAGCTTCTCACATGATCCTTGATTTCTGTGCCGAAGCTGCACGCATGTGTTCTTGATTTCCGAAATTTGATACTGAGCTTAAAATTCTGTAATCACCATCAAACGATTGGATCATGCAGGTTATGATTATTATCGAAATACAATCTTGCCTGCGTTGATCTGCAATCTTAAAAGCATTTAATAAAATTTCGCATCATCATTCCATCTTTTTCATTCTGCAGTTTCCTTAAAATAATTATGGTGTACCTTACAAGACCCCTTCCGTGAAAAGGCTGGCAGATTTGCTCCATTAATCTTATGTGACTACACTCTTCTTGCCACAGTACTTTCTAAACTGTGACTTTAATTATCTGCATCATCCTCATCTTTTCTAAAGTATCTACTCTGACTCTTATACTGCTACCTTTCCTGACTTACTTCTCGCTGACTGAACTTAAAATCTTCATTTTCAGTTTCCTTTACATTTATGTTATTCATCTCGGATCTGTTGTTTATTACCGCGGTGTTATTGACGGATTTAATCTACGCTGATAATCCGCCATTTGAATTTGAATACAGCTGTTATGAGAAAAGGATTTCCACCAGCTTTTACGAGAAAAGATTCTTCATCAGTTAAGAAATGTCTTTGCCCATGCAGAGAGAGAGAGAGAGAGAGAGAGAGAGAGAGAGAGAGAGAGAAGAAAGAGTTCCGGGCTCTCTTGAAAGAGGGTGCCACTCATAACGGTGTAAATAAGGCTACACCTTGGGGAATTTGGCTAGCGGAGGTACTTCGGGATGCTGTAACGACACAAAGCTCTTTGAGTTTCTGACGAAAGAACTGGTGCGTCCGCGGATTGACGCTTTTTATATCAGTTTCTTAGAACGAAGCTAAATATGGTTAAACGTCTAGATTTTGTGGTTCGCCAGAATCTCAAAGTGAGGCTTCATAGTTTCTTACAGACTACTGTCTGCGTCTATGTACGTCATTAGGTAGACAATTCTACCACGTCAGCGCGTGGAGCTTACAGCTTAGTCAGGAAGTTTAGGCATCCTCAATGCGGTAACTTACACAACTTAGCGAGTGCAGTTTTTGCTGATTCATGATACAAGGGAAATGTATAGAGAGTTTTGCCTTTTGTTTACAAGGGCGCAATCTTTATTAAATAATATATAATTTTAATACCGAAATAAATGGATTTAATCTTAATATATTTTAATAGAAAATTACTTTCAATATAATTTAATCAAAAATTACTTTAAATACAATTTAGAGAAAATTTCAATCTTATTACTTGTACTAAACAATTCCGTCCAAATACAGCTGTTCATTGTGGCTAGTTCTTCACAGATTCTAAGGAGCTGCCGATTGGGAGCTGTGAACTTGCTTTTCTAAACAGACTTATCTTGCGAAGCCACAATTTGTTCCCTATTTCACTTGTGTGCACCTCGCCTAATATGTCCAGCAGAAAATCGATGTTTCCAAGGTTCTTAAAATAAAAGCCAATATCATATTCTATGTTATCAACATATTTCGTTGACATTAGATCAGAATGCACGTCTTAAGCATGCACCATTACTTCCCCATCTACTTCAGTATTGTAACTTTTGCTACGATTGGCTCTTTCCCATAGTAAATGGTAGGATTGTGGATTCATCTCACTGGATTAACTTTAGTTGTTAATCCCACTTCCAGGACACCAAATGAATCTGACACCATACACGTGCGCTTAAATTCCAAACATGTTTTTAATAAAATGATGCGCACAGAGTTCAGCAACGGATATAAAAAGGTGATATCGTTTCTAAATGGAACTAATCATATAACATGTAGCTTCTAAGAGTGATCAAAAGAGAATAAATAAATGAACTAATACAAATATGATTCATATATGGATCAATCACCAGAAATGATCAATGTATAGTTAAATACACAAATATGAACAATGCGTGATTCTATCACCAAGGTTTATATGATTTATATAACAAAATGAACAGTGTACCATTATATCACAAAGGGTGATCATAGTGTAGTCTTTATACACACTTATGAATAACGTTTATTGCATCCACAAGTAAGATATATGCATTATAGATTTTCAGTTATATAGAGATATTTAATTTTGATTCCATTCATATAGTGATGTTGGATAACATTGATTCAGAAACGACTACAGCGTATCTCGTGGAGTCCATTTGACGATGACGATTCATTTGTGTTTCCGCAAATCTCGTAAAATGGTCAAAATTCCACCAGCCCCACAGTATGCCGAAGGATTTCTCGAAAGCATGCTTATTCCTTACAGACCCGCTGGTCCCCAAACTTCTGTCCCTCACAGCGAGTATACCAATACCGACCTCGGATCTAACATCACCATCGACTGCAGCACCCGGGTCATACAAAACCCAAAAGAGTTCTACGAATCCCTGTAAGAAAACATATCTACATCGGAAGATTGCTTCCGTAAAGTGGACAGCTTCCCGACAAAACTCGTTGCATTGTGATTAGACATCGAGAATTTACTTTGGTACTCTGGTTGTGATGAAAATCTACAGCTAGATTACTCGAGAAAATCATGTTTCTCGCTGAAGGCAACTTTTTAATAATATAAATTTTCTTTATAATGAAATCAATAAAAGTGAGATCATTGCTATCATTATTTTTGTTAAATTTATGTCAATGACTGCGAAATTGCACTTTGTATACTCATGCTATTTACAACATCTAAAGGAATGCAGAGAGAGAGAGAGAGAGAGAGAGAGAGAGTCTAACAGATATATAAACATACAAATGCAGAGTCGTTTTGGAATGATGGTCGGTGGGACACACACACACGCACACACACACACACACACACACACAGGCATACATGCATGCATACATACATACATACATACTAGTAACTAAACACAAGTGTTTTCATAAAAGTCAATCTATGGGTATTTTCGTGTTTCTGAAGAACAAATACTTGGAACAAGCTTTCGCACATATGAGTATATTTATTTTGAAATAACATTACTGCAGAAACGCAAACAAATTATGTTTTTATTTGTTTTTTTTGCAACAGATGATGCATATATTAACAAGAATACCTGCTTGCAAACATTACCAAACATGTATTTAATATATGTTAATTTTGCTGTAAATGTTGCATATGTTCCTGGTCCATTTTTTATTATCACGCCATTCTTTAAATTTATCCTCCTCATACATTATACATGCAAACTTTCGCACAGTACATACATATTAGATATATATGAATGAGTTGTTTGTGTGGTTATATATGGTCAGATAGAAGGGCAGACATATATAATCAACCCCAAAACCTATTTTTCTCATATTTTACACTCAAACCATGTTCATGACAAATTCTAGTGATACGTTTAAGGGTATCTATATGACAGTATATTTTCTCTCCTTGCCACATAAAGCGATTAAGTAAACATTATTCGTTTCGATTAAATAAACATGCCAATTTCACATCTCGAGACCGATTAAATGTCTGTTTGGATGAATGATAACTGCAGCTGTCGAACGTTTCATGAGTATTTACCGGTTAATTTTCACCTGGATGCTATGCTATGCACATTACCGGTAGTGCAGAATGCGGGTGAAATCCCATAACTTGGCGAGACCTACCCATATAGACAAGACCTTTCAATGGGTTTAAACAAAACTTAAACACACTTGAAAATCAAATAGAATACACACTTGCTATTGACAAATCCACTTGGCCCCGATCTTCGAACAATGAGTGATATATTACCTTCAACACTTAATCGCTAGGACTGCGAGAGGATCAGTTTGGGTAATTGTGCTGAATCAGAAAACTTCTGTGTCAATTGATACGATTGAGGGGCATATGATTAAGAAATTATCCCTCTGGAGACCTCTACGTTGTTATTGTGTTTAAAGACAGAATGAAATCATATGGCTCAGATCTGAGAAGACTGAAAGTTGTATAGCATATATGAAGTACTCAGCAAACTTCGCATTGGAATTAGTCCAAAAAGTGTGTTAATTAAGAAACCAGTTTAGGACAGACGGACAGATTCTCACAAATTAACTTCAACATAAATGGACGCTGAACCGCGTATACAGTTGCAGGTAAGAAGCAGCTTTGATACCTCGTGACTTTATGCCTATGTTGTCTCAAAAGTTGTTATGAGGGATACATAAGTACAATTTAATGAAATGTACACTAAGATATATACATTATAATGTGGAAGGGAAACTGTTTCAAATTACACATATTTCTGAAACTATTTTGCTTGTGGCAATGACTAAGGTACACATCAAATTTACACAGCTGATATAATTTCTTAGATTGGCAGGTGTTGGTTATCAGAGAAGAGAAATTAGAAAACCCACAACCACACTGTAGTGCCTATTTGTCTACATGTTGACCTAACCCAACTATATGTCTTCCACATATATATACTAATATATTTACCTGCCGACCTAATTGTCATCCAACCTATCTATCTACCAACATACACGCATACAGACAGACATACAATCACAATCAACCATTTGCCTATGCATTTATCCATTATCCATCTATTTCTGGATGCATGCATAAATCTCGTCCATATTGTCAGATTCATATTTCATACTGTCTGTTGAGCCTCAAGGTTAGCCTTGTTGTGTGAAATGTTTTAGAATTAATAAAATATTATCGTATTGATATCAGTGGCGTAGCTAGGATATTTGGGTTCCTGTGCGAGCCGCTATATAAAGCTTACCGATGGTCCCCTGCCTAATCTATAGTATAAAAAATAATTTGTGGGCCCACATGCTTTGCATAGACTTGGCATATGGTAGCTACGCCTCTGCTTTGTATGTACGAAATATATACCTTTTCTATACGTAGTTGTTCTTGTTTTCTTTATGGATAAGAAGCTTAAAGGTACCATGGTCATGAAACGCTCGCGCGTAAGCAGTAAATAATCATAAATGCATTTATCCTATATCAGGTTCACGGTCACAATATTCATTCTTCTGTTTCGTAAAGAAAGACGAACTATTTATATAAAACCGGTTTTATTGTATGTAAAACACGAAGACATTTTGAGGTGTACTAAAGGTTTGCTTTTTAGCGATGTTGCAGTACACAGTTTCCAGCATTATTTATGTAAAGACTTGTACCGATGTATTGGTTGTTGCCATTCGTGTACGCTCTTAAAATAAAACAGTAATAGTCCATACCGTGTGATTCTGCTTGGTCTATTCCAGTTATGCGACAAGTAAACAATCGGTTGAAAGTGACGCGCAGATTTCTGTACATGCTAGTAAATTTTAATTTAATTTGAATTTAAAATGTCTGTCGTAGCAAGATCTGGGAGTACCTTAGTTGACATAACGAATCATTTATAGTTATCTTGCTGTTGAGAAAAGAACCAATTGACAGCTTTATGACAAAATTTCTCTTGTATCTCCAAAAACATTCATCTTTGTTAGTTGCTACGTAATGTAGCGTCATTGTTTTTGGTGATTTTTGTTCGCAACATTTAAAAGAAAACCTTGAATGCAACAGAGAATCGGTAGACGAATATATGTATATGACTGTATTGAACTTCAATTTAATTGCAGATTTTTAAGATGTTTTACAAGATTTTTAAGAAGATGTATATCTCAGTAAAACTTAGCGCAGTGTTTAAGGTGAACGATGAATTTTAAGTTATTCTATCCGGATTGAATTTGAAACACAAATGCGTTAAGATCAATCTCTAACAGCTTTCAGTGATGGTAATCATATTCTATTATTTATATCCGCTTCATGCCCAATGTGTATATGTATTAATCACTTGACATATATGATAGCTGAATAAATTGCTTGCTGGCTCGTTCTATATTAATTACCATAACAATTTAACTATATTTATATATTACAGTGTTCCAAGTATAGCTAATAATAACCCTACCCATGCTAAATGAGGTATATTTATATCTATTAAGAACATGAGCAAAATACAGACTTTATTTGATTATGTGGAAACTTCCCAATACGACAAAATCAAGCCACGCTTTGTACAAGAGGTTGAAAATGAATACCAGTCCAACGTTACGGCACTTCCTACTGTCGTTCGAAAGACTGCACATTTTGACAACCTTTTCTCTCTGATTGATTACTGTCGGAACGGAATGTGGACCGTGACAGATAAAGTATACCATGCTGCAATTCAGGAATATGACACGATGCTGCACCTTCTGGAAACATCACAGGTAAGATAATCGGTTAACTCGATTTATATCTACTTATCAATAAAACAACCATTCTGTTCATCAATGAACTAGTTAATATAAGGCATTAACCATGCTAAGTACAACGATGAACGAAAAATTGCAGAATTTGTTCGTATTATATATATATATATATATATATATATATATATATATATATATATATATATATATATATATATATATATAATGGGTCTAAAATGCAAGTTGGATCTATTTTCCCACGAAACAATAAAATGACATTGCACAGGCAACTAGACAAAAGTAAACTTTTGTACACATAATAATATTTTCAGAAAAAGTTTAAGTTTTTTGCAAAGGAAACGGTAGAAATGGACTGTTCGGAGAAAATTTCATCAATGGCTACAGTTTGCGTCTTTGCAGATATGCACACAGTCGTAACAAAAGATGTCCCCACTTCATCTGAACGCTAAGTCATGTGTATACAGAGTAATGGCGGTGCTCATTATTTATGCTGACGCTGGTTGTTGTTGTGATTGTTGCGGGACTTAACGTTATTTTTCGGTGCAAAATAGGACTATACATGGCGGCCAGTATAAATGGTGGAGGAAGAACCCGGGAAAATCTCGGAAAGTACCACCGACCCAAAAGAAGCTTCTCGCAAGCTTTCTCAGGTATCTACAATAGCCCGAAACTCGAACTCACGCAGACAGGGGTGAGAGCAGTGATCCGTAATGTTGAGCGGTTTAGACCACTCGGTCACTCGGGAGCCCCTGTTGACACTTGTGAATGTCGATTACTATCATAGCTGGACATTGAAATATCTCATATAAAAGATTTGTTATTTTACCAGTATTTATTCAACCTTTTTAACTTACATCTGCTTGACAATTTAATTACGAATTTAAAGGCATACATTTTTAACGGATCATTTAAATTTATAAATGTTTACATCAGGTTTTGAATGAAAAAATATTAAGCACACATTGTAATTATATATATATATATATATATATATATATATATATATATATATATATATATATATATATATATATATATATATAAAGTCGTCTATAATGTTCTGTCCGCAGTTCGATTTAGTCCAAGAGCGTTATTTCGGCCTTAAAGGCTTATATATGACTGTCGTAGCAATCAGAAAGAAACCTGAAACCTGTTTTAAAGCACTATTTTCCTACTGCAATCTTCCCCCTATCTTCAGAGAAACACCACTTCTGGCACGATGTCACCAAGATATAGGATTAAAGACAGTTACGAAACAGACCTTTTGTCAGCTTGGACACCACGACGGGTCGGACAGTCAAGGGAATATGAATCAAACCCCTCCTCACCTAGGTCACACAGACGCTCATTGCTCAGGAATGATCCCGATACAGATATAGTTTTATCATCCAGGTAGAAAAAAACTGCTCTCTCTCTCTCTCGATAAATACCAATTTCCAAATTGCGTCTTTTGCACTGGACTGAGACGATAAAAAGATGGAATTCGACTGACACTATATGCAATGTGTTCATTCGAACGCAACATACTAATGAAATGCATCGAATTATATCAAGTCGTTACCAACGATTTGGCCGAATGCTGCATATCACCTCTTTGCCATCGGTCGAAGGCGATATAATGCGTACTGCCATCTGTCAAATGCCAAGTTTATCGCATATCGTCTGAATCAAAGAAAAGTCGTATATATATATATATATATATATATATATATATATATATATATATATATATATATATATATATATATATATATATATATATAGTTAGTTAGTTAGTTATTTAGGTAGGTAGGTATATTGAATTTGCATTGTTTCTTAGATTTTCTTTCATTCTTTTATTATGTGTTTTGGGCTATTTAAAATTGTTTTTTGTTCTTTTCTGACCTTGTCAAAATCAAGTTCATCTTCAACCTGTCCAGAATCATTGACTGTTTTAATTTAATACGTAGCTAATATTTTGTCTATGATTGTGGGTTGAATATTATGATCAATATCAATGGCAGTATATATATTTATTTGTGTATTGGTTTAGGTTAGTGAAATTCCCCTGTAAAAATACATGGCCAGCGTGATTTATACCACATTCAATATTATCATTTTAGTTACATAATATTCCTAGGCCAACTAGATGGCTTTTATAATCTTGTTCATGTAGAAATTATCTATTATTGTTTTAAGATCTTGCAGAATATTTATTATTGTTGTGTTCAGTACAGTATTTGATATGGGTAAAATTATTTAATTCAAAATATCCTTTTGTGGAAACACAAAGTGATCTATCATATTCTTGGATAGGGACATTACTTGGGATTTAAAGTAATTTAAACAAGGAAACCTTGGATTATATTACAGTGATTCAACCAAAGACTGTTGGCACATCATTTCATTTCGACCCATTGGTACCTTAGAGACCTCCGGCCACTACAGGCACATCAGCACCTTCAACGCTGGACATTATTTTGAATGCCACTAAAGTTTACTCAGAACTTTATTCATAAAGACTATTTTATTAATTTTGTGATTAACTGGGATTTGATTCGCAATACAAGGCTTGTTTGGTATTTTGGAGAGTACTAATCTAATAATATCTCCTTTCCAAAAGTGGCTTCCAACATAGTTGTGGTACAAACGATCATTTGTTTAGACTTTAAACGTTCATTCGCCATGCTTTTATTAAGAAAGAGCATTTAATAGTTGTTTTCTTCGAATTGTAAATGTTTTATGATACAACATTTAGGTACGGAATAATAAACGACCTGCATGATCTGGGTCTAAATGGCCTTGTATCAACTTTGGTATAGAATTTCCTTTCAGATAAGGATTTCATTGTACGAGTGAACTCCACCATCTTTATGGGTGCGCTTTTTTAAGATCGAGTTAATAACACTACCAAGTACATGTCTCCGTTTGTGGATTGACCCCTGTATGTTGATAATTTCCTGATATCTTAGAGCTCTAAACACACACATACAATTGAAAGACAAGTGTAACAAAATATAAACTAGATTCAAAACTGAGCTAGTGCCAATGGTTTCAAATTCTCAAAATCAAAAACAGTATGCATGCATTTCTGTCAGCTACGAAAACAACATGATGATCCTAAACTCACGCTGGACGGAATACCTTTACTGGTTGTTTAGGAAGCAAAGTGCTTAGGTATTTACTTCGACGGAAAAGTGACCTTCATTCCACACGCAAAAATAATGGATAGCTAACTGATTCAAGGCCTTGATGTACTCGAAGTAGTAGCGCACATTGACTGGGATGATGATAGAAAAGTTGTTCTTAATATATATATAGAACCTTTATTAGATCCAAACTGGACTAATGCTGTGTTGGTTTTGGTTCAACCAGAAAGTCATATTCAAATATGCTTAACCCTATTCACCATCAAGCAATACGACTCACTTTGGGAGCGTTTAGGACATCCCGTGGGAAAGCCTTTTGACCTAAAGGAATGAGCCACATCTATCGCATCACAGATAAATATTATTTTTACAATATACCATAAAAGATAGATCCAACCATTTAAACCCTGCTTTGTGTCTGTTTTCAAACCAAAATACAAAATTTTATAACAAAATAAACTTAACGTCATTCGTACCTTTGACATTGGAATATCTCCGAGTCCTGACAATATCTTGTCCTTTCATAAATCAAATAGTCGTTGGTTTCTTTAACACTTCTCTGTCTTCTAAAACAACATAACGCACATTTTACACTGCATGAATGAAACAATCCGAGACAAATCCTTCCATTTTTCATAACCCTCATAAGGAACTTCAGTTCCAAATTTAAGAACTACACAACAATTTACACTCACGGCTCAAAGAATGGCGAAAAGGCTGGTGCAACCTTCATTAGTCAAACTCAGACAACAAAATTTCGCTTGTCAGATGTTTCATGGATGTTTTTAGCCTGAAACAGTATTATCCAGAAATATATCGAAACCAAACATTCTTTAAACTCTATCATCTTCTCCGATTCACTATCAGTAGTTGGGAAAACTGTTATTGACCAATATTCTCATCAATCATACTGAGCTGTGTACCTCTGACAATATATAGTATAATGTTAGTTACCCAGCCATGACGGTATTAAAGGTAATGAAAAAACACACCGCGCTGATAACATGGCCCTATATCTACAACCATCTATGTTAAAATACAATACACTAATTTTAAACCCGGTATAATAAAAATCCGTTCTAAGAGTGTGGCAGGCATCACGGAATGATGCTGGCAATAACAAGCCCAATGTGATCAAACCTACCTTAGGCGAATGGCCTCCATCCCACAGAAACATTCATTGGGACGTGGTCGTAATTGGTCATACGTATAAAATTCATTCCTACATGTTAAAGTGCAAAGACCTACCTGAGTGCGTTAATTGCAACGAACCGCGTGAAGCGCTTTATTATAGATTTCATCGAACCACAACCTACACGCAATCGTTACTACAAAGTTCAGAACATGAAGGGGCTTTATGATAAGGTAAATGTATCTTGCATTTTACGTTCTTGAAGGAAGGGAACATTTGTCCTAACAAGTATCCGGTCTGCCAGATTATTTCCTTTGAGCATTTTAACAGCATGTGTACTGTTAATCAATCTATTATCAAATTACCTAAATACACACTACTTACGAAACCCGTTCATCAGGAACCTTTATGTATTATCCTCTCCAAATCGTCGTTCTCTATGTACAATTACATTGCTCGTTGGTAAGAACGATTACTGAAAAATACCTTTATATGACATAATCATGTTTGTGGCGATATATAGTCTGACAGTGCTGATGCATCGTAAAATCCACAATCAACCAACCATTCAACTAACCAACTAACACATACCCATATATATATGCATATTATCTGCAGTTTGAATACAATTGTCAACAATCAGGGTCCGGATTACATAACCGATTTACTCCCACCTTATTCACGAGTCACAGTGCCTCATAATCTGCGAAACTTGAACAATATTATTTGATATCAATTTAGAACCCCTTTGTTAAAAAATCTTAAATATCTGCTCTCATTGACTCATGGAAAGGTCTACCACGATCCACAAGAAACTGTTAATCTACACTAACCTTCATAAAGGAAATGATCCAGCCTTAAACTTCTGTCCCAAGCTATTAGTATTTGGCAATTGTAAACCTTCGGTGCTATTATACCGGTTAAGAAAAATTCAGTTTCGCTGAATTAAGATTTATTTATGTAGGCGTAATCTTACCGCCAATCCTTCCTGTTTCTGTGGATTTCCAATAGAAACCGATCATCATTTTCTTTTTGAATGTAGGCTATTTAATAACGCAAGAAATACGCCTATCACAGATTATAATTAATGAATATTAATATTGATACTGATATGCATTTTGGCAACGAACTTTACACATTAGAAACAAAGATTTTGTTACAAAAGGAAATGCTGAAATGTATTATTAAAATACAAAGATCCAGATACATATTAATACCTTTTGTTCCATTATGACTACAGTTAAAATTTTACGTACCTAACCACAACAAGCACTATCCATCCGCATTTATCCTTTTTTATCCCTCTAGTATCGTTATATGTACGTACATCACCTGTATTGTCTTTTCCTGAACTCTTGCCTGTATGCTCGATAATTATGTTTATAATGTAGAGGAAGTTGTAAGTTGAAGAAGAAAAAAAACAAACATATTTATAGCCTTTAGTCCCTGTGTCTTTACTTGTAATCATTGCAATAAAAATGCTTACATTAAACTAATTTATCGCATTATTGAAAATGATATAAATCGAGACAAGGTCATTTCGGTCAATTCGTACCGTGAGGGTAGACTAATAGTGGCACATCTTCCTTGATTACACAATAGCAATTCTGCTGAAATAATGCATTGAATTTATTCACACATCAAGTCAACGGTGTTACATTTTGCAGATTTTATGAAGGTTTATCGAGTTACTGGGGAAACAACGAGCTGATCACGCCCAGTCGAATTGCTGACAAATTCCAGGAATTGTTCGAAAAAGAATGGTTGTTTGCCCTAGGTGAACTTAGCGTCCTCCTTGGCGAGAGGGAAGCTATATATTATTTGTTTAAGATCATAATGGTATGTTTTTCTTATTGACGATCTTTACAGGGATCTAAACATTTTTCACCTTTATGGGTGTGGCAAAGACGCAAGCATTAATTTTCGTAGATTGACGTAACTTAGTGATTATATTGAACTGTCTAAATTTATCATTAAAAATTAAAATAGATTTAAAGCTAAATTAGATATTGTATAATATATTCACTGCTTCTAGTTGCTTTCGATTCCCGTGTCTTGTTGGTTTTTTATGTGGTTGTAATTTGTTTAATTTCTGCCTTGTTTATAAATCACACACACACACACATACACACATATCCCTATTTGTATATGATGCTGCAAATTAGATCCCTATTTGTATATGATGGTATAAATTAGATCTCTATTTGTATACGAAGGTATAAATTAGATCTCTACTTGTACATGATAGTATAAATTAGATCCCAATTTTTATATGATGGTATAAATTAGATCTCTATTTGTATATGATGGTATAAATTATATCTCTATTTGTATATGAAGGTGCAAATTAGATCTCTGTTTGTATATGCTGGTATAAATTAGATCTGTATTTGTTTATGATGGATAAATTAGATCCAATCTTTATTTCAGTTTGCCTATGATTACTGTACAAGAACCGCAGAAAAACAACTCGCTGACTTGGCAAAAGTGGTAACTGTCGTCATTGTGTCCCCAGACAAAAATTATCACAGTGCAGAGGTAAAAATGTCACACAAATTATTTGACAATTATATATATATATATATATATATATATATATATATATATATATATATATATATATATATATATATATATATATATATATATATATATATAGAACCAACGGTTTTCTCATCATTTTCAAATAAGAGGACGAAATAATAACACACAAGAAAGGGAATTAAAAAACAGCATAAGAGTAACATAAAACTATCAGAGAAAGGGTTTCAAAACAAATTTAAATTGACGTCAAATTTACATTAATGTCGAGAGAAACAAACATTGACTTAGAATACAATACAACGTTATAAATGATCAAGCGTGAAAAAGATTCCTGTTCTTAATACATATTTTTTAAGTATGAATGTACACTATGTATGTATGTATAGGAATCATTACTGATTTTTAAAATTCCAATAAATTCACGACCTGGAATTTAATAATGTTTATAACAATGCAATGGAAATACAACGGGAACGTAGTGTTTCGGGATAATGAAACATTGTTTGCACAAAGGTCCAAAGCGCTGCAATTATAGCATTCAAGCATTGGCTAAATTTAGTTTTAAATGGCGGAAAATACGTGTTCTTTTAATGGAATGTGCAGATTGGCGTCATACCCATCTTACGTTTTAGAATATTGGCGAATATCAGAAAAACAGTGCATCGACTGTGGTCCGGGACAGAGGGAGACCGCATCTAATACAGCTAAGAAGAGAAACGGCGCACGCGTCTTTGCCAAATATTGTCAAGGTGAGCCGGTGATAATGATGACGATGATCATCATGATTATCATAATGATGAAAAAGCTGAGAAAAACAGCGACAATAATAAATTATAATAAAAGCAAGATATAATTGCTGTAAACATAAACGCTTCAGCACGCTGTTCCAAAAGATATCGAAATAATATTTTTAGCAATATAGAAAAAATGTTACATCGATAATCCTATTTCTCACTGAGGACAGTGGTGACACATTGTATTATTCTCGTCTTCTTATGTGAAATTATACTCTTGATAATTTGGCATAACTTTTTTTAATCAAAGTAATTTACTTTCAAGCATGTTCACAGTCAATTAAAACAGATTTAAATCCAGTTACTTTAAAAGTAATAGGAATCATTACTGATTTTTAAAATTCCAATAAATTCACGACCTGGAATTTAATAATGTTTATAACAATTAAATTAGACTAAGAGGAAGAAAATATCATGGAATTTGAATAATGGCGGGAAATAAGTGCAAATTTAACGCTGATGTTTATCACTTTTAAATTGAATTACAATATGAACTTAACGTTAAAAAACTCCCTTCAAAATAGTACGTACGATTAATAATTAAACAAAACAAAGATTATTTGCATAAAGCATTTTTATAACAATGTATCCCTTACTCTTTCGATTTCAGTGGTTCATGACCAAGCAGCTACCGGAAGTGCTTCCTCCTGGTTTCAAAGCGGAGAAATCCCTCACAGCGGGATATGCGCAAAAGTGTATAGAACTGATATGGCTAATGTGTGCTCAAGATCCTCCAATGTTTTTGGAACCGGCAGAACGCGGGCTTTCTTTTGATGATGAATATTTCAGAGTTTACTCGAAAACTGGTTCAGTCGTAGATTTCTGTGTTTGGCCTCTTTTAAGGGAATTCAAAAATGGACCTGTTTTGATAAAAGGCGTTATTCAACCAATTTAGTCGTCAAGAAATATATTTTGTTTTTATTTTATAGACGGAATTGCGAACGAAAGGCTAGTTTAACAATGTTTAATACATACAATATTGGTTCTTTTAGGGGGTATCCTTCAGCACAGCGCTGACAGATATATTACGATTTTGCTGGATACGGAACACTTATTTAAACTCCGACACAAAATTCCTAACCTTAATTTAATAGTCCAAAAACTGTAAAGGTTATTGGAACAAAGATGAGCTCTATGGTAGGTAGCTTTCATCATTATTGACCTATATGCTGGGAACTGATGGTATATCAGTTTTCAGTAAAGTTTACCTATGCAGGCTTACTAAGAAAACGGTACTGCCACGTTCCAGCTTATGCTATTTGAGAACAATGTTTATATATTTTTAAAAAACCAATTAAAACAAAGAGATAAATGATCAATTTGTTCTAAGTTCAATATGTTTAATATTTATTAAAGATTATAACCAGTTTATCATTTATCCTTGTGGGCGAAAGCCATGGCTTCTGGAAGAAACTCCGTTTCCGGTCATTGTATAGACACTTAAGAGGGTGTGTTTATGTTTGAATAAAGGTTAGTGTCGAATTCTGGTGTCATATCCAAATCTACTGTTGTGCATCATCGTTTCTATAACAGATGTTGATACATTATTTCAAAATTAGTATTGTTAGCAATGAAGAGTTTACATATTTGGAGTTTTAAAATCCTGACATATATATCTTTTCTGACAGTCAGACTCTTTGCATAAAGCTGAATCAAATACGTATGCCCCAATATATATATATATATATATATATATATATATATATATATATATATATATATATATATATATATATATATATATATATATATATAACTTGCCTAAACTGATCACCAAGTTGGTTTCGACAAGAAGACTTTAATGTGAATAAATGTACATGTATTTTAACCAAATGTCGTATGACGCTTTATACTGGGGTGGCTTTGGAAGGAATCGATTTTCAAAATTGTACGTCATCATTTACAATAGTTATGGTCCCTAGTTGATTTTCTCCTAGTGTTGGCGGTTTCCACGATAAAGATTGTTGGAATTTTAAAATATTTGGCATGCACCTTTATTGTGATTTCTCGTTCTGCTAATATCGTTTTACATAGTAAAGTATTTTATGCATCCGATTATTGGTGAAACCTTCAATGAATTCTTTTTTAGTGTTCCATGCTTTACATGAGTTACTGCCCCTGATTGTTCACCCTGCTAACTTTGAAATTGACATCATACTTTACAAAGGATTATTGGATTTAGTGTTATGTATCCACAATATTGAAGAGCAAATTCTAGCAAACATGGTGATTTTTTTTGCGATGTAACCATTGCATATAGCTCAAATATTTGCCAAGGGATCCCTAACATTTATGCTTTGGTCAAGTTAAATAAAATTGTTAAAGGTGTATTTATTAGGGCTCCACTCAGTAAAGTATGCGGAACACTACAGTAATCACGACTGTCCATGCGTCTGTCTGTCGCATAACAATTATGTTTCATTTTCAGCTTTCAAAAACATCAAGTACAGAAGTTATACCCTCATACTGTCTAGTCTCCTTAACTTTAGTTTCTGGAGCATTAATTTACTAGCTCGTGTAATTACTTTGAAGAGTTATGGCCCATGATTGCCCACTCTCATAACTGTAGTTACTGTAGCATTGCATTAACAAGGCTTATTGGATTTCAACCAAATCTGGCATATACCTTATATTTATGAGACCTTAAACTTGTTTAATTTCCAGATTTCTACAGTATAATTTAGAAGAGTTGGCACCTGATTCTACGCACCATTAACATTGGATTCCAGAGCATGGTTTAACTAACAAAATGTTGTAATTTGTTCATATTTATCAAGCATCTACATATTTACAGGAACTTGAAGTTTATATTTTTTAAAGCCACACAAGGCTAGTTGACACACATGCACACACATACACATATGCACACCCATACACATACACACATACACATGTAGATACACACACGCACGCACACACACACACACACACACATACAACACAGATGTAAACACTACATACTTTGGCTTAGGCTGGAATTTCTAAAACATCGTTTTGTATTCACCTCAAATTATTGACGTTGTATTAAGTGGTATAAGTTTCCTTCTCAACCAAAAAGAAAATTAATTGATGATTTTGGTTTCTCCGTATCAATATAGATGTATGTCTGTCTGACTGACTGTTTGTCTGTCAACTTTCCCGTCAGTCTGTATGCATGGATAATTATGTGTGCGATCATGTATGAGTGTGTGTGCGCGCGTATGGGTGTGTGTGTGTGTGCGTACTTGTGGGTGACTGTGTTTGTGCGTGCGTGCATGTGGGTGTGTTTGTGTGTATGTGTGCGTGCGTGTGTGTGTACGTGCGTGTGTGTGTGTACGTGTGTGTATGTGTGTGTACGTATGTGTATGTGTGCGTGCGTGCGTGTGTGTGTGTGTACGCGTGTGTATGTGTGTGCTTGTCGTAAGTATCAAATTAAAACAAAGACAGGACCGATAGGATATTGTGTTCCAGAGTGACCCAAATGTAGTGCAAGCGTTAAGGGCATTAAAAGGTTACTCGGTTATTGTTAGTATATACGAGTTCGTCAAGCCTCATGATTCTAAAAGAAACCGCAATAGAATATCCAAGACATGGTTGAAAAATATTAAATGAAAGTTCTACCGAGGAAAGGATTTTTGTACCTTGTTGTGACTCGCTAATCCCTTCTCAATTATATTTCGCAAACAAACCCAAACCTTTATCATGACTTGCGTTCGTAATATACAACTTGCTGACGTTACTTTATTCTGTACATATATAATTTTAAAATTACCTGTACCAGACTTTTCTTGACTCTTAGAACAGGTATTTCCATCTTATTCCAAAAAATTCGTCTTTCCGTGTGTTTACGGAGTCTTATATAGTATGTGTGATTTCTGGTAGGTTGGGTGCAAAAGTTTTTCGGGCACTATGGAGGGTGTTGAATTGGACTTCATAATGTTTAACTAATAACAGACAGATGAAACTCGTCATTGTTAGTATTAAACAAAAGCTTTCGATTATTGGAACCTCCACATTACGCTTAGTTTCTAAGACGACGTATGGCCTATTGTTTAAAATTCCACGCTCTCTTTAAAAAATAATTTGGGATTTGTTATGTTGCCTGGTGGAATATATATCATCGCTTAATGAAAAGGGTAAGTAAACTTTCGTTAATATATGCAGAAAGTGTTACGTTGTCGAAAAATAATAGTTTGTTATAATAATCACATATTAATTTACTTGGATTAGATCAAAGAAAACAAAAGATTTACTTCACATATTTCGATAAAAAAAACTGTAAAGTAGTAGAACCTATTTGTCAAAACTGATGAAAGTAAAACAAATTTTAGCACAGCAATCGCTCTATTACCCTATTTACTTGCTTGTAAGTTGATTCCAGCCTGCAAACTGCACATACACATATCCGCCAACGCGTAATACGCAAGCGGATCTGGGTCCATCCAGTTTGTTAGAATTAATCAATTGAAGAGACAATACAGACCCAATTTGACGGCGCATTAAGCAACGGTAGAAAAGGATCTATGTTGTTTTCAATTAAACATCACTTATAAAGGAGTATATACAGTATTAATGACTACATACAATAAATAAATGTTTATAAAAAATGGGATAAAGCTATACGAAATTCTTGGGCTAGAAAGACTATATGATCTGCTGTTGTAATTTTGTGCCTGCGTATGTATATATTTTTGCCAAATATTCCATAATCCTCAGCTGTGTCTTATTACTTCACTTACATTAAACAAAATTTACTAAATAATAATAATAATAATAATAATAATAATAATAATAATAATAATAAATTGTTATTATTAGTATGATTATTATTATTATTATTATTATTATTATTATTATTATTATTATTTGTTGTTGTTGTTGTTGTTGTTGTCGTCGATCCCACCTTAGTTGAAAAGAGATATTGCATTGAATTTTCCGGCGACGACAACAACGACGCCATCATCGTCAAGAGTTTCCTTAATGATCTGGTTGAAGTTTTTCATTTGTATGTGTGTCTAAAATTCATTAAATAGATTCACATCAAGTTTGTGACGAATCTGCAACAGGTACGCTCGCACCATTACTATGCTAATTGTTTTATGTAGTTGTAGTAGTAGTGGTAGTGGGGGTGGTGATAGTTGTAGTTGTTGTAGTAGTAGTAGAAATAGTAGTTGCAGCATTGGAGTTTATTAAAACCATTGTACGTCTTTGGTTCATACATTTAAAACAACTGTATGAATGAACTTACAAAGTCAATTGCAAAAAAAAAAAAATTAAAAAAAAATAAAATATTTCACTAATAATGGATTGTTCAGCCAGAATCCTTAGAAATCCACAGTCTAATGCTTTCAACCTATCACTGATTGCAGGCTTCGTTATTTAAAGAAGAAGAGCGCATGGTAAGTTCACCATCTCCCGAACAATTTACTTAAGTTGACATAGAACCTTATATACACACAACAATATCTCAATCTTCATTTCATTCTAACGTAGCCACCAAGACCTAATATGGTATAAACATATTAGTCTCACAATCTAAATTTAATACCGATCATCCAGCAAGACCTGTAATTTTACGTATTGTTGTACAGAAAACCCTTATAAACTGAAAAAGAGTAAATTAATTTTCTGCTTTCACATCCCTCGATAAATCAGTAAAACTACAAAATCAGCCGCAATAACGCTATCTCAATGGAAACTCCGCTATTTGCGGAGAAACAAAATTGTCCAATGTCACATTGAAAGTCTTAGAGAAGCAAAACAAGTGGTAAATACATACAATTTTGCAATAATAATCAGTACGATATATATATATATATATATATATATATATATATATATATATATATATATATATATATATATATATATATATATATATATATATATATATATTTGCCTATATATATATATCATTGCTCCGCTACCCTATTTCTTAACAAAGAAAGCTTGTCAGGAAATTTTATCGTACACTAGTTTTATAAATTTTAATGTCTTTTTATGTAATTTGTTTTGGTGTTCACATTAAAAGACTTGGTGCTATTTTCATAATTGCCTTCCGATTTAATTCAGGACATTCTCACTCGCTCCTAACAGTTCTTGCTCTTTCATGGGATAAGCCTATCAAGGGAGATAACTCGCCGGAAACGTATGATCTTTGCACTGACAATCAATTTCTATTTTTAATTACACTTTTTATCGAAAAAACAAAAGTGAAACTTACTGATTACAAATGGCAAAAATGGCGGTTAAGGACTTGGATACACCGTTACATCGGTTAATGCAATATCTTGAAGCTGGCGAATATGCAAGGTTGACAGACGAGTTTACCGACTTCGTGTATGAGGATTTTGATGAAAGAGTTCAAGAGGTCCAGGTTCATACCAAAGATAAACGTTCATTTCTATTCCTCAAATCATTTATTGACAAAGTGAAAAGAAAACAGTACAACGCTGCGCATGAGCATTTGCAAGCTGCGCGCCAACAATATCAGAAATTTATGTTGCAATACGAGTCTTTGCCAGACAGGAAAAAGCAGCCAGTAATTAAGCCAAATCCACAGCCAAAAGTCAACGAGGTAAGCTGTTCCCTTATTTTATTTCTTTCTCTCTTTCAAGCTTGGACTGCAGAACCTGGGACAGCATGTTTTCATAACATGAACATGAAAACACGCCTGCCTAATGAGGTTTAGAAATTGTCCCTCTAACCTGTGTATACACTATTCTTTTAATTATTGGCACTGTGAATATGTTGGAACCAGTAGATCTACAAACAGAACGCATGTCCACAGTCTTCTGATTATTTTTTTTTATAGGCAATGACGCGGTAATATTAAAATTCGGAAGCATTGAACAGTTCAACGGAGACTAGAAAGAGAACTTCAGTTATAGTTGCAGCAATATGATGCCTCTGCCAGTATCACATTCAGTTCGTGAAGAAACATTAACAAATCACTTTTAACAGGAGGCTACCAAAAGATCTCACTTGAAAATTTTGATGAGACACAGATGATGATGTGCACAACGTGATGTGCATAGCTAAATCATTGCATGTTAATACAAAGTTTAGTCTCTTTTAACCAGACTCTTGCGTAACTATAAGAGGTTCTGTGCAAACTGAGTCTACTAACCAATAGGTGTTGCTCATTTCTTTTTTCGTTCTTTTATTTCGTTTTTAAACAATATACCACCTATTCAATTCAGTTCAAAGGCACTATTTGTAAATGATCGAAAAATGTAAACATGTAAACACACACACACACGCAGATATATATATATATATATATATATATATATATATATATATATATATATATATATATACACACATACATACATATGGATTCTAGAGGCGGTAGAATGTATTCATGCAAAACTAGGCAATGAGTGCCCCTTTCAGTGAGGTGGTGCCATACCATAAGAATTTTCGAGATTTTATCTGTATAAGAGAAAACTTACCTACTGTTTCTTGTGGTTGGTCAAAACAGTAAAGAATAATTAGAAGACTGTGCACATATGTAATCAAAGCTTTTAGTAATAATGTTAATTAATCTGTGAACCACTCAGCGACTTTACCACGTGCTTGGAATGCATCGTTTTTAGTGTTACAGTCATCAGCATATACTTTTTACCAGACTTACGTATGGCGAAGATGTCACGTTAATGCAAGATGCGTGCGTAACCGAGACAGTCAATATTTGTTTTTTTTTTTCTTTTAGCCAAAACCTACTGTTATTCCAAAGGAAGCCACGAATCCCGGCTATCGGGCACTGCCGCCCTCAAAATCTCCCCCGCCTGCGTATACCCCACGTCTTCAAAAACGTATAAATTCTCCGGTCCTTCCTGAATCCATCCCCCCATCTGATATGGATGAAAGACTACAACCGCCCATAGAGAGGGAACCTCCACGATCACTGCAAGATATAAAGCATACAGACAGACCTGTGATCTTTAGAATGGAAGAGGCGAGTCCAGAACCGATTGAAAAGGAACGAAAACGACAGAGGGAACCATTTTTTCCGGTTCGAAGTCCTGATGAATATAAGCTGATCACTCCATGGAAGCATGTTCGAGAATTCAAACCCAATGTTTTTTCACATGAGTACGTAGATGTGAAAATAAAGTAATATACTTTCCAAGAGCTTAAAGAATTTATCAAAAGAATAATTCATGCAAAGACTTCAACCAAAATTGGACGATATATGTAAAAACAAAATACAAAAAAGAGTATTTAAATCTCCTCTTTGCAATTTAATTCGAATCCATCGATTAACACGATTCGAGGTCAGTTTAATCTGAATCCATCCAATAACACGATTTGAAGTCACGTCTTAAGCAGAATCAAATCAAAATATTGATATTTCCTTCCAAACCTATGTCAGTTGCAATAAGCTAATAGTTTATGTTGAACACGTATATCCTTAGACGCAACACCACACACAACTGTAGTCAAGCTTTGAGTGTAGCGTGCTATTTCACGAGAATCGTCCACCATCTAATGAATTCCCATATTTAAATAAAGGTTATAAGGACAATGTTTCCACGCACGCACGCACACACACACACACATACGCACGTACACACACATACGGCTTAAGTTTGATATATGGTAAAACACTCACACATTTGTCTTCAGTTAATATAACTCATGAGGTTCTTTTTTTTATTGTCTTGGTTGTACTTAAATGTTGACTTTGCACGTGCTTTTGTAGTAGAGCTTTGTAGGTTGTGTTTAAACAACCAAATATTTTAGTAGGCAGTTAGTATATTATCGTGTAGTTGCTATAAGAATACCGACCATATGTTGCAGGAAAAATCAGGAAAAAATTATAAGCCTTTAAATCCATACTTAGACACGTGTTTACAACCGGTAAACCGCTCATGGTGCTGTAATTATGATGATGATTATTGTTATTATTATTATTATTATTATTGTTACTATTATTGCTGTTGTCATTATTATTATTATTATTATTATTATTATTATTATTATTATTATTATTATTATTATAAAGTCAGAATGGGGTTCTGCCCTGGCTACCAGCCCCTGAAGATGTTCGACCGAACTTTGTCAGTAGAGTGGATGATCGGAAAATCGGCACACGAAATCAATATAGTCCGAATATCTACGACAGTCAATATAGTCCGAATATCCGCGACAGCCACTTGTATTCAAATGTGTACGACACATATAAGTAAGTTGTGTCCTGATTTTCTTAGAACTGATCACAGCTGCAAAAATGTGTGTAAATATAAAACTAAAACTATGCTGTTCATCTGTAGATAAAGAGATAAGTGCTGTTAATCTGTATATAACGAGATTAGTGGTTATATGAAATAAATGTTTTTTGGGGGGAATGTACAATTTGATTTATATCAGGAACCCAATGTCAATACGATTTGGTTTATTTGACTAATATCCATCAAGGGTTTTATTCTGACAACCACGACGGGTTCTATAATGAATTAAGTTATGAACCATTTGCATGTTTCTTTTATTAAAGAGCCATTCGGTTTAGCTACAGCAGGACATTTTCTTTACGTTTTCAGAGACGGATCGAGAGATCTACCGGCCAAGATAGAAAGGAGGTGAATATCTCTCTCTCTCTCTCTCTCTCTCTCTCTCTCTCTCTCATTGTGCAGCATTTCGAACCCACGTCGGCAGTAAACGCTACCTATCGCCTTGCTTGCACGCACCCGTCCATCACGAATAAGCACTCATCACCAGCAAAAAAATTGTGCCACAAAGTCGGTGGTATATGCACTCGTGCGTAGCACATGGCGTACTAGTAATAAAATTGCACGATATCATTATTTGTATCAAAATAGTAATTCTGCCCGTCAAATATTCTCCTGAAGAAGCCGGGGATAGCATTCCGTTCTGTTTGGTGCATATTTTTAATTCTCGTTTTGGTGTATATTGCTCTCTCTCTCTCTCTCTCTCTCTCTCTGATGTTTGTGTCAAGGATGGGTCTATACTGAGAAATATAGCTTTGGTCATGAACTAATTACTGGATTTGTAATTTGCCGGTTATGTCCATTGTTTTACTGTTGGAAATGAACTAGTAATGTGAATCATACATAATTATTGTTAAGGTAGTAAGGGGAAATGACTTAGCTGCAGAGAGGGTGAACAGACTATAATTGGTTCACTCTCCGTTTCGCAAAATAACCCTTCCTGGAAAATCGCTATAAAAAAAAATCGCGATTGTCTCAGTACCCGGTATGAGACAACCCTGTCAGCGAACTTAATAAACTCTAATTGACTTACCCAGCCTATCGCTGATAAGTTTTTCTGATCGCGAAAAATCGCAGCGATCGCGTCGGTGTCAAGTTGGAGGCAGCGCCCTCTCTGCTGCTATTAATTTATCCAAAAATTTTATCAAGTCCGATTCGATATCTTGTTCTGGGATCATGTAAATTTATTGTTATAAATCCGTGTGGAGTAGCTTGTGCTCGTGAAAAAAGTTTCTAAATTTATTGATATCCATGTCACCGCCACACCAAGTTTGATGAATACTTCGCAACGTATAAGTATCGACTCCATTAAACACAACTAAAATATTACAGTTATCTCTGGTCACCTTTGGTATTTGTGTGTATCGCTGAGTAACATAAATCACATCAGTGTTTTTATGTCTACCTCGAGAAAAAGTCCTAGCTGGATTTGATTGTTTGTCTAGCATCATATCATCATATACAACCAAATTCTTAATAAATCCGTCTAAATCATCAACACTCGGCGCTTCATCAATATCGATTATAAATTAAATGACGTCGTCATCCAACAATCTTGCGTTTTCATTAAAATCCTTGAGTACATCATAACATCGTTGATCATCAACTGATGGTGATACCAAATACAACTTATCCCATTTTAACCATCTCGTTATCAAATTAAGTAACAGTTGCGTCTTACCACTTCCAGATGGACCTATGATAATCATTCGGATATAATTTGGTAGCGCTGCATGATGTTTGACCGGCTCTTGTTTTCTTATCGCTGTGAAATCAATAATATCCATGTTATATATAAAATAATTATGGATCTATATTGTGCGAAATGCAGGACACGTACCCCAACAAGTGATGTAACAACTATTACAACAAAAAAATAACAGATCATTCGTTACGGGTAAGTGTACGCGGTGTGGTACAATGAAATTTAAATTTATTCTCGCACAGTCAATGTCAGATAATAGTTATAAAAAAACGAGGAGGTGATATTGCAGCAAAATTAACAAAATTACCAGGAACTCCGTGGGTTAAATACCCAGGAGAAAAAACATCTCCCAGGATATAATTACTGTGGCCCTGGAACCCGACTTGATATCAGACTTGACAACCAAGATCAACCAAAACCAGGTGAGTATCCAATAAACGCTATTGATAGCGCGTGCCATGCTCATGATGTAGCTTATAAAAGTAAAGATCTACAGCATAGGCATATCGCAGATGTAAAATTAATTCACGTGCTAAATTCCATTACAAATAAATCTTTCAAGGAATCATTGGCTGATTGGTTAGTAAGATCCTCAATGAAAGGCAAATTAGCGCTAGGTGCTGGTAATTAATTATATATGGAATCGATTTATTATTCCCCAAGAGGATATTGGAAAGGTAGAGCAGCGATTAGTAAACTCGCCGAAGCAGCAAAAGTTACACGTGTCACTGCTGAAAAATGGTTAGCACGACAAGCAATATGGCAAATTTATCTGCCACCATCTAAACGAATTAACTTTGCACATTTTGATGTTGGAGTTCCTAATGAAGTTCATGAAGCTGATATTTTATTTTTACCACATCATACTATACGTAGTAGCAAGTACAAGTACGCGTTAACTATCGTTGAAGTTGCAAGTAAATATAAAGAAGCAAAGCCGTTGTCAACAAAGACAGCTGCTGAAGTTGCTTCTGCGTTTAAAAGAATTTATCAACGTGGACCCTTGCAATGGCCACAGCTGCTACAAGTTGATCCTGGCAAAGAATTTCAGGGTGCAGTATCATCGTTGATGAAGCAACATAATGTCAAAATACGACGAGGACATACTGCAATTCATCGTGATCAGGCAATTCTTGAACGATTTAATCGAACACATGCTGAGCGGTTATTTGGATATCAATACGCGAAGGAATTCATTCAAGACAAGAGATCTCGCGAATGGGTTGCAAGATTACCAGGTGTGATAGCTGCGCTAAATTATGAAATAACTCGAACAACTGCGTTGAAACCAAGTAATGCTATAAAAAGCGCGCGTATAACAATACAACGACGTGATGTTTCAAAACAACCAGTGCTGGGCAATGTGACTTTCAGATATTTATATGAACCCGGGGAACTTGAAGGTGGTAAAAAAAGAGAACTGATCATCTTTGGAGTATCACGACGCACACGATATCTAACATAACATGATCAACTGGTAGAACCGCAATCTACATACTGGATTCAACTGCTCCTCAACGTGGATTTACACGTGAACAATTACAAGTAATTCCCGAGAATACTCAATTACCACCGCGATCATTTAACTAGCTCCAAGGGTGTCAGCACCCCTACGTCGATTACATTCAAGACAGGTCAGCATCACATTTTCTTGTGTATGACCGCGACAGTTATCTTTTCTACTAACGGTAAATTGTCTTGGATTATTATTTGAATATCGCCACAACATTACACAATTACAGCTCGCACAGTGATTATTCTGCTTTTGTTTCAGCGCGTTGATAAATTCAACATCGAGGTCAAAATAGCGTTTTTTTTGTCACTTTGTTTATAACCGGCTAATTTTTTTTCTTATTATATCGTTGTCAATATCATCATTAATGGTTTCTGACGCGTCCATGACAATTCTTCGTAGCTGCGATATTTTTCTGACTCGGGATACTGCAAGATAAACCAAGTTCGACCATTCGATCAAACAATTGTATCAGTGATGGTTAATCCTTGAGATGAGTGAATCATCATCGCGTATCTCAGCGTCCACGGAGATTCGTCAGCGCGTATCGCATCCTCAGCAACAATTACAGGAACCAAAACAATATCATTTAATACAAGATTCTGTTTCTCGGGTTGTACTGGTATATCAACGTTGATATTCTGTAGTCGTGTATTAGCTGGTCTATAACACAACGGTATACGTAACGCTGAGAATTTTTCTTCATGCGTTTCAAACAACTTCCGTTGAAGCGTGTCTCTGACTATCTTTCTACTTGCCACTATCAAATCGTTTGGTCTCCACCTTTCCCAAAAGTCGTTCAAAGAAGTTTCTGGAATTATTTTACGCGCTATTTCACACTGAATTTTATTCGGTTGTAGTCTGATTAATTTTTTAAACTCTTTCAATTCTTCATCAAGAGATATGTGATCATCAGTTATCTCGGAGTAATAATTTACAAAATCCTTTAGCCAATGATGTGGAGATGGTCCAACAAACGGAGGTGGTTGACCGTGATCGCCGCACATTATCGCAGCTGTATTTTTTGTTAATAACCAGTCAAGAAATAATTTTAATATTTCTAACGACACTGTGCATATCTCGTCCCAAATAATGATGCCAGAAATATATTTCTCTCCCATTCTGTCAGGAGTCCATATACCACCGCTGTATTTGAAAAAGCTGTGATAAGTACAAGAATTAACTCCTAGTTGTTTCATCTCCCTGGTGAGTCTATGTGTTGGTGTTAACACAATCATGTCATCGTGTTTCTGCCGATATAATTCGATCATTCGAGTCGTCTTACCAGAACCCCCCGGTCCGTTCAAATAGACTGTCTTGTGCAAGGATACTGGATCATACACGGATGGTGCCAACGACAATTCTGATATCTGATCGCTGCGATAACTATTTTTAATCGTAACATCCGCGTATAAATCATTCTCATTTTATTCTCCACGAACCCAATGATGCATCAATCTCGTAAAAGGATCCAGTAATTCTAAATATTTTTTATTCAAGTAAAATGAATCCGTGGCAACTCTGACCACGGTGTCGGGGAATCTATTTATCATCGATAATAAATTTACAGAAACATAAGCAAGCATTGAAGATCTTAAATGAGTATACTGAAGAGAGTCTCCATCAGTGTAACAAACAATTGTGCCTAACTTTTTTCCATTAGACAAGTAAACATCTTTTCGATCATAAAGGATATCTTTCGCTGTTGCATCAGCGACCACGAATTTATATTCGGCGGGATCCATAATCAATCTTGCACAATATCGTTAATGATCAAATGAAGCGTCTTGAGTAAACTTACCGATTATTCTTCTACCGAGATCTTTCGCGGTTTTTCACTGTTACCAAGTTTAATCCTGAGAATATTAGAAGCATCATCAACGATGACATCAATAGAAGTATTTGGACATTCACGCTTACATTCCTCGATTACCTCATCGAGACTGATACGTTCCGGTGTTGGTAACCAAACTAATGTTTGTTTCCGATATGATATAATTGCCTCACTAACTGTCAACGATATTTATATTTTACTGTCAAGCATATATCGTAATAACACTATAGGCACCCAGCGTCGCTCCGAGAAATGTCTGCCAAACCAAACATAACAGCACGGATGAAGACCTTTAGCGAATTCGAAAGACAACACATGAGCTAATCCAGTGAGGTCAAAATCAGGTAACGATCCGTTTATGGCAACTCTCGTCATCTAGTTCATGGGATCTCCAAATCTTTTAAAATACCTAGCACATTCTCCGTAACCAAGAAAACTTCCAGGATAACACGCGCTCATGTCAACGGATATCATACCGTCGCGATCATACTTGGTATTCCACAAACCGTCATGCCCGTATTCAACAGAACTAGCTTGAACATCCTCGAGAAATCGAGATCGTGTTAGTTTCCACGAAATTTTCTCTCTATGAAAATGAGTCGCGACTGACGGAACTGTGAAACAATTTTTTAATAATTACTCGGTGTTTTCTGTTGAAAATTTTTGCGCGAGTATTTTAATTTCCTCGTGAAGAGATTCTTGACGATATAAATCACCGTTGGGTCTTACAAACTGATCATACTCTCCGTCGGGAAGACTTTTAAATAACGATACTGACACAGGATCGTTTTTACTTAACGCGTGAATAAAATCGAACGTGTTTTATTTTTTCAGAATTTTCCGACGGGTAAAATCTTACAGTTCGATCTCGTGGAAATATTGTTACTGCGCTGCTCCACGCGTGCGCATTATAATCAATAATTTCAATAGGAGTTCCTCTCGATTTATTCTGCGATTCATATAAAATCTCTCCTGTTATTGTTTTTACTACCACTGGAAATTTTAATTTAGCTGATAACTCGGAAACATCATTTATTGTAGCTCCGGTATCATTGACCCATTCAGCCCACTTCGCTATTTTTTCACGTCGCTGATCAGTCAGACCATTTCCACGTTTCGCATTTGTAAAATGTCCCATTACTCGCTCGGCTACACAATTCAACTTTGAAAATCTCATTGCTGCAAGATCATTAATGTTGGGTTTATCATTTAGCTGACAAATTCCATAAATAACCCCGGTTACATGATATGCTTGCGAGTAATATGGTCTATCAATACCACTCAGCGTTCCTGGCTTGGAATTTTTACTTAACGAAACGGTTTTTTCACCAGCAAGGACAAGGTCCCGTTTGTCACGGATAACCCACGTATCGGAATCTTCTGCTAGCACAATAAACTTTATTCTGATAAAATATTTCTGATTATCAAAGCGGTAGTCGATAATCGTTTTCTCCCGTGTATCGTTCATTGTAGCATCAGTGACATCGTCGTCGCGTATAATTTTGAATGTAGACCACGTGTGAAATGCACCATCATCACGAAATTCTTTCTTAGCATCCTTGATAATATTAATCAGATCAGTCAGAGCTCGCCTCCGCGACGGGTTAGTCTGTCAAGATCGAATCTTGAATCTTTCCAAGGTTGGATGATGGACAATCTCTCAAACTCACCCATGTCATAATTAAGACAAGTATTTAAATAAAAAATATTATAGATAGTGAATCGGTGAAATGGCTTATTGTAGGATCTTCAACTCCTTGTAACAAATCCTGTGTAAATGAATTCTACGGACAACATTCGCAAAGTGTAAAGAGAGGCAGTCTTGGTCCACAATCGTGTTTAAGATGAGGTGTCGGAGATAAAGATAAAACACAGCTGTGCGCGTGTAGTGGTGGTAAAGAGAGTTAACGTTATTATGACAAAAAAATATCAACTCGGTCAAGGTCATCAATAAGGTTATAAGAACTCCTGAAGACTATGTAACAAGGTTTGACAATAAGTTCTAATTTAGACAATTACATTACATATAAATGGAGCAAAAAGAATTTGTCCCACATCCCATCATCAAGAATTATGAAGCATCTCGTGATGGTGTCATCCTACATTGTCGACTGAAGAAACCAGTTGGTGCTGTTGATAGTTCCGGTTATCTTAGATTTAGTGTTGATGTGAAGAAAAGGTATATCTGTCATCGATTCGTATTTGAGGTTTATCACGGAGAGATCAAAGATGGTCTTGTGATCGATGATGTTGACGAAAAGAAACGTAATAATAATTTATTTAACCTTCAAGCTATTACACAAAGTGAGAATTCTGCACGAGGGAATACTGGTCAGTTTAAGAGCATTAAAAAGAGAGTAATCAAATCTGTCAATATTGAAAACGGCAAAGAGATAATATTTCAGTCAATGAACTCTGCTGGCAAATATTTTGGTATTAACCCACGTTCAGTCCAACGTGTTGCAGATAAAATAATCAAATTATCGTTTTTATACCGGTTTGAAAACTGGATTTCGTTTTCTTATGTCTCAGTGGTGTTAGATACAGATAACGGAGATAACTCCGCCCCGATGGTGTAAAAGTCGATGACGGAGTTACCTCCCTTGATTTCAGAAGATTGCGCAAAACACATTCTTTTATATTATATATTATCCAGAAAATCAATAAATTTTCAAAGTAGAACTAAGTTCAAATTGTATCATTTTTTTGCAATATAAAAGTAATTGTATTATATTTTTTTAAAATCCAAAAGTAATTGTATTATTTTCTTGCAATCCAAAAGTAATTATATAATAATTTCTGAATCATATATTAATAATAGGTCCCGTGGCGAAGTGGTAGCGTGGCTAATTCTCGTTCTCGACGCTTCGAGTTCGAATCCAGTGACCGGCATATTGTCGACGTAGGCGATATTTCGCGATTGTGTATATAATTGGGGGTTCACTCCAAGCTCGAAACTCAACAGAAAAATATTCAGACTCTCCCCACCTCGTCACCACGGCGTGGTGCTGTTTTGCATCCCCTGGGATGATTTCTGGGGGGAGTGTGCAGAAATCTGTTGAATGTAGAGAAGACCTCCGTGTATTGTGCAGTCCCTGTTGTAAATATTGTTAATATCTGTAAATAATGTAAATACCCGTATATACTGTAAATATTGTAAATACTTGTCAATACCTGTAAATAGTGTAAATACTTGTAAATCCCTGCAAATAGTGTAAATAGTTTAAATATGCAGTACAAGGCTGTAAATATGCTGCTATATGTACTATGCCGTCCTTAGAATTAAGTTAATTAAGGTTGTAAATGCTGTAAATATGTAAATATGTAAATGCAATGCTGTAAATATACTTCACAACAAAAAGGGTCAGCAATGACCCTCCCATTTTTCTTTTAAATATATAATATTCGGTATATATATATATATAATGGATTACGAAAATGTCAATGGTGTAATTTCTGCTATTAAAAAATTAGAACACGACGGTACAAATATATCCGATGAACTAGATCCTGATAGAATTATTTCTGAATTTGAAACACTACAAAGCGAGTAAATGAATTTGTCAGTCTCTCTCGTGCAATCGAACATATTAGATCAGAATTATCTCGTGAATATGAAACAAAGAAGATAATTAATTCTCGCGTGAGGCAACTAAGAAAAATTCTGTCTAATGAAAACGAAAGTGAAAGTATGTCCCTGACTCTGTCAGATAATTAATTTTTTGCATTGTCCTTCACCACTCACAGATTTCTGTAAAATATTATTAGAAATTTATTTTTTACTGAAAATCTGTCGAATTTGTTAGTTCTAAATGGTAATAAGGTGGTCAAAATCTTGTAAATCGACTGATTTTTCAATTATGAATGGTAATAAGGTAGTCAAAATCGTGTAAACCGACTGATTTTTCAATTCTAAATGGTAATAAGGTAGCCAAAATCGTGTAAATCTAGCAAATTTCAGAAAAAAGTAAATTTCGTATAATACTTTACTGAAATCTGAAGAGTATTTGTCAATCCACCTCGCTGATTTTATCAAGAAGGGAGAAATTTTTTTGGTACTGCTTCCTTGAAATCGTAGATTTTTCACGATTGGAATCGTAGATTTTCACGATTGAAAATCCTTTGGATTTCACATATAAATTAATATTTACTGTCGCATCCCTTAAATCCAACAAGTGGCCGGACTGGTCAGTTAGTTTGAAATTTATTCTTGATAACAGACGAATACAACATCGTATATAGACCTGATTGATCGGTTCTTGTACAATCAGATATCCGGATGGTTCTTTCGGCGTGAACGAATAAAGAATAAATCCTTGCTGCGCTTGATTTGATATTGTTGTGTCTGTGCTGTAATTTCCATCGATTACATCACACACAAGATTGACCGCGACCACCTGGGTTATTTACGATTTCCGGGGATACATGTCGTCCTTGCCCTTGTGGATTATTGTTGTATCGGAGAATAGTTGCCGGTGGTAGTGTTTCTTTGTACCGTGTAATTATATCAGAAAAGAACTCATCAATCATATCGTTGACTGTTTTTTTTATTTTGTCGATTACGTCATACCCGGGAAATTTAAATGTCGGTAGACCAGCCTTTGTTATCTTGTATTTGTTAAGAAATTGTTGCTTAAGTTTATCTTCTGTGTTAATTACCGCTTGTAAGCAACTTTCATTAAAGTATTCGATATCTGCAATAATTTGATTAAACGTCTTAATCAGTTTAATGATATTGTCCTTGTTATTTGATCTTGTATCGGCGATGTATTCTGTAAAATACTGACGTAAATCCCTTAGTAAAGTTTTGTAAAATTCAGTAGCAATTGAAATAAAAATGTCGATTTCTTCATCAGTTTTTGGTACATTTCGAGGTTGATAGATCCAAGCCAATTCATTGCAGGAAGGACTAAAGGTAACAGTTTGATTTTTACCCGCTATGACAAGGATTTGCCCATGACCAAATGATTGATATGGGCTATCGCAACGATCCATATGTTTCGGATATGATTGTTTATCCGTGGTAAAATCAGACCGCTTCGGTTCTGGTAACGATGGAGGTGCCTCCGGTGGAATTCCAGGCCATCCTAACAATGTTCTGATCGATGATTGATTTATATCCACGGCGTAATCGGGAGAGTTTATCTCGATTGCAGAAGACATAGTTGGTTCATGAGAGGTTATTGCTATTTTGGATTCTTTCCCAGTGATATTTTTTATTCTACGCGCTAATTTCTCATTGATTTCTTCAATTTGATAGCATCCGGTTGGTATTCCAACAACGTTCCAGTCGGGTGTACCATCTGATTTATTTTTATTTGCAAACACAAACGAATTATTAGCTGGTAATCCACCAAAATGATTTTGATCTGATATTTGGCCAGCTGTGGTATACTCGCAACTGTGCTAGCGCGATCTCGCTTACCGGAATCGCAGTTGGAAAATTGATACTGAATTCAGGCTTGGTTGAGCTTACTGTTATCATCGTGGTTTTTGGCTGGGTTGTATTTGCGGCTATCTGCTGAAGTAGTTCTGTCATTATTTATTTTTTCTTCTTTCAAATGGAAGACTTTATTGTATGTCTTTGTCATTATCGCGAATTCGGAATCTGATATAGTTGTGTCGTCGAGACTTGATGATATCAACGACGATAATTTCGAGTACGCGGCTGTGGCTGTGTTTAATTTTACAACGCCGTCGTTGAGTTTTGTGCTCATGCACGTGGATATCTTTTTCGCGATAATATTAAAAACACCTGCGATGGCAGCCGATGATGAAATGCATATTGTTACCGCGATTGCAGTTGTTACTGGCGTTAACGCTGATAATAATACCCTGGTGGACGCAACTACCGCATATACTGAATAAACTATAGCATCTAGCGCGATTACACGTCGCCGGTAGTTTTTTTTTTACTTTCAACGTATAGTCGTTGATTGTATTTTTTAAATCTCTTTGTCATTCGCGCACTTGATCGTATCTACATTGTTGTGCATCTAATGTTGTTGTTGACATTTTTATTTTACGTGAGTTCTTTTTTCACGTCGGCAACTTCAGTACGAATTTTTCCAATACCTTCAACTATTTCTTCGCCGACGGGTGGAGGTTG
The DNA here is from genome assembly GCA_028554795.2 of Sinohyriopsis cumingii. NCBI lineage: Eukaryota > Metazoa > Mollusca > Bivalvia > Unionida > Unionidae > Sinohyriopsis > Sinohyriopsis cumingii. Next base: position 53,937,255 of record CM068830.1, read on the forward strand.
AGCTGCAGCTGTATCAGTTGGACGTTCTCGTAAAATCTTTATTTGTTTTTTTAGTTCTCGCTGCTAGTTTTTCAGTTCCCTTTGCGCAGTGGTTTGTTTTAATACCCTTCTTCCTCTCCTCCTCATCCTTAATATCTCCCCTTATAGCTTTTTCAGTAACCGCTGTAATGGGTTTAAATAACTGTTCTGTATCCTCTACAAATTCAACTTGTGCTTCTTGACGTTCTTGAAGTTTTTTGTCTTACAGAATCACGAACAGGAAGAATTATTTTGATTGTTTCTAGTCGCTCTCGTGCCAATCTAGAGGAATATGGTTCTCCGATGTTTGCCATTATTGATATAATAATGATTTAATTAATAGCAGCAGAGAGGGAGCTGCCTCCAACTTGACACCAACGCCATCGCTGCGATTTTTCGCGATCAGAAAAACTTATCAGCGATAGGCTGGGTAAGTCAATTAGAGTTTATTAAGTTCGTTGACAGGGTTGCCTCATACCGGGTACTGAGACAATCGCGATTTTCTTTTGGCGATTTACCAGGAAGGCTCATTTTGCGAAACGGAGAGTGAACGAATTAGAGTCTGTTGGCCCTCTCTGCTGCTGACTTCACAGTCTCGAGTTAAATTTCTTCATCAAAACTATAATTTCTATGTGGACTCAGGTCGCAATTAATTTGCTATAATTTTACTATATATCCTTTGCATTTGTTTCTCAGTATTGAACTTTCCACTGACCTTCCATTGTGTCCAGATGATAATAAATCACATCTTATTCTAAAGTACCTTCAATGATGAACTCACTGCGAGGTTCCTAGCATAGGTAATGAGTCATATTTTTCATAGGATGAGCTATAAACAAAGTCCCGTGCATTGAGTCACAGATTTCACTAGCGGAACATGATAAATGCTTCATTACTCGATGTGCTCTGTCCCCGAAGTACACACAGACAACCACACCATATGCTCAGATTCTAAAGAATAAACAATTACTTTTAATCAACACAATTAATACCTAAATCAAACTTTTGTTTCGCCACCAAAAGGAGAAATAAAATAAATGCACTCAAAATAGAATGGGACTCCTTTCGTTTGCACTGAACCGGAAGTAACAACTGTGACTCGATTCCATGTCTGAAATGTAATGCACTTTCCATTTATTTGTGCTTGATTTTCTTGCTATAAGTATGACAGGTATAAAGTGCCTGATTTTCTTTCTACAGGTATAACTTACGTCGACGCACACAATCAAGCGCTGCATAGCCTTATGGGAAATATTATATTACATGTGAAAACATGAGGACATATTTTTCACATGTACACATATTGACAATTATTATTATAACCCCACCAGAACACATAACAGTTACGTTGAGAGTATTTGCCTTATTGAAGTCCCATATTTCATCGTTGCTTAACGAATATAGTCGTACTTCAAGCGTTACTCAACACAAATAAGCCGGGGATTTATCTAAGTCTGAACAAATTATTTAATTTGTTTGCTTCTTTCTGCATTTTTTTTCCACATGCAAATAAAAGAAACTGAAGAGTTTCACTTGCACATGCTTTGTCGTATTCATTAACATAACCTACCCTAAAACTTTAAATATTTATTAAAGTTTTCGTGATCTCTGAATAAATAGCGCCGTGTGATTGGTAGAATCATTGAAACGTGTTATGTCCCCTGATCACATACATTATAAACCAATTATCAGGTTAATACTAAAAACAACATGAACCTCGTATACTGTAATTAGTTTACAGCATAAAACCACAATTTGATTACATACATCAATCATTGGTTACACGCAGTGGTTGCGGATTCGTTTAATGGGGTAGACTAAAACAATTCAAAAAGACCCGAAAAAGGGTGTGGTAGAGGCATTATCGTTACACAATCCGGATTACTCTATATGCACGAGAATTAAGGCTAGTAGATAATGACCGGGACGATGGATTATTGCCCCCTGAATCAGATCCTGTGAACTTGCAATACATGCTGAAGGGATCGACTGACTTTTAAAATTAGCTTGATTTTGCTGTGTGTAAGGTTACAAGATGACCCCTGGTATGTGGTTGCAAAGAGTTATTCTTAATATGGTCGAATATTGCATATTTGGAAAGGGGAAGGTTTTTATATATGGAATCCCATGATCTAAATTTCTGTATTAAACTGATTTTTTCCCAATGAAAACGATGGACAAAACGAAACCATATTGTCCGATTATACAGTCATATGTATGAGACAGAGGTCTACAATCATGTGTATGAGAAAAGGTTACAGTGATATGTATGCAACAGAAGGGTAAAATCATATGTATTAGACAGAGGAGAACAATCTTATGTATGAGAGACAGGAGTACAATTATGTGTATGAGACAGAGGTGTACAATCATATGTATGATAGAGAGGTGTACCATCATACGTATTAGACAAATATGTACGATCATGTGTATGAGAAAAAGTTACAATCATATGTATGAAACAGAGGTGTACAATCATATGAATGAAAAAGAGATGTACAGTCAGATGTATGAGACAGAAGTGTACAATCATATGAATGAAAAAGAGATGTACAGTCAGATGTATGAGACAGAAGTGTACAATCATATGAATGAGAAAGAGATGTACAGTCAGATGTATGAGACAGAAGTGTACAATCATATGAATGAAAAAGAGATGTACAGTCAGATGTATGAGACAGAAGTGTACAATCATATGAATGAGAAAGAGATGTACAGTCAGATGTATGAGACAGAAGTGTACAATCATATGAATGAGAAAGAGATGTACAGTCAGATGTATGAGACAGAAGTGTACAATCATAAGTATCAAAAAGGAGCCGTAGTTCTGTACAGTTTTATTATTAGTAACGTGTTCACTTCATTCATCCAGATCTTCCCATCTAATAAATCACTGAAGACTTCTCCATTCTGAAACGTTCTTTCAACACCCCCGCCCAAATTTCGTCTCATCTAACTGTTCAAAGCAACATTGCTCACCGCGATTTTCATCTTACCTTCAGACGAAGTCCTGAGACTAGCGTAATACGGACGAAAAGCCAGCTTCAGTTGGAGAACTTATATAACTCGCAACGCCCTTCGAAACTGGCAGAGCGGTTCTTAGACCTTTATTTTGGGGAATATGCACATGCATTTAAGGAGCTGACGACACGTGGCATGAAGGAGAGAAATGTAGTATTCTATTTGTTGCAGATAGTCACGGTACTTTGTTTACTTTCATTGAGAAAGAGATATTGCTTTCAATATTTGCCTAAATCTCTTTGATCAAGACGCAAAACCCATCTAACATAAATGTGAAACTTTTTTTCGTAACACGAAAGGAGTAAACTCTTAATTGGATAAATGAGTGTACACGTTTTAAACGGTTAATGATTACGACACCTCTTCAGATAGTCAAAGTAGAAGCATCTGGAGCCTTGAAAAGTATCATCGTCTAGAATGTCCTTTGTTTTATTATCTGTTTCAATATATCAATCAATCAATCAATCAATCGTAGCATATTTCAGCAACCTTTTTCCAATTAATCAGTCGATGAAAACATATTCTTGTTAATATTATGTGCACTTCACATGCGTTTAGCATGCGTCATATTTAGTTACATAATTTGTGAACGACAGTTAACAATCCTATGAATTTACATCTCAGGAAGCTTATGATCACTGCCGAACTGCGGTAGAACTGAATCTGAATGAGAAGCCGAATTCAAGGGAAGAAACATCGCCGGTAATTCACAAAAATATTTATTTAATGACACGTCTGTATACTATTCTCATAATCAAACTTTCATGTTTTGCAACATAAATATGAAATATTTTTTCTTATTTTTGTATTTTAACTAAGATCTCGTTACTTTTACGGGAAAGATAATTAACACAGATGTATCGTATTATCAATGTCTTTTACAGATAGGTGTACAGTCAGATTGTACATAGTACATCACTCGTATTATCATTGTCTGATACGTGAATTGTGTACAGTCAGATTATATATGGCACGTCACTTCTACTATCATTCTCTGATACAGATAGGTCGACAATCATGTGTACGTAGTACGTCACTAGCAATATCATTCTCTGATACAGATAGGTGTACAGTCAGGTTGTACATAGTACGTCACTCGTATTATTATTCTCTGATACAGGTAGGTCGACAGTCAGTTTGTACATAATCATCACATAAAAGAAGCAGATTCGTATTTTTTTTTATTTTTTATAAAAACTTTTCAAAGGTCCAAATTGAAAGGTCATATTTACTATTATTATCGCCATACCTTAAACCAATAAACAAACATTGGGGCATTATGATGCCCTATTGTCTGTGTTCCAGTCCATCCATCCTTCAGTGTATCCGTCTCTCCGTCATAATAAAAATCCTTTAAACACTGAATCAGAATTATCGGAACTTGATATTATAGTATTTAAAACTGTAAAAAATGTGAAATAAAGGTGTTGTTTAATCCATTCCATAGGGCGTAAAAATGTTAAATGTACTATGGCTTCAATGACATTTTCGAATAATTTTGACAAAATTTAATACAAGTAGTCATATAAGCTGTATATAACAAAGAAGGAGACAAACACAAGTCACTTTGTATACTTCTAATTTCGCCAACAACAGTCTTCTCAATATTGTTTAACGTCTTTTATCTAACTTTCAGAAAAGCGGCTCATCTGAAGTCAAAACTCCTGAGTTCCATGTGCATCCGAATTTAGAACAAAAGCGCACCAAGGCCGCTAAATTGCTTCCATATGCGCGTGAGGTGAGTTAATGACCTGAATCTGATATATATATATATATATATATATATATATATATATATATATATATATATATATATACATATTGTAATACCTAACTCAGCACACCAAAATGTTATTAAAAACTACATTCCTTCTTCCGTTCCTGAACGCATGCCACCCACCCACCATTGTTTAGACCACCATCTGCATCTCTTATAAATGTGTACTCTGTGTTTTATACTAAATGTGAGTATAAAACCTTTCTATGATCTTCGTAATGTCACGCTGTTGTCATGAGTATTAATGAATTCGTCAAGAAATTCAGTTAAAGGCATCAACAGTTCTACAAGCCCTGGGATATCAACATTAAGTGGAAAGAAGTTCGCATAATAGCAGTCATTGTGTCATATTCATTTTCATGTTGGACCATGTGTGTGTCGTGTTGGAATTTCACATAAGTGGTTTAGGAAATGAATTATCTTACCTTCCATGATTTTTGGAATATCAAAGCCAGATATATGATGCTAGTCCATAAATTAGAGACTTTAACCATCCGGAGGAGTTTCATTGCCGAAACAGCGGCAGCGGACATGATGGAATCAATGTGCCCAGCCAAAGAGTCACATTTGTCAGACTTTTGTTGAACAATAAGTTAGAACTAATGTTACTGTTCTTTACTGTAAGTTCTTGGTTATGTAGAATTTGTTATTTTACTTTAATGTGCGAAATAGTATGCATTTGATAGGGACTATTTCTTACCATATTACGACTCAATGCATCAGCAGTACGTTGTACTCTCGATCGATTCGCATCGAAATTCACTTGTCCGTTTCGTTCAGTTCTACTTAATCATAGGTATGAATATATAAATAAGATTAAAAGTAAAAACTCACACAACGGACATTGAGAGGACAATTTACTTCTGTCTAAAGTTTGTGTGCAGAGGGATTTTTCCATGCAGTTTGAACAGTTGACTCGGTTACCGCCCTGGATAACCCTGAGAGGGACAAACATGGATTGGCTAACTAAGGTCATATGGCGTGAATAGGAGTCTATAAATATAAGTGCAGACAGTGCACTGGCAGATAGCTGTCAGATCGGCAAAGTATGAACATCAAAGTAGAAAAGAATTTCGGCAAACCATCACTTATACATAACCGATATTAACTTTGGCACTTTGAAAGCCCAGAACTGAATTAAATTGTTATGAGATGTTTTAAATAGATTTATTACATGATTGCCATTGAATGTAAATGCTTTAGAATTATAATGTAATTCTTTATAAAGCCGCTGCTATCTCCAGCCACACTGCTCAAGTACACTAGTACCTAAATTATTTGTTATTGAGATCACGCTACCATGTCAGAATGTATCACAGTCAATCCAATATTTATCTCTTAATATACACAGGAATTTAATAATAAAATTAATTTCACCATAATATGGTGTATTATAACGTTGTCTTTTGGCATTTAGACAATTAAGTCTGATCTATATTATCAAAAGCCGATAGTGTTGTGACGAACACTGTGTTTATGTAAAGTCACTATGCCATATTGAGTAGCATGTTCTGTATCACCTTTATTATTTACTAAAAAGCATTTTTAGTCTTGAACTCTGGTCTTTCCGATATATAACACACGGGGTGTTACAATACATACATACATATACATACATACATATATATATATACATATATATATATATATATATATATATATATATATATATATATATATATATATATATATATATATATATATATCAACACGTCTCGAATATACGAGTAGAAGAAGATGATTGTAACGATGTCGCCCAGTTACAAATCACTGGTAGATAATCTATGAAGTGCCTTGCATATACTTGGGCTTGTTACTACCTTTGGCGGATAACTGACACATGTACCTCGCACTCTTTTGGTAGAAAACCTAATGATGCAGTCGTTGTATATGCATCGAATTTCACATAATAGCTATCGAACCACTTTGAATGACATTTTTGATCTATATTGTAATGTTCTCTTTAAAGTCATACTTCGACAAGATGTACCAGTTGCATAGTTGCCATCAGGGAAAAGTTTACAAGCTGCAATTTTATAATTTTGAAAGAACATCTAAATATAAAACTTTGCATATTTATGTATGGCACACATATGTTAAATGCAATAATTAAAACATATTTAATTAGATGTATGTCCCTACATACGCATATGTATTAGAGTTAGCGATATATATATATATATATATATATATATATATATATATATATATATATATATATATATATATATAAAGTCTTTCTGGGTACACATACGTTGCGGAAAAGTTTGAATGAATACAACTGGAAGGCGATGTCACGTAAACTACTTACCGTCAAAACATAGACGTATGCTACTTATTACTTTCACCTGAAATTTAAATGCATTTCACAATGAGAACGAAATCCTTTGGAGGGACTAGGTGTTTAGCTTTTGAGCCAGACTGAGTATTGTTCAGTATAACCCCAATGCCTGCTGCCAAATGATCACACAATCAGTGGTTATTTGTACCGGCATGGTCTGCAAACTTTTTTCTAGCAGCAGGTTTAGACCGGTTTTGCTGTGATCATTGGGATAAAGATTTTCCTGTTCCTTGGTATAACGATTCTCCTGTTCCTTGGTATAACGATTCTCGCGGTAATTCGCTTTCCAAATAAAGCTTGATATCCCATATTTGGATATTCTATGATACGGTATTCAATGCGCAATATTTACTACGATCTGTTTCCTTTCCAAAGAAGGATGCAATATCCTTTGTGGCACACCGAAAATCGAGGCTGATCACGGAAATCGTTACTACTTGAACTACTATGGTACTATCCAACATAACGTTTCATATCAAGAATATAAACTCTAATGAACTCGTTTGTCAGCAGTTAGATTCGGCAAATCAGGTATTAAATAAAAAGACTGATTGATTTGTTTAAGTATGTATAAGCAACACCTTCAAACCATCTGAGAGTATGCTGATAAAGCGCCTGGTGTGAATCACACCCGTCTGCTTACATTGATATCTATAGGAACGTTATACTACCCTATTCACGAATTAGGGGTCCTAATTTTAATAGCAGCTGTTGTTGTGAAATATAAAACCTATTGTCAATCAGACTGTCATTTTATAACTCTCAACTCAATTCTTTATATTGTGTTCATGTATAATCATCAATTTCAATGTTGGCCATTCGCTGAAGCATGATATGCAAATCGATGGTTTTAACAACTTCATTTACGAAGAAAGGCTACCTCAAAATGATGACAGAAAAAACGAGGCGTACTGTAATAATGTGATGACTGAATTTCCAATAGTACGACTAACATAAAGGTACTGTGTGAATGACTTTCATGATAGTACCGAAAAGCGTGCGCACGTGTAAAATAGATATATGTGTTTTTCAGCTGATTAAGAAATATGTGCACAAAGAGAGGAGGATCGCTTGAAAAGAAAACAATGTCATGGTCTAACACTGTCATTTATGTTTGATATTATGTTAAACCCGTCGACTGTGTATTTTGTTATCTTAGTTCTGTTAAAATTTTATTTCAAAATTTATCTCAGTGACTATATATTTGCTCGGGGTAAAATTGTGTCCAATGAAAATAAGCGTACTTCCCGTGAAATAAGGCGTGTTTTACTATCTTTGGTTTCATTTCAGGATTTCATTCAAAAAACTTATCCGGAAATCCTTCCACGTAAAATTCTGACAGAATGCCTGCTTACCAAAGCATATGCTGAGAAGTCGATGGAAGTCTGCTGGTGGATGTGTGTTCGTGAACCTCCCATCACTATGGAGTGGGTGCCCGAAAGAGCTAAGGATCAACCGTATCAAACCTTTCACCGTGCAATATATGGCCCATACACACAGGGCGGATCTCATTTGGAGTATACGGTCTGGCCCGCTATTCGACTGTATGAGCACGGGCCCGTACTTTCAAAGGGTATAGCACAGGGAATTACTCCTGATGAAAAAAGTTCTGTATGATCTACAACGAAAGAAAAGAAGACGTTATCAGTTTTGTAGTTGTGGCATCTGTTAGTGTTTTCTGGTTTCATGATATCAGAGAAGATTGTTCTAAATAAAGTCTAGGATAAAAAAAACTTTCCGGCTAAATACTGTATCCCCAAAAGTACTATATCCAACACCACCTGTAATATCTATCTATCTATCTATCTATCTATCTATCTATCTACCTACCTACCTACCTATCGATCTATGTATGTATGTATGTATGTATGTATGTATGTGTGTATGTATGTATGTATGTATGTATGTATCTATCTGTCTTTCTATCTTTGTCTATCTGACTGTCGGCCTGTATATCTATCTATCTATAAGAAAGTTTATATATATATATATATATATATATATATATATATATATATATATATATATATATATATATATATATATATATATATAAATTCATATATAAGAATTAGAAAAATTAGTTGTAAGAGAGTTTAGAGAAGAGCTCAAAATTTATATATTCCTCTATCAACGTGTGTCACTTGTTTTGAGGAACCACGAAGAGAACTGTGAAGGTAAGCATGGGAATAGCGTATAAACAAAGCTATAATTTGTGTCTGTTCGTTTACTCTCAAAACGTGCTCAGTTTTGTATATAATCCTTTGCACTGCATTTTGCACAGTGCCATGCCGATTTTGAAATATATATATGCCATGCCGATTTTAATATATATATATATATATATATATATATATATATATATATATATATATATATATATATATATATATATATATATTCAGTCTACTAGTTCCATTACAAATAATGATAAAATGGTGTATATTTATCTTACTTTAATGAAGTATATTATGTGATATGATATTGACAACAAATAATAATATTTTAGGAATTTGAGCTATTCATATTCGTATGAACATCTCCATATATTTCTTGTACTGTAACTTCACTCATGCCATCCAGTGAATATGGGTTTGAGGCACTTTACCATCCAAAGGAAATGGGTTTGAGGCACTTTACGATCCAAAGGAAATGGGTTTGAGGCACTTATTAAAGAGGTAATATTTGGACAATAGCAGTGCTTGACTGAGAAAACGTGAAACATTTGTTTCTGGAACCATGAACGGCATGAAAGCCGTTTATGATGTTGAAATCAATAATTGTTGTTGTTCTTATTTGGACTTATCATTGATCGAGGAAGAACTCGGGAAAAGCCCGGTAATACCCACCGACCGATGTTAACGGCATGTTTTCTCAGATGAGCACATTGGAAGGGCCAGCGGCTCGAACCAACATGGACAGAGGTAAGATGGCAGTGAACACTAGATGGGTTCAGTTTAGAATACTAGGCCAACCGAAATGAATAATACTTTCATTTGACAGCTTTATCAGTAGCATGGATACTTTGATTCTCTGCATTTACGTTTGTGTAAGATCACTTGTGCCTATGTTAAAGACTGAAAAGGAGATATGTAATTTATAACCACCAAAATCATATTTTAAAAACTGGGAAAGACAAACTTCAACATCAAATTTATTATATTGCTATTTGTTAATATACTAACACAAAATTCATGAAATTCTGGTACTTGAATTTGAAATTAGTTCACCAAAAGAAATCTCGCTTGTGTATGTCTACATACACTTTTTACTTTGCTTTAAACTATAAATTCGACTTGAAATCATCGCATTACTTTCTTTATCTTTAATGTTTTTCATTACTGGAAATAATACATATGTTATACTTGCAATAAATAACACAGTTTATGATAAAGTTAATGAGCTGGTTTCTAATATTGGACACATCGCCTTGCTCACTTGCGTTACACGCAGGCCTCTGTGTATCTTCTTGTTCACTTATGTTACATTCAGCCCTCGTTGCATCTCCTTTCTCACTTATGTTACACTCAGTTATTTTAGCATCTCACTCTCTCGCAGCTTGCCTTTAAAACAAAACAAGATCAACAACTGCCAAAGAGGATGTTTACTAAAAGGAGCATGAAGGATTCGAATTGCTTATTTCTAAAATCTAAAGACGAGAAGTTAGACCGACAATCCACTACTTACCATTACCTTCATATCATACAATCAAGGACCTTGTAAAATGAACAGTCTCTCTCTCTCTCTCTCTCTCTCTCTCTCTCTCTCTCATGCACGCACACATTCGCACTCATATGTTGGGAAGCGGCAACATAATTCGTATATCGTTTTTGTATTCACCTCAACCGACTGACGTTACATTTAGTCATTTAGTGCCAAAATTTTCTTTCTGAACGAAAAAGAAGATTAATTTCATCGGTCCATTAATGAATTTAGTTTCCCCAAGTATTTATATATATCTATCAAAATATTTGTCAGTATATATATCTGACTGTCTATCTGAACGTCTGTTTGTCTGTATGAATGTCTGTCTCTGTGGAAGTATTTGTGTCTGACTAAATGAACAATTATCTGCACACCACTCTTATAAACATGAAAGAAAAAATACTGTGAGTGTTTGTGCTTGTCGTAAGTTTTAAACTAAAACAACGATATGGCCGATTGTTTATTGTGTTCCAGAGTGACCCAAAAGTAGAACAAGCTTCAAATGCTTTAACATTTTACTCAATTGTCTATCTCATAAACGACTTCGTCAAGCCTTTTCATTATGAGCCAAAGAGTAATAGGAAGCCAGGGACATGTTTGAAAAGTATTAATGACAAAAATACTGCTGACGAAAGGATTTTTGTACCTTTTTGTGACTCAATATTCCCATGAAAATTATTTCTCGCAAACAAATAAACAAAATCCATTTTCATGACTTGCACTCTTAGTATTCCACTTGCCTTCGTTACTTTATTCTGTTCTTGTATTATTTTCAAATTCACTGTCATAGGCTTTTCTCTACTTTGAGAACAGGTATTATTCCACCCACCCACCCACCCCAAAAAAGTTCATCTGTCCGTGTGATTACGAAAACCGAGTCCTGACATTGTTTGTGTGACTTCTGATAGTTTGGGTGCAAATGTTTGTCGGGCAGTGTAAGTTCTTTCAACAGGTTTTGTACTAAGAAAAAGCTGGTGATTTGGATGGAATGTGTCATTGTTATTTTTACATATGAACATTCGATTATTGGAACGTCCGCCTCTTGGGTTCTAAGACAATGTATGGCCTGTTATTTTAAACTTTCTTGCTCTCTTAAAGTGAAACGTGGGTTTGTTATTTTGACTGTTGTAATATAAAAATCATCAATTGATGAAACGGTAAGTAAACTTTCGCTGATACCTACAATAATTATTATGTTGGTGACGTATATATATATATCATCACTTAGAAGTTGAGGCCAGCCAAGCTGCACCGACCAAGATCAGCCATCGGTAATGCAAAGCCTGATCTGGGTTTATGCAGTTTGTTAGAACTAATCAGTTGCATAATCAATATAGACCTCGTTCTGCCGGCGCATTAAGCGAAGGCAGGTCAGGGCCTATTTGCTTGCAGTTGAAACTTGACTTATAAACGAGTAAAGTACGGTATTAATGACAACATAACTAAATGAATTAAAATCCAAAATTTTATTTAAACAATGGGATATATTTATATGACATTGTTTGACTAGTAGAAATAATATAGCTTGAAAAGACTATATACGGGTTTAGAAATTAACGAAAATAGATTTAACTCATAAAATATTTATAGTCTCAAAGTTATATTGTACAGATCTTCGATGAACCTAGATCACACACTCACACTACATACATACATACATACATCTATCCATGCATGCATGCATGCATGCATACATACATACATATATACATACATACATATATACATGCATACATACAAAGATACATACATACATACATACATACATATGCTTAACATGTGCGAAGTATAAGGAACAACTTCAGTATTTAGTTTCTAACTTTCACATTTGTGTGTAACTTTTATGTGAGAAGTTATACGATTCTTATTCGATGAAAGTAAAAAACAAATCACATTAATTGTCATGATATACTACAATATAATACTGACTCGAAATGAACGACAACTATTCCAAGATAAATGTATGACAGTGTACTGGTTACGCCTCGTCATACTAATGAGTTGATTCATATTACTTCTGAAGGTATTAAAACTAATTAAAGAATATTATGTCTGTACTCTAAAGGATATAGATTAGTAAGGCTGAAAGAAAAATTTTCATGACAGCAACAAGTTAAGTTGTTGAATTATGCGACATTGATTCCTAAACAGATAAAAGGAGGTACACGCATTAGCTGCGTGCGGACCAAGTTGTGTCCCTTTAGTGAGAAAGGGCGGTCAACGGTGAATTAAATACACATGAACTTGTAATTTGCAAGCTGTAGAATACTGCGCTGTTTTTATGCGTTATAACGTCGAAATGATGGAATTAAGAAATCTGCTGCTGACGTGTTTGCTGCTTGTACGTGCTCCACAATGAAATGGATACTTCAGAATTAATTGTATGATATTTTTAACAATAGAATGGTACAATCCGTTTTATAAATTATATACATGAAAATAGTTTGCTATTGGGAATTAGTAAGTATGAGAAAAAGAGAAAAAGAGTGAGAGAGAGAGAGAGAGTGAGGGGGGTGTGTATTTAATTCTTTAAGAAAAAATTTCAACTTTTGGGGTTTATATCTTTCTCATATATTTTTAACAAGCACGGTTCTATCTGGTATGTTTATTCAAAGAACACGTATACTACTATAAAAAATTGTGGATACAACACGAAGCAATAATCACATTTCATAATCGGTTATAACAAATTGTAAATAAAATGTAATAACATCTCAGTTCTCATGAAGTATAAATGACTTACCATCATTCATAAGTCCAGAGACATCGTGAGATGACACGAACGAAAATACTCTAGGCTCGTCATTTCATAGATTTAGCTCGTATCTTGCTACGATGGTCCAGAGGGGGGGGGGGCTTTATACATTTTAATATTTAATAATAATAGTAATGGATTTTTAGAACATTATAGTATGTTTGAGAAACAACAAGAACAACAAACCATTAAATACATCACAATATATGTACCACCTAAGCGAGAAATTTACCGTATAATGTCGACATTGTATGCAACTTTGTACCATTGATAAATACTGTAGACAAATACCAAGGAAAGTGCACACATGCTGTTGCGAGGAACCATATTCTTGTAGGTTATTTGGTGTAATTTCTATTTCAAGGTTTTAATCTAGCCAAAATTCCTTTTCTCTCTCACTCCACTGTTCTTCGTAGTTTGTCCGTTATGCATGAGAGGGGAGGGGGAACAGAAAGCAGAAAGGATTGTGATGAAAATGTGTACCATATAGAAAACGGAGATTATTAATACTTTTTATCATTATTTCTATACGTCACTAATGATTAATGTGTGGAAATGTATCAATGATCTAGATTCAACCGCAGACGTTTGAAAGAATGTTTATATATGCGTATTATTGCGCCATGGGCGGGTCACAATTTGATATACCAAAAGTAATGGTATATCAAATTGCTTTATACCAACACTTTAAATGCCATGTTATATATATATATATATATATATATATATATATATATATATATATATATATATATATATATATATATATATATGTGTGTGTGTGTGTGTGTGTGTGTGTGGTAGAATGTTTCGGTACAAAACAGACAATGAGAGCCCCTTGCCTGTAGCCGGTGAATTAGTTTCACGCACTGGGAATTTTCAAACTTTTGTGTTGAGGATAAAACTTATATTACCTTTAGATATTGGTTGAGATCTATCAAAACAGTAAAAATAAATAATAATAAAATTGTGCACCAACGTAACCTAAGCTTTTATTGATAGTGCTTACTATTCCGTGAACAATCGGCGATTTTACCAAGTGCTTGGAATCCATTGTTTTGAGTGTTAGAGTCGTTAATATATCCCTTCGACAAACTTTTTGTGTGCGAAGATCTCACACTAATGCAAGAAGTCTGTTTAAACGAAACTATTAATGTCTTTTTTACTGTCTTCAGCAAAAACCGACCGTTATTCCAAAAGAAGCGCTGGCCGCAAAATCTTCTCTCCCGCTCGTTTATTTCCCACTTCTTCGACAAAAAAAAAAAAAAGATCTCCGCCCCGTCCTAAATCCGTCCCGTTCTAAATTCGAAGAAAGACTACAGCTGCCAATAGAGACGGAACCGGAAAGACCAGATTTAGACAAAGGACCTTCAGTCAGAGCTGCAGTCAAAGGAGCGGAAGAGGCGGGTCCAAAACAGATTGAGAAGGAAAGGAAATTGCAGAGGTATCGACTTCCGGTTACAAAAACTGATCAAGAAGAACTGATCACGCCGGAGAAACGTGTTCGAGAAATCAAATCCAAGGCATCATCGTAGGGGTACGTAACCGTGATATAAAAACTTTGTGCCAAGAATTTTAAGAATTCCTGCAAACATGTAAGGCAAAAATACCATGATATACGCAATAAAAAAGCCACAGATGGCTTCTTAAATCTCTCCTTGTTTAATCGCATTCAGTCCAGAGGCACGATTTTAAATCACATCTTAAGCATAATAAAATCAGAATATTGATATATCCTTTCATTTTTCATATCAACTGGATTAAAGTAATATTTCATGTAGAACTTTTATATCTTAAGACGCACGGACACATATATAGTGAGGCTTTAGGTGCTGCATGTTATTTCAAGAGAATGCTCCGTTTTCTAACGAATTCACATATTTTAATAATGACTATAATTAGGTTTCCATATAGATATTATATTAAAATGCATTAAAAATAATTTTTGTTGTATTTTATAAGCACATAATGGCGAAGCAGCTTTAAGATAATAGTTCAAAAGCATTTAGTTCAAAGCGAGCACACGACCACACATACGGTTCAAGTTTAATATGTTATCAAACACGTATATTCGGTTTAAGTTAATTTTGACTCTTGAAATGGGGTTGGGGTTGGGGTTGGATTGTGGATTGGTTTATTTAAATGTTTACTTTGCACGGGTTACTTTCGCTTGAGCTTTCTCTGAGTTTAAACAACAACATCTTTATTTTAACAGCCATTTAGTATATTAGTGTGTAGTTATTAATTTATTTTTCATTCAAGAATACTGACTTTACGTTTGCAGGAGCAATCAGGAAACATTTAACAGACTCTACTTGTTTGCGAAGACCAAACCGCGGGTGATGCTGTTATTATTATTATTATTAGTGAGATTCAAGATTAGGTACTACCGTGGCTCCCGGCCCCTGAAGATGTTCGACCAAACTTTGTTTACGGAGAAGATGACAATGATCGGAAAATGGACACTCTAAATCGATATGGTCCGAATATCCAGGACAGCCACTTATATTCAAATGTATACGATGCATATAAGTAAGTTGTGTCCAAAATTTTATTAGACTGGAACCCTCTGCAAAAAACAATATTACGTGGTGGTTTGAAAGACATCCATTACGAGTTTTGTTTAGAACGTGCTATCTTCTACAATGATTTAAGTTACGATCAAGTTATATATTTCTTTTAAAACAACCATTCCGTATAGCAGAACATTTACTTTAAGTTTTCAGTGCTGGATCCAGACATCTATCGGCCAAGCTAGGACATATATATATATATATATATATATATATATATATATATATATATATATATATATATATATATATATATATATATATATATATATATATATGTGTGTGTGTGTGTGTGTGTGTGTGTGTGTATGTATGTATGTATGTATGTATTCCATTATGTTCACGGTTAACGTTTGTCGAAGGCAGGAATCAATAGATATCGTTTTATTATATCCGGTATACACGCAGTAACAGATCTTTTCGTACTTTCAACTTCAAAAGCAAATGTGCTCCTGAATCAAGGATTAAAAAATTAAACTCCCTTTTCAGCCTAACTTTCCCTCGCTTTTCAGCATAACATCCCAACCCTCTTTCCGTACATTTAACGTTTCTCTGTCACCAGCTGGCCTCTCCTCACATAATCGACTGCTGTGCCCTTAAGGACCATCTGTGTCCAGGTGCCTCGGTCCTCGGCTTGCTCTTCCAAGCCGTCGGGTGAAATATCGCATGCCCTCATGTCCCTCTTGCATACATCCTTAAACCGGAGTGAGAGGCGGCCGACTCCCCTGGTGCCAATGGCCAGGTGTCCACATATGATGTCTTTTAGCAGCCTCCCATCCTCCATGAATCGGACGTGTCCCAGCCATTGAAGGCGGTGTTTGCTCAACTGGGAGCACATGCCACGGACACTTGCACGATGAAGGATCTCGTCGTGCGGGACGCGATCACGCCAGCCGATCCCCAGGTTGTACCCCATGCACCGCACACAGAATGAGCCGAGCCGACGCCCCATCTCACAAAGGCTCCGCAGGCTCCACCCCACACAGGAAAGCACAGAGAACGCAGGCCTGTTAGACCCGGAACCCGGTGCGCTCCGCCAGCGTGGCGCCCCCCACACCCCAGTCAGTCCGACATCGACGGCGCCCGCCCCCCACGACCCCAGCCCAGCCCAACACCGAGCGAGAGAGCGCATGAAATATTGCATGCCTTCATGTCCCTCTTGAACACATCCTTAGAACGGAGTGAAGTGCGGCCGCCTCCCCTGGTGCCGATGGCCAGGATGTCTTTTAGCAGCCTCCCATCCTCCATGCGTCGGACGTGTCCCAGCCATCGAAGGCGGTGTTTGGTCGACAGGGAGCACATACCGCGGATACTTGCACGCTGTATGATCTCGTCGTGCGGAACGCGGTCCCGTCGAACCCCAGTATGCGCCCCAGGTACCGCACACGGAAGGAACCAAGTCGACGCCCCCGCCTCACCCAGGTGACTCGAAAAGAATTGCTTACTTACCTCAATTATTTTAATTAAAATGTTGTATATGTGTTTGTCTATTGTCTGTGTTATATCAATCCAAGTCCGATTGAGGTCAGTTGCAACATTGTCACCAATCTCCCCATCAGTGATGTCAGATGCTATACTGACCCCACTTTACTCTGTCGCTATACAAACCCAATAGTACCATGTTAAATTCCCCTTGTCCGTAGACAGTCCCAATCCATTGTCCCTCTATATTCCCATGTTCAATTTCCCATGTTAAATTCTCCTTGTCCGTAAGCGTTCCGGGTGGGTGGGTCCGTAAAGCATTTTCCCATTGTCCGTAAAGTATCCTACTTCACTACTGACGCTGAGAGATCAAACCAATGAAAAGCCTGGTAAAGTCATTTGTTATACTCCACAGTTGCGTATTTTGCTCCGAGAGAGAATTTCTAATTTCTGATTCCGTACATGTCACTGATTTTGAATCGTAAGACTCATATGGTCCCTCAATTGGTCGTTTAAGATTGAATCTCATGCAGAAGTCATAATGTTGGTAAGAAGAGATATTTGGCAAGAACTGTGGAGCATAATGTATACAAAGGATTGTACCTTACAAAACTAGGCTTGCTAAATGGGGAGAGGTATACTGATTAGTTGAGGGTCAGTATAAAAGCATATGTCTCATCCATTAACTATATCCTTATGTCCTGAAGCAAATATCAGTCTTTCTAACAATGTCGTAGTATTCATTTGTATCAACTCTTTGGAAGATGGTGATCTTCCCGAGAATGTGAAATAAATTAACATATCTCCCGTAACTAACAGTACATGTGGTAAGCAATCAGTAAAGTCAGTGAATATATGAACCTTATAAGTAATTGTATGGAATGATAGTGCAGTTCGTATTGGAAGCTGGTATCACCTTCCAATCTGAACAACATGGATTTATGTAGTTTTCCGTTCCGTGTTAGTCAAGTATTTCAGAATAAATTGGCGATAGCAAACGATCTTTATTAATGGCGACGATACGAGAGAGCTTAACTAAGATTATCTTCGTACCTTTGTTGCGCAGAAGCTTATTACAGACATTAAAAGGCTACTGAGCATTCAGATGAATAAGTGAATTACAAGAACAAGGCATTGAGTTGTCACAGTGATCAGACATGAGGCCTAAATGTGTTTTACTTATCTCACTAAATAAGTTGCAATATAAGGCAATTATTTAACTTGTCATAAACATGGTAGAAACGAAAACCAATACAATGTTAACAGCGTCTTAATCCAACTAATTACTGTGCTATAAACAATCTGAGTAGTATTAAAACTATGTATTATTTACAGATTTCAACACCATGATTCCAGTCTAATATATTGATCTCAGGTTGTGGTTTCCTTTCATTTAATATGTAAGTCAAATGTTTGCAGATAATTATAATGTAACACAAATTAGTAAGAATACCTTTTATTTTATTCGGTGGTAATGCTATTTGTCAACTAAATGATAACTATATTTTCGTTATTTTCAAACTTTGTTGCCTCCAGTATATGTAAGAACAAATAAAATGAAACAGCATATTAATGTAAAATACAATATAATTTTAGCTGTTGAATGCTATCATGTAAAGTAATATGTTTAAAAACCACATAATTTCAAGATACTGAAAAGTCATTGTCAGTCCTTACATTCATATGGACCTAAGATTTTCGATTATACTGTAATAAGCCTCTACTACGATCGATGTCCTTTACCAATATCATGAATTGACAAATATTTGTATTCAGTACTTTAACAAGACTTCAGATATGATGGTTAACTAAGTTAACGAAATGTATTAAATTGGACAAGGCTATTGCAATGACTGTAACACTGACAGAATATTATTGATATAGCTGCTATTAAGACCTTAACAAATGCCATCAATTATTCACTAAGAATGAGATTAAAAGGTGTCTTTGTAATGCGCACACATGATGCAAATGTGTATCAGATACACTAAATAAGATTGTGCTATACACTAAAATGTATTGTAATATACACTGAAATGGATTGTAATATAAACTGTAAAGGATAAAATATAAAGATAGCCGATGAATGTATACTATGATTTTTAATAAAAACACATACAATTGCATAACTGATACATGTTCACATTTTAAATCAAAAGTGTTTTAAGAAAGTTAAATTGATCCACGACTGTATACTAAGTTAGTGAAACTACATGCTTTATTTAGACATATACACTATAAGAATCCAAAATCAATCCGTTCAAGCAAGAAGAAAACACATTATAGTATTTTGTTTATACTGTTATTACAATAATTAGTTTGTTGTTTGTAATTATCATGAAACGGTAAAATAAAACAAGAACAAAAAACATAAACAAATTCAGATCGCTGTCAAGGCAAGTGCGTTTAAACCTATTAAAAAGTAACGTTTTTGAAAGTCAACAGTCATAAACATGATTATCAAAGAATGTTTATTTGTGATATGAGAAAACTATAAAATGTCTTTAATTGAATAAGATTCATCAAACAAAGGTATAACATCAATACTCATTTGCTTCAACCATTGGACTATATCTGTCTTGCAGAACAAAACATGCATACCCCGTCTATGAATTGCATGAAAATGATGAATATATACTCAGTATACATTTTTCTTTAATATTTAACTGCTAAAGCGCCATTCTTTTATAATCGGTTATCCGAGTTACGATAGTCTGACTGCACTTGATTCATTTTAAAATAGTATTATAGTTGTTCAGTAGACGCTGGTAAAGTTGTATACTAACAGAAGAAAGTCATGATATTCAACTTCCTTGAAGTGGACGAATCGAGTATGCAATGGTAGCATTCAAGTATAGGTCAATAGGAAAGTTTGTCACATACATCGGTATTATAATATATTAGCATTCTATTCTTGTCATGGCAATTAAAACTGACTTTCGCAATGAGGCTATTGTTGAAACATAAGGAATTATATTATTAGTGATAATGATGTAATTTAGTATTGAATACAAAATTAAGCATCTGACAAAGCATTGCATATTTCTGCATTCCGTGCTTATTAATAATCATTAAAATACATTAATATTAGCCAAAATAACTCGACATTTCTGTAAAATACCATATGGTGAACTCTGTTCCTTTAAATATATCTCCAAATCTGGTAGCAAATATTTGTCGACAGTTTCTATCTAATATTAGCTGTAAAAATGTTTGCATTATCAATCTTTCAAGCAAAGGTTTAGCTAATACAGGTGTTGCCAGTTCAAGTTTCCATACCCTACAAAAAGGTGAGGAAGTATTTATTGTTCTTCTCTAACAAATTTTGTCTCTCCTTCGATCTTGCTCTGGCTTATTTTCCCATATTGATTGCCTAGTGATACACACGTGTCCTTACTTCAACACACATAAGAATGTGTGATGGTCTTTATCGCTTGTAATATGTTTTGAAAAACCGAATGAGCAGTAGGGCTTACTCACATTGATGTTTTTTAGATGATTTTAAATGAGTCGTCCCTCCATGCACACTAAACGAGAGAATGAGTGCAAATATACATGGTAGAACGCTTTTCATAGCACATATAGTGTGTATTAAGAGTGCAAGCACACGTAGACATTTATTTGGACCTTTCAGGTGGTTATAGCTCCCCTTAAGCATAAGCCATGGAACAGGCACTATCCATTTCTACAGAGCACTTTTGTAGGAATATTAGTCTATTAAATAGTGGAGTTCGCCACTACATCCATTCTGTTTTGAGAGTCTGTCACATTCTGTATCTAATATAAATGATTCTGACACAGTATATTTTCTGATAATGACATATATCGTATATCAAATTTTTAGCAGATCTGCACTACAACAATGATGTTTTCTTTTCCGTGGAATTAGCTCAGAGGTTGCACCAAATGAATGTATAAACATTAAAATTTAAGTTCGTGTATGACCCTTCTTTGAACAATGCAATATCCCGTGCAAAAGTTATTTGTAAAATACAAACAGATCCGAAGCAATATTGCCACGTTTGAACCATAATCTCTTTCATTTCAGATCAAATCACCTATTTGTGATCTCATGCAAGTGGTAAAAATATAGAAGTCGATATTTTCTCATTTAAACATATAATTTACTTGGTATTCATCATTTATCTTATTTCAATGCCAGCATAAACATGCAATAAATCTATGTCTTTTCTTTATTATCTTGTGGCACTACACGAAGTCTTTGAACAATTATCACGTGACCGCATGATGCGATAGATTAGAGTGAAAGTTGGCCAATAACATCGCCTTTGCCTGAAGATGCGTATATTAACAAATTACTTTCCTCCCGCCAATTTGTTCAAGTTATTAGCATTTTGGCAGTGTGGCTTAATATAGTGTATGACGCAATCTTTTTAGAGCAGTTATTCTGACGGTTTATGATGCGTTGCCATGGAACATAGAAAATATTATAGTCGTCAGTTGAAAAATCACATAAACAAATCACTTTTCTGTCATAATGTTTGATTAAGTTATTTCCTTCTTTGCCTCCAAACTTAATGCAGTGTATGATAAATGTTACGTATATCTGTAACATCTGTAGCATCCACTTAATTTGTAACAGTTTTATTTCAGTCATTTGGGTTAATGACAATAATGTTTAACATTGTTTAATTTCGTGGGTGGCTGGAAAATGGTAAAGTAAATGTACATTACATTGTAGGAATCTCATTCCTCAACCAAGGCCGACTGCAAAAGTCAAGTCAACAACTATTGAGGTTACGTACACCACGCTTTAATTCGAATGAAGTTCACATAAACAACACGTGAAAGTAGTAGTTCATTCGCAGAGTAAAACTATCATGCACACCTAGCTGGCGATATTTTCAATAGTTTTGAAGGTTGGAACATGACTGTTTGAGTTATGTTTTTAATAATACGACTTAATTGTTCATGAATTTTTTATTGAATCCGATTATGTTGATTTGGTGTGTATATTGAGGCTATATCATGAGACTCTTAACAGTTTATTCCATTATCATGTCGTCAATTATGAATCATGCCAGTCTGTAATGCGTGAAACATTCAAGTGTAGCATGTAAAAAGGACACGGAAAGATTTGCTTGCATTCTTTTCCTCTTCCGAGAAGTGACAATTGGTAAAGAAAACATCTGTTTTTAGATTCTCTCTTATAGTCATTTTAGTACACCAAATTAACAAGTTTGATGTGCCTGAGTTTATATCAATCTCGGGTTTAATCTATACTTTTATTTAGCTTTTGCGGGTGTGATATACGCGTTCAAGTACATATTTTTATGTCCTGATACCAACACAAGACCACTGCTAAATGATAGGAAGAAACGAAACGCAGATCTAACCTTGACCGCTGGGTAAACCCTGTAGTAATATGAGTATTTAAATGATACGGCTTACATAAAATATAATTAAAAGAAATAGTTTGAGATATGTTGTTTAAATATTAACAGAAATAATGTTTATGTTCTTAATGTTTTTTATTTTAAATGGCCAAGTCAAATGCTGTTACGATTGGCCAGGTTAAATGCTGTTGCAATTGAACAAGTCAAATGTTATTTCTATTGATCAAGTAAATACTTTTGAGACTGATCTGGTCAAATGTTGTTGTGATTGACCAGGTCAGATCTTGATCTAAAATTTGACACTACAACACCAATAAGATTAATTGATCTATTTACTTAAACCAAGAATGTTTGCTAAAGAGTGTTAAGAAAGGGCTGAATGTTAAAACAACCTGAATAGATATTGTATAACAAATTGTGTTATGGTTACAAAAAAAAATACAAATGTGTAAAGAGATAGGCTTCTAGTAGCTTTAAAATTAATGAATTCAAATAAATAGTTTGCAATTTGTTTTATCGTCTCTCGACAATTTTTGAGGAAAGGACTGAAAAGGCAGCTTTCCATATGTGTGAAGACCATATTTGATGTTGTTTTTCACAATGAAGGCAATGGTGTGATGGAAATGGCCTGCATCAGTTTTCTTTTCAGATTAAAAGTTGATTCTGTCTAACGTAAAGGATTTTTATGATCAATATAATTGATAAATTTAAAACCAATGCATTTAAATTGATGGAATTTCAAACTTAGTACGTTCTGGCAAATTCATAGACAAAAATGACATCTGTGTTTCTTTGTTTATGCCCCAGCATTGGTAAAGAATACGTTAAGAAAGATTTCATGTTTATTTGCTATCTATACTATCTGACCTATTTATTATGAACGGTTTCGGTTTGGTATTTTTGAATTAGTTACAAGCATTCGGTATGTCGTAAGTATTTCTCCATCCATTTTGCTTTATTGATTGTTATAACATATAGTCCTCAAAGTGGGTGAACTTTTGGTAGGAGAAAATCACTGCTGCACCGTTGTAATGTAGTAACATCTGACTCTTGTGGAAAATTGTAAACTTTAATACTGTATCCTAATACATTAAGTCTGCATTTGTTCTGAACACGTATCTACAAGAAGGTTAGTATTGAATGTGACGATTGTTGCTCCAACATGAAGGGGGGAAGTCTGAATTGATTTGCTTATAGCAATGGAACACATTTTTGACGATGTGACAAAGACGAACATGGAAAATGTCGCAATAACGTGCGTTGTAGGTGTTACATATCGTCTGCCTCTTTTTCACTCTTTTGAGGTTGGATTTCCAGCTATGCTAAGATAAATAAAGATGGTTCCAGTCAATATGCTCGTTTACAAATACCACAAACGATGTGCAATATTTAGGTAGCGAAAGAGTTCGAAACAAAATTCAGCGAAATATACTGCAAGAATATGAAGAGTGAAGAGCGTGAGCTAAACCGTAGAGAGAAAAGCAGCGACAAAAGAATATGTCCTCAGCCTAATACTTTTCAGACAGAAAGAATATTAAGCGGCGTTAAACATTTTTAGGGCGTGTTTTAAGGATCATTTACAATCATATCCAAAAATGCTGCGCACTTAATAATCAAAACGTTTATGATTTAATCGGCACTAGCTGGGTGGCCCTGTGTAACTTTAGTTATCTGGACAGCTTTGGGCTTCCGCTGAGTGATATATATAAAAAAAAAACAAATCGCAGCGAACGTTTGCGGTCATGAGAGAAAGTAAGTTCTCTGAGACAGTTACTCGTCAAACCAGCTGCTGGAAATAGTGATCATTGGCATGTGGGTGTTACTATCTTATGTTTGTACTACATATAAACAGCAAAAGGAGCCTTTTAAAGTTTATTTCACAGTTCGATCCTTATCCCAGTAATGATAATTATTTAAAGGTAATACTATTGTGTCGCCCGTATTTGTAATCCCGTATCAACCATTATCAGCCAATTTTGTAAAGAATAAAATCATGCTTAAAAATATAATAATGACCAATGGAAAATGTATAGTCTTAAAAAGATTCAGGTATGTTACGTTCCTGAGGAGCAAAAATATGTTTTTGTGTAATTTTGTTTGGTTGGTGATACTTGGGGTTCATGTGTTAATTTACTTTCTTCTATTCTCGGTTTCCTACACGAAATGCATGGTCAAGAACTCATATCTACGATGTTCTTTGAGCATGCCGTATTGTTAAATTATGTGATGATGCTAAATTGTCATGGCTTATTTTCTTGAAAGCTATTCCTTGCAAGTTATTCCTTCAAAAAAAGACTGCATTTCTGTATGTAAAATTGTTGAATTTATTGAAACAGGTGAAGATTTATGACAAGACATTCAAAGCTCAAATAATGCCCTGAGGTCTTTTAATCCGCTCTAAGAGCATTTTTCAGATGAGTAAGATGACATTTACGTACTATACCTGTATCATAATGTCCTATAAGGTGCCTTGAGGTCACACATGATGCACAAAGATGATGCAGATACAAGTATACGAAAATAGAACCCATACATTATGCATAAACAATGCAGACAGTAAGAAAAAGCACAAATGTACAATGATCAATATTTAATATTCAACAATATGTACAGTTAGTTCAAACTGGGTTAACCGCGAGATTTAGTCATAGATCAGATCGATGGTATGGAAGATGATAAAGTAATCACTAGAAGAAGATGAGAACAATGGAAAAAGTCAGGGACAAATGTAAAAATTAAATATAGCAAACTGAATTTAAGCGGTTATTAATTTCTTTTGCACCAGATTACAGACTTGGACAATAACAGCTCACACGACTACTACGTCAGATCCATAAGAGATGAAAGATTAAGCAGAGATTACCAAAAAGATAGACAACAATTAGACAAAATCATACACAAAATGAAATTTGACGAGTGCATGAATATGTCAATGAAAAACCGTTATGGTTCATATATTGCAAGTGTTTTTAATAAGATACAGAATATGAAAAATGATACGTGTAAATAATTTAAATACAAGTTTGAAATGCAGTCAAACAATAAAACATTTATGCGTGTATATGTTGTAAACATTTGTATTGACGAAAATGAAGGGAAAAAATGCCTGTATATTGTATAATAACAGATTTGAATAAGTGTTTATAACAGACTACAGATACATACGGTGGAAGAATGTAGAAGATTTTTAAGTAGCTATCATTCAAAATTATACCGTTAAAACGGCAATAAACAAAAACGTAGATGCACTATAATTTGAATTGAACAAATCAATGAGCAAAAGGCATCTTAAATTCTGTGTTAGAAAGTATGACTCGAACAATGTATCTGTAATTACAAAATGTAGGTTGATGTGTGTGATACATGTTCATCGTGAAACAAATATAGAACTTGAAGCACGCAGATAGCGAACCACTAAATAAAGTCTACCAACCTAGTAAAATACAGATGTGCATACACTGCACATGTGATATAGTGTTTATTGCATGGAAATTTCCTAACCGCTCCGGTGGCCTAGTGGTTAGAGCGTCCGCCTCGGATGCGAGAGGTCGTGGGATTGATCCCCGGCCGAGTCATACCAAAGACTTACAAAAGTGGTACTAACAGCTGCCTCGCTTAGCGCTCAGCATTAAGAGGTTAGTGTTAGGACTGGTCGGTCTGGTGTCAGGATAATGTGACTGGGTGGGACATCATGCTACATGTCTGCGGCATGATGCCCCAGTGCTTGACATCACTATACACTGTCACACTGCAGACATCGTAACGATATGACTGAAACATTGTTAAATCTACGTAAAAAATCCAAATCACACACACACACACACACACGCAAATTTCCTTGTTAATGATTGCATGAGAGACAAAACCATAAATGTTTGTGTAGCTTAAGATGAAAGGCGTGCTTTTTTTGGAACAAATAACAGTAACGGCATGAACGTGGGACAACTGCAGACCTTCCCACAAGCAGTAAATGTCGCCCAGTGAACATATATATCCGAATTGAACACAGCATTGAGCCCCATTCACACGGAGCAACATTAACCCGAAATAACCTCTACAATTAGCACTTCCGAAGCTATGCCCAAATAGCTTGGTTGTACAATGTAGTACCTTTGCTTCGTTCGCTTCCTGAGAACAAGAAACATCAGCTGCAAAATGCTTGATCTTCAAAAATTAGTTGATGTGATTGGCCTTTGCCTCTGACATCAGTATTGAATGTATACCTACCATTTTGTGCTAAAGGTGGATCTGTTTATAAAACATATTGTGTTTCACATGTGGGAACCATATTAATATTTCAACAAAAGATAAATTTACACATGATAACTATTTACTAGAATATCTGTTTGGTTCCTGCATGTGAACCATGGGGAAAATGATAGAATTTAGTGCGTGAGTGTTCATTGGTAGCTTGTATCTCAACAGTGAATTATTAACTACGACTAATTGGCGTTTTTGCCAAAATGAATAATTTTTACATATAACAACATGACTATTTGTCCACTGTAACATGAATAAATATGGTAAAGTGAAGCATTGAAATAAACGTACGTTTATTCGTATGCTCATCAAGAAAGGAAATTTCGCCATCTTTCTGCATCGTCAAAAGACCACACAAACTACCAGCGCAATTTAGAAGATACCTTTAAGGTTTTAAATATTGATTTTTGTTTAGTTTATCATGATATAAACTACCAGTTGCTGAGTCACGCAGCAAGTAATGCGTGGTGGGCGTTACGTGGCTGTGTGAGTCAGAAAGTGATACTTCATATCACGATAAAATCAAAATAAGTCAACATGAAACTTTAATAGTTGCAATTATGTAATAAAAAAGCTTATTGATTTTTTAAATCATTTTCAGAGCATTATTTAAGCGCATGGAGTTGATGAGGGGGTCTGGGAAGTAGTCATTTAGAAAACAAGGGATTCTCCATTTGTATTGCAATAGCTAAGTCAGCATCAAATAAATAATTCTACCAATGGTACACGACCTAACGTTTTGAACATTTTACAGCATGGTCTTAATAGGTTGCATAAATTGGCAAGTGTGTTCTAAGTATAAGTTCAATATTCAAGGCAAAAGATGTGTTGTTTTGTTTGAGATACGAATGGCTCCTGGATTTAATATTTTTATGAGCTGATTGTGACTTGGCCGAATCTGTATAGTCCAAACAAATGAGCAACTAATAATGATGGAAGTCGAATAGTCGAACAGTGCAAGACATCGGCCCTGACAGTTGCGATGGCGGAGTAGCGTATATATCTCTCATCCCCCACACCCTAACTGTCAGGGTTGACGTCTTACATTGTTGTCCAATTGTTATAATGTTAGTCTTTGAAGATTCATCCTCCCAATACCTGTATCTTTTTAACTTCAGTTTTAAATTCATTTTAACAAGTTGCAGTGAAAGTGCTGTATCACCAATGCTCTTCTTTGTTGGGTTTGAGTCTCCAAACGTTTGTTTCGCATCTAGTCAAAGAAAGAATTAATTATCTTCAGAGAAACTACTCAGATTTGTTACTTGATTATCTCAAATCAGTTGTTTAGTTTTCTTTAAAGAATGTAAACCCACAATTTTCACTCCTTTTTAAAGGTATGTAATGTGTATGTAGTCGGATTCAGTGTTCACATCAGTTACATTGCGAATGACTATATTAATAGAAGTTAGTATAATTGTAGTTCTCCGTAGAACTTATGCAACAATAAACGCAACTGGGCAAGGTCACATGGTTATGTTCTGACCAATAAAATCTTCCCGACAGTTATCAACTTATGCAACTATAATTATTGTGTAATGACCAAAGACACTGTATTAAAACTATTTAGCATATCTGCAATTAAACATATTTCCGTTTGCGCTCCTCCTTAACGAAAATGCAGTGTTTCTCGCCATATGAGCCACACAATTCAAGTACAAATTATCACAAAAGGCTGTTTTGCTCATCTATTTATTTCAAAAAATCTAATTTATAACCAAAGGTCACTTGTGGTTTGTAATGTCTTTTGTTCTTTTATCTGATAGTGTTTTGGTACATTAAAAATTTTGATCTGAGGGTAAGTTATACAGAAGAGAACCATGAAGGAAATCTACTCACAATAACAAAAACAAAACGCAGCTTAAGGTATTATTTTGATATCGGAGCCATCAATATAATGGGAAGATGATAAAATGATAGAACATTCTATCTATTCCATTGGATGAAGTATTTCAGTACACAACTTCACAGTATCCTTTGCAGAAGACCATATATTTAGGATGCAGCTGACAATAACACGGAAAAAAAACTGAATTCAATATGTCCTTCCTAGTAGAAGTATTTATTAAAAAAAGGAATATGTTGCAGTGTTATGAATGGTCTCTGCTTGTAATGCAAAGTCACGTATAAAATATTTGTTTTACTAGGAGGACATAAATTTTATTGCAAAATCGATCTTACCAAACCAAATGTGACAAAAAGAAAAGATTTGGCTGTTACGGTTTTAAGGTATCAAGTGGTGTAGAAATGCAGTAAATAGCTACAGCCTCCAAATAACCAAATCGTGAGTCAGAAGTTCGAGCCTCCATGGAAACATTTTTTTGTTAGCAAATTTATATGTATGAATACATTTTATTTTTTTCCCTTCAGTATGTGAAGTTTATTTCTTATACACTATTTCTTTATTTCTGTCCTTTCTTCACGTATTATCTATCTAGATTTGAATTAGATTAAAATAACACTGAAAGCAATATGTTTATAACTACTGTTATTTCAACTGGCTGCTTTTGTCATTCCACTATTTTCTGATGCTGATTAGTATAAATCTTTTCTAGTGACCATTCTTGTGTGTGTATGTCTATGTGTGCGTGTGTGTGTGAGAGAGAGAGGGAGAGAGAGAGAGCAAATACAATTGTCATATCGAACGAAAAGAAACTGGAGGGATGGAGCCTTTAGGTGTTGACCATACCTCTGCCGTTGTTCATATTTGCGGGGTTTAGAATGTTATATACATGTCTTTTAAAAATGTGTCTGCGTGTTGAATACGTACTTGTGGATCGTCAAAATCAGTCGGTACGGTCTACATGTAAAAAGATAACCGGGTGGGATTTCGGAATTACAATAGAACATTTTTGGATAGTTATACAAATACGATGTTTAATGATTAATGACTTGAATGAGAAAAGAATTATGATTAATACGTGCGTATAATATCTAAATAATGAAAATAATCAGTAAAAGGGCAAAAGGTGAATAATTATGTGATTTCACGAAAGAATGATGCGTTTTACTCAAATAGTACAACTGTGGTATTTTAATATTATAGTAAAAATGCATTTATTAAAATTGTGAAAATGATGAAAACAAAGTGACAGATGTACAAAATATCTTCACAGTACGAAAGTTGATGAGTCGCCAAAGAAAAGCTCGTCCCGGGAAAACTACTGCGTAAGCAAAGTTAAGAGTACCTATGATAGACTGCAACTCCTTGAGAACAAGTTTACTTCGAGCCAGATGTAAACGTATTCATTACATTTCTCTAGTTTGCCTGTGGGAAGGCAAACCTCCATTCTTACGGAATCCACTTCGTATCCGATGAATGTCATGGTTATTGAAGGGGCAAGTGTTTAACCCGCAGCCATAGGAACGCCGATGTCGGCACATAGTCAGGAAGCGATTGAGTTTATGCTGGCATTGGACACGAATTGCATCTAGAAAAAAACATTGCACAAAATATGTGTCATGTATTTTATAGATAATTTTGTGTTTCCTATCCGTTGAAGAGAATTGCTAAAGGTCGCAAATATATGTCAGCTAGAACTACAACACATTGGTAAGTATTTGTCAAAATAGTACATGTTCCGCCAAAAAGGCTAAATCAATGATATTGCATGAGACAAAAATGAAGAATGCGTAAAACGTAAGGACCCAACTGTTAAACACACATACCACTGTTACGGAATCAACTGGTAATAATACAACCCAGTGGTACGGAACTAATTGGTAAACACACAGGCCAGTGATACGAAATAATTAGTTACAGAAAGATCGATCATAGTCGGGAACTGCGGTATCAAACTCTTCTTCTTACACTATTGAAAGAACTTCTGGGAAACCAATGGAAGGCAAGGGAGAAATATATCGGTTTGTACCGCACAACCTGAGTAGAGTGGTAAACTTATGGTAGAAACCTTTTATTTTTTTAATTTTTCTTAGATCCCTGCTAGTTTATAATTTCCTCTGCACAAATCTAAATAATTCAGTGCCCCTTGTCTCAATATAGGTTTAGTCCGATAGAGCTCTGATTTTTCTCACCTCTTTTTTGATATTTGCAGTTATGTCGAGGTTAATGATTGTACATGGTTAATCTGGTGTTGAACGCCGATGTTCAATCCATATTTCTGCATTAAACATGCAAACTGGTTATATAATTTCATCGATATAGACCCAATGCACGAAAAAGAAGTTATATAAATCACAGTGTGCTTTAAATTTCATCAAGGCAGTATAAATACTTGGAAAATGTGAAATTTTGAAATGTAATAAAAAGAAAAACATATTTTTTTTTTTTGTGTTTTGTAACGGTGAAAGGAATTTCAGTTTGACAGCCTCAACATATGTCTTTTATGGATCAAACACACCTTTTATTCGACTAGGAACATACAATACTGTTGTTGGATATGTGTACTGAAGCCTGCATTTCCGAAAAGGTATGCTATTTATCTTTTACGACATAAAAACATAATTTATAACTTTAATAAGCCCGATTTCTGAACACAATATCCAGTATTGATTTAAGAGATGCCGCGTGGTTAATTCACATAACTTCCAAATCTCGTAGTCTACTTATTCGAGTCTCCAAGATGGTAATTTAGGTTGCGCTGTGGACTTGCTAAAGAGACGATATGTTTAAATTATTAATAAGAAAAAGCTAAATAATATATTAATAGATTTCAGACAGGTATGTATCGACACAAAGTTACTTATGCATGTTAGCTTCTATGTAAAGGAACTAGCGTATACTTTTGGCGCGTGGTATCGAGTAATTATATGATTTCAATAGGATGCTATGTTATCTCCCATTCCAAATTAACTCTCGACAAGTCTCACACAGGACGGGAATGGTCTGAGGAAACTTGGGCAATTATAAATGAACACAAATATGAAACCAAATGCTGAAATGAAGATAATAAACACCATTTTAATCAATATATCACTAATATTGAAATAACCTGACATATATATGTTTTATGAGAATCGACACCATGCACATCAAAATAATGCGAACGTCATAGGAGTGTTTGAATCATAAAATGGTTTCATGAGATTCAAATAACTCTTGATATCTTTTGTGTGATTCTGTTCATTTAGAATTGGTTCATACAAAAATCTGATGGTATGAGATGTTATTGACTCAGGTATTTGGTATAAAATATGATCACTAGTTATAATAAAATATTGTCACGTATTGGCTACTAAGTTTGCATGAATAGGTACACATTTTTGTAATTAGTCCCTTCAGAAATAGGCATAATGTACGACTTTTAATGTTATTGAATAATTAGACGCAAAATGTATTAAAGATAGTTAACATAATGGTAAAGTTTCAGCCAAAAATCTTAAGAAATTTGTACTGTGTCACTGAATCAAAGAAGTCCTTATATTCGATAAGAAGGAATAAGTTTCGTGAAAAAGACGATAATATCTGAACAAACATTCTTAACCAACGTTTACTTCTCTAGAAATATGCCAGTATTAATTCATGTTGATCATCATTTTCCTTTCCCTCTGCAGTACGAACGGTTAATGGAGAAGAGAGGTGTTCACATATCCCATTTCTGCATGTCTTTGAAAAATTGACCCTATATTTTGGTAGCAATATTTAGGATTCTCTTCCTGTTTAGTATTTTATTGTTTTCAACATTTTTTTAACATATGGTTGGTGAATGAGTAATGTTTCCTACAATATTTCAAAGTATCAATGCCGGAAGCTAGTTGGGATAAAACGTTTGCCAAGATTGACATTAATTTTAAGATTCATAGTTAAGTAATTGTCGACGTCAGCATGATCTATTGTGGTGTACTGTGTTTCTTGTTGTCATGGCAAGGGACTGAATACTTATTACTGGCAATTAAGTTTCCTCCTTCTCTTTTGATTTATAACATATGTATCCCATTTTCCTTCTAAAAGGCAACTTACTGTTTAGTCTATGACTGGTGCTTATTTTGTTCATTCGGTCGTTCCTCTTTGCCCACTGCTCTGATATTCTTGTAATATTTGTGCTTTCCTGTCAGCAAGCAAAACGTATTAGCTAAAATCAATGCATACGCATTGAATTGGTTTTGTCAATGAGATTAAAAATAGGAAGTTTACTATAAAACTGTTGTTTGATTTCACTTTTGTATTATTTAGATTTTGTTCCTTTTATAGACTTTGTCGATGTCGATATACATCATGCTGGTTATGACCAGATGTTGGCTGTTACTTTACTAATATTCTTGGTATTCTCACAACCGCACGTAGAACCGGACACGAATTTAAGTACAGCTGGTGAGTTATTACTCATGTGGGATTAGCTACAACTGTGGTGCCTATTTATTAATCGCTCTCTCTATCTATCAGTCCACCTATTCCTGAATGTACGTATATATGCATGCATGTATTTATGTCATCTGTTTGGTACTAAATTTGCTGTCTGATTGCTACATATAATTTGAGGACTATAAAGCTTTCAGCTTTCTGGATGAAAAAAAAATCATTAGAAACTAAGGAGTGTAACTATATTTGCTAACACACATCATGTAGATGGAGGTATGGTGTCAATAATATGCAGCAACATGCATTACTATTTTGTGTTGCATAACTCGTCTAATTTGCCAAATAATATACAAAGAGATATTTCTTATATTTGTATTCATTTCATTGGAGAGATCGCCAGTTTATGACGATCCTGCTTACAACGGATTTGATTGTTTTTCTGAGAAATAGAAAGAATGAAACCTATATACCAAAAAGCTGCTACGATCCTTGCGGAACATTTGAATTCTCGGTGAAATGATTTCCTTGCTTTCATACCTGATACTTTGGAAAATATTTTAAATGCCGATGACATGTATGATGGCGATAATTTCTCTCTACAACGTAATACAATAGACAACTAAACTCACAACAATTTTATTTTGGCTTTAACAGAAAGGTGCAATTTGTTTAATAGGTACGTACATAATAGGAGGTTTTTCATCTATAAGGATGTGAATGTAATATGCATTGCAGATAATGGCTTCAGCTTAGTGGATTATCTTATACACAATGTGGAATTTCCGTTTATTTAATATTTGGCTATTAGTAACAGAGACTAATCCTCCCATGTTTCAATCTGATGTAGACTGATACTTGCCGATAAATTAAATAATTACAGTTAAATAATCAGATTTCAAGTGATTATATATATATATTATGAATATGTAAGTGAAGGTGGCTTTAGCGAAGTGTTGGAAGACAATAACGAAGAAAAAGATTGGCAATTATTCCGATATATAAAGACACATGGGGAACCTTTTACACAACCTTTGAGCAAACATTTGTTGCACAGGTCGAAGATTTAACTCATTTACAACGTTTGAAAATCAACGAATATCAAAGATTGTTCAAGCAGTTTGGGTCTTTATATAAGGAACTTTGTGTTGAAATACAGACACCGAAGTTCCCCGATTTACCATAAGGATTACACCCCCTATGGTGGGATAACAATTTGACAATATTAAAGAGGAGAATGTTCAACATTTAAAAACAATAGAAAAGTTTAAACCAAATTATTTATCTAGAAAAATAGCTTACAGTAGAAACTCGTCTGAAGATTGTGCCAATTTAAACACTTATTATATGAAATGTCAATAAGAAATAAACTTGTTCAATCAAAAAATGTAAGAAAATCTAAAGAAACAAAGATTGACAGGTTTGATTTTTTTTTCCCTATTTATGTAAACAGAGATGAGCATAGGAATAACGAGAACGGAACTGCAAGAAACGAGAATGAAATTTTTTTATTGTATAAAACAATTGCAAATCTAAACAATTTTGATAGCGTTCTCTCTTTGAAATTAAATTCTAAGTCCCGAAAAGATTCTATACATTTGCTACCAGTTAATTTCACCAAGCGTTGTTTCATTTCATATTGTGATTTTTTAATTAGATCATTGAAATGGGACGGTTTCCTCAGGAGAGATCTAAAAGTATTAGTAGTCCGATAGAGAAGGATGGGAATATGAATGACTCATTCAGTTGGAGGGGAATTTATCTAATAATTGCACTCTGAAAGGAGCCTTTGTCTGGCTTTCGAAAACAATTCAGTACTCTTGATAATATATTCAGTTTGCATCATGTTGCTCAGAAGTATAAATGCAAATCTGGCGGTATGTTTTATTTAATATTGTTCGATTTTTCAACACAATAAACTCTGGATTTCTCTTCTACAGAAGGATATTAATGTAAATAATTTACAAGGATAAACATATACATTTTTGTTCGAAATCCTATTAACAAACACCAACAGAGACTAACAAAGATATTTTAATTACAGTGTGGGAACAAAATAATAGTGTTCTGAGCCCAACTCTTTTTTTCTTCTTATTGATGATTTTGTTCAAAAGTTATGAACTAAGTGTGATAGTAGCATTTTATCACAAAGAATACACCATAGTTCTTTGCCTTATTGTATGCAGATGAAGTGGCTAATAATGCTAAAACTGTGCGGTTATTACAACA
Source organism: Sinohyriopsis cumingii (assembly GCA_028554795.2). Classification (NCBI taxonomy): domain Eukaryota; kingdom Metazoa; phylum Mollusca; class Bivalvia; order Unionida; family Unionidae; genus Sinohyriopsis; species Sinohyriopsis cumingii. The sequence goes on from CM068830.1 coordinate 53,972,966, forward strand.
AATTAATGCCACTGTTGGATTCTGTGTTGAAACAGAAATGGAAATTAACATATCGAAAAACAAAATAATTGTCTTTCGAAATGGTGGCTTATTGAGAAATTATTAGCGTTGGTATTATAGGAGCAAACATATTCAAAGAAGTACTATTTTATAAATATGTGGGCTTGCATTTTACACTTAGGTTGAGCTGGACTAAGGCAAACAGATTAGGTTGGTATCACAAGCGTTGAAAGCAGTATCTCAAATTATTAGGTATACATGAATATTTGGGAGATTACATGTACATGATATATTTAAACTATTTGATGCTATGGTGAAACCAATATTTTGTTACGATTCTGAGACATGGGGGTATGAATATATGCCAGAAATGGAATTCAAAACGAATTTCTGTACATGATATCTTAACGTACAAATAATATGATTGATTATGTTAGTCTTGATGAATATAGACGATTCGCACTGAGTACAACTCTTATGATATGTTCAGATGTATAACATTATAAACATGCCAAGAAAGTTTCAAGTGTTATATTGTGTTAAGATAAACTGTATGATGCCGGCAAAAGCACATAGGCTAGTAGATTTAAGAATGTTTTCGGTTATGCATGGCTAGGGAAATGCACACTTTTCTATCTATGTTCAGACAACGTTTATTTTATTGCTCATTACATATCTGGTTTAGTCAAATAGGCTATTCTGCAAATACAAATATTATAGTCAGCATAAATGGTTATTGTAGACTGAAATTCTTTTAACATTAGATCTACCTTTAATGTTGACAAAAATATTTGCATCTTTTCGATATTCTGAACATGATTTAATGATTGAAAGAGAAAGGCACTCTAACATGGAACGATATCAAATAGATTTCAAGCTATGTTTTCAAGACTATATAAAGTGTAAAGAAGATGATTATGAGTTTGTATTTATAAGTATTTCATATGCCAGTTAAAGACGGACATTTCTCGACGAGATGTATTATATCAAGCCTTAAGTGGATATATCTACAAATTCTAATGTCAGTTCGGAAAATATTGCGATCTTTAATGTTTTATTTTTTTATTTTGCTTTTCAAATTTAGCGATGAGCCGTTAAACTTTATTAATATGAACTCATACACAAGAATATTCTACTATTCTTTTACGGGGAACTGATGATTGTACTTTTTTAATATGTCATGTATTATCGCCTGGAAGCCTATTTTACTGAATAAACGTTCTGTTCTCTTCTGCATTAGGTTCGGAATTTTAGTGTTCTTTTAGTTTTGGTGATCATTGTATTACTTTCATACGCCTGACTTGTTCATCTCCGCCAAATTTCTCGTCAGTTAGGGATTTTTAGTATTGCTTTTAGTCTAAAACATATTTTTATATTGTATTTCGTATTTGTGTTCATCACATCCATGTTTTAGCACAGTTTAAGAATCTTCATATTATAATTAGATACTTAGGTCAACAGTCAAAGCCTGCTTCAATCTTAACCCAGCCGGTAAAAGCCACTGTTCGTAATTCCCTTAACTATTAAATGTATATTGTCGGACATTAAATTTACTATCCTTCATTTTATTATTCTGATATAGTCAAAAAACTTTACGAATCTAGAAACATAATGAATGTAATTGACTAGCATAATTGATGCTTTTGTAAAAGAACAAATGCAATTGGAAAAATAAAAAGATCAAATTAAATTGGAGAAAAAGAAAACAAATGAAATTGGAGAAGAAAAACGAACAAATAAAGTTACAATTTGAGAAAAAGGAGAGATAGACAGGATAAAGAGAATGAAAAACAAATACATTCACAAGCAGAAGAAAATGAAAGAACGACAAATAAAATTACAAAAAGAACAAATTCAAAAGGAAGAGAGAGAGAGAGAGAGAGAGAGAGAGAGAGAGAGAGAGAGAGAGAGAGAAAGAGAGAGAGAAATGCAAATGCAACGAGAGGAGGAAGAGAGGCATTATCAATTTAGAATGAAGGAAATGGAACTGACAAGCGGAAAGCACATTCATACTTCAAATACAAATTTAAGTTTTGATCTTGCAAAGAATATTGAATTAGTGTCCCCTTTCAGAGATAAAGAAGTAGGCAAATATGTTCCTTATTTTGAAAAAGTTACTAAAAGTTTTAATAGGCCAAGGGAATATTAAACTCAGTTATTACAATATGTATTCACTGGTAAAGCTAATGATATTTACCGTTCACTGTCAGTTAAACAAAGTGGTGACTATGATACGGTTAAAGAATGCATCTTAAGGGGGTAGGAGTTAGTCCCTGAAGCTTATCGGAAATAGTTCAGAAACTATAGAAAAGAAGCTGGACAAACTCATGTCGAAGTTGCCAGCGAAAAACAGCAATTATTTGATAGATGGTGCTTAGCCAAGACAGTTGAACGAGATTATGAAATTCTCAACTTGCATTACTTGAAGATTTCAAAAACTATGTCCATAGTGACATTAAGTCTTATATAGACGAGAGTCAGGTTAAAATCTTGGAAAATGCTGCTATTGCTGGTGACGAGTATACTTTAACTCATAAATTTCCTTTTGTAAATAATACTTCTACTCAAAAGCTTCTGGCAGAAAAGTATTTCAGCCCAATAAAATCCCTTCTAAAACTCAAAAATGGCACAACTTCTAAAACTCAAGAGTCTGATAAGCTTTATTCAAGATCATTGTCTTTTCCTACGTGTACATATTGCAAGAAGAAAGGAAACGTTATTTCTGATTGCTACAAATTGAAAAATATACATCAGAATCAAGACAGGCATATTCCAAATGTTCTTATTTCTAAGGGGTCAAGGTCACGGTCATATATTGAAAGCAATACCTTTCATAGGTCTAATAAACCCTAATTTGATTGGAGAGAATTATGGAGAATTATGAACCATTCATAGGGTTCTGTATCATTCGTTGGTGATTATGCCAATCCAAACATTGTGATTATTTTAAAGGACATAAGAGCTTCTCAAAGTTTTTACTGTCAGTACTTTGCCTTTTTCTGAGAAGTCTTCTTCTAATGAGAGTATTATATTTTAGGGGGTATCGTGCTGCTTTGTTAATGTTCCTCTCCATTGTGTACGTTTGTCATCGGACTTAGTCTCATGACACGTGACAGTCGGAACACTCTATTGTATACCCTTTGAGGGCATTCATTTATTACTATGCAATGGCCTTGCTGGAGACAAGGTTGTGCCAAATCCATTTGTAACTGACAAGCCATGCGTGGATCAGAAATTCGATCCAGTCGAAAAAGAATTCCCTGATTTATTTCCGGCTTATGCAGTTACCAGAGCTATGACAAAGAAAGCTATTGAGAATGATGTACATAAGGCAAGTATTCCTTTAGCTGACACACGTATTGGCCAGGCGTTTCATGTGTTTACTTTCACTCCTTGTTTGGATCAATCAGAAGGTATTGATCATATTTTAACGACTCATTATCTTTGTTCTAATCATGGCGATTAACGACAATTACTTGTTATTGAACAGGAACAATATCCTGAGATCTATTTGTTTCAAAGGACCATTAATGCAAATGGTGCTACTGAAGTTCGTGTCTGTTATTTTTTGTTATTAAAAATGGAATTCTAATGAGAAAACTGAGACCTCCCGAGGTACCTGCTGATGACGAATGGTCAGTGGATTATCAAATTGTAGTTCCAAAACCTTACAGACATGAAATACTTAGTCTGGCCCATGAAGCTCCTTTGGCTGGACATTTTGGAATCAATAAGACTTATCACAAGATATCAGCTCACTTATATTGGCCAAAAATCAAAAGTGATGTTAGTAAATACTGTAAATCTTGACATACCTGTGAAATGGTAGGAAAATCAATTCAGAAAATTCCCAAGGCTCATCTACAGCCTATTCCTGCCTTTGACTAACCATTCAGTAGAATTATGGTAGACTTTGTTGGTCCCTTACCTAAGACCAAGTGAGGTAACCAGTACCTGTTGACCATTATGTGTGTGTCAACGATGTTTCCAGAGGCAATTCCCTTGAGGAATATAAAATCTAAAACAATAGTAAAATTTTGATAAAGATTTTTAATCAATTTGGCCTTCCAAATTCTATCCAATAGGATCAAGGATCACATTTAAAGTATAGAACTTTCCAGCCTATTATGCTTGCATGTGGCATTCAGCAATTAATGTCAAAAGTGAAATTCAGGTTTGAAAGAACTAAAATGGAGAGAACATTTGAGTTTGGTAATAAAGGAGTTTGTCCTCTTGCTCATTCTTCAAATTATTCTTCAGATTAGATTTTACTGCCCTTACAAAGTTAAGAAGAAAATGAATGAGTTAATTTATAATAATAGTGCTCCTGGGATCTAAGTAAATTATAGGAGTACCAGAATATTGAATGAGATAAGCAGGTTATCATACAATTTGTACCTGTCCCACTCAGTGAAGATTTATGTGAAGGAATATCATCGAATTATACCGATACTGGAGTGACAAATCTTCGGAATTTAGAAATTATGAAAGAACTGGACCAGAAACATTGCATTTGCGAGAGCAAGAAAGAAATGAACATATACAGTTATTCTTTGAATATGAGCATGTACTTGAATATGAGCATGTATTTCTAGTTGATCTTACAAGAGCGAAAATTGATGATAAGATCGGAAATGCTAAGTTTGACCTTCTGAAAGGATTTTGGCAAATTCCACTAACGGAAATAGCAAAACAAATTTCAGCACTCGTGACTCCAGATGGACTTTGCCAATATAAATTATGCCGTTTGGGATGAAAGGGTCGCCAAGTACATTTCATTGCCTCATGAATATGGATACCTCTGGTTTAGACAATAGTGTAATTTACTTTTTTGGGGGGAGGGGGGCACGAGACAGATGCCCTAGTCTATTTTCAATCAAAAAAGTGTTTATTTGTTTATGTGTGTCCCCCTCAGTTGTGTTGTTTGTTCTATTAAAAAAGAATATATATCCAAAAATGTTATACATATGAATTTTTAATGGGGTGTTGATTTTCTCCCTAGTGTTATCTGTTGGGTTGTTCGTCGGAGCCGGGTTTTATTTACCATGCTCAAAGTCCCTTCCCTAGAAAGTTTTTGTGACCTTTGCTAGAGGTCTCCTAGGTCCCAGTGTTTGTTATGTGTGTTAGTGCTATATCGTGTGCACTGCTATATTTTCTGTCTGCTTGGTACATCAAAATTATATCAATATTCTCCCAGTTGTCTTATGTTATGTATTTTGGACTAATATGACCTATCATTTTTTGTATTTTTTTATTTAAGATATTTTAGAATGATTATGTTCTTCAAATTGGAATTTTGGCGAACGGAACGGTGTATTACCGTGGAAGTTTGAAAAAAGACCTATAAATGAGTGATTATATGTGTCTTTCCTCGCATTAAAAATAAATATAGAATGAGGTAGGCCGTGCTCAAGTCAGGGTCTACCCTTCTTTATTTAAATCCGTATTTCTTGTGCCTGGAGTTTGGCCATCTCTTAATTATTTACCTATGTCCTAAAGACAATTACAAAAGTGTTTATAAGATCGTAAATATTTATGGAGGAGAGACAATGCAGTACGGGAGCTGTATAGTTGGATGGAAGAGGTCAGAAATGGTTTTCAATCCTATGTATTGCCTACTGTTCCATGTGTTTATGTATTATCTGTTTATGTTCTATGTGGGGTGTGTTTTCCAAGACTCTTTCATAGGCTTGTTCACTTTGCGTAGCGCCATGTGACGATGGACGTCATTGCCTTGTACTTTGCCCAGATAGGGTCCCTGTTCCTTCTATTATTTCCTTTTTGTTCTATTTAAATGAATTTTGTTATATCCATGGGATTCGAAAGGGTTTGAACCAGAGGATGAGTTGAGGGCTCTGACCCGCGTTCTGGCGGTAGCACCCTCTCATGGTTGGCAATAAAAAATCCCACTCCCCATCCCCATTCTCATCACCTCTCGTTCCTCCAATGGGCGACATAATGACTTCAAAAAAGTATGATTTATTATGCTTATTCTATTTTAATTATAGAAATCTGTATATAATATTAAGAATGTATATTATATAGTTAAATTTGTTTTATCTCCCTATAACTATGATTTGCCCCCAAGGCCCTCACTGTACCAACAATATAGTCAGTTATTTTATATAATGTTCTTTTTTCTGTTAAGATTCCAGTCTAGATAAAGTAATTTCTCCCTCTTGTAATTGTCTTTTTTTAAATACAGATTTCAGTTATAATTCCTAATCTTTCGTCCTTTCTCTTTTCACATTGTGTTATTGTATGTAGTTTGCTGAAAGCAGTCTTTTAACACAGTGGACATTTTGGCGATGCTCTGACCATGTGCCGTCTAACTTCTACCTTTGCTTTCAACCATGCATCATGCATTTATTTGAAGCAGAGGCTTTGTATTATTAGGGAGCCTAGTATAGTCCAGTGCCCCCATGCTCTGTCCTAATTTATCCAAAGTTTTCTTGTTCCACCTTACATCTTATTATTTTATTATTTCTTCTCTAATCCATTTATATGTTAATCTTTCCTCTTGTTCCCATAATTATTTTACGACCCTTTATTTTACCAGCATAAGTTTTATATATCGAAACTTTTTTGAACTTCTAGTTTTTCATCAATTTATTATTTTTATAGATATCCTCCCTATTCCTCAATGTAAAACCGAACCAGTATATGTAAAGGTGATATCGATTTTGATATTACTTTTTAAAATCTGTTTAAAATATTTAGTACATTTTAGTAGTATGGGACTGGGTAAGGCTAGTCCTCCCCTTTTCTTTGCTCTATAAAGCGTTTCTTTATTAATATAATGTGTCTTATAGACCCATATAACATTTATTATTTCATTATCCATTTTATGTAAATTTATGCTTCCTATATCTATAGTTTAAGAACTTAGCTTATTTTGGCATACATATACGTTTTTGCCACTTGAGTCCGCTCCATTAGGCAGAGTGGCATAAGTGCCCAGATTTTCACATATTTGTTGTTTATTTTATTTTTCATTTTTTGCAGTTTTCTTGTTCCACTCCTCTCCCAAAAAAAGATTCCTAATGCTTTTACCCGTTCCTTGATAAGATGTTGGGTAATCCAGTGTGATTCACCTACCAGTTATCTTTTTTTAGTATTTCAGTTTTTTCATGGTTAATTCTAGACCCTGATGCTTTACCAAAATTTTCAAATTCATTTTTGAGGTGTTTAAAGGAGTTTTGGTCTCTTATAAAATTAGTGCAGTCATCAGCGTGTTGGGGCATTTTTATTTCATCATTTATATATTTGAGACTTTAATTCCTCCTATGTTCTTATTCAGTCTTATTTTAAAGCTAATAATTTCTATTAATATTAAGTATAATATCTTAGATAGTGGGCACCTTTGCCTCACCGATCTTGTGATATCAAATTTCTCAGTGCTTGCCCCATTTACCTGTATTTTTGCAGTGATGTTATTATAAAGGATGTTAGTCCATTTATGGAAATTAATTCCAAAACCGAATTTTTCTAGTACTTTTTGTACATAGTTACGTTCCAATCTGTGAAAAGCTTTTTCTTGATCACATAGTACCATGGCACTTTATTGACCTGTCTCTTGCAAGTAATCAATAACTGTCCTTATACTTATTGTATTATTTTGCCCCCCACCCCCCCCCCGTATGAGTACAATTGATGATTTTGTCCATTCCACTCTTCGCTCTATCTCCTAATATTCTACTTAACATTTTATGATCTGTATTTAGGAGGAAGATGGGCCTCCGGTTTTTTAAGTCTTCCAACTCTCCTGTTCTCCTTATATATTAAAGTAATGGTTCCCTCCCTTATTGATTCTGTTATGTGATCATTTCTTAGCAATATATTATTATGCAAACATATAAGAATGGGTAACAACTGACTTTGGAATTATTGATAAAATTCCGCGGTGAGCCCATCTCCACCTGTGGATTTCTTTTTTGCTAATCTACTTATTGTCTTTGTAATTTCATTTGTAGAGATGAAGTCATCATAGAAGATTTTATGTTTTGAGGAAACCATTTCGCATGTTATTCCATCTAGGTAGTTGTCCATAATTTCTGGTTCAATTTCTTGTGATTTATATAAATTGCTGTAGTATTTCCTGTTGTAGTTTAGTACTTCTTTTTTACCCGATACTACTGTCTCTCCTTCCCTGAATTTTTCTATTTATTTTTCTCCCCCTCTCCTTATTTCATCTCTTTTATATAAACCCTCTGCTTTTCTATAGATTGCTGTAAATTTTCCGGCCATAATTTCTCTCCTTTGTTTTTCTTCTTCTAATATTAGTTTTATCTTTTAGATTTTGTACGTCATTTCATGTGTTGTTTTTCTCCATATGTCTTTTAAGTGCTTTTTTTCCGTTTTTTTGTTTTTCCCTTCTAATGGTCGAAAAATTAATGGCTGGTTTCTTAAATATATATGTTAGAGTGTCACATTCTTTTATAATGTCCCTATTTCCTTTATTAGTAAAATTACTAAATCGCTAATTTAATTTTTTCAATAAATTCATTCTCTTCCAAAATGTTGTTATCTAACTCCAATGAACCTTTCCCACTTCTGTTTGTGTTTTATTTTCATTTTTAGATTAAACAATTTGTGGTTTGACACTTTAGTATTTATAATTCCTGCATTTGTATAAACATTTATATCTTAGTTTTGTACAGTAAAATTTGTCTAATCTACTTCCCTTATTTCTATTGTATTGATACGTGAAGTCTTTCTTAGTAGATTTAGTTTCCTATATATGTCAGTTAGTTTACGCTTATTCATAATATTTTCCATTTGTGGTTTAAATCTAATATCAGTCGGTGTTAGTTTCCCTACCCTGTCAACTTCATCTCCCACCCAGATAAAATTTTCCCCTAAAACATTTTCCATTGAAATTTTTCCAAATATTTAAATAGGTTATCTATATAATTGTGTGTGGTATTTTTTATTTGCCGTTATGTATATGTTTATAACGTGGAAATTTTCATTTTTTATATATATCATTTTACCTGAAAAATTATTTCCTTCCTCTATTCTCTCTCAGTTGATTCCTTTATTTTGCTTTTAATTAAAGTTGCTACCCCTTCTTGAATCTTCTCCTTTGAAATCATTTATAATTATGACCCCATTTAATGTATCTTCTCAAAAGGCTGTTAGTTCTTTTGTTAATTGGTTATGTGTTTCCTGTAAAAATAAAATATCATAGTTTCTTTGATCACTTAGTTTGGCTATTTTTTTCTCCCTATTTGCTCCATTTCAGTTTCTTGAATCCAAACGGAAGATTTTCCCCTCCATTTATTGCATATCCTCCAGGTTGTCACGTTCTATCTTATTTTATATTCTTATTTGGATTTCTAAAAACTTATATACCAAGAATACTTTTTGGGGACCTATTATTGAGTGTTTTTTGGGGGAACTGGTACCCCTCCTGTATCTTCATGTGTGTTGTTTTCTTCAGTTTCCGCACGTTTAGATTCTATTTCGTCTGTAATTTCGTCATCCTCTTCATTTCCACTATCTGTCTCGTGTTCGTTGTCCATTTCGTCATTGTCTTCGTCTCCGTCGGTACCTTCGTCCTTCTCTAGTCTCTATTTTTGTGGTGTAGGATTTGTGCAATATTCTTGTCGTGTGCTGTCTGAGGGTATCTATCTATATATTTTGTGTTCTCAGTCTGTTAGAAACTTGATTCCGATACGGATTGGTTGATCTTTTTTTTTTTATTCGAATCTTGGCTCTTTGGTGTTGAGGTTAATGGTGTTTCCGATAAAGGCTTAATACTTAATGATTCCATTGTCTGGCTTCCAACTTGTTCTTTTGAGGTTTCTTTTTCTAGCAGTAGTGCAAATCTGTTTTGGAGGGCAATTTTCCCTCCTTTGAGAGGTGTAGGGGCCTTCCCTGTTTTTATTTGGGCTGAGGTACTCTCTCCACTGCAATACACTTTGGGAGCTTTCATCTCCTGTAATTTCTGTCATATCTATGTCTGGCATTTGTGTTCATGGGTTTTCTCCAATTAAACATTTGATTCTCCTTCTCCCTGTGTTTTCTCGGGGAGGTTTTGTGTCTCACTTTCTTTCCTACATTGATTTATGAGTTGCCACAATTAAGTTTGAACATTTGTTTGTGCTTCTTGTTTCTCTTGTTCCAAGTTTTGTGGGTCATTTGCTACCTTACTGGCATAGGTAGGTGCCGCTATTGAGCTTTTGCAGTTTTTGGGCTCATGTCCCACCTGCTAGCATATTGGGCACAATTTGTCATGTTGACACCCTCTGTACCATGTACTGAGTAAAAAACCCATTACATAGAAGAAGGTAGGGATCTATTTCGCATCTTCCTTTAGAAGAGTTTTTATCCAAATACCAGATTTCATGGCTCTAAAACCCCATACTGTCGCGATTTATGTTGCCTTGACCGTTGTTGTAATTGTATGCTCTATTTTGGCAACTATTTCCTTACTGCCTATTTGCAAGGGCAGGCCTGTGATGTGTATGTGAATCACTTCACTATTGGTTCCGTTTTACTAACTTTTGCCTTTATTCCTATCATTTCAATACTTGAGTCACTATTTTTAGGGTATAGAACGTACTTGTTCTTTCCTGCATTTTGAAGCCCTTCTACATCATCAATAGGAATGTCTAATGCTTTCAGTGCCATTAAAAGTTCTGATTGTCTGCGGCAACTTTGAATGGACCCAAAGTCAATTGTTTGGCAACCCTTAGGGTAAAGGGCAAGCAATATCTGACTTACTCTACTCCTCTCTAGCTTTGTGTTGAAATAGGTACTCAGCTTTGTTCCACTTGTTTGAATGGGACCCTGGTCGGTGATTAGAAACTCATTATCCATTCTAGAGTGAGTATTATTCACTGTAGTATATTGTGAGTGCGCATGGTCTCACACCACTAATCCTATGCTGAGAACACACTAGGTTTCAAAAAACACATAAAAAACATTGGTAACGACCTTCAAGAAAAATGTCTGCATAACGTTTTGCACAAAAAAATTAAATGTAGGAAAACAAAGCAATATAAAAAGTGAAAACGAAACAAACAATTAAATTGAAAATAAAAATATGAAAAATTAAAGGTGTGAAAGGTGGAAATGTAAGATGCAAGATATTGCTGAAAAACAGCATATGCTACCTCTTGAAGTATGAGTTTTATTCCATTAATCCATTCACTTTTCGCTGAAGACAAAACAACATACTTTACTTCTCAAGAAGGAGTATCAGAATGTAATTTACGAGCTCTTTCTAGCCTCGTGCTTAATTAGTCTGTGGTAAAAATAATGCTTTATAATATAAATCTTTCTTTTTCTTTATGGGGGAAGTGTTACGTAGATTTGATTTAATGTATATTTGATTTAATTTGTTTTTGATTTGATTCGATTGTCTGTGGGTTTTGTAATTCTTTTAAAAAGTTATATGTCAATGTTATGTACATTTGCTGACAGCGAATTTGATATTTTCCTGAAAATTCAGTTTGACCTGAATCTTTCTATAAATATCAAATGATAGAAACAGCTTTTTGCTATTTAGATTCAGATCCTGGCCTTGATTGAGATTTAAGTAAACAACTTTTTCTTGGAATGAAATGATTGGTTCTTATCAAAAACATACAGGGGCTACGTGATTTTGTTATGTAAACATGATTAGTTGATCCTCTATTTCACAATTAGGCATTTTCAAAATTGCGAAATACTTTGTATTAATAGTGATGTTTAGAGAGAGAGAGAGAGAGAGAGAGAGAGAGAGAGAGAGAGAGAGAGAGGTGAGAGAGAGGAGGGGGGGAGGGAGAAACGTCAGGATTTGGGGCTTTTATACATTTCATGTCAAGTTGTTTTCAGAAGACCAAGGACAAGGACCACCAAAACTTCAGTTCAATGATTTTCTGCTAAAGATTGTTTTCAAAAAATGTTCCAGAATATCGAAATATTTATCCTTAGAATGAAACTAATAATTTGTATCGTTTTTATACATTTAGTTCCGAGTTTTGATGCATGGACTACCATAAAATGTATTCTTATCCCATTAATTCTGATATCAATCAATCAACAAAATGCGAAATATGTTTTCGTCGTTATCACAATATTCTAATGATGATATAAACAACAGATCATTGAAACAATACAACATCTAAATCAAATAGAATCAAATTATTATTATATTAATAAAATTTTCATTTAAGGTGTAATTAACAAAGTTATTTTTTTCCTTGCCCAAGAAAACTACTTATCGGTTATTGTACAATAACGGAAGAAGAGTATAAATGGCCAGGTGAGTTTACATTTTTAGCCCTACAATTGAATAAAGAGGATCTAAAAAGATTTTGATGATGATTTTCTACAATTCGTCGAGTCATGGAGAAAAAGCACCACCTCCAGCTATTCTCAAATATAATAATGATCCGTACGGGGAAGGTCGTCGTATTTCATCGTGAGTCGTAAATATAACATCAACGATATTAGGTAATCTTGTATGTGATATTATTAAGGGCAGCTATCAAGGTGATCTTGAAAAATCCAGTCAGGCTCAGCAGGGATATATTTTATATACACTTACACCACAAGTACATCCTGGATATTTGATTGTACAAGAACCCATTAATCCGGACTTTCTGCGGTGTCCTAATCCGTTATTATCAATGATACATTTCAAACTTTCTGACGAGACCGGACACATTCTTGATCTGAGACAGGAAGTTTTGAATATGAATCTATATGTAAGCTCATAGATCTACACGATCGTGATTGATTTTCAATCCTGATTATTAATCGGGGGAATAAAATATATTATAACATAATTTATTTTTTACTCATTATCGTTCAGATTTCAGGTAAATGCTACTGAAAATAACAAACGTTTGTCACATTTTATAAACTGATGGGGTAAATATTACTCAAAATAACGAAAATCAGATTTTACATGCTACACAAAATTGTTAAAATCAATCAGACTTCATTAAATTGATGGGGTAAATAACATTCAAAATAATATAAAATCTCATCAAAAACAGAATAATAGAATAATACAAAATTTTATAATAATAACCGTAATAATAATAATAATAACAATAATAATAATAATATAATAATAATAATAATAATAATAATAATAATAATAATAATTTCACCTTTGACTTTGTCCAGAAACAAAAAGATATATTATAACATAATTTATTTTTACTGATGCTCGTCCTGATTTCAGTTAAATGGAACTCGAAATTGTGAAAATCAGTCAGATTTTCTAATTTGATGGGGAAAATACTACACGAAATATTGAAAATCAGTCAGATTTTATAATTTGATGGGGTAAATGGTACAAAAAATAATAATTATAGGACTAATTACATAATTTGATGGCGCAAATGACACTAAAAATGATAATTATAGGACTAATTTCATGATTTGTGAGGGTAACTGTTACTAACAATATTAATTATAGGACTAAATGAGAACAAATATTATAATCTGAATAAATAAATCTAAATCTGAAAAATATTATTATCAGAATAAATATTATAATCTGAATAATCATAATTTGTTTGGGAAAAATGATACTAAAATAATAATTATAGGTCTGAATCAGAACAAATATTGTTCTCAGAATAAAAATAAATTCATCAGAATGATATTATTATCAGAATAAAAAATCAATCAGTCAGAATACATCTTAATCAGTATAAATATTATAATCTGAAAAAAATATTATTAACAGAATAAATCTGAATCGGAATAAATATAATAATCAGAATAAATTTATAATCTGGCATTATTTAGTGTGAACATTTTTATAATCACAAGTAACTTTGTAATTGTTTTCATCAGAATCTGTTACCCCAGACAAACAATATACAAACAATCCCCCAGCATGTGTTTGATTAAGTCGTTCAACTATTGCCTGATCGCGATGAATTGCAATATGTCCTCGTCTGATTTTGACGTTTTTTCACCAGAGATGATACTGCACCAAGATATTCATTGCCAGGATCTACTTGTAGTAAATATGGCCATCGCAAGGGTCAAAAATGATAAATTCGTTAAAAGTACATACAATTTCAGTTGCTGCTTTAGTTGATAGTGGTCTGCTTCTTTATATCTGCTTGCAATATCAACGACAGTTAACACATTTGTATGTGCGTGACTGCGTGACTGACGTCTACTTGTTTTAATAGTATCGTGTGGTAAAAACAAATTCTCTGCTTGATGAACTTCATTTGGAGAGCTGACATCAACATTTGCATACTTAACTCGTTTAGGTGGTGGTAGATAAATTTCCCATATTGCCTTGTCATGCTCACCAATTTGCTGCAACAGAACGTGTGATATTTGGCGCATCAGCAAGTTTACTAATGACTGCTCTACCCATCCAATATCATCGTGGGCTATAATAAATCGAATCCATTATAATAATAATCGGTTGATTAATTACCGGCCTCTAGCATAAGTTTACTTTTCATCGCCGATTATACCAAGTGATTAGCTAATTATTCTCTGACAGAAGTTTTTATGGAATTGAACGAGTGAATCAACTTCACATCTGCAAAATGTCGTTGTTGTAAATCCTTATTTTCATACGCTACATCATGAACGTGACATGCTTGATCAGTAGCATTTATTTGATACTCCCCAGGTCTTGGCTGATCTCGCTCGTCAAGTCGAATGTCAAGTCGGTTTCCAGGAACACAATAATTATATCCAGGAAGATGCTTTTCTCTTAGATAATTAGCCCATGTAGCTCCTGGTAATTTTTCTAATGAAGCAGTGATATCACCACCTGTTTTCCTTGACTTGTCAAGGGAGATAAATGTTTAATTTTTGTACCACATTGCAAACACTTGACTGTAAGTGCACGCTTTTTACTTTTTGTTATCATTTATGTGAATCCACTAGTGAGAGTGAATGCTCTGCACCAAACACAGTATAAATCCATATTAGTTATTATTTATGTACATCATGGATGTCATTGATTTTTTTCTGCGACAAGAAAGCAAGAGCCAGACAAACATCATCCAGCACTACCAAATGCTATCAGAGCAATTATCATAGGTCCATCTAGGTCTGGCAAGACGCACTTTTTTCTTAATCTGATAATGAGTTGGCTCAAGTGGGATACGTTATATTTAGTGGCACCATCCGTAAATATTCAGAGAGGCTACGAGATACTTAAAGATTTTAATGAAAACTCAAAATTGATTTTATCACCGATATTGATGAAGGCCCATCTGTAGATGTCCTCGATGAATTTATTAATAATAATGTAGTATGCGATGATGTAATGTTAGATAGGCAATCAAATCCAGCGTGGATATATTCTCGAGGCAGACACAAAAACACAGACGTGATTTATGTTACTCAGCGATATACACAAATACCTAAAGTGATCAGAGATAACTGTAATATTTTATTTGTGTTTAATGGAGTTGATACACATACTCTGCGACATAGTCATGAGACTTGATGTTCATGGGATATGGGTATGATTTAGTTCAAAAAATTCTTTTCAAAAGCACAAGCTGCTCCACACGGACTTATCACGATATATTTAAATGATCTTAATAAACGTTTTGGTTACGAAACATCAGCAGGGAGGATGCGCCTAAAATGAGTGATGATGGGTAAATAAACAAACACACAAATTTGAAAACACGAGCGACAAAGATAAAGTAACAAACTGAAATAACCCAATTATAGCAAATCTCGGTCGCTAAGAGGCTTCGTTTTGACGTTATTGACCATGTATTTTCATTTTTTTTTTGTATGAAGTTTTCTCTTCAAAGAAGATTTCTGCTTCTAGTGCACATTTTGATTGTTGGGTCAACCATTTTATTGAACTCTGACAAAGTTCATTTTTATGTGGTCTTGCTTGCTGTAATTTAATAGAATGTTTATTTTTACTTTTATAACATAATTTCCAAACGTAAGTTGCATTGACTTCATTGTAACTTCTTAAATTATTTAAATCAGTTATTGTGTGGCAGAACCTTATGTGTCTTTTGTCCGAAAGTGCATATAGCCATTTCACACTCTGATCCCTGGTTATTTGCACATTTGAATACTATTAACCTATATTCTGTGGTTTTCATCCTAAAAGGTATAATGGAAATCGTAGATCTATGTATGTATTTAGAGGATCTAAATAATATTTTTTTTTGTTTCACAAAAGAGGAAAACTTGAAGGATATATTGAGTGCTGACAACGTTAAATTTGAAATGCATTAGTCCACGGCAATTGAAATGCGCTGTTATTACAATCTCTTAAATATGACGCAAGAAACTATACATTTGATACACAAATATACTAAAGTATTCTGCTTCCTAGGTCGTAAGACTAGGAGACATAAGTGCATTTTTAAAAATATTTCAGCTGTTGTATTCAAATCTGTGTACCCTGTTGAGGCAGTTAGAGATCTTATATTCAAATATGTATAATACGTTTTGGAAATGACAGCTGTTATATTCCAATCTGTACACCCCGTTTAGGAAGTGACATCTGTTATATTCCAATCTGTGTACCCTGTTGAGGCAGTTAGAGATCTTATATTCAAATATGTATAATACGTTTTGGAAATGACAGCTGTTATATTCCAATCTGTACACCCCGTTTAGGAAGTGACATCTGTTATATTCAAATCTGTGTACCCTGTTGAGGCAGTTAGAGATCTTATATTCAAATATGTATAATACGTTTTGGAAATGACATCTGTTATATTCCAATCTGTACACCCCGTTTAGGAAATGACAGCTGTTATATTCCAATCTGTACACCCCGTTTAGGAAATGACAGCTGTTATATTCCAATCTGTACACCCCGTTTAGGAAATGACAGCTGTTATATTCCAATCTGTACACCCCGTTTAGGAAATGACAGCTGTTATATTCCAATCTGTACACCCCGTTTAGGAAGTGACATCTGTTATATTTAAATCTTTATACCCTGTTTAGTAAGTTACAGTTGTTATCTTCAAATCTGTATACTCCGTTTAGGATGTGAGAGTTTTTTTTCAATATTTAAAACAATCATTTGAATGATACGGTACTGATATTTTTTTTTTGATATAAAAACGGGGCAATTTCCATAGTTTAAAGTACACGTCTTGGGGACATTCATTTCGCTTTAATTTATCATCTGTAATATGTTTCAAATGCCATATATAAATAATCCTAGTGCCAAGAGATTTAAGCTGAATTAGCTAAAATATATCGTTCATCGTTTATATATGGCAGTTAAGCAAACCTTGTATTTTTATTCTGACAAAACGAAAATCAAGCATCTCGTGAAGTAATTTAAATTAAAGAAAGCGGGTCTGTCGACTCAAAGAATTCGTGTTGAACGGTGTTCACATTTATAATGATTTTTTTACTCATTACCTCCATCAACTCAAGATCATTCATTTCAATCATACTGTCATACAAGAGCGAGTATAGACACGAGTCGACAGCTGAATCTCAATTAACTTCAGTGCACAGTGAGAGTAGACCAGTAGTAGATCGCATGCCTTTTATCAAATACAAACGCATTAACCGTCACAGCTCTTATCTACCTGTTCGGTAATACTAAATACATAGCATGCATACTTTCAGTGTTGTGCTCCACAGAATATTGTTATGCAAGTCTGTCGAAATGGATTTATTGATTTCGAGGTACTTTATATTAATTGAACACACAGTAAAGTCCGCCTAAAAATGATTATTGTTAACAATGCCAGTCTTGTTTCAAGCTGTAAGTAATGTAGTCCAAATTTCCTCCAAGCAGAATTAATGTTTTATTTTATTTTGGTGGTCACCCAGGCTCGTTCCGGATGATCTTTAATTTAAATAGTTGCATACTCAGCGAACAAAACGAACCTGACAGACCTAAAATATATATTACGTTGCATTATACAGCTGTCTCTTTAAAGCTACACAATGCGCAATTTTATTTGAATGTGTCTGTGATTTTTCAAAATCTTAAAAAGCTGCATGATTTAGCAATTGTGGAGCATGAAAGACTATTTATGCACACTACATGACTTTGAGAATAAAAACGGTGAATTATGGAATGTATGATTGTTTATTAATATTACAAGTGTCATATTTTATAATTTATAGCTTAAATCATTTATTAACCAGAAGATGTACTAGTCCATTGCACTAGCAGATTGTATTAAAATCCCTTGTATAATCACAATTTACTTCACGGTGTTACACAAGAACGTGACGTTTAATGCGGGGAAAAAACGTTATCTTTTCTATCTTGGAGATACTTAGTTTTAATGAATAACTCCCGGCTTAATCCAAGACTTTTGTGAAATGATGCAGATAACATATAAGTTGGCTTTGTGTATAATTGTTGTCTTGCATTGATACATATATTTATGGAGTCGATGAATAACCACGATATCTTATAAGCAATCCGAATGAGCTTTTGTACCTTCTTACCTTTAGTACAGTACGTTCATGTGTCGATCTAACTGACACCTACAAGAATGGTGGGATCGAGAAATGGCCCAAGCGTTGAATTTGCAAGCTTGTTATCTAAGTAACCAATCTTTTGCAGTTAGATCACGTTTGTTCGTCAGCCTGCCTGACGCCAAGTTATTCTATTAACCATATTTCCATCTACACATAGAGAAGTTTGAATATTTATAATGTCTTCAGTCCAATGTCAACAGTTCATTCTAAGCGGGTGATACAAATATTGTTGTACAAAAGATATGTTTATAACATGTGGTAAAATTACTGATATGTCTGAATTTATCTATCTTTGATAACATTCTTAACGTACCTTGATACAGAGGTAAACAGTGACTGGCTTGCAAATTAAAACTAAAATAATATCACATGAGGGTAACTTCACCGATGTATTTTTGTACAAGGTTACATAAATGTAGGAAATGTGAAAGGTTTCATATATATATATATATATATATATATATATATATATATATATATATATATATATATATATACACATGCATATGTCGGGTAAAGAAATACACTCTAGAGGACAGAGTTTAGATTTATCAATTTATTTCAAGGTGATTTGCAAGCGGGTTGTTATATACCGAAGATTGACTTAAGACGATAGAAAATTTCCTCTGATTGACCCTATGTCTG
Source organism: Sinohyriopsis cumingii (assembly GCA_028554795.2). Classification (NCBI taxonomy): domain Eukaryota; kingdom Metazoa; phylum Mollusca; class Bivalvia; order Unionida; family Unionidae; genus Sinohyriopsis; species Sinohyriopsis cumingii. The sequence goes on from CM068830.1 coordinate 53,992,040, forward strand.
GCACGGTCAATATATGTATTCCGTATGAGGTCTAATGCTTTCATAATTATTTCCCATGCATTCACTATTCCCATATGTTATATTTCAGTTTACCCTTCATATAACAAATGTATATTATATATTAATTCAACCAGAAAAAAATATACTATTTGCCTTGCCCTGAACATTTTGATAAGTGTCACTTCCATGTACATGTATGACTAGTGTATTTCTAGGATATGTCCTTTCACATACATATTCCTATCTATAATGACGCTTTGGAAGAATGTTCCATAAGACAGCAGGTAATTATTCCAAGAGAATATATGTGTCTGGAACTGAACATATCTATATCACATGAACCCCAATCTAATTTTGCATAGAATTATTCGTTGAGCTATATAAATATTGTACAGCTGGATTTACGATTATTTATTGACGACATTTTTATAGTTTTAAATAATAATATATGATATTGTTATCAACTGTTATCAATATTGTCTCCTTTCCTTCATGCACAAAATTTCTTTTTGAGAAATGTACTTAAACTAATCAGTTCCATGATCTAAAAATAAAGCTATTAAGGAAAAAATAAATAAATAAATTAAGGAAAAAATAAATAAATAAATAAATAAATAAATAAATAATGCAAACAAACTGGGAATCTGCATCGGAGTTTATAATATTGACCAAGGCAGTAGGAGTCAATTACCTTTTTAAGCTGTTTTAGCAACTAATAGTCAACGTGCAATTGTGATTGTTCCCGGTAACTTTACAACATTTTGCTGTAACACCAGGTGCGCAACAGCCATTTCCAGATTCTACTCCCTGATTTTTTTGACACTCGACTACTTTAGTGCATTGTGTACTTGTTGTGGGAGTACTAGTGGTTCCTGTAGCAGTACCAGTGGTTGTGGGGGCAGCTGTGGTTGTTGCCGGTGCAGCTGTGGTTGTTGAAGGAGCCCATGTTAATGTTGTAGGAACTGCTGTGCTTGTTGTAGTAGCTGCTGTGGTTATTGTAGGAGACGCTGTAGCTGTAGAAGCTGCTGTGGTTGTTGTGGGTGCTGCTGTGGTTGCTGTAGGTGCCTCTGTAGATGTTGTGGCTGCAGATGTAGTTGTTGTAAGCCCTGTCGTGGTTGATGTAGGAACTGCCGTAGTTGTTGTAAGCCCTGTCGTGGTTGATGTAGGAACTGCCGTAGTTGTTGTTGCCACTGTGGTTGCAGTAGGAGTATGAATCGTTGTTGTAGGGGCTGTTGTAGTTGTTGTAAGAGCCCCTGTAGTGGATGTTGGAGATGCTGTGGTAGTTGTTGTTGGAGCTGCATTGTAGGTTGTTGTAATAGGTGTTGTGGTTTTTGTGGGCGCTGCTGTGGTTGTTGTGGGAGCCGTTGTAGTTGTTGTAGAAGCCACATTAGTTGCATGTGCTGAAGTGGTTGTTGTAGAAGCCCCTGCAGTTGTTGTATGAGCTGCTGTGGTGATTGTTGTAGGAGTTACTGTGGTTGTTGTCGGAGTTGCCGCAATTGGTGTTGTAATCACTGTGGTTGTTGTCAAAACCTCAGTCGTTGTTGTAAGAGCTGTTGTGGTTGTTGTTGGAGTCCATATAGTTGTTGTAGGAGCTGTTGCGTCAGTTGTTGTAGAAGCAGCTGTGGTTGTTGTTGTTGAAGGTGCTATGGTTGTTGTGGGTGCTGCTCTGGTTACTGTGGATGATGCTCTAGTTGTTGTAGATGCAAATGTAGCTGTTGTAAGCCCTGTTGGGGTTGTTGTAGGAACTGTCGTAGTTGTTGTTGCCGCTGTGGTTGCTGTAGGAGCATGAATCGTTGTTGTAGGGGCTGTTGTGGTTGTTGTAAGGTCCCCTGTAGTTGTTGTTGGAGATGCTGTGGTAGTTATTGGAGCTGCAGTGGTTACATACGCTGATGTGGTTGTTGTAGGAGCCTCTGTAGTTGTTGTAAGAGCTGATGTGGTGATTGTTGTAGGCGTTGAAGTGGTTGTTGTAGTAGCTGCCGTAGTTGTTGTTGGAACCACTGTGGTTCTTGTTAAAACCTCAGTCGTTGTTGTAGGGCCTGTTGAGGTTGTTGTAGGAGCCCCTGTAGTTGTTGTAGGAACTGTTGTTGTAGTTGTTGTAGGAGCTGCTGCGGTGGCTGTTGTAGACGTTGATGTGGGTGTTGTAGGCGCTGTTGTGGGACCCGTCGTTTTTGTTGTAGGAGCCACAGTAGTTGTTGTATGCGCTGATGTGGTTGTTGTAGGACCTGTTGAGGTTGTTGTAATGGCCGTTGTTGATGTTGTAACAGTCGTTGTAGCATTTGTGAGAGCTGCTCTTGTTGTTGTGGAAGTCTCAGTGCTTGTTGTCGGAGCCACATTAGTTGTTATATGTGTTGCTGTGGTTGTTGTATGAGCAGTTGTGATGGTTGTTGTATTAGCTGCAATGGTTGTTGTTGGATTCGCAGTCGTTGTGGGAGATTCTGTAGTTGTTGTGGATACAATTGCAGCTGTTGATTGGGATGCCGTTATTGTTTCTGGAGGCGATCTAGTACTTGTAAAAGTATCTGTAGATGTAATGGGTGAAGATGTGGTTGTTGTGAGCGCTGTTATGGTTGTCGTAGAAGCTGCCGTAGTTGTCGTTTGGACTGCTGTGGATGTTGTAGGAGCCTCAGTTGTTGTTATATGTCCAGCTGTAGGTGTTGTGGAAGCCTCAGTGGTTATTGTTGTAGGGGCTGTCGTTTTTGTTACATACTCTGTCGTTGTGGGTGTAGCTGTGGTTATTGTGGGCGCTGCTGTGGTTGTCGGAATAACTGTAGATGTTGTAGGAGCCGCTGTCGTTGTTCTAAGAGCTGTTGTTGTTGTTGTAAGAGGCGCCGTAGATATTGTAGGAGTCACTGTAACTTTTGTTGAAGCGGCTGTCGTTGATGTTAGAACCAATGTTGTTGTCGGCGCCAGTGAAGTTGGTGATGGTGTCACTCCTTGTATGCATACACCTTGGACGCACCACTGTCAATGTATGAACATACAACATATAATGTCCTACCTGTCTCTTTCAATCTCGGTTCTATATTTGTTATAATTTTCCTTCTGAATGAAACGTATATGTGTAAATCTTTGGGGACAATGAGTATTCTGGGGACTTACGTTTAAAATAGATCAATCACAACGTGATTTTTATATACCACTTGGTAAAGACTATTCTCTTTTTACTGGTGTATATGGTTTTCAACTTCGTCTGCATTCAGATATGTACAAAAGACAAAAGAAGCATTGGTACTTTAGAACATTACTATAAAAGCACATGAATAAGTTGCATGAGGCAAGTTTGTTACTGTCTTTCCCATTGATGAAATTATCCACGTTCATAATTTATACAAATTTTAATATCTGTGCTGAGAATGAACCAACAGGAAATTATGTAGAGTGGTATTCATCCCCTGGATACAATCCAAAATCAAAGTGTAACAATTAGCTTCGATATGTTAACCTGGACGGACATTTGGATAGGAAGCTGGAATACTAATATAGCCATTACAATCACAATTCACTTTTCATTAAACAGCCATAAGTGATGATGTTGAATGCGCACATCAAGTTGCATGACCATGCATGCACAAGTTCATATGAAACTGAACTACTTGAAAAACAAAGAAATTAAATTATATAATGAAGCTTCAAAAACAAGGCACGTTGTTTCTATCTACATGTACCTTCCGCTTGTTGAGATTTCCAGTGGAAATGTATTTTAGTAGAATAATACATGTAATTAAATTGTTATCATTTTAATCGATAATGACATGACGACTGTTGTCTCTAAGAACAGTTGAAAGCCAATAGCAATAAATCGACATGCAAATGAGTGGTTTCTGTACAAGCCATTCTTTCGGCACCTATTCGTATGTTTGCACAAATTCCTTGCAAACACGGCTCCTTACCTATATGTTCCATATACATGGACAAATAAAAGAAAATCAGCCGCTAATGGAAGCATTCCCAAAGGGTTCCTTAGATGCAATACAAAGAAAAACATACAAACACACACACATATTATGTTGCCAAGTACAGTTTTAATTTCAAACCCAGGCGAACACCTCAGCTAACCTATTTCAGTGGTATTCATTCCCGAAACTTTCTCATTCAGCGAATAATCGGAAAAGATTTCGATTGTTCTGCAGCTGGCGAATTTCATCAGGTAACCTACATAGTAGGTGCCGTGTGCAACATTCTTTTATGTTAGTCAAAAGTTTATATAGCAAAGATAAATGCGCCTTCTAGGAAAAGCATGTACTTTTAATTATAAAAAAAGAAAATAGAAATAAAACAGCCCGAAAATAATGATATGCCACAACCCAGATATAAAAGTACGCTCTGGCGTCTTTTCATATTTGGAACTTGTATTATATTAATAATATGTGTTGAAACTACACTAAGAACGATCCCTCAAAATATAGGAATTTAAATGTGTTGTGACGCACGTGATATAAATGTCACTTTAATGATGTTCCCGTTACACAATAAAGCAATAGTTCCTTACTTTTAGATACCAAGAAGAATTTTTCTGGCGACTCTCAAAGCAATGTTGCTGGTACGCATACATTGTGGAATTCACGGTGTCAAGATACAAGATACTATTGACACTGCACCTGTAAATGTCCCACATTGAGGCAACAGACGTTAAGTAAATACGGACCAAAGATATTTTCTTTCGCTGTATTAGTAATGTTGGCCAATAGATTAGCTACTCTGAAAAAGTATTGACTGTTCTTTTTCTGTCTTTATAATCAGTGTGTCCGTGTTTTCATTAGTAGATGCGTTTATCATTCTCTTAGGTTGTGTGTGGAATTTGTGGTCGTCCGATGTTCTCAAATGAACATTTATCAAGCGGCTCAAAATGATGTGGTGGTATGGATATGAAGTATCTATTATCTGCGTGTTTCGCAACGCTAGGAACATACAGTGATACTGGACGGAAAATGAAGAGCCTGTGCTTTTTGTTCTTATTAAATAATAAAGAGAACAATTCTTATGCAATTTTAATGATCACAATAACAGTCTATTGAAAACAAATTAATAATGTTAAGAAAAAGTAAATTAAACCCTTGGAGATCTTTAACTATTAACGTTCGACCGTAACTTGTTGATGTATTCTGTGTGTTGATAACAACCGATGTGATCTCAATAATTGTAACACATTAAATACAAATTCGCACGCCATTATGAAACTGGCTTTTCGTATTTGATAGGGGCAATCTATGATCCTCAACCTGCGAAAAGTTTATGAATTTTCAGATATTCTTTCAGCAATTGCAGACAGTTTAAATTTCCAATTCATTTTGTATCCAAGGAGCCTTACTTGGTAATGTATATCAAACTGAGAAAATACACGCAAAGCTATGCATGTTTTGTCATTTATATTGCTTGTAACCTTAGCTTTGTAAAAATATAAATCTATGAAAAAGGTTACATTCTCCAACAAGTTCAAGAGCGAACGTCATTGGAGATATGTATGTAGATGCACGGACAAATTAACCTTAAAAAAACAGGCATCTTCACATATGGCCCCTCATATCGTTTTGATTACCTATGTTAAAAATAATGTTCAGGTGCCCACTTACATCACGCTTAATTTTCAAAGCATTAATAAAGCAGATTTTGTACGAGAGACAACATTTGTGATGTACAGTAATTGTCAGGCCTCTGATCAGGACTATGTGCTTAATATGTTTGCTAGATCTTGAAAATTAATCAAACAAAAAACAAAAGGCAAGGTTAGAGAAAGTGAAAAAAGGCAAGAGATGTAAGTTCATGTAGACCCATTCTGTTTTAGGGTTGACTTTGACTGTCTTAAGCTCTATTTTCTGTGGAATCATTTTAACAAGTCATTCGGGCAATTTATCTGCACAACAACAACGGCTTGCTATACAAAAACGTAATGAGGTCATGGATATTTATTTTTGGCGAATCTTCTTTTGCCGAAAAAAAAAAGAACAGAAAAACCTGATAAGGCGAAATGTCAAAATATAGAGAGATGTTGTTCACACTATTTGAGGTATATATGCCATTTATTTTATTTATTGCGGCTACAAATATATCTTTCAATTTGTGTTTGCCTGTTGTATCTTAAAACTTTGTTAACAATAGATAACATAATTTTTCCAATCGTCCTAAGTACTGAGCAACCTTTTCCGTGTTCATCTCATAGAAAGTAGAAGTTAGCTAGATATGATGATCAGATAATAATATGTATTATGTGCCATTATGTGCATTTCATATTACGTAGATATTAACTGGGTCGGTTACTCATGTTCTACTGCTTGTGTTGTATCATCATCCGACTGGACGGTCAGATTCTACCGTGCATGATGTGCCATTATTGGATTTCGTACTCAGATTCTACTGTGCATGATGTGCCATCATTGGATTTTGTAGTCAAATTCTACCTTGCAGGATGTGCCATCATTGGATTTTTTACTCAGATTCTACCTTGCATGATGTGCCATCATTGGATTTTTTACTCAGATTCTACCTTGCATGATGTGCCATCATTGGATTTTGTACTCAGATTATACTGTGCATGATTTGCCATCATTGGATTTTGTAGTCAGATTCTACCTTGCAGGATGTGCCATCATTGGATTTTGTACTCAGATTCTACCGTGCATGATATGGATTTTTTACTCAGATTCTACCTTGCATGATGTGCCATCATTGGATTTTTTACTCAGATTCTACCTTGCATGATGTGCCATCATTGGATTTTGTACTCAGATTCTACCTTGCATGATGTGCCATCATTGGATTTTGTACTCAGATTCTACCGTGCATGATGTGCCATCATTGGATTTTGTACTCAGATTCTACCGTGCATGATGTGCCATCATTGGATTTTGTACTCAGATTCTACCTTGCATGATGTACCATCATTGGATTTTGTACTCAGATTCTACCGTGCATGATATGCCATCATTGGATTTTGTACTCAGATTCTACCGTGCATGATATGCCATCATTGGATTTTGTACTCAGATTCTACCGTGCATGATGTGCCATCATTGGATTTTGTACTCAGATTCTACCGTACATGATATGCCATCATTGGATTTTGTACTCAGATTCTACCGTGCATGATGTGCCATCATTGGATTTTGTACTCAGATTCTACCGTGCATGATGTGCCATCATTGGATTATGTACTCAAATTCTACAGTGTATGTAACATATCACAATATAACCTCTGATACCGTGAATTGTGTTGCAGTGAATCGAGTATTGCAAGAGCAGTAGGCAATATGATGTGCATAATTGAATTAAATGTCATAATCTACGTTTGTGATGTACCATCAATAGATTGGTTGGTCAGATTTACTGTGTATGATGTGACATCAGCTGCTTCATTAATTTGGTTTCATTCATATTCTATAGGGATCCTTAACCTTCTTGTTTACAATGAACTTTCAAGTTAACCTTTGATGGCTATGGTGGAGTTTAACATGTTAACTGACATATGATGCTAAATCGTTGATACAATTATGTGGAGACCCGATCGATAAAAGTGACATTTTATGTCAGTCTGTGATCATGTACTGGTGCGCAGCTGCTAATCTGGTACAGTACCCCATACAATCGCTATTGCCTTTCATCTCATACTACAATGGGAGTATATGGAACCCTAATCGTTTACGGTTATCTTTTGTATTAACCGTTTGACTCAGTTATGTAGAGTCCCGTTCTAAGGAACTCTTAGCACAATATACGTCTGATACAGTGCATTATGTTGCAGTGAATCGATTATTGCAAGAGCAGTAGTCAATATGAATGTGCAGCTAGTAATACAATCTTACATTTAAGAAGAATCTGATATTTTATAAATTAATTATTTACAAAAACTGAGAGTGACACATATGGTTTAGATTGTAACTAATTTCTTGTAGTAGGTTATTTTTCTTTCTTTATTCATGGATTGTGGGGGTTGGAGTAAACACAGACACATATCTGTTTAAGAATGAAATATCTCATTAAATTGTACCTGGAACGTTCAAGCAATCAGTCTAAAGGAGGTATGTAACTTTACTTATATAATACTATATTGCTCAGACTTTCATTTGACAATTATAAGTTGATTAATTGAATATAACAAATAATGCAATGAGATACACGAATCAATTCACATGTTACCAGTTTTTAAAACAAATTCGTCTTACATAATTAATATGTTGACAGACAATATATAAACAATAATACAGCAAAAATTGTGGCTTTGCTGTATCCAAATAAAGGACTATTTAATATCTTTCTATATCTTCGTAAACATATAATAGTTCCGGTTTTGTTTGATTAAAATATCATATGTCCTGCAAAATCTTATTCAACGCATTATAATGACATTTCTAGCGAGTCCCAGTGTCCCGTTACTGACATATCTTTAAACGTATTTTATTACGTATGCCTCATATTAAAGCTTATATAAATATGCACTAATATCGATATATTAAAAATATTAGCTAAATACGTTTTGCCTTTGGAAATAAGTTTCAGTATCGAAGAATAAAATTCAACATTATGAATCTTACCCCGTACGCTATCCCTGGGCATGGTGAATGATCCAGCACTTGGCAAAGGGTCCCATTGCAACCCGTTGACGTCTGGCATAGAATACCCCTGTAACATATGTCAGCTCCCTGCGGATTAAAATATTGCCAATTTATTCGAAAAAGAAATGCATGTCTCTTACATTCCCTTTTTGTAGATGTACGAGCTTTGTATTCGTCCGCAATGTAACATCTCAATATGCTCTTCGAAAGCAAGAATAATATATCAATATGGTTCTTACCGGGCAACTTAAAACAGTTCAATACATTCGGAAACAGCAGATGCTTGAATATTGCATATTATCTATGGATTAAATATTAATTTTGTAAACACGATTTCAACTAATATCATCATCACTTAGTAATAGTACTGATATTGTTAGGTGCAAAAGTAGAATCGCTGTTAATCAAATCGCTGTTAATCAAAAGTGTGGAGATAGTGGATTCGTTTGTAGTTAGTCGCTAAGTTTCATTCATTTAAAATTGTCGAAACTAAAATTAGGTCCAGTAGGTAAGTGCACATTGGCTATGTTGCTCCTTCACTTTAATAGATTTTAGTGTTTTCCACCATGTTACTGAGGAGAACCAGAGCCATATAAGGAGCTGGCATAAGAAATGCATTACACTCAGATATTGTGGGAAAGCATATTGTCTATACATTTGAAATAAGGCCATATCGGCCATATTCTAGAAATAAACAATATCATTTGTCTTGTTGCCCACTAATGTTCATCATGGTTCGAATTCTGGCAGGACATTATGCCAGTAATATGTTGAATTTATGTAATGGAGTTGGCCATTCATTGCCAGTAGGTGTTATTATATAGATCTATTTTACGTTAAAACCACGTCAATAGTGGGTATTGAATTACAATGATCTTCCTATATGGCGGTGAAAACACACATAACTGCCTGTAAAAGACGGAATCGTTTGAATTACTGGTTATCGTTACCTTTCATTCACTTGTTGAAAAGAGTTTAATATATGAGCAAGTATATGATTATACAGATTCGGAATTAGGCGGAAAATGTTTGACATTTCTCTAACTATGCGATCAGAGAAATAAACCTGAAAGTAAATCTCATATTGAAATTTCAATACAGAGACTGCAAACTTCGTCTACGCTAAACACTATATATTCCTCAAGTATTCATTACACTTACATCAATATTTGATTTCCAGACATCGTTTTTTTATATTATATAATACGATGTCCAAATGCAAGCTTTTTATATGCAGAACCTGTATAACTAATAATCAAGAGTGCTGAGTTCAATTGCAAATCGTGTATTTAAAATGTTTTCTAAATTTTAAGCCACTTATACATATTTATAAAATGGGATATGTCTTAAAAGACGAAAAATTTGATGCCTCTGCTTAATGTGTAATTATACCAGTTAGACCCTACTTACACGTGCATTTGTGTATAAATCGTATGATATGATCCAAGTGGACCTTGCCCAAACTTTCCGACACAAAAATAGCAATTATTAGCATCAATAAGATTTTGATATAGATCTCATTAACCGACTTGCTTGGTCGACTGGAAAATGTATCATCATCGTCATCTTCGCCATCGCCACCCCGATCCTTATCCTTACATTATTACCATCATTGTATAGAATAAGAACAAATGAAAGAAGAACACAGGCAATGAACATGAAGCATAGAAGGATTAAAAAGAAAAGAAAAAGGAAGAGAGAAAGCAAATTTGAGATTAGCAGTACCAGAATCGGAACATACCGTGTAACATGCATATGATGCAATCCCAAAGTAAACTTTACATTGCTCATTCAAACTAAGTGCTTCACCACCAATAGGCTGTGATCTGTAGGCTGTGTACTCCGCATCGGTGAAATAATGCTGACGTGTGCACCTATTTGACCTAGAAAGGACTCAAAGTAATACACATTTTTGTGTTTCGTTTCTTGTACACAAAGATACTCAATTATATATATATATATATATATATATATATATATATATATATATATATATATATATATATATATATATATATATATATGGATTCTATAGCAAAATGCTTGATAATAGTAGCGGAACAAACATTTTAATACAACTACTAACCTGCATGATAGTATTACACACACACACACACACACACACACACACACACACACACACACATATATATGATTTAGAAGTGAGTGAATGTTTTATCAGTGAGTTAAGATCCTTGCGATATCAAAAGGTTATATGCCATTCAATACCAATAACAAATTTAGGCAATATGATTTTAGAAAGATAAATTGTTCTTGGTCGATACAGCATAGATATATTTTTTATCATCTTGCCTTCTCCATTGTAACAACGTTCTGTATAATCCTCAAACATATATAAAAACGTGCCGTAATATTTCTTCGGTACTGTTTTAGACAATTTGCAACCCATTTTTCACTACAAATTGATACATTACCCGAGGTTATACAGAAAGTTTGTCATGGAACTTATGCTGCAAGAAGATAATGTGTGTTGGTTTCTTGCCGTTGTTGCATTTGCTGAATAAAAGGATGGGGCCATGATGTATCCATATGAACAAGAACCAGTTGTGGGATCATGATTTGCCGCAAGGCTGAAAATAAATAAGTGAATAAATATATAAATGAATACATAATTGAATAAATAAGTAAATAAATAAATAAATCATTCCATCCAATCTAAATGTTTAGAACATCTGGAAGTAGAAATGACCAACATATGATTTTGCTTTCGCAGCATTTCAAATTGTTGGAAGTTTGTCGCAGAAATATTAAATAAATGCGTTACATCGGCAGCAAACACATACTCTAAACAACCTATCTGAATTTAACTCATTCGTCTGGCAACTTAAAGACATTCCACATTCTCTCAATCCAGTCTTAATTATTGAAGGAAACTGATAATCATGACGCAATATATTGTTTGTAGGATAAATGGGAATTTAAATGCCTAGTATCATATATAACACATCACATATGAAGTGCAAATAGTCAATGAACTGCGAGGTTTCTCTTGATTGGCACTCACGTATTGTATCACACGTTGTTATTATATCTCGATCATCGATACTCTGAACATCAAAACAATTTTAAACATTTGAGATGCGTAACTTTTCTACAAAACGATTCGAAACCGACCAAAAAATCAGAAATTTCAATGTTATATCACCATACAAGATAAATTAAGAAATTGTCAAACTCTACCTAGCCGTCAGAAGCTTTGTATAATTCGTGTGCTTTGTTTGAATTATTACGTATTCATACTTCAAATACTAGATTTTTCTATCATTAATGAATGTATTTCTGAATAATAATAATAATCTACAATGTCCAGTCAATGTCATGTGTGGTTTATTAATTTTTTTTATTAAAATTTATCTCCAAAAGTTTCATACGGCTGTAATATTTTGGGATTTATGACAGAAAACCGTATAAATCGGGTACATAGAAAATATTACGAGTGATTACTACATGTAAAACGTATCAGAAACTATATGCTTTACATGTAGAGTTGGGTCAATGTCCACTTTAATAGATTATTAAGTACTGATTTAATTGCTAAACACAAATTATTATATTCTTCAGAAGGTATATTATTTAATGCTTTCCTTTGGCTAAAGATAGTTTTATTGAAAAACAAACTGGGTCTACAATCTTAGAACGGGTGAGCTCAAGATCTGGAGAAACAATTTAAGCCCTCTGCTTCCACATTCAAGCACCATCATACAGTGTACTGTGAGTAAACTTAGTCCAAGCACTATGAAAACAATTTAAACCCTCTGCTTCCACTCTCGAGCTCCAAGTCTTCTCCCAAACTTCGACAAATATCGGCAAATAGTAACCTATGCATCGTACATATTTTTTGAACTATATAACTTTCATGAATCTTTAAGGATTTAATCTTTATTTAGTGCAACAAATTGCTGTTTACGGCGCAGCTCTTGAAGACAAGAGAATTACCTTTCCATGTTATCAATACGGCAACTTTTTACCCATTGATCGTTAGTACTATAACGTCTGGAAAAGACTGAGCCAGAGACTGACTCGTGTATCTAAACCGTTACTAATCATGGAAAATAAGTGTTGTCAACAAAAATGATTTAAAGTCAGTGAAGTGTATATGAAATCTCAGAAAATCAGTATATATTTAATGTCTTCCATACACGGACCCAACACGAACTCTGTTACGTAATGTTGACGTAGTGTGAATACTTTTATCATAACTTTCAGATGGACAAACCAGTTTGCTATATGCTCGATGTATTTGATATGATCGATTTATAGTGTTTATTTTGAGCAAAGTGAATATTCTTACTCAGCTATTACTCTATGGAAAGTTTGTGAGAAGATTCAGATACTCTTGATTGTCAGCTGAACTTATCGATATATTTATATTGGTGCGGTACAAAAGAGCACATGTAAGTTAATCTATTTAGACGTATATGACCCTTGACGTTGAACAACATTTCCTCAAAATAAATAGTAACATCATCCATATTTCACTTTCGATCAGCGTCATAACACGATCTGTATATTTCCATGCTGATTGTAATGCCTGAATGTTCTCAAAGTCGTAATTCGGATTGGTTTTTCTATTCACATTTGAATGGGAGTTTGATGAATATGCGGCTCATTCTGAGATCAAATGGGTTCCAGAATAAAAGCACTTGCTTCAATATTCGCCTGATAGATATAAGTCAGTGGATGACATCAGTTAATACTTGAATGCCCATATGAAAAATAAAACAACAACAAAAGAGCCATTATTTTCAAACGACTCGATCCTATGTAACACGCCTGTACACAATACTTACAAATGACCCAGCTCATGGACAGCATTCAGTGCGAGACGGCAACCTCTGTCTTCGATAATGGAAGCATAATAAAAGGAATCTGAGAAGCACACAGCTGAAAACCAGGTTCTTCCTGCAATGCAAAAACTTCAATAACAGAGAAAATGTGGGTGCGACATTTGTCTCAACTTAATATATATTACATAGCCCGATGCTCTCCTCATCAGTGTGAGATCAAACAAAAGCAGAACGAAGAGGCAGCAAATTCCGATTTGTAGTATAAGCAATTCCTCATGGCTTTGTCTCATTCATTCAGCTACTAAAGGAAGATCATACTGGAGGCTTTACCATTCACAATTATATTCTGCTACTCTATAATTGCCCCACTATATTACAAAGGAAAACTGTACATAGTGCAATAAAATCTTATACAGTGACATTCATTGTTAAGTAACATCGTGCAGAGGCAATGACTATTGTAGGAAAAGATGACTATAACTGACCCTCTTTACGTCATGGTCTTGCCGGGTACGCACAATGGCAGTTAACCCAGCCTGGTCTAGACCACTGAATTCCGTGATTATGTGTAATTAAGTACATATAATTTCACCTTTTTGTAAAAGGTTGAAATATAACTGTAATATATCTACCTGCAGTGGTGTATAAAGAAAACAAGCTTTTATCATTCTAAAAAATATATGCCTGTCGAAATGTAATGAACAAATAAATATTGCTGCACAAAAATTATATATTCACTCTGCATTTTGTGTCATGCTGTTTACAAATTACGTCCGATGCTATACTTTAAAACGGAAATGCTAGTTTTATACCAACCCACTGAAGTACCCTGAAACTTCTTCCTGCAAAGAAAGAGAGGAGAAACGTGTACACAACAAATGATTTTCCATTATTTTATCTTCCATGTGTTGTTTATGTCTTCTATAATCTTAATGTAACTAAATTTACTTTATATTTTTCCAGAGATTAATATCTATTCTTTCACTAGACACAACATGCTATGACATAAAATTTTCGACAGGCCAAACGGACCTTCACAAAGAAAATAACAAAAAGAAAATTTTTCAATGAGTATAACAATTAAAATATGGATTAAGGCAGAAGAAAATTATAGTTAATTCAACATTTCTCAAAAAGTATATTCTATAAGTATGATTATCTTATGCACTGTTCTAGATGAACACAAATAGCTATGCGTATCGTTCACTACTACTACTACTACTAATGACCCAAAATGATTCTACAAACCGTGTTATGACAAAGTATGTATTTCACATCAATTTGATCTATATTAAACATTATGTTTTGATTATGATACTGTGACGCCACTTCATTACGTTTTGTGATGTTATGTACTTTTCTTTTTATTAAATATTTACTGCAGTATCACAACATTTCGTGACAATAAACATTCAACCTATGTAGTATAAGTACAATTGTCCTGATACGTATCTGACATCGTCTTTGCTCTTTCTCCAAATTCCAACTTGACAAATATGACCGAAAGTACGTGGTTTATAAATTCAACATTTACTTTCCCGTTTTAACAAACTAAATACGTCCAAATTTCATTATCATAAGGCCCAACCTGAGATGTAACTTTATTTACGTCATTTTCTACCAAATTGTCAGCTTCATTTTAACATCATTTACAGTCTTGGAGCAAGATACATATTGACAATGCCAATCTTCAACAATAGCTCACTCGCTGAAGAGTCAAAATTAAACGTTTAGGTCCAAACATGCGTGTACCTTCACAATTATAAATTATTATCCTGTATTTAATAATTGTAAAATGCCGTACAGATATTAACGAATTACGAAATACAAAACTGCAAAGAACACCATTTTAGTTTCTTTTACATATAACATCTTTATAAAACATTTAGAAAGGTTCTATAAATTTGATATTAAATGTACAAATCACAGCAACATATTTCAAAATCGACATGACTATTTTTAGACATTTTGTGCATGTGGCTGGCTGTAATATTTGGAAATTACTGCAAGATGCTATTTAGCTGAAATATTGCTTATCTAGATTGAGGGCTAAGCTTGATTTAAAAGGAATCACTAGTTGTAAACACAATGCCAAACTATGTTAATTTGTTAAACAATAGTAGCTTAAGACTTGAAGCATTGTATATCTACCTGTAATTTCACCTGTCCAAGATAACTCTTTGTGCTGTCTTCTCCGTGTTAAGTAGTAATCGCCATTATATAATATTCATAATAAATGCACACAAGCTCAATTCATGTTGCCCAATTTGTTATTTCTTAGAAATAATTAAAACATAGTTCGCATACGAATGCAAAAATAATGTCAGAAAGCTAACTTCAATTAAATCATGTTATAATAATATACACTTTTCACGAGGAACATGTATGCAGAGCAACAAAAACGTAAGGTTACAATAATTTTCCCAGTCATAAACCAGTATTAAGGGACGTTCTTCGCTATTCTTCAACTACCTTATAGTCATTCCACGTGTCCGAGGGTAATCTCACTCACTGCACGTAGATCGATTGCCTCATTGTTAAAAAGCAAAGCTGAAATGTTCTCTAAGAACCTGTCATGAATAAACCTATGCTCAAGACATGAAGGTCTGCATAATGTAAAGAAAGGTAAACTATATATGTGAATGAGTTTAGCTGTATCACACCATTTTCATAGCAAACGTTTCTTTGTCAATGAACTGGGATAAGAGACAAATTTATAAATTGCAACAGTTTTGTTTTCAATTAACTTTGAAGAATATATATATATATATATATATATATATATATATATATATATATATATATATATATATATATATATATATAGTCAAATGCAAACATAAACGCATTTCATATTATGTCACACAAGAATAAAGTCGCAAAAGCATCACAATTAACAAATTCTTTCAACGATTGCACAACAAAAGAGACACAATCCCATAGCCTTGAAACTTTATACTTAAATCACTTATATCAAGTTTAACTGCATACTAAATGATTCGTCTACCATATAAATCTCTCTTACTTAAATGTCCTTCTCATGGCTTTCTCTCCATATAGAAATCTGCGATAATGGACAGATGCTGAGATCATGGCTATAAACCAAACACCTCCATGTGATCATTCTTATATATTATTTCCAAATGAATTATCTCGTTAATGAGTAAAGTCGAGAATATTATGAAGACGTTAGGGATCAACGTTTACTATTGTTTTGGATAGACAGATGCTGACGTTAGAGGTCAACGGCTATCATTGTTTGTGCTTAGCTATTCTGGTTATCTTCGCCATGAATTAAGACAGTACGCCGTGGTAAATACATCTTGTTAACATCTTGCCTGCGACATTTAACAATATTCATTATCATGGTATTTACCGAGAGCTTTCGCATAGCGTCTACAGTGATTATGGAAAAGTAGATTCTAACATATTTTCAAAAATAATAAATAAATAGAAAGTATTTGCAAAAGGTAACTTTGCTCCCATCTCCCAGCGTCAGATATTTGGCTTTGCGTTCCCCAAATCAGATTGATTGTCATGATGAAATTGTTTCCAGCTGTCTGTGATAACATGAAGTGCAACATAGTCCAGTTTAGGTACTCACGCAGTCATTGCCATGGCATGATCATACTGGAGGTTGTTAGCAATTCTATAGTTCTTTTGCCATGTCGAAAAACCGTTTAAAGCTTTAGATGAATTGAGTTTTCCGCTTGAATCTACGGCTTGAGAGGACCATGGTGCATCAGAGGCAACCTGGGAAATAGAGGCACATTATTTGCATCATCCTTTGCTTGACAGAGAATTGCTGTAACTCTGTAATGTGTGTTGTAAATATTGTAAAGAATGGTTACGAAATGAATGTAATCTTGTACATAACAATATATGAGACCTAAGTATTGTTATGATGAAAATATTAAAATAATCATTATCACCCGTCTAAATACGTACCTCATCCACTTCCATCTCTCTTCTTAGTACTGTGCAATATGTTAAGATGTATAAAGCGTTGTAAATACAGAAGTGTATATATATATATATATATATATATATATATATATATATATATATATATATATATATATATACAGTATGCACCCTGCATCATTGATATAACATGAGATGTACCAATCTTACATTAAAAGGAAACGAGACTAGAGTTTATTATAAAAATGTGTTTTATTTATATGACATACAAATACACATTAATGCCTTTAAACGATGTTAATCTAAGAATGACTATTGGCAAGTGTGTCCTGGCTAAGAAACAAACTCTTCACATCCCTTACCAGTGTGTCCGCTATAAAAAGTGGTACCATGTCGTTTGTGGCATTCACAATCTCCTTTGCACTGTTGTTTGTTTTCTTCTTTTAGTTTCTATTTTTATTCATATTGTTTAAATAAATTTAAGACATATTTATGATTCAAACATGAAATATTGCTGAAATAAAGAAAGTAGAGCACTTCAAACACATGGTTAGCTTTTTGAACATTCCAATGTTGACTTGACGGAAAATGTATGGAAATGAGCAAATATATCCTATGAAAACAGACGAACCAGCATGAGAAAATTCAAACATGTTAATGTATTTACAGCTGATCTATGTCATTATTCTGCTTTGATTGGCATTACTACTATCCATTAAATTGCTTTTATCCTACATTTCAATCTTTCAGTATGTTGGCTGGTTTGATTGTGACTTTTGCCATAATGTATAGCTCCAGCGACAAAGGTAGCTTTATAAGATGGTTCAAAGACAGACAGACAGTAAGGTAGACAGAAAAATAAATCAGATACATAGAGTGGTAAATTGATTTGTTGGCAAAACAACCAACTAAGAGAAAAAAGTCTAGCGGTTAAGGGACAATTTTAACACAGCACTTTTTGTTATTGTCATTTACTGTGTTTCTCTTTTGTTCGACTAGTCTGCCTCCTGACCAGTGAAATCAGTGGGAGAATTGTGGAGGGGATTCGATATTTTCATTTTTAAATATAATCGTTTTGTATTAACCTTATTATAGGTTTAAAATAAAGGAAAAAAAACACATAAGATCCCAAGAATTAAATTACCATATGTGTGCATCATAACCAAGAAATTCACTATATAATGACAACGTACTACTGCCGCTTGGTATTATTTATATTACGAACATTTTAGTACTTTGTAGGTTACTTAGTATAAGTTCAGATTCAAGGGTTTCACAAATCCCAGATTCGTTTTCTCTCTCACTCCATATTTCTGCGTAATGTTTCCCTTATGCATGGGGAGGGGAGAAAACCGGAAGGCAAAATGGATTTTGATGAAATTGTGTACCATCACATATTAAGTTTGTTAAGGAAACGGCGATTATTCATATCTGTATCGTCATTTTCGTACTTCGTTAATGATTAATCAGTGGGCATTCATCATTGTTCAATATAATCACTAGCATACACATGAAACAATGTTTATACATGTGTATTAATGAATCTTAAGTTTATACCATTTTGATATATCATCTTATGTTACGTGTTTAGGGTCGAATAAACATTAGCACAAGAAAGAGCAAAAGCAACAAGTTTTGAAACATTTTACAAATTATTTATTTATTTCCTTGAAAAAAATAATTTACAAATGTAAAAAATAAAAACGTACCGTTTTAAGAATCAAATCCAAAAATTACCCAAGAATAATTCACGAGTAAAGTTCTAGAAACCCTAATAATAAAATGTTGTAATGATTTCAAGTTGGAAGTAATGACGTATTCTGTATCCTGTACTGTGTTGAAGTGTACAGTTCCTTGTAGAAACACGAAACATAACACTCCGGTTTTGGAAATCCGAACAAAAATATTTAAGAAATATCTTTGTTCAAGAATAATACATGAGCACTCAAAATATTTCCAGAGAAATGAATTAAACTTTTAGAATCCAAATAATTCGAATAAACATTAAAGTGTAATTCCGAAAATGACACCACAAAAGAAACACCTTTAAGTTGCAGTGTTTAGAAGACCAGCTGTGAGATCTCTCTCTAAACAATGGTTTAAAACTTGAATATCGAGCAAAACAGATGCCCGGAGAAAAGTCACGTAATCTTTACATCGCGTACTCTCGGCATTGCCCTGATAAGAACCAATCATTTTACTTAAAGAATAAATTAAAAAAGTTGTTTACTTCAGTAAAACTATTTGCAAAGCTAGGGTCACATATTCAATACAGCCTCGATCTCATTTTTATTATTCCCACAATAAAGACTTTTTTAATATAAAAAAAAAAAACTTGTTGACGAAACTATTATAAATTTTGAAATTAGGTCGACTGTGTCAGTTTATGTGTTACAAAAATGAAAAGTCAAGATCAAACAATTTTCTGGAAAAAGTATGGAGTTTCTAGTTAATAAAACTAAATTATTTTGATATATAAGGAAATTGAAAAAAAAAAGATTTTAAACTTACAAACAACTAAATAAGATATAAATAAAAAAAATAAATATACATATGATCTACCCAGAGGACGTTTCCGCGTATAATTCAAAATACAGGTGAACTATCATTCATAGAAATAACCGTATGTATGTGAAAGAAATGATATAAATAAATGATTTGAAGCAATATTGAAAAGAAGCAGTAAGCCAAATAATGGTACAAAATTCACAAGCAGACGAACAGACAGACCAATGAACACACATTTGGGGATAGATAAGCAAACCTTACCAAAGCGACGCGAACTCCTTTTAAGTATATTCGAATGTCGATTCCTAAAGAGTTAGCAGATTTCACTTGTTGAAATTCAAGATCCATCTTGTAATGTCAGCACATGAAAAAAGTAAAGACATGAAAGCAGTACTAATGTATATCCGAAAATATACAATTAAAATATTGTTGCTAAAATATGAACCTGCTAAATTGAACTGTATTTTATAATTAAACGTTTAAAACCAGTTAAAACACGTGTAATAATTTGAAATTCCATGGCAGATAGGAAAAAGACAAAAAAGACTGTCCTGTCAGTTTCTACATAACAGCAAATCATTCTAAAATTGACTCAAAATTGTGCTTTTATTTTCAAAAGTCACAAATTTAAAAACCATTGTTTCCCTTCAACAGCGCAAAGTTTGAGATGACGTCTTGGAAAATGGTTCTCATGACAACGTTACAGGTGAACAAGATTTTCAAGAGCCATAAGTGAGTACATTTTATTTATGAAGGAAAGAACGCCAATTTAATCTCGCTCTCAAAGGTTCAGACTGTGGGCATTATCATAAATCTTTACTCTGTTATTATTATTTTCATTTAAAAAGTTTGCTAAGTTATAGTTCTAAAAGGTCCAAGATAACATATCTGAGCCATTAGCATGTTATGAGAGTGATTAGGCCCCTCATCAAAATTTCCTCCATTCAGACTTCCAAGAAAACAGAAACGGCGCTGTTTGGCATAACAACATTGGCAGATGGAAGGTAAACGAAACTGAATTAACTATGTTTAATTGCATGCAACACACATGTTGTCAAAGTGAGTCAAATCAAGTGTTGGGTATGCAAATAACCACCTCCGTCACACTTTCGTTGTAATTATTCGAAATATGTGGCGGGGTTGTTAGGCCAGTTTTGCTACTTGCACACAGATCTGATTTGCACAACCTGTCGAATTTGCACTTAACTCATAATAAATACCTCTTGCACTTTTCACCGCGATGGCTTCTTTTATAATTTGATAGAAACTGCCAGTAACAGCATTCCTTCAGCATCTCAGATAACCACATTATACTAACAATCTACGAGACAATACGTCCCTTACCAAGTTTTGAAATTTAATTGTATTAGTAAACTATGCCCAAAACCTCCGTGGTGATTTTTATTTTGCAATATCTGATTTAGAAGCTTAAAATTTTCTAGCGTTATTACGCAACTGCTGGCATACCTTACCTCATTACCGATTATTGCGTAGTACTGTTGGATCTTCGCCAAGGCTGTAGTCATGTTGCCATACAAAGTTAGAAACCTAGAAATTACGATGAAAGTATATATATTCAAATGAAGGATCCCTCAGTATGCCTACATACAAAATAGATTACAAATGTATCATTTTGATATATTAGTCTTTGAAATCATACCTTATTCCATGTGACTTTTTTAGAGCTTCCACACACATGAACTTTTTTGTCAATATTGGAATTAGGGTTTACAACTGTCATTCTATTTTGTTAACGTAGTGGTAATGGTAGTAATAATATAAATAGAATTAGAAGTATTAAAACGTGTCATTTTCAGGCTTGTTTCTATTTTCATTGAAGGTATGTGAAAAAAAAATGACATATTTAGCCATGTTAGTTTCAAAATATTCTTGTATAGCTGATATTGTGCATATTAATACCTTTGATAGATTGATTCATCCGTGTATATGTAAAGTTCAATTATGTCTACACCTGCTGCCGTCGCTCGTTTCACTCTACCTAGTTTGTCATCAGTATTGTAGTTTTTATTCTGGTTGCCATAGCTTGGACCCGATGATTGAAGCTCTAAATAATAATAATAATAATAATAATAATATATATATATATATATATATATATATATATATATATATATATATATATATATATATATATATATATATATACACAATCACACCTCCAATAAATGTCCTTACGCAGGCATAAATCGTTGTACATACATGCATACACACACAAATACACACATACATACATTACATACATACATACATACATGCATACATACATACATACATACATACATACATACATACATGCATAAAAAATACATCAAACATGGATACATACATACATACATACATACATACATACATACATACATACATGATCTGGGAGTGAAATCTGTGCTATGTTTACATGCTGGTCTGTTGACAGTCCAGCATCTCAAAAAAGAACAGGTCAACTTTTCACAAGAACTTCACCGAAAAGTTATCTTTGAAGGTATTTTAGATTAACATATGATTTGTATTGATTGTCACACAGTGGAAAGGGCAGTACTAAGAAACAAATGTAGAGAAAATATAGTAAAATTAATTGTGTTCAATTTCCAGTTGAGCAAATTTCCTTCTAAGGTGTGAACGAGTTTATTTTTTTATTACTGGATACTTTCCCCCGTTGTTATCGGATCATGTTTTTAGAATTTTGCCCACAACAAAACGTCCTTAAAGTTAAGTATTTACTTATATTTACTTGTTTCCATTCCACAAATTCTGCTAACATGGCATTTGGTAGACATGAAATCACTCTCATACTGGGTCATTGCATCTATGAAAGGTTAAAGCTTCATTTTAAGTCAGAAATAGACGATCGATTACGTCCCGATTTTAATATCTGGAACTATTCTAGAATTTGTAGGCATGGGGTTGGGGACAGAATATTCGACACAATTATCAGACTCAGTCTCTCTGTCTGTCGTATGAAAACTTAAACCAGAGAACCATAAATCTATATGTCGATATACTTCCCATTGTCTCTTGCATAAATTAATTTCATCGACATATGTGCCTAAGAGTGCTTTATCAGTCTGTTGTCATTGTTTCACTGTTAAAATACTTTCGAGCATAATTTGCAAACGACTCATGTTTGTTTTCTTTCAACTGGATCCGTACCGCTAGCTTGTGTTTTACAATCGATCCTGCTAAATACTGATAAGCCTGACTATGCCACACAAAGCCTGACAAAGCCACACTAAGCCATGCAAAGTCAGATGATAAAAGAGTGTTTATATTGTTCATTACATTGATTAATCAATTAACTTAGCCGAAAGACTAGTTTTCAACGTATTATGCAGATTTAAATGACCGAAAATTGGGTATAAAGTTCGAATTTCAAACAATCATAAAGTATTAACACATTATGACACAGTCATGTTGGAAATGTTTGTTATTACTTTATAAACTGTTCTTTCGAATGATTATCGGAAGAAAATTTAATTTTCTCATATATGTTATAATGTGCAAAATACAACTGAGCTGAACTTCATTAGTTTAATGTTGATACACTTTATTTAATGTTTTAAAAGTGTGTTTGACAAGACTTAGAACAATGATTTTTGTACAAATTTATACATGTTTAGTTAGCGGCCATAGTTGATAGAAATCTGAAATCGATTATAATGAAATTATGTGATACTTTCTGCTGTTCCTTGTTTTGTAATGTTGTGTTAATAAGAATTATTATATACCAGTATGTTCTGTGAAGACTGAAGACATTTAGTGATCTCAGTTTATTATATATAAAAAAAATTGCTCTATCGGCTTTCGTTTATTTGGTTAAGACAGATTTATGGCTTTGTTGACGTAAATCTTCAAACAGAAGTCAGTCAGCTATGGTGAAATGATCGCTTGAACAACATATGTTTGAAAAGGAAACAAAAGAAAACATTTGTTACGTTCAAGAAACTCACCGCAAACCATTTAATTAGGCATTGCTTTTAACGGCACCGAGATTACATCCCCAAAATGTAACAACTGTTTACCTTTGAAGAACTAGCCAATTAAAAACATGCCACACACACTAACACATGTCCAGAGAGAGAGAGAGAGAGAGAGAGAGAGAGAGAGACAGACAGACAGACAGAGAGAGGCAGGCCTTCGTATATATGAAATACTTTCTTTACGTTTTCTCAAGATCATTATTTTATCCAAATAATAGCTGGGATATAATATTGTGTTTTGGTATACCCATTTACAAATGTTTTCGCGGTTACCAGCTGTAATTATTATCACGTTGTTTCTTTGGCTATGTGCAGTGTCGCGCCCAATAAGCTTCGTTCCCAAGATGTATCGGTCCTACTAAACACAGCAAAGACGCGCAATGACATATATAACTATTGTGAATTATGTTCAGTATTAAATCATACATTTTCTCAAACATTTTCTTATTGTTATTTGTACAATATTGTAACATTCTAAAGTGTGTTCTTACGGTTTGTTTAAGTTTATACAAATATTGTCCAAGAATGAAAGTTGAAGTTTCTTATATATTACTTCTACTCTTTTTCCATTTGTTTGATAGTGAAACATCCTCTTGTCAGTTTATAAAAATATTTACTTAGGTTAAGTGGTGGGGGGAAAACAATGGCACGATCACGACGGGCAATTACTTACAATATTCGAAAATATAGCGTTGATGCCAAATGATATCAATAAATATAACATAGTTATTCAATGTTTCCTTTGCCTATGATCATTGTTTTTTATTATCTATTTAACTCAGTACAAGGATAGAACGTTTTTAAACTTACAATACTGGAAATTATTCAATGTTGATACAAAATTTACGGCATATGGTAGTGAAGTGTTACTGTATTTCATTAACACGTGTCATCGCCTGTTACAATCAAAATATGTGAATAGGACAATCCCACTTTTAACTTAATTGACACATTTTTGTTATTCCTTTTTATGACATTGTGTGCCTGTATGAAAAATAAACATTTATGTTTATTGTTTATCATAAACAGACATTTTAAAATAATAAACATTGCAGTTAAGACTGTTAGGGTATGCGTGCCTTTTTTGAGATGCAGTGTATTTGGAATTTACCTCTCAATTACCGGTCATTCATTATGATGTACGTAGTAAACCATGTTAGGCAATGTGAGTATTTGTTTGGTTTTGTGTGACTTTGTCTGGCTTTGTATGATTAGCATGTATTTAAAAAAGTTGTACTTTCTTTCGATAAGTTTAATTAACAATTTATAAAGTAATAAACAGTTTACGTATGATTTTGTCATACTTTGTTAT
Source organism: Sinohyriopsis cumingii (assembly GCA_028554795.2). Taxonomy (NCBI): domain Eukaryota; kingdom Metazoa; phylum Mollusca; class Bivalvia; order Unionida; family Unionidae; genus Sinohyriopsis; species Sinohyriopsis cumingii. Next base: position 54,017,133 of record CM068830.1, read on the forward strand.
TACTTTTTTCATTATTCGATTTCGAATTTGTACTCTGCCGTCCAATTTTCGGTCATTTAATTTTGCATAAATACATTGAATAATAGTCTTTCGGCTTTGTTAATTTATTCATTAATATAATTAACAATATAAATACGCATTTTTTATTTGACTTTGTGTGGCTTTGCCAGGCTTAAAAGTATTTAGCAGGACTCTTTTCCAGCTGGTTCCGTACCAAAGGATTGTGTTTTAGCCAGCTGGCTCCTTACCACTGGATTATATGTTAGCCTTCTGTTTCCCGATTGGTTCCGTACCATTGGAATTTATGATTACCATATTATCACTGGCCTGTGTGTTTACCAATTGGTTCCGTACAACTGGATTTTGTTATTACCAGTTGATTTCGTATCACTGGCATCTGTGTTTGATAGTTGGTTCCTTACGTTTTACAGTTGCTACGATTATCATGCTTGACGTACTTTGGTCCCGCACCTCACTACTTGACACTTGATTAGTAATTTGTGCTTTCTGCTTCGACCACTTCGCTCCAGGTCAGTGAGTTATATCTTGCCCAGCTCGTTTAGGCCAGCTAACCTGTAATTGTTCTGCTACTACTGGATTTATCTTGCATTCCGCACCTTAAAACAATGACCCATAATTTTCAAAATGATCAAAGTTTGTTCGGTTCTTCATTTTCTTTCTTACTACTACCAAGTTCGTACCTCATCTCACTACAGTGAACAGTGATTTTCACCTTATTACAATAATAGCTATGCATTTGCAATGATTGCTACGTAGTAATACCACTGAAATATATGTAATTGTTATCCTTGTGTGGCATTCCGTACAGAATGCCCCCTACAAAGAAAGCTGCGGCGGCGTCGCAAATGGCAGTGAAGAGAGCCAGACCATCAAGGTACAAAGTCCTCCAGGCGGTTAAGAGGCCCAGGAAGAAGGCACCATTGTCTACACCAACGGCCGCCAACCTTGAAGGGGCTTGGATGGTCACCATCTTCTTCATGTTATGATCCAAGAGGTCTCCGACAGGCTCACCACCCAAGTGACACAGGAGATCAATAACAAATTAGATCAGCTGGAAGCTATGCTCAGGCCGTCCACGGAATATAGTCCACAAACTGAGTTTCAACTTCAACCCTCCGTAATAACAGAGAACACATCAGCAACATCCATAGTCTCCCTCGCCATTGTGGAAACCACGGCTTCACTTACATGTACAGCTATGGATACAGATAACGTTGTCAAAATGTTTCTGCCGGGGGTGGGGGTGGGTGCTTTTACAATCTAAATTTATAAGCTCGTCGGTCACATCTTTCACTCTAATGCCTGATAACGTTCGTAGGCAAACACATGGGCGGGCTTATACATTGAATTTTCTACCCTCTTGAGTAGCTCGCAGGATGCAGGTTTCACATTTCAGTTAGATAGGCACAGTACTTGTACTGAACTTGGCATTGCCTCAAACATTAGGAACATCCAACTGACAATAGGACAGTGGATTCGTGCCTGGAGAAGGTTCACCAGTGTCCTATGTGAAAAATATCCCTTAGTTAGTACATATCTTCCCCTCCACATAGAAACTGTCCTTAAACTTGAGGAAAGACGAGCTGATTGGAGGTACTGTCATGAAAACTTTAGTGAACTGGTTTCAAAGTGGCAAGCTAAATGGGTTCACCACGCATCTAGAACTCTACATGAAGGCTGTGCTAGAGTGGGGTCATAACAGCTACGCCAAAAACATTCCCATTGGTTCAGTTACCAAAAAAGCGGTCGCTGTTTATTGGGATTTTCATGCAGTTTTCAAAACAAGTGATTCAATTGTTTCGGGGGATACTCATTCATTCGCTGTCCCAAACCAATTCCTCAGCCCTTTAAAGTAATTGTACATTACAGGTAGCAACCGCAGCGACCTAACAACCAACTTTTTCATTTCCAACGATCCGAAGAACCTCGAATCACTAACGAGAACAACAAGAAACCTGTCGGCTAATATTGCTGATCATTTGCCTAGCCCGGTCAGAATTGACCGCTTGCAATATTTGCCCCGCGATTTCGATCCTACCACAAAGGAATAGCTGCATTTAAGTTTTCAAATGGGTTTTGATGTGGCGTTTAAAGGGACATTGCAAACAGACGTATGTAGTAATCTGAAATCAGCTAAAACTAATGCCCAAATTACTGAAGAAAATATACAGAAACAATTGTCAGCGGGTTTCTTTGCATGGCCTTTTCGTACAAAACCATTTCCTAATTTACACATTTCGCCCCATGGCCAAGTCGAAGAGAAAATGTCTGGGTCTTTCAGACTAATTCATCACCTTTCCTTCCTACCGAGCGATTCGGTTAACGATGGAATTCCAACTCAATAATCAGCAGTACGTACCGAAGGCATTGATAATACCATCACATGTATAAAACCACTGGGTAGTGGGTGTTTTATGGCAAAAACAGATATATCAAATGATTTCCGCATTGTTCGTATTTGTCCTATGCAATATCATTGTTTGGGATTTTTGTGGCGAAATATGTATTATGTTGACAAATGCTTAAATGGGTTGTAGTTCCAGTTACCAGATATTTGAGACCGGTAGCAATTCTCTTCAATGGATGGTGAACACAAAGTTATGTATAACACAAATGACACATATTCTGGACGATTGCTTGATACTAAATGCAACTCGTGTCAAATGCAAGCATAAGCTCGATCGCTCCCTATCTTATGTGCCGACATCGGTGTTCCTATGGCTGCGGATAAAACATTTGAACAGTCAACAATCATGACGTACATCGGATACGAATTGGATTCCGTGAGAATGTAGGTTCGCCTTCCCACGGACAAGCTAGAAAAATGTAATTAACTCATACATGTATATCTGGCTCGACATAAAATTACTCTCAAGGAGTTGCAATCCAATATAGGTTCTCTTAACTTTGCATGCGCAGTACTTTTGCCGGGACGATCTTTTCTTAGGCGACTAATCAGCCTGACAATTGGCATCTCAAAATCGAACCGCCACATTACACTAACATAAGAAGTAAAAGAAGATTTAAGGGCACGGCACATTTTTTAAACCGGTTTTAACGGTAGATCTTTATTCTTACCTGACATTTAGCTGACTTCCGACAATTTGGACCTGTACACAGATGGTTTTGCCTCAGTCGGATACGGTGCTATCCTAGGCACACGCTATTTATGTTGCATTTGGGATTAGACATGGGCATATGAAAATATAATGCTCCTATACTTCTATCCCATCATTCTGGCAGTTGAGGTCTGGTGTGAACACTTATCAACTAAATGTATATATTTCCACACTGACAATCAGCCTTAGTTGAACTCATAAACAAGCAATACTGTAAGGACACAAAAGTCATGCATTTCATTCATAAATTTGTACTCTCTTGCCTTAAATCAAATACCTTGTTCGGGGCAAAACGCATACCAGGTATACGTAACAGACTCGCCGATGCACTTTCTCGCCAACAGGTTTCGAGTTTCCACGCCATATGCGGACTCACACCCTCATCGCATTCCGCTTCTTTCAACCTTGCCCAGCTAGAGAGCACTCTTAACTGTTTGCTTAAAAACATGCTACACCCAGCTACACAAACGACATATAAGAGGGTTTGGACGGTATATAAAGAGTTCACATCAGACGCTTTGACCGAGTTCTCTCTCCCAGTTTCAATAAACAATTTGGTCCTGGGAGAATGAGGGTGCTCTACTGCCCCAGGAGTACAGAATTTATCGGTTCAATTTTGTTCAACAGTTATATTTTCTTTTCTTTAATGTTGGACATTTTTGTTCTTAATCCTACCCACTATTTTGTGGCTGCCAGAAATGCAGTTAGCTCTATTTGCTGCAGTTCTGTTTATGGCGGTTGCAGCCTCAGAAACTTTCTGTATTATTCGCTATATCTCATTGTTCAATTTCTTAGCACGTTTACTCTATATACTTTGTCCAAGTAGTTATGTTATGCTGTAAATACAAATATTTGTTTAATATCATAATATCATTCATGTTCAATACAAAGTGACGAACGTGGCCAGCATGAAACACAATGTTTTCCTTTGTTTTAATAATATACCCATATACTTAGACTTTGCAATGTTTGCATAACTGATCCAGGGATTTCTGTCTTTTCACTCTCTGTCTTTCTCTCGACTCTGTTGATGTCGGAAAGAGTAGGCTGGTGTATGCACATTTAATTTTACAATCTCAGCAAACAAGTTAATAATATAGACCCCTGTGGTTTCATTCATTTTCTTTCTGACAATAACTTCACCCTTGTTCTACACGTGTAAGAACACATTACCTTTCTCTCTGTCTGTCTGTCTGTCTCTCTCTCTCTGTACACACACACATATATATATATATATATATATATATATATATATATATATATATATATATATATATATATATATATATAAGTATGCAACCGATCAATCTTCTGACCACACAGTACATTAATTGGCAAGTATTTAGAATATACGGTGGATCAACCCTCCCGCTGATGTATCATCTAACTGAACAGTAAAACACGATGTGCGTGACCATAAGCCAGGCAGTCAGTTCCAGGTCAAATATTTCAGAGACAGAAATTCATGTTGTAACCTTACTCTTCAATATCGTTTCAAATGGTTTAGTTTTCTTTGTTGATCACGTTAATGTGTACATTGGTGCAGATGTAATAATAGGATTGTTGAAAATAACACATTAATACCTCGACTCCTCAAAAAAGCAAATAATGATAACCAATAAGAGCTAGAATGTTGCCAAATTAACGGAAAGCAAGTAAAATGCAAACTTATGTTGAAACTATTCGGCATGTGTAATTTTTCTTGTTAAAATGAAGTATGATTATCGTATATGCAGTTCTTGTAAAAATAAAATAGATATAAACGTACTAAAACTTTGGTTCCTGTGGATAGATTTATTGTTTGCAATAACTCTAATATATATCTACATTCGAATATTGCCTGATTACCAGCAATTTATATAGAGAGACCAATACCGACATGTTACCAGCAAATTTCCTGGAATGTACACAAGGTGTTTTACTTCACAACTGTTCTGTTCCTACATTACGTGATAGACGTTCATAGTTCTAACAATTGAAACTCTTAAGACTTGAAAGAGCATCAACCCTCTCTCAAACAAAGAACATATATCTCAGAAAATGGACAGAAAGTTCGTAACTAAAATTAATTCTTTGCACACTAATATGGAGCTGAATTTCAAACAAACATTACGAAACTAATGAAGGAAGAAAAATAAGTGAATTTGTCTCAAGCCAAGTGTGGCAGTGTTCTCTGGTGGATAAGGCAATAAATAGAAAATCTAACGAAGACGTTATAAGTCAAACTACCAGATACTTGCTGTGAATCTCCGTGGATACCGGCGTCTCCATCATCTCGACGTATTTCAGTCACAAAGTGTGTTGCTTCTGAATGTTCACCGGTAGGCTCAAGTAGATATCTTTTGCCGTTCAACATAAACGTGCCAACCTAAAATAAGCATGTCATGTGAAGAGGAACAATAATGAATAAATTGTGTCATGTGGAATGGCATATAATAACAGTCTATATGGAAAATAACCATATAATACTAAGCAATAATGAAATGAAGCACGCAGATCTTGAGTGACAATACTCGAATCCATGTACTATATATATATATATATATATATATATATATATATATATATATATATATATATATATATATATATAAGAGAATCTTTCTTTCTACATACCAAATAGTGGCAAATCGTCTCTGGTATAAAATTGTAAGATGAAACCCTATAACGTCTTTCAAATATTAAGTTAATATAGTCTAAGCTTGATAACCATACACGTTGTATGAACAGTTTTGTTGGCCTTTTTCAATTTGAGATAACAATTACCGGTTGACATATCGATCCCAGTTTGTCACACTTCACCATAACCGCAGCATTGGTCTTCGTATCTTGGTAGTAACCGTAGATCTGCAAGACAAATGTTTTTTTCCGTGAATACTATCGATTGAAGCAATGATTCCCTACTGCGTTTAAACCATTGATAAATCCCCAGCCAAATATAGCCACTAAGAACCCTTGAACTATTAGCTAGAGCGATCTGGGATAAAGGTCATAAAGACCGGGTTTCTGATTGAGCTATTCAACTATAAGACAATCAGAAGCGGTTTTTCAATAATTACGTTATTTGTGATTGTTTCAAGGAAAACCTCAAGCTTAAAGGTAAGCTTGATAATTTTTAATTTCCTTGGATCTGCGCGCAGAGCATATATAAATAATAATCATGACATATTTCTAGAAGCGTCATCAATCGGTTAATCAGTCTCTTTCTTCCCGTCCTTTCATTTCAAACTGCTATTAAATCAATTGGGTTTTCGTTCGCCGGGGGGGGCGGGGATAATATTATAGTGTCAATTATGCAGAACAAAGTCCGAGTAGCAAACAACACTAGCATAGTAACGTACTCTGGAACTTAAATGTCTATAGTAATTTTATCCCGATGAACCACTTCGCTTCATGCGAGTCGGATAGTGACACATTTTCATATAAAACGTAGCATTCCAGAGACTATAAAATTACCAGAACGAACTCTTTTCTAATAGAATAAATAATCATCATATCATTTTGTAGAGTTTTAAAAGGGGTCAGTTGTGAAATGCATACAAATAAAAACACATACATGAATTCAAACAAAACAGCATTGAACCCCTTTCTTTACTAATGAAACATGCAAAAATGAATTAAATATTGCATTGCCTCGACATTTCTCAGGAAAGCTTACATACCGTTTTGTAAATAAAAATGATAGGAATATGATCAAATGCCAGTTGCACTCTGAACTATGAATCCCATCTCCATATATATAGCCTGCTACCGATAAATATACACTGTTGTATGATTAATATGGAAAACATTTCTTTGAAAAAACAAATAAGTTGCCACATCAAAGCTGAAATTAAACAACCTCTTGAGCCAGAAAGGTGGTAGGGGAGACAATACATTCACTGGGAGCATCGTGCTAGTCACTATTACAACTACTGCATTTCAAAATTGGTGTAGGCTTTACAACCCTGCATCTTATAAGGTCATGCAAAAAGTTTGTATAATGTAATATAATACACGCAGCAATGATCTAATGAATGTACTTATCTCTTTCACACGTTTACTCGTAAGGGATTTTGTTATATGTCAGCTGATAAAATATGGAGTTTGTTTAATTTGTGTAGATGCATGTACCATTGTGTTGTATGTCAAACAAAGTCATTCCGCAGTGCAGATGTTATTTAAAGGACGTGCAAGCCATCTAGGGAATTATGAACTATTTGTATATCGCTATATGATAACAGCTTTTATTGTGTCATACAATACGATGCTAAAGAATGTTCCGAATTTCACAGTTGGGCCACTAACTTCTAAATTGTTTATGAAGCTAATTTACCTGTGAGGTTAACAAAAGTAATCAAATCATATATAATCATTAGTAATATATATATATTTCACGTTGCATCTTTGAACATATGAACCTTGTAGGGCACTTCTGAAATAAACTTAGCAGAAGGATTCGCATTTTCACAGTAAATTGTTACATAGTACAAATAGCATTCGGTGCCAAGGAGTTTCTCTTTTGATACAACATTTATGATAATCAAGTGGCTTGTGAAATCTCACAATAATTCGTACAGAATAGTTATTAGGTTACAAAAAATATTACATGTATGATGCTGTTTAAAAGGATGACAATTTTGCTATGATTTTCCTTCCATGACATCTCGTCTTCTTTTCTGTGACATGAACTCACCTCAGTATCATCTTTAGATATTTCAATCAGCTTTGTGACACCATTTTCAGTCACGTGTACATTCATATCATCCCTGATAAAGTTGTTCAGCTGAAGGTCAAGTTCAACCTCGTCTCCGTTTAGTTGAAATATAAACCTTTTCTTCTGTGGCATCCCAGGGCTTCTGATCGACCTGTGCCCCGGCTCCTCGACTGACACCTCTCTTATCCTTACTATTGTATTTAAAATAATAATAATAAACATACGCATACTTGTCATCATCATCATCATCATCATTCACATTAGTAGAGAGAAAATATCAAATGGGATAAGATCCAAAGGAGAAAGGACAAAATATGATATGAACTTTACCGATTTATTTTAGGTCTGCACAGCTGTAGTCATCCCAGCTCTTAGGGAGTCTTAAGAGCTTAATAATCAGACCACAATCGTGTTTTCTTTTCTCTTTTGATTCTTATCAACTTGGTATTAGAATCTGGTATGTTGTCATATGTAAATTACTTCTACATAATGCAAACTAGCACGTTTCCTTACATTATTCACTGTTAGATAGTTCAATATAACTCTTGACAGCGGCAACAAAAGTAAATACAGTACTTTATCTGCCTCAATCCATTAAACTGGCATTTTAAATTCATCTTTGCGACAGTGAAGCGACAATGACATGTTTTGGATAATCGTTTATGTATATGTAGCACTCACGCGAAGGTTTCAGTAACAGTCAAGTGGGATGTCTATATATCTATCACAAAAAGGCTTTAGTAACAGTCAGACGTCAGACGACAAACGTACATAAATATATGCATACGTTTAGACATATATAGTTTGATAAATAGATAGACAAATATATCAATAACTAGAAAATTGTGGTCTAAAGCATGTGTGTAATAACTCACCAGCCGACCTGAAATTCGTGTCAGTTTCCTTAAGCGGAATGGAGAACACCATGGACATCAGCAACGTGGCAAGCAGCGCTCTGGTCATGACCAGCGTGATGCATATTGGTAAAGTCTTAAAGACAAAGTGACAAATATTTTTTTCTTTTCTTCTAATTTTCATTCTTTATTTCAGGCGTTGGTTCAAAACTCTAATGCGTGTCAAATAGCGATCAAAAATAACAATCGCTTTTGTGTTAAAATGCTCTTTTTAATCTCATCGACACAAATGAATTAAGTAAAGGCACTACGCATTGGGTTTGGCTAGAATTTATGCTTGCTGACAGAAAATCGCAAGGTTACGGAGAACACGAACGAAGTGTGTAACGTTGGCGAAGACGAAATACCAAACGAACAGGATAAGCTCAGGCCTACATAAAATTATACAAATAGGTAATTTTGAAAATAAGGATGGCTTTGTTAAGGACACTTCTGTTATAAATCACGAGAGAAGGGAAAACTGCATTGCCAGTGCCGATAAGCATTAAGACATTTTCAAGAAAACAATATACACTGTACACTGCAATATTTCATGTTGATGTTATCAATTACGCAACTATTAATCTTAAAATGAATCGCAAAATCTGGCAAACTGTTTTTCTCAACGATATTTTCACATAGACATTGGGAAATGTTATAGGAATAGAAGATAATTCGCTTTAGCAACCTTATGCAAGAGAGATCTTGAAATTATTACGACTCTATCGTGTTAAAGAAAGTAAAAGAAACGAGCGAAAAGCAACAAGTTTCGTGAAATTCAACATATATTAGGTTCCCTAGAATACAAAATGAAATTTTAATAATGAACTTACAGTATTGTGATTTGAATCTCATATAGTCCTTACAGATTAATCACAAGTCCAAATGTATAATGTTCCAACCCAATTCCAGCGGTATTTCAAATAAGTTATAATACTAAATGTGTTCATATATATGTGGCATTGAATATGTTAATATGCCCGTGGCCTTGATCGTGATGATGTGCTATCAGTCGTTTGTCGCATCCACAATAATAAGATCCGAAAATGTTCTTGTCTAAATTCATTATGACTCCAAATGTATGTTCCAGTTCAAGAATATTATTGATTTTGTATCTCCAGTAAATAATAACTTGAATAAATAATTCCATCCAAATCAGGGGCCCCGATTGGTCTAAGCGCTCATCGTTACGGATCACTGCCATCTCACCTGTCTGCGTGGGTTCGAGTCTCTGGTTTGGCCAATGTGGGTATGTGAGAATGCTTGCCAGTAGCTTCTCGTGGGTAGGTGGTTCTTCCTCCACCATTTATACTGGGCACTACGTATAGCCTATCTTGTGCTAAAAAAAAATGCGTTATATCCTACAACGAAGACGACGCAATCTAAATCAAATAATGAATACAATACAATTAATCATTCTATTAAAGCGAGAATGGGTAATTTTGCAAATAAATAGGATTATGTTTTAAGAAACTAGCTCACAAAATAGAACGGAGATGAGGGTCAAAAGTTCATTTCTAGAACATTTTAAATTGTCAACAAGAAAAGGCCTATTACTACAATTATAATAAAGATGATGGGGAAAGAAAACGTGGACCATTTTTTTTTATGGTAAAATTCCAATGTCATAGAACTAGATCCAAATAAACACGTTTACTTCTATTGATAATGATCTGAATATCCTACCCACACTCATAGAGAAATATTAACTATGTATTATTGTTTACAAAATAAAAAACTTGAATAAAAATTATCTTCCATTTTTAGCTCCAGACACCAATTTCACAATTAGCCATACAATCTCTCTCTAGAGCTAATACATGTTTGAATGATCAGATGTGTGTCAGTAAATCCGAACATTCAATTTTTAAAAACTGGATGGAGACTAAATTCACGTTCATCAGTGACATTTAGGAGAAGTTGGATGTTCTTAAACCTATCTGAGCACGAATTAAGGTCAAACTAAGACTTTGGTAAATAAATCCAAATGTCAGAATGTGCTTCTTTCTAAAGACAACTAAGAAAGAACTGTGAACAGTAATGTATTGTGGATCATTGAATTGCATTTGTCAATACAAAAAGGTAATTTAATTCAAAGCAAAAATTTGTCAGACCTCAGAAAGTTTTGAAATCCATCGATAAGTTATTAATCTCAAGTTCAATAATATGGAACCTTGTGTCTACATATACCTGTTTGAAATCTATAAATCTATAATTTAGCTTCCCACAATAACAATTAAAAAATACTTCGTCTATCTAACAAGTCTACTGTCAAACCAAAATTACAGTGCGTGCAAACTTGACCCCTTGATAAACTATATCCAATCTCGCTTTATCACGGGGTCCTTGACCTTGTAACCTGGACTTTAAAAATTTCAAAATTCAAATGATCACGTGATACAAACATATCATGTACTATAAAAGGCCAATATAAGTTCGAATGCATTCTGATACGTAGTAGTAATGTGAATAATCAGCGCTGCATCTCAGAGAACAAAACCTTTTTAAATACTAGATACTTTTTCTTAAATTTCGGGCTTATTAAAGATTAATGCAAGCAATTTTTTAACGTCAAAATAGACAACTATTCCACTGATCATTTAGAAAGTTTCGATTCTATATATGAAGAAAAAACATAAGTGTTTTGTTTCGATTCGGCTAAAGGACGAGTTTGATATGGCAAAGGGATACGTTCAGACCGTCAAGCCAACATGTACTTCTAAGTCATGATAACCGAGTTCCTTTCGCCATTACGGAATACAATGCAAATTCCGTTGTGCAGTTATTGCATTCCTATACTTTTACATTTTCCAATTATTTGTGCAACCTTGATAAAATTTAAAGCAAATTGGGATTTATATATGTTCGATTTTGTGCGTCTAAGAATATCGTCTAGCAGACATCGGAGACAAACCTGTAAGAGGTTCTTGTTGGCTTGTGCGATACGAAATTATGGATTGAACATCCGTATTCAACATAAAATCAGCAATGTACGAACATCAACCTGAACATGACTACAAATATCAAGCATTAGGTGAGAAAAGTCAGAGTAACCTCTCACTAAACCTGTATTGACCCAAGGGATCACTGAAGTATTTAGATTTATATAAGGGCAATTAGAAACGAAGAGACACATAAACAGAAAAACACATGCACGGGACCAGTTATGTACTTATCTTTGTCACATAAATGAATTGAAGTTGTTCGCTTGAAGCGAAGATATTACCCTGCCCCTCTATTGATTTAGAAGAAACTAGTTTAATAGTATGATAATGGTAATTTAAGACTGCGGTCCCTGACTATAATCAAATCTTTCTATCTCAAAAACTTCGACCTCACTAAAAGTGCCCATGAACGTACGAGGATTGCCTCTTACATGCAAACATTGTATCACTCATCTTTGTTAACGGGTATTGGAACCTATGAAAGCGAAGCTTATCGCAAACTCACGTGGATTTAATGGGGAAAGGTCACAGGTATGCAGTTACTGTGCTATGAGCTTACAGGCAGAATAATATACACAGATAATTGTTTACTAAACGCTTACCAAATGTAAATCAGTTGTGTTTTGGGTCGCTAACTCCTCAGTTATGTATATGCGCAGGAAGTGTTTCGGTTTCAGCCAACAACATATTTGACCCTGCCATACAAACTGTTGTAGCTTAAAGGGCTACCGATTACAATTTCGCAATTTTATTGAAAGAACTTTGTTCCTTCTCGATGATATGGAGACAGTCACTGGCTGGGTGCAGATAGCTCTTCCGAAGTTAGTGGATGATCAAAGTTGGTCTTGTGCAACAAGTCAGGACCCTCCAGGTCATCTTAAAAATATCCATGGTCACTGTTGCTGTTGTACTCGTGTGCGTGCGCGTGTATGCTTACATTCGTGGCATTGAACTCATCTAAAGGTATGCGTTTCATCGTCACCCAATCCTATAAGATAAATAATGTAACTGATGATGATAGCCGGGTCGTATCACTCCACGAGCGGATTCTTTGTGGCAGTGTAACGGACATTTGCCATTGAAATCCCATCACGGAATAAACTGATGTTATTCAGTTTCACTCAACAGTTCCAGCGGAATCATTGACAACAATGGACCCCAGCCTATTTGCTATGACTACATTTTTGCGATGAATCGAATTTGTGCACCCACATGGCTGTATGTCACAAAATGACTTATTTATTTATGCAAAAAAGATTATATTTTTAAGCTAATAAAGCCTGAAAATATATTATCTGAGATCTCATGTGGTAATAAAACGCATTATCCGATGTTCACTGTAGAATGCAAACTTATATAAGCAATCAGACCGCGACTGTGGCGGAATAGCTCTCGCCTAGCGAGAAGCTCGTGCACTTCATGATGGTTTGTATAAAGCGACCGTATAAAAGGTAAAAACTTTGACAGTCACATGTACAATTACTATAAACAGGGTAAAAAAATGGATATTTAGAGCGGCCAGATTAGGGTATGAAAGTTCTTAATTTATTTTAGTACTTTGAACAATATCGTGAAAGTGTCGTAACTGCGTACAGATTGGAATTATACGTATGGAGGTAAAGCTTTTTTATTTTATTTTTTTCTTATGTAGAATTGGAGTTATATTTAGAAGATTCTATTTTATTCATTACAACTCATTTTATTAGACTGTTTTTCACTTTTATGTATTTATGATGTATAAAAATTCTTTATTGCATACAGACTATTACATTTATAAAATAGATTGATTTATAATTCATATTAAATTATCCAAAGCTACTATGTTGAATATACAATGATATTATGTTGTAATCTACTTGTATAGATTAGCTACAACGTAAATATTTCATATTTGCATTGTCTATCATTAATTTAAATGTTAGGTTTATTTTCATTTAATGTTGGGAGAGGTAAGAAAGTAATTGTAGACGTGACATGAAGTAAGAACTTGTTTAAAACAGGATTAGGTACTGTAGGTAAGAGTCACTCAGTGTAATGTACACAGTAACCTTATACTATAACTCAAAATGACTTTCGTTTTGTAGCCGCTTCCAAACCGCCAGAGTTAATGCCGAGTTGAGACTGCTAACGGGAGATTGTACTAGCCAGGAAAGCCTGTCACAAGAGCGGATAAACCCGTGACGTCCGCAAAACGTCGAGACACGAGAGCCCCAGTGAAATGAACTGCGTAGCTAAAGCCGGGTTGACAGACTGCTAAATGGAGTTTTGATAGCCAGGTAATCCTGCAACAGTGACCGACAATCCCAGGACGTCCCCACAATGTCGGAGCATGGGAACCACGATCATAAGAAGTACCCTATAATTCACATTACAATGGAGAAGTCATCAAAGGGCGCACCTACACAATGAATGTTCCATTGGAGGGCGTACCTATGTAGTGAAGAAGCCATTGGAGGGCATATATACTCAGTGAATAAAAATTTAATGCAAAGGTATCAGTGAACATAGACGGCTCTTAACTTTACGAGTAGACAATAATTATTAAGAATTGATTAACTGCAGTTGCTCGTTTTGTTTTACCTATTGTTCAATGTTTTTTATTTCATTATAATCATCTAATTAAATCATTTAAATATGTGTTCACGTTGTTTTGTTATCTATAAATAGCTTTCTACCAATTAATTCGTCCATTCTGTGACACTGTATCTTGAAAGGTCTCGAAGAAATTCGCTAGCAATAACGCATCTTTTCGCACATACAGATCGTAACTGCTGCTAAGGCTTTATCAACCAGACGCAGACCATACATTTTCAAACGTTTCGAGAATCTTTGCAAATTCTCCATCGACTTCATTACCAATGGCTTCAATGTCTTCATGATCCAAGATAGTACGGGCACCACTGTGAAGTCCTGCGTTTGCGGTTTTTAACACATCTTTGTCTGGTGTGTGTATTTAAGCAACATAATCAAGTGCACATTGCTGAAAATAGTCACTCGCGATGTATTGGTGATGAGATTGACCAACGTATGTTTAAAAGAAATTTCACAGCGTTGCTTTCCCTCATCTGTACCCAAACGTGAGTTTCCGGCCCACTTGACTCGTCTAGCAATCTTGATTTATAATTTGCTTGCTCTTTCACGAAGTTGCCTCACGGTCTGACGTGGTTCGTCTATCACTGATTATTTAACTTGAGTTTTAGTTGCTGCTGAAACCGGCCGTGGTTCGTAGATGCAAAGTTGTGAAACAACGTGTCTTGCCTCATCCGAGTTCTTTTAGTGTTAGTATATCGGCCTTTATCATGACACTTAGATCTGTATTCACTGCACTTGCGCAAATAGCTTATGTTGATAATTTATTATCAGAACAATCCATTGTGTAAATGCTTATTTGCCAATAAGCTTGTTATAAAGAACAATTGTTTTGATACTTGATATCATCATCGACATTCTCTTTCACGACGTCATTGCCTTTTTTCTGTGACGGGTGTGCGGGGGTGCTAACGATTATACTCTGACAGATCCACATGAAGGCAGCGGCTATTACTATACTTCACTTCGATACCACAATTAAAACATTTGGCAAATCTGCATACGTTCGTGATTCTGTACAGTGAGGTCGAAGTCATGGGCGATGAAAAGCTTCGACCTTAGTATGTTTCCTCGCTGTCAACTCCCCATTCTTGTACTCTTAGCTTATTTTGACCAATCGGTATTTCAAGTCTCTTGCGTTAATCTTACAGCCACAAGCATGGGGACGTTTCTACAATCTTGTATTTCGCAACTATTGACTCGTTGAAATGTACGACATGTGGTCATTTTGATGTAAATCCATTTATAGATTATATGAAATTGCCCATTTTAACTTAATGTCTGGCGCTATTTCGTTCCCATACAACTGTTTTCACTCATTGAAAGGAATCTTAATTTATTAGACCTTTCATGAGCGCTAAAAGTATTGACGCATGTTATTTCACTCGTTTAGAAGTCCTTGTGATTTAATTGCCACAGAAATGGGACCTCCACAGAAACAGTTTAACGACCTTTTTATATAAACCGATATGCATAAGAGTTCTTGTGATGTCAGTAGGTGAAAACTGTGCATACTATTTAAAGACAGTACCAAAAATAATATATGCTTTTGATTTTCAATATTATTTAAATGTGGATATTTTCTTTACACAAGGATGACTACCCCTATATTAATATTGGACCAACTCATCAGATGACATCATTATCATTATGATGGTATGGAATTAAAATAAGTGACTTTCATATTTTTATTTGCTTATGATTGTGTTCACCAGTGTAGAATGATATTGCTGGATAGTTCAATCCTACCTCATAGGTGACCAGTAAACGGACTCATTGACTAATATAATCATCTAGATCAAGTAGCAACAAGCTTCCGATGTACACCATTGCTTGTACATTTTCTCACAGTGACCAAGATAATCAGCAGACATCGCTTGCCTCTAAGGACCGACTAGTACAGATGCTTACTTGCCAAGGCGATAGTGCAATTTACCCGTTACAGGGTTCTAATATCCACAGAGTACGAATTAAAGTTCTCTTACCTGTATGATAACATTATTTATTCGTGTTAATTAAAATGGTTAATCTTATTAAGCATTCTGCCCTAGAATCCCGGGATATAACTTTCCTTTCTTTTAAATTTTTGTATATGTGTGATTTTGATTTTTAACATAGCATTAACAGTTTTTCAGTCATGACGCTGCGATGTCTACAGTATGGTAGTTTATAATGTTTAGCAATGAGGTTTCGTGCCGCAGACTGATGTCCGACCAAGTCAAATTATCCTGACACCAGCTTGACCAGTCGTAACACTAACCTCTTAATGCTGATCGCCAAGTGAGGCAGCTGTTAATACCAATTTTATAATTTTTTTATTTGACTCTGCCGGGGTTAAAACTCGTGACCAATAGCATTCGAGGAGGTCACTTTAACCACTAGACCACCGGATGTGTTTATATATAAACAAACGAGAAGAAAATTAGTATACTAGAACATTAAAGAACTGGAGGAAAAGTAGATAATATATTACATTTTACATCAACTAAAACAAATATTTTGATTTAATCGCTTAGCTTACCTGATTGTTCATTTCTGAATTATCGCCCTCTCTACCTGACTTATTGATGTTCCGTCGCACCAAAGAACATTAGACTGATCCAAAATCGTGGGATGTATATTTCAGGGAATCAGTGCGACAATGCGGATCACTGCACAAATATGTGTCCAGCACGACTTTTCCAAATATTTTCATATGTTAGAATGACATTTAAAAAATATTTATCCGGAGGGGAAACTATTTTTAAACATAACCCTATGGACGGAATTCAATTAGGAAAAAATGACTGATAAAACGATAATAAAAAAACAGCATAAATGACATCAAAGAAAGTATATGAGCAAATACATTAATAGAGTAGAGAACGCATCTTGTTGGACCTGACGAAAGAAAACTAAAATGTTAGTTTGCATCCTCGCGCCTTTATTACGATATATTCTGATTATATATATGTGTATGGTAATTTGAAGAAAATTTTTTTTAAAATGTTAAAAATGTGTTAAAGTTATTAAAAATGCCAGAATTCACGACTGTTAATTATTCTATATTCTTAAACCAAATAATAGAGTAAAAGCGAATCCAACACTATATGTAAATGTAATTCCATCGGTCAGGTGCCCTGTCTAGATCTAAGTCTATCTATCTATCTATCTATCTATCTATCTATCTATCTATCTATCTATCTATCTATATATATATATATATATATATATATATATATATATATATATATATATATATATATATATATATATATATATATATATATATATATATATATATATATATAAGTAGTGAAGTGGGATACTATAGCGACAATGGAAATTAGCATTACAGGACCCCTTGGGAACATATAGCGACAATGGAAATTTAACATGGAGAAAAATCGTGGGAACATATAGCGACAAGGGAAATTTAACATGGAGAAAAATCGTGGGAACATATAGCGACAAGGGAAATTAACATGGGAATAAATCGTGGGACCGTTGAGCGACAAGGGAATTGAATATGGAGAAAAAATCGTGGGACTGTTGAGCGACAAGGGAATTGAACATGGGATTTTTTTTTTTTTAAAAAAGGGGTAGGCAATGGAAAGACTATCTCTTTTCGAGAAATATGGCTGGCCCTGAAAAGGGCCTTTGGGTTTTTCTTCTTCTTCTTTTAACTTCTTAACTTCTTCCACCATCCTCTTATTTTGTCCATCATTCCTTTCTTCTTTTTCTTTTCTGTTTCCGGCAGCCAGTCCGGGTGGCCCATGGCCCGGAACTTCTCTTGGATTTTCATCCAGTTTGTGTTCAGTTTATCGAATTCATCCCTTTTTTTTCTATTTTCTTCTTCTTTTCTTTCATTGGACCACTTTTCTTTGATCTTCTTGACCTCTTTGGTCAGCACATTCCTCATTAGTTCTTCAGCTTTCTTAAGTTTTTCTAACCCCCATTTCGCGAAACACCAATCTGTCCATTCTACAATGTCTTCTAGAAAGAACCTTGCACTCGTCACATGATCTATCGCTTCTTTTAACTTACCCACTTTGACATACGGTGGGTTAATTAAACCTCTGATTCTCTTCACCTCATCCTCTATCATTTCTTTTACAATATTTACGGATAAGTGGAGGCTGGTTACTTGTCTTGAGACGAAGTCTTTTGTCACTGCATACCTCCATTCCTGTTCAACCCTTTCTACTACACTCAATCCATCCACCATCCAATACCAACTTCCCATAAGATCATTGTATAAAGCTGAAGCTGCTGGCATCTTCTTGTTTGCTTATTCCGTAGAATGGGTTCCAATGGCCAACACTGTTAGTTTTATACTGAAAGCGCGTACGTGATGGAAAACATCCCCTAAAAACATAAAATTGATCTTACCTAGATCATGACCTAACAACGCGCGGACGTGAAGGAAAACATCCCCCTACTTTTTCATTTCATATAATATAACCCCAACTATACTCTTCACATACGCTAAGAAACCCATAATCTACTATTCACACAAACATACCTGAGCTCTTACAAACACAAACACACAAACACACAAACGCATACCCTCACACTATCTTAAAAAAGAGTTAGTGTTTATATACACACTACTCTACCTACACACATTGGCAAATCGATCGTTATTTCTTTTCTAGAGTATTGGGTAGCCCTGAAAAGGTCTGTTTTGTTTGGAACTTCATGGACACCTGGTTAATGGTGGCACCTTCCAGGCCTGGCGCCACATACACATCTTATTCCCCAATTACTTTTTACCTTTTGGGGGGAGAGAGCAGAGGCAGGATATGTCGCTTCAGAATCCCAATTTTCGCTCTCTGGGATTCTGAAATTTTTTCTTCTCTCCTTTTCCTTCTCCTCTTCTTTGTATCTTCTCTCCTCCTCTTTGTATCTTCTTTCCTCTTCTTCTTTATATCTTCTCTCCTCCTCTTCTTTGTTTCTTCTTTCCTCCTCTCTTATCCTTCCCTCCTCAACAATGGCTTCCGCGGCCAGTTCATTTAATATGCGCCTGGCATATTCCAGATGCACATGAAGTTCCAACAGTTTCTCCAGTCTCGTGTTCATTTTTGGTGTTGATCAATCAACAAGGGTAGCTGGACTGCCGAACGAGTTTCAATTTATACTGAAAGCGCTGACGTAAAGGAAAACATCCCCCTAAAAACATAAAATTCATCTTACCTAGATCGTGACCTAAAAGAAACACTCACTCTCTTTTTATGCTCCCCATCACTATTTTAAATTTTTTTATAAATCACTTCAAGCAACTATCCACATACGCAAAGCAATCCAATCTAACCCCAAATATACACCTCAAACACCAAAAAAGACATCATTTTTAATCTACTATCCATACCAACTTACTTAACCACTTACAAACACAAACACATACCCTCACATTTTTTTAAAAAAGAGTTAGTGTTTATATTCACACTACTCTACCTACACACATTGGCAAATGGATCGTTATTTCTTTTCTAGAGTATTGGGTAGCCCTGAAAAGGGCTGTTTTTTTGTTTGCTATGGCATTCTTTTTTTAGTTTCTAAGAATGCGATGTCCTCTGAGGATAGACTTTCTGGCAATAGGTCTGCTTCTTCGAAAAGAGAAGAAGAACTCTTTAGTGTCGATACGACAATCGACAAAACCTCTGTCAGCTTCAGGTTGCTGCTGCTGTTGTTGCTGCTGTTGCTGCTGTCTCTGAAGTCTGTACTTTTCTGTCCATTCTTCTTTTTCCCTGTTCATTTCTTCTCTGAAGAGCTCTTCTATCAGGTCTTCAGTGATTTTTAACATTCTCACATTCTCTATTTCTTCTGGCTTCGGTATCAGACTGTGTCTGACCCTATGCAAATTCACGTAGGCTTCGTTGAGCTTAGCTAGTTTGGAGCACATCTTCGTAGGAGGATGAGTCGACAATGGATGGTTAGACTGGGAACAAACCGGTTTTTAAAGTCAAAGCGCGGACGTGAAGGAAAACATCCCCACACGGTTTTCTAGTCGCAACGTTTAGTGAGTGTCATGAGAGGGATAGTAAGAAATGAAAGAGCATCAATCCAACATTCTTATAGCTAAACAAAAGACAAAAGCATTTTTTCAAAACACAACATTTTTTATTCAAAAATCACTTAACACTAACCAACAACAACTCTAACATTTTTTAACAATAATCCAACACTATAACATCAAACAATTTTTTTCAAATCACAAACATTTTTTTTCTCAATAGACAATCTACTTTGAACAGGGCTGACAACGTTGTGAATGAAATTGTGATTTCCACTGTTGGAAATCATTAGGCCATTGATGGACACTACGTTTCCTAGCTTGAGACAAAAGATAAGCATAATGGTCACAAAACCATCGATCTACTTTCACATCGTTTATAGCAGAAGAACGAGGATCGAAATGAGTCACTAAATGTTCTAAGGAATAGCCCAGGCTGCGATGATGCAGAAAATACACACAGTACTGTCCACACACCAAGGAATCTGTGCCTTGTAATTTCACATTATTGAATCGGGTGGTTTGAGCATTTCTTCTCATAAAGTCAATGATATCGTCTTCCAAAGGGGGCAATCCGTACGAATCGAAATATTCCACACATCCTTCTTGAGGAAAGTAGACGGCTACCCAGTGGGTTCCTGGGAGATGACTGTCGTCCGTGTTGATTACGTAAGCTTGATGGTCTTTAGGTTTGCGATGAGGGAGTTCATCTTTAGCACAGACGACAGGATTCCAAGAAGCCGTATACGAACTGTGGTTCAAAAGGTAATAAAGTTCCCAGGTATCCATTGATTTGTGTTTTTTTCTTCACAGGTAATAATACGTCGTCAATTCGATCCTGACTTTTTGCTTGAAAATGTCTGACGAATAAACGGTTATTCGTTCTGTTTCCTCACTCTGATTCAGGAGAGCTTCGATACGATGGATCTCTTGAGTGGTTAATGGTGGACAAGAATGTTCACGCAAGTCTTTATACCACTGGTACAACACGTCTTTGTTCGAGATGAGACTCCAAGCTTCGTCCAGATACTCGTCCAATTTTTCTTCTTGACTCAACATCAGGCATTTATCGTGTTGAATTTGACTGGGATGATCGTTTTGACATCCATAGCAATTTTTCTTGATCAATTCCGTCATTTTGTCGACCAAGTGTTTGGCAAAACAGGAGACTAAATGGGCTTCTTGTTCTGGCCATCTCGATTTCATCATGATCACTTTTTCTTCTTTTTCCACGGTCTCCTTACATTCCATCTCCAAAGTTTCTCCACTAGGTAAAGAGGGATAACAGTCTTCCATTGCTTTCTAATAATCTAGAATGACTTCTCTCAAACTGTTGATTTCTATGGTATTATCGAATTCTGCATACAGGATGACATTCACTGTCTGTTTCAGTTCTGCTGCAAACTGAAGTTCCACACGAATCTGGCCTGATTTTATAGGGTGGAAATGTCCCTCGTCGCTGCCTTGGTCTGGAGTGAAATCGAAAGCCCACAAAACATAGCCTCCTGCATAATCCTCGTACTCAATGCCGTGACTGGTGTTGGTTCCTAACTGGCCGGTGGCTTCGTACAGGGACAAGTACGATCTCAAGTAATTGTTGTTGGTAAAGTCAGGTTCGAAAGGTCGGGTACACAAGGTCTTGCCATCGCGACTGACTTCGATTTTCTTCACGTTGAAGTGTTGAAAGTTGAAAGAATTTTCAGCGAAGGCTCCGTTGAAGGCTGAATTCGAGACCATACCAAGGATTAAACGCTTGGGTAGCTGTCCTTGAAACAGATGATCTTCGGTCATAGAATGCTGTCCCTTGGGAATGGTGAACGTTTTCACTTCCACACGTCGTATGGGATACTTGGCGGTTGTTCTGCTCAACGTTTGACTGATGTCGTTACCCACTTTGGGTAACACTTCTACGCGTCGTACGTAGAGTTTGGCCTCTAAAATTGTGCTTTTAGGAGCCTTAGCAGGATCAGCCTGCAAATGGAAAGCGGTACTGCTGCGATTCAGTCTCAAGCGGACATTCACCCCGTTCAGCAAATATTTCTCTTGCAACCACATGTCCAAATGCAAACGATCCATCAGTTCTAAACTCCTCTTGTCTAAGATTTTGCTTTCTCTTGCCTCAAAGCCGGGATTGCTTCCATCCATTTTTTCGAACTTGCCCGCTTCGTCAGCTATCCACAGCACGCAGGCATTGAGATGACTATCCTTGGCATCTATTCCGTACGTCAAGAGATTTTCCAGGTAGGCACGGTAAGGGTAAGTATCCATGCTGCTGCTGACCAGTTTGTTATTCAAGTACAAATCCACTGAGCTGAACAAGGAATGCATGAA
Source organism: Sinohyriopsis cumingii (assembly GCA_028554795.2). Taxonomy (NCBI): domain Eukaryota; kingdom Metazoa; phylum Mollusca; class Bivalvia; order Unionida; family Unionidae; genus Sinohyriopsis; species Sinohyriopsis cumingii. Next base: position 54,039,722 of record CM068830.1, read on the forward strand.
ATTGTTGACGGGAGCTATTTCGTCAGCGTCATCTACTCCATTACCATCTTTTTCTAGAACTTGGACTTTTAAGTACAAGTAACTGCTATTCAGATCGATGTAATCTTCGGGCTGTCCCTTGATTTCAAACTCGATGGGAGCGGAATCGGTCAGTGTGGAGACGGGATGAAATTTCACCCATTGGGATTCTTGCATGGTCATCATGGTGGGGGGCATGGCAAACAGATCCAGTTCCGTCTTGGAACAGGCGCAAGACTCTCGGTGCATCATTTTGTTTTGTGTTTCAATAATCGAAAACGTCTAAGTCTCGAACGGTTCTTCTTTTCTTGGCCTTTCTCGCTTGAAGTCTGGTGAAAGGGTGTTTTCTTCTTCGTCGTCTCTTTCTGCCTTGTCCTTGCTGAATGTTTGACTCAGTAGCGTGCAGGGCATTTATAGGTGTGTCTCGTCGGCCTAAAATGTCTTTGCCCGTTTGCAGCAAGACATTTTTGCCAGCCCTCATGAAGGCTTCTTTAGGGTTTTGTTTGTCGATGATGACATTTTGGAGAAATTCTTTGCCTTGCGTCAGTGCCGCATCTTTCAAGGCGTGCAATCCGCGTGTCACCATCGGTTTCAACACCGGGGCCACCGAACGAAAGGCCGATTTTAACATGTCTCCTAAACCGTGTCCTCGCTGTCGAGCCACCCCTCGGTACACTGGATACATGACTTACGAGTCGTGAGAGAACCGTTTTCGAAAATGGAGTTTCACCGTGACTTTTCCTTTGGTGAATGGAATATTTTGTCCCAAATCTCCTTTTATAGTAATGTTGACAGTGTCCAAATACGACTTACTGACCGGCAAATAGTGAGGATGGACAAATTCGCGGTGGACGTGGTAAGTGTTTCCATCTTCCTCGTCAGCGATTGTGGCAGAATCCACTTTGAAAGGAATGACACGCAGTAACGGTACGGAGGTGTGTCCCACCACGTTGTATTCCACCACATCGGAGTACACAAAGATCAAATTCAGTCCTTGGTTCAGTTCTACCGGGCTATTAAAATACTGGCCAAAAGTCACGTTGTCGTAAATGATTGGTAATTCGGGTTTTTGTTTTTGTTCTAAGCTCTTCCTCAGCTCCATGTTACCGCCCAACATGTCAAACAATTCAGGACAAAATTTAATGGACACGATTTTACTTCGCTCAAATTTCATCAAGAAGAGACGAGCTACTTTGTGGTACTCCATGGTGACACTTTTGTTCTTGACAATCTCAAAAGCTTTCCCAAACACGCCATTAAACCTGGAGGCTATGGCGCTGACCAAATGATGACCACTGAAATAACAGCCTGGGGAAATGAACAAGTGGTAGGTCCACGTTTTAGTTTTCTCATCATAGGTTTTATTGTCATATTTGACATTCTTATCCAAGTACTCTTGCAATTGCTCGTCATGAACTTCCACCTCAAAAGTATTTTGCTGGGCAATGACATTGTGGACTTGGGTCGGGTGAATCATTTCCACTAAAGCCACTTCCCAATGGGCTTCGTGATCTAAGGGGATGGCTTGAGGTAATTTGGCTGTGTAACAGCACAACGTGTTCTTGGGAAACACCTCCATGGAACTGTCACTGGGTAAGGTTAAGTAAAATTGGTTTTGGTGACTCATAATTCCAGAGTTCTGTGGCTGTCCGAGGGGATATTACTGGATGTCAGAGGTGTGTCTCCGCCCAAAATGGGGTTCTGGTTGTGGTTGTTGGAGTGGTGACTGGCACTGGCACTGGACACAACGTTCCCGTTCGAGGAGAATTTCAGGGAGGGATTGGGAAGCAGGTAACCGATGCAACTGCTCAATAAAATGGTCCACAATTGTTTGTCTCCTTGTTGCAAACTCAAATTGGCGATGGCTGCCCCGATGACACAATACACCACGAAGATTTGGCAGAAAAAGACGATTTGCGTTTTAGGCACACGTTCTCCACACCACACCCACAAGGGTTGTTTTTGTAAATCTTGCACAGAAGAACTAGGGGAAGAAGGACTGGTCGACGTAGCTGCGTCTGATGTGTGAAAGGTCATGATGGTCACTTCTTCTTTTTATAGTCGATGACTTGCGAAGCGTCGATCCAAGAATCGAAACTGGGTGGATATCCTTTCCAACGTACTTTGACTTCTTTGACACGTCGTTTGCCCACTTTACGGGTTCTGCGTTCGAGAATGCTTTCGATGTCGTACACGTCGTCTTCTTTTTTGGTGACACGTTGTAACTCGGGCAAATAAAACGTTCCTTTGAGTACTTCTCCGTTCATGTCTTCCAATTTGTAGACGGCAGGATGACGGCCATGTACTCGTCCAGTGACGCGAAACAATTCGGTCGTCCAGTTAGGTAAGTAACCTTTGTCGAAAGTGCGTTTGGTTTTGCCAATGCGCACCCAATCTCCTACGGTCAACTCTCCACTTTTCTTGGGGACAGCCCTCGTCGGGGACGTACCGAACAGGCGCTCGAACACCAGCACTTCGTTGTCGGGAGTCACGTCTTGCGGGGCACGTCCGATGCTTCGATGGTAAGATTGGTTGTACGCTTGCACCAGGTGCGGTAAGATGTCGATGTACTTCAGAGTGTGGTGATGCGTAAAATATTTCCACATGCGTTCTTTCAAAGTGCGTTGAAAACGTTCCACGATGCTGGCTTTGGTTTCGGGATTCTCGGTGGTAAAAAAATGAATGTCACGTTTCTTTAATTCTTTTTGGAAAGCTTGGTTCAGAAATTCGGTGCCTTTGTCCGTTTGCCATCGAAGAGGGTGACGACCGCTTTGTTTCAACACCCGTTGCAGGGCTCGCACTAACTCGCTGCTCGATTTGGAAGTCAAAGGCACGACCCAGTCAAATTTGGAAAAGACGTCGATGACACAAAACAAATATTTGTAACCACGATTGTAGCTGGCCAAATGAGAGACATCGGCTAAATCGGCTTGCCATTGATGATCGATGCCTTCCACTCGGGTGCGACTTCTGGCAAACTTGCGTCGAATGGGTTTGTGTAAAGTGTAGGTAGCTTGTTCTTGTAACCATCGTTGCACTTGAGGTAAACGGAGACTTTTCAGTCGCGTTTTGGCAGCACGATACAATTTTTGAACTCCTGCGTAACCTGCAGGATGGGAGGGATCGTAGTAAATGCTGGCTAAGACTTTTTCCATTTTTTGTGTTGATTGGTGTGTTAATAAGGCACCCACTCTTGGAAGAGGCTACTCTTTTTCTCTTGGGGTATTTTCTTGGATTGCAAGGCTTTGCGTGTGCGACCGGCAATAGGTGTCGAAGAGGAGGAGGATGTCTGAGCGGGGGATATCGGTTCTTGTTTCACTTCTGTCTTCACTTCTGTCTTCACTTTCTTTTTCTCTTGTGAGGAAGAAGGGGTGGCCATCATCTTTTTAATCCATCCAATTCTGGAAGTAGGTGGTGTTGTTAACTTGCGTACTTTTTCTGGTGGAGTTTGAAACTCTTCTTCTTCTTCTTTTCCTTTTTCTGTCTTGGTCACGGGTACTGGTACTGGTACTGGTACTGGTGATGGTGCTGGACTTTTCATCAAGGTCTTAAAATCTTTCAGAGTGGGTAGAGCTGTTTCGTCTAAAGCTTTCTGGTGAAAGAGTTGTAGTCGTTGCAAGAGTTGACCGTACTTTTGCGATTTTTCTGTTTCGGACAAATCTTGGCGATCCATCAAGGACTGCAATTCGTGTTGTAACTGGGACATCTCGCTCAAATGGGGATTGGGAGGTAAATGCGGGGTGCGTTGTTCTTGCCACCGATGGTATTCCATCCATCGTTTGTAAGGCACTAAAGCTAGTTTTCGTCCTTCCATGGGGTTGTCAGGGGTGAATTCTGAGATCTTGGGACTTCCGAAGGCCTTTTTATCTTGCTCCCATCAGTCCTCCCAACATGGTTCCCAAGACTCCTTTCAGTATGGGGCCTAACAAGAGAGGTAAAATGCCTCCACGTTGGACCAACATCTTCTTTTTTTGACGAATGGGAACTTTCTTTTGAACCATTTTCCGAAGAACGTGACGATGTTTGCCTAAGCATTGTTTCTGGTGTTTGGACAAAGAGATCGTGCCTTTCAAAACGTTCAAACAACATTCGCACACGGTATCGATGACCTCTTTGGAGGCCGTTTGAATGAGTTTTTTTCGTAGGGGTGGAGAAGCTTTGGACAGGACAGATAACAGGTCCCCATGTTTGGCTAAACGTGGTGGAAGTCCTTTCCTTTTCTTTCCTTGGGGTTTTCTGGAGGGTGACATTTTTGCTTGTGGGTTCCGGGACATTCACCGAACAGACACTAACGTCGATGACTTAACGCACACCCTTTTATCTTTTTTTTCTGGGACTATCGCTTTGTCATAAAGGTGACAATGTTTTTCCCAAAATCGCCAAGGAATCCTCCCCTTTGTTGACGCCTCCTTTTCTTGGAACGACTGTGTCTTTTCTTAGGGTAACGTCGATGCTTGGCTAAGCGCTTTGTCGGATGACGCGTCTGCCTTTGTCTCTTTCTTTTGTGGCTTCTTGGAGGTGACATCTTTTTTTACAAGTTCACTGATACCCCGACTTGGTCACAGGTCTTTTTATACTGGAACGCGTCGCCACTGATTGTCTTTACGTTTTATCAGTTTGAGGACAGGCATGACACGTCGTGCAGGGGTACGTAACGGACTAAATCGAGCCAGTTCTTGCTTGGACAAATCCAGTAAACTTTGTAACATGCCCGATCGTTCATGGACTTTGATTTTGGGAGAAGGTACTTTGTGAGCAGCAGCCACTGCCGCTAAATGGGAGGGTCCTGCCACTGGGGAAGTTCTTTTGGGGGTCATCAACGGAGAAGTTCTTGGTGTGATCAACGTCTCCAAGTACTCTTCAGTTCTGGGTGTCATCAACGGAGAAGTGGATGAACGTGAGGATGCCGGAGACGCAGTCACTGCCGTGGCAGGTCGTGGTTTGCGAGTGTAAGGTTGCGTCCTGGCCGAAGTGCCTCTCTTGCGACTAGTTTTCTTCTTCTGTGGACTTTTCTTTTTCTGGGGACTTTTTCTCTGTTTCTTTTTCTGGGGGCTTCTTTTCTTTTTCCGGGGTGGTGGTGTCTGGTAAGAGGAGGGTCCTGCCACTGGAGAAGTTATTCTTCTTGGGGACCTGGTCTTTTTCTTTTTCTTCTTGGGGCTTCGTTGGACTTTTGTCTTGGGGATAACTTTGGGGGCATTAGGATCCCATCTTAAGAGTGAGCGAATGATGACCCCTCCTAGAGTACCGCTCCCTCCAGGTTTCAAAATGATTTGTTTTTTGGTTTGAGTGTCAATGCGGGGATCGGCCAGTTGGACCAAAGCGACTTTGTTTCGATCGAAAAAGCGTTGGGTTTGATGAGGAATCTGAATGATTCCTTGGAGTAATTGACGTGCCGTCACCGTGAACCATCGTAAGACTTCTTTGAGACTAGCTTCTAAGACACGGGTTCGTGTTTGTGGATCTTTTTCTCGACTGATGCCATACAAGGCACGAATCAATTTGACGGGAAGATGCGACTGAAGGGACGTCATGTTCACACTGTGTGAGACAGACGAAAAAGGGTCTGAGGTTTTTATAGATTTTTTTCATGGGGAGTGAAATGAAGTCGAGGACGGAGACGTGTACAGGACAGGCCCTCCGTCTTGGCACCAGTGGTGAAACAAGTGGGTACGAAATCGCAAATCCTCGGGAGTCGTAGGTTTCAAATCGACGAGTAAATAGGCGTGTGGCGTTTGAGTGGCATCGTCGTACGCCTGAGTCAGCCAAGGCGTTCCTAACTGTTTGGCTAAGACTTGCACTTGCGATTTATCTCGAGGGCTTTTAAACAAGACCACGTAATGCGCATTGAGACTGATGGTGCGATGGGCTTTACTTTGTTGAAACAAATTTTGGGTGATGTAAATGACACTGGCATTACGGTGATGCCCTTTGCGCGTGAACCACAATTTAATTTCTTCTTCGTCTTCTCCTAACATGTCGTCGAAAATGACCAAATGGGTTTGACGGGAGTCAGAGACGATGCCGTCGTCTTCTTTAGGAATGCCTTCCACAAACACGATGGAATCGCCTTGACTTTCTCGCAAGAGGCTGTACGCCGATTGCCACTCTTTGTAACACCACACGATCCGTTGAGGGGGCCGATCGATCAAATGATGTTTATGTTCGATCAAACGTTTGACGAATTCGGTTTTGCCTGAACCGCTAGGTCCAGCAATGAGCATGTTAAAGGGATGGCGAAGATACAAAGCCTCCCAACTGGCACGATCTAAGTTTTCGTCGATGACTTTGACAGTAGAGGAAGAGGGAGCAGAGACAGCAGAGGTAGCCATGGTGTGAGAAATGTCACTTGTGACACGAAAAAACAAACAAGACAAGAGTTTATATACTTTTTTCAGAACACGTTTATTGAATGTTTTTTTTCAAACATGAATACGAAAGACAAAAATGCATAAAAGCCAAAGGCTTAAGTACAAGAATAAGAGGCACATGATAACGATGAACGTGTAATAAAAACAAGTGTCTGTACAACAATCACATGTTTTGGGTAATGTTCTAACCAGTTCTATAGTAGGGGGTAAGGTCACACAAGTGTCCTCCCGAAAGGGTCTTTCAGGCCTGTCCACGACAGTCCTGTCCTGGGTGACGGGTTCTTCTGGCACCGTCACTAACACGGGATGAAAAGTAACTTTTTTCCTTGAAAAACTCTCGTGCATACTGGGCCACTTCTTGGGTCCAAGCCTCAAAACCCCATTCTTTCCAGGCACGGACATCTGTCCAATGGGGATGTAAGTCACAAGCTACACACACATCGTCATACACGTCTTGGGTAGCTAAAAGTTGACGAATCTTTTTTTCCTGTTGAGGTCGAGAAGTATCCAGATGAAATCGCAAGGCTTTGAGCAAAAGGAGTTTTTCGTGACCATTTAAGGCCATGGAGGGGGTAAGTACTGATCGTAAAGAGTCCACAAAGAATCGGCTGGTAAACGAAATCCCAGAAAACAAGTCACTAAGACACACACCACTTGTCGTCCCAAATTGAATGGATACAGTTCTTGTAATAATTGATGGTAATGATCCACGGTTTGAATATGGTCATTGAGTTCCTTCCACGGAATCTGTTGGATGACATGTGACATAAACCGTGGCATGGCAGCCTGTTTTTATATTCTCTTTTTTTTGGATGCAATACACGTACTTTCTAGCCAGAGATCTTCGTTCTCCAGTAGGGAATCTAAAACTTGCATACTGTAACCGAAACGTCAGAGTTCGTTTAGAAGTTTCGTCTTCCGCTAAGTAGATTCCACGTAAAATATGTTGGTAATCCTTTAACTTGTCTTCCTCAATGTATTGCTGTAGGTGAATCTCGAAGTAACCATAATCATGAACATGTCGATCATTAGCGACCTCAAAGTTTTGAACAATGTCTGACCATTGAAAGAATTTCTGACGAATCAGTTCTCTTATACCATTCAGGTACCAGTGGTTAAAGATCTGGTGACGTATCGGATGCAATTGTTCTTTACGTTTCACTTGTATTTTGACCAGCTCTCGGTAAATCCTTTCTCTCAACTCCACAGGCAAGCCCAAAATGTTCTCTTGTAAAGTATCCATAAGTATATACACTGTTTTTGGAATCGCTGGGTGGTGACCAATAGCCTCGTTTACCTTTGTGTCTAATGTAATATCCACTCATAATCAGTCTTCTTGTACTTTGGAACATAGCATAATTTAAAAACGGACGAATCACTTTGAGTTTGCGTTTCACTTGTATTTTGATCAGTTCTCGGTAAATGCGTTCTCTCAACTCCACAGGCAAAGCACGAATGTTCTCTTGTAAAGTATCCATGAATAGGTCATACTAAATCCTCTTTGGTCTGACACAAGAAATGTACTGTTTGCACAAACATGGTTTTAATTCATTGTCGAATCTAAATCGTTTCACCACTAATCTACACATTACAATTCGTTCAGAAGTTTCCTCTTTCACCAAGTTGACATTGCGTGAAAGATGTTGGTAATTCGTTAACTCTTCCTCTGGAATTCGATGCAGTACGTTTACAATGTAGTAGATAGAATCGTCCATACCAAACCATTCCTTTTTATAACCAGGAGGTCGTTGATCAATGTCTGTCCAATGGAACACTTTCAACTCAATCAGTCCTTGTATAGCCTGAAGGTACCAGTGGTTCAAACACCGGTGACGTAACGGATGCAATTGTTCTTTACGTTTCACTTGTATTTTGACCAGCTCTCGGTAAATGCGTTCTCTCAACTCCACAGGCAAAGCACGAATGTTCTCTTGTAAAGTATCCATGAACAGATTATTATGGTAAGAAGTTACTTCAATGTCTCGGTCCCACTAAGGGTAAGTAATGACAATTCGGTGACCATCGAGCATGTTCTACGTAGGCCGAATCTTGCGGTTCCCAGTGGTGAAGTGACACACCGCAACTGAAGCACTTGACTTTATCTCCTTCGCCCAAGTAGAAAAATCCGGCTCTGGCTAATTCTTCGGGGGTCGGTCCTCCCAGATACTTTGGCCATTTTCCTTTGAACGATTGAAGACGATTTTCAAAGTCGCAGTATTCCGACAAACGCACAGGAAACGAATATTCGTCTTTCACAGGTTCGTTTCGATGAGGGTTGAGTGACATGGGCAGGAGTTTACTCAGGGCTGAATGACATCCGTAGGGGGGTAGACGTGAAGGTGAACATTCCCCTTTAAAACGAAACCCAGTAAAATGTCCAAGAGGACGAGCAGCATCGCTTTCGCATCCCACAGGTTTGACACGCACAGCATCACTTTCCATGACAGGGGTAGTGAGAACAAAGTTCCCATGATGCTTTACGGCATCGCTCAGGTCACAACGTACAGCATCGGTCCCATCGCAAGGCTCACAATCGCACTCGTCTGCAAACTCCGTTACGCAATTACAATGGTAACCACATGGACAATCGCAGTTTCCTTCCGGACATTTTCCGTCGCAATGCCTGGGTCTTATCCATCCAATATTAGTCACACTAGAGGAAGATACAACTTTTTTACAATCCCCAAACTGGAACGATGTCTTTTTCAAAGTATTCATCTTGTTCGCTCGGTCTTGGTAGTCACAATGAACTATCGATCTTGCCTAGGGTTCCTTTTTTATATACAGACCAATACCGACGTGTCCATACGGTAAGGTGAAATCATTGGGAAGTCGCACTCGCTTCTGGTATACGATTTGATAGACTTTTTCCAAGGGTCGACTGACGATGTGGTGAGTGGGTAAACGTACAATCTTGTTCGGTTGATAGGTGGTCACTTTAAAGTTTCCATCCTCTCCCGATTGCAAGGCTTCTTTCAATACCCCAAAGTTGACCACTCGACTGGTACGATAATTCAGAGTCAGTCCTTTCACTTTACACGTCGTGTGCACTTCTCCTTGTTTGTCCCGGTATTCGTAGCCGTAATTTTTGGGACCGCCACTGACGAAACTTAGAATCTTGTCGTCGGGATGCTCGTCTGTCCAGGCTCCTAAACGGTCTCCTTCGATGTCAGGGTGATGTTGAATCGGGTGATGGATGTAAATGCAACTGTCCGTGTCAAAGTACAGGACGCGTTCTTCTAACAGTTCTAAAGCTTCGTACAATTTTAAGCGAGCATGGGCTGTCACGTAAGCCGCAATGATGACATTTCCAAAAGGGTCGTCTTGTACGAAGTCCAGATCTTCTTCGTAATTGACCAAGATCAAATCCTCTCGAACGACGTCCACGTGTTTCATGTATTTGGTTTTGTCGTGAATCATCTGGAAGTAGCGGGAAGGTTCTGTCAAATATTCCGTCTTGGGTAAACACGGTCGTTGTGCCATTTTACCCCACAAGCAATTTAACATCACTTTGGCAAACGATCGCCTGCCTTCGTTTTTCTCGATGTGGTCTAAAGTGATGCCTTCTTGTTCGTAGTATTTCTCTTTGAATTTTATTTGGTCTTCGGGAGTGTGACACCAGGAAGGATAGCCGCTGGCTTCTTGCTTCAGTTTCAAAAAGGCATCCACGTAGTCGGCGAAAATGCCTTTCTGAGTAGGGTCACCCTTGCGGTATTGTTGTGTTTTGGGAAATTGGCAAATTTCGTACACTTCTAACAGTTGGTATCCCATGTCCAGAGCTTTGAACAATTCCACGCTGACCCAGGTTCCCGTCAAGGCCCGTTCTTCCTGGCTGTGATGACAAGGCTGGACTTGGTTGCACGTTTCGGCACAAGTACGGCACAAGGGAAACATCAGTTTGCCTTGACAATGGTGAGGTAAGACGGGATGGTATAGGTTCGTGGGAGGCAAAACTTTACACTTGATCAAGCCTTCGTATTGTCGAATGTTGACCAGGTCGATGTGTTCCGTCAGCAATTGCGGGTGCCCTACAGGAAAGCAACAATATTTGCACACGTAGGGATACAGCGAACACACGTCCAAGTATTTGATTTCTTCTCCTTTCTCTTCGTCGGCTTGGTACAGCAAACAGGTGGCATTGGTCCTTCCTCCGTACAAACTATCCCTCGGGTTCAGCGGGTCCATGAACTGGTAACTTTCCACGAAGCGTTTAAACTCGGGATCGGTTTTCATACGGTGTTCGTACTCGTGTTCCCACATTTCCACCACTTGGTATCCTTGCTGTTCTAACTTTAGGCGTCGCTGACAAGTGTCCTGGTACAAGTCTTCCATGGTTCGTTGCAAAAACTGATTTTTAGTGCCACGGTCAGGGTAACAGACGGGACATCCGTGAAATAAGCAACCGTTAAACTCGTACACGATCTTGGGGTTTTCTAAGTCCCAGCCATCGACCGAATACGTTGCGATGGTCTTTTCACCCCCTCCGTTGCGGGCATGCTGAATCCTCTTGTCTTCCTTGTCGCACAAGTAATGTAACCAACGTAGGGCTTTGACCGAGTATTGACGTTTGACATAGTGGGTCGTTTGAGGACTGATGACAGCCACGGTGTTTTCAGGCATGAATCGTTGGCGGTACACTAAGGAACACGCTTTGGCAATGGTGCAAGCTTCTTTCAAAGGATCGACCCCTCCGTGTTCCATGAACAGTTCTCGAAATTTTCCACAGCAACGTCGTAAAATGTCCACGTCGGAACGACAATACTTTAGCATTTCTTCCTGAAAGTCGAAAGGGTCCGAGGCGTGAGCCTGGTACCAAGCGTAGAAAGCTTCTCGTTGTTCGGTACGCATGTTGTCGGGGTCGTAATAGTGAGCCTCAGGCAAATGGGGTAGAACGGCATGTTGATTGGCTTCCGTATTGAAAAAGTGTGGAAAGTACCCTTTAGCCATTTCTGTCATTCCAAACGTTTTAGGCATTCGACTCAAAGGCATGGCCAAATAGCTCATCGAATCTTTAAACTGTACTTGTCCCACTTGCATGAAAATGATTTTGGCTCCGTTCAAAGTCACTTTAGGACGTTCGGTGCCTTGTTCCGTATAGTATCTGAGAAGAAACTGTCCATCGTATCCGGAGAAATTGTGAGCCATCACCGTGGCATGACGATGACAATCTCCGTAACGTTCGATGTCCTCTTGGCTCCACATCTTGTCGATGGGGTCTAAAACCCATTGGGCAAAATCGGCTAACGTGTTTGGTCCCCGAAAGATTTTTTCACGCCCTCCAGGAATCTTGCTGCAGTGAGGGCAATGACTGAAGATAGGTTCTTGAATGCACTTCTCGCACGCTCGATGAGCCACGCAGAAATTAGGAATGTGAATGCCAGTCTCTTGCATGCATTCGAAATCGAAAAAGATGAAATTGCCTTTCTTCTTGTGACCGTCCTCTTTCTCTGGTGGGGGATGGTATTTTTGCACGTAGCATTCGTGTTCCAAGTCCACGATGTGGTGACAAATGTGACATTTTTTCTTTCCTCGACATACGTGTGCCTTGGCATTGTTGGTAAGTATGCCTTGTCCACAGGTAGGGCACAATCTCAAGAGTTGACAAGCACATTTCTGCTGTGAACCTTGCGTCTTCAGATGTTGCTGGTAACAGGCAGGGCTGACAAACGTACGCAGACAAGTTGAACAAGGCACTGGTTCTTCGCTCAGACAGGGTGGAGAGGCCAAACATCCTGGGCATTTCAATCCACAATGCTTGTGTTGCTCTCGATTGTTATAACCATAATCACATTTCTCACAATAATAACCGTATCCCAGGAATCCAGTGATACTGGTAATGGTATCGAAATGGTCATCGTGATGATAGACATGAATGTATTTTCCGTCCTTAAAATCTTGGCCTCGAAACAACAGAGGTCCGCGCACTTCTTGAGGGTGCACTTTCAAGGTGTATCGTGGAGCTAGGGCATCTTGCAATTTTTGCATCTCAGGAATGCCACAGGGTGTGTCTTTGGACAGTCCGGCTTGTTGTAACAGGAGTTCTGCTTCATTTCGTTGTTTGGCTCGATCGGATCGTTGAATAGTTTTCCAGGTTCTTTTCCATTCTACCGTGTCGTTCTTGTTGGCATAAGTTCGTCCCACCACGATGGTACGGGCTAAACACATCTGGTCATGAGGATTGTGAATTTGGACAAGGCTACGCTTAATGCTGCGGAGGTCGTTCACCAATAACATCTTTTTGCGTCCGGTCCCTTGAGGAGGAGAGACGTGGGTCATGTCCAATGTGGCTTTTCCATCGGTGATGTCAAACTGGTCATTAGATTGTTGCACGTGTTGAATCTTGTCCATGACTTTGGAAGCGGTCAATTCTGCAGGGGTGCTAAACTCGATCCAAACAGGGGATTTCAAGCTGTCGTGTTGTATGGAAAGTCTCAAGCGGTCGTCTTCTTTGGGTTGACATTGTCGCTTTAGTGTGGTGAGCAGAGAATCCCACACTCCGGTGATGAACCCTTCTGCTTTCTCTAACGGTACGTCGGACTTGAAATCTTTAAACTTCACCGTGTATTTGTAAGCCGTGGTTCTAAATTTTCTAGAGGAGCGCTTTTCCGTCTCTCGAATGGAATAGTATTTTTCAGGGTTGACTAAGGGTGGTGAACTTGGTTTAGAGGGTTCTGATTCTGGTTCACTCATGTCCTCTTCAAAATCACTGGCATGAATTTGTGCCAAGATTTCAGCCCTGGTTCGAGGCGATAGATCACGTTTCTGCCTCTTACTTTCTTCTTCTTTCTTCTCGAATGAATTAGATCGTTTCATCTTGAAAGCAAAAAGTCAAATGACTCAAGTTCAAACACCATGAGCTACTTTATAGTCATAGCAGACCAGCGTATATAAAAGGGTGTGTGTCTTGTCCTTTCACTATTCATTTCACTCTCAAGCCGAGCACAACGATGGAAGAGACTAACCAGATGGAACGTTTCGTCAGAGCTTTGCGAGGGGTCATTAGAAAATTCTCTTCAGACCAGCCTACGGACTACTCTCCTTCCTTTCGAGATAAAAGTCAAGATACTTGCTATATCTGTCAGAAGAAAGGGCATTGGTCTTCAGAGTGTCCAGACCGTGAAAAAAGAACAAAAACAGGGACTAAAAAAGACAAAAGTCAAGATACCTGTTATTATTGTAAAGAAAAAGGACATTGGTCTCCACATTGCCCAAAAAAGAAACAAGAGGAGTCAGAAGAAAAAAAGGATTCTTCAGAAGAAGAGAGGGATTCTTTGAAAGAAGAGAGGGATTCTTTAGAGGAAGAAGAGGAAGAAAAAAGACAATTCTATTTACAAGAGGCAAAGAAACAGGAGAAGAAGAAAAGAAGAAGGGAAGAAAATGAGGAAAAGACGGTGAAGAAATTCAAAAAACAGAGAGACTAAACAAGGAGACAGAAGAAGTCAATGAACTTTTTATTAAAGTGTTGTGTTGTGAATTGTGAATTGGATTGTAAAAAAATGGAGAAAAGAATAAATGAATGATATAAGGTAAGTGTCTTTGAGTTTTGATTTTAAAATAAGAACGTACACTCAAGCACTCATACACAGACACGTACTATAAGGGTAAAATGGGTGGGGTTTTTTTTTTTGAGTTATTGGCAAATTGTATTTCTTTTCGAGAAATGTGGGTGGCCCTGAAAAGGGCCTTTTTTCTTCATGGTGAAGGGGTGAGTTTAAGCAATCAACTTTAACTGCCTTATGCCTTTGCCACGGCCAAGGCCTACTTCTGGACTGCGTAATGTTGATGATGATGATAATGATTGGGTTGAAATCACTAAGGGTGGTACGGTAGGCTTAGTCACAGGGTTGACGTGTTTAGCTCGGGAAGGTCGTATTCTCTTCGGTCGTGATAAAGAAGTCTGATACATTTGTTTCAGACTTCTTAACTCCGCTAAAATGTCCAACAGTACCGTGACCGTTTGATTTTCACCCTCTTGTTTCTTTGCTGATACTTCTTCTTGCTGTTGTTGCTGTTGTTTTTTTCTTACCTCTTCTTCTTGTTGCTGTTGCTGTAGGAGAAAAGCCTGTTCCGCTTCCTTTTGTCGTTGTATAAATTTCTCCAATTCTTCTTTCTGTCTCTGTCTAAAATTCTCCACTTGCGGTAATGAAGAAGGTAACGAAGGTTCCGGAACAAATTCTTGCGAGGAGAGAAAATCCACAAAATCCCAATTCACCTCTTCTGAAAGTAAGTCCGAGTTCCCTTGGGCAGTCTCCCCTGCTGGTGCACCCCAATGGATCGTTTTCTGAGTTTCCGTCATGTTGAATCACTGTCGCATAGATTGACTGCACACAAGCACTAGCGAATCTATATAGACTACGTGACGTCACAGACTGCTCTCTTCGGATTGGATGCGAGCTGACTGAATTCTGTAACGCGTGTTCGGATTGGTGAATGAACTCAATCCGTTTCAATCCTTTCTGTCCCTATAAATAAGCGCAGTTCACTGCATTGATTCACCTATTGTCGGAGCCTCAACATGTGGACAGACGTTGAATCTTCAACCCTTGTGTCAACAATGATGTTCAGGACGGACATGCTCATGTATGTCCGATCCAAGTGGACCGTTGTCCACAGGACCAGCAGCAGCCTGTGGATAAGAAGAGTCTATATAGAGAGACAAGGTTGCCTCAAGAGGACTCTGATGTATGGCCCTGCTGTAAGACGAAGTTTGAGGACAAGAAGATGTCGCAAATGCCCTTTATGTTAAGGGCATATTAACATAAACCAAAGGCCCTTTTCAGGGCCAGCCATATTTCTCGAAAAGAGATAGTCTTTCCATTGCCTACCCCTTTTTTTTTTAAAAAAAAATCCCATGTTCAATTCCCTTGTCACTCAACAGTCCCACGATTTTTTCTCCATATTCAATTCCCTTGTCGCTCAACGGTCCCACGATTTATTCCCATGTTAATTTCCCTTGTCGCTATATGTTCCCACGATTTTTCTCCATGTTAAATTTCCCTTGTCGCTATATGTTCCCACGATTTTTCTCCATGTTAAATTTCCATTGTCGCTATATGTTCCCAAGGGGTCCTGTAATGCTAATTTCCATTGTCGCTATAGTATCCCACTTCACTACTTATAGATATATATATATATATATATATATATATATATATATATATATATATATATATATATATATATATATATATATATATATATATATATATATATATATATATATATATCAAGCAGTCTATCGAGCAACCAGTCATTGAATCAATTGATCACTTCTATAATATTCGTTATGTTTAGGAATGTACGTTGACGTATAAGACCATTCATTTTCTACTCTTTACTTAAAATGGAATGACAATGTATTCCTCTAAAAAAATTCAATAAAGATTACCATTGGGGCAAGATGACAGACTAGTAATGGCGACTAGAAATAAACATACATTAATAATGGAGATAATGTTTCTGAAATAGAAATGAAATAAATAATCTACGAGAAAAAAACTATAGTTGTTTTGTATACAAAATGAGCACGTTAAATGACAAAAGTTCGATTGGGTTTATTTTGCTTGTATTTTCCACTTTTAACGGTACATCCATGTATGAAAGGCATTAAATCCCTTGACAATGAAAGCAAAGTGCTGTGTCCAGAGGCACACCGCAGCAACCGACCCACTCTGCTCTGGCCTGGATTCGAACTCAAGTCATTTGGCTTGCTAGTCTGGCACCTTAAGCAACAAGGACTCCGCCCCGCCGCAGACTCGTTTGATCAGGGTGTCACCGCTCGCGACAATTTAAGTCTTTACGACCAAAGCAAATGCAAAGAATCTAGGGCAATAGTGTGGAACTGAGATAATGGCATTACATGATGTGTTTCAATTTTTATAGTTAAGATCAAAAGAGTTTCAAATATAAGTTGCCCTGGGGTTTAGTTTTTATCATTTTATAAATTAAGAAACGATACGCCTGTTTGTATATTTGTTTTATTTTATGCACAACCTATGCCCCTGGCTGCTTTTCTATTGAAGTAATAATACTACATCTGGCTTTCTTTTCCATAGATTATATGTAAGAACCTTAGTTATTCAAACGGAATAAAATTTATGAGAGATCTATGTGCCTGCAGTAAATGTATGTGTTTGTGTGGGATTTAGATTGTTTAATGTAGTTTTAACAATTTAGTCTTATCGGTACGAAGTCTGTGTGTTTTCCTTTATTTTGGATTTGACAGTTTAATTTCCATAATTTAATGACAGATATTTAAAATCTATTTCATTTTGACACCATATGTATCCCTTGTAAACAGTTGTTCAGGTCAAATAATATACATGTAGTTTCTCTGGGATTGTTTCTTTAATAAAACGTTAAACACCACATATATGTTATAACCACATATTAATCATTCTGTAATATTTTGTCTATTATTGTTTGCTCAACCACCGTATGTAAATGTTTGCGAAATTCTTTAATCTTTGATCTTATAACTCAAATCTGCAATCTATGAATCACAAGGTTTTTTAGTAGGCCTACTAATGCACTCAATAACTTTATCATGCTGTTGTTGTTATCTGAATTAGGACTGTCCAAAATTATACGCTTACAACAATCAAGCTGGCTAATGTGGTATTACTCATGAAGAGCCACGGTCCGTACGATTCATATATCATCTATATCAGGCATCAACCATTTAGTCGCAAAGTCTTATGTGTGCATCCGATCTCGACCACCAAACCAGGTATCGCAAAGATCGACAACTGCTAATATGTGGTTAGACAGTGTTATCACACTCAAAAAGAACGTTTTAGGTAGAATATACTTACACAGACGTAACCGATGGAGATAGACAGATATGCTATTTAATTAGCTATGAGTTGAAAAGACGTGTGTTACTTGACGAGACGCATAACTTTCAAGAAGTGTTAACCTCCGCATATACATTGCGAGTTGATTTTCTAGTGACATATCCTTATTTAGGATCCAATTGTCCACATGAGAAGTATATTTACGTCTGTCATGATCAAAATCATTCTATGCTTTTAACAATGTCAAAAGATTTCCTGCATACCATATTTGTTTGGACAAATATGTCAAACTACTCAACAATTTGGAACAGGTGATTCATTCAGGAGAGAGATATGGCTGTTTACCTAAAAAATTGTGTTCATCACCGACAAGAAATTATTATGATAACAATTAGTGAGACACGAATGTTACGATCTACATCAAATGAACGAATTCTAACAGAAGTAGAGCTGGTCTAAAATGTAAATATAATGTTTGTATCTGTATAAAAAATTCATATGTCAAATTTTGCTCCTCAGTGAAGTCGTGGACAATGAAAGGTTTCGACTTTAGTATCTATCCTCAATCTCATTTTAACTTAATCTGTTTGGCGCTAGTTTGTTCCCATACAACTGTTTTCACTAAAGGAATCTTAATTTAGTAGACCTTTCACGAGCACTGCAAAGAACTGACACATGTTAATTCACTCATTTAGGAGTCATAGTGATTTAATTGCCACTAAAATGGGAACTCCAAAGAAACAATTTAACGATCTTTTTCAATAAACCGATACGCATAAGAGTTCTTGTGATGTCAGTAGGTGAAAACTGTGCATAATAGTTAAAGACAGTACAAATAATATATGCGTTTGATTTTCAATATTATTTAAATGCTGATGTTTTCTTTACATAAGGCTGATTGCCCCTTTAACATTGTCCGTTTTGTATTGGACCAATTCATTAGATGACATCATTATCATTATAATGGTATGGAGTTCAAATAACTGACTTTCATATTTGTATTTGCTTATGATTGTGTTCTCCAGTGTAGAATGTTATTGCTCGATAATTCAATCCTACCTCACAAGTCACATGTAAACGGACTTGTCGACTAATTTAACCCTCTTGCCAAAGTGGCAACAACTTTCCGATTTCCACCATCGCTTGCACATTCCCCCACAATGACCAAGATAATCAGCAACCATCGCTTGCCTGTATGGACCGACTAGTGCAGATGCTTACTGGCATGGCGATAGTGCAATTTACCCGTTACTTGGTTGCAATCTACATAGAGTACGAATTAAAATTCTCTAAGCTGTATGTTAATGTTGCTTATCTTTCTCATTTGTCTGATGTACACTATTACTGCTCAGACGGTATGCAACAGGAGTGCATATTTTCTAATAATGGTACCTAGCCTGCTATTCAAATTATTTTCATTTTCAAGACAAAATGCTAAAGTATTACTCGGTCAAATATAATCATTTTCTGACATTATTGTAGAAAATGAAGACAGGTTTCCTCGATTATGTGGGTATCGAGCCATTGAATGAATCATCTACCAGAGCCAAGATTGGTGGCCTGATATACATAAATAATTTTGTGTCCAAGATCACCCAGAAACTACCTATGGCATGTTAATCGATGAGCTGTCGCTATTCGTTTAAGGTTTTGTGATGGATAGATTATTTGTACCAATACTATAACAAACTGACATGGCATGACCGAACTGTTAGAGAAAAGAAAACATTTACTTACTCCATGAATTACCAAAAAGCATGATGAAAATATTTAAGCGTAAAGAAATATTAAGTCTTGTTAAGTTTGTTTTTGCAACAGAAAGCGGTGACTTTTTAAAGTGCTGATGGATGAGACCAGGTGTCACTGTGCCTAAGTGCAGGATGTACAAACAACATTATCCGTTTTAAATGGTTTGAGCGGAGGCAGACAAAAACTCACAAAACACGAGTATCCAACGAAGAGCGTTAATTTTTACACATAAATTTTTCAGATAGGTATTTAGGACTGTTGGCTGTCACCGAAATGTAGCCGAGATAAAAGATTTTGTGTTAGATTCTGGAGTAACATTAATTTGACTTAACATCAAACATCCAATGTCCTTTACTTTCATAACGACAGGTTCATTATTGTTTATAGGTTTGGTTATTTAGTGCTTGAGAACAGGAGCAAAATGTCGTGCCGAAGGACACAACACGTTAGTTGATCCAAGTTTTTCTGCGAGTGGAATTTAGATTATCCAATTAAGTGAAGCCATGGTATACACATACAGCTAGTCCTGAGGCAACTGATCAAGAAAAGCAAGAATAGGAAGAAACCATCATTTATAAATTGCATAGGAATTAAAGAATGTCCTGCGCAAAGAGTTCATTAAGGAGAGAGAATACTGGGAGGAGAGACAAAGACAGCAACAGCGAAAGGAACACCAACATAAGCAGCAATAGCAATAACATGATGAAGGAGAAGAAATAGAATGCAGAATGGAGACATGAGACATCTTTAGCCGCCTTTATGCTTTGGTGAGACCCATAATGATATTTGGTTGTCCTTCTAGTCGTTTAAACACTGGACCATTCACCAAAACTCAACGGCCCATATTAGAGTACCCAGATAGGTAGAAAATAAATATACTACTCAGTTTACTAATAAATAATTGGGTTTGCATATTTTTTTTTTGAATGTCTTTGTTTTTCCCGTTAAGCACGTGTTTTATACAAATAACGTCCCTTTCAAAAGTCTGTGTTTGTTGAGTGCATGGTATGTTTGTGTATATGTATTAAAACTCTCCCTTACCTTTGAATAAACATATCTAAAAGAAAATCAGAATAAGTGTTTATTTTATGTCCACGAGATCTCTATTTCGTTGGTATAATATGTGAGTGTTGTTTTGTGCTCCTTTACGTCTGTGCGCGTTCGCATATCATGTCATTTGTCGTGGAACCAGCAGAGATGAAGAATGTAATACCATCGCAAAGTCGGCATAGGTCAGAGTCTAACAGCTTGGGGGAAATAGTTCAGCACCTCCATGGTCAGGTGGAAAAATATGACTGCTACACCCACACCAGATATCTGATGAGGACAAGCACATCTCTGTATGTTTGAGAGACCATAGTAGTGTGTCTATAAACAATTCCTATAATTGTGTGTGAAAGTATGCGTGTAAACACTTCTACCCCATTCGTTTGAGTGTATGAGTGTATGTTTAGATGGCAAACAAGAACGCTAGTTCTGGGTGTATGTTTTGTGTGTTTAGATTGTAATCAAAATATTATTGTTGGATTGTAAGTTATGTACTTGGATAGTAGTCGAAAAAGAGGTGCTGGATTGTAGGAGTGTATTTTTTTGAATAGTAATCAAGAAGTGGGTGGTGGATTGTAAGAATGTTTGTTTTTGATAGTATGTCTGGTCTGCTGGATTATAAAAATGTGTTTAAATAACAATTATAACGTTATTAATCTCTTTTTACCACACTACCTGTTTAACACTTACCACGTTTGACTTCATAATGCCATCTACATGTTAAACTTATTGACCAATTGAACTTAAGATTCTCGTTATAAACACCAAATATCTACCACGACTTAACCTGTAGACCATTTTATCATCGGATGTATCGTTTGACCCAAAGGTGCGGCCTAATGGTTACTGATCGGAATTGTCAGTACAATTACTGTACTCAAGTACGATACTACACATGTCTGACGCTGAGTGAAGGAAAACAAAAGTTCCTCTCCAAGACAATTGAACTCTCATCCAAAATAAGAACATCTTGAATGAATGTTATAATTGTATCATCTATTTTACCAACACCGGTTCAGTTATATTGAGGCACTTGTTTCAGACAAATCATAATATAGTAGTTATTGATACGCCCTAATAAAAAGATTAAATTGGTTGTACCCTTTCATAGTTGTTTATATTCAGAAAATAAAGTCAAACAAAGGTTTTTCAAAATTGCGATCTTCATTAAATGATCAAGGCGTATCAAGGTTAAGAATTCTTTTGGGGGCATGAACAAAAGCAACCCAAAAGTCAAGTGTCGTTTTCTGTAATCTGTTATTCCAAATATTACATCTTTACAGCTTTCATTCAGGTGTGTATATGAAAGTGTTGCTCATATTCTGGCCCTGGTGCTAAAAATGCTGTATCTATTCTTCTCCTCTATGTGTTGGTGGTGACTCCCATGGTTTCTGTTCTTGATTATCTCCATGACATCATATCAACAAATATCTAAAGTTAATTTCGAATTTACATTATATATTATTTCAAATTCATTTTCCCGTTCTTAGTTTTGAAGGTTAATCGATTATGTTACATCGGTAATAAATATTTATTAATACAACTTTCTTATCCATCTAATCCTGAAACAGAGGATCATCCACGATTCCCAATATTTCTATATCAATATGTAACGTTTGTACTTCAGTGTAAAATGTATAGTTTATATTTCTAACTTTAAACTTTAAGTATATTTCATTATTATAACATAAAAATATTGTAAACTAAGCTCATTAAAAGTACAATAGAGTTTGTACTTAAATTTAGTATTCGATTCCTAATCGTTGTAGCTATGCTACGTTGTAACTATTTTGGCAAACGTTTTTCTTATACATAATCTCTCTCTCTCTTTTCTCTCTCTCTCTCTCTCTCTCTCTCTCTCTCTCTCTCTCTCTCCAGCATATGACTGGGATACTGAAAATAAAGTTTGATAAACAACTCATACGAAATAATACTGTCTCGTTAATGGAACATATTATACAGGTGAGGGTGTGCCTACGTGCCTGAGGTGATATGAACTTAAACAAATAGGCCGGTCGTACCTAGACTGATGCAAGGTTTCTCTCATCGACATTTTTCTCATAGAGGATTGTGGCCCTCTGGAGATCGGAAATAATTCATTTTCAGATTGTGGATAATTTCGTTTTTCATGGAAATCTGCATTTCATTTGTGTTGTTATTAGTTATAGCTTAATTTCAATTTCGCAGGGTTTGTGGTGAATTGTTTGCTCGAGCATTCCACAAAGTTTACGTCTCGCTGCTTGGCCGTCTTGTCCCTGTACAAACGTATTTCTTGCGAAACCATTATAATCGAAATTGTAGTTTCAATCACCGATTATTAACTTTTAGTTTGCACTCACATAGGTTTCAAGATGAAGGCCGTACACTACTTATGTTAAGGTTCATTTTGTATTCGAATTAAACCCAGTCATGAAAACACAAATGTGGCATATCATCGGCCATAAGTTATTTCTCGTGACGAAGCCCCTTTCATACAGTGATAAATCTGATAATTTTAAATGAAAGGATATATACGCTTAAGTGATAAATGTGCCTTAGGAGTTACTCTATCTATATGATATTATAATATCCCACAATTTATTTTGTTGTGCATATACAATTAGGCAGATATTCTCCCAAAGATATTCTGATAATGAATTCAGTACTTCTTATTTATACAGGCTATATATGTAAACAAAGAAATATATATTCCCTGCTTCCAAAGTGTCACCAGTAAGACAAAGAATGTATAAATGTATACCATCTTTTGCTAGGGCTGGGGGGCGTATTTATAAAATATTATTTTCTGAGATTTTGTATGTGTCTTTGTGATCAACAGTCTTTTCAGGGAGAGAGAAAAAGAGGGTTAGAGCCCTTGTGCAAGCGCACACACAGAGATAGAACGATAAAGATTTTGACGATTCGTTTTTTCTTTAATTTCGTAATTGGCGATATCTACAGTATCTGCCTTTTGTGTGAGATAAAGATAAAGTTATCGATAGAGGGATACAATTTCAGTCGGCTTTCGCAATTATAAGATACATTTCTTTCTATTGATATTTATATTTAGACAAATACTTTATCATAGACTGAAAAATTCATTTCAGCATTTCCATAAGTGTGTGTCCGAGAGAGAGAAAGAAACATGAAAAAGAGAATTCATATTTTAGTTCCGATGTGTAGGATCCCTATAATTAGTGATGTTGGCGATAGTGAACTTTCAAACCCTATTTGCTTTATCTCGTATTTATCAGAATGAGAATTTATTTTGTTTTCTTGTCAAAAGATAACAAAACCAACATTCGGAATATTTGTACCTAAATTATTTGAAAATTACATATAATAAGTTAAGTCAAATTGAAAGAAACATTCAAGTTTATTTTTTCATCCAAAACAAAATCAGTCACATAAATGGAATTCGCGAGTACAACACATCACAACAATTACTGTAAGTCATGTTGAAACTAAGGTTATTCTGATTCCTGTCTTCTAAATTTACATAACCTTTGATAATCTACTGTTGATAATATTTATGTTATATTTCATTCATGCATATTGTCTTTTTGTTAGACGTATGTGTTATTCATCAGTTAGTAAAAAGAAACAAAGACCTTTAACAGAATTCTTATTTTGTTCTGCAGCCATTTACAATCATCCAATAAGTGACCCGGATCGGTTAGTGTGCCGTTTCTAAGGGCACGCCACTTTAATTTACTTGCCATAATATAATATAAACTTCAATGTATCGATGAGCTGTAAACAATTCAATTTTAAAACAGAATATAAACAAAAAATGACTCAACAAACGCAACATTTATATTGAAAATTTCTATACCGATGCTAATCTTTCAAGATTTGAGATACCTTTCTGTGTGGTCTTTATGATTCGATGACAGTTCCTGTATTTCTCTCAAGATGACCATGGCATAATAAATACGTACTGCGCCTATACGTGCAGGAACTGCTGATCAGGCCAATCTGTGCTCAGAGCTCAATGTAGCACATTTAACAGGAGATGCCACTTGAGATAGCTAACTTGGGGCAGTTGTTAGAAATTTACGCGGCTCTCCTTTCTGCTCTGCCTCTGCATTTTCATAATTTCAAAAGTCTAATGCGCTATACAAGATCTTCCCAAAACTAATTGTCAATATTGAAACTTTTCTTGGACAATTTACTGGAATCTTTGGAGTGAGTCTTCCGTAAACCCCGAGATATCCTTCTCTTATTTAGATCTCATTTCGATCTCAGAAGTAGATCTTCGTTGATAGTCGCACTTCTTAAACCATAATCACGTCGCAAGCCCATTTCAACCTTGATTTCATCAGCAGCTTGTGGATGCTTGCAACGATTGCCCATGTGAGAAAATCAGTTTCTGGTATTTTGTCTGGCAGATTAGGTTCTCATCAACCAATGTGAAAGTGGTTGAATTTCATGGCATGACGTTCGTACACCGTCCAGGTTTCGCAAACATATAACGGGGACGGCAATACCATGGCTTTGTAGATCTTCAGTTTTGTTTGTTGACTGATGACTCATCGCTCCTGCACATTTGTTCGCAATCTGTCAAAGGCCAAATGTGATGAGTGACAGAGACAGAGTACTACAGAGATTGGAAACTTGTTCACTGTCAGCATTGTTTGGCTATGCAATTTAATGGTGGATTCTATTTAAGGCTTACTAGATGTAGGTATGTGACTCACATGTGTTTTTTCATACTGACTGTGATACCAAATTTCTCGCAAGCCTACGAGAAATAGTCCATACGCTGTCAGACTCAGATTAGGCATTCAAGGAACAGCAAATAGGAGATCATTAAAAGTCACGTTCTGTAACGTCGTCTTCGCGTATAGTATCCTCTGATTGAAGAACATGTAATCAGTCCGGTAGATGATGTCGTTCCCACTGTTATTGTCACTGATGGCATAATCAAGCATTTCAGAGAGCATCATACTGAAAAGAGTTTGGTCCAACACACAGCCTTGCTTCACTTAAAATCTGACTGTGAATGGTTCAGATGATATGCCGTCGTCCACGACAGGAACGACCATGCTGTCATGGAATTGCCGAACAACCACTATGAATTTCTCTCTAGGCAAACACATTTTGTCACGATCGTCCAATAGCCCGCATAACTGAGTGTGTCATAAGCTTTTGTGAGGCCTAATGAATATCGCGTACAGTTTGGAGTTATGTTCCTCGCATTTCTCTTGGAGGTGACAAGCTGTAAAAACAATGTATGTGGTCCCTCTTCCTTTTTGAAACCACACTAATTCTCTGGCTAGAGCACCTGATCCATATGATGAACAAGGTTTTAGCAGACGTCTGGCAAAGATTGTACTATCCACTGACAAGAAGATGCCCCCGGTGGTTGTCGCAGGATTGATTGTTGCCTTTTCGCTTATTCTGGTGGACTATTCATTCATCCTTGTATTCATGGATTATAGCTGCTTCAGTCGACATTGACTGGAAGAGATTAGGATTCTTCGTGTCATTTGGGAGCATCTGATTTTGCAGGCTTCATTGGTACATGTATAGCATCTGCTGCATGTGATTTTACATTTGGAAGTATATATAATTCTTTCTCAATTTCTTTATTGTCATTTCAAGTCTTCAAACATGCGCTAATATCAACACTAATTTTACTTTAATCAATTAATCCAAACATATTTCAGATACACCAATTTCATACTTGTCTTGAGGCCCATCACATATGCACGATGTATGAATATTCGATCCGTAGGCAAGCATCGGTATTGTATAGCACATACAACAAAAAGTGAAACAAGAATATAATCCAGAATTATTAACATATATATATATATATATATATATATATATATATATATATATATATATATATATATATATATATATACTTCAAATTATTGTTGACATTAACGCATGTTTGAAGACTTGATGATAATTAAAAAAAATGAGAAAGCATTTGATATACTACCAGATGTAAATTCACATGCAGCGGATGCTATACATGTAAAAAGAAGTCTGCAAAATCAGATTCTCGCACATAGCACGAAGAATACTAAACTCTTCCAGAGTATGTCGACTCAAACAACTATATCCCATGCATGCATGGAGGCATTAATCGTCCACTTGAACAAGCGAAAAAGCAACAACCAATCTTGCCAAAAGTCTGCTAAAACCTTGTTCATCTTATGGATCAAGTGCTCTAGCCAGAGAATTAGTGTGGTTTCAGAAAGGACGAGTGACCACATACATTGTTTTTACAGCTTGTCACCTCCAAGAGCTATGCGAGGAACATAATTCCAAACTGTACGCGATATTCATTAGGCCTCACAAAAGCTTATGACGCACTCAGCTGTGTGGGCCATTGGATGATCATGACAAAATTTGGTTGCCTAAAGAGAAATTCATAGTGGTTGTTCGGCACTTCTATGACAGCATGGTCGTTTGTGTCGTGGACAACGACATATCATCTGAAACATTCACAGCCACATATGAAGTGAAGCAAGGCTGTGTGTTAGACCAAACTCTTTTCACTATGATGCTCTCTGAAATGTTAGATTATGCCTTCCGTGACAATAACACTGGGAACGACATCATCTACCGAACTGATAATATGCTCTTCAATTAGAGGATATCATAAGCGAAGACGACATTACAGAACGTGACTGTTAAAGATCTCATATTTGCTGTTCCTTGAATGCCTAATCTGAGTCTGACAGAGTATGGACTATTTCTTGTTGGCTTGAGACAAATTTGGTCTCACAGTCAGTATCAAGAAGACACATGCGATGCACCAACATACGTCTGGTAAGCCTCAAATTGCATGGTCAAACACTTCTGACGGTGGATTATTTTCCAGTCTCTGTAGCACTCTGTCACTTGCAGTCATCTAATGTGGCCTTTGACTGACTGCGAACAAATGTGATGGAGCTCAGAGTCATCAATCAACAAACAAAACTGAATGTCTGCAAAGCCATTGTGTTGCCGACCCCGTTGTATGCTTGCGGAACCTAGATGGTGTACGATCGCCATGCCATGAAATTTAACCACTTTCACATGGGTTGCATGAGAACCTAAAGTGCCAGACAAAATACCAGGTACTGATTTTCTCACATGGACAATCGTTGCAAGCATCCACAAGCTGCTGATGAAATCAAGGTTGAAATGGGCTTGTAACGTGATTATGGTTTAAAAAGTGAGCCTATCAACGAAGATCGTCTTCTGAGATCTAAATAAGGGGATGAGATCTCGGGGTGTTCGGAAGACTCGCTTCAAAGATTCCAGTAAATTATCCTTGAAAAATATAAATGTTAACCATTAGTCATGGGAAGATCTTGTGCAGTATCACTCCACCTGGCGCAGTCTCATCACTAGAACATTAGTTCTTGTTTCTAACACTATAATGCATACTAGTTGATTAGTTTGACAATTTATTGAGATGTATATCTGGGAGTTTATAATGGTCTCACCGTGAATACATGGTGTGTATAACCAAGGAATATTACACACATGTATTACAAACCGATCGACTTATTGGACAAAACGTCCAGGTAGCAAAATGCTTTTCTATTTAATTGTGAGTGCAATTTGTAACCATGTCTCTAATGTATAAATCTATGACATATAAGAGAAAATAATAATAATACCTATTGGTTTTATTCTTCTTTTATTTGCTGTTTTCATAAAACATATTGAGGAACTTACGTTTTATCCTCAGATGTATACAGGCAAGAAAAAAGTATAAAGTGAAGAGAACTGGAAATGGCAATAACGGACAACAAAAACTGGAGATGAATCTATGACATATAAGAGAAAACAATAATAATACCTATTGGTTTTATTCTTTTATTTGCTGTTTTCAGAAAACATATTGAGGAACTTACGTTTATACTCAAATTTATAAAGGCAAGAAAAAAGTATAAAGTGAAGAGAACTGGAAATGGCAATAAAGGACAACAAAAACTGGAGATGCGAATACGACTTGCTGTTTTGACTTTAGGTAAAGTGCATTAGATGGAATATAAAAGCATCTGGTATACATGGTACGGGTATGGACATCAGGCGTTATACATATCTTTGCGCATGACGTAATACGTTACCCAACTGTTATTCTGCATTGAGTCAAATAAGTATTTGTTTAAGCATTATCCGGTGATGAAATCCGTGAGAGCAGACTATTTAAGTCTACAGATGTACATTTCTAGCATGCACATTATTTATGAAATTACTTCAAGGGTGATTTGCAGATACATACGTAGATGACAAAGAGTCACTGAAGAAAATAGGAAATTTATTCTGACTAACCCTATCTCAATGGATAATTTTCCTATGATGCATATGTTTTCATAATTACGTTGCTTGCAATCACTATCCTTACATGCTTGTATCATAATTTCTCTTCATTCAACAAACAGTCAGTAATTCCACAAAGGTCGAAGAGATTAGACCTTATTTCAATAGTTTCAAGAAAAAGAATGGCAGTCTTCTGTAAGTGTATAATTAAGTTATTTCTAGGTATGGTTATTTCTCATAATTTTTCCTGTCTATCCTAACATTTTGGGGAGAAAGATCAACAAACAGTGGACACTTATTTCACGAGAATGTAACTATGTCTGGAATCCAAACATATTTTTTTTTTAAAAAAACTAAAGCTCCATTCTAATTTGTCATAGTGGGATTTGCCCATGTCTTGTAATGTTTGATCGGTAGTTTTACTATTATTTATGGAATAATTTTGTCTTGATTTGAAAATAAAACTAAAGAAAAGAAAATAAGTCTATTTGGGAAGTTTATATTTCGGATTATATATTTAGATTCATAATATTGTTTCCTTAATCTCATACACAAAATAATATTTATACGATCTACAGGAAGCCTAGACGTGTAAAATATTGATAAAAGGCATTGCATGTATGCTACCGCTGGCGATTGTGAAAATTCAATTTATCTTAACAATTGAGCACAACTGAACAGTTATGCTCGTTTGTAGTGGGCGTGCAACAGTTTTCTACAACATCATGCGGGCAGCATCCATTTCCAACGAAATTTCCCTTATCTTTTGAACAAAAGACGGTTTGAGTGCAAATAGTTGTTGTCGCAGCAGTGGTTAGGCTTGTTGTTATAGGAATGGTTGTAGTTGGTGCTCCTGTGGATGCTAAAATGGTACTTGTGGTTGTTGAAGGGGCCATTGTAGTTGTAGCAGGCGCTGTGGTGGAATGAACTGTCGTAGATGTAGTTGGAGCCGCTGTGACGGTTGTAGGCGCCTGTGTTGTTGTCGGAGCCGCTGTGGATGTTGTTGGAGCCATTGTGGTTGTTGCCGGAGCCTGTGTTGTTGTAGGAGCCGCTGTGGACGTGGTTGGAGCGACTGTGGTAGTTGAAGGAGCCTGTGTTGTTGTAGGAGCCGCTGTGGATGTGGTTGGAGCCTCTGTAGTTGTTGTAGGAGCCTGTGTTGTTATAGGAGCAGCTGTGGAAGTGGACGGAACCACTGTGGTTGTTGCAGGAGCCTGTGTTGTTGTAGGAGCTGCTGTGGATGTGGTTGGAGCCTCTGTAGTTGTTGTAGGAACCTGTGTTGTTGTAGGAATCGGTGTGGATGCTGTAGAAGCCAATGTGGTTGTTGTGGAAACCATTGTTGTTGTAGAAGCTTGTGTTGTTGGTGGTGTCGGTCCTTGTACACACAAACCTCGGAAACACCACTGTTAAAGAAACAACATACAAAATGTTTTTTTTCTGTCTCTCACTCTTTTTATATCTATCGTAATGTTAGTTTACATGCAGATGCATATATATTGGTCCTTAATACAGCATAACATTTTCTGATTGTACCTCATGTAATGTAAAGGACAGCTGGATTTAATGGTCACGTTATATCATGCATGATGTACCATCATTTGCAATTCATGTATTGTTGACAGCAGCTGGATCGGTGAATCAGATTATACTGCGTAAGATTTATTATCATCTGATTGGATGTTCACATTCCATACCGTACTACCACACTAGTCATTTATGTCAACTAATCATGGAATCATGGAATTTATGGCACTCTTTTTGCTCAAAACGACCTTTCTAATCTCTCTCCCGTTATTGATATAATCGCTTGATCTACTTTATTTCGTATGGTTCTTATTAGAGGTTACAGCAATGTGCCACAAATATCGAAGGTCGTTTATGGAAATATATTTTAATATATAAGAATAGAAACACAACAAGATGATGCTTACCCCATACGGCACACCTTGGCAAGGAGAGTGATCCAAGACTTGGCAAAGGGTACCATTGCATCCCGTTGATGTCTGGCATAGAATTCCCTCGTAGCACATATTAGCTCCCTGGGGATTGAAATATTGGCAATTCATTGGAAGTATAACTATATATATTTCTTGCAGTTATCGTTTCAATACTTCGCTTTCTATTCGATTGAAGTGGACGATCTCATCATAAGAACTTCTGGATTAGTATAGTTTTTACAGAACAAAGTTAAAACAGTTCAGTACTTTCGGAAAGGTGCGGGTGGGACATGCTAATAATGTCAAGAAATATAATTTTCGTATGTTCAGTAATCTTGGACAAGCACAAATTGTGACCACATTATGCTCCTTGTCCATATATGCACGAGTTAGTAATGTCTAATTGGTATAATTTCTACATTAATGAAATATATCAAACTTTGCAGTATTTGGAAGCCCGAATCGTATTGTCTAAAATATATTGGGGCGATTATAATGCCATTATAATACGTGTATGATAATTGTCCAACATTTTACCTAAGAATCAATTACTGTTAACAAATGTTCTACATATTGTAAAGGTTGCCAAGTTCCCGAACAATATTATCTTGGATTAAGAATCGTGGAGATGCAAAAATGAATGAGAACTTATTATTTTGTTGCATTATGCATTCAATGTATTCATCAATCATCATCATCATCATCATCATCATCACCAAAAATATAGAATAAGGCGATATCTAACACAAATGAAATGTACATGAATCTTTCATGAAGTAGAAAGCAATAAGACAAAATCAATAAAAGGAGGCATGAAATGAACTCGAAGCATTCAATTATTAAAGAGAAAAGAAAAAGAAAGAGATACATAAACGAGAGACGAACTGTATCAAGGTCGTTGCAAAATAAACACAATACAGGAGGAGGTAGTGTAAATTGATGAAATATAAACGGGCATACCGTGTAACATGCAAAGGATGCAGATCCGAAATACACTTGACATTGCTGATTCAAACTAAGTGCTTCACCACCAATAGGCTGTGATATGTAGGCTGTGTACTCCGCATCGGTGAAAGAATGCTGAAGAGTGCATCGATTTGACCTAGAAAAGGACTCAGATTAAGGAACCTGTTCATGATTTGTTTCTTTAATACACACACATATGTGTGTGTACAAATATACATTCATGCATAACGTGTATGAAGTGTTGCAATACCACAAGGACGATACAACATCGTCAAAGCAAGTTCACATCGTAAAAATCATTACATTTGTGATTTATGCATTCAAGGTATTGCTCTTCTTTTGTATTTAAAAATATTTGCATGTAAATCTAAAAAAAAAAGAAAATGTATCAGGTGAAGATATTTATTGAGAATTGCACTGAAAGTGAAAATGTTAATTTCATCTCCCATAGGAAATTTATTGCATCTGAGCTTAATTAGCATTAACAGTTTTAATTCAATAATTAGCTGTTTATTTTTTTAATCACCATCGTCATCATCATCATAAACATCATTATTGTCAATAATAATAATAATAATAATAATAATAATAATAATAATATTATTATTATTATTATTATTATTGTTGTTATTTTTATTATTAATATTTAATTCAAGACATTCATAGGAGAAAATATGCTGATTGTTTGAACGGTTTATGCCGTTTAAAGGTGTCTATGTCTAGTGGGAAGACATTCACATTAACTCTATACCTGACACTTGTTTTATTCATGTAATTCTATAGGTGTGTTATTCAGTATCATGATGTATTACTCTTCACCTGAAAGTTAACGTTTCATACCGAATTTATCTGCACATAGGTCACATCTTACAGTGTTTCCGTCGAGTGCATTTGAAGTTGCAAGTACGTGCATTGTACACGTACATATGTAATATGTGTACGTTGGTTTAACATAATTTAGAGAAGCGAAACGCAATGAATCGGTTTAGAAGTGACTGTTGTACCAATGGTGTTAATCACAGAGGCACTAGTGGTTCTGTTCCACTAGCAACTTTAGGAAAGAGGGTTAATTTTAAAATACGGTAAACGGTCTGAGATCCATATAGCATATATCCATATATATCATCTTGCTTTAGTCCTCAAAAATCTCATACAATGTCTCATATAGGTTTTATTCAGTATTTTAATGGGAAATTTTCTTTACGATGTTTAGTTAAAAATGATGCATTACCCCAGGTTTTTCAAGTAGTTTGTCATAGAACTTATGCTGCATGAGGAAAATGTGTGTTGGATTGTTGCCGTTGATGCATTCGCTGTATACAAGGTTGCGATCATGATGTATCCATATGAACATGACCCGGTTGTGGGATCGTGATTCGCTGCAAAGCTGAAAATACATATATTTTTAAAAATACCTTTCTAAATATATTTCGTAAACATTCTAAAATTCGAATTGTTGAAATCTACAACGGCAACATACAATTTGCGTTT
The DNA here is from genome assembly GCA_028554795.2 of Sinohyriopsis cumingii. Classification (NCBI taxonomy): domain Eukaryota; kingdom Metazoa; phylum Mollusca; class Bivalvia; order Unionida; family Unionidae; genus Sinohyriopsis; species Sinohyriopsis cumingii. Next base: position 54,072,347 of record CM068830.1, read on the forward strand.
AAAGCATTCCAATTTTAGAAATTCTACTTTAGATCAGTTTAAATAAAATCATTTAGCAGGAGACAAATATACAATCAAAATACTCTATATTAATCTTTTGCCATTTATAAGGCATTGCATAGCAATTGGTCAACCCAATGTCCATTATGAAAATATTTTGCTGTATAAATTATGGGATAATGTGATCTTTGGGCGAATAAAAGGGTAGAACTTTATCTAACTTCATGCATGAAACATATCAAGTTCAAATGGGCAATATATTGCATAATCTCCCAGGTGCTTTCTCACATATTTTATCAAAAGCTGTTACATCATCTCTATTTTCTATATGCTAAATAATAAAAACAACACGTCTACGAATTTGAACTGTGTAACCTTACCGACAAGTTTCATAGTGTGTCACAGCTCTAGCAATATAAATACAGAAATTGCCATGCTTCATCTATCTGTCGTCATCCTTATGTTGGTAAGCTCTTTGTATTAGAGATTCGAGTGGCCCCTTCGAACTAATCTCAAGCTATATTTTATGCGAATCATTGCGTAGACACACTTGGAGTACAAAGCTTGTATACTATTGATAAAGGTTTACTTACGTTAAGATAGTAAAGGAGTATTTATTTCACAACATGTTCAAATTAAAATTCTCATATTTCAATATATTTCTTCCATTTGAGTCAAATTTCATCCATCACAAATACTATTTATTTCAAATTATAAATAGTTTTGAAAATAAATCTTTTAATTTAGAAATATCATGTTAATCAAAAGGCGTGATTATCTAAGCTCTAGACATTTGTCAAGTTAATTTTTTTGGTTAATCGATTAAATTCCAAAGTTATTTTTGTAAAATTAATTAATTACTATATCCATTATAAGCCCTGTTTTCTTATATGATCCATTACATGAACTTTTGTATCTTGTTAAGATACAAAATTTGGCATTCGCTTAAATCTTACAGAATAAAGTAACAACTAGTATGGTGTTTATAAATTCATTTTCTTTCCTTACCAGTTCATTACATGTATGTTCTGCACATTTTCTGTCAAGCTCTGAAGTCTCCTTGCACTAGACTCGATGTTATGTTCCCAGGTTCAAATATTCCTACTAAATAATCTGTATCCTATATTAGAGTTTGTTTCGACTCGTGCTATATTATGAAGTGAGCATTACCTGATATTAGAAATGCATGTATTGCTTGATTAAAATTTAATTGGTGGGTAAAGATTCCCAGTTGTAGATGTTTGGTAAAAAATCTAAAGTATATTGAACACCCACGGTTTAATCTTTTAAAAAAAGATTTTGATTAATATATATTTTCAAAAAGTTAATAGCATAGTAATATTATTTTTTCTATTCTGCAGAAAATTTCTAAGCATTTCCTCACTTTATTGTAAGCCGGTAAAAGTTTGCTAAAATTTTATTTCAGCAAAACCAATATATTTTACGTGTTGGTGTTTTTGTGTGAGACGGGGTTCTTTGCTATTACACCAGTACTAGAGTGGAAGGTAGCTCATGAACAAGGAAAATATTCATTTTTGTAGGTTTTTCTAACCAATGAATGTACAAAAAACGATCATTCATCATGCTAGGGAAAGACTTTATATCCTCTGGTTCCACTCTCAGGCTTGACGTAGAATTACACATTTTGCCGAGCGTGTGCACACATCAAACTGTTCAATCCCTATCTTTAGAATTATAGTACTTTCATCAGTCTGTACGGGTGTCGGCTGCTGCACAACTGATGTCTACTGAACAGCTCTTAAAGGCAAGAACATTACCATTATGTCATCAATATGACCTCACTAAACGACCCCCCAGGAGCACTCTAAGGTCTTGAACAGATTAAGCATGGCAATGACTTGTGATTCTAATTAAATATTCACACATATACATAAAACACTTGAAACAGTTTAATAATCGCATTAACTGTAATGTGAAGAAAAAAACGGATCAAGTTTCAGAGAAATATATATGGAAAAAGTTTAGATTTAGGGCCTAACATACATAAATCAGGCGGAAATTTTATTACGGAATTCATTTATGGCCTAAACGATTGTGTCATATTTTCAATATTCACTATACGGCATGAATCTTTCTCGGTATATTTGATGTTCAATGATTTTGTAAAATATTCTAACACAGAAAATATTCTGTGGACATTTGGTGTTTGTATGGTTGTCAGTGTAATAAACACCTTTCAAGATATATATTTGGCTTACTGTAGTCCAAAAACAGAGAAACATAATTTGTAATTCGGGTATTTTTATTTTCTCTTAATCATTGCAAGAAATATTTATTTCCGAAATGAAAAGTTAAATCCTCAAACACTGAACTTCCGATTGTCTTCAGAGCATATTCTTTATCTTTCGATGCTAATTTTTAAACCTTTAATGTGAGGTACAATAAATGAGGTCAATTTCTGAGGTTGAACGATTTTAAACTTCACTACTAGCCTAGCTGAAATAAATTAGTATATAATATAGACTTGTACGTGTATGCTTCTGTAAAAAAAATAAATAAAATAAAACAAAAAAAACAGCAACAACAAATCACACATTATTATTCAAAAGATACTACTACATCAGATTATATGCAAAAATCTTCTACAAAATACTTACAAATGGCCAAGCTCATGAACAGCAGCCAGTGCAAGACGGCATCCTCTGTCTTCGATAATAGAAGCATAATAATAGGAATCGGAGAAGCACACAGCCGAAAACCAAGTTCGTCCTGCAATGCAAGGCTTTTCTATTTAAACATGCGGTTATCATGTATGTCGAAGATTACTCTATGATCTACCCATCTCCCTTCACTAGACAGGTATCAGATAGAGACAGAATAATGAGACAATGGGTTCCAACATGTTACTAAATGTTATTCATGCCTTCTTCGTTTTAATTCAGCTACTAATGTTTCGACATACTCATTGCCGTAATACCGACTCCCTGAGGCAATTTGGAGCGAGGAAGATGGGGTCTTGTCATTTATAGTGTTGTTACCTTCCTCTAATCTTGCTTGCACTAATTTTACGTACTACAATATATTCAAAATCAAATTAATTTTAGACAGTTTAATGTCTTATATGTTAAAAAATGTTACGTCAATGTCAACGTCTATCCTTCATCAAAGTGATGGTATCTTACTCATGTATTAATCATATCAACTTTATTTAACATTCTCTCATTGTTGCATTTGTACCGAGTATGTATATCACATGGATCTTTAAGTTAAATGTACCAGTATCATCCATCGTTGTAATATTATTTACGACTCATAGAAGCTGACGGTCCTGCCATTGGTCAAAACCATTCAGCCAAATTAACGTATTGGTGGCTTAATTTTATAGTTTGACAGCATGTCAATATATGCGAGGTTATATTGAGATGAGACAAGTGCCGTTCGTCCAGACTACATCTGGGTCTTGTCTTGAAATTCTCTAGGGCATTAGACTCGGTCTGATCTAGAAAGAATTCGAACCTCCATCATTCGGGTCACGTGTCTGGTACACTAACGAATAGCCACTGTGGCTTAATGTAAATTAGATATGTATTATGTCATTTTAGCATGATCGAGATATAATGGCTATATACCGAGATGCAACTGTGTATAAGAAAGAAGTCGCGACTATTCCCACAATATTAATTTGTACGCAACTTGTGACCAATGAACTATTTCTGACATCAAATCGACTACGTCTCAGAGGTGCATTATTCGTTATAACGTTTACATAATGCGTTACCATTTATGCTTGAAAATACAAGTACTTCACGATAAAAACGTATGGTGTGTATGAAAATTTCGATACAAACCCACTGCTGTTCCTTGAAACTTCTTCCTGCAAACAAAGAGGAAAAACCTTTACATGATAACATACTGTTTGTAATAATTGTTTTTTGGAGTGGGTTTTATCTCCCTTTCTTCTTTTTCTAAGGGTACATAGCGAATAATTTTATTCTGTTTTCTTTGCGCCAGAGTTTAAGGCGTATTTGTCATTTCGTCGCAATATGCCAAACGGACCCAGAACACTACAGAAATACATTTCTACCTTCAGGTTTATCCGTTCGAATTAATATCGTTGTTATTTTGTCTGTTTTAGACAATAACCACCATTGCACAATAATTACATACAATGTGCAACACGTGTTGTTTACCTCCAGTTTCGCACAAATAACAACATAGTTGCATACAGGTGCAAACTGAATTAATTACAGAATGCTAACGAAAATCCTATTATGGTTTGAATGCATATTCCCCATCAAGATCGTGTATATAGCAAAACAGAAGACATATAAACATTCACCCTCTCTTAAACCAGGTTTACAACACAATCTTCGTTCAAATAGTTCTTATATTTGTTCCAAGACAGGAGCAACTGGGCATAAGTTTAATTCGCTACAAGATATGATCTATTTCATGGTATTGAGTTAATCTTACTAACCTCTAGTAAAGAGCAATTGGTCTATTGTTTCATATAAAGGACTAAACTTTCTTTTAAGAACCTTTTCAAACGTACACAAACCCTGTTTGCTCATACCGTGCCGTGGTGCTGAACAGAAAAGAAGTAAGACGTCCAGTGGTTAAAGCGAGAGAACAGAGTGAAAACAAAAGGAATGTTAGCAAGGACACTATAACAGGACTCAACGTACATAAGAAGCACTGTGAATCAAATGAAACGTTTGTGTAAATGTAAGTTACATTCTGTTAGCGTCATTTAACTTGTGCTTGTTTACCAACAATTGAATGTTGTCATTAATAATGACTAGTTGTCTGTGAAACACATGAAAGAGAACAGAGTCTAGTTTAGATACTCACGCAGTCATTGCCATGGCATGATCATACTGGAGGTTGTTAGCAATTCTATAGTTCTTCTGCCAAGTCGAAAAGTCGTTCAAAGCTTTAGATGAATTTAGTTTTCCGCTGCCATCTACAGCTTGATATGACCACGGTGCACCGGATGCATCCTGAGAAATAGAATCGCGTACTTTCCATCATTATCTTTATTACTTGAAATTGCTCCATATAACTGTACTTTGTGTTGCAAATATTGTAATTGACAGTTAGCAAACGAGAGACACCACAGTACATGATCAAATGCACCGTTATCAAGAAAGTATTGTTATTAACCAAATTTACCGATCTAATTATGCAGATCAGAAATATTCATCGCAATCCAATTTCTTTGTTTGGTAGACAATGATTTTGTGGAAATAACACGACATTTCGTTATATGATAGATCCTACAATGTAACAGTACTAATTTCGCCGTGGACTTAATTTCGTCAATATTATCCAACTATTGAACTCCTTCACTTATATTTCTACATTTGAGGTACAGTGATGCATATACATGAGGCAGCATTGCATAATAATACTGAAATATATGCTGTGAGAATAAAGGGTGAATATAATTGAAATCAATATTAACAGAAAAGAGAAATGAGCGGAACATGGTGTCAAATGATAAACAGAACAACAGGCATACAAAGAAACATACAATAGTGATTGGCAGAAAGTAACTTACCAATGCGACGTGAACTCCTTTTAAGTATATTCGAATATCGATTCCCAAGGTATTAGCAGATTTCACTTGTTGATATTCAAGATCCATCTTGCAATGTCAATACGTCAAAAAGAAAAAAAAAAAAAAAAAAAAAACAACACAATTTAAAAACAAAATAAAGATGTTATATCCAAAAACATATAATAATAAAAATATCGCTGGTAAAGTTTCTAAATACAATTGTATTAAATTAATTAAGAAATATGGGAGAAGTCAAAATCCTAGATAATGATAGATTAACAGGTAAGAAAACAGACAAGAGATAATAATGTATTATATCAAATCAGTTTTATTATAAAAAGAAAAGCTAGACAAATGACAAAGAAAATATCTCTTATGACAACGTAATAGTCAAACAAGATTTCCATGAGAAAGAAGTTTTTTTTTCTTCACTTTTTTCTTGGGATAATGATATCGGTCAGTGAAACGCAACTTCTGTCATGACTTACCTCATTACCGATTATTGCATAGTACCGTTGAATCATCGCCAAGGCTGTAGTCATGTTGCCATACAAAGCTAGAAATCTAAAAATTATCATGAATGTAAATATAATGTATATTACGGCACACTAAATATGGTTAAAGTCAGCATATACTATCAACTGTCAATTATCAACTATCAATCAGGTGTATCAATTATTGAAAGCTACCAGAGGCGAAATGAATCGTGAATATCTCAGTGAACCTTTAAATATAAGATTTTACTTTTCTTCTTCTTCTTCGATGGGAAGAACCGAATGCATTCAACTCACAAACGATGTATGGCAGCATCGTCTGTGTATAAACGCCTCACCTTAAGACTAAATTAACACATTACGAAACGTCTTGTCAGTGAGTTGTCTACTTAAAGGACTTGTACATCTTCAGCTGTAGAAGTATGTGATTTATTTATTATTTTCTTGTGTCTAGGTTATAACTATTGTACTACCAAGTTTATTTTTTTCATATTTTCTATGCAGCTTCGGCTTACGTAGTATAATGCAAATATTGTCTATTCTTGCTTGTGACTTAGCAAGATATTTATATTAGCAATATAAAGTAAATAAAGTTGCATTTTTAAGAAAAGTTTAGTACCGTAGGAATCTTATCGGGCACGGGAAAGTTCAATTCTGAACCTGTGTATTGATTTGTAATTATTGTGCCGATAATCGGTATACCTTACCGTATATAATATCGTCATTACGTTAAATCGTATTTGCCCGTGTCATGCATAGAACACGATGTTAGATGTATTTTCAGTTGATCGATTCGACGTGACACCAGCTGTAGAGCTAACCATATAATTTGACCATAGGAGATGTAAAGCTGAACCTTAGCAGCCGTAAAGCTGAGTGAACAGTGTTTCTGGTCAAGTAGCAGATGATCGGGCGTTGCTGACCGACTGGTGGGAGCTGATTGCTTGATTTAGCAAGTAATTTAATGGTGGTCGGTGACTACCTGGAATACTGACTGCTTGATTGACCAGTGTGACTGGTTGCCAAGAGTGCAGTAACTCCATACATGTAATCTTTTAGCCCTAAGCTAATTTTGGGGTTTGTAATACCCAGTGTTTTCGGATTGTAAAGATATATTTTATATCTTTCCCTTTATTTACATCATTTTACTCTCTGAGTAAAATACCCTTCTTTTCACTATTTAAGTGAATACATTTTCTATATGAGTAAAGTACCACATATTTTCTACTATTTGAGTGAGACACATCATTCTTTTCGTCGTGTGGTGTTACTCTGAATCTTTCACCTTTGTCCTTGTACTGTATAAGGTCATTTATTTGTATTTTAATTTGTTGTATTATCATGTTCGTGCGGATTATGTTAATTCGTCCACTATAATTCTTATCTCATTCAAGTCATTCGTCATTAAACATGTATCTGTATCACCATCAAAAGTATTCTGTTGTAAATCCGAAATCCAAACCGGATATCTTGTTACTATTATTAATGTAGTAGTGATGGTAGTAGTAGTAGTAGTTGCTGTTGTTTTAGCAATTCCAATAGTATTAATATAATTAGGACGAATCATTTTCAAAATATTTTCTATTTTCTATGAAGTAATATGATGAAAATTACTACATCGTAGTTTGACAATGTTCCTTAATAGGAGACATAGTGGATAGTAATACCTTTGATATATTGATTCATCAGTGTATATGTAAAGTTCAAGTATGTCCACACCTGCTGGTATCGCTCGTTTCATTCTACCAGGTTCGTCATCAGTACCCGGCTTATTGTTCTGGTCTCCCGACTTTGGTCCAGATGACGGAAACTCTAAATAATAGTAATAATAAAAATTGTAATTCCAGTGATATATATATAGAAAAATTAGCCGTACCGGACATGATACACGTGTAATCATGTGCGCATACCGAGGTCGAAGATATTCAAGTTGCACTATTTGTTAAGGGTCTTAATGTATCTTATTGTGCAAAACACAGTTAACAGCCAAATTTGTGGATTTGCGTTTAAAATTCTAAATTATATTGGAATTAATAAAATCTGTCATTTGTTATAAAACTCGGTAATATTAAACTTTCCTTGAACCGGAGTTCAAAGCCGTCAGAACTCCAAGTGACTATTTCTTTGGAAGGTTTGATATAAATGCAGGTCGCTTAACAGGTGAAGATTTCTTTGTAATGAAATCTTAGTACATATCAAAGTCAGTGTAATTGTTGTTATTAAATGGTTTAAATTTGTTCCCATTTGCAGGAAGGTAGAAAATATTTGTACTCAGTCTCATATTTTCTCGTGGTTTTTACGAGTGATGTCTACAACAAAGTGTCGGTCAAAGTATTTAGTTACATATTCATAAACAATTCACATATTTGAATCGAAGATTTAGTACAATATTACTTTATAAACTTTTTGTGTTTTTGATTTTAATGCTATTTTGCAATATATTACAATAACATTCTTTTTGCATGATTGATACAGTAATAGGGTGTCGTCCCATAGATTAAAAATTTTAGCTTGAAGAAAAACGACTAAGCCAAATCTCACATATCAATGATTTTTGTCTCACATATCTACTAACTTTAATCATATTTAGCCTGTCTAATCTCTGTATGTTTTGCTCACGTAACTTTCAGTGAAACAGATGCATGTTTTCTTTGACATACAACACGGTCCGCATTTCTTTTACATTTTAATATGCCCGTTTGCGAATCGACTCATTTGACGTAGATATGTGTAATGACATGATGAATTATCAAAATAATAATGCATGTAAGCGACTAATTAGCTGACCACAAGTATATTGCTTGATGCTCTCAGAATGTATGGTATATCTACTCTTGCTATGAATCTGTTTAAGGCCTATTTGAGCTGTAGAAAACAACATGTCTGAGGAACGATGAGGAAGTAAGTTTATGGTACATTGTGCGTAAGGGACAGAGTTGTTGAGCATGTTATTTTGTACACTAATGCAAATGTGATAAATTTGGACACAGCAGCAGAACGTGGAATCAAACTGTGCTATAGGAGTAATGTCAGATAATACAGATCTGCAGCATAATTCGAGATTGGACTGGCACAGATTGATTAATATGTCCTCTTCGAATAGCAATCTGCCACCCACTCTACCCTTACCACACCCCTGTACCTGAACAAAAATACGAAATTTAAAGAATTTGATTATAACCGTCAATAAATGAATGGATATCAAATTAAATATAACGTAATAATTGAACAACAAGGAATCGAAATTTATCTTGCTTTTAAAATTAAATTTAGATAGATATTTAATATTTTTATGAGGAAAAGAAAAGCGATTAAACGGTGTAACGTTCTTAAGATATTTGGCAAATTATTTTCCTTTTAGAAATGATTGATCAACCAGTTATAATTTTACTGTGTCATCTATTTCTAGTGATGCGTGTAGCGAAACATACACCACAAACTGGAAGCAAAATCCACGAGTACACATAAAATTGCTCACTTGAAGAACTGTTTTGTCTTTATGAAAAACAGCTACATTTAGCCGAAATTCATTTTTCGACATTTTAAAAGGCTCCAATCTCTAACGAATGAAATGAAAATTTCGAAATCTGCAATTACATCTACCTTTCTTGTTTATAAGACCTTATGATTAAAATTGCAAAATTCACATTTATTCATATACAGTAATTTCCTTGACGTTAACAACAGTCCACACCATAAAATATTGGAAGTCCTCTTTGATATGTACTTCTGTATGACTCTTCAGTTGGTTGACTGAAAACTCTAAGAGTGACAAACAGTATCGTTGCCGTATATTTCACTCAACTGTTTACTGCCTAGTATGTTTATACATAAAATACTGACTATCAGGTAAAAGTTGTATATTTATGTTTTGTTAAATATATTAGGGGCATATATAACCTGCAAAGAGGGAAAATAGTATACATACCAGAGCATAGATACCTTTGAAATATATAGCAATCAATCCCTACATGTAAAGCAAATTTGTTTCCTAAAATGAACAAAATAAACTTTAAGTAAAATGTTTTTCGAAAGAATTGATAAAGCTGAATTTTAGTCAGTAAATTAAGAAAAACAGTATAGAAAAAACAGAAAGAGAATGGTTCTATATGTAAATAAATTTCGATCTATTAATATGAATAAAAAGTAGATATAAAGAGAAAGAGGATATTTATATGCGTTTATTTCAAATAAACACCCCAGAGTCCACCGATAGAGAAGACATTTCATTATGTAATCAAGAAGTTATAAAACTGTTCAATATACCAGGCATTTTCTGTAGATCTCCGTGCATGTCGGCGCTTCCATCACCTCCATTCATTTCAGTCACATAGTGTGTTGCTTCTGAAAGTTCTCCTGTTGGCTCAAGCCGATACTTCTTGCCGTTTAACATGAATGTGCCAACCTAAAGCCAACATACCATATCACACGAAGCAGAACAACAATGAATACAAACGTTATGTTGTAATATGCCATATAAAGACAGTTATTACAGAAAGCACTCTTACAATGCTCATAAATTTTTAAAATAACGGTACAGGTTTTACGTATTAACAGGCAGGTATATTGATAAATAGATACATAATTCTTATTTCTAGAAAATACTTGCAAAACTCCCCATCATAACTTTATAAGTTGAAACCTTTAAACCGTATAAGTTTCTTGATATTTGTATAATACATTAGTGAGTCCAAGCTAATATACCATAAACATCTTTTCTTATTTTCTTTGTTATTGTCTTCATTTGTTTGAGAAATATTACCGGTTGACATATTGATACATCGATGTCACACGTAACCATCACCGAAGCCTTTGTTTTTGTATCCTGATAGTAACCCAACATCTGCAAAACAAACAGTTTAATCAATAAATATTATAAACTCTGCTATTGTTTTATTGCATTTACCAGCACAGAACACCCAGCTAAATCTGACCCCAATGAAGCTGTGCACTATTAAGTACAAAGACTATACAAAATGGCCTCTTGATGCTCTGAGACGGCCTTCTGGCGTTTATGGATACTTGCAACAAAACGCTCGAGGATTTGTGATTTTAAGACTTCGTTCCTAGCTGATCCCAGCTGGCACTAAATTAATAAGCAGGAAGCATTCTTAGAGGAATTAATAATTAATCGCTTTCTGTCAATCTGTAAAACCAAACCTTGGCATTAAGTGAATGATTGTTCAAATATTAAAAAGTGAATTATGTTTTAAACACACTACATTTAGAAAACAGTAACAGCGATGTGACACATACTACACTCAAATTCTTAATTCTAATTCTATGTAAATGAGCAACATAATGCTTGCACGTTAATAATGTACTGCACGTGAGCCATTTAATATCAAATTTTGATATAACATTGCATTTCTAAGGATCTAGAAAAATATCACAACAAATTGTATTTTCCAAAATGTAATTTTGAGTTGTTACTTCCTTGTGAAATTATGGAAAAATGACAATTTTCCTAATACGCACAAATATTGACACACATACGTATATATATATAAAGAGAGAGATAGAGAGACAGAGACAGAGAAACAGAGACAGAGAGACATAAACAGGGTCAGAAAGAGATAGAGAGACAGAGACAGACAGAGACAGACGGACAGACGCAGACGACATCACCGACAAACAAAATGCAAAAATGAAGTAATTTCTTCCATTCATTTGTAATTCCTCATCCTATTGTGTCCTGGAAATATAGAACTGTTAGCTTATCGGAACCTACCATAATTTCTCAATGTAAATAAGCAAACAGACAGTTATATGTCCTATGTTGTTTCTAGTGCCGTCCAGTTATGTAATAACTGCGTCTAATATTTCCAATCTCTAATTTTAATGTATATATATATATATATATATATATATATATATATATATATATATATATATATATCAAAATGAACATATAGAAATGAGTAACACTTGGATGTGTTCAGAGATATGCATCTTCAAAATGCACGGAATTATTGCAATTATCTAATATACTTAACTACATAACATATGCTGCTAAAAAGCATAGACTTGCTTGTGCAAATATGGCAACCTTATTACTAAAGAAGCCTCTATTTGATTGGAAAAAGGTTCCACCATTACCACATAGTGGCAAAGCTTGCACTTGAGGTGTGTGGCGTGGCATGATGTTTTTCCGTCACTGTGGTAGTTGGGGTTCTTCTAATATTTATTTAAATTATTAGAGAAGTCCCACCCAGGCTCGATTTTGGTTGGAAGTTAAATTAGTGAAAGATAGATATAAAGCTCAGAGCCCCCAGTCAACAATTCCGACGGTTAAATGATTGAATATGCAAAACTGTGAAATTCAACGAATAACAATTTAGTGACAATTCAATTGTCAAATGATTAAAAGTCACCAAGCATTCGCCTTCCGCTCGAACCTGTGATATCATATTGCATCATTGGATTAGCAGTGTGAGATAGCTTTCTACTGTCCTTTTATTACACTTATCCCTGTATGCTTCTCTCCTATTCCTCCTGACGTTCTCCAAATCACTTCTCCTCCAAGACGTCTCTATACTCTTCCTCCTTTTCCACTTTCCTCCTCGACTCCTTTTCATCCTCCTCATTGACTCTCTCCATCGACTAGACATGTCGACTCCGACTGCTCTGCTAGTCACACTTCCATCTCCCCTCTTTGAGACTAGGGACTTAACTAAGCCCGACGTTCTGTGTTCCAAAAAGCTTCCTTTACAAAGCTTTGATTTCCCTTAGAATCTCCTCTCTAAGTTTTACCTCCTTATTAAGAGTGCTCTATTGGAGTAACCCTCTATTGCTCAGCAATCTTCCTAGGCGAGACTACATTTCGCTTGCTAGTTAGAAGATATAATTCGGATCAAAATTGTTACTACACTCTCTATCTCGATTCCGATTAGATGTCGCTTTGATTCGATCCAATCAAACATAGCGGTAAATGTCCTGCTAGCTGTCTGTCCAGTTGGTGACGGATGTTGAACACGCCCCTTTCCTCGCGCTCTGACCCTTGTAGCACATATGTGGGAATTCACTCGATCTAACGCCTGTGTCGATCCAAGATGCCTGATCTTCTGTCTGGTTACGGTAACCTTGTGTAAGAGATTAGCTCTACCCTGCGGCTATGTTCAGCCATCAAACCATGGCTTGTAATGATACCTTTGTTTATACACGACTTACTAACTGTGGCTGAGCAAACGTGACAAGGTGCACTAGAACATTTCCGTTTGGCATAGTACAAATTCTACTAATACATTTTATTTTACTTAATAATAAATTAACATTTCTTACCTCCTCAATGGTTAATTTTTTTTTTGCCTCAATAATAAATTACCATATTGTACCCCAACCCTTCATGAGGACCATTTTTAAATTGCTGTGAAGAAACAACAGAAATATCACACTGAAACATTTCCATCACTGCTGCAAACCAATAAGATAAACGACTAGCGCACATAATGCCTTAGTAGTGCATGTAATGAAGGACAACACACAAACCAAAACAAATGAAACATCTCCTTCACTACCGCACACAAACAAAATAACCTTGAAACTCTTCCATTACTACTGAATCACAAAACACGTATGCAAAACTAAGCAAAGTATTTGATTGGCTCCACTTATAATAAAATCAGTAAAGGCCAGAATGCTTACAAAGAAAGATAACTATATATATATATATATATATATATATATATATATATATATATATATATATATATATATATATAACCACATACCGTTTTTAACTGAGCAAAGTGTGAAGTACTCCTTTAAAAGCAATTTGCGTTCTGAAATATCCTAGCTGGCTTTTGTATGTAAAGCTTGCCACAGAAAAATAGATGTCACATTATTTGTTTAATTAAGTAGCACAAATAGAAAATAGGTTGCTACGTAATCCCTAAAACAAGGAATTTGCTGAGCCAGAGAGGCAATATCGATGGTAGTACATCCATTTGGAGCGTCGTGTTATTATTTAAATATGCAAATTTGAACCTAACAGAACCTGACATTAGTTTTCAGTGCTTGATAGTGGCTTTTGCGCCCTCGTTTGTTAATTTGCTCAAATAGTAAAGGATGCCTCAATCGTTCCTCTATTGCCATAAATCTTTCATGCGATAAGCGAAATTGACGTCATTGGGGAAACAAGCACCCCAATATCATAGCTGAATTCATCACACCACAAAATTGATTGGAATTAAAGTTTAAGATAATCGAGAGAATACAATTTATATGAAGCATTGTACATCAAAGCATTACAGAGTTTCACAACAAGTTAACAAGAGTGATAGTATTCAAATAATTTTAAATTGAATGACCTCTTTAGAGAACAAGTCTCAATTTATTTCACACACTAGATGACACAAGTCTAAAACGACTCGATGTTCATTTTAGTAGACTCAAAGGAAACAGTTTATGTCGAGATAGCCTATATATCTACCTATTTTGTACATCAACAAAAACAAGTAAAAATGGCATTTGCAACTCCCTAAGGGCACCTTACATCAAACCAAATGTCGAGAACTTTGCACGCCCAACCAACCACGAACCTTTACCAGACTATTACATTAGTACAATGTTACAGTATCCTATATTTGCATATTGCGTAATACAAATAATCTCGTATTTGCTCAGTAAACGCTTATTCCCAAAACACTTTTTCAATGTACCGATGAAAGCCTTTTCGAATGTTCATTTTCAACATTGTACATATGTTCTCCACCAGCGTTTAGAGATTATATGTCAACATATTTTGTCTTGAAGGATTCATTTAAAATGTAACAGTTGATGAAATGTGTTGGTTTCGTGGTCGTTGTGCGATATGGAAATTTTGCCTTAGCTTCCTGTGTGTCCGTGGATCTTACCGGGATTTTCCGGAGTTATTCCTCAGCCGGTTATACTGCCCACCATATATAACCTATCATGCGATGAAATTGGCGCTAACCAAAAACAAAATTTATAAGAACACTTTATAATTATTATGTGCTGCAAGGATGTAAAAAGAACGTCTTTCTTCTCCCCAAGTTGTGTCATAAATGAGTAGTCATGATGGCTATCCAGTTACAAAACAGCTTGATTTCGGGAAAACAAAGACATGTTTAAACCCTTGCAGTAATATAAAAATTACCAATTGATATATCTAGTAGTTCGACCTTCCCTCGTGATATTTAATTTAGCAAAACCGGATTATGAAATATGAGATACATCTAATTGAATATTAATATTTTAATGGAATGGTGTGCTTCATTAGTAAGAAATTGTTCTAGTACCAAATAGTAGATTTAATATGGTATCTGACACGAGTGTTTAATTTAGGCGTTTTCAGTACTGTAGTAATTTTAGTTCACAGACTTCCTAATGTTCCAGCCATGTTCTTTTTATCATAGAAACTCTAACATCTGAATTAATCAGTAATTTAATTTTGTGTAATTTGTTTTGCGTCGGCTAGACATCAATGCAAAGAGATCATTACATTTTAATGTACCATGTGTTACCGAAATATCAAAAACCCTCTGCCTTATGCATGTTGGGTGTCAGACTGTACCTTTGAACAAACGAACATTTTACGAAACGTCCAAGTACAATCAAAGCTTAAAGCCTCGCATAGCCCATGCCAAATTGAATGTGTGAAAATACTAATAGTACACAGTATGAAAAAGTTGATTCATTAATAATACTTTGTGATAATCACGTAATTCGTAGAACCTCACAATAATCTTTAAAGTCATAAGTATGCAACCTCGAGTAACCTTAGTTATTATGCTTTTTAAACTTTCATATAATATTGGCGCCAGATTGTGTCAAGGTTATTTTGTCTTATTTGTCTTCCTCCCCATTTAATTTTATTTTCTGTGACAGTCACTTGAACTCACCTTTAAATCATCTTTAGGTAGTTTCATCAGCTCTGTGACACCATTTTCAGTCACGTGTACAGTCACATCATCCCTGATCAGGTTGTTCAGCTGAAGGTCAAGTTGAACATTTTCTCCGTTTAGTTGAAATATAAACCTTTTCTTCTGTGGCATCCCAGGGCTTCTGACCGACCTGTGTCCTGCTTCCTCGACTGACGCATCTCTTACGGTTACTATTGTATTAAATATAAGAATAATAATCTTAATTATCGTCACAAGTTCGATGATTATTATAGTGGTGGTGGCAATGATGATCATGATGTGTTGTTGCCAATGAGCTATGCAATTTATTTAATCCAGTACGGTAAAACAAAGTAATTGGGCTTAGATTGAAAAGGAAAACAAAAAATATTAATGTATAGTTTATTTTAAATTTATTTTCTATTTATTTATGTTAGATCTTTATAGCTGCCTTTAATATTTGATGATCTAAATTGCTTAATAATCTGCAAAGCCATTGTTTGTTCTTCTTTCATCCATACGGACTTCGAGTTTGAATGTACTGTCGCCTGTGTATTTTGCCTCAGTATTATTCAAACAAGCACTCTTCCTTACATTCAATAACGTTAGAAATGTACAGATAACTATCGGAAGTGAAATCAGCGTTAGAAATAAATGTTAAGTTATTCAACTGTATTACGTTTATAGTTTAGTTTCGCCATCATTATAGGGACAGACAAATAAATTGTAATATTTGGTGTAATCGGACATACATATGCTTTAATTGGACGAAGACATCGGTAGCAAATACGTGACATACTTATCAATGCCTTATAGCGATCAAACAACAGTCTTTTTTGTTTCAGTAAAACAGATTCGGCCAATCAGGCATAGATAGATTGAAAATCATGGTCTAACATATCTGAATAAATAACTCACCAGCCGTCATTAAATTCGAATCCTTTTCATAAAACGGTAGGGAGAAGACCAAGCATATCAGTAAAATTATAACTAGCAATCTGATCATGACCAACATGGTACAAGTAGACAAAGTCTGTAAAAGAAATACATGGAATAATGTGTGATTATTATTATTATTATTATTATTATTATTATTATTTTAATTCCGGTGTTATTGTGAGACTGTAATCAATGCCTTAAAGCGATCAAACAACAGTCTTTTTTGTTTCTGTTTTGCAAATTGAAAATGTCTCACCTTTAGTCTCATTGAGACAGATTACGCTGTATGTAGTAGGAGAAATCTTGCAAATCCTGTACCAATAATGGTTCAAGAAACATGTCATGAAAAGAACAAAGACTGCACAACTTAATGTTTTATGTTGAACATATCAAGGATGTAACTCTGAATCTAAAAATGGATTTCTATCTCGGCATATTGTGTCTTAGAACAAGCGAATCGCAATTATTCCGGATATCTTTTAGGAACGGCTTCGTTCTACAGCAATCATATGCAAGTAACGTATATATTGAAATGAAGAAAATACCGAGGGACATAACGATTATAAATATTATGGGATTTTTCTAAACAAGGATGAGCAGTGGGACACGTGAATACCGCCCATTCTCCTTTATCTGTTCATGCAGCAAAAATAGCAAAGCATCATCTTAGCATCAATCCATGCTGACCCTGATTTAGAAAGATAGAAATTGTCAAGAGTAGTACCAGTAGAGTTGTAGAGAAGAAATAGTTTGTCAGAGATTACAGCTTACATTAGCAAAGCTACTCCATATATATATATATATATATATATATATATATATATATATATATATATATATATATATATATATATATATATGTATGTATGTATGTATGTATGTATGTATGTTATATATATATATATATATATATATATATATATATATATATATATATATATATATATATATATATATATATATGTATGTATGTATGTATGTATAATGAACATTTTGTTATTATAACAAACTTTAAAAAAAAAACTATAAAATGGAATTTATGAGAATAGAAGAAGCAGAGAAGTAGAACACCTTTTTAATGTTCAATACTACTGAAAAAATAATATTTTGATATAAAAAGTTAGCTTACCAGGTGATTCAATTTTGTAGGATTCTGCTCTAGACAGAAACTTCTTATTAAAGCACCGACACAGATCCCAAAGAGTGAGCTTTTATACATTAGACTATCGGTCAAATATTGCGGATCATTGCACAAACGTGTGCCATTAGATGATGGCAAACGTTTTGCTGTGTCAGGATGATATTTAGAACTATTTATCCTTAGGAGAATACATAAAAAATATTTAACCCAGGGACATAACATAAGGTCATAAAAGGAATTGGATTAGAAACATGATGATGAGAGAAAAGTAATAAATAATAAATAAAAAGAAAATCAAGTACATTATAGTGGTAATGTAATTGTTTCTAGGTCAACCAATGAAGTAAACATATTATTTGCATTCTTTAGTTACGTTTTAGCTTTTTACATTCTTTCACGGAAAAACACAAGATCATACATGCCTGATTGTATGCTGAACCTGTTCCGACAACATGAGATGCTGTATAATTATAGTTTCACTTTTTGCAGTTCAAATCTCCGTCTGTAACCGCGTGAAATCTTATCCTCCTATTGGCAATATGGGAAGCAAAAGAACAATAATGAAAGGAAAATACTCGGTTGTGCATTTGGATACGTGAGATGAGTTCAGTCATACATTTTTTAGGTCTAATTTCCAAGTGAACGGTGAATATGAGAGGAAGATGAGTTCATCCTCGCATTAAATATTTTCTTTTACATGCAACTTGTATTGCCTGCATATGCTTCAGAATAACTCTTTTTGGGAAATATCATCACCCAACCCTAATATTTCGCTATTTATTAGCTAAGGGTTAAGACAAGTATATTATTCGTATAGAAATTTAACAACTATACAAAATACCAACAAGTTATACAAAATTCGAAAAGATATAAAATCCGTGAAATATTCGGCATTAACAAAAAAGTCAATAATTGACAAATTGTCGTCAAATTGGTCAATATTAAGTATATTGATACCCGTGGAAACCATTATAAACGCAATGTTCTACGTGGTGTTTTAATTCGCGAAGTCAGAGAATATAATTTGACTAATAAGAGCATTATTTGCTCGTCTCTGTTTAATTTGCAATAACATCTTTTTTATCGTCAAAATATAAAGAAGACCTTAAACGTGGCAAACTAAGAGACCAGTAAACATGACTGTTAATACAAAACGACACTATAAGATAGAATATTTCAAAAACGGAACTGAAATAAGTAAATAAGTAAACGAAATTATTGTTTAGTGAAACGATGGATATTTTGCATTTAACAGGAGTAATTTGTATCATGTTTCGTTTTTCTTTGCAAGATATTTGTACGACACATCAACATATAAATCTTATATAAAGGTGTGGTAGTGGGAGTGAAGTACATTTTCCAGATGCAAACCACAGCAGCCAATCTGGCTAAAATTCAACGTTTGTTTAACCATTCAACAACCCGGCTGTACCAAACTAGACTGGACAAAGTGTCAATGACCGCCACACTTCAAAACTGTATCAGCAATAAAATGATACATTTTCAATGGCTCACAGCTTCCATTAGTGCAAAGTTGAGGTAATGTTTCTGTATGATCATTTTTGCTATTAAGATCAAGTGGCGTGGTTTTGGAGTTGCTCTGGGGTTCAGTTTGCATTATTGTATAAAATGAATAAACAATACGTCTGTGTCAGTATTAATTAGTTCGGGACAAAAACACAATTCTTCTGAAATAAACGTTTTTGCTATTGGTGTTTCATCACCTAAGTTTCAATCTTACCAGAACGCCATCAAGATATTAACTAAGGGAGTGTCCGACATTACTATTGCCTATATAATAGATGTTTATCCTTTCTTTTGAGAAAGCAATAATGTGTCTTGTGTAAGATCTTTTGTTTTCCTTAATGAAATAACGTATTTTTTCAAATGGATCCAAGTTATTCAGAGATTTATATGCACACGGAAAAGTGCATTTAATATGAATTTACTACTTTGATGTTTACAACTAAACATATTAACTGCCCCCAATTAAAGACAGGAATGACCGATTATGAAAACATAAATATGATGTGAACCATCAAGAAAATAGTGATATAATAATAATAATAATAATAATAATAATAATAATAATAATAATAATAAAGCTACTACTACTATTAAAAAGAAGACGAAGAAAAAGAAGAGGAGCAGATGGAGCAGGAGAGAGTAGACGAGAAATAAATTAATTATTTGAGTTTGTTTTTATCATTACCATCATCGTGAACAACATCAGCATTCTAATAAAGTAGGTTGTTTGAGTGTACCGGTTTATCTGTGCTTTTGACAGCTGCATAAGCTGGCATATTTATTGCTTTGCTTTCTTTATTATATCTTTGTTGGCTTGTTTTTGTTGTTGGTATTGTTTGTTGTTGTTTAACTGTACAACAACAAGTGCCATATTGGGACAATTTGAGCAATGCGATCAACGCAGGGAGACAACGTGGTGGCTGAATTGGCTTGGTCGGGACAGGATTTGAACTCGAACTCTTCTAGTCTACTCCAGCCAACCCACGACTGCACCTTATCATATCTCAATATCTATTGAAATGGTAGTTATTTTAATTTTGTGTTATTACTTCAAACAATATTACGGGAATTATAACTTTCTCTTCCTAAAGTATTTAATATTTCTCAATTCCTCTAACCTAGTTATTCTGTGTCATAGTTACATCTTCGCCGCCACATAAAGGGTACGAAGTACTGTTTTGTTGTATTTGGCTCCCGGTACTCACATTGTTTACCAGTAGGTTGTTACTAGACAGAAGATGATCACTGCTATAAATGCTTGGGACGAGATGAACACCGCCGTGTAGCTCCAATCTACACGTTCTTCATTACACAGTTTGTTTTCGTTGTAAAAGCTGACAAGTACACAACGAAGAACTTGGGCATTAAAAGGAAAAAAGTTATACAAATATTAAAATATAGGCAATCTATAACTAATCATATACTTTTTTAATTAAAGGATTTAACATGCTATCGATAATAACATGTTGAAAAGGTACCTACACCCACAAGAAACAAAGCGCTAATATAAAAATATGCATTTGAATTATTATGGAAATGAATGTAACAATTTCTCCACGGACATTTACTATTGAGATTTTGAAGTAAAATTATTTTCTTATCATCAAATGACCTACCTATACATGAAAACATTATTCAGTAAGTATTAACTATGTCGAAACAACTTACTTTAAGATTATAACATTACCCCACTTAGTGAAATAACAAATTGAAACGTGAATATAAGCAAGCAATAACCTGAGTATTGTTTCCTTTGTTTCTTACTCAAGCGAGAGAGAGAGTAATACAAATCTAAGAAAAAAAATAAAACAGTTACAAACACTCTGTACTTTTAACATCAATGTTTTCTTTTAGAATTATATACCTGGTGTGAGAAATTGCCAAACAGAAGATCGTAAAGACGGACACTTCAGTTTTAAGTTTCCTCTGGCCTAATGGTTTGGTGGACTTATTAATTTATGGTCTCAATATTAAATTTAGTCTCTGCCACAATACTTCCATGTGCGGTTCTCCAATAGAAGAATTACATTAACAGAATAGAACAATAAAGTCTTTATTCTTTTGACATTTGAGATTACAAGTTACTTGAAGATATCGAACAATGTTTTATAAACATGCAAAGTGTGCCCTCTCTTCTCGTTTTTAAGACAAAATAATGATTAAGTTAACCG
This sequence comes from Sinohyriopsis cumingii, assembly GCA_028554795.2. Taxonomy (NCBI): domain Eukaryota; kingdom Metazoa; phylum Mollusca; class Bivalvia; order Unionida; family Unionidae; genus Sinohyriopsis; species Sinohyriopsis cumingii. The sequence continues at coordinate 54,094,003 of CM068830.1, forward strand.
TTTTGAACATTTAGTTAAGACAAGGATTGACCATGTTTTATGTTTGAGTGCACATTTGTATATTCATCTCATAACGTATTACCTTCATTTGGCACATCACAAAGCATATCAAGAAAATCATACATATCTAGAGATAATTTTTAAAAAATGCTCATTTCCAATGGCCTTTCTGAAATGAATCAAACAAGTTATTGACTTAATTTGCCAAATATCGAATGTATTCGAAGGGTTCATACATTTTAGTTTATCATCAGCACAAGTGTACTATACGCATCACGTGACGCAAAATACTCCCTTGATTTGACCAAACCGCAAATTCGAAAGGTTAGGTAGCTTTCATATACAGTCTACTGTGCAGTCATTGCAACTCGCACTTGAATGGTTTTTAACATTATTGGTGAGGTCATGACTTATTATTGCACGTTTTGAATATGAGATAATTATAAAAAGGGTATATTACGCAACTGACATAGTAGTATTCTGATAGATGTTGTGAGACCGGACGATAATGCCTCAAGACTTTATGGGAGTTATTGTCGCCTTTACAGAAAGCTATATCACATTTATTAATTTCTAAATGTTTGAATTTAGGAAAGTTATCTTTTCCAGAGCTATTGTACGCACCTCTGCACTCGTATCGAGTATATTAAATAAATAAGTCATGAAACGTTCTTATCATCACTTAATTTAACTAAAATAAACAATGAGATAATAGCATGGACAGTAGCTTTTGAGCCGCTCATTTGTTGTAGATTTTCTAGAATATATAAAAAGTAAAATTGAAACCTATGCAAGCTGACAAAGGGACAAAATATGTATGGGCGCGTAACTTTTGATTACAAGATGAGCGAAAACCTCCTTCTCAATAGCATGCATTACGTGTGATATGTATAAAGGTCTGTGAATAAAAAAACAGTTATGAAATTGACATACAAGAAACCTTTTTACTAACCCGAGTTTTTACAATGGAACGAGAAAGGCGACGACGAGTGCCCTACTGAAATCATTCTAGATCGAAAAAAGGTAAAGCAGGAGATAATTGTCGCTAAGAAGTTACGTACATTGGAAAAGAGATCCGCGCGGTTTCATTTCTTGGATTCAAGCATCGCAAGTCATTGAACATAAATGGAAGAATGATTCATGAATGTGACTTTGAACTATTTCTCACCTGCTTCCACTTAATCTCTCCAAGATTCTAATGAAGTAAAAAAAAAACAACACAAAAAAAACAACTGGTTTAACGTGGAGATAGTGTTCCTTAAAAATAAAATTGTCTTTCACTGTCCGATATTAGTGGTGCATTGAGTAATTTGGAACAGGCTATGGAAACTTAAGTTTTCAAAAATGAGATAACCAACTGTGGAATATATTTCACATAATTTGCAATATCTATAATTTTCAAACACCTCGTTATAATACACGAACATTTGTAACAACAATGGTAGCTAGAAACGCCAGTCACAACCACACAAGTAGCAGCAGCCATTTGGAATCGTTGGAAACTAATTCTCTTTTGACATCGACTGACTACAATGAGACCACAGGGATCGAGCAAAAAATAACACTTTTATTTCACTTTACCTAGTGATAGTTCTATGAATGATTTTTGACAACACATTGTATTGTTTTACGGCAAAATTACTTTAAGCCATACAATTTGACCACGAAGCTCATATGGAAGTGACTTGTATAAAATATTCACCTACTCGAGTCTTGAGTATCATCAAGTACTAAATCCATTTCATCGCAGAAATACCATTAACAAACAAAAGTACAAATATATTTGCATAAGAATAATCCGGCTAGTATGACAACAAAACAATGAGCGGCTACCAGTCCCCGATAGAATGTGTACAAAATGAGAATTCGTGTTTTCATTTATTCTATACTAGAGACGAATATGAATGCTTCAACCAGAGAAAACCAACACGCATCTACTGATTGAGTATCTGGATTAAACACAAGTTTCAATGTAAATACCAACATCATCAACAATAACAACCTCGGAGTTCTGGGTTTGAAATTTTTATTCTCATCATTATGTCGAAGAGTATGTCTAACCTATATCGAATTTGTATCGATGACTACTTCAGTTTTAAATTTTTCTCGATTAATCTTACGGATATGAGTGGACTTTATATTTTAGCATGGTCATGTTTGAATGCTTGCACAGCTGCCTATAGCAAACAAATTGGACGCTGAATATTGCCATTATCATAACCAATTTGACCACTGTTCTTTGAGAACTAAAATGTGTTTAAACGTAATTTAGAGCTTACGGTGAATTAGTAAGTATTAGTCTAAATTTTTACGCTCTATCGTCAGGTAAGCACAAAATTCAATGTGTACGTTGCTGTTTGAAAGTTACTCTAGCATTCAATATTAACTATTCAGACGTTGACCCTCATTTTTCTTTCAGGAATGTGAAAGATTACTGTTGATGTTTGTTTCAGTGTACAATAGCTATATTGAACCATCGAAGTCAAATTTGTGTCGACAATTTCTGACACTCTTGTAGGATGTACTCTTCTACAACGATGCAACGATTATATTAATCTGCAATGGTATCGTTTAGGAAAAGTTGGATATATAATGATATCTCTGTTACAGATAATTGTCGTGGTATCAAGGCTGTAACGGACTTCAGTGTTACTGGTCGTTTTGTGGCTGTGTATGTTAACCATTTCTATGTATTATCAAGACTGTAACGGACTTGAGTGTTACTGATCGTTTTGTGGCCGTGTATGTTCACCATTCCTATGCATTATTAAGACTGTAACGGACTTGAGTGTTACTGGTCGCTTTATGGATGTGTATGTTCACCATTCCTATGTATTATCAAGTCTGTAATGGACTACAGTGTTACTGGTCGTTTTATGGCTGTGTATGTTCACCATTCCTATGCATTATCAAGGCTGAAACGGACTTCAGGGTTACTGATCGTTTTATGCCTGTGTATGTTAACCATTCCTATGCATTATCGCATATATCAAGTACAGTTGTCTCAGCAGAAGCTTACTGGCAAATAAAGCGAAAATATGTATGCTCGGTAATGTTAAGTTTAAAAGAGACATTAAAAATAATGAAAGAAAATTGTTCTAACTCCAAGCTATTTGCAAAATGGAATATAGTTTGAAATAATGAATAAAGAAGGAAACGTTGAAACGCTATTAAATTTTACAGCATTTAAAAAGTAATTTTGATAGCAGAAAGGTAAGCTTTTATTATGGTGTTTCAATTCTGAAGGATTCCGTTCTCCAGTCGTTTTCAAAATCGTGAGGTTTTATATTCTAGGGGACAGGTCCAACATTGCACACATATGTGTACAACACAAAGTTTGTACAAAACGACCGTTGCAAACGTTTTGATACATCAGGATGCCATTTACAAACTTTGTCTCCAGATGAAAACATTATTTAATGTTTTAAAAATAGGGCATTCAAGGAAATAGATTAGTAACTCGATGGTGAATAGCAAGGCAAGATAGTTAGCCACCAAAAAAATTAAAAGTGTCGAGAACTTGTTGGTATTTATCTTCATTTCGTCGGAATAGAGCTGAATAACTTACCACAAGGCGTATCGTTAACCGGAAGTGCGTATCAGTTCTGCCTTTTGAGCAGCTGGTTGTAGTCTAAAAGTATAACGAAATCTTTGACAATACGAAATCCCCTTTTCTGTACAATAAATATACATATAATTATAACACAGATAAGGTGATTTATTGTAAGTACTATACATGATAAAAAGCCAGACTCCTTTGGTAGCAACTATATACGCAATGAATATCGATATCTTTGCGTCCGCTGCCATTAACCAGTTCGGTTTGTTTTTATTATTGCTGCTACAGTGCAGTATCACTCTTGCTTTTAAATATGACATTAACGTATTAGTAAAAAAGATTAATACCAGTTTTAATTGTATCTTCTACAGATGAGATATGACGGCTTTCTGTTAGAAGAATAAGACCCCAGTATATATTTTATTCTATTTCAAATTTTAAAGTATGTAAAGTTCAGGCTGTTTTAGCATCCATCCTCCTGCATACTCATCTTCACGTGTCTGTGATTTTATCATTATTTTACCCTGTTTAAAAAAACAAGATAATATTATTATGACAAAGAATGTCAGCACAATACAACTATGCAATAAAGCAATCAATAAAAAGTATATACAGTACATTATTTAACTTTTCATAGCAAATATCAAGGAAAGATAAATAATGTATGCAATCCTGCATTAATGAAAACAATATTGATAGATGAATTAGTCTGAAAAAATTCTCATGCATTCTGAGGCCTTTATAAAGAATAAGTACATGCATTGTCTTGTTACATCGCCCGTATGAAAATATTTGAAAAGTAATTAGACGGATGTTACCAGTTCCTTAGGTTTTTCACTTGTACAGAATAAAACATACAAAAAAACCCAGCTTTTCACATAATTTGGCTTTTTGATTGAACATACACCCATAATTGGATATTCAAAATAATTAAAACAGCAAATCATGGATTGGCCGATGCACCTTTCTCCAACATATCCCTTTATATACCACTTCAATTTGTAAATTATGCCTCAAGAACAGTCTGGTTATATCCACTAGTGACTGTTACAAGATTTAACCTCAAAAACATTCCGTTACCGGATTTGAATTCAAGATATACACTGTACAAAATGTGCTCAGCTTTTGATGAATTTTTTTGCGCAAGCAATACAATACATTGTATGCACAAGATATGAGCAAACATCATAATAAGGATCGTATATTATTTGCTAATTTGTAATTTCTGATGCTTTGGCCTACACTAAAATATACATTTATGAGCCTGATATGCAGTTTTATATTTGGCATGTTATTCCTACACATTGTGCTGGAGTCTGAGATTATTCTTCTAAACTTTGATTCTGAACTTGTTTGGTATATAATAAAAGGACAATTTTCCTTTGCTAGGTTAATAAGGGATATATTTTATCGTGTAATACCAAAAAGTGACCTATGTTAAGTTGCGGCTTCGTCACTCGTTAAAGTATCACGTTTTTGGTACCAATCGACGAAATATTTCCAGTATTAAAGTGGAAAAGAAAACATCCTCTATATATTCTTACAAAGAAGATTAGAAGCAAGTGAAATGAAAGGAAAAACAAATACTCGTACATATAATTCGACCCTGGAGATGCGCTCACTCAAAAGTTGCTGTCGAATTTTCAAGTGAATGGCAAATGGATATATATATATATATATATATATATATATATATATATATATATATATATATATATAATTTTTAAAATGACTTACAAAATCAACCAAATTGCCACGTTAGCCGCAAAACCAGAAAGTCCATCGAATTTGTCGATTTACAAAAATGTCCAAAATAGTGGTCACATTGGTCTGTTTTAAATATGTAATGAAGAACAAAAACGTGTTAAAATAACACCATATCGAGCATGACTTGAAATAAAGATAAGATTGTAGAGGAGATTATGATTCTAAATTGAAGAAAATAAATTAACTTTAACAAACGGAATGACATTATTGCGTCGTGTGAACACGTATGTTTTGCCTGTACCAGGACCACGCTTAATGACACTTCGGGTGGTTCTTTGTTGCTATTTTTTATATTTTATGAATAATAATAATGACACATCAGCATATGAAAGACTTAATAGAAATGCGGTGATAGGAGTGAAGTGCCTTGTGCAAACTCATAAAACAGCAGCCAATCCGGCCTTTCCTGGCTAGAATTTAAACCCGCGACGTGTAGCTAACTATTGAACACTAGACTCCATTGATCAGATTGCCAACGACCGTCACACTTTAATTCGCTATCAGCTATGGATCGGAAAAGGGCTCTAGGGCTTATAGCTGCCATTAGTGTGATATCGAGGCAATGGCTTTACATGATATTTTTCGCTATTAAGATGTTAAAAACGTTTATTTTGGGAACAGTCTTCATAATTTGATAGCATGTCCAAACGATACATTTGTATTAGCATTTATTAGCTCTAGAAAAACGCTATTATTCTTATAATCGTCATTTGATATTCTTGTTTCAGCACATACATTTCAATCCTAACGCATAGCAATGAAGATAATCACTGTGAAATTGTTTGATTTATATATCTTTGCTATTATAATGCGACAAGTGCCAAGCATTGTATATTCTACTGTCTGGTGTATCATATTCTATTGTGTTTCATAGTTTATAGTTAAATACCGTAACAACTGAAACGGTAAAAGTTAGAGAATGATTTTCCCGATGCAAATTCCTTTAAGTTACATACATTCCTTTCAAAGACTAATATACCAACTGCCTTCAGTCAAAGAGAGCACCCACTCGGAAAATATTAATAGCAAAATGTGACTATCGGATGATCAAATGTTTCATATTCAATATAATAATAATAATAATAATAATAATAATAATAATGATAGTAGTAGTAGTAGTACTAGTAGTAGTACCAGTAGTAGTATTATCACTATCATCACGAACAACATCGACATTTCAAGAATGTGTGGATGTGGTCATCTGTCCTGTTGAGATGGGAAAACTTTAATACAAGAATAGTTCTGCCGTCTTTAGCATTGATTTGGTCGTTTGTCGTTTGTTAAACTGCACTACAAAAGTACTTTCTTGAGGCAATATGTTCATTGTGCCCTGTGCACAGAGACAACGTAGTGGACGAACTGGCTTTGGCGTGGCAGGTTGTGAACTCGCACCGTTCTAGTATAAGCAATGAACTACCATGCATCTCTCCTTCATTCGTGTTGGTATGTTTAGCGTACATTTTCTGTTCTCATTTTTTATTTTTGCTTGAAGAAAAAAAGAAGTTAGAATTTTATCTCTTTGAAATGTTTAAAATCTTGTAAATATCCCAGTCGGTTTGTTTCATAATTTCGTCTTGGCCACTCGATCTAAAAGATGCATAGTACCTGCCTACTAATGCTAGCAAGGAGATAAACAACGCCGTTTAGCTCCAATCCGCATCGTCTTCATTACACGGGGATTGTTTCTTCGCCTCTGAGTATCTTCTTTGTACAAGAGGATACGTAAATGATGAACAATGATATTAAAACTAGAAAAGCAATACAAATATCAAAAGGCGGTTAAACTTTAATTAATCAATCTTGTAAACTTTAAAAGTAAAGGATATTAATTACAATCAGTGATAACAACTTGAAACCGATCACCACAAAGAACAGACAATAATATTGATATCGAATTTCAATTATGATGAAGACGAATTTAACAAATTCTCCCAAGATTATTACTATTTAGATTTAATTTTGTTTTAAATAAGTGTTGTATTCTCATAAAATGACCTATACATCTGAGGTCAGCATGAACAAAGTATAAACCAATGAATAAACGTATATTGATATGTAACTCGCTTCAACGAACACCTAATGGAGTCATAGAAAAATCCATTAGAAAATTCAACATACATGCTATATGCATTTTGGTTTGTTTTTTTTACAGGACAGACATTTTCATTACCTTTGTTTCATTAAATATTTTATACTATGTGATATTGTTTCACTTTCTGGAGAGAATTGCATTTATGTACATTGCATTTATGTACATTAAACCAAAATCACACACGTTAAGATTGTTTGTCAAAATATTGTAACCGAGAATGTATTTATTAAAGGTCAAATTTGATTATGTAGATGATATTAAAGTCAGATTATTTATGTATTGACCAAAATAAGAATTGATGTATTTGTTGGAAAGAAAAATATTTTCAATGGTACAATACATATTTACCCCCGTTCAAGAATCATTTACAGAAAATGATAAATGAGAATGATAAGTTTGAAATCTGTACTTACCTTCATTTTTTTGTATGGCTGGCTGTCTTAGTGCCAGATGTGATGATTTATTTCGTGTACACAAATCTCTTATTGACCACAATGAAACACAGAAGGAAAGACAATTCTGAAAAGACTATGGGTGTTTCTTTATCATCATTATTCACATCCGTATAGAATGTAGATATTTTGGTAATAATTACATATATTTTAAATGAACTACCAAATTGTAATGGAAACTGTTCTAAGAAGTATTGAGGGTGAGTGAATATGTTTATATCTTTCCGTATTGTCGGATATTTGTTTTTTTTTTTAAATATGAAATATCTATGATAAACAAGGCGCTACCTCAAGCAATGTTGAAAGAAGAGCGCACTGAATGAGGGATTTAAGCCAAGTAATTCGAAGGACGCAACAAAATCATTATACATGTTGTAGATTTTTAATATTATTTTGTAAAGATAATATAATTAGAACTGTGGTGAATGAAGTTTGCGAGGCTATTTATGATATTACTGTCGAAGCAGCGATTATGGTAAGAAAAAACTGAAACACCAGAAATGAATTCAAAACCATAATTGGACAAACTATTTGAAACGGCTAGAAAACATCATTCACACGGGTGAATATAAGTTACAAATAACAAAATGATATAAACAATATTAATGTTGTTGCTGGAGTGAATTGCATTCTTCGGCTTCGAAGATTCTGATAGACAGACAATTCACGAATTTTTGGAACAGAAACAAGTGAATGGGCAAATGTTAAACAACGTTATTTATGTCCCATTATGGAATATCTTATTAATATTTTATTATTATGCGTTATAATCGTCTCTACCGTTAATTGAATTTGACTGGAAGCAAAATAGATAGTGATATATTCTCTTGTCGAAGTAACTTTTATTCAATCGCTGGGGTAGTATAGTTGAAACATCATTAGTCAACTATATAACATAGCTATACTTTGTAATATTGCAAAAATAAATGTGAAAATAAATGACCGATAACTTGATATTTCTATTTCGTAAGAGAGAGAGAGAGAGAGAGAGAGAGAGAGAGAGAGAGAGAGAGAGTAAATGCAATAGAAAAACTATTAAAAGAAAAACAAATATTATAAACATTCAAGAACCTTTAAGAATGTATACTTTTAGCAGTTATAAATTCCGCAAATGTTTACGCCGAGGGCGTATTAAATGCATCCAAAGATTAATATGATAAAATACAAAATTCTTCAGGGTCCATTTTGCTCTGGCAACGTCTAAAGCTAGTCAATAATTTGCATTAGATGATCCATTATCTTTACGACTTGTGACATCAAAGTATTTGTTTTAGATTGATTTTACGCGATGTGAGAAATTACCTAAGAAACGTTTGTAAATTAAAGCAAATTTAAAGTTTTTCTCTGGCCTGGTGATTTGGCGGAGCTATATACTATGCATCTGTATATTAAATTTAGTATTTGCCACTAATAAATCAATGTCCGGTCCTCCAAACGGTAATTATCTTAAATAAACTTTATTAGCATAGAAAGCAAAGTCGTTACATCTTTTGCACGTTAGAGATAGTAAACGTACTCTAAGCTATCGTGAATTATATTATAGAAAAGTCTGTGTTCTCTTCTCGCTTTTTTAAAATTATCAATTTAACCGTTCTAAGCTTTGACGAAAGTTGAGGGGATGATAATTCGTCATGTTCTAAGTTTTACGTTTTTTAAGTGTACTCTTGTATAAGTGTCTCACAAAGTACTGGCAGATCAACAGTTGTGGTCAGATGTTTGTTTATAGCCAGATGGACAGAAACACTGATGAGACAGATAACTGAATCACAAATGACACATGAAGGTGAGCGTTGTTAGAGTTCAGCATCAGGGAATAAATAATAACATACTCCATCATTGTTGCTCCAGGCCACATTTAGTGATTTCAGTATAGATTATATATATAAATAAAATATAATTCAAGTAAAAAGGTATACAAATTCATATCAAACTTACTGCTATAATGGCATAGCTTTTTCTATGCACAGTTCATACATTCTTTAGCCTTGATTTATATACATAATGAAGTTCAAGTGCTTAAAATTCGGGCTCCCACCGCCACCACACAGAGAGGGCCCGACACATCAAGCGCTCTCTGTGTAGCTCAAAATTAAAAGGGGTGGGTGGGGAGGAATACCTGCAACAATCAAGAAAAGCAAACAAAAATTGAAGGAAAAGAAAGCATAATAAGATAAGATAAGAATTCTTTTTTTCAGACTACCTAGTCCATACATCTAAATTAAAATATAAGTTAAAAACATTGAAAACATAAAATAACATATATATCATTGGTACGAGTGTACAGCTAATGCCGACTTGTGCACCCCATATCGCGAAAAGGGTGTGTTACATGTCAAAGAACGTCACTGGAAGAATGTTTTGCAAGATGATCACACCTTCAATGAACCAAGTGAAGTGATATGCTCTTCAGTGAACCCATATTATGAGCAGTGCCCGTATGATGTGGACGGCAGTATCGGTCTGTGCACCCACGAGACCTGGAAGAATAAGTATTGGAAAGCAGAACACGGCAGCAGGAAGTGATATGATGACTTGTACAACAACGGAAGGCCATACATCTAAAAATATTAAAATAATGAAACATTGTAAACTTTGTGAACAGAAAAGAACATATATATCGTACAAACAAGTATACAAATAATGCCGTATTGTGCACCCCATAGTGCCCGTATGATGTGGACGGCTGTATCGGTCTGTGAACCCACGAAACCTGGAAGAAGAATTCGAAAGCAGAACATGGCAGCAGGAAGTGACATGATGACGTAGACACCAACGGAGGTCACGAATAAATCACAGACTGGAAATTCTATCGATCAGGCCTATATATTTATTAAAGGCATAAGACCTCCAGATGACTACTTTGTCATTTAGGTTCTATACCAACATCATAAGTGTCAAAACGTGCAATAACACCGCATGAATACATAAATAACTCCACAAATAACGTCAAAAAAGCAGTTTAGATGGTAGGCGATACGACATTTGCAATCTGCATTATCTGAAGGTTATTTGACTATATGTAATTCCTCTTGCCTAGTTATGGGCAACCCCCCAGAGGTAAGGTAGAGTGCTCCCGCCTGACAACCCCGCAGTTGTTAATAATGGCGCTGCGCGTAGACAGAGCACTGGTCTTTTACTGTTGGAGGTACGACACTTATGCGAAAAAGAATAACATTAGAGTGTTTGTCTGTCTGGACCGAACTGAGCAATTGAAAAATATAAAATGCTACATTTATTCGACGAGTTCTTTCTAAACATGCGCACGAATGTAAGATTCAGTTTATCACATGAGAAAATATAACCCCTTTTTGAATAATCGGAATTACATGTAGTCAAATAACCTTCAAATAATGCAGATTGCAAATGTCGTATCGCCTACCATCTAAACTGCCTTTTTGACGTTATTTGTGAAGTTATTTCTGAATTCATGAGGTGTTATTGCGCGTTTTGGATACTTATGATGTTGGTATAGAACGTAAATGACACAGTAGACATCTGGTAAATGATGTTAGAGCGGAGGATAATGCCTCACACAGATAGTCCCCACTTTCATTAATTTATACATTTTTTAAATATAGGAAAGCCATTCTTTCAGAGCAATGGTACGTACCATTGTAGAACTGTTCCAGTATCTGGGAATATACAATATGAGAATAAGTAATGGAAAGTTATTATCGTCTCTTAATTTAACTAAAAGAGTAGCGTAGATAAGCGATTTGTAGGCGCATTTGTGGTAGGTACACGAGAAAATAAAAATTAAGCTAAAGGATTACGACAAAGGAGGGACAACACAAGTATGGACGTTTAGTTTGGGGTCTCAAATCCGACGATTTTAGCCTAGATATTGTCATGTTTATTAATTTATATTACGAACTTAAAGTATGTGCGTGAGTGTAAGCTGTAACAAAAATATTTACATAGCTAAGTTTTGTCCATTATAAATGTTGCATTTGCTTTCAAGGTCAGTAATATTTACAATTACACTATAGTTTTTTTCCGTTGGAGTGATTCACATTTATATTAGGTTGTCTTTTAAGTGAAAGTGTTTATAAATACGAATTTGATAAATAATTTATTCCTTTTGTGTACCTGCTCTGTGATCTACTGATCACAGTTTAGATACATTTTGTTATTTGAAACAGTGTATTGATATAAAACATTCACTGGAACCTTTAAAGTACCCATTTACTTTGAAATACATATTTTGAGTCTTGAGGTCATAATTAAAGAACATACAATGCTACTAATAATCCTAATTATGTGGTTCTGTCAGTGACCATAAAAAATAGGTTTAATACAGTCAATCGAACTCTTTATAAGCATTGTCATTAAATCAAAGCGATTGGAAATTTGTGTTTTCTAACCAATTCTCAATAACTTTGGCTTCCATAGCAATGCCTCGTTCAATTTGAAAGCATACAGACTGATACAATCTGCGATCAGCCATGGTTCACATCCTCAAAGCAAATTTTAGTGTGTATGTAATATTGCAAGATACTATTAAAATACCATATAAATTATTTACTATGTCTACCTCATTTATTCATCGTTGGACAATGTCAGTAAACACTCCAATTTCTTTACAAGTTAGAGTATTTCCCAGCAGAATGTCAATTGTTTTCTATTTCCGGACATATGTCCAATGTTTGTGCCCGTGAAATAAAGGCCACTGGTAGTGTAACAATTAGGCCAAGGTGTAGAAATCAATATTTTATGATGTCCATATCTTGAATACAATAATGCGTTTACAAACAATCAGATAATGGTTAAATATTTTCAAAACATATTGCATTTCTTAATTGATTTGTCATGCTATTCAATACAATTTTCATATTTAAATACAGTGAATTTGTGAAAATTGTTCATTATATCACATTAGATCGATGTATAGTTTTTGTTGGATTCATTTTGCAAGGAACATGCGTGTGCATGTAATAGTAACCAATTTTTTTCATTCCAGTGCAGACTCATAAATATTCTATTGTGCGTTTTCAGCTAAAAAAAGGTAAAGAAAATAAACATGTCAACAGCAGCCGAGGTTTGAGTAGCTAACACTCACTCCAGGCAACAACCTTGTGGCAAATATGGCATAACTTATCTTGGACACTTTCCTTATTTACTTTGATTTGAATTCTATTAGTATTCAAATACACTTGTGTCCAATATGGCTTTAATCCATCACTCATAACGATGACATGGAATTCCAAAATCAGGAAAAGAAAATAAAGTTAGTACATGCATGCTGTGTTTAGTGTACGTACCACTAAATCTGAAAACAGATTAGAAAATCTATATTACTCAGTCAATGCCACCAGTTTCTGTCGCATCTGTGCTAGTCTAATACGTATGCGCACAATCATCGACACAACAGACTTATAGATTTGACTTTGACCTTATTTAGTTCTCTTTCGAAAAAGTATATATTTTGAATAAATCATCTAAGATGAAGATTTATCTACTTTCACTTTATATATCGAAACTTTTTCTATAGTAAGATTCAAAATTTGAAACATACCCCATATGTATCTCTCTCCAGAAATATACTGTTTGTTAAAGACGTTATTTTTTTTTTCAGATGTGGCAAGCTAAGCTGGAAATATTTTAAAACTGAAGAAAGTTTGGTTTGTTAACAAACTCGCAAACGAAGTTTCTTTTGTTACTTTCTGGCCCGTTCAGTTTGTTTGTTTTTTCTACTTAGCGAAGAAATGTGAATCCTGCCATATGAATGTGTCAGTATTACAAATGTTATTGTGTGCAAAGGTGATAAAAAGATGCAAAGAAGTTGTTTATATCTCACCTCATACATAAAAACATTTGACCTACTTAACTTAACAAAGATGTCAACTTGTTCTTTTAAAAAAAAAATCATACTTTTGGAGGATATATCTACCATCTAGAGAGCATCCATATTGATGGTATGAATGTGTCGGATAGGAATGAATGACTATGAATGACTATGATGTTTCGAACATACCTTTTATATCTTTATAATATATAGCAAAACCATTCAGAATATAGTTTATTCTATGGTTAAAACCGGACAAGACTAGTATATATGGAGTCAGTTTGGTGTATACCATATTCCACCAAAGCCTGAGCTCATTAGTGTGTTTCTCACATCCCTAATTTTCCAAAGTCCTTCCTTCGCTATAGGTGAGCATCAGTTGCGAGAAGCTACCGGCAAGCTTTCTCACATATCCACACTGGCCGAGCCCGAGACTAGAACCAACGCGGGCAGAGGGGAGATGGCACTGATTCGTGATGGAAAGCGCTTTAGACCACTCGACCAGGCAGGGCCCCCTCACCTAAGGTGAATATCGGATCAATTCCTCGTATACAAGCGAATTGTTCGCGGTTTTTTAATATCATGTAACCACTTGCAGTATTTTCTTCGTCTCCGTTCTATATTTATAACTTTAAAACATTCCCGAAGTTCGCAGCAATGATTCAAAATTATAGATACATAAATACTACAATAAATAGATCACTAGCCATTCTAGATTATAAGCAATGATTCAAAATTATAGATACATAAATACTACAATAAATAGATCACTAGCCATTCTAGATGATAAGCGTTATTCAAAATTGTGTTGATAACTTGAACACCTCAACTGCATCACTAACACATTGAAAAGACCTCCGCTGGAAAAATAAATCCAAGGTAATTAAACTTAACCACCAAGTCTAAAAACACATCTCCTTATTTAAAAAGAAGGGTATAGTACTCTTACTCATCTTTAAAAATTATACCCTTTATCAATAATTACATATATACTCCAGCTTATAACTTAACTAGGTGAGTTTGTAGACCAATGTTGTCTTTGACAATATCATCGCTTCCTAAACAAAGAAAAATACAAATAGAAACGTGGTTTCTTATATTATATCCAGCTTTTTATTTAATTGTAATATACGTTCCATGCTATTAATATGAATAAATGGAGAGAAGTTTAAAATGATTCCAAAACGTTGGAGGATTACCTTGTGGTAAATCATACTATGTTTTTGCTCGGGTCTATGTAAAGTAATTTATTATATCCTCCTATTTTCACTGTTAACTTTACATTATCAGAATCGTGCACTGTTACACGATATAGCACGCACGTGCGTGACACGATTATCTGAAGGAACTACTTTGTAAACAATGTACACTTATATAAAAGATATTAGGTTTCAGTTTATTATATTTGTTTCTTGATGAACTAAAACATCTTTTTCTTGTATTTCAAAGTAAAAATGATACATTAATGTGGACGAGTTTACTGAAACATAAAATAAATTGTATCAATAGAATGGAGGCGGCAATTTGGTTTATAATGTCACCGTTACAACTGAAGCTTTTCATACAGCACATGAATGTGTCTCGTCATTCTTATTCACCGTATTCAATATTGTGTATTATTATATAATCCTTTTCTTCTCCGTTAACATGACACTGTCAAAATCGTGCAGTATTTTACGATATTGCAAGCACGTGTACAAAACGTGAGCCTAAAGGAACTACTTTGTAAACAAACAATGTACGCTCATGCAGTAGACATTAAGCTTCAGTTAGTTAGTTAGATGAACATCTGTTTCGTGTATTTGAAAGTAAAGATAATAAATTGATGTGGACGAGTTTACTGAGTCACAAATGAAATTTTAAAACAAGCAAATGAATGAATGGAAAAGTAAGAACCTCAGAGCCAATAAGTCGATACGAAGAATTCTTATTTCCGCTTGATGAATGTATTGTGATACACCAGACGCTTTGCAATTTTCGGTGTTAACTATGTTGATAATGTTTTCGGATCTAGGCTAGCGATAGCCGCTATGCTACTGAGTACAGGTGATAACATAATTGGGGAAGCATGCAAGTGACCACGAATAAACATATCTTCTTTAGCTGGTAATACGATTGTCAAAAAATATACTTATATTTTTGTATCTTGAATTTCCTCAAAATGTACTTTCGTCGTTCTGCAAATCCGTAATTACATGAGCTATGCCATGGGTTCTAAAGCTTGTTTACATATTTACTGAAATTGTACTACGTTTCAAATGAATTCTACTTAGTACAGTGAAAATGAAATGAACGTGAAATTACACAGCCTATATGTGGTAATTAAAATTGAAAGAGTTTATAGTTTCCCACATTATGATTCCAAACAATCAATAACAGAACTGAAACACACGCAGCCAAGTCAACATGTGTCAAGGCTCCCTGTTCAAATCGCAGACACACATATTTTGTATTGAATTGAAACAACTGATAAATCCAGCGGAACTGAAAATAATAGACAAAACAAACCAAAATCCATTCATTCCAAACCAACTGGAAAAGATGTTGCAATGCCCATTCATTCACAATATGATTGAAACTTCTTGTTTAAGTAGACGAAAAGCTGCACTTCTTTTTGAAAGTCATGTCAAGAGCGCTACTTAGTTCAAAGTTTGATGGGAGGAGTTATGTGTGCATAATTATTGGTATTGTGTGCTGATGAATTTGCGCCTGTGTATTTCTGTCGAAATGCAGTATAAATTCAATTATTTTATTTCTTTTGTGTATTTTTATTTATATAATTAAGCCTTAGGTAGGATAAGAAAATGAGTTAGTAGAGAAAAGGTCGTGCAGTATATCTATCCAAAAAATTCGTTCATATTTTCCCATACAAATGCTTGAACCTATCATTACACCTTTGCATAACGTTTTGCTTTCTTGTTTCTGTATTATGTTTGTCATTCGAAGTATTTTCATTGATCATAGCACTTTCATATTGTTTTAGTTTCTCTACATTAAGTATTAAATTAAGCGAGGGAGGCACTAGTCTCAGTAGTTACGACAAAATCAATTGTATATTATCTATTTTGTGTGTCCTGACCCTTATCTTCTTTGTCATCTAATCTTCCATTGATTATTGATATGCCACTGCTTTCGTGTAAGTTGAGTAGGTGTTTCCAAAACTGTTAATGTATTGCTCATAATAAGCACGTGGAACTGGAATGTCAACAGTATTGACTTCGTCATGGAATACGAGAATAGAGTAAGTTACAACGTAATCCGTCTTTAGACCAGTACTACCATTAACTTCACCAGCTACTATAATGGTGCCGTTCTGCATGTAATGATTAACGTACATCATTTATTTAGCAAATAAATCGAAACTAAGAAGATTTTGCATAGGTGAATGTTCGAGTGCAATGTCAACAGACCAAATATAAACAGCATCATCAAAAGTAAAAGTAATCCTTTCGTAGTCCTAACCAAACAATGTAATCAAAATAATTGTATAATGTACATATGATGCAATATCTCTTCTACTGCGATTTCCCCTTTTCTCAAAGGTTGTTCTGGAAAAATGATAAATCTAGAAACTATACAAATGTATGTGATCATTTTATTTACTCAGTATCTCTAACAAGAGATTTCATGACATGGGTATCTTTAACTTATGAAACCATCTGCTGTACATATTCTTTAAAAGTACAACAATGAGAGACTATTCAGTAACGTTGATCTGATTAATAATTGATGCAGATATATTCACTTGCATTGATAAATATACCTTGACATTAACGTATCTTATATAAATAAATAAGGCAGAATCATGTCAAAGTTTTATTCGATTTCGTTAAAATTGTTTTATGGAAATTTTTGCCGGCGAATTTTGGAGTAAAGGAATAAAATTTTGAATTGAATGGACACTCTTCTTCCCCACACTTGCCTTATGGGGTCCGGTTGGTGGTGATGGCTATGTTCCAACTTAAGTAGCTATGAAAACCAAAACGATATCTGTAAAATGTTTTTAAAACATCTCTAAATGTGTTGAATTTGTTGTTTCTTTCTTAGGTCTCCGTATGATACCATTCTATTGAAGGGGATATGAGGAAGATATGACATAGTAAACGTACACATACTTTATTTTATATAAGAAAATTTGCATTGCAGTGCGTATTTGGTTTTCGCCTGTGTGCTTCTCTGATACATATTACTGGTTAATTTATTTTAGACAAAGTCTCTTTTCTCACACCCATTTAATCTCGGAACTAACAGCATTTCCTTAGATTCGAGGTTGAAAATGAAATATTAGAAATACCCTCTCGAAAATAGACATGTTATTATAAACCAGATTGGGAAGATTAAGCTGATGCTCTAATGATCATTATAGATGAGATGTTCCGAGATATCAGTATTTTAATGGTTGTTTGTTTCAATGGTAACACTAAGATATATGCGAATTAAATATAAAGATATTTTACTTGTTTGCACTATAAGATGCCAAATATACATCCTTATGGAAGATTATTGCACTGACACCCATACTAATACTAATGCACTCAACAACTTTCCAACAGATTATTAATGGTAAGAATTTAAAAGTCATTAAATTTTTCACAAATTTAACATTATATATTGATTTTATCCGATGTTTTTGAATCGTGAATACTGATTAATCAATCTTTAAATTATGGTAGATTTGTTTAGGTTACTTCAGAATTCCGTAACACAATTCGTATCGGGTCGATTTTATGCTGGCTCTAAATCCATACTGATTTTCCAAGATACCGTATACATTTATCTCATTGTTTGTATCAGTCTTTTTGCTACATTGATGTTAATGCAATTGTCAAAACTATTTTAGCACTTTTCTATTGTATATATTTGTCCATTTAATTAAAAACACAAGCCAAAGCCACGTTATCTTTGACCTAAGCGACTGAATACATTATGACGCTACTGCGCACTGGGATAAAAGTGAGGAATACTGATCACATTTAAAGGTTATGTTCTTGTCCTGAATAGCAAGGTTTTCTCATCAAGAGCTGCTAAGTAAACATATGTTTTACAGTAGATGGCATCCCTACAGTTTCATAGAGGGACCTTGATTCTGAAGTTATTTGTCGAACAGGTAGCTAAGCGCCACTGTACGAAAAACGATACTGAGGTCCAGGGTGAAGCGAGAGGGTATACATGCCGCCTTAGAGCTCCGGTAAACCCTTGCACGCAGCAAAGGGTATGATCGTTATTTGCGCTTGCATTATTTAGTAAATCATACAGCAAGGAATATTGTCGTGTGCAATCGCTAACATCCACTCAAATACATGTGCAATTGCAATGCTTAGAACTGCATAGGCGATACTTGTTAGCATGGGTCAATAAAATGGAAAATACCCGATTGACCTGACACACGTGTACTCGCACACGCACATGTAAATGTTGAAACTGATATTCGTCTACTAAAATCCAAAATGGTGTCAAAACGTTACCCGCAATTAAACCCACCTTACCTAAACCCACCAATGGGAAATAACCCAAAACAAGTAAGTAGGTCTTATTTTCAATATTAATATTATGATTAATAGTCTTAAATTTCTACTTGAACAACTATTTATATATCCTACTTAATCCTAGACACATAGTATAGACATATCAATGTCCAAACAGTTACGAAAAAAAAATAGATATGCATAACAGAATCATAGAAATAAGGAGCTGAGTAACGGAACATTCGTTAACTTAACATTTATTTCACTGGAGCAACAAGAAATTTAAATTCCTATAATTGTAATCATATTTTGCTTATTAACATTTGTCTTGACAACTATAGAAAATATCTCAGAAAATATTTTATGGTAAAATAAAATAAAATATATATGAATCCAAATTGAAAACAAATAGTCACGCGTTTGTTTTGCGGCTTTGTGTTAGAAGCAGAAACCTACAAACTTGAAAAAAACATAAATACTTGTATAAATTCATTTCGATACAAATGTGGTTTATATTGAAATACCGACAGACAAGACAATCAAATTGTATTTAAATAACGATGCATTTAACAAAACTCGTTAGCCCAGTCAGTCAATCACATATTACTCCTATCCAAACTGGAATATTTACACCAGTCTAACTAAACATATTCACAGGAACTGATTATATTCTATAATAAAAAGGAAACTTGCGACAACCCCCATTTTCATGATGATAGTGCGTATACTAACCATTACTGGATAAGTTGTTTACCATTTGAGAAGATTTTCTGATGACTCTCTGATTTCGTTTGAACATAGCGCATAAATATATGGAATGTGGTGTACCGGTAATTTTTGGGATGTTTAATTCTTTAAACTAAAAGGTAATTCCTGTTTATGACTGTATTTCGTTACTATATATAAAAATGTTGAATGAAGCGGAAGCAACTTGTACACTGCGCAGATGATGTAACCGAAACTGAGCAGTCGACAAAGATGACTTGGTTAAATTCTGGCCAGGTGAATAGCAATTGGTATCCCTTCAGTCTATCGACTTAATGGGACAGTGTTGAGCATAAGCTTCACTGCCGATGACTTTCGCATGCTCTAAAAGTAAAACCGTACTTTCTATCAGAAGCTGTGTATGCATTTGTATGCTTTTCTTCGTATTTGATCCAGGGTTCTGTTAAAGAGTACTTCCTATATCGGCTGACTTTCTGCTTGTTGTCCATGGATATGCTACGTTTTTGTGAAGAACCTTGTTTATCCTTGTTTGCATGGAATGTGTGAAGAAATGAACGATACGGAAAGTTGCCAGTTTATCCAACTGCATTAGAATAATTTCACACTTAAAGGCAGATAAATTCAGACATCTAAGTAGTTTTCAACATCGGTTATAAACGTGCCTGATGTATCAAAGTTCTTTACCACCTACCCACAATGAAATTTACACATATGATTTAAGCTGTCATCTAACCTTTAGCATGCATAGGTGATGGTGATGTTACAAAAATAATATCGTGGCCGTAGGGCGGACTTACATGATCTATCCTCAAAGGACGGTTGGTTAGATAACATGATTCAGTACCTTGGACATTTATGAACCATCCATTCTATTCAATGCGATTTGTTATAATGGTAACAAGCTGTACCCACTCTTTGGTTGCTTCATTGGTATCCTAATTAGTCATCTACTCTAATTTACTGACATGATTTTCACGATAACGCACAAATTGTGGTTATACATGATGATTGGTTCTACCTCGTCTTACACAGCTGTTGTAGAATCCATAGAATCCATTTTAATGGGAATGTCTCTCGGCAAACACTGTAGTGAACGACATTGTAGTACATAAAAATCATTGGTCTTTAGAGTGTTCTGAGCGTTAACGCAACATAAAGAGAAATCTAAGAGGAGCAAGACGAGACTTTAGAGGCAGAAGATGTCCTTTCTTTTAAAACTTTAAAACAGGGCACTCAAAAGAAAATGTAAGAAATAACGTGCTATTACCCTCGAGAACATCCTAACGTAAGTGATAATATAACTTTTCTTGATTTGTTAATTATTACTATTATTATCATTATTAGAACATATACACACTTTTGGAGTTTTTCAGTTTGGGCAGAATTGGGTGATGTCAGTTGTCTGACAAACGATGTTGGGTCTTCTATCATCAGTTATAACTATTTTAAATCTGTTCCTCTTTGAGGTCCACAAAATGAACTGTGGTCGTGATCATTGATGCGATGGATGCAGTAGCTGCTGCTGGTTGATACTGAGAGCTTGGATTTTTCGAGGCAGGACATGTGTTCCCTTCTGGACTTTGCAAAAGATGTTTCATATCACTTTCCTAACACGTTATCTTAAATGATGTACCGAAGAATCTGTATCACTAATCACCTTTTCTCTTTTTATCTTATATGTTGTTTTTGCAAGGTTGAATGACGAGTGATACAAATATGTAATTGTTTGTTAAGTACGGGTTTTAGTGATTGATGCCATTACATTCTACAGTCCCTTTCACATTTGTTGGCATATATGACAGTGGCTGTGAAATAGTTAGATATTAAATAATGTGAGCTGGATTGTAACTGAAGTGCTACTTTAACATATAATCTATATCTTCTTTCACGTATGCTTGTATGCATTTGAATGGGTGTTGTCTAGTAAAGGTGTTCATTTGTTTGTCCCCGTTTACTCCATCTACTCATATTTATATGTTCGTTTATAACGTGAACCTAATTAAAGGTCTTTATCACTTCATGTGTTAATGTTGTTTGAGTGCATAAAATGCTCTTTTTGATTTGTTTAAGTATACTAATTCAGTATATATTTAAATATTTACATTGTATCCAACTAGAAACATTTTACATTAAACGTTATCATAAATGTTATCAAACTGTCTGTAGGAAGCTAGACCGGAACTGCTCCACTTATTCATCCACAGTTGTCGTCCCTTTGCATTATTAGACCTAACCACACACTCCTAGATCGGACTATAGTTTCCACGATTTATGATATGTTCCTAAATTTTTTCTAATCGTCACACGCGATTATGGGTTTCTTCAGTTTGGAAGAGATCAACACTGCTTTGCGCGTCCACGGGACAATTTCGACTCAGTTTTATCAGTCGGTCTTTCTTTGATTGATTGATTGATTGATTTATTGATTGATTGATTGATTAGCCACAAATGTCATCTTTGCTCTACAGGCAAAAACATTTCCTTCGTTGTATTATTGCAACTTTAGGTCTTAAAATATGTAACAGAAAATGTGAAGTCAACGATTTAATTAACATTAACAGGCAATATATTTGTCCTATACTACAAAGCAAACGTTCAAGAGGCACTTACGGTTTTTTTCTGGATAAAATTGCAAATAATTCAAATTGTCCCATAACAAGAAAAAACTTTTAGAATAATCTTGTCTTGTTTAATTCAAGTAGTCTTTAATGGTATATATTCCTGATATACCACAATAATGCAATCCAGAATATCTACGAACGAGTGAACAAAACTAAAAAAATGTATGAATTCAAAGTCAATGAGTACTTTAGATATTCCAGTCAGAGTTCCATATACATACACCCCTCAAATAACAACTCAACTGTAAACTGTGATTCGTAGATTCACAGACACAGATATTAAACATAAATAAGTAATTTATCAAATTCTTATTTATTTATTTTTACTCAGCCTACAACGTACTATAATGTACATTACTCCAAAGGAAAAAGTGCAGTCTAATTGTAAACATGACGAACCTTGAACTCAAATGCAACTTCTATCATGGAAAAAGTTAGCTATGTAATTATTCTAATTACAGCGTGCAATCATGGATACCATTTAAGTTACAGGTACGCGTTGCTCTGAGAGAATGGCTTTCCTCTATTTAAAAATGTATAAATTAACGAAAGTGGTGACGATTTCTCTGAGGAATTATCCTCGTTATAACAGTATTTATCAGGCAGCTACTGTGTCATGTACGTTCTATACCAGCATCATAAGTGTCATGTATCCAAAACGTGCAATAACACCTCAGGCCGTAAGAATGAACGTCAGATGGCAGTTTAAATGTTAGGCGATACGATCTCGGAAATCTGCTATATTCGAAAGTTATTTGATTACACGTAATTACAATTTATTCAAATAAAGACATTATATTTCCTCATGTGATAAATCGAATCTTACATTTGTGATCACCTTAACATGAATTTGTCGAATAAATGTAATATTTTATATTTTTCAAATACACACACACTGCAGTCGTGTTGATGTATCGAATAAAGCCAACACATTCTGAGATACTTATACAAGTGTACATTTAAACACAGAAAATTATCAAATCCTTGCATTTCGCCAGCGCTAAAAACCGTTAATTTCATCATTTTAAGAAATCAAGAAGACAACTCAGAACTGTTTGTTCAATAAAATAATTCATGATAATTTAGAGGTCTTTATCTCTAACGTGCAAAAGTCATAACGTCCTTATTGTTCTATGCTAATAAATGTATTTAAGATAATATCCTTTTGGAGGAAAGCATATTGGTCTATTAGTGGCAAATAACGAATTTACAGACCGTAACATATACCTCCGCCAAACCACCAGGCCAAAGGAAAATGAAAGTTAAATTTGGCTTATTTTGGTAATTTATCACATCACGTAAATCATTCTAAAACAAATGCTTTTATGTCAAAAGTCATAATGATAATGGATCAACTAATGCACAGTACTGACTCGTTGCTGACGTTGCCATACCGAAATGGACCCTAAGGTACTTTGTTTTATCATTTTAATCATTAATACTCATCTCCCTCGATGTAAACATTTGTGGAATGTATAACTGGTAAAGTACACCTTCTTATATGTTCTAGATTGTTTGCAATACTTGTTTTTTATTTCATAGCTTTGCATTGATGAAGTTATCGGTAACTTATTTTTTTTTGCTAGCGTCCAGGCAAATGCAATTAACGGTAAAGACCGTTATACTATATCATAATAATATAATATCAATAAGTTATTTTTGTAATAAGACATAATTAAAATTGTTTCCCATCTGCCAATTCACTTGTTTTGCTTCCTAAAATTAGATCCTTCTGTGTACATCAGTCTTCGAAGTAGAAGAATGAAATCCCTTCCAGCGACAGCATTAATATTGTTATTATGCATCTGTTATTTGTAACTTATATTTACCTGTGTAAATGATATTTTCTATCCGTTTCACATTTCTTGTTCAACTAGGGTTTTGAATTTATTTATATTGTATAAGAGTTATTTCTTACTATAACAGCTGCTTCTTAAAAAATCACAAAAATAGCCTCATAAACTTCATCGCAGTTCTCTTTATAATATCTTTACAAAAAATATTATAAATCTAAAGCTTTGAAGCTTTTGTTGCATTGTTCAAAGTGCTTAGATAACCGATAAATAACCCAAATTACAGGTTTGGGTTAAATCTAGCAATTAGTGTGTTCTACTTTCAACATTGCTAGAGGGAACGCCTTGGTGATCAAAGTTTTATTGACAAAAACCAAACTAGCGATTAGCTGACAATATGGAATTCACGCACAATATTATCCCTTTATATTTTTAGAATTGTTTCCTATAATATATATATATATATATATATATATATATATATATATATATATATATATATATATATATATTCAAAAGTCCATCAGTACCAGACTGAATTAATTTGTTACCTCTTTCTCTCTCTCTCTCTCTCTCTCTCTCTCTCTCTCTTTGTGGCACTAAGATTGCCAACCATGCACGACAAATGAATTTAATTACAGATGTCAAATGTATCGCTCTCATTTATCACCTTATGCAAATGATTCCTGAAAGAGGGTAAATGCATACAGTAGAAATAAAGCATTTTCCTTACCAACTAATACATCACTTCTCATTTTGATGAATACATACATAATCTGACTTTAATATCACCTGCAAAATCAAATTTGATATTTAAGCACTACATTCCCTCAATACATTATTTCAAATTTTTTTTTTAACAATGTGCTTTTTGGTTATATATATAAAAAAAAATATATATATATATATATATATATATATATATATATATATATATATATATATATATATATATATATATAATTCTGCACAAAGTGAAACAGATCGCATTATTTGCAATGTTTAATAAAAAACGTAGGCAATGAAAACGTTAGTCCATGAAAGAAAATAACATACATATTTTACATGCTCAGAGGATGTTGGTTAAATGTTCTTGTGTATTTTTACCTGATCCCATTAGGTGTTTGTTTGCGTGTTTCGGGTCAATATACGCTTATTCATTGGCTTATAGTTTTAATGATACTGACCTCTGATGTATCGGTCATTTTATCATAATACAATATTTATTTTTAAAAAGAAATCTAAGTAGTATGAGTAGTATGGGAGAGTTTGTTATATTCGTCTCCATAATATTTGAAATTCATGATCAATATTATTGTTCTTTTCTCTGTAGTGGTACGTTTCACTTTGTTGTTACTGGCTTTAATTAACATCCTTTACTTTTTATTCTAACAAGACTTATTAATTTACCCGCCTTTTAACATTTTTATAACTTTTCTAGTTTCAATATCATTGTTCTTCATTATTTATACATCCCCTCAAACAATGAAGACTCTCAGAGAGGAAGAAACAATTCATTGTAATGACACGATGCGGATTGGAGCTAAACGGCGTTGTACATCTCGTTGCTAGTCTTAGTAGACAGGTACTATGCATAATTTAGATGGTGTGGCCAAGACGACAGTATGAAATACACCGATTGGTTTAGGATATTTACAAGGTTTTAAACATATAATGTTTTAACTTGTTTTGTTTTAATTGAAAAAAAAAATTAAACAAAGAAAAAAATAATATACACAAAACATACCATCACGAAAGAAAGAAATAACCGCGGTTGTTCAGTGGTTAGATTTGAAGGGTGAGAGTTCACTTCCTGCCACGCCAAAAGACAGGTTGTCTACTACGTTGTCCGTCTGTACAGTGCACATTACACCAAGTGCTGGAAAAAGGTTGTGCTGTAGTGCAGTTAAGCAAGAGACAAACAACCAAAACAATACTGAAGACAGCAGAACCTTTGCAGTATTGAAGAAGCTTGGGCTTCAAAACGTTTTCCCATCTCATGACTATTGATAACCACATACACACATAAGAACACTTTCTTTAAATTCCGATGTTGTTCATGTTGATGGTTATAATAATAATAATAATAATAATAATAATAAGTAGTAGTAGTAGTAGTAGTCGTATCAAAATCACCATCATCATCTGCATTATTATTATTATTAGTATTAGTATTATTTTATTAAATATGAAACAAATGATTGTTAGATATTAATATTTTGTTATTAATATTTTCTGAGTGCTGTCTTGGACTGAAGACAGTATGTTATTCTTTAAAAATAACGCAGGTAAATTAAAGGAATTGTCATCAGGCAAATGAAACACTAACATTTTACCGTTTGAAGACCTATGGTAATTAACTATAAACCATGGAACAGAAATGAATGATACATTAGACACAATAGACGATTCAATGATTGACACCTGCCGCATTTTAATAACATAGTTATATATATCGAACACATTCACAGTCATTATTTTTATTGCACTGTGTTAAGATTGAAAGTTATGTGCTGAAACACCAGTAGGAAATAATGGTTATGAGGGTGATTGTGTTTTTCTCGAGCTAAAAAAAGTAAATAGGTATGTATCTTTTCTATATGTTATCAACTGCAAAAGACTGAACCCATGATAAACTCCTTTAGGATTTTAATAGCGAAACAGATCATGTGAAGCCATTGCCTCGATTTCGTACTAATGGCAGTTGTAAGCCCTACAGCCTTTTTCTGTTCTATAGCTGATAGCACTTCAAGTGTGACGGTCGTAAGCAATCTGATCAAGGGAGTCTAGTGTTCAATGGTTAGCTACACGTCGCGGGATTGAATTCTAGCCAGGACACCCCGGGTTGGCAGCTGTTGTATGCCTTTGGGCAAGGCACTTCACTCACATCGCCCCCATCTCTATATAGTCTTTCATATGCTGATGTGTCATTGTTAAAGAAAGGAAAACGAAAACAAAAGTAAAGAACCGACCGAAATATGGTGTTATTTAGCGTGGTTCCTGACAAAACAACCATGTTCACACGGAGCAATAACTGCATTCTCACCATTAATGTATTTCACTTCCATTTCAGAATGGTTGTATCCTTTATGTCTCCGTATGAATATTTCCAATTATGCTTGCATATAATTGTGTTATTTTGCCACATTTTAAGTTCTCATTACACTTTGGAAAGGAAGGAAAATGGCGTAATTCTATGTCAATCAAGGACGAGACAAGTCATTGTGTCTGAGACAAATTACATCACAAGAATTAGCAAATAAAGTAAAGTTTTGTAATTGCCAAAGTAAACAAATTTCAGTGACCATAGCGTATGCCAACATTCTCCCCATTGTGCAATTTGGCAATGCAAGTAACCGAACCTTTTAGATGTCGTTATCAATGCAAGTAACGTTACCTTATATAAGTCCCTATCAATGCAAGTAACGTCACCTTATACCTGTCCGTATCAATGCAATTAACGTCACCTTATGCATGTCTTTATCAATGCAAGTAACGTCACCTTATACCTGTCCCTATCAATGCAAGTAACGTCACCTTATACATGTCCCTATCAATGCAAGTAACGTCACCTTATATCTGTCCCTATCAATGCAAGTAACGTCAACATATACATGTCTTTATCAATGCAAGTAACGTCACCTTATACCTGTCCCTATCTCAGCAATACATGCTAATTGTAGCGTACTAACCGAATACTGCCTTCCATTTCAGACGAGCTCGATCAATATAAATAACACATAAACACTCACAGACACATAGTGACATACGCACATATATCTGTGTGCGTGTGTGTGTGTGTTTATATAGTCAAATTTGCACAAAAGGCCATCTTTATTGAGCTACCATTTGTTCACAATCTTCATTTTAATTACCCCCAGCCGACACATTTTCTTTCTAAATGTCCTGTATGTAACAGTCACCAACTTCTACTGTCATCGGCAATGTGTTTGCTAGTCTAACAGTTGTTTCCCCGGCCTTTAGCGGTCATTCGAACATATCTACACTGCCCGTCCAGTCTATGCAAACAATAATACTTAATGAGGAAGGCATTATTTACATAAAGGAAAATCGCGCCAACACTCCTTGTCTCGCTCGTACACCTAAACCAGGTGAAGTTTCGATTCATGGGTTGATGTAAATAGGCATATATGGCTTCTTTTGATTGTCTCTGTTCAAAGTATGCTTCTCACCTAAGCAGAGTCTCTTTCGATCTTACTGAATTGAGCAAATGCGTTGTAAATTTTAAGTCGGTGATTACTGCATTTATAGGATGGATGAAAGTGAATAGGATAAAGTAGTCTTGTGTAGGAGACAAATTTGCCTGAGTAAAACGTATCCCATCCATTATGCTTTTGTTGTACTGCGAGCATAAAACAATCTTAGTAATAATAATAATAATAATAGCGATAACTGTATTCCGTGCATGGTATGTGTTCTCAAAATTTTCAAAGATGAACCGTGCACAGCGGGCACCTGTGTGCAACGGTCATATGAGCTTTTTGCGTGATGGCTGATAGTGACAGGTTGGACGATAGATAGACAGATAGATCAATAGATAATTAGATTTGCAACGCGAAACAATTTTAAATAAAGCTAACGAAAATTGCAACAACAGTAAACTTACGATATACCTAGAAAATAATACAGTATAGTATTGGAACATAGAGAGATTTCAGAGGATATGGAAATGGGTAATTGGCCATTGCCTGGTAGAGACGTATCTTATAATACAGTATAGTATTGGAACATAGAGAGATTTCAGAGGATATGGAAATGGGTAATTGGCCATTGCCTGGTAGAGACGTATCTTTATACAAATATCTTTCTTGTGCTGTCTCTTTAAAATCAGCAGATGTTATATGTATCAAAACCCTCAAGCTACACAAGCGGCAACGGTACTTTATAGTTTGAATACTAGATAATCATTATGGAAAACTTTCTACAATACTCTACTTCAATTTTTTTATACTAAAATAGCACTGATATTTTTATCAGAGGTTTATGTGTTTACAAAGCAAATAACATTTAACCAGTACATACGTCTTCTTGTAAATAGCAATGCAAGTAGTAAGGTATAGAGAAATTCTTAAGTACTAGTTCAAATTAGTAAAAACTAGAAAAGGTAGTAAAACGCTGATGATAGACTCCGAAACATCCTCAAATTCCCGTGGGTTGAACTAAGTGATTGTTCCATGAATATAATTAATAGGTTATTCTCTTCATACGGAATGGGGTAAGTTTGGGTTAATGGAACGGAGGGCGAAGATAAACTCTTGTTCATTATATACAAACAAAATAAGATATTTTGGGACAAGATCTATATGGAGAGTAAATATAATGGATGTATTACGATTCTGAAATATTGTTCTCCTCTTCTAATATTTTCCCCAGACGTTCTTTTGTACCATATTCACCCTATCAAAATACGATTTACTGACAGGGCGATAAATGAGGATGCACAAATTAGTAATATGTGTTTCCGATTCATAGTAAGAAACTAATGCAGACTCCGCGTTAAAGGGGACGAGTCTTAACAACGTGTCACAGGTATTTCCTTCACATTGTACTCCACAACATCGGAGTATGTAAGCATCAGATTCAGTCCTTCGTTCCATTCGAGGGGTTTTCATAAACACTTTAAAAATCGAAGGTTGTTGTTGTTGATGAAGTCAGTTGTTACATTGAGATTTGTTTTCCACCCAGAAACAGCACATATTACGCGATCAGTAGATGCATGTTCATTTTCTCTGGTGCCTTGCGAAAATGTTGGTTGCAGACATTCCAGTTCGTATCGACAAGATCTAGAGCAATATAATAATTGGGAGCACCAATTTCATGTTGTACAAAATCTACGATCGAACAAAAACATTTTATTTGACTTTACCTTGTACAAATTCTATGGATGATTTCTTGACATTGTATTGTTTCGTGGAAAAAATATCCCAAGCCATAAAACTTGACAACGAAGCTCATGTGGAAGGGACTGATAGAAATCATTTATCCAACTCAAGACCTGAGTCTTGTTGCTACTTGAGCGGTTGTGTCTGGCGTTTGCAGTTACCGTTGTTGCTACTGCTATTCGTGTATTGCAACGAGGGATTTGAAGAGGGGATAGAATGCAAATGATGTGAAACATATTCCTGAATGTTTTCATATATAGAAACACTCCATGTGAGGGTTTTGTTTAAATTAGGAATGTTTGAATACTATCGCTTTTGTGACAAAAAAATCACAGATGTTCCATCATCATTTGCAACCATCTTAAATATGTTCATTTTCCGAGTGTACGGCATATAATGTCGTCTTGATCTTGTTGCAATGGCTGTAGCAGCTGCTGCCGCTGAAGTAATTGTTTGGAATTGTTAGGGCATGAAATGCTTTGTTGCATTAACTTTGCCAAAGATATTTCTTACAACACCCGATCTCTTTAAGGTCTTCTACGAAACGGTGTATGATAATAGTCTGTGTTAGTCAGCACATAACCATTTTTATACTCTCGTACATTATTTTTTTAAGAGTGATTGATGAGTTATAGAAATATTCATTTGTTTGGAAGGACGGGTATTAGTGGTCAAATCCATGAAATAAAACACATTAATTTAACATTTGTTTGTATACATGTCAATGGTTGTTGGATGGGAAGTAGTCTGTAGTAGATTGTAATTATGCGTGATAGTGCTACTTAACCATTCAAATCTACATATGTTTTCACACGAGTTTATGTGTATGCACATGGGTGTTGGAGCATAACGGTATTTGCTTTTCCATACGTATTTATGAATGTCTGTCACCTCTATATGTTTCCTACACCCATTCGTAAACCTCAATTGTTTTCCATATTTAAACGTGTTAAAGTGGTTTTCACAGTGTTATTGGTTCATGAATATTTGCAAGACTCGTTTTAATTGGTTTAACGTAAAATACCTAAATATATTCATCTATATTGATTGATTCAAAATAGATATATTTCAATATCGACCTTTATCAACTTGTCGTAAATGCTAACATAATGCCTCTTCAATGAAAGGAGATTCTGACTACGGACGTAATTAAGTGCACCACCTACCACCCCAAGGGTGTATTCATTTTTTTTCCCAGCAGATGTTATTCTACACTTCTAAATCGGATCTTTTGATCCGCATATTGTGACCTTTCTCTATATGTTGGTATTGTAGTACGTGCTTCTTGATTCACAAGCCTGGAATTTACCAACACATCCCTAGTGTATTCTGACTACCTATTTTGTTTCGCGAGTCCACGTGCGAATTTCGGCTCCGATTTATTTATTTGTTTTCGTTTTATTATTTATCGCAACTGGAATGCATCATTCACACGAAACTTCTTCTCTGAGGAAGTGTTTCACGTTCTAGCTCGCTTGATTGCAGTTATGCTGCAAGTGTGGTTCGAATTGTATGTCAATGTCAAATCTTTAGGCATTTCATGCGTACCGCCTGCTATACGGGGACTCTGAGTGGCCGAGTGATCTACAACGCTCACCGTTACGTATCACTGCCATCTCACCGCTGTCTGCTTGGGTTCGAGTCTCGGGTTCGGTCAATGTGGATATGTGAGAAAGCTTGCCGGTAGCTTCTTGTGGGTCAGTGGTTCTTTCTGGGTTTTCACGGGTTCTTCCTCCACCATTAACGCTAACCGCCATGTATAGCCTATCTTGTGCCGATAAATGGCGTTAAACCCTATAACAACAACAACAACAACCTCCTGCTATAAAGGAGAGTTTTTATCATCTTGAAATCTAAGGGTAAACGCCCATACATCTGCTTTCCCTCTGTCGGCTTCCTCAGCTGGCAATTTTACTTCTTATATATTCTAGAAAACCTACAAGAAATACCTGGCCGAGAAATCGAATGTCCACACTACTCTTTCATCTTGCATTATTGTTAACTTAAGAGATGAAAATACTTTGTCATGACTTATTTTCACAGGCACAATTCCCTAGTACGGGTACACATCTGCAATGGTACGTACAATGGTTCTGGAAAGGATAACTCTGCTGAAGGTAAACGTTTAGAAACTAATGAATGTAATGAAGCTTTCTGTGAAGACAATCAAAAATCCAAGTATCATTATCATCCGGTCTAACAGCATCTGTCAGAATAATAATGTGTCAGTTGCGCTCTATACCCATATTATAATTTTCTTGTATCCAAACCGTGCAGTAACACGTAATGACGTCACAAATAATATCGAAAACCATTCAAATGTGAGTACGACAGCGACAATAGACTGTATATTAGAACTATTTAATTACACGAATTTGCGGTTTAGTCTTATAAAGAGTGTATTTTGTATCATGTGATACGTAGAATCGTACACTAGCGTTCATGTTAAAATGAAATTGTATGAACTCGTCGAATACATTCAATACTTGTCATACCAAGTCTATCAATTATTGAATTCATTACAAAAAAGGCCATTGAAAATGAGCATTTATTTACGATTCTCTGTATATGTATGATTTTCCTGAGATGCTTAGTGATGTACCGAATGAAGCTAATAAGCTATGATATAGATATACACATGTGCACTCTAAAACAATAGAAAGCAACTTCGGCTTGTTTATTAAAAAAATCATAATAGTTCAAAATATTTTGTTCATCTCAAACGTTTAAGAACACAAATACTTTATTGTTCTATGCTAATAATGTAATTATTCTATTGGAGGACAACTTATTAATGTATTAATGGCAGCTACTAAATTTGAAATTCCGACCGTAAAAACATATCTCTGCCAAACCATTAGGCCAGAGGTGAATAAAATTAAATTGACTTTTGCGAACGTTTCTTTGATAATTTCTCATATCAAGCACATAATTCTTAAAGAATACTTTGATGTCAAAGGTCGTGAAAATAATGAATCAACTAATGTCATACCATTGACTTGTTTCGGACTGTGACATAGCCAAAAGGAGCCAATCGTAATTTCCATTTCATTATGTTAATCAGCAGACATATTTGATGCTTCTTTCCCTCGGTTTAAACATTTGTGGAGTTTATGTCTCGATAAAGTTCACCTTCTTACGGGTTTCAGGTGTATGCAACAATTTTATTTCTTTTCTTGGATTTGCATTGCTCTCTCTCTCGATCGTTCGATCGTGTCAGAAACGAGCAAAAAAAAAAAGAAAGGAAGAAAAAGTCCTGTTATTCACACATACTTACTTTTTCTTGTAGTAATCCACTAAGTGGGGTAATGTTATGGTATTAAAGTAAGACATTTCAACATAACACGGAAGGAATATCGTTTGCATGCCTGGCTCAGATAGATCTGTCATTTTTCATGATATGAAAATAATTTTAGTGCATATTATAAACTTTAAATGTCCTAGAAGACAAGTGTTACATCCTTTTCCATAATAACTGATATACATTTGGAGATTATTGTTATGTACTTTATGGGGCTACGTTTTTACACTGTTATAGCTGATTGTAAACGATACTCTTAACTTAAAACAAGTACCTGATTGATTATATTTGTATCGGTTGTAATATTTGTATAAATGTTCTAGTTTTAATACCCATGTTCTTCAATGTACGCGTCCACTTATAAAATTAAATCAATCTGAGAAGAAAAAACAGCGAAATGGGTAATGAAAACCGTCTACATTGGACCTGCATGGCGGTGTTCATCTTGTCCTTTGCACTCGTAGTCGTGATTATCTTCTGTCTAATAGAAAAACAGTTAAACAATGTGAGTACCAAGAGACAAATAAACCGATACAAGTATTTCGTATCCATTACGTGGAGCGACGAAGACTAAATTATGAAACGAAATGACCGGGTTAGAGGAATTGAGAAATTTGAAATTT
Source organism: Sinohyriopsis cumingii (assembly GCA_028554795.2). Classification (NCBI taxonomy): domain Eukaryota; kingdom Metazoa; phylum Mollusca; class Bivalvia; order Unionida; family Unionidae; genus Sinohyriopsis; species Sinohyriopsis cumingii. Next base: position 54,128,090 of record CM068830.1, read on the forward strand.
TTTAGACAATATTCTAATTCTTGTAATACTGTTTGAAGTAATAACACAAAACTAAAACAACTACCATTACGAAATGATGTGAGATCTGCTGTGGTTCAGTCGTCAGTCGGCCTGAGTATACTAGAAGATTGCTAGTTCACATCCTGCCCCGCCCCGCTGTTTCATTATCATTCCCTTGCTTCCAATATTACTCTTAAGAAGATATGATTTCACGCGGTCACATTCGGTGAATTGTAAATAATACGTGAAACTATAATTATCCGGAATTTCATACAGTCATGACAAGTTCAGCATGAAATCAAGCATTTTCAATCTTGTTTATCTTTTTTGAATTTTTAATACAAAATCTTAACCGCTCACGTTTCACAGCCGTGAAACAAGATACCGACGCATATGTTTCAAAGAGTAACTACGGAATGAAAATAACAGGTTTTGTGTACTTGGTTGTGCTACAAACATTTTTATTGCTGCTTTAATGTATATGTTCATATACTTGATATTATTTTTATTTATGATGACTTTATTACCGCCCTGTATCATCATGTTTCTAATCCAATTTCTTGCACGACCTTATCGTTTCTCCCTAGGTTAAATTGTTTGATATATTCTCTTCTGCATAAATAGTTTGTAAATATCACCGTAACCTAGATCGTATTGTCTACATTTGTGCAATGATCCGAAATATTTGACCGATAGTCTAATGTATACAAGCTCACTACTTTGGAATGCATTTTAATATTTGCCCTTATGACGGTGTATTATTAAGAAGCTCTTGTGGAATGGAGATTCCTACATAATTGAATCACCATTGAAGAGAGCGTTTTGCAATAAAAATATTATTTTATTCAACATCTGTACAGTTAAACATCTTTTTAACTTCTCATTTGCCTCTTTTGTTCTTATACGACAAATTTTATAGAGTTTGCTATGATACCGAAATTGCTCATCATTATATATATATATACATTCAATAATGATCTAAATGTTTCCGCTTTACTTGCCCGCAGGATTTCTGCTGATACCAAAGTTGTTTTCATCTGCGTTAATGCAGCGCAATTTGCAGCTTTTGTAATCCAAGACTGTAGTAATTGACGCTTTGATGTTTCCAGTATCTGCTTTACCACAAAAAACAATAAGTATCAGCCAAATATTCCTAAAATATAATAGTTTATATCAGCAGAATCTTCCAAATGCCTCAGAAGTTGTTTGACACACAAATTTGAGAGTGGAAATTTCCTATCCTAAAATGAATCGTAAATGTAAGATTCTTTTGATCACATTTATGTAGGAATAAACGAGAGATTAAGTCAAAAGAGTTTATTGGGACTATTGATGTATTGCTCGAACAGAAAAGATCCATTCAAAATATCGCTACCTTATGATACATCGTAAAATGTTAGGCTGACACTTAATAAGTCAATGTACACTCTGAATTACGCATTGCAGCTTCCAGTACAGTAGTTAAAACGCCTTATGGTAATGCGATATTCGGTGTCTGAAATGTGTGTTGCAGATAGTGTGTCCAATGATACGAACGTGAAAAGGTCAAAACATAGTCCCCAATTTTTCACAAGATTAATCAAGGCAGACAAAAATAATGATATATCGATAAAAGTTTGATCTAGGATTGACGTACCCCCTTAAGATAATAAGGTAAAAATATGAATTGCCATGAAGAAAACGCCAAACGTAAATTCCGACCAAGGCTTTTTCGACTATAAATAGAACTAAAGACACCGTTAATATACCTAGGTCAAGCTATCTTTTTATTGATTTTAGACAAGTATGTTTCGATACAAAGTTGTCTGATAGCACCTGTGTAACTGGACTACCGTTTATCATTACATTGATATTGCGGCTAATCGAATGGTTTCGTTAAGACAAGCTCTTCCCTCGGATGTCATTGTACATGTCGACATGTCTCATACGTGGTTGCATAGGTCAAAGAAGACGTGGACTGTTACAGGTTTAGGTAACTCTGTCTGATGCAGTTCTAAATAAATACAAATATAGCAACGCGTCATACGCCAAAAGGGGTGTGTGAATACAAAAGTACGTTTTGTCACTTCATCCCTAATAAAGAAGTTATGTATTTAAGAGCAAAATAAATACTATAGGCGTGCATATAGAAACAAATCAGCAAACAAAAATAGAGTCGGATACTATTTAACTGACTGAAGCATTTTGTATAATAAAAATGACCGTACGTTAAGTTTGTACCGATAAAATATTGCCACTTGTTGCCTACTAATTAGGCACGACGGGAGGCATAATTGTCTATTTAACCCTTAGATAAATACAAATTAGGTAATGATTTTAATGGATTTTTTTAACAATCAAACTAATCATCAATATTTAATATCTTATTATAGCTTAGACCTATAATGTTTACGTTTTCGAACGAAATCCTTATTTTTCAATCCGAGGGAACACCTTTGGAGAAATTAGCGATGATCATTTGAACAAACTTTCTTAGGTGATTTTCCAGTCAGATTACTAGTTCGTATATTTGGACTGAAAATTTATATTTATATTTTCGTCCAATGTCGTAGTGGTCTGAGCATCTCTTTAAGACTAATTACGTAAATTGATTTGAAAGAGTGCAGTGAAGTGAAATCGAAATGAATAGTATGTCCATGACTTTCTTAACTTTATAAGCTCTCACTCAAATTTTGAATATACATTCCTCTGTTATGCGTATAATACATCACAGTGTACTTTTGATTCAATCTTTCATTGTTTTCATTCTTTCTAACTATCTTTGACTGTAAAGAAACTTATACACTCGGAGAGTTCGTTTAAGAAATTAAAGATTAAAGAAATTAAAGATTTGGTCTGACCTTAAATTCATTCAATTAACAATTAAAACACTTTGAATGCACCATAATATTTTAAGTCTTGGCTTCAACAACTTATACTTAGAAATATATCGATTGAACTGTCTGGCATAAGTCTGACCATTCCCATTTTCCTAGAGAAAACATTTAAGATATATTCAAGAAATTGGTGCCTGGAGCGAAGAATGAATACGTTTTGCTCTAGTCAACAGTTATGTCTGACAACACCATTCTTCTCTACAACTATTCTGGTACTATGTATGAACAAGTCTTCCTTTTCTAAAACAATACCAGTATGGAGTAATGCTACGATAACGTTTTGCTCGTTTTGTAGCAAGAGTTAATATAGGAGAATGGGCGGTATTCACATGCCTCACGGTGCATCCTTGTTTGGAGAAATTCCGCAATATTGCAGTTTCAATATTTAGGATCGTTCTGTCCCTTGTTATTCTCCTTATTTCAAGATGTCTCTTTAACATGGTTGTTGAAGAACAAGGCCATTCCTACAAGATATCCAAAATATTTGCGATTAGCTTGTTGGGAGAAACAATTTGCCGAGATTGAAATCCAATTTTAGATGCTGAATTACGTCCTTGATATATTAACTGTAAAACATGGAGGTATGCAGTCTTATTCTCCATGAGATTAACTATGAGAACTTTTCAATTTAAAAATCTGAAACGAAAGGACTTGTTTGTTTGCTCTTAGGCATTAATTACAATCTCGCAAGTCTGACAATAATACCTGATTAATAATAATAATAATAATAATAATAATACAATTATTCCATTTATTTCTTTTGCAGACGTTCCTAACATGCATCTTGTTGGTCATGGACAGATTGATATCTATTATTTTACTGATGTCCTTGGTCTTCTCCCTATCATCTGATGACTCGAATGTAAGGACGCCTGGTGAGTTAGTATTCAGATATTTTAAACAACAATTTCCTATGTATGGATCCCTCTGTCTATCAATCCATCAAAATATATTGTAGGACGGCCCGCATCTATGTTTGTACGTATGCATGTCGCCTGCTATTTAAAGATATATTCGTCCTATTACAGCGTATGCGTGTCCGATTGCCCCAGATATTAAGATGTGACCTTTTCATTCCCTATCATGAAGGCAGAAGTGAAGTATAAACTAATACATGTGAAGAACTTAGCACGTTATATTTCTAACGTTGTTGCAGCTTAAGATAGTTTTCTAAACATATCTAAATGTATTAAATTTAAATGAGAGTGCGTGCTTGCATACTATAGACGACATCTGCATAGGCCAACAGAGTACATTCAAACTCTAAACAACTATGCATGACGAAGAAAACAGTGAGGGTTCCTCAATGTATAAAGCAGTTTAGATCATCAGTGAGTTGGGTTGAGGAAGCTACGCAGATCTAAAATAAATAAATATAAAACTTTACAAATAAATAAATCAGTCAGAATAAAAAATAAATGAATATTTTATCTCTTTTCCCTTTTCAATCTCAGTCCATTTGATTTGTTCTTCTGTACAGGTGTAAATAAATTGTATAGCTAAATAATCAAAATCACACCATCGTCATCATCGCCACCACCACCACCATAATCATCTTCCTGATGATGTGGATAATCATTATGAGTATTATTCTTCTATTTAATAATATCAGTAACAGGAGGAGAAGCGTCCGTCGAGGAGCCAGGACACAGGTTCATCAGAAGCACAGACATGCCAGAGAAGAAAAGATCTATATTTAGACTGAGCGGAAAAGATGTTGAATCTGACCTTCAGCAGGACACCTTTATCAGGGATAATGTGAATTTGCACGTGCCTGAGAACGGTGTAAAAAAGTTGATGAATGTACATAAATATTACAGAGGTTAGTTCAGGTCACAGAAGGTAATGATTGTGAGATTTAAATAATTACGTGATTATCATGCACATTGTAACAATTTGTCAACTTTTTCACACTGTGTAATATTAGTTTTGGTACACATTAATCGTGTCATGAGAAATGCGAGGATTTAAGCAAAAACTGTATTCAATCGTACCCTAAAATGTTCATGTGTTCAAAGTTACAATGTGACATCCCATATATATATATATATATATATATATATATATATATATATATATATATATATATATATATAAGCCAGAGGGTTATTGACATTTCAGTAACACAAGCTAAATTAAAATGTAAAGATCATTTTGTATTTATTTCTCGCCGAAGCAAACCAAGTGAAAGAAAACTAATTGACTGATTAATTCAAATACCAGAGTATTATTAAGCAAATTATGAACTAAAATTATTATACTACCGAAACCTTACAAATGAAACACTCCTGTCTAGTACTATATTATATCTAATATTTGGTCCTAAAAAGCTTATTTAGTAATGAAGCAAGCAGTTCCATTAAATTATTAATATTCAATTAAATGTATCAAACATTTCATAATTTTGGTATTGCTAAATCAAAATATCAGTAGGGAAGGTCGATGCAGCTGCCCAGTAAAATGGTTCACAATTGTTTGCCTCCTTGTTGCAAACTCATATTGGCAATGGCAGCACCGATGACACAAGACACCAAAACGATTTGGCAGAAAAGACGATTTCCGTTTTTAGCGCACGTTCTCCACACCACGCCCACAAGGGTCGTTTTTGTAGATCTTGCAGAGAAGAACTCGGTGAAGGAGTAGTCACTGTGGTGGTGGAGACTGTGTTGAATGGCATGATGGTCACTTCTTTAATAGTTGATAGCTTGCGAAGAGTCCATCCAAGAGTCAAAACTCATCAGATATCCTTTTCAAGGTACTTTGACTTCTTTGACACGATGTTTTCCCACTTTTGGGGTTCTTTCATCGAGCATGCTTTCGATGTCGTACACTTAGTCTTCTTGTATGGTCATGCGTTGTAGAAAGTAGAACGTCCCTTTTAACACTTCCCCGTTCCTGTCTTCAAATGTATAGACGGCAGGATTACAGCACACGCACTCACCCATAGACACGAAACAATTCGGTGGTCCAGTTGGGTAAGTAACCTTTGTCGAACGTGTCTTTGGTTTTGCCCATCTTTAACACTCCAACATTTCTGAGGACAGCCACAGTCGGGGACAGGCCAAAATACCCTTTAGTTGACGGGTTTCACCTCTTGTGCGGGGTACATTTGATGTACCGATGGCAAGAGTGATTATAATACACTCCAACTTTGTTGAGGACAGCCACAGTCTGGGACATTACAAAATACCCTCAAAGATGGTCACTTAGTTGACCGGTTTCACCTCTTGGGCGGGGCACATCCGATGTTCCGATGGTAAGAGTGATTTTACTCTTCGCTCCGGTGCGGTAAGACGTCGATGTACTTGAGAGTGTATAGATGCGCAAAATATTTCCACATGCGTTCTTTCAAAGTACGCTGAAAACGGTCCCCGATGCTGGCTTTGGGTTTGGGATCCTCGGTGGTGAAACAATGAATGTCTCGTTTCTTTAATTCTTTTTGGAAAGCTGGATTCAGAACATCGGTGCCTTTGTCGTTTTGCAATCGAAGTAGATGATGACTGCTTTATTTCAACACCAGTTTTAGGTTTCGTACTAACTCAGTGCTCGATTTAGAAGTCTACTGCACCACCCAGAGAAATGGACAAGACGTCGATGACACAAAACAATTATTTGTAGCCACCATTTTAGGTGGCAAAGAGTGACATCGGCTAAATCAGCTTGCCATTGATGATCGATGCATTCCACTCGAGTGCGATTTTTTATACAATTTCGTCAAATGGGTTTGTGTAAGGTGTACGTGACTTGTGTTTGTAACCATCATTGCACTTGAGGTACACGAACACTTTTGAGTCTGGGTTTGGCAGCGCGATACAATTTACAACTCTTCCGAATACCGCCGGATGGGATGGATCGCAGCAAATGCTGACGAACAAATTCTCCATCAGGACTATTTTTTAATAGGTCACTCACTCATCAATGATGTTATGCTGGATTTAGTGAGGGTGTGGTTTGGAAAATGCCTTTATGTGTCAGTCGTGCCACGAGAGTAGAAGTTGATGGTAGTGGTGGTGTTTTTAATGGGATGTCTTCTGTCTTGCTTTCATTATTCACTTCTGGTGTCCCTTATTTCTTGTTCACTTATGTCGAAAGACGAGTGAACATCATCTTTTGAACCCATGCTTTGAGTTATTCTAGTTGGAGAATGGGTCAACAAAGATACTGTAATCTTACTAGGGGTAGGGTGGAAGCACCAACGTTCACCACCTGACTGGTGCCCCTAGCAAACTTTAGAATCTTGTCGGCGGTGTGCTCGTCCGTCCAGGCTCTTAAGCAATCTCATTTGATGTCAGGGTGACGATTACCAAGGCGATCGATGTACATGCAACTGTCTGTGTCAAAATACAGGACACAAACACATAACTGGTATAAGGCTTCTTATAATTTAAGCGACCATGTCATGTAGGCCGCAATGATGACATTTCCAAATTCGTCGGCCGGTACGAAGTCCAGTTCTTCTTTGTAATTGACTAGGACCAAGTCCTCACGAAAGACGTCCACCTGCTTCATGTATTTGGTTTTGTCGTGAATCATCTGGAAGTAGCGGGAAGGTTCTATCAAATACATCGGTAAAGACGGACGTTGTGCCTTTTCTCCACAAAAAAATTCAACATCGCTTTGGGAAACAATCATAGACTTCCTTCGTTTTTCTCAACGTGGTCTAAAGTGATACCTTCTTGGTCAAGGTATTTCTCTTTCAATTTATATTGGTCTTCAGGAGATTTGCACCAGAAGGAAAAGCCGCTGGCTTCTTGTTTCAGTTTCAAAAAGGCATTCTCGTAGTCTGCGAAAATACCTTTCTGAGACTCGCCGCCCTTGTAGTACAGTTCTGTCTTGGAAAAGTATCTTACACTTCTAACAGTTGGTATCCCAGGTCCAGAGCTTTAAACAATCCACTCTGACCCACGCTCCTGTCAAGGCGCGTTCTTCCAGTGTGTGCTGTAAAGGTTGGTTTTTGTTGCAAGTTTCGGCATAAGTACAACACAAGGGAAAATCAGTTTTTCTTGGCAATGGTGTGGTAAAACGGGATGATACAAGATCGTGGGACGCAAGACTTTGCACGTGATTAATCCTTCGTATTATCGAATGTTGTCCACGTCGATGTGTTTCGTCAGCTATCGTGATCCCCTGCGGAAAAGTGCCAATATTTACTCACGTAAGGATACAGTAAATGCACGTCCAAGTGTTTATTTCTTCTTCTTTCTCCTTGTCGGCAAGGTACAGCAAACAGGAGGAATTCGTTCGTCCTCCATACAAACTGTCCAGCTGGTTCAGTGGGTCCACCAACTTCTAACTTTTCACGATACGATTAAATTCGGGATCGGTTTTCAAACGGTCGTCATACTCGTGTTCCCACATTTCCACGACTTGGTATCATTGCTGTTCCAACTTTAAGCATCGCTGACAAGTTCCCTCGTACACGTCTTCCAGGGTACGATGTAAAACTGATTTTGGATGTAACGTTGAGGGTAGCAGGTCGGACATTCGTGATATAATCAACCGTTAAACTCGTACACGATCTTAGGGTTTTCTAAGTCTCAACCATTTATCGAATATGTCCCAATGATCTATTCGCCGTCTCTGTTTCGGGCGTGTTGGATACATTGGTCGTCCTTGTCACACAAGTAACGTAGCCAGCGTAGAGCTTTGACCTAGTATTGACGTTTGACAAAATTGGTCGTTTGAGGGCGTATGACAGCCAGGTCTTCTCGGGCATGAATCGTGTGCGCTAATGAATACGCTTTGGCGATGGTGCAGGATTTCTTCAAGGGGTCTATCACTCCGTGCTCCAAGAACAATTCTCGAAATTTTCCACAGCAGCGCCGTAAAATGTCCACGTATGATCTACAATGCTTTAACATTTTTATCTAAAAGTCTAAGGGGTCCAAGGAGTGTTCAGTGCTCATGTTGTCAGGGTCGTATTAATGCGCATCCGGAAAGTGCGGTAGAAATGCATGTTGATTGGCTTCGGTATTGAAAAAGTGCGGAAAAAACCTTTGGCCATTTCTGTCATTTCAAACGTTCTAGGAATTCGACTCAACGGCTCGGCAAAGTGAATCACCAAATTTGTAAACTGCACGTGTTCCACTTGCATGGAAATGATCTTGACTCCATTCAAACACACGTTAGAGAGTTCGGTGCGTTATTCCGTATAGTATTTCAGAAGAAACTGTCCATCGTATCCCGAGAAATTGTGAGCATCACCGTGGAATAGTGATGGCGATCTCCGTAACGTTCGATCTCCTCGTGACTCCACATTTCGTCGATAGGGTCTAAGATCTATTGGGCAAAATCGGTCAGTGTGTTAGGTCCCCGAAAGATTTTATTTCCAGGAATCTTACTGCAGTGAGGGCATGCATTCCAAATTTAAAAGAAATGAAATTGCCTTTCTTCTTTTGGTCATCTTCTTCCTCCGCGTGTTTTGGGTAGGGAATTTTGAATGCAGGATTTGTGTTCCAAGTCCACAGTTTGGTGACAAATGTAACATCGTTTCTTTCCTGGACAAATGTGCGCCTTGGCATTATAACTTGTTTGTAAGTAGGACACAATCTCATCAGTTGACAAGCACTTTTCGTCTGTCAACCTTACGTCTTGAGATGTTGTTGGTAACAAGTTGGGCTGACAAAAGTTCGCTGATCAGTTCGGCAACGCGCTCGTTTTTGTCCTTCGTCAATACAAGATTTAGAGGCCAAACAGCCCTCACAATTTTATCCACAATGCTTGTGTTGCTCTCGATTGTTGTACGCATAGTCACATTTCCCACAATAATGACTATGTTACAGGAATTTCGTGATACTGGTAATGGCATCGAAATGTTCATCGCGATGATGGACGTTAATGTATTTTCCGTCTTTGAAATGTTTGCCTCGAAACAACAGAGGTCCACGCCCTTCTTGACTTTGTATCTTAAAAGTGTTGAGTAAAACCATGATGTCTTGCAATTGTTGTATTTCAGGAATGTCACAGGGTGTGTTTTTAGATAGGCCAGTTTGCTGTAACAGGAGGTCTGCTTCTCTTTATTGTTTGACTCGGTCCGATCGTTCAATAGCTATCCATGCTCTTTTCCATTCTGCCGTATCGTTCTTGTTAGTATATGTTCGGACCACCACGATGGCAAGGGCTAAACACATATTGTCTCCAGGGTTGTATTCCACCAATAACACCTTTTTGCGTCCGGATATTTTTGGAAGATAAAAGTGGGCTATGCACAGCGTCGCTTTTCTAACGGTGATGTGAAACTTGTTGTTGGACTGCTGAACGTTTTGAATCTTGTCGATGACTTTGGAAGGTGTCAGTTCTGATGGCCTGCTATACTCGACACAAACGAGTTACTTCAGAGTGTCATTATAAATTGGAATTGTCAAGCGATCGTTTTCGTTGGCTCTACATTGCTGTTTCAGAGTGGTTAACAAAGAATCCCACAAATCGGTGATGAACTCCTCAGTTATTTTCCAGCGGTACGTCGGACTTGAAATCTTTAAATTTCACCGTGTACGTGTAGACCTTGGTTCTAAATTCTCTAGAGGAGCATTTATCCGTGTCTCGAAAGTGGTAGTAGTTTTAATGGGTTACTGGTTATGGACTTGGGTTTGACACTGGCATTTTTTAGTCTGGATTCAGGCTTACTCATATCATTGTCAAAATCGCTGGCATGGAGTTGAGCCAAAACTTCAGCTACTGTGAGAGGCGATAGGTCACGTTTCTGCCTCTTTCATTCTTCTCCTTTCTTCACGATCGTTTCATCTTGATTGCGAAAGGTCAAATTCCTACATTTGAAATGCCATGGTCCCCTATAGGTCAATGTGAGGTCAGTGTCTTCCCCATATAAAGGGTCAGTGTCTTCCCCTGAAAATACTCGTTCCACTCTCAATCTAACCATGAAAGATGTAAGAGCCAATACAGATAGAAGATCTGATCAGAGTTTTTCTCGGAGTGATGCGAAGGTTTTCTTCAGAGAAGCCGACGGACTACTCACCCTCCTTTCGAGATAAAAGCCATGATATTTGCTATATCTGTCAGAAGAAAGGGCACTGGTGTTCAGAGTATCCACAAGGTCAAACCATGACAAGCGTCAAATGAGACAAAGGTCAAGATACATGTTATAATTATCAAGAGAAAGGACATTGGCATTACGCCTGCCCTAAGTAACAACAGGAGCACGAGGATGAGAGGGGTTCCTAACATGAAGAATAGGTACCCTCCGAAAAGGAAGAACCCAGACACGTCCAGAAAGAGAAAAAAAGAAGACGAGAAGAAAATGAGGAAGAAGAGAAGAAAAAAACTGTGACAGTAAAACAATTCAAAAGAGGAGAGAGTGAAAAGTCAACGAAGAAGTCTATGAATATTTTAATGTGTTTGGGTGTGAAATTGGATTGTAATGTCTATCAGAGAATATACCAGAAAGTAAAACGTAAATGTCTCTTGGTTTTGAGTTGTATAATAATAACCTTCACTTACACACTCATACACGTCCATTATGGAAACAAAAAACTCAGGAATGGAAAGTAATGAGCTTTAATTGCCTTGTCATTTGGCCACGGCCAAAACCTACTTCTGGACCTTCTGCTGTCTGTGATTTGGTAGAGATCACTTTCATTGGTATCTCAGGGTAGTGGGACTGTTAACGGGATTTGACTGTTTGGAAGACTCAGGAAGATCTTTTATCTTGGGTCTTATTAAAGACGTTTGGTCTGATGCAGTTGTTTCGCACACCTTAACTCTGGTAAAATGTTTGAGAGTACCGTCACCGTTTGACTTTCAATGTCCTGCTTCTCTCCTAGATCTCGTTTCTCTGCTTCTTCCTGTTGTTTTCTTCTTGGCTCTTTTTCTACCTGCTATTGCACGAGAAAGGCTTGTTCTGTTTCTTTCTGCTATTGCATAAATGTCTGCAATTCTTCTTTCTGCCTCTGCTTAAAATCCTCTACGTAAGGAAGGAGACGGCAGAGAAGGTACTGGCACTGAACACATTATTGTGAAGAAAAAAACCATGCTAAATCCCAATTAAAATAGTTCTCTTATAAATGTAGAACAGTGTTCGTTTTAGTAGCCGCCGGTCCAACCCAATACATTGTCTGTTCAGTTTCAGTCATGTTCTTACTCTGTCGCATTGATTCACTGCGCTCAGACGCTAGCTCACCTATATAGGGAATGTGACGTCACAAGTAGCTCTCTTCCGATTGTAACGCGTGTTAGGATTGGTGAAAGAACTCAATCCGTTTCACCGCTCCGGTTGCCTAGTGGTTAGAGCGTCCGCCTCAGATGCGGAAGGTCGTGGGTTCGATCCGCAGCCGAGTCATACCAAAGACTTACAAAAATAGTACTAACAGCTGCCTCGCTTGGCGCTCAGCATTAAGAGGTTAGTGTCAGGACTGGTCGGCCTGGTGTCAGGATAATGTGACTGGGTGGTACATCATGCTACATGTCTACGGCATGATGCCCCAGACATCACTATAAATTGCCACACTGCAAACATCGTAGCGATATGACTGAATTTTTTTAAAAACTACGTTAAAAATCCAAATCACACACACACACACACACACACACACACACTAAAACAAACAATCTGTTTCAATCCGCTCTTCCACTATAAATAACCACAGTTCACATCTTTCCATTCACTTGTTCTCGTCACAAGATGTGGACTAACGTAGAAACGTCTCCTCTCATATCTTCCATTCTGTTCAACCTGGACTATCACATTTATGTCAGATCATCATGGGCTATTACCCAGATCACAGAGACAGCCTTTTGGAAACGAAGGTTCTATGTGGAGAGACATAGCTGTCTGAAGCGACTCTTAATCTACGCCTCAGAGTTCACACGAAGTTTGAGGAAGAGAAGAAGATTCGTGCTATGACCTCTGTGCTAACTGAATGGTGTTAACAAAAAAAAAACAAACAAATAAAGGCACTTATCAGGGCCACTCCACTCTCTCGAAAAGATGCATATTCTCTCTTACCTAAAATATTTTTAGTCGGTTGTATAGTTGTTTTTGTGATGTATTTATCTCCATAAATCTATGTGTATGTCTCTGTCTATATCACTAAGCCTGTTTCTAACATCGTCTCTATGTATATGTCTCTATTTGTCCCTTGTCCCTAGAGTATCGCGTATTCAGGTCAGTCCCTTGCAACACTGTTCCGCCCGATTGAGGTCAGTCAACTTCAACATTGTTACAAATGTTTCAGAATGTCCAGTACCGTGACCTAATCCCTTGTTCAATTCCTATTGTCGCTAGGCAGGCCCAATCCCTTGTCGCTCTCTATTCCCACCCACGTTAAATTTCCCCATGTTAAATTTTTCTTGTTGCCTTAGTGCCGGGACCCTTTAAGCATAGAACGCCCATTGTCGCTAGGATGCTCCCCTTACACTACTAAAAAATATTAATAATCCCTGTCTTCTAAATGAATTTAAAAAGAGCCACAATATTATTGAAATCATCCGTGCTTCCATCCCACCCCACCCTCGCCCGCAAACTCTCATGCATAAGGGATTGAACAAAAGAAAGTCGGGAGTGAGATAGAAAAAGAAAACTGAACTTACACTATGTAACACACAGTAACCTGGGATTTCGTAAACGTTAGGTTTACACGTTCTGTGCAATTTTAATACAGTGTTCGCGATACCACTGATACAAATTTGCAATAGTCTTTCAAGATTATCCCACACATGTTTTGGTTAGGGGGAAGACACATATAGTTGTTGTTGTTCTAGGGTTTAACGCCATTTTTCAGCACAAGATAGGCTATACATGGCGGCCAGCATAACTGGTGGAGGAAGAACCCTGGAAAACCCAGGGAAGAACCACCGACCCAAGAGAAGCTACTGGCAGGCTTTCCCACGTACCCACGTTAGCCGAGCCTTGGACTCGAACCCACGCAGGCAGAGGTGAGAAGGCAGTGATCCGTAACGGTGAGCGCTTTAGACCACTCGGCCACTCGTGGCCCCCGACACATACAGTAATGTATCTAATGATTGGTTTGCTTTTTTAAACATCTTAGTAAGGGTCTGCATCCTGTCTTTGTCAATGAATAAGTTGGTAAGGCAGCTGACTAATCGAATAATAAAACAGGGATGAGCTTAGAATTAATGTCTTTATGGTAAGTCACCCCAAGCCCACCATCTCTCTCTCTCTCTCTCTCTCTCTCTCTCTCTCTCTCTCTCTCTCTGTTTCAAGAAATAGGAGCCATTATTGCAGCCAACGCTACAACTGTATAAATGATTGTTAAAACTCTCGCATTACGAAATGTAAACTTAGTTACAAAAATAACGATGGGTCTAATGACTCAATCTTCTAATCCCTTGCCTGCTTTTAATACATGCATTGACAAGATCTAACAAGGACTGATTTGAAATCCATGCCTCAAAGCATTCTACGTGTGTATAACAAGAAACCAAGGAGTGACCCCTATCGTAAGTAAATAAATAACTCGTGGTTGAAAAAGAGAGCAGCAACGTAGCAATACAAATTGTTTTAATGCTTTAACATTAAAATTCACAATCACACCCACTATAATCCTGTATGTTATTCAATAAAGTGAATCGTCTCAAAATATGAACTTTAAACATAGCATTATGAGTGAAACGGCCAAATCTTCTGTTTGGTAAATAATTAGCGTGAACTTGCATGTTAAATTTATGTAATATTATCTCCATTTGCAATAGAAATATAATGGTAAGTAAAATAATTTCACCTTAAAACTAATGCACTTTTGAAAACATAATGTTTAGTGCTAAGCTAAACTCTGTAGCCTGATAAGCAGGAACATTTTCTCCGATTCCGTATACAATCCTGCAATGAAACGATAACAAGCGTTCACGTGAAGATTGGCCTAAAAGCTAAAACCGAGTATTCTTTCAAATGACAATTGGGAACTATCCGCTTAAACATATCAAATAATTTATACAGCACACGAAGGTGTAAAATTATTTCACATTTTAATTTATGATGTTGAAAGAAAGATTTGAATTTATTGTTACTAATCCCATGTTAAAGAGGATGACCATCACTCTATACTAGTTTAGTATAGTTATGAGAGTGTTTCTTTTAAATTTTATTTTATTGCATGAAGGGGTTTATTGTAATTAACATTCATATCAACTTCTTGATTCTATCAAATGCTTCCTTAAAATTGTGTATAAAAGTAGCAACGTCCTGTGGAATATCTGATGCAGACTTTAACTTTTTCGAATGGTGCATATTCTTTTCAAAGAGAAAAATGGGCAATAATATACAAAGAAACTGTAGAAAATGATTCGAAATCATCTGTTCATCATTACATGCAATCCATAACGTTTTAGTGATGAACATGTGTATCAGTTCCAAACACATTTACCTCCCCTCAAATAAGTGTCCTGTCATTTCGAGCTTTCTTCAGAAGCACTGATTATGTGGATTTATCAGAAATATATTTTGAAGAGGTCCTATCATAGAAATATTTTGATTAAGCTCCAAGGGATAATACTGTTAGCGTTTATAGTTTCTTCGGGTTATGGTGCAAATAATTTTGTTTAACACAGATTTTATTTTTATTTAAAGGATAATTCAACATTGAAGATATATATATATATATATATATACCAGAGAAGGTAACTTTACTAAGGAAGAACGATCCTCCTAGAGCTGGATACGAATAGCCAAGTATGCAAATTGTGTTAAATTATACGGCTACGTAAGAGTTAGGTCTACGCTTTGTTATAACTGCTTCTTAGGACTCAGGAGTTTGTAAACCTAGAGCAGTAGGCGAAGGGCATATATAAAGTACGCAGGTTATACATGCATCATCATCATCATCATCATCATCTATCACTCAAAAGCTATGATCATGTTTTGTGCTACGGAGTCATTTTTATTCGTTATATCTCAGTTTAAATGGGAATTTAACATGTAACATCAATAATTGAGGCATTATAGAGATAGATACAGTGTAACAAACAATAATACAATCAAAGGAATAATGTTAAAGGATTTAAGTTCGGAAATCAGAAACACAAACCTTTCAAGATTATATACTGTCTGTTAAATATCAATGGTTGTACACGGGAATAGAAGTCGCCTTTCTTTGTAATGTGCATCATGTGGAATGTATACAATATTTGCGATTTTAGGAACTATTTGTTTCAGATGTGAAGCGTAAACATTGTCACGAGTTGCCAAGCAACGAATGACACTCAATGTTTTTGTACTTCACGAGTGAAATATTTCCTTATATCTATCTATCTATCTATCTATCTATCTATCTATCTATCTATCTATCTATATATATATAGAGTTAGGTCTACGCTTTGTTATAACTGCTTCTTAGGACTCAGGAGTTTGTAAACCTAGAGCAGTAGGCGAAGGGCATATATATATAGTTTTGAAGGTCAAAACCGTCGATTGAATGGAAATCATCCATTCTGTTTTAATTTAAGTTAACAGTGGTATTGCTAAATCGATGCGAAAAAGTTCCACTTTTTTCAGCAATTTAGAATATTGATTTTATACAAATTGTGTGTAGCTTTCACGCGATTTTCTTAAATTCGCATCTTTCATTGAGTGATACATTGGACACTGTAAGAACATGAATTTAGTTATCATAAAACTTTCATTTCCCACAAATGTCAGAGCGTAACAGCTGGCATCTGTTTGGATGTTAGCACTTACTTGGTTTTTTATATTTCTTCATTCTAGTTCGAAAGTTCTTACCTTGACAACCTAACAATCTAATTTGATATCATAAGATGCATATAACTTAAGTTTGCAATCAAGAAACATATGTCTTCGAATAGTATCAATGACTTAGATCATTAATTAAACGCTTTGTAGTAACATATTTAAACCTGATCTTTGTCCTCAAAGCACTAGATGTAGGGTCCAACAGGTATGAGTGACACTGAATATCGAACAGAAACAGGTACGGTAAATTCAGTTAATGACAAAGTGCACAGTTTATGAGAGTTTATGAGAGTCACGATTAAAATCTTGTTGACTTTTTTGGGGTGGGTGGGTGGGGTATATATGAATGTTTAATGGCACCAAATCTGCTTACAGAAAGCGTAACAGTGTAGCTATATTTTACCATATCGTCAAGAGAGAGAGAGAGAGAGAGAGAGAGAGAGAGAGAGAAAGAGAGAGAGAGAGAGAGAGAGAGAGAGAGAGAGAGAGAGAGAGAGAGAAGTGAATTAGGTATAACTATTGAGGGAGGAATACACATGGATTTATTAATTGGGAAAAAAGAATAATTACTTAGTTCATATTACCACAATAATAATATCACATTTACCAATACATATGGGGAGATAAACTATTCTCAATATTCACATTTCAGTATCTCATTATAAAATGAATGACACTAATAGAGTCTATGTTGGGGTTTGCACCGAGACAATGAAATCCCAGTCAAGGGGTTACATTATTTGTCTCCTCTCAAGGCTTGCCTATGTGGAGACATATAATGTATCCCCGCGACTGGGATTTCCTTGTCTCGGTGCAAACCCCAAGGTAGATTCTTTTTCTCGCCCAATAATTTCCTTTAAAGTAAAAACGAACATCTCACTTATGCAATGTAGTTCACGCGCAAATGTTTACATGCAGTGCATTAATACAAATTTGTTAATGAATTATGTGACATGACCGTGTAGTCCGATTTACACCGTTTCTATGCGTGAGCCAAAAAAATTAACAGCATAAAACTTTGCATAGTATTGAGGTGTTATCACATTTAATATATGGATGTTATATGAAATTAACAAAAAAAACCAGTTAATATTTATTACAAGAAAATGTTTCATTTTCATCAGTTCCAATTTAGAAAACTATACTGTAAAGAATGGAATGATACTGGGCCCACACCTCTATTGTTATAACGAAAAATTACATGGGGAAATATCAAGGATGAGGAGAAGGAAAGTCTTCTTCCAGTATTAAAACGAACAGAACAAATTTTACAGGAGTTCCAACTAAAACAGCCGCCGCACAACCTCAACCGTCTCAACCTGAAGATGCTGCTGGTGGAAAAATCAAAGGAGGAAAAAGGAACTAGTTTTATGGAGAAATTTACTGAAAGCGGTATGCAAATTTTTGAAACCCGAATATGATAAAAATGTAAGTCGTGTCGCATGGATTGATTGAGAGTATAAAATAAACAAAAACATTAATCAGATAGATAAGCAAGATTTTATATATACCACATGTTTAGAAGGAGTAGGAAAATATTATAGTTATCAACAAGAACAACAACAACAACAAAAAGAAAAACAACAAGAAGAGAAACAACAACGACAAAAAGAAAGGAAGAGCGAAAACAACAACAACAAAAAAAGAAACAAAAAACATCCCAGCAGGAACCTTCATATCAACTTCATCCACCATTGCAACAAACGGAAGAAGAAATGTATTATCCAGATGAAAAAAGGAGAATTTTACGATGAGCCTGACATTGGTGTTACTGGTAGTGGTTTCGGAAGTGGTCTTGTTGCTTGTCCTAATAATATCCTCGAGGACGTGCAACGGTTAGAAATTATGATTGGGGGTAAACGAGCTGGAAACAATTCTCCGGAAATAACCAGTTAAGCAGCTGATATTTGCAGACGCTTTTTTTCAAGGCGGTATCATGGACGTTAGCTTGTATCGGAAACTCATTGATGAAATCGTTGATAACCATCATAGTAACTAGTTGTTATCGCGATTAGATAAATGAATAACAAATAAGATGATTGTACATAATGCACATCGTGGACCTGTAGCGGTTAGGGTGATAAATTAGCGATTACCAACCTATAAAGCAACTTCCGGAGATGGAATCGGTGATGTTGTTCAGGGTTTATTCAGAAGGACAGCCCCCAAAGCAATACCGAATCGCAAAACAATTATCAATGAAAGCTATTGACGTTGTTCGTGATAAAGCTCACGGTGCTATTGGTATTGTTGCCACTAAAGCGTTCATGGCAATCAAGGACGGACTAGCACTATTAATACACAGACCGAAAGCGGTCCAAATACAGCCAGTGAAATTGCCAAGTACTGAAATGATGCCTGCAAATGTCAGTAAAGTAATAAATCAAGCTGCAAATAAAAAGCTAGCAGCCTTGATAAATAAAGGGGCTGAAGAAATAAATACATGTCTAATATCAGGAAGTGGTCTTCATGTTAGACGATAACAACTTATAATAAAATGTTTAAGCGTATATCAGACCCAGCGTTTGACATGGATGCACCAGTACTCAAGGATGAGTCTGTGCGTGATTATCAGTATTATTCTTATGAAGCAGTATTGCCAAATCAACGTTGACGAATTGAATTACGAGTTCAGGATACAAGTGGATATTTCTTGCCCGCTGAAGCACTTTTTGAAGTCACAGGTGAACTTGTAACAGACGTTGTCGCTAATACACCATACGGAGCTAATGTCAGAGTTGGCTTTTTTAATAATGGCATCATGGCGTTATTCAAAAGTGCTATGTACATGATCGATGGAAAAGAAATTGAGACAATCCAAAATGATGTTGACGTTGCTACAACGATTATAGGTCTAGCAAGATATTCAGAGGATTATACTAGATCAGCTGGTCCGACTATGATGTTCGCAAGATAATGTTGACTATCCCGATGGGAGACCTGATTTTTTGTAAGGCCACCAAGAAACTTTGCCGACAACGCTGGCGCCGATGAGTGGCCGGTGGTTCATAGCAATCCAAATTACAATTTAGGATTTAGAACGCGTCAATTAATGTTAAAGGGTGATCGAAGAAGATTTTCATGTGCAATTCCATTGTCCCACATCTTTGGATTTTGCAGAAATGTCAGAAAGGTTATTTTTGGAGCTAAACATACAATTGTTCTTCATCGAAAAGAAGATAATGATGCTCTCTGGCGAGAAGGTGATGCTGCTGGTAAAGTAATATTAATTAAACTTTCGTTGTGGATGCCGGTAATGACTCCATCGCCTGTTGAAGAATAAAAGTTACTTTTATGGATCAAGGAGGCAAATCGATATTATCATGGTTAACAACAACTAACAATAGTAATCAAAATCCTGTCGACGGTTTATTTACTTGGCATACATCATCACAGCAAGGTGTTTCTGCACCAAAACATATCTTAGTTGCATTTCAAGATGCTGCACGATTGGACAATAAAGAAAGAAATCCAATGGTATTTGACAAGCTTGGTGTCTCTGAAGCATCTTTAAGAATAAACTGACATCAAGAACCATCGTAAGATATATTAATGAATTTTGAAGAAAATCATGTGGCACGTGCATATCATCGTTTGATGACATTTATGGGACATGATCAAAATATTGATACTGGTTTGCAAAAATCGCAGTTAGATTTTACAACGCTGTACCCGATTTATTACTTTTCGCTGGAACATCTTGATTTAGTTAAGCAATCTGTCGTTGATATACATTTTCGAGCTAGCGTAAACTCAGGTGGTGTTAATTACAGAGTAATTGCTGTTATACTCAGCGACAAATCAATTGTACTTGAAGGTGTTGGTGGACGAATGAGAGTTATTGATGCCCCAGTGGAAAATATGTAGAGAATTAGACCAACCGCGTTATTATACAATAAAAATTACAATAAAATACGCGAGCGCATGCGGGACAAAAATGACATTGACGCAAGATCAAATTGCTGGTGGTCGCAACAAGTTATCGTTGACTAAAACTCAACTAAAACATTCCAATAAAGCTCAGCAAGCAAAAACGGGAGTTCAACTTGAATTCGCTCCAAGTGCCATCAAAGACATGTTTAAAATCGGTGGTATATTTCCACTTCTCGCACCAGTATCAGCATTAATTGCAGCTGGGGCCCCAGCTGTTGTGAAAGCAGCCGCGTTAGGTGCTGTTGGAACCGCTGCTGAAATGGCATTAAAGAAAGCAACTGGGATGGGAATTTTACACAAGGAAAGCTTAAACAAAGATCATCACGGACACAAAAACCAACATGGCGTCCAAAAAAGTCAAATATGCCTCAGCCGGGTCGTCTAAGATTACCAGTGGAACAATACGGGGCGGATCTAAGACTTCCAGGAACACCACCATCATGGTAACCCAAACGTTTTTGAGAGATGCAGCGCGTCTTGCACAAAGGTCAAATTTTGATTACTCGATGCTGCTAAACAATTAAATATGACAAATTTCATAGGTGTTTTTATGCGAGATCAGTTACCGAGCCAACCGAATACCAGCGAAACTGGAATTATTAATATTGATAACAGCGATGGTCCAGGAATTCATTGAATTGCTTACGCGATTGATCCACGTGGAATTGTTTATGTTGATTCGTACAGTTGAATTTCTAAAATATGTCAGTAGAGTACAAATTCCATTTTGGTACTCAACGCTTCCAACACAAACATTAACCGATCCACCAATATGTGAGCGTGAAGTAATTAATGTACTTGACGAGTTATCAAAATTAACCAAACCACCTCACAAAGTCGTGCACGAGTATACCACAGCAAAATCTAACATTTTAAACAATCCCTAAGATAATAATGGTTGATATTTACGGAAGATCTCTCAGCACGAGTAAAAGTAAAAAACACGACGATGTAGATTTATTAAAATATGCGACCAAAGATGAAATCGATAATCTTTTAACCTTGTCCGGGATACACCCAGCTGAGGTTGTTATTTTTCAGGACTGGTATGGCAAGCTAAAAACCAGCAATATCAGATGGAGTGACATAGTTCGACAAGTACTCGGTGCGGTCACGGATAACATTCCTGTGTTTACTGACAGCAGAAAAATCAGGGATTCAAGTATATCGTTTACAACCATTATAGATGAAATTTCAACAAGTGTGACTAATGGCTTAAAAAATACCGTTGTTACAATGACAGGTGAACTCAACATGAACGGAAATAAAATAGTAGCCGTAACAGATCCAACATATGATGAAGACGTGGCAACAAAAAATATGTTGATGTTAACCACAGCACTGTTGATGGTAAATTATCCACGTTGCGGGCGGAGTATGACGTTCACGTAAATGCGTTTACAAATCTCCTTAGAAACTTTTGAAAAATTAATGAAACCGAATAGGAATTCTTTGGTACCCCATTGACCGTTGACGCAAAACTCTCTGATATCAAAATTACATTGGATGCGATTAAGAAAACACAAGAAGACATAGTAAGTGGATTTCCTGGGATTGTTAACAAAATTAGGCTGATTAAAATCCCACCTGGAGTAACTCCCGAGCATATTATCAACATAGTATACACAGTATCATCTGGATTCGCAACATCGTCAAAGCAAAATAATACTATCAAACATACCGCAACAGTCACTGGTGTGTATAGACTGTCTGTGTTCATCGCTGCAAAATTTGAGATATTTACAACGTATCCAAGGGGGCATTCAACTGATAAGTTTTCTGGGTTTGAGTCTGTATCTTAAATAGCGGAACCGAAGAAACATTTATACTGGAAGCAGCTGATAAGAAATTCACCGCAACATCTTACTGGTGGTGTCTAGAATTTGTAGCTGAAACACATCAATTGGTTACTGCGTAAAATAATAATGTCAGCGTCAACGAATGAACTACTACTTCAGCAGATAGCCGCAAATACAACCCCACCAAAAACCACGATGATAACAGAAAGTTCAACCAAGCCTGAATTCGGTATTAATTTTCCAACTGCGATTCCGGTAAGAGAGATCGCTCTGGCACAGTTGCGAGTATACCACAGCTGGCTAAATATCAGATCAAAATCATTTGGTGGATTACCAGCGAATAATTCGTTTTTGTTTGCAAATAAAAACAGACCAGATGGTACTCCCGACTGGAACGTTGTTGGAATACCAACCGGATGCAATTAAATCGAATAAATCAATGAGGAATAAGCTCGTAGTAAATTTCACCGGGAAGGGATCCAAAATAGCAATAACCGCTCATGAATCAACGCTGTCATCTGTAGTCGAGATAAACACCCCTGACTACGCCGTGGATATATATGAGTTCGATCAAAACAGTGTTAGGATGGCCTGAAATTCCTCCACCTGAGAAACCGATACCAGCTGAACCAAAAAAGTCTCAATATACCACAGACAAGCGATCATACCACGGTGTTACCCAGCCACACAAACAACATTTACTTAACATAAAAAATGCAAATTTGGGTAGTAATTTTGGTTGCGGCAGTAAGGACTATATTCGGTGTTTTTTTATTTATGAGCAAATTCCCAGAGAAGGAACTAAGTCTATTATTGTTGACCTAAGTCAAATTATTGAATATTTTAAAATCATTAATCAAAAACATAAAACACAACTAGAGCGACTACGGCAAAGTTTCCAAGAACATCCTTTTGATATAGCAAATTCACGCGAAGAAATCATTAAACAAATAGAAATATTAAATCAGCTTGTATCCGACATGGAACATATTAACCAACGAGTAATTCAGGCAACAATTGATCACACCGACGATATATATATATATATATATATATATATATATATATATATATATATATATATATATATATATATATATATATAAGCGGCGAATTTTTGCTGCATACTCGTTAACAGAAGCTACGCTGCCAAATTTTAAATTTCCCGGGTATAACGCAATATAATCTTAATTCTAATTGATCCTAAGGACAGCAAAACATACGTAGGTCTTCTCTACATCCAACAGATTTTTGTACACTCCCCCCACAAATCAACCCCGGGGATGCAAAAACAGCACCACGCCGTGGGGAGAGTGTGAATTTTTTCTGTTGAGTTTTGAGCCTGGGATGAACCACGAATTATATATAAAATCGCGAAATATGGCCTATGTCGACAATATGCCGGTCACTGGATTCGAACTCGAAGCGTCGAGAACGAGAATTAGCCACTCTACCACTGCGCCATGTTCCAATCTACAGGTATATTATTCAAAATTTATTATATAGTTAACTGTTTACATTTTCCCAGTTGGATCGCAAAATACAACTGACATTTAGTTCTGAACAAACAAATTGGGAAGAAATACACTGTATGAACGCATTCCTACCCAACAAGTCAGATTTGTAAAGTGAGTATTTTTCTGGATAATATATGCACCCGAAAATAATTCGGGAAACGGTGTGGATACTCGTTCTTGTGTGTTTCTTTTCTTAATTACTATTGCAGAAAAAATACATATGATCCAGGAAACCGAAAGAATTTAATAAAACAAAAAATATTGTTTCTTAAGAAGAAAATATTATTTCTTATTTACCCTTACACGTACCGTACTGATATTCCTTAATATAGAACAGGGGAAATAACCTATACTCTTCCCGTAAGCCATTCTCGGCATACGCAGAACGGTTTGTCGAATACTACGGTTTCTCACTGACTTTAGAAATATACATATATATACATATATATATATATATATATTTGCAAGTCTGTATGTGTAAAATATGTATGCAAATATGTATGTCTGTGGGTCTATATGTCAGCAAGTCTGTATGTCTGTGGGTCTGTATGCCTGTGGGTCTGTGACATGGTCAAAGGGAGGTAACTAATCGCATGACATATCCTCAACGGACCTATTTCCCCTGAATAACACTGAAAGTTATAATTTTAGCTAGTACAAGCGGTATATTCTCCTTTAACAGTACCGGAAGATGACTTTTTGTTTATAATTTTTTGAGAAACCGAATTTGTATATATTTTCTGCGACTCTTCATACTGAAGGTATGCAAATGTCAAACTATTTGCCAGCTGCATATATTGATTGAAATATTATTTCTTCGCCACTCTATAAATTCATGGATATAACTGCTTTAACGCTGTTATCGTTACAGCCAGTATTACCGGATTTACAATTCTGACTTTGCGTAACAACTCTCAATTTGGATAAAGAATTGTTCTGGGGGTCTGCGTCGATTGATCGATGTGAATCGATGACAGTAATATTTTTGTTCTTTTTCCCAACAGTAAACATGAGATAACCAGTATTAATGGCAAAACCAACTGGTCTTTTCAACATACAGTCTCTGATTACACCATCACGAGATGCTTTATAATTCTTGATGATGAGATGTCTTGCTATATAGTCTTCAGGAGTTTTTATAACCTTATTGATGACCTTGACAGAGTCAAGAGTGTTATTTTTTGTGTCATAATAATGTTTTAACTCTCTATAGCGTTTACCACCATCACGCGCGCACAGCTGTGTTTAACTATTACTCCGACACCACATCTTAAACATGGTTGGGGACCAAGACTGCCTCTTTTTACAGTTTGCTAATGTTGTCCACAAAATTCATTTACACATCCTACCATAAGCCATTTATACTGATCCAGTATATATAATATTTTTTATTTAAATACTTGTCTGAAATATAATATGGAAGAGTTTGAGAGATTATCCACAATCAAGCCTTGGAAAAGTTCCAGATTCAATCTTGATAGACTAACCCCTGACTTGCGGAGACGAGCTCTGACTGATCTGATTAATATTATCAGGGATGCTAAAAAAGAATTTCGTGATGATGGTACATCTCACACGTGGTCGACATTCACAATTATACGCGAGGACAGTCATTGATGCTACAATGAAAGATGCGCAGTTTATTGTGCTAGCAGATTCCTCTACATGGATTATTCGTGACAAACGTGACCCTGTCCTTGCTAATGGAAAAACTGTTGTGTTAAGTAAAAATTCCAAGCCAGGAACGCTGAGTGGTATTGACAGACCATATTACTCGCGAGCATATCCTGTAACCACAGTTATTTATGGAATTTATCAGCTAAATAATAAACCCAGCATTAATGATCATGCACCAATGAGATTTTCAAAGTTGAATTGTGTAGCCGAACGAGTAATGGAACAGTTTACAAATGCGAAACGTGGAAATGGTCTAACTGATCAGCGATGTGAAAAAATAGAGTTATCAGGTAAATTAAAATTTCCAATGAAAGTAAAAACGTTAATCAGAGAGATTTTATATGAATCGCCGAATAAATCGAGAGGAGCTCCTATTGAGATTAAATATCATAATGTGCACGCGTGGACTAGCGCAGTAACAATATTTCCACGAGATCGAACTGTAAGATTTTACCCGTCGGAAAATTCGGATAAAACATGTTTGATTTTATTCACGCGTTAAGTAAAAACGATCCTCTGTCAGTATGGTTATTTAAAAGACTTCCCGATGGAGAGTATGATCAAGTTGTAAGACCCAACGGTGATTTATATCGTCAAGAATCTCTTCACGAGGAAATGAAAAAACTCGCGCAGAAATTTTCAACAGAAAACACCGAACAATTATTAAAAAATTGTTGCATAGTTCCGTCAGTCGTGGCTCATTTTGCCAGAGAGAAAAATTCGTGGAAACCAACACGAACTCGATTTCTCGAGAATGTTCAAGCTAGTTGTGACGAATACGGGCATGGCGGTTTGTGGAATACCATGTATGATCGTGACGGTATGATATCTGTTGACATGACCGCGTGTTATCCTCGAAGTTTTCTTGCTTACGTAGAATGCGCTAGGTATTTTTAAAGATTTGGAGATCCCATGAAAGAGATGACGAGAGTTGCCATAAACGGATGGTCACCAGATTTTGACCTAACTGGATTCGCTCATGTGTTGTCTTTCGAATTCGCTAAAGGTGTTCATCCGTGCTGTTATGTTTGGTTTGGCAGACATTTCTCGGAGCGACGCTTGGTTCCAATAGTGTTATTACGATATATGCTTGACAGTAAAATATTAATTTCGTTGACGGATGCTTGACAGTAAAATATTAATTTCGTTGACGGTTAGTGAGGCACTTATATTATATCAGAAACAAACAGAAGTTTGGTTACCATCACCGGAACGTATCAGTCTCGGTGAGGTATTCGAAGAATATAAACGTGAATGTCCAAATACTCCTATTGATGTCATCGTTGATGATGCTCCTAATATTCTAAGGATTAAACTTGGTAATAGTGAAGAAAACAGCGAAAGATCTTGGTAGAAGAATAATCGGTAAGTTTACTCAAGGCGCTGAATTTGATCATCAACGACATTGTGCAAGATTGATTATGGATCCCGCCGAATATAAATTCGTGGTCGCTGATGCAACAGCGAAAGATATACTTTGTGATCGACAAGATGTTTACTTGTGTAATGGAAAAAAGTTAGGCACAATTGTTAGTTACACTGATGGAGACTCTCTTCAGTATACTCAGGTAAGATCTTCAATTCTTGCTTATGTTTCTTTAAATTTATTATCGATGATAAAATAAATTCCCCGACGCCGCGGTCAGAGTTGCCACAAATTCATTTTACTTGAATAAAAAATATTTATAATTACTGGATCCTTTTACGAGTACTGATGCATCATGGAGTTCGTGGCGAATAAAAGAAGAAACGTTACATGATTATGATTTATCCGCGGCTGTTACGATTAAAGATAGTTATCTCAGCGATCAGATATCTGAATTGTCGTTGGCGCCATCCGTGTATGGTCCAGTATCCTTAAACAAGACAGTCTATTTGAACGGACCGGAGGTTCTGGAAAGACGACTCGAGTGATCGAATTATTTCGGCAGAAACACGATGACACGATTGTGTTAACACCAACACATAGACTCACCAGGGAGATGAAACAACAAGGAGTTAACTCTTGTACTTATCACAGCTTTTTCAAATGCAGCGGTGGTATATGGACTCCTGACAGAATGGGGGAGAAATATATTCCTGGCATCATTATTTGGAACGAGATATGCACGGTGTCGTTGAAAATATTAAAATCATTTCTTGATTGGTTATTAACAAAAAATACAGCTGTGATTATGTGCGGCGATCACGGTCAACAACCTCCGTTTGTTGGACCATCTCCACATCATTGGCTAAAGGATTTTGTAGATTATTCTCGGAGATAACTGATGATCCCATATCTCTCGATGAAGAATTAAAAGAGTTTATAAAATTAATCAGACTATAACCGAATAAAATTCAGTGTGAAATAGTGCGTAAAATAATTCCAGAAACTTCCATGAACGACTTTTGGGAAAGGTGGAGACCAAACGTTTTGATAGTGACAGGTAGAAAGATAGTCAGAGACACACTTCGACGGGAGTTGTTTGAAACGCATAAAAAAAATTTCTCAGCGTTACGTGTAGCGTTGTGTTATAGACCAGCTAATACACGACTACAGAATATCGACTTTGATATACCAGGACAACCCGAGAAACATAATCTTGTATTAAATGATATTGTTTTGGTTCCTGTCAATGTTGATGAGGATGCGATACGCGCTGACGAATCTCCATGGACGCTAGTATACGCGATGACAATTCACTCATCTCAAGGATTAACTATATCTGATGCAATTGTTTGGATCGTTGATGATTATATCGAAAGGCCAAATTTAGTGTCTCGAGTCAGAAGAATTTCTCAGTTGCGGAGAATTGTCATGGACGCGTCAGAAACCATTAATGATGATATTGTCAACGATATAATAAGAAAAAAATTAGCCGGTTATAAACAAAGTGACAAAAAATAATCGGGAATTTGATATCGATTCTGAATTTATTAACACGCTGAAACAGCAGCAGAATAATCACTGAGAGTTATTATTGCTTAATATTATGGCGGTATCTGAAAAATGACCCAAGACTATTTACCGTGGATAAAAAAGATAACAGTCGCGGTCATACAAGAGAAAATGTGATGCTCACCTGTCTTGAATGTAATCGACGCAGGGGTGCTGACACCCTTGGTGCTAGTCAAGTGATCGCGTTGGTAATTGAGTGTCTTCAGGTATTACTTGTAATTGTTCACGTGTAAATCCACGTTGAGGAGCAGTTGAATCCAGTCTGTAGATTGCGGGTCTACCCGTGGATCATGTTATGTTAGATATATTTTGTGTCGTGATACTCCAGACAAGATCAGTCGCTCTTTTTTTACCGCCTTCAAGTTCACCGGGTTCATATAAATATCTGACAGTCACATTGCCCATCATAGGTTGTTTTGAAAAATCACGTCGTTGTATTGTTATACGCGCGCTGTTGATTGCATTAATTGGTTTCAACGCAGTTGTTCGAGTTATTTCATTATTTATCGCGACCATCACACCTGGTAATCTTGCAACCCATTAGCGTGATCTCTTGTCTTGAATGAATTCCTTTACGTACTGATATCCAAATAACCGCTCAACAAGTGATCGATTAAATCGTTCAACAATTGCCTGATCACGATGAATTGCAGTATGTCCTCGTCTGATGGTGAAGTGTTTTTGCTTCATTTGCGATGATACTGCACCCTGAAATTCTTTTCCAGAATCAACTTGTAACAGCTGTGGCCATTGCAAGGGTCCACGTTGATAAATTCGTTTAAACGCAGAAGCAACTTCAGTTGCTGTCTTTGTTGACAACGGTTCTACTTCTTGATATCTACTTGTAACATCAACGACAGTTAACGCATATTTATACTTGCTACGGCGTATAGTATCATGTGGTAAAAATAATACATCAGCTATATGAACTTCATTAGGAACTCCAAAATCAAAATGTGCCAAGTGAATTCGTTTAGGTGGTGGTAGATAAATTTGCCATATTGCTTGTCATGCTAACCATTTTCAGCAGTGGCACGTGTAACTTTTGCTGCTTCGGCGAGTTTACTAATCGCTGTTCTACGTTTCCAATATCACTGTTGGGGAATAATAAATCGATTTCATTTATAATTAATTACCAGCACCTAGCGCTAATTTACCTTTCATTGCGGATCTTACTAACCAATTAGCCAAGTATTCCTTGAAAGAATTATTTGTAATAGAATTTAGCGCAAGAATTAATTTCACATCTTCTATGTGCCTGTGCTGCAGATCTTTACTTTTATAAGCTACATCATGAGCATGACATGCTTTATCAATTTCATTTATCGGATACTCACCTGGTTTTGGATGGTCTTGGTTGTCAAGTCTTATATCAAGTCGTGTTCCATGGCCACAGTAATTATATCTTGGGAGATGTTTTTCTCTTGGGTATTTAGCCCACGGAGTTCCTGGTAACTTTGTTAATTTTGCTGCAATATCACCTACTCGTTTTTCAAAAAATAATATCTGACTTTGACTGTGTGGGAATAAATTTAAATTTCGTTGTACCACACCGCGTACACTTACCCGTAACCGCTGATCTGTTATTTTTTGTTGTAATAGTTGTTAGATCACTTGTTGGGGTACGCGTCCTGCATTTCACACAATATAGATCCATAATTATTTTATATATAACATGGATATAATTGATTTCTCAGCGACAAGAAAACAATAGCCGGTCAAGCATCATGCAGCGCTACCAAATTCTATCCGAATGATTATCATAGGTCCATCTGGAAGTGGGAAGACGCAACTGTTACTTAATTTGATAACGAGATGGTCAAAATGGGATAAGTTGTATTTGGTAGCACCATCAGTTAATGATCAATGATGTTATGATGTACTCAAGGATTCTAATGAAAACTCAAGATTGTTGGATGATGACGTCATTGAATTTATTACCGATATTGATGAAGCGCCGAGTGTTGATGATTTAGACGGATTTATTAATAATTTGGTTGTATATAATGATGTGATGCTGGACAAACAATCAAATCCAACTAGGATTTTTTCTGGAGGTAGACATAAAAACACTGATGTGATTTATGTTACTCAGTGATACACACAAATACCAAAGGTGATCAGAGATCACTGTAATATTTTAGTTGTGTTTAATGGAGTCGATACTCATACGTTGCGAAATATTCATCAAATTTGGTGTGGCGGTGACATGAATATAAATAAATTTAGAAACATTTTTTCACCAGCGCAAGCTACTCCACACGAATTCATAACAATAAATTTACATCATCCTAGAACAAGATATCGAATCGGACTTGATAAAAGTTTTTGGAAAAATTCATAGCAGCAGAGAGGGCGCTGCCTCCAACTTGACACCTACGCGATCGCTGCGATTTTTCGAGTTCAGAAAAACTTATCAGCGATAGGTTGGGTAAGGCAATTAGAGTTTATTAAGTTTGTTGACAGGGTTGTCTCATTCCGGGTACTGAGACAATCGCGATTTTTTTTATTTTTATTTTGCGATTTTCCAGGAAGGCTTGTTTTGCAAAACAGAGAGTGAACCAATTAGAGCCTGTTCGCCCTCTCTGCTGCTACTATTAACCCCAAATTTTGAGTTGTCCTTCCTGAAATATTTGTTTGCCATTAAAGCAAAGATCGATATGATGTTTTCTGATACTTGCCTATCTTGCAAATAATGACAAGTTTTATTAGTCCAGCATACTATGTTTGCCTTTTTCCTAAGTTGCTATGACATAATAACAGTGCTTGTCATATTAATTACATATCAGTTTAAAAATGTGTGACCAGTGTTATGACCGTATTGAGCTCCATGGACCTAAGCCGAAATTATTACTTCATAAACAGTACACAGATGTATTGGCTGACCTCTTACCTGTCATTGTTGGATAGGAAGACTATTGTTTGCGAACAGTGGACTTGTTTTAACAGTTACCTCCCTTGGACCAAGAATGTCGTGCCGAGCGCAAGACGAATCAATATTATTTACTTTACGTCTGACCTGGGGGGGGGGGGGATTATTTCCGCATTAAAATAAACAACACAGTCTCTCAATTTTATTTTCAATAATAACCTTTGAATATATGTATGTCTGTGTTTGTGTGTGTGTGTGTGTGTGTGTGTGTTGGATTTTTAACGTAGATTAAAAAATTATTAGTCATATCGCTATGATGTCTGCAGTGTGACAGTTTATAGTGATGTCTTGCACTGTGACATCATGCGCAGACATGTAGGACCATGTCCCACCCAGTCCCACCCAGTCACATTATGCTGATACCAGTGACCAGGTCGACCAGTCCTAGCACTATCCTCTTAATGCTGAGCAACAAGCTAGGCAGCTGCAAGTACCATTTATGTAAGTCTTTGGTATGACACGGCCGCGATCTGTTGCATCTGAGGGGATGCTCTAACCACTAGACCACCGGAGCGGTCCAGGTCTCTGTAGATTTTTCGTCGGGAAAGATGTAGTATATTCCTTTTAGGATTTACTAACACCTAACACTCAAAATACACAGAAGGGAAGCAGACTTTTGTTTAACACAAATATATCAATTACACTTTAGGTAAAAAACGTTCTACAGACGGGGACAGGGGACTTGTGTGCCGAAGGAAGTATCGAGTTTAGATATCACAGGGCCAAGCCAAATGGCGCTACGCGAACTGGACAAGTCGGTGATGGAGCCCGAGAAAACATCGTAACACAACATCACGTAGGCACTCAAACAGACACAGCTGAGACATGTTACACAACACTAACCGATTATTATTGTTTCCAGCATAATAACATCACACACGGAAATACAGACACCCAGATCCAAACGGGAAAATAACCTTTCCTATGATATTTTAATCTTTGTTTGATTGGGGGTGGGTTGACTTTATTTTAGACCAGTCCAGTTTTCTAAATTTGGGGACCATGTTAATGCAAAGGACCCAAAAACTGCTCGTGGCGACACACAAGGCTGTGCTTACAGTTTTGGAGCAACTGAGGAATAAAACAAACGCAGCTCCATATATAATGCTAGGCCTAGTGTCTTCTTGCAAGTCCGCACAATCAATGGTGATGAGAGATACAATACACAGACATCAGGGGAAATAAACAAAGACATAAAGATAGGATTTTTCTTCCATTTATTTTTAATTTTTGGCAAAATATCACAAAGGGGGAAGATATGGATTGAAACCGGTCTTGGACCTCTGTCTGTGGCAGGAAGTACGACCCCAAAGAACTCAGGTTAAAGTATAGGGAACATTCATGAATCAGACCTGGTACATCGAGAAGTCCTAAATATGGAATATCAACCCCGATTTTTAAATTAAAATCTAAAAACATTTTGGATCCAAATTATTTTGGACCTTTGTGGCCACGGGTACATATACATATAAAATCCTTTATAAATTTCGGCAACATGGGGACACCTCAATAGTTACCAGCTAATATAGCTGGTAACTAAAGAGGGACCCACATATAAGGTACAATAGAATATGTGATATCTTGAGACAATGGTGAATGCTTCTTTAAATACAATTCAATTCCATTTTCTAAAACAAAATATTTTTACCATAGCCCGAATAATTCAAGAACTAACAGAGTTTTCTCTAAGTCCATAATGAAAATATTTCTGTGATGGGACTAACCGAGTTTTCTCTAAGTGCATAATCAAAACATTATATGATGGGACTAACAGAGTTTTCTCTAAGTGCATAATCAAAACATTATATGATGGGACTAACAGAGTTTTCTCTAAGTGCATTATCAAAATATTTCTATGATGGGACTAACAGAGTTTTCTCTAAGTGCATAATCAAAACATTATATGATGGGACTAACAGAGTTTTCTCTAAGTGCATAATCAAAATATTTCTATGATGGGGCTTCTTCTATAATATTTCTGATAAATGCTCTGATCCATAATCAGTGCTTCGGATGCAAGATCGAAATGACAACAGACACTTATTTCAGGGGAGGTAAATTTGTTTGGAACTGAGGCACACGTTCATAACTAAAACTTTATGGATTGCATATAATAATGAGTTATTGATTTCGGATCATTTCGACAGTTTGTTTGAATAGTATTGACAGTTTTTCTTCTTGAAAAGAACATGGACCATTCGAAAAATTTAAAGTCTGTCTCAAATATTCGACTAAAGTAACAAACACGATATTGCTCCTTTCATACTCAAATGTTTGTTTCTTTCTTTTGCAATATACAGTACACGAACACAACTACACTTAATTAAATAAACGGTTTCTAAGGACGCTGCATATGAATAAAAACCCAGTAATGTACATCAAGAGCTTGAACATTTTGACGGGAGCGTTACTATTAAGTTACCAGATTTAGTCGTCTTAGAAAGGGAGTGATACAAGAAAGTTTCAAGAAAAAAAATGAAAAGGTAAAAATAAAAATTAAATAAAAATTGGATGAGCGAGTTAAAAATAAAGTTTCAATATATGAAGTCAAAAGTATTTAAAAATTGGGATGCCACCACAAACATCGAACCTGCGACGTCTTGGATGGCAGCCGCGACAAACAGAAATACAAATGTGGGTGTTGATATTTAAGATTTTTGGCCGCTTCTTAAAATCAAATTCCTTAACACACACACACACACACACACACACACACACACACACACACACACACACACACACACACACGCACACACACACACACACACTAGTCTATGCGCTACAGTATGGTCTTGTGTTAACTAGTTATCAGTAACCATCACTATCGAAATTTCCACTCTCAGTTTTTTTCACGTAATGGGGTTTTAAGGTATCTCGTGACCGTTCCTGTTGTTGCAGGTGTTGTTGCAACAGTGCTATTGTTATAGCAAACGCTGTAGTTGCTTAAGTGGCCAATGTTCGTGTGGAAGGAGGCAGCGTGGTTGTTGTGGGCTCTGTTGTTGGCGTTGTATGCGCAACTGTGGTTGATAGTAGAGCCAATGTGGTTGTTGATGATGGTGTAGTGACTGTTTCAGGACCAACTGTTGTAGTATCCAGTGTGCTTTTTGTTAGCACTGATGCAGTTGTTATAGGAGTCTCTGTAATTGTATTAGTCAATGTGGTTGTTGTAGGAGGAAGTGTGGTTATTTCGGGCTCTGTTGTAGACGCTCTATGTGCTGTGATTGGTGACTGAGTCAGTGCGGTTGTTGATGATGCTGTAGTGACTGCTTCAAGACCAAGTGTTGTAGTATCCAGTGTGCTTTTTGTTGGCACTGATGCAGTAATTGTAGGAGT
Organism: Sinohyriopsis cumingii; assembly: GCA_028554795.2. NCBI lineage: Eukaryota > Metazoa > Mollusca > Bivalvia > Unionida > Unionidae > Sinohyriopsis > Sinohyriopsis cumingii. The sequence goes on from CM068830.1 coordinate 54,162,755, forward strand.
CTCTGTAGTTGTATGAGTCAATGTGGCTGATGTAAGAGGAAGTGTGGTTATTGCGGGCTCTGTTGTAGACGCTCTATACGCTGTGATTGGTGATTGAGTCAGTACGGTTGTTGATGATGCTGCAGTGACTGCTTCAAGGCCAAGTGTTGTAGTAGCTTGTGTTGGTTTCGTTGGCACTGATACAGTTGTTGTAGGTGTCTCTGTAATTGTATGAGTAAATGTGGTTGATGTAGGAAGAAGTGTCGTTATTGCGGGCTCTGTTGTAGATGCTGTATGCGCTGTGATTAGTGATTGAGTCAGTGCGGTTGTTGATGATGCTGCAGTGACTCTTTCAAGACTAAGTATTGTAGTAGCCGGTGTGGTTTTTGTTGGCACTGATACAGTTGTTGTAGGAGTCTCTGTAATTGTATGAGTAAATGTGGTTGATGTAGGAAGAACTGAAGTTATAGTGGGCTCTGTTGTAGATGCTGTATACGCTGTGATTGGTGATTGAGTCAGTGCGGTTGTTGATGATGCTGATGTGACTGCTTCAAGACCAATTGTTGTAGTATCCAGTGTGCTTTTTGTTGGCGCTGATGCAGTTATTGTAGGAGTCTCTGTAGTTGTATGAGTCAATGTGGTTGTTGTAGGAGGAAGTGTGGTTATTGCTGGCTCTGTTGTAGACGCTGTATACGCTGTGATTGGTGATTGAGTCAGTGCGGTTGTTGATGATGCTGCAGTGACTGCTTCAAGGCCAAGTGTTGTAGTAGCTTGTGTTGGTTTCGTTGGCACTGATACAGTTGTTGTAGGTGTTTCTGTAATTGTATGAGTAAATGTGGTTGATGTAGGAAGAACTGTGGTTATAGTGGGCTCTGTTGCAGATGCTGTATACGCTGTGATTGGTGATTGAGTCAGTGCGGTTGTTGATGATGCTGAAGTGACTGCTTCAAGACCAATTGTTGTAGTATCCAGTGTGCTTTTTGTTGGCACTGATGCAGTTGTTGTAGGAGTCTCTGTAATTGTATGAGTCAATGTGGTTGTTGTAGGAGGAAGTGTGGTTATTGCTGGCTCTGTTGTAGACGCTGTATACGCTGTGATTGGTGATTGAGTCAGTACGGTTGTTGATGATGCTGCAGTGACTGCTTCAAGGCCAAGTGTTGTAGTAGCTTGTGTTGGTTTCGTTGGCACTGATACAGTTGTTGTAGGAGTCTCTGTAATTGTATGAGTCAATGTGGTTGATGTAGGAGGAAGTGTGGTTATTGCTGGCTCTGTTGTAGACGCTGTATACGCTGTGATTGGTGATTGAGTCAGTACGGTTGTTGATGATGCTGCAGTGACTGCTTCAAGGCCAAGTGTTGTAGTAGCTTGTGTTGGTTTCGTTGGCACTGATACAGTTGTTGTAGGTGTCTCTGTAATTGTATGAGTAAATGTGGTTGATGTAGGAAGAAGTGTCGTTATTGCGGGCTCTGTTGTAGATGCTGTATGCGCTGTGATTAGTGATTGAGTCAGTGCGGTTGTTGATGATGCTGCAGTGACTCTTTCAAGACTAAGCATTGTAGTAGCCGGTGTGGTTTTTGTTGGCACTGATACAGTTGTTGTAGGAGTCTCTGTAATTGTATGAGTAAATGTGGTTGATGTAGGAAGAACTGAAGTTATAGTGGGCTCTGTTGTAGATGCTGTATACGCTGTGATTGGTGATTGAGTCAGTGCGGTTGTTGATGATGCTGATGTGACTACTTCAAGACCAATTGTTGTAGTATCCAGTGTGCTTTTTGTTGGCACTGATGCAGTTATTGTAGGAGTCTCTGTAATTGTATGAGTCAATGTGGTTGTTGTAGGAGGAAGTGTGGTTATTGCTGGCTCTGTTGTAGACGCTGTATACACTGTGATTGGTGATTGAGTCAGTGCGGTTGTTGATGATGCTGCAGTAACTGCTTCAAGGCCAAGTGTTGTAGTAGCTTGTGTTGGTTTCGTTGGCACTGATACAGTTGTTGTAGGTGTCTCTGTAATTGTATGAGTAAATGTGGTTGATGTAGGAAGAACTGTGGTTATAGTGGGCTCTGTTGCAGATGCTGTATACGCTGTGATTGGTGATTGAGTCAGTGCGGTTGTTGATGATGCTGAAGTGACTGCTTCAAGACCAATTGTTGTAGTGTCCAGTGTGCTTTTTGTTGGCACTGATGCAGTTGTTGTAGGAGTCTCTGTAATTGTATGAGTCAATGTGGTTGTTGTAGGAGGAAGTGTGGTTATTGCTGGCTCTGTTGTAGACGCTGTATACGCTGTGATTGGTGATTTGGTCACTGTGGTTGTTGATGATGCTGTAGTGACTGTTTTCGGACCAAATGATGGCATTGTAGGATCCATGTCTATAATCGCTTCTGTGTTTCTTGTAGAAGCCGATGTGGTTGTAAGATCCAGTGTGGTTGTTGATGAAACCAATGTGCTTATTGTTGACATTGGTGTAGTTGTTGTAGGAACCTCTGTACTTGTTGTAGGTGCCATTGTGCTTGCCGTTGGAGTCAGTGTGGTTGTCAAAGGAGCGAATGTCTTTGGTGTGGTTACTGTTGCGGTTGGTAGAAGAGTAAATATGGATTTCGTTGTAACAGCTGTCGTTGTTTTAGCAGCCTCTGTACTTGTCGTAGGTGTGATTGTTGTTGGAGACAATGTGGTTGTTGTAGGAGACAAAGTGTTTATTTTAGGTACTCTGGTGGCTGTTACAGGCCACGCTGTTGACTCTGAAAATGAAAAGAATCATACGATGGTGAAGAGTGTGCATGTGTGTGATTTGGATTTTTAACGCACATTTACCAATGTTTCAGTCATATTGCTACGATGTCTGCAGTGTTTATGGTGATGTCTTGCACTGGGGCATCATGCCGCAGACATTTAGCATGATGTCCCACCCAGTCACATTATCTTGACACCAGGCCGACAAGTCCTAACAGTAACCTCTTAATGCTGAGTGCCTAGCGAGGAAGCTGTTAGTATCATTTTTATATGTCTTTGTTAAGACACGGCCGGTTGTCCAAGGCGGACGCTCTATCCAGTAACAATTAGGCCATCAGAGCGGTCCGCGAAGGTGAAGAGAAAGACGGACATGTATGTATGTATGTATGTATGTATGTATGTATGTATGTATGTATGTATATGTGTGTGTGCGTGTGTGTGTTTTCTCCCTCACAAATACACGCTGTAGAATATTCTTCATAATTTTGTAAGTAGGTAGGTAGGTAGGTAGCTAGGGATGGATGCATGGATGGATGGATGTGTGTGCATGTATGTATGTATGCATGTATGTATGTATGCATGCATGCATGCATGCATGCATGCATGTATGTATGTATGTATGTATGTATGTATGTATGTATGTATGTATGTATGTGTGATTGGATTTTAACGTAGCTTTAAAACAAATTCACACATATCGCTACAATATCTGCAGTGTGACAGTTTATAGTGATGTCTAGTACTGGGGCATCATGCTGCAGACATGTAGCATGATGTCCCACCCAGTCACATTATCCTAACACCAGACCGACCAGTCCTACCACTCACCTCTTAATGCTGAGCCCCAAGCGATGCAGCTGTTAGTACCCTTATTGTAAGTCTTTTTTATGACTCGACCGGGTATCGAACCCACGATCTCCCGCATCCGTTGCGGACTCTCTAACAACATGGCCACCGGAGCGGTGTATGTATGTATGTATGTATGTATGTATGTATGCGTCTGTGTGTGATATATATATATATATATATATATATATATATATATATATATATATATATATATATATATATATGTGTGTGTGTGTGTGTGTGTGTGTGTGTCTGCGTTCGTGCGTGCATGAGTGCGTGAGTGTATATATGTCTCTCTCTCACTCCGTGTATGTATGTCTCTCTATATATATTACCGTCCATAGTATTTTCTGTTTTCTCAAACGGCATGGCAGCAGCCATTGTAATCGCCAAATAGACTAGATCGACCCTCATATTGCTGCGTCTAAAAGGGAGAGACAGAGCGGATTTATTCGGCCATCCTGACTTTCATTGTATGTTATTTGATGCTTAGTGGGCATCACTAAATACTCAGCCTAGAGGAGTGACACCTTTTAAATGTGCTTTAACTATTATACATACTCTGACCACATCACAAACGGCTGGTATATGTTCATATATAATCGATCCTAGATAGAATTATGTAACCATGGTTCATTAGTAAAAGACGTTATGTTCACAATATAGCTTATTCCCAATAACTCGCATTTGAAAATATTAAATCATTTCAGTGAATGCATCTGAAAAAAAATTAAAAAATTTACTGGCAAATTAAGATTTCTAATTTCTAATATATATATATATATATATATATATAAAAGTCTAGAAAGTAGCTGCGTATAGTTCTATTTTGCAAGGATTTTTCGACTTACCTTCGACGACAAGTTCCATTCGAGTTACCGAATGCGTATTGACGAGTAAACGTCTTGGTAAACGATGTGGTGAAATATGTTATGTCTATCAATATTACTAATGTTTATTAATTATACGAATAATTTTAATTTTAATTCGATGCTTAAAAATGTATTAACTTTACATAAATTTCCAATACATGCAAATTGTTGCATAATTTATTATTATATTACATTAAATTCACTATATAAACTCAAATGATTTGCTATTAATAAATCGATTCCTGCTTGCAACAAAGATGATATATCTGAGATATAATTTGAACTGTTGTTTCAATGGTAGATATATCTTTGTAAAAGCCTTAATATTATTTGTTTTAAATATGTGTTTAGTTATCAGCATCATTTTATGTCCGAGTTCATTTAATGACTCTCAGCAGCCTAACTCCCACGAGTATTTGTCTAACTTTCAAATATAAAATCATACAATTCACTGATATCACAAAGTCTCCTGACGTTCTTTCTTCAATCTCTTTATTTCTTTTTGTTTTCATAATGGACAATGCATGACCCTGAATTAACAATTATACCAACCCACTTTTATATCGTTGTATGCTTTCATTTTTATAACTTTTCATTCCTTATCCAATGTTGTAACAATACTTGCAGAATTAGGAATTTCAATGAATATAATAATAGTACCTGTCTGGCCATATCATTATTGTCATTAATTTGCTTTTTATGTCCGTCAGAAAATTATGTATGTATATATATATATATATATATATATATATATATATATATATATATATATATATATATATATATATATATGTGTGTGTGTGTGTGTGTGTGTGTGTGTGTGTGTTACCAACTAATAACAGGATAATCATCCAAGGAAATTTATATATTAAACTGTAACTACTAGATGCTAATGAAGAGTATAGCGTAACATATAATACATAATGCATAAATATGCATAACTTCATTCTCATCACTATACAAATATGAAGAAATACAGAACATATTAAGAAAGAAACGCTTTTTGTGATGGCATGCAAAGGAAAAACTTTGTACAAGTTTCTTAAACTTCTATTATGCAGATCGTCAACTTTAAAATCTTGTGCAGTAAAACCAGTTTGCATTTGCCATGGTCATTCTGTTAGCTACTGTACAAAAGAGGCATTAAAAGAGCATGACTGAGATATGCAGATAAAAATTGTTTTTCTTGTGAAGCTTGCTTTAAGCTTGGAAAGTAGATTATTTCTGTTTATAACAAGCTATTGCAACAGAAGCCTGGTATCCAGTCAATAGAAGCATGTGAGGGTTTTTAGAGAGATTTCCTTTCAGAATTCATTTCTACGTTAAGCTAGAAGCAGTTCTTACTCACTAAAAGTAAGCTTGGTAAATTCATTTCCATCTCTTAAAGATGTTTCCATGTAAACGTCTATCATTCATACATGTAAAGCATCCATTCAGAGTCCTAAAGGCATTGAATACTCTTTTGTAAATACTCAGAAGTTTACTTTTACTGTAAGCAAAGGTTCTCCTGTCACCAAAATACGTTCTTTAGCTCCCGAAAGTAACCGAAAGAAAGTCGTGTCAAAATAAACTGCACAATATGTTTAACTCTTATCTAATATGCATATAACTAAACGTGCAAAAATGCTACACACGTGATTATATAGATAATAAGTGAGGTAGGCTTAGACTAATAGACTGGCTTTCTCCCACCATGAATGAAGATCATATGCAACGCCTCAAGCATATAAAATCAGAAATGATACAAATTACAACAGATGAGAGTGAGTGAGAGCGAAAGAAAACAATGCGTAAAATAGTAAACACTTACAATTCTGAGTTTCAAAAGAACGGGAAAGACGCCAGAGTCAATGTGAGGAAATTGGCTGTCGATGGCTTCTTAAATAGTCGTCAAAGTAAATTAAGGTCGTTGACTTTTTCCACTAAATTGTCCAATGACCTTCGACATCAAAAGTCATTATCTTGTGAGCTAAAGAACCTCATATGATGATCGCAAGACCTCGTGATAAACCATACACGAACACGCCTATTTTAAGTACAAAAATCATGATGGTAACGTTGGTGACATATATTGCTTCGATTGGAGGGAAATTTGGTTGAGAGCAGTAAACTAGATCATTTCTGGTCTTCATTGCTTTGTCAATTATTGTATGAACACAACATTAAATGTACTGTTATTATCCGAGCACCTTCAAGAAAACCCAGGGGTATTTTAAGGCAATCCATACATATTTTCGTGTATGTTACGCAAGCTTTTAATGTCTTTGAACTGTTCTACATGGTTCAAGTTTGACATATCACTAATAGTCATATTCAGATTGTGACAATACTTTGAAAATTTATTTTTTTTCCCAATGGGTGAGGGAATGTGTGGATTTACACCAATTCTGAGTAACTTCAAAGAGTTTTAGTTGTGTTATATATATTTATATATATATATATATATATATATATATATATATATATATATATATATATATATATATATATATATATATATAAGATAAGATAAGGTACGTAAGATGAATTACATAAGTCTCAAACATATGTTACAATCGGATGATCAGGTGTCTTTCCAAACCCTTGGGAGCTTAGTCTTTGGGCCATGAATATCATGCAGTGCAATATAAACCCTATAACCATATGTACTCCTATTTCGAATGAAAATACACATTTCTTAATACTATTGATTATAGGGTCCATCTCTACTTCCAGAATATTAGCCCCTGGGTTCCAAGCTTTTGTATTATTAAGATATCCACATATATGACATACAAAACTGCAGAGGTCATGAAAAGTTAAATGTTTACAAGGGCAGCTGACATTGGCTCCATCTCTAGCCATGGAACCTACCACCTGCACTGTAACTTGCAAACTACATATATTCATAGGTCATAACTATGCAAATTCTAATTGGTCATGCCAGTATAAATTATAAATGCAACTGTTACTAGTAATGAGTTGCATCCTTACCGTCCAAGAGACTTTGCCACTCGGTCATAACTGGCAAGCTACTTAGATCCGGAGACTATATCAATGTATAAACTAACTGGAAATGAACAGGAAAAAAAAACCCACTCAGCTAACCCCGTGACAGTTTTCATTCTCAGTGACATAAAAAGCAATTCAAACTTCAGGGCAGATATGAGGAATCAAAAGTATTCGTGTTTTTTAGAAGCCGAGATTTATTGTCCTTCGATATTACTGTAAAACGTGGGTTCCGACGAGAGAAGAAGTCGGTCTTTAACTGATGCGCAATTGCTAGGAATGAACCCCTGGCTAGGGTATGACACAACGTGTACATTTTGTACAATGTGTATTCATAAAAAGAAAATCTTTGCTAAAAAGGAAATCTTACATTTTTCATCGGAGTACGCGTGTCAGATCTGTTCATAGATGTGATAGAGACCCACCATTGAATTTTCTGGGCGGGCTGCGGAGGCCTGATTCTTTGACACATATTCTTCATAGTTTTGTTCGGCCCATACCTTAAATATGAGCAATTGGAACATATCTGCCGCAAAGGAATTTTGCAGTAATGAACTTTAGTAAGATATAAACCATTTATGAGTGAACTTAATATAGCTTTGGGAAGTAAACTGATACTAATTTAACCATACCTTTTGAACTTAGCACGAAATGTAGTTTTACAAATTTTAATATCGCAAACGATGGTTCAAAGACTGTAAAACTAATGTCAAAGGAAATTGATTTACGGTGGTATAATTAACCTTCACAACATTACTGACATTGGTTCACTAACATTAAAAGTTTAAGAAAATATTTTGCGATGGAACATATACCGCCATGTCGGCCTATTCTGCGCATCTGGTAATTCTGCGCAACGATACGTCATTTCTGTAAACATTTGATCACGTGCTATTTTGGTTCAAAAATCCATTTTGTATCCAGAAAGAAGAATCGTACATTAATTAAGAAAAGTGATATTCATGAAGTGTACAAAAATATCCCACATATAGACTCGAAATGCACATGAAAATGTGATTTCTAAATGGCAACGTGAATACCCACTCCATTACGTTCTTGAACATATAACCCAGAAAATCCGATTTACTATGCATCCTTTAGAATCATACAAATAAATACATTATATAAAATATGGAAATCTGTACCTTAAAACAATACTGTATTTTAATCCAAGTTTCCAATTTTTTAAGAAGTTGTCCCACACGTACAAAATCGTCGGCTACCCAACGTGTCTACTTGCCGCTAGAACATAAATTCCCAATAAATTCCCCGGCGTATAGTCTGTTTCTAAATTCTGTAGTAAATTTTCCCCATCAACAAGACGTTGTAAACACATTATATCCTATTCATTGTTGTTTCTCTTCCAGGTAATAGCCTATTTTTCATAAAATGTTGAACGTTACTAACTTTTTACAAGATAGGTTTAGTTTGTTGAATATCTCTTGCCATTTATTGGCATTTTTACGTTGAATTTTGTAAAACTAGCTATAAACCTGACCTAATTACTCGACTGAACTGCTGACAGAAACAGTCCAAAGTAATATATTTCATTTCTATAGCAAGATGGATAAACATTACATATTTTCAAAGCTATGCGCAGAATAGGCCGACATATCGCGAGTCAGGAAAACAGGGTGGTGGTATCCCCTGTGTCCAAAATCAATATTATTTTGAACAGAATATTCTGGTGACAATTGCATCTTTTCAAATGGTAAGCATTGCTGTATTTTATTTTTGTCACTCGCACGAATTCGGTATGCGTTTTGATTCAATATTGGAAACTAAAACCTTAGGTGCGCCGAGATGCCCGACAGCAGTGTACATATATAATCATATCTGCAAAACCTTAATAAATTGTATCATTGTTTTATACTTCCAACATGATATAACTAAAGCATATCTTTCCTAACATACATTCCAACCTTTCACCATTATTTCAGTCACTAAAAGCGAAGCTTTTTTTACTAAAAATAATTTATATTTTCTCCTGTTCTTTAGAGGCACGGGGCATCATAAAGAGGAAGCCTTGATCCTAAATTGCAAGTCCCTCTCAATATAAATCATCTAGCTATGTTTTGCGAATATGAAAATAATCTATTAGGGATTAAGGACATAAATGCATATAAAAAAATCCCCGCATACCGCTTTCCCCAAATCATCCATGAATAAGACATTGAGCACAATTTAAAGGGAGGAACAGAGTGTGTCACAATAATAAATTTACTCAGTCTTACTAAAGATGTGACCATTTATTTATACTATACTAGCTATCAATATGAGAAGTTTAGAGTCATGCATGTCTAACCTACACACACAACATTGCCGTAAACATTGTTTCTTGGACCCCGAGGTCAAAATGATCAGCACCCGTTTCGCAAACTAATGCACGTATACTTTAAACAAAATGAGGCATCGGTATAAATAGATTCCATCAAGGCCATGCCAGTCACGATAATCTATTTTAAAGCTATGACAAATGATAAACGTATGTATTATCTGGCCTTTATTCGACCCGAAGTTTAAATGGATGAGTGTGTTTCTCACCATTAATTGAACTGAATGCAAATATATTCATCCTAGCGTGATAAGAATACATTAGAGATTCCAAAATATTAAAGCAAGTATACACCTTCAACACGAGTTAAATCTCAAATCTGAATGATGTTAAATTTACACTGCTTTATAATCATGTATCCTAAGCAATAACATATTCCCTTGAGGAGCGTAGGTTACGTAAAACCTTTACCAAAACCCTAACAAACCAACAGATTCCTGTGCTGGAGAAGGAACCTCTGTGTCTCGCATACCCCGATAGCACACGGGGTTGGCAGTTAATCGCGTGATCGTGTATGATGTTGTGTCAAGATTGTATCATGTTACATTGCCAGTGTTGGAGAAGCTCTGTTTTCGCCAACGTTGTTCTGTGTTTATAATGCTCACCTTTTGTAATAAGGGCTAGCACAACGTTAGCTAAAATTATGGTAGTTTTATATTGTTTTTCTTGTATAATAGATCGCATGCAGCCCCTTTGAAACTAGATCTGTAGAAGCAGAGTCCAAGTTCGAACAGTGCATTACGTGATCGATTTCTTTTTTATTCACACTGTGCTATATTAATTGAACGATGTTTCCTATTGCATGATGTAAGTAGATTTGTTTTCATGTATATAGCGGTTTGGTACTTAGAAATATTTGAAAATCATAATCGGCATTAAAATCACAATAACACTGGCCGAACACGAAGACGTTGTATTCTTTAACAATGAAATGGCCAATATGGTTACATCTGATTTATTATATAATAGTTTCGCAATTAGATTGAAATAAATTTATCTTGCACAATTACTTATAATTTTAAAAATAGTCCAAACGGTTTTCACACCAGTCCTAATGAATAATTTTCTAATTAAATTCCAGTGGTGTTCGAAATAAGATACGGTGCCGAAGGAGTTGATGTGCCTGCAGTGGTCATTGACGTGGCTATGTGTCAACAATCTTCTAATGAATCACAATAATTTAATCCAATATGTTCTTGTCTGTACTCACTGTATTAGCCAGTTAATATCTCTGTCCAAGAATATTATCGATGAATACTTACCTTTTTTTTCTCGGAAGAATAATAATTTTGAATAAATAATTTCAGTCCAAAATCAAATAATGAACAAATTAAATTATTCTACTGAAAGATTTTACAGCACGAATGAGTAATTTTAGATAAGCAAGATTATGAAACCATCTACCTGACTTAGGTCACAAGTAACATTTTCTAAAAGAATCTATTACTTGATGGAAACGTCCATGCAAGAAGATTGTTACTAAAATTATAATACAGAATGAGGTAAACGTAATGACTTTCACTCAGGGTAACGACCCTAATATTTAGCCCATACTAAGAGGGAAAATATTAGCTTTGTATTATTTCTTTATACAATATATACAGTGTCATTAATCAGGAAAACAGTAAACTTGACTTTGGACAAGGTCAAATCCAGCATTCACTTATGTTAGGACTCTATGGTCATGCACTAAGCAACATAAAGAAGCAAAACCAACAATGTTTGTGAAACTTAACAAATATTTAATTATCAAAGATCGAAAAGAAAATATGAGATGAATATACAGTATTGTGACCCGAATCGAAAATAATTCTGAAAATGTTCACTGAAAGTCCAACTGAATGAAAAGTTCCTTCAAAACCAGAAATATAGTTGTCCACCAAGAATCAAGACGCTGTCACAATGAAATTTTCCAAGACTACTTTGAATAATTTACAATAGTTCCACAAAAATATTATGTTAAAATTAAATATAACAAAAGTACATGCGTTTTTAAGCACTCGATGAAAGATATGTTATTTACCCGGAGCAAACTATTTCCTGCTAGATCGAGATTGGGGATTTCATATTTTTCGGCCGATTAGGGTTAATCCTTTCTCCCCCCCCCCCCCCCGACATTACCGCCGATGCTAAAGTCCACGAATCTCCGAGGAATCCTCATATATTCCAAAACAATTCTTTCGAGGACGCGACACCCAAACGTTTTTATGGCCTGGCACATATTTTTGGTTGTTGCATGGATGAGGTTATTGATCAAGGTTAACTTGACAAGCACCCCCACCCACTGCCGTAACTTTACCTCTCTCTCTGTCAAGTCCAATTGGTGGAATGCGACGAATCTCGCTTGGCGACAGATGAGTGTTCACGACGGTGACATAAGGTGGTTTTCGGTTTCAGCGCTGTATAGCATTAGCCAGGCTTAGTTGCAGAACTAAGACAGATCGATCACGCGACAACGCGAAAGTGATTTACTATTAGAGAACTGTATTGGAATATTATATAATTTCCTCAAATGTACCACTTTTGTGACTAATGCAGGTATGGTGAAATAATTTGCGTCTGTAGCTAATGTGATGATTAAAATACCGACCAGTGGCACTACATAACAGACTAAATTACTCTTTAGTCAGAAGGCATAATACCGATTCATCGGAGACCACAAAGAGGCTGTATGATTTTAAATACTATTCGGAGGATATTGATAAATTAATTGAATTGTGGATCATGATGAAAGGAGCACAAATGAAATTCTGTGAATTATGTAACAAGAAAGAGTACAATGTTATTATGTGATATGCAATAATATTTTAAGTTGCTTACGTTCATTGAGTCGCTGGTGAGTGAATACAACGAAATTCTCAGTGCAGATAGTGACATGCCCCGCAACTGTGGTAAAGATTCTTACGAACGCCACCAGGATCGCCATCAGTTAGATAAATATCTTCGACTTATAATTTACAAACTCTAATGACACGTATACACAACAATGCAGACATTTGCATAACAAAGAATATTGGTAAATGATACGCAGCCAAAACATAGTAACCATAGACTCATTGCGGTTAACTGAAGCCGAAATTCGTGGAAAGATTTCCATGATTTTGCAATCGTAATCTTGAATATTTCCAAGATTTTCCAAGATCTGACCAATAGTTTAGCTAGCTTTTTGAAGATTGGACCTTATCTCGTTTTGATTTTTATTCTAATTGCTAAGGAATTTATTTCAGCCATTTTGTTTCGCATGCACCTGCCGATTCGAAATTTCAAAAACATGTTCATTTGGATTTATCACATTTGTTTTGTACATTTGAGTGTATTTATTTAATATAAATATTTGATTTCATTAGTGGTTTCGAGAGTTATTCACGAAAATTAGCATTTACGTAAATAGTTGTAATCTAGGTCAAATCACCTGTAGCAATTTATCATGTATACAGTACTGTTGTATTGGCCAACAGTAGAGTTAATCTCGTCTAGGCGAAAGTTCGTTTTCTAGTGTTGTACTGTTGATCTGATATATTTCTTTGCAAAGGAATTTCAATTAAAGTGATAAAATAAGTATAGAATCTAGACAGTCAGATATAACTTGCAATGTTTCAATGACATTAACGTTAACTGGACAATGCAGTAGTTGTCTAATTCAGCAAGTGAATACAGAATATTTGGGTTGCATAATTGATGATAGAAATTAGTAAATTAACGTGATTAATAAAGCTACTACATCGACGAAATATTTATTTATATTGGATAGCTGTTTATTGCCCGCTGAAGGAGGGGTGGGTTGGTCGGACATTGGGGCAGCCTTCCCCTATTTAGAGGGTTGGTACTGATACCCTGCATCACCTTTGGCGATACGCAGCTGAAGAATCTGGACAGTATCAAATCCATAGACAGCACACTATCCAATGATGGCTTCCTGGACAAAATGACCACTGCGTAGATCGGAAAAGCCAGCCAGCTCAGTGATTTGATTTTATTGACCCATGTTAAAATGAAACCTGCCTTCACTAGCGTCCAGTGTGACCCACCAGTTCAGTACATTCAATACCCTAAATCACTCGGATATTATTGATTTAATTACTTAACCCTTTACTTTGAATAAGAACTTTAGGACACCTGTGCTGTACGTACACCAATGTAAGTACTTCTGGATGTGCATTTTTGGATGCCTGTTAAACATTGACACAAAAATGCACTAACACAAACAGTAAACATTGACCAATCTAAGCTGCTTTTTCATGTACCACCTTTAGTGAATACCCCCAATCCAAAAACTAAACCAGCGAGGAAACAGTCAAATAAAAAATGGACAAAATGTTCAGATTAAGTCACTGAGCGCACTGACTCATTGATCAATTTAGCTTTGTTTTATAGGTATAAGACGGGTGGGCAAAATATACATGCAGGCCTGATATGGTGCGTGGTACGGTTTTATCCGTTAATTTATATATAGGTTTGGGATTTACAAATGACTAATCTGGCGCGCTTGTGGAAGGAAGTTGCCCATGCATGGTCTGAAAGATCAAGTAAGCATGTTACAGATATTTTATCTGCTACCTATGCCAGTTTCGATAATCTAATTATAAATACCTTTGCATTGTAATTATTCAATTCATTTCACGTACTGTTGATCAATATACATGTCAAAAATATTAAATTGAGATGAACTGCTGTCATCTATACGGTGAGATTTCCTTTGGCTAAGGTGGTTAGCAATATAGACTCAAGTTATATCAACAGAGCCGTAGTAGACTTAAAGATGAAGTAAATGATATGAAAAGTCCATATATATATATATATATATATATATATATATATATATATATATATATATATATATATATATATATATATATATATAGATAGATAGATAGATAGATAATAACATCCCTTGTGCTAAAATTAATCACTATACAGAAGCTATATCTATGTTGTACTTGTTTTAACTTTTAGCATCATTCTAACTTTGCTTGCAGCTAAGTCTCTAATCAAAATGGCACTCTTGTGCAAGCGGCACATAACACTAATATTTAGAGTACGAACACGCGCAGGCCATTTGACTGTTTCAAACTGATGACAATCCATTATGTCCTTTGTACCAAATTTATCATAATAAAAACAATGTTGTTTCTGACATTTTGATTGATGATTAGATTATATTTGAAAGTAGAAATACGATTCTACTGGAAGTGTGAGACGTATGTGTACAACTGCACCCATTATTATAACAATGGGATTATATACATAATAAAATATCACATGAACGGTCTTAGCCTCTGTTCAAAACGTCAGTAGTACATTATCTTATTTTTATGAAGATGCTGTTTCAGCTGGATGTGTTGCTGCTAGCAGAACACTTCAAGTTTGGTACAGTGTGTGAAAAAAAAACTGTATCTTCCCACAAAACCTTCGTTTTCAGATGTAGACTTTCATACTAATGCTGAATGTCTTATTTTGTAACTCAGCCATTTTCCCCGAACACTCTCTTCAGACCCTACAAAAGGAATTAGACATGCGTAAACAGTAAATTCCACTAACGTTTCATTCCATGCACACACACACACACACACACACACACACAGATATATATATATATATATATATATATATATATATATATATATATATATATATATATATATGAAATTGTTAACCATAGTTTGTCGATTCAGGGCATTTTAGGCAATCAACAGATATCAGTTGATAATATTTGAGAGAACTTTTCTAATATTACGCTTACCCCATTCTAACTAAAGAACTACGGACTTATCAATAACCTACATCCCTAACAAGTGCACATCTACTTGTCAATAAGCGTTGATATTGATAGCAATTAATGCTGTGTTGTCCTTGAAATTCCCTATCACTTTTTTATTAGCCTATCAACTAAAGCGTTGCATTTCATGGTAGGGAAAGTTACCAAATATATGTTCGATATTACTTTTCGTAACTTCCGTCAGTATTTAAACTGTAATTTGATTGACTGAGCATGACCTCATCATGGATGGTCATATCTAATTATTGATGAGCAAGCAGATCGTGATTGTAATCTCATCAAAAAAAGTTATTCTGTGGAGGAAGTACGATCTGTATTCTTTAAATATCCAATTTTATTTAGAATTTTTTTTTATCAACAAATGTTAACGCAAAGCATAACATAACCTTGCCGGTGATATATCCACCTGGATTTTGCAAGTCTACTCAATCTGGTTGTATATTGTAGTGGATAATTGACATGAATATTTTCTTACTCATTGTGTCCTGATCACAAGTCATCTTTCATTTGAGTTCAACTGACCATATCAAGAAATGATGACTAAAGAACACAAACATGATTAAAACGAAGATTGCTTGAAACTAAGTAATATGAGAGTCCTTGATAAAGGTTCATCTTCGGGCGACCTTTGGAATCCTCTGAAAACTTGATTTTAGTAACCTATCATATAAAGCATTGCATATTATATTAGGGAGATTTATCATTAGAAACATGATCCGAATGTTGTATGTCACTGTCATAAATAGTACTGGACAGAGCTGACTTTAGTGGAACGTTGCTATTAAATTATATTCGCTCATTCATTTAAAGTTAGCATAGATGCCTACATGACCATGTTGAGGTCACAGGAGCTCTTATACGTACAATAAATCTACCTTGTATAATGATAGGACCATCTCGCAAGTTACGAAGCTAGCGATATGAATACCAACCAATTTTCCAACATTTGCATTGATCATGACCACAAGCACTCTCTGAATGCAACAAACTGAATGGAATTATGAACTCTCGTTGGTTTATGAAAAGATAGATTATGGCTAGTTGAAGTACGTCCATTTCGTTTCACCAACTCTCTTGTAAACCGAAGCAAATGAAGAACGATGCAATTGTGTGAAACGTATCCCTTAACAGATACAGGCGATTTTTATTGTGACCTTCCATGAAAAACAGGATTCCAAGTTTATATAGAAGGAACTTTAATGTGTATACAAAACCTCATTTGACCGAAATAAGCACCACGATCAGGAGTCCATTTAAAGCGGGTTTTCCCACTGGCCGGCAGAGTCAGCTGACATGAAACAAATTGGTCCTTTGAATAAAAGATATAATAATTTCATTAATGTGTTAAACTGCAGTATTCTGAAAAGGTGTTTGGCAAAACAATGGAACCTGTTTGGCATTGGAAAATATTCTCATAAGACTATAATTTATATAATAACGACTTTCGATTAACATTTGCTGTTGTCAGTATTCACTGACCATGTTTAAAACCCACGGACCGGCAGGTCAATGACTAAATTTACCCCTGTGTAATAACATAATTGCCACTAGGGACTGGCCATTTAATTTCTCGGTTTATGTTTTATACTTCCGATACCCAAAGAGCTTGAAAAAACATTCTTGGCCTCATTTTTTAATTGAAAAACAGAAAGAAATTTATTGGATCAATTGCATTAGTTGCAAAATCATTATCTTGAGATAAACACCACCAAAAAAAAACAAAAAAAAAAAAAGAAAAAAAAAAACAAAACAATTACTAGGAACTAATATGCGTAATAAGAACCACGAAGATGCATTAAGTAGTCATAAAATCACTTATTAAAGAATAAAATGAAAAGTATTACTTTTATGCATTAAAAAACTACTTTTAACCTGATATCAGCGTTACAAAGGTCAAGAAATACAACTCTTTGTTGCAGTGATCTAAGACTGCAAGTATTATTGTTCATTATATGTGGGAAGTATTGCTTACATACTTCAGTAAAGAAGATTATGGTTATATGTTCCGTAGGTGCACACTAGAAATTGATGACTCAGCTATAGTCTCATCCGAAATATTTTTTACAGTCAAAAGAGAATAACCGAAACTACATGAGCAAAGCGGAATCAACAAATCTTTCTGATTAAGTTCAGGTATGAAAATTTGTGCCAAACAACAAAAATGACAAAATATAATTTATTTATGCTCAATGTAAACTCAAATGATGGAATTATAATTATGTTACAGCAGTTTACTATAAGACGAATCCAAACGTGGTTAAATGCTTTTTAATCACATAAGTCATTCTAGCGTCAGGTCATGTGTAGTAGGCAGACCATGGTTAAATGTTTTTAAATCAAACTCTAGTGACATTCCTCTGTCATATGGCATTATTGCTGATGTTATTCATTGCAATGCATATTACACATCGAGTCACAAAAATATTATTTGCATGAGTTAAGTAATCTTAATACACATCAACATAAATATTATCTTTCTATCTTTTTATACTTATTTATTTAATGTTAAAGATGGTCGGAATAAAGTTTCTATAACAATAAAATATGCATATACAGATATACATGTATCACAAGATACGGTGTGTGCAGACGTGCACTCTTATTATACAATACGGCATACAAAGAATGGGCAAAATTCACAAAATTATTTGTGTGCGCGTAAATTGAAATGTACAATAAAATGTGATAATTATCACCATAATAACAAGCACATTTATGTTGCTGGTGAAAAACTATTTGTTTACTTGATGTAAGATAAACTATTGTAACTTACAGTTATATGTACTATCAGCAATATAATATTTACAAAATACTCAGAACATACAATGTGGAGCATAGAATGTGACTAAAGCTTACGAACATGGAAGGAGACAAAGGTAGTACTCAATCGTCAAAATAAAATGAACGTATATACTAAAGTCGAACAATGTGATACAGTAACGAGAGGCAGATGCATATGGAATATGGTATGCGCGAGGCATTACAATAACTGAAATGGTATTGTATACAACAGAAGCAAGATATTCAGTACATAAATAGCGTATGTGATAGTGGTAATGCGGTAAAATGAAGCATTAAAAAATTAAATTAGAGTAGATGATAATATAGTACCATATGACGCATGATATTTGAATGTGATGTACATTGCATCTGCTAGAAAGGCTCGATAAACTCTATAAAGGTTTGTTGAAGATTTGTTAGGAGATTAGAGGGAGGCTAAGTTTGATAAAGGATACTCTTTGGAGACGCTCCCGATGTACAATGACAAGGAAAACTTGTAAAGCTGTTAGTTTGAATGGTATTAAGTGCGTTGTTAAATATGATACGGCTGTTATACGCTTTATTTTATGACGTGTTAAAGGTTGAATTGTTCTTCGTAGTTGTGTAGAGAACAGAATTAGTCCGTTAAATACCAGTTGTTTGTAAACTCCTCTACTTTAAATCATGAGAAGTCTGCTTTAATTCTGCTTTTTAGTCTAGATTACAAGAACGATATTGCTATTGACTGTTTCTTTATGTTAATACGAATTAATACGTTTGAACCAGATGACGCACTTATACTCCGCTGCCAATAAAAGGCATATATATTTGACCTCTGATTTGGGGAGGGGGGGAGGGGGGTGGCTTCTTTCGGGATAAGACCAAGTTCGAGAAAGGTATAAAAAGTATCGAAGGAGTTACTGGTTAATTTCTTAATCCACTTAATCATCATATGTTATAGTGGGAATATTGTTGTGCATTCGAAAAAAGGTGGTCTACAGATTTGATGCCGCCACGGAATGGGCATAGTTTAGACTGGGATATTCTTTTAAGGAAAATGTTGTAGCTGACCGTTAATATATCGTGTATGGTTTTAAAAGTTACATATCTGGTGATAGGTCAATACATGTATTATGTAAATTTTCCCATACGTTGTTAAAATCAATAGCATATGTTCTTTTAACTGTGTGTTTTGCAAGGAAGATTTTCAATTCTTATTGGTAAAAGTATTTGGTTAGACTTTTCTGAATGCCACGCCTGAGTTGTGTTTGGCAAATTCTTTAAACATTGTCATGGAATTTTTTTTATAGAAGTTTGGGATATGTAAGGTATATGTATATTTGCTCAGCCAGAGTTTGGGATTAAAAACTCGTAGTTGCAGATCAATCCAGCAACTTGCAAAAAAATTTCCATTTTGCATGATAGTTATCATTCAGCAAGGTCTGAATATGTTGCATTCTTAAGGCTCGTATTTTAATTTGTATTTTGGTATATTTTGGTAATATTTAGACAGCCCTCCTTGAGAGAATATACGCATGGTCCAAGGGGTTCAAAATTCGAGTTCCGTAAAAAGGTAAAACTGCTCCTATTTATGACAGTAATTGAAGTGCTTCTCTTGGTCGAGACAAATGAAGGCACATAGTAGTTCTTTCTGGTCAATGTAATCACATATGTTTTAATAATATTTTGTAATCGCTATTTAGTAGAGAGATGTGTCTCCAGTTCTTGACGTTTCTTGAGTTTTGGAGATCTTTGCTTCGGATCGTGATTTATTACATATTCGGAAAGGGTGTTAAGATCAAATATCAGGTTGTACAGTTTAACTAGGACGTCACCAATAAGGGAGAAAAATGTGTATAAAATTCTTTCGTTAACCCGTCCGGCCCAGGGGATTTATCATTCTCCATCTTTCTGAGAGAAGTCCAAATTTCTTATCGCATGATTGGTCCTGTCAGAAGTTTTTTGTCTTCCACTTTGTGGGGTCACAACGTCCTCTCTCTTTACTACTTTCAATACTAACAATTTAGTTTCCAGTTTAAAAGTATATGCTTTTATTCTATAGAATACCTACAAATAAAATAAATGTAAAATATTGTTTTGCCTTCTTATGAAATACATGTCAATTTTGACACAGCAATATCTTCACACATGCATAATCTGACTGCTTCATATTTGTAAAAGCTATTGTCTTATTTCATTTTTTCAATATCTCGTTATTTGATAAAGACGGAGATAACCGAAAACAGACATACTTAGTTATAATCATTTGTATTGAAATCCAAGAAAGATAAATCGCGCAGCATAAACCTTAGTATGTACAGGGTTGTCTTTTGTGAAAATTGCACGACACTCAAACAGTTGTTAAGAATATAACTATTCATGAAAGTTAAAACTGATCTAAAGGAGTTTTTCTTTTCTTTTAATAATTACCTTGATGAATACACCTTTTAGCACTTAGTGCCCCCTTGTTCTCTCAGTAGTTCTTAACGTTATTTACCAGGAACCCCACCCAAAATAAACCGACCCGTCATCACAAAAATTAAATGATCAGAGCCTAACGATTTTGAACCGACAATGATTTATATTTCGATCATATCTGAGTGTGGATTGACGCTAACAAAAACATTTTGCAATAAGAATGCAACTAAGATTTAGTTTTCTGCTCCGTGTTTGTTTATGTCCCATGCAAAGTCATCATCCCATTCATATCCATCGCTATTATCCTCTCCACGTTAACGCAAAATCACCGCTTAAATTCTAACACGAGATTTTCCAAAAAAATGAAATCACACGTTCAGTTGTTAGCATCACCATCCGCCATCCACCCATTTATGTTTAGCGTTCCGCCGATTATATATATATATATATATATATATATATATATATATATATATATATATATATATATATATGTATCCGAAAGTTGAATATGCCATACACATCTATAATCAACGCTGGATACGTGTAAATTATTTCGACATTAAAATACTTTTTCTTAGGATGGCGGATGTTTTTCTTCAGAAATATAGTAATAGTTTTGCTCCATTGATGCAAGCCACGTATTCCTGCAGCGTAATGTTTCATTGTCTCATCGATAACGTCGGTTTAATTCTTATGCACCTGCTCTTGAGGTTCAACCACAGACCAAAAGATATCTACAAAATCTAACATTCTCTCTTCTCTGCAGGTTGGTCCCATATCGTTCAGTGCAGTCAGCCACAAACATATTGCTGAACTAAAAAGAGTTTTCTTCGTTTGTCGGTATAACTTTCACTTCACGTTTTTAAAACTCTATGTATCTCTTTGATGATCAGAAAAAATTAACTTTCATATTCATACATGTTGTGAATAAATAGAGGTATGAAATTCTGATATTCAGACTTTAATTTGTTGTTGTTTTATCCAACACCTCTAACTGGACAAGTCAAATTTTCGAAAATATTTTGTAGAAAAAGTCAAAATAACAAATTATAATTAAAACAGGATGCCTGGTTATTTACAAGGAGTTTGTCTGCACATGAAGTCAGATAAAAGTGTTACTCATCGTTTAGAAAGGGACACATTTCGAGAGTCTATATGGAACAAAAGTGAGGGGATACTATTTTCAGTAATAAATCATTTTTCTTATTGACTAAAGTGCTGATAAATTATTTCAATATACAGGTTTCAATAAAGTTTAAGAAAACATTTTACAAATTAATAATACGTTAAATATATATCGCGGAAATGACACAATTTTGAGGAAGAAAAAAATTATAAATACAATTCCAGCATGATTAAAAGGCATATGTACTAACTGACTAAATAATGGGTTGGTAGATGTCTTAATTTGATGGCAACTTCGTCATTCGAGATTCTCCTAATGAAATAGATTGTGTCAATACGTGGAGCAAATGAAAATAAACATATATGACACCCCCTCATAGCGATAAATACAATGACACCAATTAAGGTTACGTGATGAAGAAAAGGAAACCAATTAGACAACAGTACTTACACCAGACTGTACATGTAATTGTTAAACTAAGATGTGGATAGAATGCATTCGGGTCTTCAAGAGTCACACATATGCTTTTTTACCTTTAAGAACAACCAGTGGAATCGGGAAATATCGTGCGTTCTCTGTATATCAATACAAATGTAACATTGGGACTTATTTTCTGGTAGTATGCTGCAATATCCTTTTCCTCCACCAAACAATTAAGCAAAACTTTAGTTGTGTGATTCAGTTAACCATCTCTCACTTGAACGAATATGACTGATACGCATACATAGATTGATGCATTGATATGCTTGATTACATAGGGACCTGGTGTTTTCCCACCTTTTCACGCATAAAGAATTATGATAATTACTAAAATAAATACAGCGGGAATGGGACCTGAGCTCAAGCTGTCGAGAACTGTTTGTCTCTGCACGGTTCAAGGGAACTTATGTCCCTGGCGGTACTAATATAGCAACTCGACGTAAAATATTTATAAATAACATATAATAGTGTTGTAAAGATACAAAGATACCATGAAACACAGTTACCGTGACCTTAGTCTTATGTCCGTGAAATACTGGTCACATTATTGTAATGATACATGGTGACATTTGCATATGTTTGACTTGGCTGTAGTTTTACGGTTCGTGGATCATTGTTAATTATTTCGTTAAGATACATTGTAAACCATATTACAATTCAATCTGACCTTATTTTACGGTCTGTGAACCAATATTTGCGATGTTCCACTTTTTAATGCCGCATTCGTTGCTGAGTTTAGCAAGTATAAACAAATTGGTATCGTTTACCTCCCCATAGGCAACTTATCAGAGGTACATGATTTATTAACAATAAACTTTTGTTGATTACAGCAAACTTTCTTTGTTTCATATATACTCATGTTTAAAGTTTGGGTCAAAATGTACCGATATCGAGAGTCTCTCTAAGCACCATCACCCCTACTATCGGCAAGAAAAAAAATAGTGGTCGTTAATATATATATATATATATATATATATATATATATATATATATATATATATATATATATATATATATGCACACACATATATGTAAAACGTCATAGCCCTCGTAGTTAGATAATTATTATTCTGGATATTATCCACTGCACACAATTAACACAATCTGTGATACTTGAAGCAGTGGTTCATTCTTGACAATTGCGCATCAGTTCTAACAGTTGAAGAACGACCTCTAACTTCGAGGTAACTTCGTGTTCAAGAAATATGGTATTAAAATAACTTTAACATGCATCGGATTTGAGGTCCACCCAGAGGCTTGAGTCTCTTCGGCAGGTCCCTGTGATCAAGATGTGCCAAAGGGTCAGTTGCCCTTGCATGCTCAGTATGGATGTATAAATCATCCACATAGGCAGGGGTCTCTGCAGTTTTCAAGTCATGTTGGAATATTAAAGTCCATTGGCAGGTAAGAATGGAGCGCAGGACTAATAACAGTTTATTATTCGTATTTCCATACACAGTGAGTGTTTGCGTGGTTATTTCGTGTGGATTGCACATCCGAGGGAATAGGTCACTGAGGCTGGGGATGGGACTTTGAGCCAATTGTCGTCTGCGTGTATTAAGGTTACAATTTCATGCTCTACGAGTGTTTTGATTGTGATATGGTGGGCTTGTCAATAATGATCAAGTTATGAAACAGAGATTGCATTACTTGAAATATTGCTAGACACTGAAGTCAATGGCAGTTGGGTTAGTAAATGTATCCCTAATAAGTGTACGTATAGACATATGGTTTACATCGCAATGTTATGAGCCGTAGGTAATCTTTTCTTTCAGATAGAAAAGACTCCGGATGATGACCCGAACGTTCCAGTCTGACATCTTTTAAACTTTGGGTCACTCATCATAAATACCAATTGTCAGACCTGTCAGCAAACTTGAAACTCTGGATTTTTTTAAAATGTATACAAAATCATCCACAACCACATCCCTAGAGAGAGATCATACTGTGAATATCTGCACACATATGACAATTCAGGTCTCATGTCTAGCTTTTCAGTGTGAAGAGATGTCGAAGAAATTACAAATTAGCACACACAGGCACTAAATTATGGATGAACTTCATCAAGATGCTCCCCATCCCGGGTATTACGTTTGCTAATAATAATAATAATAGCACTACTTTATTCATATTTGGATTATTTAAAAAATATACCAGGCGAAGAGGAGCAGAAATGTCACGGTCTACCGTTCGCAACATAACCGATATGTGCCATCGGTGTTTTCTGAGACTTGGGTATTTGTGTATAATTTATTAAAAGGTGGTTATGCCCTGGATATCAGTTTCTGAAGTTTATAGAATAGTGACCTATGTTGTTGCAAATATATATCAATCCAGCCGAATAGGTCAATGAACTTCACTCGTTTTGCTGACTATTTAAGAAATCATCTACAGTAATTTGCCGCACATCTACTCTGGCGTCTTTCCCGTTTTCTTGAAAGTTCATAAGAGCTGTAAGTATTTGCTATTTTGCACATAATGTTCTCTCTCTCTCTGTCTATCTCTCTCTCTCTCTCACGTTTCATTGTTTCTATTACTAATGTTTGTGTCTGTGATATAATTTTGGTTCAAGATGCGGTCAAAGACAAGTTTAGCCTGCGTTCACGTTTATTTATATCCATCTAAATATAATATAAACATATCATGTTGCTTATTTATGACACGACGCATACCTTACAACGGAGACTGGATAGTGCCTATGTTATCAATAATCAATAAAGAAACCAAAATTAAATTAATCAAAATGTATCCCTGATGGATTGACGTACACAATGATTAAACTGTCGTAGAAATGTTCCATCTTAAAAGATCTAACGCACCATGTTGCTTTATTTTTTCAGTGAATACAAACAAACGTATAGCGAGTCTCTTTATTATGCAGTGTAATTCAACTGTACATTAAAAATGATTTCCTAGCTTTCCTAATTTTGTTTTGTTGGGCTTAATAATAAGTCATTAAAATGAAAAAGAAAATATTTTTAAGTATCAATGAACTTGAGCAACAAGTTACTCAAACGACAACATGGGATTTTACTTAATATAAAGATTCAGATTTTATTCTTGGAACGCAAGTACAGCAATCCTGCTAGCTGAATGAAAAATTACTCTCGACTCCTAAATGAACAAGTCAAGTAATGCACACTAACAAATAACACGCATGTATACAGTCATCCCATTTGAATGGATCTTGCTCCATTTCTGTAACTAACATACAAACGAACACAAAAACACTGTTTTGTTTGACTATATAAGATTTCAAACTTTAATACTTGCATCTTGATTGCTTAAGTAAAATGTAGAAAATTAATATTTGTACGCAAAAACGGACCATACGCCTACATATGTTTAACTTTATCAATATGCTGTGTTTTCTGCATATTTGCAGCGTGATGAGAATGAAGTTATATATATTTATGTATTGCACATTTAGTTATATTGCCCATAATGTCATATATATATATATATATATATATATATATATATATATATATATATATATTTGTGTGTGTGTGTGTGAATTAGCTTTTACCTTTATATAGTTATCTTCAAGCAAGAGGTTGCAGATAAATGAAAATGAATCGATGACAGCTTTTATATTGTTTTGATTGATATTCATAAAAATCCGCGCATATCACGAATTGGATGCGGACAACAAAATTAAATGTAAAATTAAAATGCATCAAACGACATAAGACTGGAATGACGTACAATATCTACAATGAGTAAAATAAAAAATAACAAAATTAAAAGATGACGCTACACCTCTTTCTTATCTCAGTGGATTGCGAATTGTATTATTCCACATTCCAAGTTAAGATATATAATAAATAATTATTCAGCATTACTAAACTATTTTCAGCCAAATAATTATAATGACTTTACAAAAACAAATAATAATAATAATAATAATAATAATAATAATAGGTTTTTACAAAAATTCATATATCATTGAAGTAATATAATGTCATAGATTGTCTCAAACATGAACCAATTTAGTTATTGCCAATCATTTGAAACCATTGAACAACTGTTTCTGAAATATCTTAAAAACATATAGTTGCTCTATGAATTTCGTAAAGATGTCTCAATATACAATTTGAAATATATGTGTCAATTGGCAAGGATTTGGGTATTTGTGAGACATTGAAAACTATTAATTAATGTTATTTCATTTATATGTAACATACATTATTAATCTGATACAATCCTAAATCATTTCCGAATATCGTCTATCGAACGTACATGATGCTGTCCAAGGGCATAGGCATACAAATTATTAACGGAAACTATATGTTGCTTTCCCGAGTTTTTAAGATATTTCAGAAACAGTTGTTCAATTTTCCAATGTATGTTTAAATATAATTGACAGACGTACTGATTGAATAAAAGCATGTTTTTCCAAGTAAGTTTCATAGAATACATAAGATAGTTTGTGTACAGACATTCTTGATTACAAGACTTGGAGTAAATCAATGTACCTAGAACCTTTCAGTGGCATCTGTTTGCAATGAAATCAGATATTTTATTTTTAAAATGGCACTTCTGTGAACTTTGTTTATGCCAAGGGTATATGGATCTATTTTCTCTATCGATAATGTTAAATCTAATATACAATGAAGGTTATGCTGACAAATGCAGAATTATTCCACTAGAGTTTATTTTATAGACGCTTCAAGTCTGACTATGAGGCTCTGTCTGCTTCTCTTGTTGGTGTCTTTGGCTGCTTCGATGCCGTTTGAAAAAACAGAAAACACTATAGTGGGTAAGTCGAGAATCAAAGTCTCTCAGTCTCCGTCTCTGTATCTCTCTCCATCCCTCTCTCTCTCTCTCTCTCTCACACACACACACACACATGCACACAAACAACTGCAATGTCCGCTCAAACCAGTTCAACATGACAAGAAATAAATGGGTTAATGCATATATACACAGGAAAGTACAATCATAAATATATTGGTACGTACCGAAATGTACTAAGGCATTGTTTTGGTAAATTGTACTTTGTCAGCTTCGTTAAAGAAGGTTACTCTTCCTTTATGACTCATTGTCTGATTCTTTACAATTCGTGTTGTCCTCATCTTCTTCACATGCAGAGTTGTCAATATGTTTTTGGTGAAAACACCTAGCATATAACCTCCCAAACAGCCAATAGTTAGATCTTTGCTACGTTGTTCGTTTATATACCTCTTACTGTGCCCGAAGAAATCCTAATACATTTGCTTAGCTTCCAATGATTTTCTACAACTTGATCTAAATACTGCATAAATAAAGTTTGCGAGTCTATTAAAGTTGCTAGGAATTTGTTTCACCTTTGTTCTTCTTTCCTCTCTTTCTCTATTCGTTTAAATAATCTGGCCTCTTATGAGCTTTATATATGTTCTTAATTCTCTAATGTATTTAATGATTGATTGGTGTATTTATGTAGTGTCTGATTTGTTTTTCTTTATTTCATTTATAAATACAACATTAGTTGGCGTGAGAGAGATCCATGGGGCGAATGAAGACTTTAGAGTAAAGAGGGGAACTGAAATGCCCAGGCATAAGAAATTTGAACTTGAACTGAATGGGGAAACAGTAACACTGGACCTGACTTTAAATGAATATGTGGATAGCAATGCACCAATATACGTAGTGGAAGGCGGCGAACTCAAAAAGTGGCAAAGAGA
The DNA here is from genome assembly GCA_028554795.2 of Sinohyriopsis cumingii. Lineage (NCBI taxonomy): Eukaryota > Metazoa > Mollusca > Bivalvia > Unionida > Unionidae > Sinohyriopsis > Sinohyriopsis cumingii. Next base: position 54,190,734 of record CM068830.1, read on the forward strand.
GAATACAGATGAGGTGAGTAGTGCTTTGGCTAAAGTGATCTGCCACTAAAACATTGTTGTTATATTGGAACATTTTATGATATTTATAAGAATCAAATGGTCTTGTTCAACCAGACTTTAAAACCATTTAGATAATCCATAATGTTAATGGAAGGTACGAAAATCTTTATCAGATAGATATTATGTATAATTTCCTGGGGAACTACTTAAATTCTAAGGATAATAATTTAAATATTATAGAATTATCGCTATCCTGCTTTTGTGGCATATTTTAGATAAAATTAAAGTTGTTGGAAGCGTTTACCCATATTCTAAGGTAGACAAACTATAATAATATACGCAGAGTAATGTTCTGATCTACATGAATGAATAAAGACTGTTGATTGCTGAATATATTTTAATGATAAAATGTATGGATAGAAATGTCTAGTCAAATAATAACAATATATATGCCATTGTTTGTGGTAAACAAGTTTATATGATTGTTACAGCAATATGGCTTCTACCAAGACCGAAACATGCAGGCCTCAATCATGGTGAGGTGTAGCGGAGGACTGTGTCGACCGGTGAGTTGACAACTTCCTTTCTTGTATGTTTTAAAGCTTCATGTCATCTTTAACGTTAAATTAAACTAAATTTCATTCAAGTTCTTAGTAGTTCCAAGTCGTCATAATTGGTACCTTTTCCTATAAATACCTATGTAATTGATTTCTACTTTTTGTCTAGTATGTATGTCTGCTTTCCTCGTGACATCAGATACTAATCGTTTTGCACCTGAGACATCGATTAACAAGTAAACCATAACACCATTGAGCACCTGTCCATTATATTAGGCTAATAGCGGAGGCTTCTATTCTGCACTGATGAATCATTTTAATATGTTTTTTTTTTCTTTCTAATTGCACCTGGTTTAAAATGCTTACATAATTAAGATCAATATGTAAAATACGCTGTATATTCTCTACAAGCTACGTGTCGGTTTTGAAGTTAGTTTTAAAAGTCGATCTAAAACAAATATCAGAACATTTGAAACACGTTACTTTTGGCCGGTGTCGTATCAACTTCCGCGACTGCTGTTGGTGAGGATGCGGGTCTTAATTCCCATGAAACAACTGTTTATTGGGACGGGTGCAAGAACCAAGCTTTGCTGGAAAGGAGCTCATAATCATTGTTGAAATAAAGGCATCGAATGTTCATTTATTTCCTTAAAAATATTGGTAGCATATTATAAAATAAACAAGACGAAATGCAAGCCTTGCCATGTTGAATCATGTTTAAAGAAATTATCTTTAAACCTCCTAACTCGGCCTAAATTCCAACTCCTACTCAAAAGGTAACCAGAATGTCAATATCCTGAATAGTTACATTGCACCAGGAATCATTATGTATATTTTCTTTTCATTATACTTTAACCAAGTTATTGAATATGAGTTATATATTAGTCAAGAAATCACTTTCATTTCAATCAACCAGAGGTCTGAAGGATTCGTGAACTATAATGGGAGATCCTTTAGGTCAGTATTAGTTTTGGTCCATAGTCACCCTCACATAACCACAACCAACCCACACTCCACTCTGATCATCTTAATTCGGAATGTTAACACCACTATACTTCCTCGATTAATTGTTTAGTCATCACAGTTTTTGAACTACTACTATACTTAACGTCGTACACTGACCTTATCTTTATCATTTCAAAAAGTCAGAAATAACTATAGCCGTTGCATATTTGATATCTGTATGGGCCAGTACAATTGACGTGGTAGAAGACTTTTATATGCTATTACTCTCAAGTTAATTACTCTATTTGTGATGTGTATTAGTAAAATACCGCATTTTAAATATTTCGGTAATGTTTAACTTTTTATTGTGTATGCCTTTTAGAGAATTGTTTCATTTCTTGCTGAAAATCCTTCATTACGTTAGAAACCGAATGATCAATTCCCAGACTTGGTTTAGCAGCGAAATAACATCCGGGTACCTGGCCCTGGTAGAGGTTACATATAATGTTGAAATTATACAAGGTGATTTCACGTTTATTGTTATGTACATGAAACGTGCAAGCTTAGTTCAGTGCGCTTCAGTTAAACCAATTAGATATCAGGTCTGTATATGAGTTTTGTATTATTATTGCCAAGCAGAAACTCCCAGTGCCCGCTTTGGTCTTTTGACGATCGCCATAATGTTAGCTCCGTTCCACAAGTCTGATATAGACTAGTTGAAACATTTCCAGAAAAATGCAGTCTGTCTATGTATCCAAAATTGAACTCAGTTTAAATGGACACTACATTCACACGAATAAAAGTCTGTATTTTGTTATTGTGAATAAGTAACTTCCGACAGAAAATAAACTTTAAATTGACACGTATTTCACTGCACAGGTCAACCAGCTTCTCCCATTAACATCGGCCTTCAGTGCAAAAAAATCGTTATGGTTGTACTAAGTTTTAAAATGACAGAAACAAAATCAGTCCATTAATTCGATGTTTAGCTGAAGGTCTGTATGCACACACAATCAATCGTTGCATAATACCAATGGGAAATATTATATTTTCAAACTGATAAAATATATGAATGAAACAATAATTATTTCGCCAATAAGCTAATATATATATATATATATATATATATATATATATATATATATATATATATATATATATATATCATATAATCGCTACAGTTTACCTATAGTATGTACAGTTTCATGATTATCAATATCACAAGGTGTTATATATCACTTTATTCGTTTTTTATTGGTGAGAATAAACCCATGACAGTATTGTGTAGTATTCTCTTTTTTGATTGGCTACGATAGTGTGAAAACATTTGTTAACCTCCGCCTTCTGGAATTTTCTGTTTTCAGTAAACATTTTGGCGGCCATTTCTTCACTCTAGTCATAAAGAGAATTGGAAAAAAAAGTTGATGTCTGTCTAAATATGTACAATTTACCACGATAGGGGCATGTTACGTCATGTGTAACATAATATCATATGATAAGTGGCATGAAACAAAGACAAAAACAGCAACAACAACAACAAATGCAACCAATTTGTATCGCTCAGTTCTAGGCGATGGGGTTGGTAGGGATGGAGGGGGCGGATTGTAATACTTGTATCATTGAATCCATCATACCACCCTACATACAAGCGTGGTTTAGGTGTTAACTTACCTCGTACTATGTATGTTCCTTTTTTCTAGATTGGCTCATTCACAGATAGAGGACAAAGATACCATCTTAGTCTAGATGGAAAGCCGATTGAGTCGAATTCACTACTTTCGCCAGTTACAGAGCTACCAAATATAGACATTAGCAGGGAAGGCGATATGGTGTTTGGTAAGTAGTATTTTTCAGAACTTTGAAATCCTTCTTTCTTTTGTTTCTTCCTATCCATTCAGTAAGTATTGCTGCATGTATGTCTCTGGAAATTCAGAAAAAGAGGTCATGTATTTTAACTTCTGGGGAGACGGTAACAATTTAGTTTTGCACACATTAAGAATGAAAAGAATATTTTCCTTAAAGAGCACTAACGGAAGAGTAAATATGTATGTCGATTGGATGGTTTACGTATTGTGGTGGAGAGAATTAAATCAAATTCTTGAAAATAAATACCCTCGGACATATCATCAATATTATTAGCTATCCGGGTTTATAATATATTATAGAGCGTGAAATTCTCACATATTAGTGGGAGCGAAATGATATCGCCTCAGTGATGACATAACTTTTGGAACTAGTTTCTTAATCCATTCAGGAAATAAATTATATTCTATGTGTGTTATTCAGACTGGTATTTCCATATTTATACCTAGATCATTTTTCTTCTGCTATAGCTCCTTCATTCTCTCTCCCCCACCGTCACGCGCCATTTACGTGCGGATACGCAGATCGTAATATATGTCGATTGCAGACCATCAAGTGACCATTTATCAAATCAGTAAGTTCAATCAAGAAATGCATAAAGCGACTCCAACGAGCATAACGAGGACTTCATGTATTAACTTTGTTGTAATTAGCCTTGAACATGAACCATGGAAACTGTCAGTGACTGAACTTGCATGGCCTATTATTGTGTGTCACCTATACAGTATTGCGGATCCGTGGTGGCTAAGTCATTACTTAGAGTGCCCAACTCACGGCCGAGAGGCTGTTGGTTCAAATCATATCATCAGATTAGCTTGGGTCAGCCACCGTCATGTGACCTTGGGCAATGCCCTTTTCTTGAAGAACCTCGCCAGTAAAAAATACCTGCTGGCTTTGATGTGCCGTTAAGACTCAAACGAAAACTGTACAGTAATGTATACCTGCACTACTCCACGACAAAAACGGTACAAGGTTTTCAGAAAGAAAACAAGATCTTGATTAGAAATGGTAGTCTAACTTTAACCGGCACTTTTATCTCGTATCAGTCAGGCATTGGTTAGCACAGATTGCAAAGTGAAAGTAAGCTACAGTCGAACATTGGATAGCACCGTCTGTTACTGAGCTAGACAGCTAGCGTGATAAGGCTACACAACAATTTACGTTTGGATTTATCAATGAAGAAAATGATGAACAATAATCTTTAAAGATTAATTCACAATCATTCCATTTTTTTGTTTAAAGATATCACGCTCCGAAGTCTGTCGGATACAAACTCCATAATACGTTTGAAGTTGTCACACACTTCCAGAGTTGACAACGATACAAATGTCTACATTTCTGTAAGAATATAGCCATTATGTTCACAATTGTCATACACCGCTTTGCAACATGGACATATTCTTTAATTCATCAAGCAAGAGTTGTGTGCTGCAAATTGAATACGAACATCATGGCTTCACTAATTCATATCATTTAAATGCAGCTGACACCTAGAATCATTAACAAGCTATCTAGTAAGACTTGATAATATCATGTAAGCTAAAGACAATCAGCTTTATAACTCTTTTCGATGCAGTGACTGAAAATGTCTCCAATGCGGATGCTCAGAATGTCACACTGGTTCCTACTCCGCATAATTTGCATAGTACTCATGTCCCAGAAATGAATGCCAGTCAACATGATTCAAGAATGAAAAGGGCTATACCAGCTGGTACTGATATTATCGAAATAATGGTATTTGCGGATGATGCAATATGCAACAGGTATGACTCCTTAGTACAAGATGAGATATACTCCCAACCACATGTTTATAACTCAATAGACATAATTAGCTCTTTTCCATGATGTGTGGACTTTCTGTAATAGAAATCATAGCGAAATATAAACTTTTCTTGCATGTAAGTCTTTTGTGTGTAGATTACACGTTTTACTAAAAATGAAAAACTTAACTAAACAAAGAGGATACGTGTAAGAAGGATGGACACTGGTTATCGCTTTGTCTTTTAAGAGGAGAGGGTTTTCTGCGAGTAGTGATTAGTAGAAATAGTAGTTTTAGTCATATCGATAATGTTAACAAAAACATGAATAATAATGACAATGATTTTGACTTCACGAATGAGACAATTATTTTCATAATGGAATAATTGATGTTTTATATATATATATATATATATATATATATATATATATATATATATATATATATATATATATATTGGCGAAGACCAAATATTTGATCTCATTTCTACGTTTCGTTGTATATCGTTTTTTTTATTTTATACGTTGACGAGACTTTGTAAAGAATTTCAATTTTCTTTTAAGAATACTTCATTGTTATATATGATCCCCGCCATCCTAGATATCATTATATTCTGAATTTCATATCAGGTTTACTGCCTTAGAAAATGGCAATAAGGACGCAGCCATTGCAATGATGGGATCATACTACGCTCTTCTGGTGAATGAGGTAAGTCGGTTTATATGCAAATTTCTGCTTTCAACACCATGATTAGTTATTACTTTTCATAATATTTCATGCTATGAATGAAATATATGTAAAAATAGGAACTAAAAAGCAATAGCTAAACTTAAATCACTGAATACATTGAAAGATTTATACAATGTAGGTTACAGTGACCCTATTTTACATGAGTGGTTGAGCACCAGTTATGTGACATGTAAAGGTAACAATAACAGTGACTCAAAAAACTAAATACGCTACATTGTGTGATAAATATTTCTAACTAGCTGAAAAATTTCATCAAGAAAATTATTAATACCGATAGAATTGAGAACTGAGATTTTTCGGCGTACGACATAGAATGCCTTGTAACGAGAATTAACATATTCGTCATACTGTAGTAAGAATACAACTAATAAGCAAATGTTTCCGTTTCAGTAATTATATATTAACACTTAAATAAATATGGAATATGAAATAAGCGTCTATGCATAAACGGTTGTAAACAAGCAATTTACGTCACTAGCAATGGAATGTTGACCAACGTCGCTTGACGTTTCCGCTATATATGACGTTATCATTATTTACAATTAAAATCAAGAAAGAGTTTAATAACAATATTGAAATCAAATCTGATCAACAATGTACTTTTATAGCAGCTTCGTTCGAAAACAATTACAACGTTGTGCCAATTTTAGTAAAAGAAAATAGCTTAGTTCTTTACATAACTCTCTACTTGCACATAAATGCATCCGTCAAACGGAGCATCGAAACTGTACAGAGGGAAAGACGTTCAACCAGGATGACAGACAGACGAATATACATCATTTGTCTACCCTATTGTATGTAGGACGCTTTTTATTAAATATTAATGTATTGGTTCGATTCGTTTATACGCTGCAATCTATCTTACGAATTGCATAACAATTATAGGGTTCTTACAAGTTGTAACTTGATGAACACATGCAAAAAGTTAATGCAATATCATAGTCTACAAATAAGGACACCTCAAACGGACCTTCATTAGTCTCTGCTGGAATTGTACACGAAATAGCGCTGCTAGCATAACATCTAGAATGTGTATTGAATATGCGCAGTTGTGTAGACGATATGTGAGGTAATATCTACGTGCATACTTAGTAGTAACTGCGTGTACGTGTATGTATGTATGTATGTATGTATGTATGTATGTAATCAAGAGTGAATACAACGAATGCAAAAGCGACTGTATAACTAACTGTAACAGCAAGCAATGTTCACTCGATATATTTCAAACTAGACTTTTGCTGATATTCTTCTCATGTGCAGGGTAATTATTCATAATATATATATATATATATATATATATATATATATATATATATATATATATATATATATTAATTCCTCTAACATTCTTTTCCATCACCAACAAGATGGATACATTGTTCCAGCCGTTCAAGAACCATTCAGCCAACAAAGCAGGTCTGGACATAAGACTCTTTTTCAGTGGAATCGTCACAGCATGCGTAAGTTTTCGCAGGTTTACAGACAAACAGAAGACTTTAAAAACATTCCATTTATCAACCTTTCTCCTTTTTATATGGTGTTGTCATTTTCTCCAACTTTTTCATCTGTTGTTTGCGTTTAGTGTTATTCTTTCACCTCTAATACCTGTTTCCTTATTTGTCTTGTATTTTACTCGACTCTTTGATTCAATTCTACTGCAGAACTATCCTAATCTATTTATTTTTTCAAGGAATGTTCTACTATGCTCTGTTATATTCATTTATATTCAATTCTCTTTAAGAATTCAACACCAGCACCATGGTCAGGAAATGGAAATACTTCCGGCTCGGATTTGGGCTCCTTAGCATCATGGCAGCATAATCAAACAAACAAAGGCAAGCTCCAGTACGATGTTGCTATGGGAATTTCAGGGCAAGTTGCATGTTCCTCCTCTATTTGTTTTTTTTTTGTTTTTTTGGGGTGTGTGTGTGTGTGTGTGTTTATTTTAAAATTCCAGCTCACACTAGTTGTTTATTGTTTTCTTATTCCTACCTTGTCCTACTTCATTTTAAATTCGATATTAGCTCTAGTACAAGTGTACGCGTGTTAATGTAGATGTACAAGAGAGAGAGAGAGAGAGAGAGAGAGAGAGAGAGAGAGAGAGAGAGAGAGAGAGGTGGGGAATTAAAAGCTGATGAATAAAACGATGCTATTTTTTATTATAATTGTTTGTTTTTTTTCATGCAGGATAAAGTTATTTAAATAAATACCTGTGGAAACTAAATGGACCCTTGAACTTAGGTTCCTGAAATCATACAGTTGCATTCCAGTAACATATGTTTGATATTAAATTTGAATACAGACACTCGTTACACTGATCTTAATTGCTTAATTCAGCGACTTTCACTTTGAATGGGTATTTCTAATATAATCACGACCTCTAGCACAAGAAGGTCCAAAGTACTTATTCTTTGCAGAACGGCATGCCAACGGAAAAATCAAACAAAAATGAAGAGGTATAATTCACTTGAATTGTTGCTGTTTATATTTTTTGTTCTTAGAAAGACCGTCTCTAATTATTAAAAGACAAGAAACCCATAAAATCAGGAGGGTCTTTTGTTGTTGAAAGTATCATCACTTTTCATGCCTGGTAACATAGCTAATGTTCAGAACGGTTGAAGGGATAATATATATTCATTTCAATAAATATTGCATGATTTTACAAAAAACAAAACAAAAACGACAAAAAAAAAAAACCTAACCCCCACCAGTAATACAAGCAGCATTAATTTCTTTTTAATTTTCATTTCTATTACAGAAAAAGGAAAGATGGAAGCTTGGGTACGTATCATATTTGTATGCATCATTTATTTTAATTATATAGGAATGACTGATCCGAAGCCATTATATTAGAGACAATTAAAACCACGTGTACCCAAATCTTAAACATGTGTAAACGAGGTACAATCAACCGGTAATTGGTTGTGGTTGGGGTGACCTTCCTGTCTGCTTGTAGTTTTGGGATATTCCTCCCGACTGGATGCACCTTTTACGTTTGGCGGTTCATTAATAGACGTCTTGAGAAAAATGGTTTCCACGTAAACGTTCGGGTCATTTTAATTATATCAGTACCTACTATTTTGACTAACATTTAAATAAATATAGAATAATAAACACAGTACGTTTTGGGGACCCTGGCTAACACACCCAACCAATAATTCTATGAAATCTTCCAAACTCCCTTTCCATCTACCGGAATACCAGATAAAATATACCAAGTTTCTTTCAGAGAGCAGGATACAACGATAACGTTTTCCTTGCTTGTTAATTTCGTAACAATCTATGAACTTTCATCAGTAATGTTGAATGATATTCTGCCTTCATCCACGGAAAACTTAACCATGAATCTCCTATCAATTAAAAGTAGGGTTTCTTACAATTTAGATTGTTGGCCCCGACTGGACATGTGTCCCCTCCCTGAGCCAACGCTCCAAACATTTTCTTGGGTGGTTGATTCGCAACTAATTTGTATACGTAGGAGAGATAAAATGAGAAATATACTGCCTACACAGTTATTGTCAACTACACAAATATGGGCATACATACATTCACTTTGTTATATGCGTCTCTCTCGCTTTCTCTCTCTCTCTCAACGCACATTTCGGTAAATTTCGTTGTTCAGTTCGTATTGATAGAACTGTATCGCGAAAAATAATTGTATCAATGAGTCTCGTGTATATTTTTGTTTATGTTAGACTAATTTGAGATTAACATATTGTCCATGGATTAATCATACTTATTAATTTTTTACAGGTATTGCCTATGTGGGAACTATTTGCAGATCTCAGTATGGTGTATTAGTTGTCTATGAAGACAAGACTTCAACATATTTGTTGACTACTGCCGTCCATGAGCTCGCCCACGTGTAAGTTTTGCAGACTGCTCAAAAACACACAAGCGTGGACACACGCAAACATGTACATAAATGCATAGATACATGCATGCATCTCTCTCTCTCTCTCTCTCTCTCTCTCTCTCTCACCAGCAGGTGAGAATAAATCTCATCGGTCTTGTCTCTTACGGTCTTGTAGACTATATTGGTCTTATGCCGCATATTCTCATATAGTAAGTATTAATCTCATCAAAAGTCCGTTTTTTTGGGGCGAGGCATGGTTGCCTGGTACAATCGAGGAAGGATAAAATGTATACATTTGTTCATAAAACGTTCCTTATTATTATGTTGTCATGGCAATGAATCATCACATAACAAGCAAATAAAGCACTTCACGGTCTGATCACATTACGTAAGAAGGACGTAGGTTGGGAGTATCCCTGTCATCTAAGGAAACGGGAATTGCAAATTTTAAGAAACGACCCCTTTAGAGGTGATAAGTAACAGGACAGTATGCTCATGTTTACATATTGAATTACAATATCATATTTTAATTTTACAACGCTGAGTTAGTTTTACTGATTTAATGGGGGATTTGTTCGACATTTTACTGATTACCCTTTTTTTTTTTTTAAATTACAATGGATTTGTCCCTTGGTATTCCATATTCATGCTATCTAGCCTACTGTGTAACTGTTCGTGATTATTTAATAGCATTTTACAGTTATACGTTGGTGCTCTAACAAGTGTTTGTCCAACCGAGTGGGTTTGATTTGCATTTTTGTGGTTTTCGACGGCACTTTTCACGAAGTATTATTAGGTATATCATACTGTCGATGGAAACTCAGTACGTTTGCTAAGGACAGATCGATGCAGTCGACCTAAGTGTGATTGGGCGGGTATGGAATATACTACCTTTTGAATATTTTAGTCCGTAGGTCTTCCAGCTGAGCTACCAGGGCTCATTTATTCGAATGGGTCACCTGGTCCTTTTTGGGGATATAAAATGAAAAATGTCAAAAGCGTGTAAGTAATATTTCACGAGATATTTTTACACCTTATACGGGTAATATACATAATGTTTTTTCCAGGAAGATAACGGTCATTTCAAATGCATTTAAACACCAATTATCTGGACCCATAGTTGGATATAAGTTTATTTTATGTTGGATCATATGCTGGATCGAAAGTTTTGTCAAAATGTGATTGGCTGTTATTCGATGCGTGCTCTTTTAAACACAATTAACAGTTAAGTCAACAGTGATCAATAATCTACAATTAATTACGCAAGTGTAAACAACAGACTTTCTTTGATCGGACCATTCGGAGTCTTTAATCATGCTAGCTTGGTTTATCTTGACCCTAAATTATACAGTGCAGTGCAGCACTCACCTGTCGACAATCAAGTGCACAAATAAGCACTATCACATTCAATTATACTTATCTCTCTTCGTCTCTCCTATAATCATTTATGTTTACTTCAAAGGGCTAATTTAGTTATTCATAATACCAATGTCATTCTAATTATTTGAAACTATATTTGACTGCACTGGTTTTTAATTTATATTAGACTTTTCTACCTTGGCGTCGAGATCGGGAAATAAGTTATTTTATTAGATAAATATAAATTGAAGAAAGCAGAATATTCCGGTTACTCGTGAGTTTATTATTAGTATGCACGATTGAACAGTGGTACAATAAATTGGGATAATTAGCTTAAGGGACATTACTCTAAATAGCTGTCTTACTTGTTAACATAATATTCCAAGAAATATGCAGTTCTATTCTTTTGAATATTTTACCAATATATTACAAATAAATACTCAGTTGATAAAGACAGTATTCTGAAACGAAGATGAAAGTACTGTAGTAAAATCATTTTTAATATCTTCATTATATGTAGCTGTAAAAACTTATAGATTTTAAAATGTTTCCGATTAAGACGCGTTTCGCACCTTTCTTTTTCTTGAGTTATACTTTAGCGATAACCGCGATATAATTGTCAAACGGTTCATTTAACTTTCGAAAATAAATATTGATGAACCTATTCGTTGATTGCATTATTCACAAAAATGACCGAATCATTAATGGTTCCCGATCTTTTTCAGCCTAGGTGCTAGCCATGACCAAAAGGCTGGTTGTCCAGATTTCTACTTGATGAGCGTAAATGCTTCTATAGGAACTGAAGCAACATCCAAGATACAATATGAGTTCACTACATGCAGTGTAGATAAAATGCAAAGTAAAATAAACAGCTTAGGGTAAGAAGTCTTCTCTCAATCTGGCCAAAATAGAAATAGCTCTGCCAGCGTAATTATGTAGCATGCGTATTGGAAATACAAAATTATGTTGCAGAAGACATACGCCATATAATATTTACATATGTTTATTTAGTTGTGTATGTATGTACGTACGTACGTATGTATGTATGTATGTATGTATGCATGTATGTTTCTAGGTATGCATGTAACTTCGTAGGTGTGTATGTATCTTGGTAGGTATGTGTTTTCGTACGTATGTGATTGTATGGCTTTTTGTATGCATGAGTTTCGCATCTCACTTTCTCTGATTAAGCCCATCTATTTGAATAAATAATAACGATAGAAAGCTAGATGTCTTCTATTGTGTCATCTATGCATATCCGTCTATAGCATGTGTACACACACACACATACACACACACACACACATATATATATATATATATATATATATATATATATATATATATATATATATATTCACTTCAGATCAAGTCGCTGTACACTGAAACACAATTTCAACGATACAAAATACGATGACTTCAGAGCGAGAGCAATAGGAGGGGAAGAGTTTAGCCTGGATACTCAGTGTCAGCTGTATTTCGGACCTGCCTCTTATGCTTGCTCTAAGGTAGGCGTCACAACGCTAGTATTTATTTCCCCCCCCCCCCACTTCTTGCTCTTTTACTCCTTCTGAGTCTCCTCGTTCATTGCTCCTTTAATTTGCTGTTTTTCATTCTATTTCATTTTCTCCTCATCTAATCTTATTTTGCCACTTCTGCTTCAAACGCTCCTGTACGGCCTTATATTAACTCTATTAAACTATGCAAATGTATTATAGAACTGCATTGGTACAACAACTCCAACAATGACACTGTTATTATTACTGATATTGCTGATGCCATTTTGTAACTGGCAAATGTGCATTGTGTTATGGTAAATTCGGATATTCAATACCTGAGTTTCATATAGATATGCCTGTTATATACGGCCTTTTTCTTGAACACTATGGCTTTTAATGGCAATTATAACACCAATTGACGTTCTAGGGCAATCGAAACAGGAATATGCATCCTTCCTCTAGCTTCTAAATCCTGAAAAGTAATGCACATTACAATAATAAATCAATCAGTCTGTAAAAGTCTTTATGCATGTATTTATATACACCTCAATGTTTATTGTTTTATCTCTCTGTCTCTCTATGTCTCTCTTTCTTTCCTTCTTACTTTCGTTCTTTCTTTCTTTCTTACACACACACACACACATATATATATATATATATATATATATATATATATATATATATATATATATATATATATTCTCTGTAACTCTCTAGCCTATATGATAGTATTCTTTTATTAAAATATTAATTCTGCCTAGTTTTATCAAGCGTTCTTCTTGAGGAATCCAGGGATAGTACATTCCGTTCTGTCTGATATATATATATATATATATATATATATATATATATATATATATATATATATATATATATATATATATATGTGTGTGTGTGTGTGTGTGTGTGTGTGTGTGTGAAGAATTAAATGTATCTAATATAAATTTAGAGCAGGACTCAACGGATTCCGATATGCTAGCTTCAGAATCCATGTATTATGTTTGATGTTTCTGATCTAAACGTATAATATTATCACGAAACTGTATATCTTCGCTAAAATTTATTTCATGCACATATTTTAATTCATCAGAATAGTTCCACCATGTGCTACAGTGGAGTTTATTGTCAAACTTCCACCGGGTGTGATGGTAGAATGAAGCTTGTGAAAGAACATACCACATGTGACGATCTCAAGGTAAAATGTTTCATGAAAATATTTTTGAAATAATTTATTTCTGTGCTTGAATATTAGTTTTTACTTCTAAAGAAGCTGCAAAACTTGGCCTAATTAACTTTTGGATCAGGTCGAAGTGCACTGTAAGCGTTTTGAACATCATTGTGCTTATGAACACTCTAACCTGTGCATATACAAGTGAAAGTGTAACAAATGTTACATTCATTTGCATCTCAAAAAAACAGGTGATAACAAGCATTGCAACCCAGAGTCAAAATATTCTCGGCTGAGAATTATAGCTGAAGTACTGGTGTGAGCCATTATCAACTCAAATGCATTGGAATGGAATTATACGAGAAACAGAATGAACCATATCACTAAAAATATTAATGAAATATATAGCCAATACACCTAGGAAAATATTAACAGACTCGATAGACAAACTTCTTGATCTATAAACCGTGATGTCAGGTACAGGGTAGAAAAGCCAGAAAAAAATGCTTTGTTTTGGAGTTTTACAATTTCTTTTCTGCCAGCTGAGGCTGAATCCTTTCGCTTAAAAGCTTCAAAGCATCATCATGTTGGACAAATGTTGGACATATATTCATTTATTATCTCTAGAATACTAGAACAGAGTTTTATAAAAATTTTCATAGGGAAATTTGCTTTTCAATGATGATAATGAAAGGACAAGAGCATTTGCGAGAGGGTCGAGAAGTTTAGATATTAAAGAAAGTGCTAGATTTTTTAACGGTTTATTAAACCAACGCAAACTAAAATGTTTGGTTTTCTTTAAAACATATAAGCAACACAGCTTTGTGTGTATTAGAATATATGAGTTTAGGAGTTTACAGTTAGAATTTAATGTTGACGTTGCAAACCTTCTATCACTTATTAGGTATTTCGTCTTGATATTATTCTCATCTCTTCATTTCATCCTTTTGTGTCTACTTGCTATTTTTATTCTTCCTTTTCTTCTTCTTTCTTTTTCTTTTACTTCTTCTTCTTCTTCTTCTTCTCCCTATTATTATTATTATTATTATTATTATTGTCTTACAGTGGTGCGAGAAAGGCCAGTGCGTAAATATGTACACTGGTGGAGAAGAAACTCCAGACGGTTGTATTATTTATGCAAGATGCCAAAGGATAAACAAACAGCTTGTGGGCGATGGTTGTTGCCAGGGCTCAGTAAAAACGGATTGCTGCATGCTAGGAGAACGTCAGAGTTCATGTTCCATGGAAATACCCTGCTTTTAGTTCGGAAAATAATAGCAAAACTAATGGTACATGAACACGACTGACATGTCCAGTTTTAGTTTAGACTAAAATATAGGTTTTATTACAGTTAGATTGTTATGATTTACATTAAATCTGATTCTAGTAACCGAATAAAATGTATTAAAACAAGATGCCTTGCGAATTTTTTAAACTACAGCTTTTCGAGCTAGACTTGCTAGCTTTCTTAGTTCTATTGCTGAAAGTTGCTGTCAGAATTACTTTGGTATTGGAGATGTTATGATTTGGTTGTTGTTGTCATTGCTGTTGTATGGATATCCAAATAGCACACATTTATAACTCACTTACCACCTCATTCCCGTCCCTATTTACAAGTTAGTCCCTTAATTGTCATTGTCATATATATTAAGTACACTTATTTAACAAATTCTGCGTTTTGATATATCGCCATTTTCGTCAGTTTAACTTAAGGAACAACTGCTAACTTGAAGCTACTATAAGTGCACAAAACGAATATACATAAGAAACATGCTATATAATATTATAAAAACAAAGTTAATGCTAGAAGGAAAAATATAGGGATAAATAAATTAATCCTGACCATAGGTCCCATAAGAACAACTTTCACTAGCTTTGCTTGTATTATCACATATTGTATAAAAAGAGCAAAGAAGACATACTTTAGCATAAATTTTACAATTGTTACATTTCTGTGCTGCTCCATTTATCCGTCAACAACATGGCGGTTTGCTTACGGTATTGTGCATACATAACTTCATTTGTATTTGTATAAAACGTACCTTCCTAGATGAGGTTGCTGCAAATAAACCGTTAACGCAAGATAAATGGATCAAACAACAAAAAGGCACTCGCCTTCTTACTGTCTCAAGGAAACTATAAATATTTTCATTGTCCATAATAAAATCTATGTAGAGATATTGTTAATTATTATTATTATAATTATTTATTATTATTATTATTAGTAGTAGTAGTAGTAGTAGTAGTAGTAGTGTGATGGATCTTTTCAGTGCACGTGGTTCCGACATGTATTTATTTAAATATATTCTAATGTATCATATGTTCCACGAGGATTTTTGTAATTTAAATATGCCTGAAAGATCAGTTAAAATAATACTTAGCAGAATAATATCCCAAAGATATTAATATAAAATATATCATACGCCTGAAAATTCAGAATGGCAATTATCCGTATCCTCCAAACCTTCGCTGATACAGGTTTACTGTTATATCATTCATTAGCTTTTCACATGCAGTATTGGCTTCGAAATACCTCTCGATTGCAGCAAGTTCACGTAAAGTACGACCTATCAGTTCCTGCTTTAACTATTCGGCCATTCCTATAGTTCCCTTGATAACATCGTACATATTAGTTGCGTTTCCACACATTGAACTCGCAGAAAGACATCTACACTATGCACTATCACTAAACAAATGGACACAAGTTTTGCTAATATATTCTCTACATTTTTTCTCAGTACCTAACTCTGTATAAATGATAATGAGTCATAACCTATTAGCAAGTACCTTCCAAGATGAACTCACGATGAAGTTCTTGTGATATGTTATTCATTTGAAAGGCTGCACTATATGCAAAGCACCGTGCAGTGTATCACATATTTCTCTTCCAGATTAGCATCAGTGCCTCATTACTTACTGTGTACTGTAGCCGACATACACAAAGGCAACCACACTATAATGCTCAAATTCTAAAGAACTAACAATTACCTTTAAATCAACTCTAAGTATGCATTAATCTGACACTTGTGTCACAACCAAAAGGAGAGAGATAACATGCTCTGAATATTGACCATGACTATATTCGTGCGCGTTGAACCGGTAATAATAATTGTGACCATATTTTCATGAAACTCCCCAGTTTGTGTGTTCCCTCAAACTCCAAATCACGTTGATATATAGGTTTTATGTTTCTTTAATTGTAACAAATTATACTATAGATAACTAAATTATATACGTAGTTGAATGCATTATCACTACTACTAAATATATTACACGTCA
Organism: Sinohyriopsis cumingii; assembly: GCA_028554795.2. Lineage (NCBI taxonomy): Eukaryota > Metazoa > Mollusca > Bivalvia > Unionida > Unionidae > Sinohyriopsis > Sinohyriopsis cumingii. The sequence goes on from CM068830.1 coordinate 54,207,769, forward strand.
GGTATTGCATTTATCGTAAGCAATCGTAAGCAATCAAAATTTCATTTTAAGTTTGCACTCAAGTTGATGAATTCTTCTCACATATGGCTTTGTCATTTTCATATTACTGCAGCTGATAACATCAGAGGAAAAATAAATATGGTCGGTATACGCGTTTTCCGTGTAAAGGAGATTGAACACTCTTGTATTTACATTTAGGTCGGTATTTTAATTTAGAATAAGTATATAGTTGTGCTATGAAACATCATATAAAATTATTCATGTTTGTCTTTAACAGTTATCATTTTCTCCAGGCAACCTATATACTTTTCGACAAATAATAAACTCAGAAAAAATTTTATTACATGGTTTACTCAAAGTTATTCGTTGTTTCCATTGGACCTTGCATTCGAGGAAGTACTTTTCAAGAGAAGTAAAATTCTTCAAACCGAGTCATTCGATAGAGTTTCCTTCTTTAATGTGATCCTGAATTCAGGGATAAAAGTGCGATTTAATTTATAAAACGTTTACTGGGATAACTAAGTTCGACCAGAAATTAAATAAAATGCATAGCGTTAGGGATGCAACAAAATACAATAGTTGCAAGAAAGCAGTTGCGAGCACAATATTCTTGGGATACTGCAAATATCTCATTTCTGAAATCATGCTTGAGAAACTCGAATGTTATTCCGATGCTTGTTACATCAATCAATTATATGCACTCATAGCTAACAACATTTCGATCGATCAACTTGCAGAGGCAGTCGGAATCATATACATACCTTAGTTCTGATTTTCGCAATTGTCAGATTATGTGACCCAAATTTTCTAATGTTTTAAGCTTAAAAGAACAAGTTTGGTTTGTCTGGTGATTTCACTAGTCTAAACAACGTGCAAATGGCAAACTCTAAATATCACCAAACAGATGTTAGCACTGTGTTCCGAGCAGAGTTACCATTTTTGTTATTGTCTTGCATGCCTTTGACATGATTTACCAAAAGTACACCTGTTTTGAATAAACTCGATACAGCCACTATTGAGACCACCCCTAAATTGACAGTTACATTTTATGATAATTAGATTTCGCTTCTCCTCTTGTCACACCTTATTTTTATTTAGGCGAGACGGCATCATTTTGTCTCAAGTATTGAACTTTTTCGAAGAAAAGTCTGAAAATGGCGATGAAATTATACAGTCTCAAACTACGGGTCTTGTTTAAGGGACAGATTACTACATAATTTTATCTGATGAACGTTAGTAAGATACCAAATATCCAAGAGTGATTTTGGAGAGAAAGATTGGTGTTACAGGTCACGGTTGGTCGGTATTTACAAACTACGTTTTTTATGTGGGCTATGTACTTAAAGGCGGGTAATGACATCGTATACATAGATTCATCGTTGGTCTTCGTGGATATCCAAAATGTCACCAGGTAGCATGCTTACGGATATTACCAACATTCTGATCCATCGTAGGTTGATTAAGATCTCACCTCATTTAAGGCCTAAGATTTTGTACCAGCTACCGCAGACGCCAAACCAGGTACGAAAGAAAAACTGACTTGATAGTGTGGTAAATCTATCTGACAATTGGACAAATTGTTTGTTTGATTTATAATTTGATTTAAATTGCATAATGTCAGAATGTAATTTCAGGATTATTACGTACTTTGGAGCGACTCTTAACACGGTTCTTTCTGTCTGCTTCTCTATATCATACACTTTCTCCTGCCTGAATGATCTTATGCAGTGCTATATATACTTTACTGGTATCTGCCTTGTTAAACAAACTTACTGATTTGTTCTCCTATTTATATGAAACAGTTATGCGTATCTACTGCGCGCACACAGACACAGACACAAACACACAAACACCTTACTTGGTGTAGGTCCCTCCAATCAACTGGCGTTGATTCATTATTTTAAAACCTTTTCATTGTTATTTACATGATCTGCTAAGCCCTATTGATGTCATTAACGAATATTTCACTTGGATGTTTCTATATGTGGAATACCCTACGGCCTAGCCGACAGTTACCAAATTTAGACCCAGAAAACATCAGAAGACATAACTTTGTTCATGCAAAATTAGTTAACTTTCCACTTGCATTTATTATGAGGGGAAAACAATCTGCGTCAATCAACGTCACTGATATAAAAAGACAAGTTATAACCCGAGTTCAGTAAACTTGCACAAAACCACAATAGCTACGTTTATCTGTGAATCAAATAAATAGCCAACGTAAAATTATCCTCGGACATAGTAAGTATGAATCAGTTTTTTCTCAATACAGAAAGAAGAAAAACGTCCATGAAACGTGGAATAATTAAGGTCTTGTTAAAAATAGGTTCTATTCCGATGTGACTGTAAATGAGACAAAACCAGACTACATATCCTGGCTCAGATTCAGCAATTATGTTTTCCAAGCGACGTGACTGGCAAGTGTAGAAGAGTATGTATGTATGTATGTATGTATGTATGTATGTATGTTTAATAATCCCCGCACACAGGTAACTAAGGGTCCGGAAGCCATCTTATAATTATTTTTGTGACATGAGCCTTTGCTTCTGTATAAAGGCTTCAGACAGCAATATTTTGAGCTATTCAAATGAGGAATAGGTACAAGAAGAAGATATGATAACCTGAAGGAAAGAAACACTATAAGATGCAATAAAAGAAAAAGAAAGAATTTGGAATACAAGAAATTAAGCAAATAAAGAAAAATAAGTATGGAGCAGAAGAAATAAGAAGCATCAGTATTGTAAGAGCAAAAGTATATACTAGGTTTATATAAAATATTATAAAACAAGTTCGTGATGTTCGAAAATATAACCACGAGAGTATTCAAGATTTACGATGCATCAACCGATTTTCATATGTATGAATAAACACTTCAAACAAGATACTGAAAATGACTATTATGCAACTAAATTAATAAATGTGTGTAATTCAGTTTCAAAAGATTAAATTTATTGTTTCTTTTTGGCTAATTCCATCTCACAAATGTAGTATTGTTTAAATAAATTAAACAAAGGTAGATCTGGAGTTTCCTTTCATGGTGATTATTATATGTGTTTCTTTTAGATATAAGCAAAACAATATTAATAACTTGTTCTGCTTCTAGCATACCAACAATTCTTCCTGTAAGTGAACATGTATGCAGGACATTTGTGTTGTTTCTAATCCAATGGCTTATCTGATTCCAAAACGTCTTTTACAAAACAATTATTAAGTCCCAGAAAATGTATATTCATGTTTCAGATAAATCGTATTTGCTATTCCTCTTGTTTCTAGAAAAGTGTTTGCTTCAAGAACACGACTTAGTAATTTATCCTTAAACCAAATTAAATTAGAATATTTCAAAATTCTGTATGTTAATGGAAAATGCATTGTCTAATCCATTTGGACTGGTAGATTAAGTAACATTTTCCATTTAAATAGTGGTTTAGTTTCTAATATTTCTGTTTTGTACCAAGATACTATAAATATTTCTGCAAGCTTTCTTAGTTTCCAGGAGAAGTAAGATGTATTTTGCAATATACGGTTTTGTTCTCCAAACATTATGGTTATGATTCAATGGATAATATTAGTCACATATTATTTTGTGGAATTAAAGAACCCTGCCAACTGTAGAAAATTAGTTCAAACATTATATTTCGTTCACCTTTTACCATGAAACGATTTGCTCATTATTCTGGACAATATCATTTTAAAATAGTGTGAATTGTTCGAACTATTTTTGCTAACAGCAAATAAAATACATTCGACCGTAATATGTTCATTTTACATTCGGATTTCAGTGAGAAAATTTTAAAAACATCTTTGGAATATACTTCTTAGTGTATATGTTATGAGAAATAAAATCATCCTTATGAAATATATTATCCATGTCTTCTATGCTCCTTTTGTATATAGTTGTTACCAATCTTGATAAAATCCTTGAAATAACTGAAACAGGGAAACATTAGTTTACCTAATTTTGTACTTTTGGTACGTATTCGCCTGTTCCATGATAGTTTGATAACACACATCAAATTCTTTAAGTCAGGCATTGCAAGTCCACTTTCCTAATAATTCTTATTAATTGCTTGTTTTCTTTTAATCTTGTTAACTTACCCTTCTAGCTTTAAATATTTCATTTCCTGATCAACCACTCTAGAGGATTCGGTAAACTTATTATCATGTGATTTAATTTTGATAAAGCAAGTCATTTAATCATTCGTAATCATTCACATCATATCCCCTAGTGGGTACAAATGCCATTCGACCACTGAGACAGTAGTGTTTTGGTATCATTTGATATACTATCATAATTAAGATTTTTCGCGTCACTTAAAACTATATATAAAATAATGGCTAATTATACAACTATCATACATTCTATATTATAAATGCAAACGGCTGTTGTTGTTTTTCATGGTTCCTATCAATATGTTTTTTTTTATTCCTCTATGTTTACGTTAAGGGCGAAGACTTTTGTAAATAATTTTAATGTGTGCATTTTATTTTTAAGAGATTTGTCCAAAAACAATGATCTATCATCGGCATACTGAGATATTAGAAATTCATTTGATCTCTGTTAATAACATTTGAATATTTATTCTTTTTACTAATTAATGACAGCATCTCTGCACATAAGTAAACGTCAATAAGATGAAAGGGGATTGCCTTGTCTGCATCCACTATTTATATAATACACCAAGATGAGATATGTCCATTAAAAGTTATACACAATTTTAATATTATTATAAACACTTTGAATCCATTTCATAATTGAATTACCGAAGATGAAAAATAGTACTTGTTACGTGTTTAGGCTCGAATAAACAGTAACACAGAAAAAGTGAAAACAACAAGCTTTTTAAAAGTAACAAATAATGCCTTTTTTCTTCTGGAAAATTCTGTAAAAATGAAAAAAGGAGAAGAACTTACGGTTTCAAGAATAAAATCCAAAAAATAATCTAAGAATAATCCACGAATTAAATTGCAAGAGTCCTAGTAATAAATGTTCTAATAATTTCAAGTTCGCATCCTGATGGAAAATCCAAGATGGATGACGATGACGTATGCTGTAGTCAGTACTGTGTTTATCTACTTGTAGAAATACAAATAATGGCACTCCGGTGTTGGAAATCCAAATTAAATTTGTAAGCAATGTCTTTCCAAAATTTCTGTGTGAACACTCCTCAAAATATTTCCAGAGAATAAAGAATTAATCCTTTTGACATCCAAATGAAGATAATTAACTCAAAATCTGGCAACAACAAAGAAAACAACTTGAAACCAAGTGTAAAAGCCCCAAAACTGAGAGAGAGATCTGAAACAAAGGTTATATTGTATCATACGACGCAGTTTCGAAATTCCCCCAAATTGTGAAATCAGAGGGTGGGTGGGTGTCACGTGATCATGTTTATATCACGTACACAGAATATGGCCTTCATTAGACCAATAATTTTCTCTTAAAAACTAAAAATTGAAAAAAGTTGTTTAGATCTCAAACCCAAAATCCCGTCATGACCTTGACAACAAGCAACCATTTTAAAATAAAATAGAACTTTGTTTACTAATTTTGAATCAGGATCAGCATCCAGGCTAACACCTAGTGTTTATGAAAAGAATGTTTGAGGTCAACCAATTTTCTGGAAAAAATATCATCTCCAGTGAATAATTTTACATTACCAAAGCATGTAGGAAAAAGGGGCCCCGAGTGGCCGAGTGGTCTAAAGCGCTCTCCGTTACGGATCACTGCCATCTCACCTCTGTCTGCGTGGGTTTGAGTCTAGGATTCGGCTAATGTGAGTATGTGAGAAAGCTTGGCAGTAGCTTCTCGTGGGTCGATGGTTCTTCCCGGGGTTTTCCTGGGTTCTTCCTCCACCATTAATACTGGCCGCCATGCATAGCCTATCGTGTGCTGAAAATGGCGTTAAACCCCACAACAACAACATGTAGGAAAAGAATTTTAAAAAATTTTAAACTGACAAACAAACAAATTAAATTAAAAGAAATATATATATATATTAAATAAGATATACGTAACAATACTTCAAATACAAATTCCCAAGCACAGAATCAAAATCTTTTTGCGAAATAAATCAATATATACTGGTACATAATGCTTTTCAGTGTAAAACTATACATCGTTTGCTGCCTTTATATTTTCAAAAATATATACAAACAACAACATCAGTATGATCACCGTAAATTAGTTATGGTAATATTTAATCCTATTCGCAATTAAGTCTGAGGCCACTTTACATGTGGTATTAAGAAGAAACATTCGTCTCCGCTTTTTTTAAAGTTTTATCTTTATCCCTTTCAGGGATACAATAATAACGCTTCGTTCTGAGTTGCTGAGAGATTGTTTCTTTCATAACCAGAGACAATTGATCTAACTAGGAAATATTGTAAATTATTAATAAAAAAAACTTTAAACAATTCAGCCGAGAAAATCCCACCAAAAGCTGGAATCTTACACTTTTTCATGCTTTTAGGGCAGCTGAAGCTTCTGGAATAGAAATATTACCTTCTAATTCGTGATTTTAATTTTCATTTAGTTTCGTGTTATCCATTTAAAGGTTCACTTAACTTGGAAACTAAAACGCAAGGCTTTATTATTTTACTTGTTTAGGAGTTCTTATATACATGCAGATGTAGCAGTTGCTTGAGTGGTCAGTGGGTTCCCTCCAAATTAAGGGATAGCGAACTTAATGGCTCTCTTTTTCAACCGTACCATCCTAAAGAAATACATTTATTTCACCCATGGGTAATGTTTAAGAGATTCTCGCAATTGTTTTGATATATGATATATTTTTTCAGTAATATTGAAAATTGTAAAACATTTTACAAATTAAATCTTTTACAATTTTTAACATTTTAACAAATTTTATAACATAAAATTCAGAAAAACTATTGTCCATCTTACCTTTCAGAGTTGGTTTTTTTATGCAGTGCTCGCAAGTGAAATGAGGTGCTCAGGGGTTCTATTGATCCCCGACAGGCACGCTGAAATATGCCTTATAGGCCTCACATATCTTAGCTGATGCTTCCACGGGGCGCTTGCTTGCTCTTGTCTTGATAACTTGGCAAGAGACATATTAAAATGCTTCTGCCGGATACTTGCAGCCTCTTGATGCCATCTCAGAAAGATGCAGATATATATCCACTTACGCAGCTGGAAATAAACTGAACTGGTACGCGGAAGGCCCCTGTATTTATATTAATATTTATAATACCGTAAAGTTCTAGACAGTTCTAGAGGTTACTCCAAGTTTGTTCAGCACTAAAATTATCTGGAATGTTCTGGAAAATAGGTAAATTTCAAAATATCACTATCCTGGTCACAAAAATAAAGTTTATGGGGAATAATAGTCATGTTATATACTTTTGAGGCATAAGAAATTATGGAATAACACTTATTATGCGGGAAAAAAAATTGTGACACGGTGTAAGCATAAACCAGGAGTGTTCTTAGTATTACGATGGTTAGCATTGTCGTTGTAAATGTAAATTACATCATTTGAATATTTAAATATGTGTTCATTATAGTGACCTGATGAACTGCCTCTGGTAATGAAAAATCATAAGCATTTATTAAATCATCAGTCCATGCTGGTTTGTTCTTACTGGTTTTTAGTTTTCTTTCAGTAATATAAATGTACTGGTGATAAAGGAAAATCGTCCTGTTTCGATCATTACTTTTTGAGCACTGTTTTAAAGGCTTTTCATTACTCGTCTTGATATTAGAAATTCAATAACTTAACAGTTTTTAGAGCTCATGATCAAAACCTATATTTATCAGTATATATGTAAACCGAATGTCAGCTTCTGTGTAGAGGAATGGATATGAGCCGCGGCATTTTCTGGACCTGCATCTGTTTGAAACATTTGCTTTCAATACCGCACCAAAGAGTCAGGTGCTTATTTTAGTAAGGAGTGTTCCAAACTCTAGACTGTTAAAGGACTAAAATTCCAGTTAGAAAAAATGTCTCTATTTTTTCACTTACAACTAGGATAAACTCTCAAAAGATTCTTTTTCCTAAAACGTAACTTACATTATTAGCCAATCCTGGTCAGCCAAACCCATACATACTCTATTTTATGTTCACTCATTTCCAGGCTGGTTCCCATTTTTCCATATCATTAGTACCGTGTGTCCTTCACTTTACACGTGTTCAACGAAGCATTATATTTGTCTTAATAGGTACGAATGCAACCTGCGTAAAGGTCTATGACTTTAAACATTCTGTCTTGTTCTGCTTAGTGTACAAATAAGAGACAATGATCAGGTGATACAGGTGGTAGAAACGTGATCCAAAGGATATAATATATGTAAGATAGTAAACACGTGTATTCAATAATAACCGAATGACTATTCAAATATTCAACAGATTTATTTTCACAAAGGCTCTTAGCGTCTCATTAAGACACGACGAGAAACGATGATGCTGTTAAGTCAAACTTTCCTCTAAGCCACTTTCAAGATACCTTAGAAAACCTTTGTTTCAAGGACTGAGGATTCGCTTTTTAATATCAATCTTCTTTCTACCCCTCTTCTTCCTCACACATAATCTCTCTCTCTCTCTCTCTCTCTCTCTCTCTCACACACACACACACACACACACACACACACCTTGTCGTTTCGATCTATCCAGTTTAAGTCCACTCATCGAGACTAAAATGACCGGGAACGAAGGGAGATATGAAGAAATAGGAGTCTTTAGGTATTTGCAAATCAACCTGTTACTTTTAGTTTCCGGTTTCCGGTTATATGCAACAACAAAGAAATATGAATTACTCAAACACAAGGTCAAGGGAAAATGTATAAGATCCTATATGCGTATTTAAAAAACCAGATGTGGATTGAAGCGATGGCTAGCGATAAATATGATTGTATTACTGGTCAGTTTTTATGGCATGCAGACTATACTATCCATTTTCCTATGGTTTAATTCTAAGTTTGAAATGGAGAATTTATAATTTGTTCTAGCACCATTAATAATCCAACAATAGTCTCAGTTTTATTTACATTACAGTAAAATAGTCATGAAATATATATATATATATATATATATATATATATATATATATATATATATATATATATATATATATAATCATGGGGCCTAATTTGGGTGCTCAAAGCATGAGCTACGAAAGACGGTTTAATGATAAGTGACAATTTCATTTTTGGTGTCCATGTAACTACAACTATTTTTCTGTCTTTTTTGACATTATTCCTCTTTTTCAGTTATTGCAAATATCTGATATAAAAGACTTATATTGTGTGTGTCGTCGGTTTATCTTTACTTTCCTAAAAAGCTTCTACCTGTACCAAGTTTTAGGGTACGAGCATATTTAGCCAAGTACTTAAAGAGAGTAATGTCTGGCAAGGGTCAATGAACTTTAAGTTTTATTGTTCGACATAACTTAACAATAAGACATCATGACATGGTCACGCTTGTCTCAAAAGACACATTGCAATAGTAACAGCTATGGATTTTTTATATTATGTTTTAGCCGCTTAATATGTTATAAATAATATCGGAGTGTAAAAATAAATGCATACGACTTCAGCTTTAGGAAATGTTCATGAAGCATTTTTAAATGCAATGAGAAAAAGGAAACTTTCCCGGTGAAATTTTCCACTCTGCCACCTTAACAGTGAAATAGGGCGTTTCAACTCTATTGAGACAGTTTCAATGGCAGTAGTAGTAATAGTGATGTCGGAAGAAAACAAACATCTTTTATAATCATAACTCAGGTCAAATCAATAATAATCTGCAATGCCTTCTTTTTTGTAATATGCATTATATGCAGCAAGTGTTTATATTGCTTACTGAGTGCAATGAAATCGACATCTGGGCAATTATAGGCGCTCTCATTGTCTTTAAAAGTCACATAGATGCTATAGCACAGGTATATTATCTGTGCGCCATTCTTTTGGAATATTTAATTTCTTTAAAATATCTAGTAATAAATAATTATACTTTTGTGCAGTTGATTTCTGTCTACTTTTCTAAAATGCTTCTATATCTACGACGTTTTAGGGTAGCAGTTTATTTCGCCCAGTACATACTTTTTTAACGAAATTAAAAAACAAATTTGCAACATAACAATAAGATATCAAAATATGATTCCTTTCGTCTTCACTTTAAGCGACACATGGTAATAGTAAGAGATCCCGGCATGATATATTCTCTTGTAGTCGATTAGAATATTCATCAAATAAGATCCAAGCGAAAGAATAAAGGATTAAGATTATAGCTGAAAAATTGATCATAATATTTTTTAATGTAATGAGAAAAATGGATGTCGTGTTACTTATACGGACCTAATAAACTGCTGCAGATAAGGAAAACCTGTAACGATGTATTGGCTGATTAATTCATCCTGATGTGGAGTTAGCTTTATATTAACTTCGTTCATAAAAATAAATATCTTGATAAACACAAATATAATTTGGTGGGATCATATATATTTGAGTGATGCTTTAAAGACCACTCACTTCAACCATTTAGAACCTGGCAAATAGGTTTGTCTTAACAATACGATTGCAGACTAATGTCAAGGAACATTAAACGTTCTATTTTTATATTTAGTTTAGGAGATAATAAGACGACACCTTGACCTACGGCTTTCTTGCATATCTTATGTTGATAGTATCAGCCCCAATGGACACGTTATGTAATAGGCAATCAAAATATGTCTGAAATAATAACATAATTAATATTTCAATATTCATAGATTAATAGATGAAGTAACTATCTTCGCATTCAATGAAATACCATGAGAATCGAGAATATTGCTGTGAAAAACGTTCCTCTATTAAGTTTTAAAATAGCGTTGCAAACCTTCGATACCGTTACTGAGTAATAATATTATGTGTTGACCTTTTTTTATAACTGCGTCGTTTCTCCACCGCCATTACCTCCACCATAAACAACTCTCTCTCTCTCTCTCTCTCTCTCTCTCTCTCTCTCTCTCTTTGTCTCTCATGATTGCAGTACGCAGCAGTCACATTGATTAGGCATTTACAAACCAACCTGTCATTTTTATATTCTGGTTACATGGTAAAACGAACATTATGTAGTAAACCTAAATAATCAGATGAAACTGTATCATGATCCACTTTGCAAATTTCTAAACTGCAATTCTTTCTATTACTGGAATAATATATATATATATATATATATATATATATATATATATATATATATATATATATATATATATATATCCGCTCATATTTACCAATTTATTTTTGGACATCCATTTCACCATACCTGTTGTTCGTGTATTTTTCTTATTAGTAGTTTCCTATGGGAAATATTTATCATTTGATAATTATTATGTGTATATCATTGACTTGTATCTACTTTTCAAAAATGCTTCCTACCTGTATTAAGATTTAGTACGCCAGTGATTTTACCCCTTTGCATAAACTCTCCTACTTTCACTTACTGTCATTATCTCTGTCTGTCTGTGTCATTGAATCTGTCTTACACTCTATCTCATTCTAGATACACTCATATATATATATATATATATATATATATATATATATATATATATATATATATATATATATATATATATATATATATATATATATATATATATATATATATATATGTATGTATATACATATATATATATATATAGAGAGAGAGAGAGAGGGATTATAACTGGCATGTTTCCGCAGTTGAATTTTAGTTTCAGTACTATCAATGCAAAATGAAGGAATGTATTAGCGAATATTGCACAGACATTGCCAATTCAAATTACAGACGTATGAGTTTCAATGCTAATAAAAGTATCATTATAGGTATTTGAGATCATTTGTGATGCTGTATTACAATTTGTTGGGAGAATTGTTGTTCTTTCTTCATTCGTGTAAATTTTCCAATAGCTTATTTCACACTTGCATATTTTATTTGTGTAGTGAATCTTTTGAATTTTAAAGAAATTACATTTTGATTGGTCAATTTTAAGAGTCTGAAATAGTAGGACTCTTTTCATTCTACCCTTATTCATGGTGAAAATTTTTTCTGTTTGAGCACATAAAAGACTGGTAAGCGCAAAGGTCGATGGCCTTTAAAGGTTTTATTCGGCTTTACAAAATGAATGCGACATCGTCATCTGGTCACAATGATCTTCACTATCAACGATACAATGTTTTAATAGGAGTTAATGAACTCAATTTATATGTGCAGCCCAGCCAATTACAGTATATATATATATATATATATATATATATATATATATATATATATATATATATATATATATATATCCACTCATCTGTTGCAATTTATGTTTGGACATTCATTTCCAAATACATGTTGTACATGTATTTTTTTTGTTAGTATTTTTCTATGGGACATATTTAGCATTCGATAATTATTATGTCTGTATTATTGACATGTGTCTACTTTTCTAAAATACCTACTACCTGTATTAAGATTTAGGATGGCAACACTTTTACCCCTTTACATGAAACAAAACGTGTGTGCAAAGGTCAATGAACCTTGAAGGCTTCCGTTCGACGTAATTTAACACTAAGGAACCGGGCTATTGGTACGCTGATCTACATTTCAATCCTTAGTTTGACCGAGACATTGCGATAATAATAGATCCCGATATATATTATCCATTACGCAATTCTAATGTTGATAAATAATATACAAATGACCAAGGAAATGATCAAGATTTCATCTGAGAGATAACGTGTGCTCCCCAGCCAATTTCAATCGAACCAATCTTTGTATTCGTGTAAATATGTTGTACAGAAAGGTTTAGCAGGTTATTAACTATTTCCCTCTAGCCTCTCTCTACCTCTTTCACTCATTCTCATTATCTCTGTCTGCCTTAGTCATTTTATCTGTCTTCCTCTCTCTCACTCTCTTTCTAGATACCCGAATATATATATATATATATATATATATATATATATATATATATATATATACAGAGAGAGAGAGAGAGAGAGAGAGTGAGAGAGAGATAGATATTATAACCGGCATGTTTCCGCTGCTGAATTTTAATTTTAGTAGTATCAATGCAAAATAAAGTATGTATAAGCGAATATTGCACTAACATTGCCATTTCAAATTGCTGATGCATGAGTTTCAAGGGCAATACAATTATCATTATAGGTATTTGACATCATTTGTGATGTTGTATTACAACTGAATGGGAGAATTGTTTTTCTTTGTTCATTCTTTTCCTGTAGTTTCTTTTACACTTGTAAATTTTATTTGTGTAGTATATGTTTTGTAGTTTGAAGAAATTACATCTTGATGGGTCAATATTAAGAGTCTGAAATAGCAGAACTCTTTTCATTCAACCCAGATTCATGGTGGAAATTTATTCCGTCGGAGCATATAAAAGAGCGGTAAGCACAAAGGTCGATGACATTTAAAGGTTTAGTTCGGATTCACAAGAAGAATGCGACATCGTGATCTGGTCACCATGATCTTCACTATTAACGATACAATGTGGTAGCAAGTGTCAATGAACGCAATGTGTGCAGTACAGCCCATAAAAGTATATATATATATATATATATATATATATATATATATATATATATATATATATATATATATCCAGTTGCAGTATATATATATTCACTCATCTGTAGCAAATTATTTTTGAACATCCATTTCATATATATTTTTCATGTATTTGTCTTGTTAGTATTTTTCTATCGGAAATATTTATTTTTACAGAATTATTATGCATATGTCATTGACTTGTCTTTTCTAAAATATTTACTACCTGTATTAAGATTTAGGATGGCAACACTTTTACCCCTTTACATAAAACGAGAAGTGTGTGAAAAGGTCAATGAACCTTGGAGACTTCTGTTCGAGGTAATTTAACAATAAGGCATCGGTATATGGGTACGTTGACCTACATTTCATCCTTCAGTTTGACTGAGACATTGGAATAATAACAGATACCAATATATAATTCATTACGCAATTCTAATGTTGATTAAAATATACTAATTACCAAGTAAATGATTACGATTTCAGCTGAGAGACAATATATGCTTCCCAGCCAATTTCAATCGAACCAATCTTCTTATGGGGGTAAATGTGTTGTACAGAAAGTCTTAGTAGGTTATTAACTATTTCCGTCCAGTCTCTCGCTCCCTCTTTCACTCACTCTCAGTATCTCTGTCTGTCTTTGTCATTGTATCTGTATTTCGCTCTCTCTCTATCTCTCTCTATCTCTATACAGTAATATATATATATATATATATATATATATATATATATATATATATATATATATATATATATATAAAGAGGGAGAGAGAGAGAGGGGGAGATTTTAACCGTAATGTTTCCGCTGCTGAATTTTAATTTAAGTAGTATCAAAATGAAGAATGTATAAGTTGATATTGCACTAGTATTGCCAATTCAAAATTGCTGATGCATGAATTTCAAGGGTCATATAAGTATCATTAGAGGTATTTGACCTCATTGGTGATGCTATATTACAATTCGCTGTTTTTCTTTGTTCATTCTTGTATCTTTTCCTGTAGTTTATTGCACACTCGTATATTTCTTTGTGTAGCAAATGTTTCGTCTTTTAAAGAAATTACATTTTGATGGGTCAACATTAAGAGTCTGAAATAGAAGAACTCTTTTCGTTCTACCCAGATTCATGGTCGAAATTTATTCTGGCGGAGGACACAAAAGAGCGGTACGCGCAAGGATCGATGACCTTTAAAGGATTTGTTAGGGTTTGGAAGAAGAATGCGACATCGTGATCTTGTCACCATGATCTTCACTATTAACGATACAATGTGTTAGTAAGAGTAAATAAACACAATTTATATGTGCAGCCCAGCCAATGACAGTATATATATATATATATATATATATATATATATATATATATATATATATATATATATATATATATATATTATTTGGTCATCCGTGTCCCCATATATGTTGTTTGTGTATGTTTCTTGTTAGCATTTTCCTATTGGAAATATTTAGCATTCGATCATTATTATGTGTGTATCACTGACTTCTGTTTACATTCTTAAATGCTTACAGCTGTATTAAGATTTAGGATGGCATTGCTTTTACCCATTTACATAAAACAAGAAGTGTGTGCAAAGGTCAATGAATTTTTTATGCTTTTGTTCGAGGTAATTTGACAATAAGGCATTTGGATATTGGTAAGCGGATTTACATTTCAGTCTTCACTTTGAACGAGACATTGCAATAATAATAGATCACGATATATATAATCCATTACGCGATTATAATGTTGAGAAATAATATAGAAATGACCAACTAAATGATTGCAATTTCAGTTGAGAGATAATATGTGCTCCCCAGCCGATTTCGATATATATATATATATATATATATATATATATATATATATATATATATATATATATATATATATACAGAGAGAGAGAGAGTGAGAGAGAGAGATTATAACCGGCATGTTTCCGCTGCCGAATTTTAATTTCAGTAGTATCAATACAAAATGTAGAATGTAGAGCTAGTATTGCACTAACAATGCCATTTCAAATTACTGACGTATGAGTTTCAAGGGTAATAAAATTATCATTATAGGTATTTGACATCATTTGTGATGCTGGTTTACAACTGAATGGGAGAATTGTTGTTCTTTGTTCATTCTTGTGTATTTTCCAGTAGTTTATTTCACACTTGTATATTTTATTTGTGTAGTAAATGTTTTGTATTTTAAAGTCATTACAATTTGATGGGTGAATTTAAGAGTCTGAAATAGCAGAACTCTTTTCATTCTACCCAGATTCATGGTGGAAATTTATTCTGTCGGAGCACATAAAAGAGCAATAAGCGCAAAGGGCGATGACCTTTAAAGGTTTTGTCCGACTTTCCAAGAAGAATGCAACATCGTGATCTGGTCACCATGATCTGCACTGTTAACGATACATTGTGTTAGTAAGAGTCAATAACCACAATTTATGTATGCAGTATATATATCCGCTCATCTGTAAAAAAGTAGTTTTGGACATCCATTTCACCATATATGTTGTTCGTGTATTTTTCTTCTTAGTAATTTCCTATTGCAAATATTTAGCATTCGATAATTATTATGTGTGTATCTTTGACTTGTGTCTACTTTTCTAACTTGCTTACAACCTGTATTAAGATTTAGTATGGCATGGCTTTTACCCCTTTACATTAAACGAGAAGTGTGTGCAAAGGTCAATGAACCTTGCAGGATTCTGTTCGAGGTAATTTAACAATAATGCATGGGTATATGGGTACGTTGATCTACATCTCATTCTTCAGTTTGACTGAGACATTACGATGATAATAGATCCCGATATATATTATCCATTACGCAATTCTAATGTTGATAAATAATATACAAATCACCAAGTAAATATTTACGATTTCTGCTGAGATATAAGATGTGAACGCCAGCCAATGTCAATCGAACCAATCTTAGTTTTGGGGTAAATGTGTAGTACAGAAAGTCTTAGTCGGTTATTAACTATTTCCATCCAGCATCTCTCTCCTTCTCTCACTCATTCTCAATATCTCTGTCTGTCTTGGTCATTTGATCTGTCTCCCGATATATATATATATATATATATATATATATATATATATATATATATATATATAGAGAGAGAGAGAGAGAGAGAGAGAGAGAGAGAGAGAGAGAGAGAGAAGGAGAGAGAGAAAGAGGGAGATAGAGAAAGTGAGATATTATAACCGGCATGTTTCCGCTCCTGAATTTTAATTTCAGTAGTATCAATATAGAATGAAGAATGAGGAAGTTGATATTGAATTTGCATTGCCATTTCAAATTGCTGATGCATGCATTGCGAGGGTCATATAAGTATCATTAAAGGTTTTTGACCTCAGTTGTGATGCTTTTGTACAATTCGCATCGAGAATGCTGTTCTTTTTCATTCTTGTATCTTTTCCTGTATTTTATTTCACACTGGTATATTTTATTTTTGTAGTAAATATTTTGTATTTTAAAGAAATTATGTTTTGATGAGTCAATATTAAGAGTCTGATATACAGAACTCTTTTCATTCTACCCAGATTCACGGGGTAAATTTATTCTGTCTGAGCATCATTAGTATCATTAGTGGAATTTGACCTCTTTTGTATTGCTGCATTACAATTCGCTGGGATAATTGTTGTTCTTTGTACATTTTTGCATTTTTTACTGTAGTTTATTTCACACTGGTATATTTCTTTGTGTAGTAAATATTTTGTCTTTTAAAGAAATTTCATTTTGATGGGTCAATATTAAGAATCTGAAATAGAATAACTCTTTCCATTCTATCCAGATTCATGATGAAATTTTATTCTCTCGGAGCACATAAAAGAGCGGAAAGCGCATGGAACAATGACCTTTAAAGGATTCGTTTGGCTTTCCAAGAATATTGCGACAACGTGATCTGGTCAACGTGATCTGCACTATTAACGACACAATGTATTAGTAAGAGTAAATAAACACAATTTATATCTGCAGCCCAGCCATTCACTATATATATATATATATATATATATATATATATATATATATATATATATATATATGTCCGCTCATCTATAGATCATTAAATTTGGTGATCCATTTCACCATACCTGTTGTTCGTGTATTTTTCTTCGTAGTATTTTCTTAATGGAAATATTTAGCATTCGACCATAATTTTGTATGTATTATTGACTTGTGTGTACTTTTCTAAAATGCTTCCAACTGTATTAAGATTTAGTATGGAATGGCTTTTACCCCTTTACATTAAACGAGAAGTGTGTGCAAAGGTCAATGAACCTTGCAGGCTTCTGTTCGAGGTAATTTAACAATAATGCATGGGTATATGGGTACGTTGATCTACATCTCATTCTTCAGTTTGACTGAGACATTACGATGATAATAGATCCCGATATATATTATCCATTACGCAATTCTAATGTTGATAAATAATATACAAATCACCAAGTAAATGAACAAGATTTCATCTCAGAGATAATATGTGCTCCCCAGCCAATTTCAGTCGAAACAATCTTCGTATTCGTGTAAATATGTTGTACAGAAAGGTTTAGTAGGTTATTAACTATTTCCTTCTAATCTTTCTCTCCCTGTCTCTGTTTGTCTTTGTCTGTTTATCTGTTGTTCTCGCTCATCTTTCTAGATACATGCATATCGATCTATCTATCTATCTATCTATCTATCTATCTATATATATATATATATATATATATATATATATATATATATATATATATATATATATATATATATAATAATAATAATAATAATAATAATAATGAGGACTTTGTATAGCGCCTAATCTTTAAAAGCTCTAAGCGCTTTACAACATTAGACAACACCTATAAGATAAGAAACATAATAATATTATTACAAAAACAAACAACATGAAATTAGATAAACATTAAAAAATAAAAAAACATGCTGAGAATATTTCAGGTAGGAAACATTATTAGGTCTTTAAGTTTGTTCTTGCAGTCGAAATAAGTGAGTTTTAAGAGCACTCTTGAATGTGATCACTGTGTCTTTGTGTCTAAGTTCAGTGGGCAATTCATTCCACGTTGCTGATGCCTGGTATGCAAAAGAATGCTGTCCATATGACTTTGTTTTCATAGTGGGAATAATGAATATACGATTGTCAGAAGAGGAGCGTAAGTATCTTGCTGGTGTGTACACATGGATGAGGTCAGATAGGTATGTTGGACTGGAGTCTGACAGTGAAATGTAGCACAGAGAACACATTTTGTGTTTGATTCTGGATGGAATGGATAGCCAGTGTAGGGTACAGAGTAGCGGGGAGGTGTGTTCTGATCGTGGTACTCTAAATATGATCCGAGCAGCTGTGTTTTGAACTTTTTGAAGTTTCTGGAGTAGATATTGAGATGAACCAGACAGAATTGAGTTACAATAGTCCAGTCTTGAAAGTACTAATGAACACACAAGTGTTTTAGTGGCATCAACTGAAAGATACTTGCGAATTGAGCTGATGCGTCTCAGTTCAAGATATGCAGCCTTGCATATGTTCATGACATGTTGGTGCAATGTGAGAGTACTGTCCAGAGTAACACCTAGGTTTCGTACTGATTGTGTGAATTTAATGTTGGCGTTGCTGATATGTATTGTTTGAGGTAAAGGATGTGAATGAGAAAGTATTTGTGCTGTGATCAGAATGGCCTCAGTTTTATCATCATTCATCTGCAGCTTGTTACAAGTCATCCATGATTTCACATCAGAAATGCACCTCTCTACACCTTGGATTGTAGCATCAACTTCAGTTGGATGGCTAGATTTGTATATTTGGGTGTCATCAGCGTACAATTGGTGAGACACTGGATGATGATCTATGACACTTGAGAGCGACTGAGTGTACAGAATCAAGAGAACAGGTCCAACAACAGACCCCTGTGGAACACCACAACATAGATCGACTGGGCTGGAGTGTATTCCATTTGCAGATACAATTTGTGTCCTGTTGACCAAGTAGGACTTGAACCACAGTAAGACTGTATCATGAATGCCAAATACATGCTGGAGACGGTGAAGTAATATATCATGGTCTATTGTGTCAAATGCTGCAGACAAATCAAGGAGGGTGAGGACTGTAATCTTTCCGATATCCAACGCAGAGAGAATGTCATTAACTACTTTTAGAAGAGTAGTTTCAGTACTGTGGCAAGGGCGATATGCAGATTGTACATTGCTAAAAAAACTATTTGAATTTAGATGAGATACAAGCTAGGATAGAAGAACCTTTCCTAAGATTTTTGAAATGAATGGGAGATTAGAAACTGGGCGGTAGTTCTTTTAATCGTTATAGTCTAGTGTTGGTTTCTTCAGCAGAGGCTTTACAATGGCAGTTTTGAAAAATGATGGGAATTCCCCAGATGAGAGGGAGGTATTAATAACATCAGTTAGTGACGGCAATACTGGATCTAAGCACTCAAGCAGCAGTGATGTTGGAATTGGATCGAGTTCACATGACTTTGGTACACTCTTCATCACGATTGTACTTACGAAATCCATAGAGACAGGTTCAAATGCTGCTAATGGTTGCCGCTCAAATTATGTATCCCAACTGTATGGTGACGACGAGTTAAATGAAATTGTGGTGTCAAGCTTATCTCTAATGGCTTGTACTTTGTCACGGAAGAAATTTGCAAACATGTCCGGAAGGTCGACTGGAGAGAAGGTTGTTGGAAGTGGTGTAGATTTGTTCCATGACATTAGCTTGATAGTAATCTCTAAGAGCTCTTTGTAACTGTAACTTTCCATGATCTTTGTAGTGTAGTGGGCTGATTTCGCTGCATGGACTATATTTGTGACATTCTTCTTCGCGACTTGATAGATTTGCTTATGAATAGTGAGTCTGGTAGAAAGCCAGAGCCTCTCAGCTTTACGGCGGTCTCTTTCAGCAGTGCGAAGCTGGACCCTAACACTGCTATACCACGGAGAACACTTTTGAATTGATACTCTGCACTTGGTAGCTGGGGCATGTTTGTCAAGTAATGAACGCAGACAATTATCGAGTTG
This sequence comes from Sinohyriopsis cumingii, assembly GCA_028554795.2. Lineage (NCBI taxonomy): Eukaryota > Metazoa > Mollusca > Bivalvia > Unionida > Unionidae > Sinohyriopsis > Sinohyriopsis cumingii. The sequence continues at coordinate 54,228,322 of CM068830.1, forward strand.
TTCTGTGGTAGGAGGTAAGCAAGTTGTTAGGTTAGCATGGATGTCGTGCATTAGTTTGGTTCTATTTATCATACGGAGGTTTCTCTTAGTAGCAGATAAAGGTGGAGGGTTAGGGACTGATACGTCAAGATGGTATATAATGCAGAGGTACTAAGGCAACGTCAATTTCGATGAAACTGTTTGAGATGTTCTTATATTACTTGTAACAATGTATTTTAGAAACGCTAAACAAAGGCATGAGTGTTTTATATCCGTGAAGACAAATGCTCCTAACTAGGATGCGGAAATTAAGCGCCACATAAGGCGATTTAATAATCAATACCAATTTATACTGGTCGTCTATTTAATCTTAGCGGTCGTTCTTGTCTTATTCATGTTGATATTTTGCTATTCTGAATATATAGGATTATATAATTATTGTTTGTGTGTAGGCGGTACCGGTCTCTTTTCTAAAATCCTTATTGCTTGTACTCTTATATCGGATGTCAGTGCTTTGAGATTTGGATGCACGGGTCAATGAACCTTAAAAACATAGTTTTCGGCTTAATATAACAATAAGACTTCTTAATATGATCACATTTCTCAACAGTTTGAACGATTTATTGCAATAGAAATATATATATATATATATATATATATATATATATATATATATATATATATATATATATATATATATATATCTATATCTATATATATATATCTATATATATATATATATATATATATATATATATATATATATATATATATATATATATGTGTGTGTGTGTGTGTGTGTGTGTGTGTGTGTGTGTGTGTGTATACGTTACGCGATTCTAATGTGAATCAAACCAGATACAAATGACTAAGTAGGTAATTACGATTCAGCTGTAAAATCGTCAGGGTTTTATATTAGGCGCAATGAGAATCAGCTATGTTTCTGAATAAAGTTTCCACTCTGTCACGGTTAACATTCAAATGGTACGTCTCAGCTCCAGATTATATGGAAATCATAATTAAATATATGTCAAAAGCCTAGCAACGGCAAGAGCAATATAACAGACCTTAGGCATTTTTGCGTCATGATGCGTCACTGATGTACAAACCTCTTCAAAGGTGTGTACGTACCATTACTGCAAATTAGATTAATATTACATGTAGTTCCATTGTGTATGTCGAAATGACGCATGAATTCAGGCGTTTCCAATGCATCCGAGTGTCCGTTCAATATAATGCATAAATTAGGGTCTCATATAAAGCATATAAACCGTACCATTTGATCATGTTGGAACTGTAGCATGAAACTGAATAAACATATATAATCATAACTCGAGACAAATAATTTATTGTGCAACTTCCTTTTTTGTTGTATTATTCATATAATGAAACAAAGGTGGACAATTTATATAATGTGCATTGTCATTGAGTTCTGAGCTCTAACTAGCGTTCTAATTGTCGTTAAATGTCGCATAGTTGCAATAATAGCAATAGCAAAACAGAGAAATTTACTAAGATAAATCTGGAATCCTGTTTTTATTACTAATCTAGTTATCTATATTTATGTAAATGGAATCTAACATAATCTGAAGGCTGAACATTTGTGTTAATTATTGGATTCTAATAAAATATATTGATTTAGACAAACCCATCGACATTTGTACTAAGGAATAATAATAGATGTTTACCTTTAAAAATTACCTGACCTCTTAATGGCCAGCACCCTCACAAGTTCACTACAACCCTTCTCTCTCTCTCTCTCTCTCTCTCTCTCTCTCTCTCTCTCTCTCTCTCTCTTGTAAGCCTGTCTGGTATAAATCACCTCATTGAGAATAATGATTATTAGTATGAAGGACTGACGTTCTTCAGGCATGTACTAACCAATCTGTGATTTTTTGTTCCGGCATATATTTTATATTCGGTATGTGGCTGCTGTTGAATTTTATTTTCAGTTGTATCAATACAAAATGAAGAATGTATAGGTTGATGATGAACTAGCACTGCCGTTTGAAATTACTTATGCACGCATTCCTAGGGTCATATCAGTATCTTTAAATTATTTTGGATGCTGAGGGTAAGAGTTACTTAAGAAGTCTTACAGTATTACATTGCGCGGCGAGAAATGTCGTTATCTGATCACTGATATCTTTGCCTGTAGATTCATTCGCATTGATATATTTGTTAGTAAATTATGAGTCTACACTAGCAGAACTCTTTTCATTCTATTCAGATTCTTGATGCAAAGTTATTTTGATAGAGTACGTAAAAGAGCGCTGAGTGCAAAGATTGATGAACGTTCAAGGTTTTGCTCGACTTTAGAACAACAATACTACATAGTGATCCGGTCACAATGATTTGCACTTTTTCGACGCTATATTGAGGTAGTAACAGTCAAGGACCAGACATAATATGTGCAATACACCAATGAATATATATATATATATATATATATATATATATATATATATATATATATATATATATATATATATATATATCTGCTCTCTCTCTCTCCATCGGTTGATCCATCGATATATTTCTGCGCATTTCCAAATGAGGTTTTGTTACACTTTCCTTATGAACTTAAGAAAGCTGCTAAAGCTACTTGGATTGCGAGCTCTTATATTGTCGAGAACGATGTAGATTGAAACGCTAAAACGGGCATATTCTTTGTTTCGTGTCAATCGTTCCGGAAGCCGCAGTAAACTATATGCATAACGTATTTACAACGTATATGATAACTGTCTGTTGGTACCTAAATAGTACTGTATTCCTAATATTACGCAGTCACTGGTCAAAATAAATTGTATAAAGCTATCATTTATGTATCAGTTTGTCTGAAACTGCGTTACAAAATTCATGACATATGTTGAAGATGATTGGTCGTAAGTCGGTTCCTGCAAGTAAGCCCACTTAATGCTATTTGATTGAACTGTAACAATTTATTCTTGGCAGTCAATTTAACCGAAGCTGTTGTAGTTTCTTTGTCTAGATATTATTTAACTATTATAAATATTTAATATTCCATTATAGTTTTGCGTGTCGTTGATTTGTGTCTACTTCTCTAAACGTTTACTTCTTGTTATATGAATTATGATAACAGCGCTCTTACCCCAGTACGTAAAAGAAGTGTATGCAAGGGTCACTCTTTGCATTTGAATCAGTTGATACATGTAGGGAGGATTTCCGTTGGTTAGAACATAACCATGTGATCAGACCCAGTTGCGTTTATTTCTGTATAAACTGTACAGGCATTTATTTTATACTGACTTCTTTAGATTGATTCGCATGCAAAGTAACTAGTGTAAAGACTGAATCGAAATGTATACCCACTGCATGCCTTTACAACGAAAGGAAAACGGTGGATCTATATTTTATTTAGAAAATTGAATAAATTGATTTGGGAGAATAACAAATACATAGTTTTTCGAAAGATAATTACTTCTTTGACTAGATTTGAGAAAACTAAAATGGTAAATTAAACAACCTGAGAAGAAGAACTTCGGGGCTACAGCACGTTGATTGTGCCTAAGTGAATTTAAACGATTGAAAAACGGTTATAGAGGTTAGGGCAGGAGATTCAAAGACTAAGTTTATAACCATTGTACTCAGTCCTACAATGTAAGATGCCGATAGTTACGGTTGAAAAGGGTGGAAGATAGAACCCTCTACTCCCCATCGTAACTGTCTGGAATAATTGCAACTATAAGAGTTTAATGCTGTCTTTTTCTGATTTTATTGAGATATAAACTGTCAGCTGCTGAATCTGACTACATGCATGGTTCTAAGTCGGATACTAAAAGTAAAGGCTATGTGAGACGGTTGAATGATCTATAACAATTTCGTTTTGGTCATCCAAATAACCATTCCTGCTGTCAGTTTATTACACGTCGTAATAGTTAAATATTAAATGATCTAGTATTAGATCATTACATTTTGTGTCTCGTTGATATATGTCTACTTTTCTAAATTGCTTCGACCTGTACTAAGATTTAGGGTGGCCGTTTATTTAGCCCAGTACATAAAAGACAAGTAGCTATAAAGGTCAATGAACTTTTGAGTAACATTTTTCTTCAACTTAACAATAAGATATCAAAATATGATCCCGTTGGTCTTCAGTTGAAACGATACATTGTAATAGTAATAGATTCCGGCATGGTATAATCCCTTTTTAGTCAATTAGTCGATTACCACTTTGGTTTTCTCAAATCTAGTCAAAGAAAGAATAATACCAGTGTTTTTAAACAATAAATGATTAATATTTCAGCTGTGAATATAATCATATCTTCTTATTAAGTTCGATGAGAAAAATGGATGTTTTGAGATAAATCTTCCACTCTCACACCCTTAACCGCAACTTGTTGCGATCAGATTTAGTGTATACTTAAAGCATCATTAAATGCATGTCTGCTGCCTGGCAACGAATTCAGCAATATTACAGACCTTACGCACCCTTGTGTAATTGATGTATACAACTGTAGGGTTACCTCTTGGAAGGTGTGTGTGCATTATAATTGCGAAATAGATTTCATGCTAATTAGCTCACTCGAGACAGTATGTATGTCTAAATTGTTAATTCATCGGATTAATATAATCTATGTATTCCGTTCCACATTTCGTTTGCAAATTATGTATAGTTGGGTATGCCAGAGGGCGTTAATTGCGTTTTAAATATAAGACAATTTCACTATTAGTAGTAGTGGTTGTTTACATGTCGCTGGTAGAGAAGCGTAAGAAATAAATTATAATCATGCATAAAGACAGTTAATAATGTATTGTGCCGCATCCTGTTTATATTATTAATATAATAAATCAAACGTGTGCGGTGCCTATGCGGGCATTGTCATCGACTTAGGGGCGCTCGCTAGCATTCTTATTCTCTTTAAAACTCGCGTAATTCCTATAGCATGAATGATACGACATCGTGATCTGGTCACAGTGATCTTCACTTTTAAAGAAACATTGTGATAGTAACAGTCAGGGAACAGATATTACGTATACTACCCAGGGAGTCACACTCGAACTAATCTTTGTATAAGTGATAAATGTGTTGTAAAGAATGTCTTCTATTGCTTAGAACAATATAACAGATTAAAAACACTAAAAATGAAATTTCCTGTTATTATCTTATCCGTACAGGAAGCAGTAATAACCTATATGCATATCATATATACATTGAATAGTATTATTGGGTTCTGATGTACAGATATTACTGAATTCATAAAAATACGCTATGATCAAATAATAATTCGATAAAACTAGCATGTATTTATAACTCATTTATAAATTTATATCCGTCAACAGGATTGGTCGTAAGTCTGGTGCGAGAAGTTAGCCGGGTGGCATCATGATATGGTCCCTTTGATCTACAGTTTGACTGTTACAATGCATATTTAGTAAATGAAATAATTTAACTATAAAGCATCATAATATGGTCACGTTGAACTATAGTTTGACCGAAATCATCAAAAGATTAGTAAATCCCGATATAATATATAATTCTTTACTCGATTCTAAATAGTATGAAATGAAGAAGGAATAACAAAGTAAATGATCTATGCTGCAACAATGATCATGAAATTTCATTTCTTCCAGTTAGAAAAGCATATGTCTTTGTTTACCTTTTTAAATGCCGTCGCCTCTGCACCGACAGCACGTCCGCCATACCCAGCAACCTCCGTCTCTCTAGCTCTGGTGTCTCTTTGTCTCTGTCTCTGTCTTTCTCTCACGATTAAACTATGATTGAAGGAGTACGTTTATAGGTTCAGGTTAAATGCAAAACGTGACTTTAAGTACTGAACCTAAATATTTCAATGAATGTGTTTAAGAATACTTTCTGAATATTTTAAAAGCAAATGTTGATTAAATCAGTGAATATACTTTCTATTACTCGAAAGGATGTATGTATGTATATATATATATATATATATATATATATATATATATATATATATATATATATATATATATATATATATATATGTATGTATATACTATATGACCGGCGTCTTTCTGCTCTTGTAGCTTAATTTCTGTCGGGTCAATAGAAAATGAAGTCAACAGGGATTTTATACAAAGGACTGTACAAAAAACAATCACAGTGGATACCTCCTATTTACTTTATGCAACGTGCATACGTATGACTCGGTAATGCAATATGAGGGCATGCAAAATTATGATATTGCTAACATACCGTTTTACTTTCAAATCATACCGGTTTCATATTTGGAGAACAACTGATATAGACTAAAGCTATAATATAAAATTTATTATTTCAAAAGTAATTTGAAAATGAGATATTAGGGATTAAATACATCTCTCTCTCTCTCTCTCTCTCTCTCTCTCTCTGGTTTGGTCATTTTATCCAAGCGATCAAACGAGAGAGGTAAAGAGAGAAGGGAGGTGAGAGAGAAGATTACAATATTAAAATATATAACATAAGGTACCATAATCAATTCAACGGATATATTTTCGAAACATTTAAATGCTATATGTTGTTGTTAGAGCGGAAAATGTCACTGGTCATCATACTTTTTTCTCATTTAATTTAATTAGAAGCTAAAATTCTTTATTGAAAAAAATAGTAATTGTTTAATGTTCATATCTTTTTTTTTTAAATAGGTGTTACAATCACTGAAGCAAACATCATTCCGTCGGGAGCTAGCACTACTACAATGTATCTTTCAAAACAAAAGATCAATATGAACGTTGGAGGACGGCACAAATAAAATGTATCCCACAAGGCGACCATACGATGATATCTTATTGCTGAGCATCACCCCACTATAAAGTTCAATTTACCTTGCGGTCAGATAGGTTAACTGCCACCCAGATTCTGGGTAAAACTGAAACGGGTTTTGAAACACTAGACGTATAGTAATGATAAGCCAAAATTAATTTCTCTCAAATACCAAACGTTTATGATAATGAAAGAAAAAACCAAACAAAGGATATGAAGGTTCACCGTTCTATCCCTTAAATCGCCCTTGTTTTCAACATCCAATGTGAGGTCATTTGCCTCTAAATATATTTCGATTACATTTTTAATGCTGATATTTGCAATCGTGAATAACAATAATGGTGGAATAATCAATTACAAAGTCTCCATTTCGCATTGATATGCCTTAAATTACAATTCCACAACATAAACCATGCCATTATATTCGCCATACCCACCAATAACTTTCCAGTAATGAAAATAATTTCAACCGTTATAATCAATATTTGCATTTATAACAAAGCACAGCACACCTGAAAATCTCATCTAAGTCCAATCTGTTTCTCCACTTCTGTTTCTGGCTATCAGAAAATCTTCCGAATTATGTGTCTGTGTGTGTCTGAGACACAGAGAGAGAATTGTACTAAAAATAAACGTAGTTATCAGAATATACCTTAAATGCGGTCCAGAAACATTTCGACCATTTTCAAAACTATCTTAAACATGCGAGAGTGGAAGAACTTCACTCCGCAACAAGCAGAAATACGTTAATGTTCATACCGCTCTAATTTAAATCATTGAATCAAATTTTGTACCATCGGGAGATAACAATATTACAATGTGCTATCCCGATCAAGATGACCAGAACGTGATACCTTATTCTTGAAAAAACCCAAACAAAACATTTAAAGATCATTGACCTCTGTGCTCACTTCCCATTGTGGTATGTTCATCAATGCACTGCCACCCCAAATCTAGATAGAGCGAAAAGTATTTTCCATAGGTAGACACAAGTGAGAAAATTTCACTCAGAAGTATTCTCAATTCTGATTGCATTGGACATGAAGCTGCGTAATTGTCTGCAAATGCATATCTGATAAATTTATAATTATTGGTCCGGTTATTATTGACTGAGTAACCCTTTTTTTTTCTTTGTCGGCGACTGCTGTTATCACAGTGTTGTTCAAACTGAAGATCTGGGTGACCATAACATTATCTCTTTCCGGGACGCTAAGCACAACAGCAAACTTATAGTTGACTGACCTTTGCGAACATTGATCTCTTTTATTTATTGTGGCAAATAAAGTTCCAGCCTAAACATGGGTAAAGTTAAAAGCCTTTTGCAATGGTGGATCGTGATTAATAGCTCTTTTCATGATCATTTTATTTTTCAATTTCCAGACATTTATATAAATGAAAACAAACAATTACACGGATGATAAAATAACTCCTTCCAAGTTTTACTTGTGCAAAGTAGAAAAATTGATCCCCTTAATTAACTAATACGTTCAATATACAATTATAGCCAAGATGCTCAACAATAATTCATTTCCTTCGTCATACTACTGTTAGTGCAAGGTCCTGACATTACTTGGGAAAAAACTAGTCGCAGTCTCCCAACTATCTCCATTAATATGCACAATAGCAGTCGTACACGTTAGTTAACTTATTTGAAATGCAAAACAGAATGAAGATTCAAAACAATTAATTCCTTAGTTCGGCGGTCACACATTTAAGTTCATGATTGATAATTAGATAGCCTTAATAAAATATATATTTCATCGAGTTGGCCAACCTCAGCATATTATTGAATGGCAAAGAAAATACTCATATAATAATTCATCTGCGTGTACATTTTTGGTTGGTGCTCTTGCTTATGTGTGGTGGAGCTAAGTATAAGAAAATATTAAAGAAGTTCAATCGAAATTATATGGACAAGACGTCATTAAAAAACATTCGAAAATCTGGGAAAAGATGAGTTTATGGAGCTACATTGGGCTAAAATGACAATGCATACACAAGCAAGAAACTTTGAATATTTGAAAAGTAGTGCATCCCTTCAAAATTGTATGTACAAGAAGTGACCAAATCATATTTTCTTTGATGCTATTCATACGTGTACGTAACTTTAGTCTTGTACGTTTCGTAAGCTTTAGAAAGGTTATAGTACCATATTTTCATATTTTCATCCCATATCAAAACTAAGGGAACTCTTCATTTGCTGCAAGCAATATTACTGTTTTTTGTACATATAAATATGTTTGCATACATTAATCAGCCCATCTTGAAATATGTAAAGCCACTTTTATAAAAAAATAATAGATGTGGTTAGAAGATTATTACATGAGCCGTCAACATAACAGTGCTGGTCATGACATGCTTGAATGCAGCCATACCATGAGATTTACAAGAAAAGTTTTGTAATTTCTGTGTCAGGTATAATGATCTAATATTTGTAAATGTAAAAGTCCTGAGTTTATTAAATTTAAACGTACTACATATGAGATGATACATATTCTAATGACAGTAGAGTATGCCAACTGATTAAAACGTCAACCATTTTGATGTAGATGACACATATTTAGTTTAAATCAGCGTGATTTATTTATTAAGTAGAAAGTATACAGATTGCAAACAATTGACTCAACATTGGGCAGAGGAGACGCCAAAGCCGACCTATTACCTGCTCATCGTACATGTTCTCCCTCGGAAAGCGATTCCTCTCTATCCCTATTCTAGAATTAGAGCATATTGTCTTCTTATGATTTTGGCTATGGTTATCATTGCCTGGACTCCTCAATCGAGTTATATTTTGAATTATTGATTGCAACGGAGAATATATTTCTTTTTGCTAAACATTCTATCGCTCTTCAACCTTAATTTCATGGTCAAATACGTCGAAAATTAGGGGCAATGTTTATTTGGAAGGTCTCCACTAGTTTTCTTTTCCCGAATCACTAATAGATTGCGTTCATACTGGCGTACATTTCTATGTATATAGGACAATTCCGTCTAAGACACGCACACTCGTCTATTTGAGGTTTGGATTAAATTTATATTCGCCTTCGATTATAGTTTATGCTTTGTTTAACATATCAAATTGCTATGTGCAAAAGACTGTTTCATAACTGGAAATCTATGGCCTTCTAGTCGGACTGTAAGTGAAGCATAACCAAGAGGGTCATCTACTATTTCTCACGAAATGATCTACTTGTTCTTGGAGAGGGAGAAAGATATATTTGAGTAACAGAAATTCGTGTCCAATATACAAAAATTCCTAGTATTTGGTCCACGTTTAGTTTGCCTGATGATACTATATATATATATATATATATATATATATATATATATATATATATATATATATATAAAGGATCTTTATTTAGTATTTAGGAAGCATAATGTGTCGGGATCTTGCAGGAATTATAGTGTATAATGCACCTGCTGTCGGTTCTTTGCACAGATGCAAATCTGATCAAACTATCTCCATTTGTGTGAAATTCGTATCAGTCAGTATAATATTGTTTCATTTTATATGTTCTTTCTAATGGTTAATATCAGAGCTTTCTATTTTTTCTAGCACTGTTTTTGGTTAGACCGATGCAAGAATAAACAGTTATATTGTCCATCCATGCTGGCACCATCAGCGTCCTTGTCCCGAAATAAATAAACTGACTCTTATCAGCTGCTTTAGGTATAATGTTTGTTTTAAGGGTCATACACATTCATAGGCATTAAAACAGAAAAAGTAGAGTAAAGAAATCAAATTAAACGGAGATTAAAATGCACAGAATGAAATGTTTTTGCTACACTTTATGCCATGACATTGGAATATTTAGTGTTTCTGAGATGTGTTTTGTATAAACCATTTATGTAAGGAACTAATGTGCTATTTAGTTCCCTGGCGGTACTAATATAGCGATCCTGCGTAAAATCTTTATAAATAACCGATAATAGTGTTGCAATGGTAACTCTGTAACACAGTTATCTTGACCCTAGTTTTATGTAACGTCAAACACAGGTGATATAGTTGTAAAGATGCATTGAAACTAAACATTGAGTTCTATTGAATTTAGTTTTAGGGTCCGTGACACTCAGTTAATTATATTTTGAAGGTACATTGTACCCCATAATACAAACGAATTTGACCTCAGTGTTACAATGAATGGACCTCCGTTCTTGAAGTTTCATTTCATGCTGAGTTCTCCAGGTATGAATAGATTAATATCTGATTCCTCCTAAAAGCTATATTTTGTTAACTTTTCAGAGGTAAAGAACTTATTAACGATAAAATCGACTTGATGTCTGAGAGCTGTTTTTGTAGCTGATATACTTATATTTAAGGTTAGATCAAAATTTATAGATGCAGAATATTTGTGACAGCGAGTATCTGTAACCAACCCCCACCACACTCGCGGCAAGAAAATGCAATGGTCGCTTCCAAACATATATATGAACCTTTTAATTCCATTAGTTAAATGTCTGATTTATATTTAATTTTACTAAATAATTTTACCCCGATATTATACACGTCAATATTTTTCACAGTTTGTCACACTTCAACCAATGATCAATTCTTGACCATTACGCAACAGTTCCACCAGGTGAAAACGACGTCTTACTTCAATGTAACGCATGTTTTCAATCAATATGGTATGACAGTAAGTATGTGTTTCTCAAACAGGTTTAATCCACTTCGCCAATTCAGATCCCCCCGGAAGTTTGATTCTCTGAGATCAAGAACTGCCAAAGGGATATTTGTGCGTACTGATTTTTCAATGCATGCCCAGTATATGGTTATAGGGCGGTGATCTCAGCAGTTTCCAAGTTATGTCGAAGTTTTAAAGTCCTTTAGTTGGTAACATGGACTGCAGGACAAAATATTTTGCATGTATGATTTGCATTTTCTTACCCATTGAGTGATTGGATAGTTATAGTGAGTATATCGCAATAGTTTCCATGCTGTATCCGAGATATAGTGCCTTGAGACTGGGAACCAATCTCAGCTACAGGTAAACTTTTACTTTGCTTGCTCTACGAGTGTTTGCATTCTGATAATGCTCAAGTTATCAGCCTCATTTGAAACTTCTTGAAGTAGTGATGTAAACCAGAGTCCGCGTCAGTTGCTTTAGTTGTTGTTGTTGTGGGGTTTAACGCCATTTTGCAGCACTCGATATGCTATGCATGGCGGCCAGTATTAATGGTGGAGGAAGAACCCAGGAAAACCCCGGGAAGAACCACCGACCCACGAATCAGAAGCTACTGGCAAGTGTTCTCACATACCCACATTAGCCGAATCCTACACTCAAACCCACGCAGACAGAGGTTCGATGGCACTGATCCTTAACGTAGAGTGCTTTAGACCACATGGCCACTCGGGGCCACCAGTTGCTTTAGCAAATGCATCCCTAATAGATGTACATATATATGGTTTAGATCGAAATGTGGTTAATATGTTATCAGCCATATACAAAGTCCCTATGGGTTAGGAAAAACTCATGATAATGCCCCAAAAGCCCCAGTCTTACATGTCTTAAGTCTTTGGTCATTGATCATCGATGTAAATTCTCAGACCTGTAGGACAAACTTAAAACTCCGGACTTATTTGAAATGTATGTAAAATTACCACCACCACACCCGACGGAGAGGATCAAAATTCCAAAAGCAATTTCACAATCTACAATCATATGACCATTAGTGATTTAAGTCTCATTCTTAACTTTAACGGTGTAGAGATAGTTTAAAGACATTACAAATGAACATACAAAGACATATGTGTATACTGCATTAAGGTTTAGATTATTATTATTATTATTATTATTAATAGTAATAGAATTTTTTATTCAAGAATCAACTGAAAATGAAATTTAAAAAATGTTACGGTTTACTGGTCACGACTAACTTAACCGATATGCGTCATCAGCTTCGGCATTGTCAAATATGGGTATTGGTGTACGGTTCCTCAATAATTGCTGCGAACGACATATACGTTTCTGAAATTCTCAGGATAATGACCTTTGTTGTCGAATATTTCCTGTCAGTTTAGTGGATTAGGTCAATGATCTTTACTCGTTTTGGCGACTATTTAAGAAACCATCGACAGGCAGTTCCCTCACATTGAATCTGGCGTCCTTCTTGAAACTTCATAGGAGCTTCATGAAACTTCTTGCAATTTCTTCACAAGATCTGTAAGTTTTTGTTCTTTTTAACAAGCTGCTTGTCTTCTTTCTCGTCGTCTTCTTATTCTTCATCTTCGTCTTCTCCTTCTTCTTCTTCTACTTCGTGGCAACTAACCTCATTTAAATTACGGTGAAGTTAGCTAAATTAGTCTTCATTGTGATCGATTTTCATCATTCTAGTCTCTTTTCTCTCTCTCTCTCTCTCTCTCTCTCTCTCTCTGCCACAAATAATATGCGAATCAAACATACTGACATATTGTGCTGCTTGTTTGACACAGTTTATTTTTAGATGACATAGAACGCCGTAGAAAGTGAAAGCTTATTTTAAATATAGGAGAACCGGACAACTGCGAATTTTAAATGCAGTTATCTCAATCTCAAAACTGTCACATGCTATATAAATGAATATGCATCCTTTGCAAATGTAGTTTCAAATTAAATAATAATTTAACCACACCAGGGTTCAGTGGTAGTTAAATTAGAAATTAACACTATTTTGCTCTCGGAAACAAACGTTTAAGATCTAAACCCTACGAAGACAAATTGTACCTTTGTCCAGTCAACTTACCTCCCTAATTTCGTATGTCTTTAGATTAACTATTATCATTTTTCGCTGTTATTATATATAACTTCTCTAATAGCTTAATATACATAATTCTGTAACTGACATGCAAAGATAAAGTCTTGCAAACTCCATTTAAAAGATCTAACGCAGTATGTTGGTTTTCAAATTAATAACAAAATAGTGTGTATTTATTTTCTCTATGCATTCCACTGTGTTTTTAAAAATATTTCCGACCTATTCTAATCTGCATTTTGCAGTTCAGTGTAAGTACTCTCACTTCAAACCAGAAGTTCCACATTCGGGGATCATACAAGTTCAAAACTATTTCTTCACCTATACAGACTATTCCGAAATTACGTATCGTCTCTATCTAAAGGATCATTAGAGGACCTGTGTAAAATTCCAAACGCACATCACAAATAGACGCATATAATTACTTCCTTATATATATATATATATATATATATATATATATATATATATATATATATATATATATATATATGAATGAGACCAGTAAAGCATTCGATGCCTTATGATTTTCATAATATTATTTCATCATATATTCTATATATATATTTGCTTCGTATAATATATTTCATTAACATCAAAAATATATTTATATTGAATTTGAATTCTGTAAGCACTTCCAGCCAATTACTATGGCGAAATATAATTGTTATGTAATTTAATATACAGACTTTAATCGTGAGGTTTAGCAATGCTCGTGGCTGAATGAAAACTTGGATAAGACTCTCTCTTTGTCTCTGTCTCTGTCTCTCTCTGTCTCTCTCTCTTTATATATATATATATATATATATATATATATATATATATATATATATATATATATATATATATATATATATATATATATATACTAAACTGTATTCGTCGGGTAAGGGAGAATATAAATGCTCTTTGCTTTGAGTAAAAATTGAAGTCACACATGAATTTACTGGAAATAGTAATATAATTATATAGTAATATAGTTATATAATCTGAAATCCAAGCTACTTTTCAGACCGGAAAAGACCGGAAAATAGCACTACTAGGAAAGTAATGGAGATCTACATAGCTCACTCTATTCTTATGCATAATAGTTCTGTAACTATCATAATGACAAACACAAACGCAAAAAAATACTCTTCCATTTATTATATAAGATACTGTTTTTACAAATATTAATTCAGTAACATCCATTATCCATAACGAGTAGAATGATATAAAAAAATTGAAGAAATACGCAACAACTAGATCTTAGTTTGATGTAATGTGTCATTCCATGTTTCAAACTATGACAACAACAAACACCGCAGACAACAGACTATTAGCATTACGAAAATGATCCCTGTCATACAATTGTTTTGACATTAAGATCAAAGTCAAAATTTATAACACAAAATATTAAGGCTTTTACAAAGATACATCTACCAATGAAACAATAGCTTACATATTGTCTCAGATACATCATTTTTATCTCGAATCAGTTTAATTCTTGCCAATTAGCTGTGACCAGTAAAACATTCGATTCTTTATTCTCTTCATAATATTATTTCAGTGTATAATTATCACTTGATGTATCAATTGCCATAGACTTAACTGTATGTGTTGCTTTGAAAACTATGCATTGAAAGTTATTTTACCTTTATATTAATTAGATTAGAAACTTTAGAAACCCAAAAACCATTTAACCAACATCATATTTCGAACAATGCGCTCAACTAGTAAGTTCTCCAAAATATGTTGAATTAACAAAACCTATAGGTCCCTACTTCTCTCGGATTTTTAAGGTATTTCAGAAATATCTAACATTTCTTAATTCAGCAATGTATTTCTAGGTATAATTTACAGATATATGGACTAAAAATATTATTTTCTAATATCATTTTGAGGGAATAAATTGGATATTTTGTGCACAGAGACGTCTTGTCAACAGGGTTTGGACTAAATCGTGATACATAGGACCTGTTAGTAGCAATCGTTTTGTCATGAAATCATAGATTCTACATTCAATATGTTCATATTTTTAGGTGTTCATGTGTGCTATGGAAATTCGGGAACCTACATTTCACTAGGCTTAAACTTTAACATTAAGAATAAAATAATATACAATGAATATTTTTGTCAAATGCAACATTATTATAATAGGCATTATTTTACAGACACGGCAACTTTCAATATGAGGGTCGATCTAATTCTTTTGGCGGTCTCTTTGGCTGCGTCCATGCCATTTGAGAAAACAGAAAACACTATACAGGGTAAGTATGGAGAATAGTTTCTCTCTCTCTCTCTCTCTCTCTCTCACACACACACACACACACACACACACACAAATAGACACATCTCTCTCACACACACAGACACGCACACATGTACAAAGTTCTTTCAAACCATATCAATATGAGAAGGGTATTTTGAAGATATATATATATATATATATATATGCACATTCACGTACAAATATATATGAATATATCTACATATACATATATATGGAAACACCTACAGGTCCTAAATATTGAACACATATTTGAAAAAGTAAACATTCAACTTTCCGAAATGGTATTGTTTGGGGAAATTTTATTTTATCTGAATGCTACATAAATAAAGTTTGTAAGTCTATAGTAAGGACTTTGCTAGCCTGTATTTCCTTCTTTCCTCTCTAACACATTTTCCCAATTGTGTTGCTCTATTCTTTTTAGTTTTATCTCTGTTATTAAGTCATTTATTTATTTATTTATTTATTAATTTATTAATTTATTTATTTATTTATTATGTATTTTTTATTTATTTGTAAATGCTTATGTTCAAATTAGTTGGCGTAAGAGAGATACATGTGGCGAATGGAGGCTTCAGGGCAAAGAGGGGAACTGAAATGCCCAGGAATAAGAAGTTTGAAATTGAACTGAATGGGGAAACAGTAACACTGGATCTGACTTTAAATGAATACGTTGATAGCAATGCACCAATATACGTAGTGGAAGGCGGTGAACTCAAAAAGTGGCAAATAGAGAATAAAGATGAGGTGAGTATAACTGTTGCTAATGTCGACTACCAATGAAGACAGTGTATTATTTTTGAAACGTTTTATAATATTAATAAGATTCATATGATCTCGTCCATCCAAAATTCAGAACCATTTAGATAAGACATAATATTAGCACAAGAACAAGAACACCTTTTACCGATATACACTCGGTCTATATCCATTGGCGCGATATAAAATTTGCGACCATAATATCTCAATACTATATAACCCAACGCTTAGAACATTAATAAAATTTAACAGCCTTTGGGGCATATTTCTCTATACAAAGACAAAGGTGGAGAAATGTTTTACTTGCGAAAGAGGGTAAGCAAAATATAACAATAAATGCAGAGACAAGTATTTACTAACATCAACCATTACGACTGTTTATTGCTAAATAACTTTGATAATAACATTAAGGGTACAAATGTTAGTTAAAGAATTACACGATATCGGCTTTTTGTTCATGTTCAAGAATTACACGATATAGGCTTTTTATGCTAGTTCAAGGATTACACGATATCGGTCATCAAGTTTATGTGATAGTTGAGATGTTCCCGGTCTTTTTTCTGTACACTGTTTGGTCCCTTAAATAATTAAATAAGTGGATATTAACCTACAGTATGCTTGGTCTATTCAATGATTGCGGTAGGTGAATCATGTCAGCCTACATGACGATTGGTCTATTCATTGACTATGGTAGGTGGCTCTTGTTGGCCGACATGATGATTGCTCTATTTAATAATTGCGGTAGGTGGATCATGTTAGCATACGGTATATTGGTCAATTCAATGAATGCAGCAGGTAGAGCTTGTTAACCTACATGATGATTGGTCCATTAAACGGTACGTATCTTGTCACCTCTCACCAATACGTTTGGCAGTTTCGTCACATGTAAGTAATACTTAAATTTATTTTAATTCATTTTATTGTATCATGGACTGAAATATAACTATAAGCTGAATTATTCCTGGCGAAATCGTAAAATCCAGATCTGTAACTAGACATCAACGTTACGCAGTAAATGGAATACATCATACACAGTACTATTACTGATGACGCCGGACGTAGTTATATGTCATTTGCCAAAAGAGAAAAAAAAATATAAAACAACATTCTGCAAATTGTAGTGGGCAGAAAAGGGTTGTATGGCAGATGATATAACGTACAATATTGGAAATTAATTATCGACGAGATCATGTAGATTTGTGTTCATGAACTTCATGTTATTACCGACCAAGCTATGTAGGTTTTTCTTTATAAAGATCTCATTTGCAATTATCACCCAAGCTATGTTGATTTTACTTCATCAATTGTACTATAGTTTTTCACAGACAAAGAAACAAACATTGAAAAGAAAAACATTGAGTTTTAGTGAATAACACAGAGGTAGCTTACCGTATATACCTTGAAACGATTGTAAATAATTGTCGTTTCGCTCTGATTGTTCTATCGTTGCAAACTGTTTCGTAGATTCACGACGCAATTTAAATCTTTCAAGAGTAACATTGCCTGTCGATCATTCTATCAATCTATCTATCTATCTATGTATCTATCTGTTCATCCATCCATCCATCCATCCATCCATCCATACATACATACTCACGACTGCACACATTACTTAACATAGGTAACTTCACATTGTTTGTTATTTTAGATCATTTGTCGAACTTCAGTCTTTTTCTAGCAAATACGTATGTATGCCTTGTTAAAAAAAATACATATTGTTTTATTAGAATTAAAAGATTAAAGAATTTCCCTGAAATGAAATTACAGTTTCTCTCGCCCGTCGCTCTCTCTCTCTCTCTCTCTCTCTCTCTGTCGAGGTATACATCATTTGTACAGACGAGATTCTAACACGATGCAAATTATGCAGTCTAATTGATATTGGTTTCTTATGTCTGTTACAGCAATATGGCTTCTACCAAGACCGAAACATGCAGGCCTCAATTATGGTGAGATGCAGTAATGGAATTTGTCGACCGGTGAGCACTGCGTAATTTTTTTAACCAAAATTTAAACTAAATTTCATTCACGTTTTGTGCAGTTTCTAGTGTTATTTTCACCAATTATATCCAGTTTGAAGGACTAGATATTACTAAATATTATGTAAAGACCCTGGTCACGTCATACAAGTGACGAATATCCACCTGAATTTAGTCTAAACAGCATCTACTAATCGTTTCGTTAGATTACCTGAGACATAAATTAACAAGTAAACCTTAAAACCATTGAATTGGCTATTGATTTAGTTTAAGAGGGCGAAATTCAAGCCCCTTAACTCACCTGAAATTCAAACTCCGTCTCACAAGTTACTAAGAATGTTTTATTTCGCAAAAAACTGCAGCATTTTTTTGCAGGTGGCCAATAAATACGAAAGTAGCCAGAGTAAAGGGCTTAAATTGGACACCTTTATTAAGATCAACGAATACATGAACTCTTTCAGAATACATTCAATGCCAATCGAATTGGAAATGATCCTATTCCAGTCAGTTCTGTTTAACAATATTAAGAAATTAGATTGGACATCCTGATTGTGTTTCCATAATTTGAACCCACAAACATTGGGTTGTTTGAAGATTGTTTTTACTTATCTATTGAGTTATTTAAATCCTGTATTAAAATATGTTTCTGCATACCAAAACTACCAGCAAAAATAAATAACAGGCTTCAGATACGACATTCGAGCCACCTAACAACCGATTTACGTAATTTTCAATTCTCAAGATTCATTATCAGACGTTATAAGGAAACCAGCGTCAATATTAAGCAAACCTGTATATCTTTCGTACAGGATATATTCTTTTGTAAAATATATAATTTACAAAAAATTCATACGCTGGGCAAACGTGTCTTGAGAAATACCTGTACTATCAATTAGTTTGCTCAATTACGAAACTGTCTCACGTTCACTGTTAAAAATCATTTTCTCAAAACTGAAATTTTCCAACACATATTTTGTCAAAAGATTTTAACACAGCCAATGAAAAAACCTTGAAACCAAATCATTGTAAAACATTTTATATCTGTATTGCTGTAAATTAAAAAATGGATACCTCAACCGTTTCACTTTGAAAACAGATTCAAATTAAATACTCCCATCATATTATAAATAGGAGAATATTGCTTTGGGATGGCTATGCTAAATCTGACGGACTACGCAGGAGTGGAATATATATATATATATATATATATATATATATATATATATATATATATATATATATATATATATCTTAATGAGGGGTGAAGCCACGAGTAAAAATATATCGTTCTTGGTACACTAGGATGAAAGGTATCCGGTATTTCCGTAGGACAAGAAACCTCTCGTTTTCTTAAATATCAGACTTGTTCTAGAATCCAAGATTCAAAGACAAAACTCACACTTCAGACAACCTTTTCGTACATTAACCTCACTTCATCGTCTGATCATACACACGGTGACGCAAGAGGGTGGTAGGACTATGTAAATACAAGTTTAAAACCGTGTAAACTATTTCACCCTACCTGAAAAAGCAAGTCCGTTTTTAGCAATGGATCTGAGGGTTTTGTCCTTTGTTGTTTAGAAAGTAAGTGAAAATAACTTCAATTTCCATGCCTGAACTTTGATGCATCAACTACTTGTCTTCTCTTACTTAGTTTTTTTTTGCTCCAAGCGAAAATATAGGAATAAAACATTTTGTATTTTATCAAGAGCTTTCTGTTTCATACTAATTTACTCAATATATATAGACAGAGATAGATAGATAGATAGATAGATAGATGCACCAACTCGTTATTAATTAAGCTGCTCGTAAAATGGGATTATAACAAGAGCAAATGTAAAAGATATGTACACATTTGTTGCTGAATGATGATGGCAAATATACGTTATAGACTCATAAGTATTTCGTCTCAGATTAATATGGAAATTTTAATACATAAACGGGATTTGTTTGATTATATATATATATATATATATATATATATATATATATATATATATATATATATATATATATGATTGATGCTTTTTTTCTAGATTGGTTCATTCACAGCCAGTGGACAAAGATACCATCTTAGTCTAGATGGAAAACCGATTGAGTCGAATTCAATACTTTCGCCTATTCAAGAGCCATCAAAGGTGAACATCAGCATGGAAAACGATATGGTCTTTGGTAAGTACCATTTATCATTATTTGGAATTTCTTCTTTCTTTTTTCTGTGTTTGTTTGTTGATTAACAACTGCAACTTGCATGTCACTGGAAAGTTTGAAGAAAGACGACACATCTTTTAACTTGTGGGTTACGGAGCGATATCGATATGCACCATACCATTTTAATGCTGCACACATTACGATTGAAACGAATATTTGCTTAAAGTGTTTTAACAGACGAGTAAAATATTAATATGTACGGAGAGAGGATGGTGTATTTATTTGGATGGAGCAAATTTATATTATGTTGCTAGAACATCAACACCCTCCACCACTAACCCATTACACAAAATATCATTATTTGCAGTATATGTTTCATATTTTTATATGTGTGTGCTTGTGTGTCCGTATATTAGACTATTTCACATTACATGTGCTGCCTCTCTCTCTCTCTCTCTTACCTCTGGATATATATATTCTAAAATGTACGCATGTATGTACCGGAATGATTTGCCTACAGCCCAATTTTACATTTTAATTAAGAGGTTACATCAGACCAACATATCCTCCATTAATATCAACACAGATTTTGGTCGGACGTAAGGTACGTTGATTGATACGATAACATGTACGACACTCTCGCGGCTGTACTGACCTCGACGAACCGAGGTAAAAGTGGGCGAGCCATTTCAAAGCGATAAAGAGAATAATTTCTGATCTCTCTAGCAAAACGTGATAAAATCGCAAAAGCTGACGATAGTCAGCTTTCTAACCCAATTATTCTTTTTGATTCAAGTGACTGAAAATGCGGATGGCCAGGCTGTAACAATGGTTCCTACTCCACATAATTTGCATAGTACTCATGTCCCAGAAATGAATGCTAGTCAACATGACTCAAGAATGAAAAGGGCTATACCAGCTGGTACTGATATTATCGAAATAATGGTATATGTGGATGATGCCATATGTAGCAGGTATGATTTCTTAGTTTACGAATAAAGATGCTCTTAACAAAATATGTTTATAGTTATAGAGAAAGAATTAACCTTTTTCCAAGATATTTAGACTTTCTAAAATAAGATTCACACCAATACTGAATGTAATGTAACTCCATAATACGCTTCTTTTATAGGCAGTATTAGTTTGTAGCAATACTTGTAGTAATGTTGATATTAATTATAAGTAATGGTACTAGTAGTCATATTAAAATAAATAACGTGTAATAGTTATAATGAAAATGATGATGGGAATGAGGATGACTATAGTCTTGTATGAAGAAAAGAAAACAGCGTTTGCATAGAGTATACAATGCAAGGGAACAAAACAAAATTAGATCTCATTTATACCTCCCGTTTTATTCCTTATTTATGTTATACAAATTGGTGAAACATTTTAATGTTTTTAAAAACGCTTTTATATTTGCATATCTGATCCCCGCCATTCGAAATCTAATTACATTGTCGTTTTCATCAGTTTTACCGCCTTAGCAAATGGCAGTAGGAACGCAGCTATTGCTACTATGGGATCCTATTACGCTCTTCTGGTGAACGAGGTAAGTCTCCTTGCAGCAAACGCTCTGATTTAAAACCTTCTGGATAATTGTTACTGTTCAAAATAGTTCATGTTATGAATTAAATGTGTGTATGAATATGCAATAAAACGCAAAGCCTGCAATCAAAGCACTCAATACGTTCAAATATTTAGATAATGTAGATTACAGTGACCCTTTTCTCCATGAATGGTATCTCATCACTTATGTGAGATCTATTCCTTTAATAACAGCAGTACTTCATAAAAATTATTTTTCTACGGTTATTTTGATACACCTTTGGAAACAACTAAATACTTTCATCAAGAAAATTACTCAAAAGCAAAAAATTGAGAATTGTTGGTGAATGAAGCCTAATACTGACTATAACCCCCTTTGTTATTCTAATGAGCACACTTGTTGTTTTCGCTAACTACATGTAAACACTTAGAGAAATATGGAATGTGAACTTCATTTATGCTTACACTGTCACAAATAAATAAAATACGTTACTAGTATACAGAATGTTGACACGCTTCGTTTGATGTTTTTGGATATATGTGACGTCATCATTTCACATTAAAAACACGAGAGTGACCAGTGCCAGTGTCGGAATCAAAACTGATCAATGAATTACTGATATAGCAATTACAGTCTGAAAAATATTAAAATCTGATTTTGTGAGGAATTTAGTAATGCAACCGTCAACCAGAGAATTGATGCTTGAAAGACGCAAAGATGGGCTGCTGGATAAATGGATTGACGGATAATCACCTTTGTTCTTTAGACCGTTTGTGCAAGCAATCAAATGTTTAAGTGGGTTTTTTTTTCCCAATACATAATGGGAAGTAACTCTACTGCTATGCAGGAAAAGTTCAAATAAATAATAATGCAAAGACACGACACGTACTTAAGCTGCAGTCTTGCTTGTGAAATACATAATGAGCATAGGGTTCTTGCAGCTAGCAAATTGATGAATCCATCTAAAACGCGAGTGGACTTTTATTTAGAGTAAATAACTAAGGTCATATAACACTCACCTACTTTAGTCAATACTGGAATTACATATGGAATAGAAAACTAATTGCTCGCTTTCTTATTCAGTAATATGTGTATTGCAAAATATATAATTGTGTGGAAAAGACATTTCAGTTAAAATATGCATGTGCGTTTAGTTGTAACTGCTTATACCTGTACATTTATGCATGTGTACCTGCGCATATTTATAAAATCCTTGTCAATAAACGAAGACGAAGGCAACTATATCTGTAACAGTAAAAAAAAAAATATGTTAATTATATATGTCTTAACCATGTCTCGTTGACATTCTCCTCATGATCAGGATAATTAAGCTTTAAAAATAGATCTTTTAATTCCTCTAACATTTTTTTTTCACTGTCATAAAAGATGGATACGGTGTTCCAGCCATTCAAGGATCATCCGTACAACAGCGCCGGCCTGGAAATTAGACTCTTTTTCAGTGGAATCGTCACAGCATGTGTAAGTCTTCACATGTTTATAGATAAAAGGATTTGTAAAATGTTTCATCTATCAACTTTTCTATATATTCATTTTCCTAATCTGCTTTGTTCTATTTCGTTTCCTTCATTTCTTATCGTCTACTCTCTCGCTTGAATTTATTTGCATGCTCTCATCCTCTAGCAATTTTGTCTTTATTTTTTATTATATTCCATTCCGTTCATGGATTCAATCCTAATTCACAATTGTCCAGTATTATTTATTATTTCACTGAATGTTCTACTCTAGTATGAAATATAATTGTCTATTCTATACTATTTAAGGATTCAGCAGGAGCAACTTGGTCGAAAAATGGAAATACTGCTGGAAATGATTTGTCCTCGTTTGCTTCATGGCAGCGTGATCAGAAAGACAAAAGCAATATCAAGTACGACATAGCCATGGGAATTTCAGGGTGAGTTGTTTGAAGAATTGTGGATACTAAATACACTCTTCGACTCAGCTTCAGGATAACAAACGGTTGCATTTCAGCACCATGCTTTTGATGTTAAAACTGAGTAAAGATACTTGTTTCAATTGCTTAACTCAGTGGCCATAGCTAATATAGTCACAGGCTCAAGAGTTAGAAGATGCGAAGTAATTATTACTCTTTGCAGAGCAACACGATATTAGAGATAAACGTGTCAGCGCAAAACCAATTATCGCAATATACATGCACAGATATATTTCACTCGAATAAAAATTATATTTTTTAATAAAGTCTACTTTTATTCGTTGAAATATAGGAAGCTTACACATGCAATACTTTGTTTAAAATGTCTTGACCTTTCGTGTCTGATGCCATAGCTCTAGGTCTGCGTACTTGAAGGGGTACCTCTAAAACATATTTGATAATATCGGGTCTGTAATTATTACACGCTGGTACAATTATAGAACCTAACCCCCACAAGTATTTTTGTGCAATATAGAACTTTTTCATTTTCATTTTTTACAGAAGGAAGAAGGGTTCCGAATTGGGTATGTATCAAATTGTTGCGCAAACGCTTGTTTCTAATCGAGAAATCAATTATCGGAAGCCCTTAACTCAGAGCCAATAAAACACGGGTAACCAATATCACAAGCACTCATTCACGTGGAACAAAACAATAGTGAGGTGGGTGGGGTTGGGGTGACCTTCTTAAATGCTGATACTTTAGGTTATTCCACCCGATTGGAAGCCTCTTTTAAAACTGGCGGTACATTGTTTGGTGCTTTCATGACTTTATCTCCCCGGTATATGTTCGGGGCTTTTTTTAATTATATTACTAGTAATCTATAGACTATATGAATCAAATATACGTTTTGAATTACCTATAGTATATGACTCAGTGCATTCTGGGAATGCTACATGACACAACTATTTAATGGAGTCTTCCAATCCCCATCCACTACCACGTTGTAGATCTCTCTCTCTCTCTCTCTCTCTCTCTCTCTCTCTCTCTCTCCGTACACATTTCGATACGTTTGTTTAATTTATCTTGATATAACTTTACCGCGAACGGTAATAGTATAGAATAGATGATACTCATTTCGTTCTTTTGATTGTCTTTTACTTTAATCTTGAAATTACACAACATTCCTGGTTAATCGTGCTTATTACACTATTTCAGGTATTGCCTACGTGGGCACTATTTGCAACTCTCGGTATGGTTCATTGGTTGTCTATGAAGGCAACACTTCCACATTTTTGCTAACCACTGCTGTCCATGAGCTCGCCCACACGTAAGTTTTGCAGACACTCAGCCCAAACTATCACATTATAGTGTCTTTGGGATGGACGAAACACGATGTAGCAGACAACACTAAAACTGATCGTAGATAATACGGGACCAAATCATGGATAGGGAAGCGAAGAGAATTGTTCAAACATAACATACTGCCAGTACAAAATATACTGCACGTCATTACAACAATTACAATTACAACTTGAGTCGGAAACATAAGATCTACTTAGTTAAGCAATGATTTTTTATTTCCGGGGTTTTCTTTCTTCCCCTGTGATGCAAATAATGGATTATGGATTTAATTTCTTAACTCATGTATATATATATATATATATATATATATATATATATATATATATATATATATATATATATATATATATATATTGGGAATGTTAACTGGGCACCATAGTCTATCTCTCTCTCTCTCTCTCTCTCTCTCTCTCTGACAACAAACTTTTATGAAAATTAATTTGGATAAATTGAGATGGGATAGGAGAGTTTTAATTATATAAATGTCCTATTTATTGGGCGGACAAGTTTCCTCAGACCAGTGATATCAAACACAAATAACACTCCTACTTGTCAACATAATAATCCAACAAATTGGTAATTTATCTTTTTAATAAATATTTTAACAATTTATTAAAGATAAGTTGATAATGAAGATTTCCTGAAAAGTGAATGAAACTAGAACAGTAAATTAAGTTGCAATATCAACATGTTATGTAGCGGAAAAATAAACGTATAGGTCGTGATATTGGTGAACAACTCGGTTGGGTCAAACTGATTCGTTTGGCACTACTTAATTATTTTAAGTTGCAATTTAGTGATAACCGTCATATGGTGGCCAGTGGTTCATTGAAAATTAGAAAAAATATAGTCTGGCGGACTAGTTTAAAAGCACCTACTCGTTAATTGCCTTATTTGTAAGAAGTAAATAACTGAATATTTCGAATCTTTCTTTAATTGTTCCCGATCTTATTGCAGCTTAGGTGCTAGACATGACCAAACTGTTGGTTGTCCTGTGAGCTACTTGATGAATGCATATGCTTCAACAGGAACGGAAGCAACGGCCAAGATACAGTACGAGTTCAGTAACTGCAGTGTAGATCGAATGCAAAGTAAAATAAGCAGCCTAGGGTAAGAAGTTATGTATGTATGTATGTATGTATGTATGTATGTATGTATGTATTTTCTTAGGTAAACATGTATATTCGAATCGGGTGTATGTATCTTGGTAGGTATGTGTTTACGTACGTATGTGATTGTATGGGTTTTGTATCAATGGGTTTCACATCGCACTCTCTTTCATGGACCCCATCTATTTGAATAAATAATAATGATAGAAAGCTAGATGTCTTCTATTGTGTCATCTATGCATATCCGTCTATAGTATGTGTGTGTTTGTACACCCCCGTATATATATATATATATATATATATATATATATATATATATATATATATATATATATATATATATATATATTCATTTCAGATCAAGTCGCTGTACACTGAAACACAATTTCAACAATAAAAAATACGATGACTTCAGAGCGAGAGCCATAGGAGGGGAAGAGTTTAGCCTGGATTTTCAGTGTCAACTGTATTTCGGAGCTACCTCATATGCTTGCTTAACGGTAGGCGCTACAACCCTTCCTCTCTTCTTTACCATCCGTTCATGCTCTCATACTTGTTCCTGCCCTAGCTCCATGTGCTGTTTCTCCTGGTCTGTTTATCTTCGTTTGTTCCTTGTCACTTGATCTCCAGATATTTTTTTTCATTTCTGCTGCCCCTTAGTACGTTAACACGAAGGCGTTTCCTGTCCCTTTTACTAATTCTACTAAAATTATCTAGATTTATTATTGAAAGGCAAACCTAGAACTCTAAAACAAATGCCGCTAGTGTTACTACTACTACCACTACTACTGTCTGATATATTCCAAGCACTGATACCACATATACTGGCTTATAAGTCAAGCCCAACCGCAAACAGGTCAGATCCATATCTGCAGTCGCAAGATATACCTAGATTTTCCAGCCCATTATGCGACTGCTGATCAGCGTCGGTGATGCCTGTAGTTGGACTCTTCTTCTATATGAACATATACGGAATACTAACGCCATTTTTGGATCTTCGTCACTATTTCTAATGAACGCGTCTGTCCGAACAGTTACAACATCGCTTAGTGCTACTGATACAACCAATATAACTATTACATTCTATAGCATTAAGACTATTAATCCTAATTATACCACCAAATGACGTGCTAGCGCAATCGAGACAGCGACGTGCATCTTTCTAGGTGAATTTAATCCTAACACTGATACACTTTAAAATAATGGATCAACCAATCTATACATCTACAGCTTTTTACGATCTATATTGACGGCATCGGTGGCCTATTGGTTAGAGCGTCCGCCTCGAATGCGGGAGGTCGCAGGTTCGCACCCCAGCCCAGCCATATCAAAGACTTAAATAAAAATTCACCTAACAGTTGTCTCGCTAGGCACCCAGCATTAAGAGGTTAGTGTTAGGACTGGTCGGTCTGGTGTCAGGATATTGTGACTGGGTGGGACATTATGCTTCACGTCTCTTTGTATCCCTCTCTATTTATAGTTGGACTCTACTTATGGATGAATATATATATATATATATATATATATATATATATATATATATATATATATATATATATATATATATATATATATATATATGCAATGTATCTCTCTCTCTCTCTCTCTCTCTCTCTCTCTATATATATATATATATATATATGTATTCACTTGCTTGTGTGTGTTCTTCTTGAACCTTCATCTTTGTTGTTTCTATGTATGTACAAAACGAAATGCATTTCATAGAGCAAGACTATAAATGCATACTCAGAGATGGTAGCTTATTATTTTATATTTTAACGCATACTATACTTACGGCAGAGGATATATTTTTCTAATCATTTATTTCATACACATGTTTTAATTTATCAGAATAGTTCCACCATGTGCTACAGTGGAGTTTATTGTCAAACTTCCACCGGGTGTGATGGTAGAATGCAGCTTGTGAAAGAACATACCACATGTGACGACCTCAAGGTAAAAATGTTCTATGAAAATTGCGATTTGAAAGTTTGTATTTCTATGCTTACATGCTTTTTTCTTTCATTTGTTTGTTTATTGATGTTTGTTGTAGTTGTTGGGCTTTTTTTTTTTGGTATTTTATGTTGGTGGTGA
Organism: Sinohyriopsis cumingii; assembly: GCA_028554795.2. NCBI lineage: Eukaryota > Metazoa > Mollusca > Bivalvia > Unionida > Unionidae > Sinohyriopsis > Sinohyriopsis cumingii. The sequence continues at coordinate 54,256,936 of CM068830.1, forward strand.
TGCTTTGTTTCACGGAAGTTTACGAAACATTGCTCCATATATTTTACCCTTTTTACCTGCGTTTACGCTGGCCTATGCGAGCCCAGGGTTACTGTTGTTTTTCTTCTTTCTTTTCTGGACGATAATGAAGATAATGATAAAAGTAATCACACCGCTGCTCCATCCTAATGCATATTGACAACGTACATGGAACTCTTCTGTTCAGAGTTCATTCTTTAGTGTCAATTATACGTTATGTATAACAATGACTCGGACGCATAGGGTTTTCGCTTAATAAAATCAGTTGTAATTAATTGAAGTTAAATGGTGCAGATCTGATCGCTCTCATATCCATACGTTTGTGCAGAAGTTTGAAAACCTTACCTAATTAACCTTTGGGTCAAGTCGACGTCCATTATATGAATTTGAACTTGACCGAGCTTATGAACCCTCTGACGTGTGCATATGTTTATCAATGTGTGTATATATTTGCATTCCAATAACAATATTGATAGTCAGCAGTCCAATATTGATTTTAAGTTTAAATTGTTTGCCCTGGGAGTTGGGCTGTACTGACGTTTGACCATGGCAACTCAAATAAGTTTGAATAGAAATATAGGAGAAATACAATTAATTATACCAGTTCGGTAACTTCAGTTGTTGTTCTTTTTTGTTGTTATTATTAATCAAGTATATAACCAAACATAAAAGGTCGGTATATGTTAACTGTCTCGGTTGACAAGCTCAATCATCATTTATCGCTGATAACGTAAAAAGAAGTTTGAATTGTACATGCATGTATCTTTTGTTGCCAAATATGGTTATTCGAATTTCGCAAGAATATCTGGACCGCTCCTCTGGCCGGAGGCTGCGGGTATGAACCACGGCCGAGTCATGCCAAAGACTTATACAAATGGTACTAACAGCTGCCTCGCTTGGCGGTCAGCATTAGGAGGTTAGTGTTAGGACTGGACGGCATGGTGTCAGTATAATGTGACTGTGTCTGCCGGACGATGCCCCTGTGCTAGACATTACTATGAACTGTCACACTGCGGACATCGTAGCGATATGACTGAAATTTGTTACACACACACACACACACACACACACACACACACACACACACGCACGCACACACACAAGAATATCTCAGATGGATTCAGTAATCAGTAGTTATCCGAAATAACAAGGCAGAAGAAAACTATTTCTCTTGGAGAGCTAGAATTTCGTCTCTACAGGTCGAGTTTGAGTCTCTTCGATTAAAAGCCTTAAAGGATCAGAACGTCGGACAGATGTTGGGATTTTATTCACTTATTATCCATAGAACATAAACACAGAGTTGTATAAAGTTTGGTTATTGGAAATTGCTATTCGATGAGAGTAATGACAGGACTATAAATTTAGTTACATCGGCTAAAAGTTCAGATATAAATAGTATCATTTATAGGTTTACAAAGCTATAACAATTTGTAATATTTAATTTCCTCTTGCACAGATAAGCAACCCAGCTTTGTGCATTCGTGTAAGCCTGAGGCATGTAGATTAAATTATAATTTAATATTATCTCCTAGGCGCTTCTACCACAGATTCTTTCTTTGTATTGTTTTTCTTATGATTTGCTTCTTATCATCCTGTTCCTCCTGAACATACTTACATTTCATCTTGTCCTTTTTATTCTTCTCCTTTTCATTATTATTAATATTATCATTATTATTATTATTATCATTATTATTATTATTATTATTATTATTATTATTATTATTGTTGTTGTTGTTGTTGTTATTATTATTATTATCATTATTATTATTATTATTATTATTATTAGTAGTAGTAGTAGTAGTAGTAGTATTGTTATTATTATTATTATTATTATTATTATTATTGTTGTTGTTGTTGTTATTATTATTATTATTATTATCATTATTATTATTATTATTATTATTATTATTATTATTATTTACAGTGGTGCGTAAAAGGCCAGTGTGTTAATATCTACACCGGTGAAGTGGACACTCCAGACGGCTGTGTTATTTATGCAAGATGCCAAAGGAAAAACAAAGAGCTTGTGGGCGATGGTTGTTGCCAAGGCTCATTAACAACGGATTGCTGCATGCTAGGAGACCGTCAGAGTTCATGTTCCATGGAAATACCATGCGATTAGTTCTGAAGGAAAGGAATGCGAAAGAAACGAAACAGTGTTGCATTCGCAATATTGACATTTATATTTTAGTGTAGGCTACAGTCTAGTCTACTACATCTGGATAGTTATGATTTACATTAAATCTGTTTCCAGTACACTAATAAAAAGTATAAAATCGATCTGCCTTACTAATGTTTGCAGCAAACATTTTAGTGTTAGAATTGGTTGCTTTATTATCTTTATTGTTGATAGTTGGTGTAAGAATTAACTTATTATTGAACAATTAATTTGTGGTTGCTCTTGTACCAAGATTTCAAATAACACTCAATTATGGTTACAAACCACCTAAATCCCATCCCTATAAACATGCAAATATCTAGACTAAAGTTCCCCAGTTTGTCACTATTATGCATTATGGCCATTCTAATTAACAAATTATCTCTCTTGATATATCTCTATGTTTGTCATTTTGATTTAAGCAGCAACTGATTACGTAAACCTACTATAAGTGTACAAAAATGAACAGGAAACCTAATATTGTAAAACAAATTTAATGTTAGACCGAGACAGATCTAGATAATTAAATTTAACCCAACGAGAAGTCCTAAACAACAACTTTTTACTAGCATTGCTTGTATTATCATTGTTGTTGAGGAAAAATGCAAAGACGACTGATTTTAGTAAAATGGTTCACTATTGTTTACACTACCGTGTTGCTCCGTTTCTCTGAAAACAATAAGACGGTTCACGTTCAATTTTGTGCATAAATGACACCATTAATATTAGTACCAAAAACGTGACTTCCTAAATCTGAAAATAATCAGTTAACACAAGATATCTCAATCAAATAATGATCAGTCGCTCGCCGTCTTGTTGTCTCAATCAATATATATATATATATATATATATATATATATATATATATATATATATATATATATATATATATTTCCATAATTTAATACAAGTAAAGAAATTATTATTATTATTATTATTATTATTGTAATCGATCTTTTCAATGCGCGTAGTTCAATGGTTTAATATATCCTAAATTGTCCATTATGCCACGAGTTTTTTTTTTTTAAATAGCGCTAAAAAGTAAATTGAAATAATCTATATCTCAAACATTTGGATATACAATATTTGCATGCTCCTGAAAATTCAGAATGAAAATAATATCGGCATCCTCAAACATCCGCCAATACAACCCTCATATCGGACCATTGTTAAATGTTGTTATTTCTTCAAGAATACCTCTTGTTTGCGACAAGTTCCGGTTAAGCACGATCTATCAGTTCCTGCTTTTACTACTCGGCCATTCCCATACTTACAACAACCTTGTATCTGTCAGGTGCGTTCGCATGAAGAAACTTTTTCATCGTTTCATAAATACAGAAATGCGTGATAGTTCTCTGTCAAACTGATTTGAACTGACGTGCTATACCAGGTCAAAGAATTAGTAATAGAGAATTCACTTAATCCAGAAGCGCAGCAAGCGAAAAGCAGCCCCCGAAACTCCTTATGTGTGTGTGTGTGTGTGTGTGTGTGTGTGTGTGTGTGTGTGGTGGTTGGGGGGGGGGCGGTGAATACTTGAAAGGAACACAATAATAAAATTTGCTACGCATCCGGTTGTATTAATATATATGTTTTTCAAATTACATTAAAATACAATGCTACTTTAGAACATCAACTACGCTAAACGAAAAAAGTTTGCTTTTAAAATATTTTCTAACACGGCGGTTTAAATTTGATTTTGCTTCCAATTAAGACTTGGCTCCGTATTCGCGAAATTCCCAAATTTGGGAGTTCAATCAGACTCCAAATTACATTTATTGTTTGGTTTCATATTTGGTAAATTGCTTCAAGATATACTGTAATATTTAAAAATACATATGTACCTGAGTGCATTGGTTATATCAAAGCACATGCATTTTAGATATTGTAATTATTCTAAGCAATCACAATTTCATTTTGCGTTTGCGTGTATTTGAATTTTAAATTGCGGTTGATATTTTAATTTAAAACAAGCCGAGATATGTGATTTAAACCATAAGACGACATTATTCCTAACTCTCTATTAACAACTTTTATTATGTTATATAAATAAAATACTCTGCATACTTTATATTACATGGTTAACTCAAAGTTGTACGTTGTTTCTTTTTAACCTTGAGAATGTTTCAAGACAGTACAATTTTCGAAAACCGATCATTCGATCCATTGTACACTTTGATTTTGTGCTCTGAGCGTACTGAAAAAGAGGCAAGGTGCAAAATCATCAGCTAAATTTTATCAATAATATATCAGTTCTAGCAGAAATGAAACGTATAGTTTTCGAGCTACAACAAAATAAGACAGTTGCTACCAACAATCTCATAATTTGGGGAATACTGCAAATATTTCAATTCGGAACTCTTGTTGAACAAGCTCGAATTTGTTTCCGAAAATAGTTATATTCCTCGAGGACATTGATGTAAACTGGGTATTTCAATGAATGGCCAGTCTGAATAATGGCACCTGTGATGATGATTGTGGTATTGAGCCCGTCCATAGCAAGTCTCCAAATATTGCCTAATGGATGCTAGCATTGTGTCCCCAGTAGTCACCCTTAGTTTGTAATCGGCGTGCATGCCTTTCACACGAATTAACCCAAAACCAAGATAATGTGAATAAATCCAATTATCTTTTAAACTGACAGTTATATGTATACACAGCGCCGATAGTATTATGTCAAAGACACATTCTGACTACAGATAACGACCTGACCCAGTAACCGTAAACGCAAACAATTCACGGGAACACGGAGGGCGAGGTCTATTCTTTCGCGGCAGACACGTATATAATGGTCAATAACACGAACATAAAATATCAAAATAGGTATTATTCATATACTAGAGATATTATAGGGTATGGCAGTTTTCTATGTCAGTCTAATTTGAGTCCCGCCACCCTTCGATATCATTCATATCGCACGAGGCAACATTATGGAACTCATAATGGGTTGATTGTTACGGTTCTATGGTCTTAAACTAAATAACAGACAATAACAAAAGACCAACAAGTTTTGTAAACTTCAGCAAGTAAAGTATTTTTCCAAAATACAAAATGAAAATTCAAAATAACTTACGCTGTTGTGAATTACACGAAAATACATTAGTTAGGTAAGCACAACTCATACCTTCAACGGCGGACAAATTGTGGACAAAAGTCAATCACACAGTACAAATTAAATATACATAATATACAAACTTCAGAACGCGCGACACGTCCAAAGCAAAGTCTGGAGCCATACAATAAAATACCAAACTTTCCACGTACACTCCTCCCATGTACATTAAATTTGGTTGACTCAACCGAATTGACTGAAAAACAGTTTTTTAAATTCGAGTTCTATAAATTTTTACAATGTTGCAGTAGATTTTGCATGTGTGAATGAAAGAAAGAAGGATAATCATGTCATAGCAAATATATCAGATGTTGACTCCTCGTAAATGAAATTTTGAAGTTTCTTTGAAAACATGTTTTTTTTTCTCATTATCTCTCTCTCTCTGTATATATATATATATATATATATATATATATATATATATATATATATATATATATATATATATATATATATACGTATGTATATATGCTAAATACATATATATAGAGACAGACAGACAGAGCATAAGGGGGAGGGCTGTAGGCCGATCACGTCTGCGGCTCTGGATAACTGAATGGCCTCTACGACATTTTCTCCTCCCTCAAAAAGAAAATCGGGATCACTGAGATTTCCACAGCCCAAAAGGGGCTCTGACCCAAAATGTATACCAGTCGCCCAACAAAGATCGCTTAAAATGATATTAAAAGTTTTATACATTGAGTGTGATTTCATATTTTAAGTTGCGTTTCATGAGAAAATAGTCTGATGTCGTCGGCAATGTGTAAACGGACATTGATGGATGCATGCACAATCTTAAAGGCGCAGGCCATATGCCGTGATTAGAATGCAGTATTGATGTAAAGGCTAGATATGTTGCATGTAAACAAAATGTTAAAAAATATGGCGCTCATAACACCTTCTGGAAGATCTGCGATACACATAAATTAATTACCAATTGTTTCAAAAAATGACTTGAAAATTATTTTTTAACAAATTAATATACTCTGTAGAGTTTAAGATCGCAAGAAACTATCACAAACTGGCTTGTAACACACCTCAACAATACGTTTTATTCAGTGGAGTAAGTCTACACTAGCCATAGTCGTGCGAAGTGTTGAATGAATTTCGTGCCGCAATCAATCAAGTCATATATCAGGATGACATTGCCGAGTCAGATCAAGATTGAAATTGCCATTCAGCCTTTTAATATTGACTGAGTAGTTTTCAATGCTGCCCTGAGATCTTCCGTTGTGCTTTACATCCCTGTTTCAAGGGCACCCTAGAAGAATTTCATGTCGGTGACGACCCTTCCCAATCGCGGTTATGAAGATCTGAGACAAACGTTTTAATCGTAAAGTTAAAAGTTTAATGTATTCCAGGTACATGCCGGCTGGAGTTTACTAATGAATGACCAGGGTGGATAATGGCACCTCTCATGATCGATATAAGTCTAGACACCGTTCTATAGCGAGGCTATAAATACCACCAAATGGATGTTAACATTATGTCCCGAGCAGAGTCAGATTTAGTTTGTACTTGTCACATGACTTAACCAAACGTGCACCTGTTTTGAATAAACTAAATGCACCAGCTACAGAGATCACCCCAAAAGCGACAAGTAGATTTACACAAAGCGCTGACAGTATCATATCCAGTGACCCAGTAACCGTAAATACAAACACTTCATAGGACTTCAAGGGCCGGGGTGTCTATTCATTCGTGGTAAGTCGTCTATAACGGTCAAGAACACGGACATTAAATGTCAATATAAGTATTAGATGCACGATTGGAGTACCGTAGGCATTGCGGGGGCGGCGGGGAGGGGGGGGGGGGGAATACATGGATATTGATAGAGTGCACATTAGTGCCAGAGCTGAGTTTTGTCTAACAATGAAATTTGAGTCACGACAATTAACAGTATAACCGTAATCAAGCGAGAGAATATTATTATGACACTGGCTATCTTTCCAGTTTTTATATAATTAGCTTTCGTTTTCTCAGTGTGATGCGTTTCTCCCTATTGCGTTTATTGCGCATTGTTTATTTCGGCGGGAAACTGTTGCCTCATTCAAGTGATTGTCTCAAATTATGGGTCTTTTTGAAGGGCCTGATTTAAGAAATAATTCTTTTGGATATACTTAAGAAATGTGCCAAGTTTCCAAGGGTAATTTCGGAGGCAGAAAATAGGTGTTACAGGTCTTGGTTGGTGGGTATTTACAAACTTCGTTCATTCATATGTGGTATTTGCTCAAAAGCGAGGTGACGACATCGTAGCTAGAACCGTCCATTATTACGGCTGTATGGTCTAAAAGTAGGAAATAGTAAAAAGTAAAAACCGACAAGTTTTGTAAATTCAGTAAATAATACATTTCTCTAGGACATAAAGTGATAATATTTAAAAAGAACTTATGGTACTGTGAATTCAATCCCAAAATAATTCTAGAATTTCTGACACAAGTCTTAATAATTGAGTTAACGTTAATGGTATTACAGAAAATAATCGAACGCTGGCAGTGTAGATGTAACCGTGTTGGTGTGTATCCTGACGATATGCCAACAGTCCTTTATTGAATCACAATAATAACATCCCACAAAAATATCCTAATTTGAATAGCACTCTAAACTCCAAGTCTCTATGTCCAATAATATTTTTGAGCACTTTGTATTTCCAGAGAAGAATAACTTGAATAAATAATTTCAGGCCACCCCCCCCCAAAAAAAAAAAAATTAACAGATCAATAAAACGGATTTCTACTTCAGATGTTATTGCAAGAATAAATAATTTTTTCCCGTAAACAATATTTTATATTCCTCTATTTGACCTCAGGTCACAATCAACATTTTCTAAAATAATTATTAGCCATTGGACAATTTCGTTCTAGAAGGTTCAAAATGTTTACAAGATAAAATATTACCTACAATTAAAAGGCCTGTTACTAAAATTAATTGTGGTAAACAACTGGTAGGCCATGCATTTCATGGGGAATTTATAATGTTCTGGACACATGTTGCGATAAACATGGTGTTTACAAAACCAAAATTAATGAATCAGATTAGGTAGAAAATTGATTTTGTTCCATGAACGTCGATACCCAGTCTTAAAATGTTTTGCCAGGATTGACTTGCAAATGTTTTGGCCATATGAATGGTCCTCTCATTTAACTACTTTTGGACATGGATGTGATCCTTGTTGAATCTGTACATGTGAGCCCTTTAACTTATTTATATCTGCTGGCATATCGATAACCGTCCACACGTATTTGTATACACATCCGCTTTCCTGATCGAGTGGTATTAACAAAATATCATCCTGGTGATTTACGTTGGCTTTTTTGCGATAATCCGTCATCGCGAAACCATTTTTGCGATGCCGGTAAACAAACTGCGACATCAACGTCCAAGTTGGATGCACTTGCTCACTTTGTTTATAGCAGCGGCGATATCTTTTCGATAACGACTAGGTCTATAGTGAATCGTAGCACGTTTAAAATTATTTTCTGCCATCAGAGTTTGAATCCCATCTAAAGAATTAGGATTTATACACGTTAGACAGAGCTGTATAAACTTTGGGTAGCGGAATTCGCCATTCGATGATCATAATGACGGGACAGAACAATACTGACATGGCGAGAAGTTCAGATGAAAATAAGGTCGTTGGATTTTTAAAAAGATATAAAACCAAGTTTCATTTGTAATATTGAATTTTCACTTTAACGGATGACCATTTGTATGTAACTTTGCATATCCGACGCCAGGTGTTTACTGTTAGAATTTAACAGATTATTTCTCTTCGATTCTGTTCTTCTCCTCCTCTCTTTACAACTTCACTGTCTTCTTCTTCTCCTTCTTCTTCTTCTTTTATTATTATTATTATTATTATTATTATTATCATTATTATTATTATTATTATTATTATTATTATTATTATTATTGTGGTGATGGTGGTAGTGTTGCGTAAAAGGCCAGTGCGCAAATAGGTTCACCTGTGGAATAGAAGCTCCAAACATCGTTGTTATATATACAATCTGCAGAAGTAAAAACAATCAGTTTATAGGTGATGGTTGTTGCCAGAGCTCAATAACAACTGACTAGTATTTACTAGGAGAAAACATCAGAACTCATATTCCATGGAAGTACCATGTGATTAATTCTGAATAAAAATAAAATAGAATCAAGACAAAAATTACGCATTCACAAAATCGACATTTCCATTACCGTTTTTCTCGCTTACAAACAAAAATCTTCAGGTGTGCGCCGAATGAGCTGATCAGACTCAGCTCAGAGCCTATAAGCTTCTCCACCACTCCTAGCTAGACTGAAGATTGACATTAAATCCGTTTCTAATAAAAGAACAAAAATGTTTCATCAATATACTGTACATCTTTTGGAAAGTAAAATATTTTTTATGTTATTATTGTTTGATTTCTGTCTGTATTTCTGCTGCTTGGCGGTAAAATAATCTTATGAAAGTTTTATTTGTAAACCTTGAATTCTGTCTCTATTTGACTTTGAACTCCATGGCCATATAATCCTAAACCTGGCAGTCAAAGATATGTCTAGTACATTTTAGTATCTTTTTCAGTTAATTTTAGAATTAATTTTGGTACTGGAGCTTTTATTATCATCTTGTTGTTGTTGTTGTTATTTTTTTGTATGAAGTGATCAAATAGCACAATTTTATAATTTGATACCACTTCACTCCCATCCTCATAACATGTAAATCCCTAGAGTAATGGGCCCTAATTTGTCACTGTTAAATATTAGGGCCATTCTAATTAAGACATTTTGCAAATTGATATACTATAATAGTTGTCAGTTGCATTTAAGCGACAATTGCTCACGTGAAGCAACCGGTCCAGTGGCCTAGTGGTTAGAAGGTCCGCCTCGGATGGCTGAGGTCGTGGGTTCGATCCCCAGCCGAGTCATACCAAAGACTTACAAAAATAGTACTAACAGCTGCCTCGCTTGGCGCTCAGCATTAAGAGGTTAGTGTTAGGACCGGTTGGCCTGGTGTCCAGCTAATGTGACTGGGTGGGAAATCATGCTACATGTCTGCGGCATGATGCCCCAGTGCTAGACATTAGTATAAACTGTCACACTGCAGACATCGTACAGATATGACTAAAATTTTTGTAAAGCTACGTTAAAAGTCAAAATCATACACACACTCACGTGAAGCTTCTATAAGTATGCCAACAGAATATCCGTAATAAACATGTTACTCAATATACTAAATTAACGTTAGTGTTAGAGGGAACAAGGGTGGGATCAATAGATCTATCCCGACGATAGGTGACATAACAGCAATGCTTCATTAGCATTGCTTGTATTAGGACAAAATTTTTGAGTAAATATAATAAGATTGAATTTTCTCTAAATTGTATTAAAAGTAATTTTTCATTAAATTATAATGAAAGTAATTTTCTACTAAAATATATTGAGATTAATTTCATTTATCTCTGTAGTACAACTATATACTACTTTAATAAATATTGCATCCTTATTAGCAAAAGCAAAACTCCAGTGCACTATACATTTCTCTTGTATCGTAAAGTCAGCAAAATTACACTCGATAAGTTGTGTAAGTTACTAAAATAGCCAATTCCTAAAATTCTCTTTGACTGAGTAAGTTATAAGCTCCAAGCATATTCTGAAACGGATAAGATGATGACGTAGAATTGTCTGTCTAATGACGTATTCAGACACGGAAGAATCAGTAGAGAAGAGATGGGAGCCTCGTTCTGATTTGAAGTGAACGATTACTAGCCTCTTGATCAATGGCCATTTTTGGCCATGAGGGTACCTTCAAAATTGCGAATATATTAAGAACAAGCTTGCGCAAAATTAGTTCCAACGTTTAGAATCAGAAAGGGTCGGTATCTCTTTGTAGGTAAGAATCGTTAGTGTTTGTAAACTTCTTTAAACAATAGGGACGTTTTTAATATTTGAGATTTTTAACGGTAAAGTTCATATTTTAGCAATAGTTCTTTTTGAGTTCCTTCTATTTTATTCTATAATGTTATGAAAAGTTTAATTGTTTTAAAGAATTTATATTCATTTGTAATTATGGTATTTATTATTGGCAAAAACGTATTCGCTACCAACTTCATGTTTATATTTATTGTGGAAATAAAATATTCTTTAAGTAATTATAGGTTACTGCATTTGTATGGGAAAATATGAACGCGTTTTTCGGATGGAATACTGCACGACCATAAAGCATCCGATCAATATCGATTACTTGAGTGATTATAGTAGTTGTTCACCGAGTTCGTCAACCTTCTGTGGACATGTTTAATGGCCAGCGCAAATGTTTTTCAGAAGGAGACGATCTGACTTGTTTTCTTAGCTTGGAAACTTTACAAAGTATAGACTGAGAATGATGATGCTATAAATATGTGCCACTAAAGGAAAACCGACTCGACAATGTGAAGCTTGAACAATCCGTTATAGATCTACCCGACAAACGAACGCAGTGCGCGCTTAATCTAGTGTTCGGGAGAGTTAAAGGGTAATTTCAGTATTATGTTCTTTGGAGCGAATCTTTGACACAATTATTTTTCTGTACTAATGTTTGTACCAGTTTCTTGCGCCCCACGACCTAGCCTTAGATTACGAAAATTTAGAACATGGGAACATCAGACGAGAAAGCAGATATAAAAAGCAAGATTATTTCGATTTTGATTTTCTTGTGTATATTTCTTCTCAGTCCAGTGCATATCCTGCTTATGGGCTTTACGTTTATAGTTCATATGACCAATATAACGTTTATAATCTTCCACAGAATATTTCAACATGGTCTTAGCTAAGTCTTTCTGGCATTACGGGCTCAAATGACGTTTCTTCAAAAAGGTCTTCTTCTGGCTGTGTTCTGGGCGTTTGTGCTTTAGCGTTGCATGAGGATGTTTGCATTACGCAACAAATACTTTTACTGCTTCAAGATGCTCATGTTTTTTTCTGTTTGATATTTAGCGTTTGAAGAATTTTGCTACCACCGAGTAGGAGACCTCTTGGTCTTCTATCTGCTTTTCTTGTTTTTCGTTATGTGCAGAAACTTCTTCTAAGCCGAATCTTTACAGTAACAGCAATTTGAAAGAGAACAATATTTAAATAAATGGATAGTAAAGCAAAGAATGAGCTGATCATCTAAAATAATGTGAACCAAAAGCTGGCAGGGTATCAAAATATATTGTTTTTAAATAGAATGGTTTCAAACGTAAAGGTCTTAGATATAGATAGCAAATGGCGTGCATCTACGGTTCTGCCTTTTAGTGGTATTATAATAGCAGAAAGCAGGACAAAAATTGATTTCTTGAACAATCGAGTGCTAAAATTACAATAAAGAATGATACTTGATTTACCCGTCGGATGCAAAAATAAGGAAAGACATTATTAAAAGTAATATTGTTATCAAAATCAGTTATAGCTGTACCATCTGATACAGTAGTACTATCTGATATATATAGTCGTTTTCATCTGAAATCATAAGTCCATTTAATTAAGAGGAATATGTTTGTGTGAACTTTGATTACTAATAATACATTTATCATAATTATTAGAATAGAGACCTAAAAAATTTGCATATTCAGATTTATAATATTGTAAACTTGGTAGATTGTTGCTTTTGAAAAAATAATAATTGTTTCAGCCAAGAAGAAATTGCATGAGTATTACCAAAGAAAGACATGTTTCTACAGTACATACCAATCTGAATTTAATATTCGAATTGATTTTTTTCCGTCATTTGTTTGTTTGCATTATTTTTAAAATAATGGTTCTCAGAATCGTAACAACGCACTTGAGCAATGACACTGTGAATGAAATAAACACGCATGTATTTATACTTAAAGAAAACAATTTGGAATGGTTCGATTATTTTGAAGTGCAGAACTCAAAAACAAAGATAAGAAAAGCAATGCAAGCATATTAAGAATGATCAAAGGAACATGCACGATCATTTTAGGAATTATAACAAATCCAAAATGCTTCCTCTATTTAATCGAAACAATTTTAAAAGAACTGTAATATAAAGGAAACAGAACAATTGACATAACATGAAATATTTTATCTATCATTCTTTTGTTTTCCTTCTGCATTGAAATAACCTTATATCATAATGAAAACAAGTACAAATTTCTGAAGGGACGATTTTGTTTGAATTTTGTAATGATATAGGGCTCGGCAAAAGTAGAAACAACTATAGGCATGTCTGAAGTAAACAAATCAGTACTAGATTTCAAATATTTGTTTGTAAAGATCTTATTCAAGATTGTATCAGAAAGCCACTGTTGAGGGTATAAAAGACGATTCGGTAGAATGTATGATAAAATTGCAAATGACTATCTTGTTTTAAGCATCGAAGGTTATAACCACTTAGGTCACCAGGGTGATTAGTCTTTATATATCTTTAAACATATGTTCTAGCCAAACATACTAACTTTGCTTCTAGTAAAACAGACAATAATTACCCAAGAACAAAACCAGCTTAGCTACGGTCGCTATATTATTTTACAGTCTTGATGCATGCCTGTAGCTTTCATCAATTTATATACGGAAGTTTTATTGCGCGCCTGTATAAACAAACGTTTTTGTTTATTACTTTGGCGATCTTGAATTTCTTCACCACTATCGGCCATTAAACGGTGCGTTCCTGATCTCGTGTCATGCATTAATGGATGTAGGGTTAACGAACTAATGCTTCACTGATAAAATCCGATGCGATCTAAAATTTTCTTCAACCATAACGATAAAATCTGAAGTGCTCTGACCCTAAAGAGGGACAGGAAGGAAAGTGAGAGGAAAGAGAAGGAGGACAGAAGGGAAAACAGGGGAGAGGTAGAGAAGACGATGAGGGGAGGGAAAAAGTATGGTGCGTTTTTAAAAATCGTTTTCATTTCTCCAAAAAAAAGTATCATAAACAATTATTGTTTCTTAAAATCACATTTGAGCTCAAACAGTATTTATGTGTTTTTCGCTTCGTGGGAAAGCCAATTCAGTGTTTTTTATTGTAGGTAATGAATTTTCCATGGGACCGACCGCTCCGTTGGCCTAAGTGGTTAGAGTGTCCACCTCTGATGCGAGATGTGGCGAATTCAAAGCCCGGATGAGTCTTACCAAAGACTTATAAAAATGGTGGTCTAGTGGTCAGAGAGTCGCAGTAGGTCGCGGGTTCGAATTACGACCGAGTAATACCAGGGACTAATAAACATGGTACTAGCAGCTGCCTCCCTTGACTCTTAACATCAAGAGATTAGTGTTAGGGCAAGTCGGCCTGGCATCAGAAAACTTTAAATGGGTGGAACGTGAAGCTACAGCGAAATGACAAACAAAAAAACAAAAAAATGAAAAATCCAACACACACACCACTTGGACTTTTTCACGCGCCGGATTCCTTGGGGCCCTACTCAACGCAATCTTGATTTACTTGAATTATAATATTGGCCGCCATCGTGGATCTTTTTAGACTTCTTAATTGGCCACCATGATGGATTGTTTTAAACTTTGGGGATTGGCCGTCATCTTCGATTTAATTTTAAGGCCATTTTGCCATAAAGCTATATCTGATATTGCGGCTTCCATATGAAATATGAAGTAATGTATTTAGTTGGAGCTGCACATTATTTCCAAAATAATAATAATGCCCACAAATTAATAATGACGATAATAGAAATACACTCCACTACATAAAGAGCATCTTCATGAATTATCCCTTTCACATGATGCTTTTTCCACTCATCAATCCTAGACAACGGTCTTTCAGAGCGTAAGTCATCTTCCATGTTTTCACAACCATCGTATGAAGCGCCTTAGCGGACAAAAGCTGGTCCAATCAGATGGCTACCTTTGAAATTTTACTGTCATATGTCCAGAATTCCAATTTCACATGTTTTAATCAGAAATGTTTGTCCTTAAATTTCCATTTTTCTAGGTCGAGAGTTTAAAATGTATCTGTTGAATAAAACAGTCGTGGCTGAAAGCTGTATTTTCTATGTCGAGGGTTTAGATTGTGTCGTTTGAATTACATGGAGGTGGTTGAAATTTCAATGTGATACGTTGAGAATTCCTAATGTACGCATTGGTTCAACGAGTTTATGTTGAAAGAACCATTTCATATGTTGAGTATTTAGATTTCATTGTCCAATGTCGAGTTTTTAGATTGTATCTTTTAAATTAGACGGCGGTTGTTAAAATTTTAATGTCATAAGTCAAGATTTTCAATTTAACATGTTGCATCATATTGATTGTGCTAAAAGTTCCATTTCGTATGTTGAGTTTTCATATTGTATCTGTTGAATTAAAGAGCGGTGATTGGACATTGTATTGTGGTTGTCAGAATTGTTATTTTTATATGGTGAAATGATGTGTTAGTGTTAAAAGTGACATTACACAATGTCCACTTTGACAATTCAAGATAATTTAAGTATTATGATACATCATTCGTGTATTCAATAATGAGGCGCCATTACATTTCATGCATTTACACTTTGAAAGTTACCGTTGACATGTCGGGAATTACTATGAATTTCTCCGCTAGACGTCGCTCTCGTGAACGGACCGCGTTATTTTTAAACAAGGAGGCTGCTTATCGTTGCTGTGAAATTCAACTGATGAAATCTAAATACTCGCCATATGAAATGGAACTTTCATCACAAACAGTTACATACAACATGTGAAATAGGGATTCTCGACATATGATATTAAAAGTTCAACCACCGCTGTGTAATTCAAAATATACACTGTAAAACGTCTACATAGGAATTAGAATTTTAAACCACCACTGTATAATTCAACATGTACAATCTAAAATTTCGATCTAGACAATGGAACGTTAAGGACATGCAATTTGATCCAACAAGTGATATTGGATTTCTCGACATACGATATCGACATTTCAACTGCAACTTTCTCACTGGACCATCTTTGGTCCGGTACGATTCCTCATACCATCTCTTAAATCAATAAACCACTTCAAACGTGTAAGCTCTCGCAGAAGATTACATCCAGAATCTTTATCTAAGTCAGCTAAGAATGCCCTTTACTTATGTCACTGTCATTTACCTTTCTTACATTAGGGGTATAAAGAGTCCCTTTGGTAAGCAGGCCTTGATTTGTGTAACCTCTCTTGTTCTTAAAGATAATAGTTTACACGTGAGTCCTTGCCATTTAGTAATTTGTCTCATGCTGGGATACTACACAAGTAGTATTTCAATAAAATATATATGCTTTTTTTTCAAACTTTCCTTTAATTGTGTGTACAGCACATATCATAGATTCGTGGGAAATTCATCAACCCTTGAGTTCATATGTCTGGGTTAACTTCGCAAACATTATGAAAATAGTTGCACAATCTATAATCTTCAGGAATGTTTCGATAGGAAGAATTTTCTATATACTTGCATTGTAATAATTTCTATATTTTCTGACTCCACGGTTGACAGTCTCTCTCTCTTTTTCTCTCTCTCTCTCTCTCTCTCTCTCTCTCTCTCTCTCTCTCTCATCTGCACAAACATCTCTCACAAACATATAAGTACATTTTGGGATCGACGGAATGTACTAGCCATCAACCTAAATATTTATAACAATGACGACCGATGTTATATGTTTACAGCCATGATGATCTGTTATATGTTTTTAACCATTATAATCCTGACGATCTGTTATATGTTCCTAACCATGACGACCTGTTGTATGCTCACAACCATGACGATCCGTCATATGTCCATTGGCATGACGATCAATGATTTATGTAGTCAGTATCAACCGATTTCTTTTAAACACGGGTATTTTATCGGTCATTGGGACCTTGCTATAATGATATATAAATTTCATAGGACAATGACCCTTTTAGTCAAAGATCATTTTGAAAATACTATCAAAGAGGTCAATGATCTTCGCCTTTCTGACGACTATTTAAGCAGTCATCGTCGGTCTTTTCTCTCATATCACATTCGTCTTGTTTCCAGACTTCTTTAAGACTGACAAGAACTGTAAGTAATATCTCTCTCTCTTTCTCTTTCTCTCTCTCATATGAACCGATATAAGAGATATCCAGGATTGAAGACTAGATTCAGTGTGTATGTTAACTAAAAACTTTTTGTTAAACAAAATGGCTTTTAGTCTTTCCACGTTATGTAATGGATTGTTTCAGGCTTTTAAGAGTTTTTATTTCTGTACCGTAGATATTGCATCAGATATATAAAGTATTTTACTCTTATTTGCAAAATTCCGAATTCGCTATCTCTGATTTGCAACTATTTTTAGTTTGGTAATTAGTACTTGAAAATGAAATCAGCAAGTAAATTTTGCCGATACACTTCTCTTGGATATTTCTCAAATTTAAAGACAAATAGTACTATTAGGTTTACAGTACATAAATCGTCTTAACCATAACTTAACACTGGAACATTAACTTTACATGGATATTTCTCATTGTTCCAAAGCTGCAGAATGCTATATAAGTTCTCGAATTCAATATAAACTTAATCATATTATTTTTTCAGTAAGGATACTTACACTAAAAGAAAGTAATATTTACTTATAACTTGAATCTAACAAACTTAAAGTTCAAGATATTTAGATGGCACGAATTTAAATTCTTTCAGTACAAATTATTCGGTTGTTTTAATATATGTTGATCGCTATTGCACTGTACCTTGTTCACTGTAAAAATAAATGTTGCAGTATCTCCTACAAAAACTCCCTGTCTTATGCAAAAGTAAATTGTGGAGAATCTCCTAATTCTCTTTAGTGTCCTTTATTTGTCGATGTATTTGCTTTTAATATGCAAAATTCTTTTCGCACAGCAAATTAATCTATAAGGTAGCCATCGCATACGTAGAAAGTCTAAGTGTTTTGAGCAGAAATAATTCAAGTCCCCTCACTCTTCTCTCCATTGTCCAAATTAGTGTTTTCGAGCACCACTTCATATATGGTGCAGGAGGTAAAACTAAATAGACAGTTCGAGGCTAATCAAAATCCAACATTTGTTCCTTATAATTGATTAAAAAAAAATCCCAAATATAATATTTATAAAATTCACTTTAGGGTTTCTTACATTGTAAATCAATTACAAATCATCACAAAATCCAAGCGCAAATTTTATTTTAATAACTAATTATGTGGTGTGTTAATCTAACGCCATTTGTTAACATATAACCGGCTAAACGTGGTATTTTGTTCGAGAAAGAACCTGGTAAAATCCATGGACCAATCACCTACCCACGGGAAGCTACTGGCAAACTTTCTCACATGGACACGTTGGTTCAGCCAAAAATCGAACCCACGCGGATGGAGGTGTGTCAGTGATTTGTAAAGCCCAGGTCCTTAGACCTACCGAGCACTCGGAGCCCAACCTAAGGTTAATTGTCGTTAAGCATCCTACCGATTCCACATCACACTGACTTTTTTCATGTAATGAATTTCTACCTTCGTAACAATATTGACCATCAGACAAGTAAAGTAGTTAACCCAGTGAATATAGTACATGTAGCTAATTGGTCAACTTTTTTTCCGAATTACCCTACAGAAAAAATAAACATAAGGAGCGACGATCTCTATTTCATGTACACTGTACATGGATACCACAATTAAAACATATGTAGAATTTTAAAGAAATATGTCATTTTTTGTTTTGAGATTTTTGTGGGGAGGGTGATGTTAGATGTCTCTTTCATTAGGGTGATGGGCTGATTAACATTTTTGTCCGTTTGCTTGTTTTTTCTTTGACGTTTTGGGGGTTGGGGATGGTCATTCTCTTTTTAGGTGGATAAGTTTATACGTTTGCAAAAATCGAATATTGGTGGTTTAGTCATACTACCATGACCGCAAGTGTGACTTATATAATACAATGTG
The DNA here is from genome assembly GCA_028554795.2 of Sinohyriopsis cumingii. Classification (NCBI taxonomy): domain Eukaryota; kingdom Metazoa; phylum Mollusca; class Bivalvia; order Unionida; family Unionidae; genus Sinohyriopsis; species Sinohyriopsis cumingii. The sequence goes on from CM068830.1 coordinate 54,276,054, forward strand.
TACACCTTTAAAAATATATTGCTTAATCATCTAAAGCACAAATGGTAGCTGTCGCATTCATATTCAATAGCGAACTTTAATAACTACCATTTTCTGGTCAATAAGATGACCAAATTAATGCAGATAATTAATAGAACAATTTGCCATAGAGATGACCATGTTTTTACGATGAATTAACAGACCTATTTACCACAACAATCCCGACAAGAAGTTAGATCAATATTTCACAAACAAGTTAAATTCGTTGAAATACCTCCCTCGTGTTTCATATGCTAATCGTTGTAATTGATAATAACAAGTTCACATTTGGCAACGTACCTTACAAATCTTACGCAACATGGTTGCTATTTGCGAATACATTTGTTTTATTCAATATAGATAAGAAAGGTTGTTGCGCTCAATATTTATTTAATTGAATCCTAAAGTACATTAATAAATTAATTTCACACTTTTTCAAACTATTGAGCCAATTCTTTTAAAGGTCTTATGCCCTTCATAATAACAAATATTAGCTATAATTTCTCACTGTCGCTCAAAGACGTTTCATTCCGCCGCAACTTATTTATGTGACTAAAAAATAATGAATACAAATGGTAAAATACTCAGTTGTATCAAACGCATAAAACAACAATTAATTTAATGTCATCAAAGCATTTCGCCATCAGCGGCTATATACACCATTCCGTTGTCGATTTTATCTATTTACACAATAATCTTGTTTATTTGCGTGCGGATACGTAGTGGTGCCTTTTGCTTTAGGTTCTTTGATTCCGACTAAATCATTCCCCCAACCTCAAGGCCCAATTCATAAAAAGCAAACAACTACAGTTTCACGACCTAAGATCTTCAAATAATGAGCTTTCGTCTTGATTTGTTTAGAAACTGTACCAAGATGATACTGAACAGTGCTAAACAGGATGAGAAAAGCAGCGTTACGCCCCATGTGTTCATTTCTTTTAAATATGCTCTGTAATTTTCAATCTTGCATCGTGGAGCTAAACTTGTTTATTTATTATCTATTTTCATTAAGAACATCCGGTTCTCACATGTACTTGAGACGACAAATTTGTAAATTATCAATTACTTTATCGGTTTCCTTATCCCGACCTAAGATTTTATTTTGAAGCATTTAACGCTTAATTAGATATATATTTGCTGTTAATAGTACAAATAATATGACATTTACATTAAAGATAATGACGTTAGCATACACTATATTTGTATTTTTTTAGCAAATTGTCCATGTGCCTAACCATTAGGCATCAAGCGTATTCTTATCTGTCTTCGTCATACTAGCTTAACATTTTCGTAACATATCTCACGTTGCTAGGACAACATTGGCCAGCTGGAATTTCAAATAAACAGGAATTGGTGGAGGGCCGCTGATAGATGCGAGGAGTTGGAAGATTGGTCGCTAAGAAACTAAAATAAAACTTTAAACTCTGCTTAAACGAAAAGTTTACAGATACGAAATACAACAAGCAAAAAGTACGTATTCAGATAATAAATTTTAAATAAGTTTAAAAAGAATGAATATGTAATCAGAAATATTTCGAAATTGAATAAGAGTTTCTTTAAAGATTTCATATTGACTTTGACAGTATTGTTTCATTATTTTGTACCGAAATATATTGATGCCAAGAAAATTGCATCATGAAAATTTAGCATTTGTTTTTGATGAATCCTAATTTAAATGATAATTATTAAATTTATCGCTACATATATTTGTTGGCAATTTGCGGCTAGATTTAATTTTAGCCATGTTTATAACGCAATCAATAATATACAATGAAATGGCTGTTGTTATATGCAATCTTTAATTTATACACATCAACGGACGTTGATATACGCAATCATTAACTTATACACTGAAATTGACGTTGTTGTATGCAATCATTAATGTATGCACTGAAACGGACATTCTTATATGCAATCATTAATTTACACTGGAATGGACATTGTTATATGCAATCATTAATGTATAAACATAAACGGACGTTGATATACGTAATCATTAATGTATACACCGAAATGGACGTTGTTGTATGCAATCATTAATGTATACACTGAAACGGACATTGTTATATGCAATCATTAATTTACACTGAAATGGACATTGTTATATGCAATCATTAATGTATACATATAAACGGACGTTGATATACGTAATCATTAATGTATACACCGAAATGGACGTTGTTGTATGCAATCATTAATTTACACTGAAATGGACCTTGTTATACGCAATCATTAATGTATACACTGAAACGGACATTGTTATATGCAATCATTAATTTGCACTGAAATGGCTATTGTTGTATGAACCGGTCCGTTGGCCTAGTAGTTAAAGAATCCGCCTCGGATGCGGGAGGTCGTGGGTTCGATCCCCGGCCGAGTCATACCAAAGACTTACACAAATGGTACTAACAGCTGCCTCGCTTGACGCTCAGCATTAAGAGGTTAGTATTAGGAATGGTCGGCCAGGTGTCAGGATAATGTGACTGTGTGGGACATCATGCTACATGTCTGGGTCTTGATGCCCCAGTGGTAGACATCACTGTAAACAGCTACAGTGCAGACATCGTAGCGATATGGCTGAAAAAGTGTTAAAGCTACGTTACAAATCCTAATCACACTGGTGTTATACAGTCATTATTTTATATTCTAGAAATGGCATTGTTATATGCAACCATTAATTATTCACTGAAATGCACGTTGTGATATGAAACCATTAATTTATACACTGAAATGGACGTTGCTATATGCAGTCATTAATTATTATATGCAATCATTAATTATTCACTGAAATGAACGTGGTTATACGCAGCTATTAGTTTATACTGGAATGTATGTTGTTATATGCAACCGTTAATTTATACACTGACATGGACGTTGTTAAATGCAATCATTAGTTATTCACTTAAATGAACGTTGTTTTATGCAGTATCAGTTTAAACTGAAATGGCTGTTGTTATATGCAATCATTAATTTACACTGAAATGGACATTGTTATATGCAGTCATTGATATGCCCTGAAATGGCTGTTGTAATATGCGATCATTGATATACACTGAAATGACTTGTCTTATATTCAGTCATTAAACTACAATGAAATCGCAGTTGTATTCAAACGTATCCCACTTTTTCTCTTTCATAGACGTTGCAATGTTGAATATGAGGATTGTCCTACTTGCATTGGCGATCTCCTTGGTTGGGTCCATGCCCTTTGAAAAAAATGAAAACACCAGAAAGGGTAAGAAGGAACTATGAAAAAAACATTAAGATGAGAAGTACATCCATACATACATACATACATACATGCATGCATGCATACATGCATACATACATGCATCCATCCATACATACATACATACATACATACATTCTTCCATGCATGCATGCATGCATGCACGCGCACGCACGCACGCACACACACACACACATACATACATACATACATACATACATACATACATACATACATACATGCATACATACATACATACATACATACATATATACATACATACATACATACATACGTATATACACGCACGCACGCACGCACACACACATACACACATACATACATACATACATACATACATACATGCATACATACATACATACATACAAACATACATACGTATAGATAGACAGACGTGTACCAATGATAGAGCACAATCTGCAATGACTAATATATTTTGAGAATATAAACTAAAACAAATAAGTGTTCATGGATTCCCTAATAATAATGGAGTTCATTTTTTAGCCTTCAAAATATTTCTTTTTTGGCCTCCTTCTTCTTGAGGTCTTGATCAGTTTCTTGAGGTCTAGATCAGCTTCTTGAGGTCTAGATCAGCTTCTTGAGGTCTAGATCAGTTTCTTGAGGTCTAGATCAGCTTCTTGAGGTTTAGATCAGTTTCTTGTCTGCGTATGTCCCTGTCATTGTATTACCGGTCATTACAAATAACGTTTTTCACAGCTGATGATATCAAAAATATAAATTTGGTAAGTCAAGTGCAACTATTAAGATTTATTATTTCCTTATTATTTCTTTTCTTCCTGCTCAAAATCTGAATCCTAACTGTATTTTTCTCTAATTTCTAAATTGTCAATGATTTCTCTAAATATTAGTTGACGTAAGACATATTCGTCTCGAGAGTGAAGGCCTTAGAACAAAGAGGGAATCTGGAATGTCTGAGAAGACAAAGTTTGAAATTGACGTGAGCGGGAAAACGGTAATATTGGATCTGGAATTAAATGAGTTTGTGAATGCCGCTGCACCCATGTACGTAATAGAGGGTGGACAGCTCAGAAAATGGGAGAATCCGAATACCAATGAGGTAAGTATGGCCATTGTTAAAGTGGACTGCCATTAAAAGCTTCGTCGTTTGGAACCTTTAAAACTTGATCAGAAACAAATTGTCTCTTCCCTCTCAAGTTTGGAACTATTAGTAAATGTTGGTTATATTTGAACGAAAGCTTAAAGCTATAGACAAATAAAGGTTGTATTTGAACACACGGGTTGGAGCATTTCTATCCAAACGGCACTTGATCTGTATAACGGTATTATTTTCAGACAAAATAAACCAAGACTTAGAAACTGAATTAGATCATGGTTATCGTGCTTTTCGCGATATATAATGAATTCACCAGTGGTAAGATTTAGACCAAGTATAAGAATAAATGCAGAGTTATCTTATCATAAACAAAACAGATTATTACTTCCGATTGGTTAACATTTATGTTGATAAATCTATTGCTAAAAGAATGAAGTTTAATCATATTTAAAACAAAACATTTTGAAACGTTGATCAAAGAAACTGATGTAAATATTGTTGCATATTACGATTATTGTAAATACATCTTAAAAGGAATGAGAAGTAGTCTATTTATCTATCCGCTTCCCTCTTAGTTAAAGGTAATATCTTTGGAACAAGTTAAATAATATGACACGATTCAAATAACATAGTCGTACTGATATTTTTGTTTTCGACTTTTACAGACGTTGGGGTTTTACCAGGACCGAAACAACCAGGCCTCAATGATGGTGAGATGCAAGGAAGAACTGTGCAAACCGGTGAGCTGGCAGCTTTTTTATTTTTTAATTCTCCAAAATCTAAAGTTAAACTGACATGCGCTATCTAGCAAAACATAAAACAGTCTTGAAACATGACACCTATGTCATCTAGCAACATAAAACAGGTTTGATGCAGGACACCCGCGTCATCGAGCAACAGAAACAAGTCTTCATACAAGACACTTGTGCAATCTCGCAAGATAAACAGACCATGGCTGAACTGATAAAAGGGCAATGTTCTCTATGCATATTATCAAACAGTATGAAGAAAACAGGGTAGACTTATAACTAAATTAACCTCTCTCTATTGATTTGGTGCATGAAAAACCGATGATTTAACAAATATGTATACGTTAGGCAGATATTTAACCTGGGAAAACAGATTATACCATCAAATGGTTGGGTCAGATCGCGAACTCCTGTAATCTTTACTGCATTGATTGTTTCATTAACATTGAACCTTTACAATAAGTGCTCTGTAGGACAGTTTTAAATAAAACCCTCGAAGTAACAATATGCTCTATTTGACTTCGTTTTATGGATTATCCGGGACAACCCACCAAATTACCGATAATTACAAAATGATACACATTAACTCATTCACCTTTGAAAACAGAAGTAAATGAACGACGGAGTTTCATCATCACATATATAGTGTGTGTATCTATTCCCGAACATAAACAAATACAAATAAATATTTGCAGTTGTGGTCGAAAATTAAGAAACATAAATCACCATCAGTGGCTGTAAATTGTAATTCTCAACTTAATAGGCAAATTTACACCATTTAATGTCTCTTGGCTTACATTTACTGTTGATTGATTGATTATATTGTTACGGCGCACCGGCACTGTTAGGCTATTTAGCGCCATACAAAAGGTTATATGTAGTACATTTACTGTAATGCGTTTCTTGTAGATTGGAACATTTACAGTCAATGGTCAAAGATACAATCTTAATCTAGAAGGAAAATCAATTGAGTCGACTTCACTCCTGTCACCAGTTGAAAATCCTCCAAAAGTGAACATCAGCAGAGACGGAGATATGATTGCTGGTATGTATAATTTCTAATATATATTGATGCCTAATTTCTTTCTTTTTTTTTTTCTTCTTTTATTTTATAAACAGCGTGTTATGTATATGTGTGTAAAAATCAAAACAAAAGACTTTATTGCTTTACATTTGCGGGCATTTGCGCGGGATGGTACTGGGGTTGCGCAGTTGCAAAACATATTGCATAGGAAATGTGCATCTTAGGTTATACAGAAATGTATGTCCTAATATTAGACATAATAAGTAATAGAACATATTCAGTTATAACAGTAAAATAATCACACTCAAACACAGTTCTCCATCTCCATCTACACCGTCTTTACCACATATCATGATATGACTGTTTTTCAACACCAGTTCCTTTATGCGTCTATACAGAGCTAACGAGATACTGGTTTGGAACACAGGCGAATCTAAAGTTTTGTCAACCGGACAAGAATATAAACCTGATTTTAACAGAATTTATTTGTACATATAGGGACATGTGCGTTCCTTCTACCTGGAATATATGTCCGCACGTGCAGTGCTGGCAGATGAAACATGCAGAAAAGACCCGGATTTGTCACCAAATCTGTGTTGAACAATAACTGACATATTCCATCTAATTTTAATTAATTGTCAGGCCCGTGCATAGCGCAAGAGAAGTTACTATGTATCAGTCAATGTTGTATCTTGTTTCTGTATGTATATAAAACTCTGAATTTATGTACAACCAAATAAATAATATATTTCACATTCATCTTGGAGGCTTTGGGGCACATCACACACAAGAAAGGTGATTGCGTGGACTTTAATGATGTTTTTATGTTGGTAGGATGACTTGTACATCTCTGAAATAGCGGACTAGTAGCTAAAGGAACTTTCTCCTATCGACTTGTACCTCTTTGAGAAACCTAACAAGCACATATAGACTTCTTAAAAGTTTCCCCTTATGAAAGGTTCCTCTGTGAGATACATGACTAATAGTTAAAGATGATACGATAGTGTCTCCTAATGACTTATGGCTGACTATCACGAACATTTTACATGATGCGCTTTATATGTACGAATCGGCGAAATAAGTCGGCTCGAGAAGTTTACGTGACTGAGCAAGCGACAGCGATTTGGGAGATCCCGGTTCTGAACCAGTCAGGCTAAAATTAAAACTTCTTTGTCACGGAGCGAACTGTTATACCGACTTTGCTCTCTTATAATACTAGTCCAACTGCAAACTGCACAGATCCGGATTTGCCAGCGCTTAATGCGCTAGCAGATCTGGGTCTGTGCAGTTTCTTTGGAGTAATCTGTAGAACAAACTTCATAGACCCTGATTTGCAGGCGCATTAAGCTACGGCAGATCTGGACCGTGTTTGCAGTTTGACTCGACTTATAAGTTAGTATATACGGTATGTCGAATACTGAACCACAAACGACATGTTGGAGATCACAACTGGGCTGTTTGGTTACTCTTTTTTAAACAAGTCTAAGTAAATTCCTCCTTACATCGGATTGTGTTATATAACATGACACCCTCTCAGCGGCACATATATACATTATTGTCACTGAAATTGTAAAACGGGTGCACCCTTAGAAATGCATCAATCTTAGGTTCGTGTAGGAAACAGAGGCTTCAAACGTATTACTAGTATTTGGTAATAACGTTTAATTGCAGCCATTATAATTTGTCAAAAACATAAAATACAACGGCAACAGAGATATTTCGGTCAATTATTCTTTTTGATACAGTGAAACTAGATACTGCTAGTGCTGATGGCCAGACTCTAACCCAGGTCACCAGTCCACTGCATTCGCATGGTACCGTCGTCCCTGAATCACACTCCATTCAACAGGGTTCAAGAAATGAAAACGTTATACCATCTGGCACTGACATCGTAGAAATAATGGTGTACACGGACGAAGTCATATGCAAAAGGTAGAACTCGTTACGATAAGAGGAGACGTACTCTCAGCAGAACATACTGTTCACTTAAGAGAATTTTTTTTTAAATTGTGTTTTGAGAAATTTAAAATTTACCTAATTCTAAAATAAGACATGACAGTCCAAGTAGATTTTCTACAAATATGTTTTGATCTTCTTGATTCCATATTGTTTTGATTTTGTTTAGGAAAATAATATTTCTATCTTGGCCCCGGTTAAATACACGGAGGAGATCGGAATGAGAATTATTAACGATAGTTGTGTTGTTGATTGTGGAGGAGATAGAGGTTGCATTAGTCGTTGCATTTGTAGTGACAATAGTAATGTTGACTTAGTTGTGTTATTTATAGCAAAGAATGTGGTAGTCGCAAACACTTTATTGCTACAATACACTTGCTAATTTAATATTAATACTCATAATGTGCTATGGTGATTATATTGACAATGACGTTAAAAAGACAAGGAAATATCATGTGTACAATAGATAGTACACGTGTACACCATATTACCTTGGTACACGATGCATACATGATTTAATTAGATCTCAGTCATACCTAATAGTACATACATGTTTCAGGTTTATTGCCTTAGAAAATAATGACAAGGATGCAGGCCTTCGGGTGTTAAGAACCTATTATGCCCTTCTCGTGAATGAGGTAAGTCTAATGAGAACAAAATCTTTGATTTAAAGCTTTCTGGAACAGGGCACTTTCTTGATTTAAATAATGTTCCAAATTGCTCTTAATGGAACGTGGAAGAATAAGTACTACAAAAGTACACTTGGAATCCAACCACTCCAAACAGATTTTTTATTAGCAGTATTTAAAGTTTTAAAAAGGACAATCACCCAACGGCTATTTACTCTGAACATCCACCAGAAAACTCATGATTACTCAAAATGGGCAAATATCCTCATGATGCGCCTCCATTAAAATATCCCAAAGTGTGAACACTGATATATACGAGATGCAAACCTTGCATAGAGCGTGAAATATAAGTCAAAGTGACCCTAAGTATGGCTTCATCGTCATCTAAGTATAATAAGTATGGCTTCATCGTCATCTAAGTAGAAATGTACAAGGTTCTACACGGAGAAGTGTTTGAAAATATGAGTAAACCGCAACTGTCAACTGAATATTGATACCAGACAGACGAAAGACGGAAAGACTGAAAGTAAGTGAGACAAACTGACATCGGTTCATTGACGGGAATTACATCTACCCAGCCAAAACATTGGAATGTCGTACCAAATGAATGAGGGAAAGAATGAAATTCTCTATTCACACACATGGCGATTTCAATCAAATATCAATTCGTTTTGATTAATTCATGTTACGTTACTGCACGCACTTTGAATTAGTTAGTAATTTTAGGATTGTGCAAGTTTTAAGTTGATGAATCCATGTCAAAAGGAAGTACATGATTATGGTAAAACTCGCGTAACACGAGTCAGACTCACCTTCAATAGTCTATATTAAACATTGCACACCAAATAGAAATAGTAATGCCATTGTTAACTCACTTGTGTTTAGAAGGGGAATGTCGGATGGAAAATACATATTTCCTTTGAGTAACATTAATTCTGAAGAGAAAATACACTATGTACGTGTGCATATAATTTAGGAGTATCTACATGAATATATGGCTAAATAGACGTATATGTATATTAGGAGTATCTACATGAATATATGGCTAAATATACGTATATGTGTATTATTTAGGAGTATCTACATGAATATATGGCTTAATGGACGTATATGTGTGTATTATTAAGGAGTATCTACATGAATCTATGGTTAAATATACGTATATGTGTATTATTTAGGAGTATCTACATGAATATATAGCTAAATGGACGTATATGTGTGTATTATTAAGGAGTATCTACATGAATATATGGCTAAATATACGTATATGTGTATTATTTAGGAGTATCTACATGAATATATGGCTTAATGGACGTATATGTGTGTATTATTAAGGAGTATCTACATGAATATATGGTTAAATATACGTATATGTGTATTATTTAGGAGTATCTACATGAATGTATAGCTAAATGGACGTATATGTGTGTATTATTAAGGAGTATCTAGATGAATATATGGCTAAATATACGTATATGTGTATTAGTTAGGATTATCTACATGAATATATGGTTAAATAGACGTATATGTGTGTATTATCTAGGAGCATCTATATGACTATATGGATAGATGGACGTATATGTGTATGTATGCTGTAGGTATTAAACAATGGGCAAATCAATGAAAACAAGATTTATTCAAAACATTACAAGTCAACATTTCTTTGACATTCTCTCAGAGTATAAATTAATAAAAGTTGAAAAATCATTTGTTCTTCTGTTTTCTTTTCATGGTCAACACAGATGGATACAATATACCAATCATTCCGAACTCATCCCTCTAACAAAGCTGGATTGGACATTAGATTATTTTTAAGTGGAATCGTCATAGCATGCGTAAGTTTTAAACAAAATATTTTATCTATCTCGCTCAGTCTATGTATTGTACTAAAAGTACTGTTTTCTATTACAAATTAATTTTCCCTTCTCTTTTTTGTTTTTGTTTGAGTTTTCTTGTTTGCGATTTTTCATCTTTCCTTTGATTCAACACTATTTTCTTCTCATGTTAGCTTTTCTTTCTTTTTTTTTCCTTTTCCTTTTAATCATATCCTATTCGATTCGACTTTTAATTCCATCGTATGAAGACAATCCCATTCTGTAGTTTTCTGAAATTTTCGGCTCTATTATTTTATGTTTTAGGATTCGGCAGCTGCGCCGTGGTCACACAATTCAGGCGATGCTTTCAATGATGGAATTGATTTCGCATCGTGGCAGCAGCGTCAGAAAGGACAATACAACTTCAACTACGACATTGCCATGGGAATTTCAGCGTAAGCTGTCCCTCTCTCTATTTCTAAAACTTTAATTCCAGATGACATTTATTTTTATTTGTTTGTATTCTTCTTTGTTATAATTTTCTTATTTTTACTTATTTTTTTCTTCCATTTCCATGTATGTGTACATTTCATTGCGTGCGCTTGCATGTGTGTTTAATTGATTAGACCCATCGTCCACACTAACATCTCACCTCTGTCTCCATGGGTTCAAATCTTTAGCTGGGTCAACGTGGGCATGTGAGAAAGCTTGCCAGTAACGTCCGGTGGGTCGATGGTCCTGCCCGGGATCTTCCCCGATTCTTCTTCTACATCATATACTGATCGCCGTGTATCATGTGTTGCATAATGACGCTAAGACCCCAGAACTCAACCCGTTATATACTACCGTGTGATTATAAAACTAGACTCCTGAGAATAATTTCCACCATATTGTAATCATTTTATTTTCCTTTCTTTTGCAGAAAACTGAAGTTTGATGACTTAGGTAAGTGTATTATTGGGGCCGAAGAGGGGGCGACTTCTGATTAGAGACCCTTAAATTAAGATTACAAAGGCGCGCACCCTACAACACGAGGTATGGATAGACGAGATCTGATGATTCAAAACCGTTTTAGGGGGAAATTAGGAGGGTGTTGGAAGAACTTCCTCAATGATTGTATCACGGTTCAAATAAAGTCCAGGACTAGGCTGCGGTCTTTATCTTTGATTATGTCGATGCATATATAATATTTTGTGGAGCAAGATACTCAAGTATGATAAATCAACGAGAGAGAAAGCTATTTCATACAGAATTTGTCAAAACTGCAAATATATGGAACTATATACAAATACATTGTTATAATATCTCTCTCTCTCTCTCTCTCTCTCTCTCTCTCAATTGTGTTCATTTGTTTCTACTTTTTTCTTATAAAGTTTGCGTTTCTTAGAACCGGTCAATATATTTAATGCTGGTCGATCGATAATATCTCGCTCTATACAAAGATGTGCAGCTGCACGTGCAGCACACGGGACACCTACCTTTATGTGCTTGTGATTTAACATAGGTAAATGACAGTGACATACAAATGTCTGAAAAAAGAACAGTCCTACTACGAACCAAAGAGTATAGAATAAATTCCGCACGCTCTTATGGTACTCTCAGTCCCATACCGTGGCTGGCTATAGTTTACAAATGTAATGTTCTGTCATATCTTAAATTTTGTTAGGTGGTTTCATGGTTGTAAAGATGGTCGCGAATCCATAGAAGATAATGCACTTTCTGGAAGATGTTTGTTTGTGATTTGTGAGAGATAAGTGGCTACTGTGAGTGGTCAATTGTGGTAGATGCTCGATACACAGTGGGTGATATTTATATTATCACAGGCATTCATTTTGCAGCTGCTTTTAAGATAGTGATATATCGTCTCAAGCGGAGAAATGTATGTGGAAACTTATGTTGAAATCGTCAGATATGCAAAGAGTGATAACAGATGTCGGAATGAGAAAATAATATAAGTTTACATCGGAGAAATGAAAGAAGACAAGAAAGGATTATGTAAATGTTTTGTTGTTTTGCTGTGGGTTTTTTTTTCTCAATGCAAAAGTCCCAGTAGTCGAGTACCTGTGCCTAACTCGGCAAATGAACAATTGTACGCCTCCAAAGTGTTGGCAAAAGTTGTAGAATACTACCGAACCAACCACGCACTGGTACCGGATGGATCTATCTACTCCATGACAACACACATGCACATATAGCCGCCGTGACCGATGGAGCACACCCTTCAACTTTACCACATTCTCCATGTACCCCTGATTTAGCTCAGAATGATTTTCGGCTGATTAGCTGAGGGTCAAAAACATTTGAAACCCCGCCATGGGGTTGGAAATGCAGTTTTCCAGTGCATAGATAAAATGGTCAAAAGTGAATGCAAAATGGATTATAATAACTGCATACTCAGACTGAGAAAAGAGTACAAGTGCATTGGGCGAATGCGGATGGCATGCAGTGTCGTATAGTTCGCTAAACATGGTCTTTGTTGAACACTGCATTAATAATCGGAACTTGTGCAATGACTCGTATATCTGTATAACTGAACTGATGCCATTATTTGTACTCACCATACATATTTTGTTTGCTTTGTTTAAGCTTAATAAATACTTCATTATTATAGGGATTGCCTTCGTTGGCTCAATCTGCAATGAATGGAATGGTGTAAATATCATCTACGAAAACATATCGTCCACATGGTTGATGACCACAGCTGTTCATGAGCTTGGCCACAAGTAAGTCTAACACACACGATTGCACTTCCATTCAATCACAAGCCAAAATGGGGGCGGGGGGGGATTTCAGTGTATATATTTGATAGTGTATTAAACTGCGAATGATCGTCTTCTTTCTTGTTTGGAGTAAATGCCAGTCACAGCACATCTTTGCAAGAAGTATGTGCAAGCTATACAATATACAGTGGATGGCCACTTGGATGGAATAAACCTTGTATATCTAGGAAAACTACTATCGACACGACCTTTAGTTCCAGCAGTCACAAATACTGCACCACACTGCAAAAAGCGAATGCCATCTATGTCGCACCACAAAAGTAAAACAAAACTCATTTTATAATAAATTCAACTATACTTATTCAAATCTTTTGGGTTTTTTTGTTTCTGTGATGGAAATGGGGCGGTGTTCAGAAAATATTTTATTAGTTTTGATCTTGCTTATACGAAATTTTGTTTCAATGGATAATTTTAAGAAATTGCTATAAAAACAGTTTACTTAAGACAGCATATACCAAACAATGATATAGAAAACGATCAATAATCAATAAAATTTTTAAATTAAATCAGCAACTTAAAGGTATGATGTAGGCACTATCTCGGCGTTAATGTACCCAATTGGCTGCAGGACATTCTCTGCGCGGACTAATATTTCAAGCTTTTTTGATACATTTAAACTTCAATCATGCAAACATTTAATCAACGGATATGCAGGTGGTACCCCTGAAAATCTGTTTCAGGTGGGGAGTTTCAGTCAGAAGATATATCCATTTTTTACCTCGATCTTAATATGTACTGGTCAGATCAAAACTTACTCTTCAGCTTAACAGCTTTAGTGGATGTAACTTTGAGATCTTGCATAACGGTGAGGAAGAATTAAACGACTCCCAATCATTGATATAAGCAAATCTTTGTTTAAATTTATTTCGTATTAAAGCCGCTTTGCTTAGCGTGAGTTACTAAAAAAAGGAAGAAAAATGACGTTATTATTCAATTAATACGATACTGACTGAATAACGCTCTCATTCGTATGGGTGACTTTCTCTCTCCTTACATAAGAAGTATATGATTTCCTCCAAAGTGTGATTAATTCCAATTTAAACCCAATGTAAGTATTTATGCTAGATATTGTACACGTATGTATTCGTGACTAACCGATGTCGAACTTTTCATTTATATGTCTGCATAACATTAGAATCTTAAGTACTAAATCACTGCGAGTTACAAGACTGTATTGCAAAACATTTGCAAGACCTACAGTATCTTATATATATATATATATATATATATATATATATATATATATATATATATATATATATATATATATATATATATATATTTATTTATATTTATATATGCCACACACCTATCTTACAGTCATGTCGTATTAGGAGGGGAATTGTACGGCTTTCGCCCTTGTGAGTGACCATCTTGTTCCCTTGGCGGAAGAATACAACTGTAATTTATTGCTGAACCCTACTTGTGATGAAGTATCTGTATCATCATCAATATCTTCATTATCGTCATCATCATCATCATTAATATTATTATTGTTGCATTTGCTTTTGTTAAATAACGTTTAGCATGATGGAGAAAGAGTTCAGGGATATTACAAGATTTTAAGTAAACTATTCACTTTTTATCTCTCTTTATGTTGTCGATGAGATTTGACATGGCCAGGAATATTTTCCATTTAATATCATTGAAATATACTGAACCAGTAAGGTATAATGTTTTCATGGTAATTTTATTGTTGGTTACCTCGCAATGTCTCTTATAAGTTATTACTACATATTAGACTGATATTAGGTGTTTCGTGCGAATTAAATAGTTCATATGACATGCCAAGTTTGCTTTTTCTCTACTGAGAACTGAATATAAAGAATAAAATGCGAATTATTGATTTGTTATTCTTTTGAGATGATCATGGTGGATTTATTTTAATTGACCTTTCGTTTCGCGGAGCCATATGTCAATCAAATATCCAATATAAAGGCAATTAAATAAACCGCACCCAATCTAATCACCATTAAGGCTGTATGTATTTATTTGCCAGCTTAATGCATGTAAAGATAAGTGGGTCACCATGTCGCATTTGGGTTGATAATAACATGTAGCATTCTAACTCTTATTAAAAATTTCGTTTATTCGTTACAGTTCCATGGTGAATCTAAATATTTGCACAGCGCGAAAAATGTCGTGTATTATAAACGGCCTATGCTATTTAGTGGGCGGAGTATAGTCTTGAAATCTATGAGGTCACATGACTAGTCTCCTGAGCATAGATAACTACGCCTCCTTATTCGCATACTATTTGAATAAACATGTAATTGTGTTCTTTTGACTATTTTATCGAATAATTGGAGATATATATAGTCAACTGATAAAGCAGCTGTAACATAAAGATGGTATAGTAAAAGCGGTTTTAACATATGCACCTTATTTAGTGGAAACATTCTAGGTATCTTCAAATCGTCAACTCACTCTGCTTCAGAGCAAGAAACGCTTCGCTCCCAAGGAATAATTATGTAATGGTTCAGCCTAGCTATAAGACCGACCAGTGGTTCATTGAAAAGTCAAACAAAGATTGGTTGCTTTGATTTTTGGTAGTAGACAGTTGGAATTGAGCCATTCGACAATTGTTTATTCACCAAAAATTAAATACAACATAATCTTGAATTATTCCTATTCATATTTCAGCCTAGGTGCCGCACATGACCAAAATGTTGATTGCCCCAATGGCTATCTGATGAGTGCATATGCTACTTCAGGAACGGAATCAACGGCCAGAACTCAGTACGAGTTCAGTGCCTGCACTATGGATCAAATACAAAGGAAAATAACAAGTCTAGGGTAGGATAGACACACTAGTAACTCTCTCTCTCTCTCTCTTCCTTTATATATATATATATATATATATATATATATATATATATATATATATATATATATATATATATATATATATATATATATATATATTTGAATGCATATCTTCCTGTCAGTCTCTTACGTTCACTCAATAGTATATGTGAGTGTGTCGGTGTCTATGTGGTGCTACTGAAACTAAAGTTGAAAACGTCTGGAGAAATTACCTAAATTTTCTTATATTTCGACCTAATCAGGGAACAATAAATAAATGCAAAGACATTAACATATGTGTGTCGATCAGTCTGAGCCTCTGAGTATCTTCTTAAATTTACTTGTTTTGTTTTGCAACGTGTGTGCCCTTGTGTAAGAACTATGCCTTTGGTTAGCACCCCCATCTTGACTTCCTCATAATATATGATTAAAATCCAATCATAATATCCATAATATTTGTATTGGTACATATATTGTTACTCATTTTCATTTTAGGTCGGGCCGCTGTACATTGAAGCACAATTTTAATGACACACAGTATGCAGAATTTAGGGCGGGGGCCATTGGAGGCGATGTGTTTAGCGCGGATTATCAGTGTCAGTTATATTACGGATCTGGGTCGTATGCTTGCTCAAAGGTCTGTATTCTACTTCCGCCTCATCCTCATACTGCTCTACTCTCTGCTCTACTACTAATTATGTTGCTACACCGACAAATAGTGTGCACTTTGATATTTTCAATTGGAATTTATTGAATCTAAACTGTATGTGCTCTTAAGCTGCTATAGCCGCTATGGCAGATGTTCAATCTTCCTTTACTACTACCATCTCTTCTGCAAATGAAATTATCATGGATACTAGTCACAATATCGCTTACTAAATACAACTGTTAATACTACTACAACTGTTAATACTGCTACAACTGTTAATACTACTACTATTACTACTACTACTGCTATAACTACTACTTCCTCGAATACTACGACTGCTGCTGTATATGCAGACTAGTAATACACAAACACTGATGCATCATGCACACTTAATTGCTTTTATCATTGCATTCACTTTGATTCCCATTTTAGAGATATTTATTAATTTATCCCAGTTATAATATCACAAGAGAAAATAAATCAATCGCTGTTTTTCACTCATCTTGTTTATCTACTCTAGTATATATCTACATAGGAACATTATATGGCGAATAAGTCTTTACAAGTGTACTTGATCCAGCAAAGGATCGCATGTGTCAGGAATTGATTAAGATTAATGGAGAGAAAAAAACTGAAAACGAACAGCGGAAAGCTAACTTTTAAAAATGAAGATGCTTTCGACTCTCACGGAGTCTTTGTCGAAAGCAACTAAAACACAGACATAAACAAAACAGATAATACACTACAAAAACAAGCTGAATTTTTAAACATTTACATTATTGTATATTAAATATAAGCGTAACTTGAAATATTAGATATTGAGCCTTACTAGTTTGAACTAAATGATGAAATGACAACTTTGATGGAATTGATCTTATAAAAAGGAGAACAAAATAGCGCGATCTATTTTCTTAATATAAAGTAACGTAACCATAAATTATACTCCAGATAATGCATGCTTCTATAATAATATAATAATAATAATATCAGCATGTAGCTCATAAACAATTGCAGTTATATGCAAGTGAATGAATACGAACCAAATATCAGCGATTCTTTTTTTCGTTTAAAAAAATCAATTATTTTGTGTGAAGAGTCGTGTCTGCGTATCCTGAAACATCCGTTGCCTTTCCTGGTTTCTGAGCTTCAGTTGCGGTTGTGGGAAAAAGCAATTCATATATAAGACTGAAAGCATGACAATGGAACGGCACGCTACTGGTCTCGTTGTCATCCAAACCGTTCTGTGAAGTGTTGCCCTTCTGTGTAGCATTTTCTGTGTCCGATATTCTACAGGCTGAAAATCTTACATGTGGTGAGATAAATAAAAAGTATCAGTTTTGCTCAATCTGTTTGGACTATGTATGTTCAACTGTCCACTCGTGGCTGTGCTAGGGAATGTACTGATCATTATTTTATGTTGACAGTCGTTGAACCATTTATCGCCACAGGGTTTAAAAAGTGTCAGTATGATATCGGCTTGAGATTGGTGTTAACTTTGTTTAGGATCTGTCTGATGTTCTTTTGTGTCCATAGTAGGCAACTGCTGCTCTGTCTTGGAGGATTGACTTTAGTGTGTCGCACGATTTCACGATCAATCCGTGTTTTTGGATGATTTTATCTTTCATGGGGTTGTCAGGATGATAAGTAACGGCAAAATTGTATCACGTCAGCATTTCCCTGTTCTCTATAGTTTAAGAGGCTATTGCAATTCTTTTGTTGAGACATCTGTACTACCTCCGCTGGCATGTCTTTGTCTTAGCCTGGGTTCAAAAATTGTTGTCTTACCTTTTTTTAAACCTTTGTAGATTAAGCGCGTTACTTTGTGTGTATCGTTTATTTCCGATTTGTACTTATCATGCACAAAGACAATTAGAGTTGAAAGCGCTTAACAAGTCCGAAGTAAGTTTCCTCTGTTCGTTCCAAGCTGTATATAAATATATTTAGCTGACACACATATAACCTGATAGGTTAAATCGTTATAACTCGTGCAAGCAGGAACTAAGCCTACTTTGCGAGTAACGACACCCATCGCCTAGCGCTGGTGCACCAGTACAGTAATCCATTTTGTCATGACCTCATCCAAAAAACGATGGAACAACTTCGGTGAAAAGGGATATATATATATATATATATATATATATATATATATATATATATATATATATATATATATATCCTCTGCTTATTCAGTGAACTCTGTGGTTTTCTAATGACCTCCATAAACAGACATTGTTTGATAAAACGTTAATTAAACAGTGCAAATGCGAATTCAGGTATGCTGTTAATTTCTTAACTCATGTTGGATATTTTCTGATCAATCTTTATAATAAAATTATATTGAAAACATAATTCCTTACCACCGTTACTCACAAATTTTGTAATTTTTCAGACTAGCTCCTCCATGTGCTTCAGTGGAGTTTATTGTCAAACATTCACCGGTTGTGATGGTAGAATGGAGCTTGTGAAAGAACGTACCGAGTGTGACACCAACAAGGTAATGTTTTCTACGAAATTTATTTCACATTAGTTTGTTTTTCTACGAAGCACACGAAATGTTCCTTTTCCCTCGTCAGTTTTACCTTATAATCTTATAAAAGAGACGGTTGATGTTGCGGTTGTTGTTGATGAAGATGATCTTCCAATTGAGTTTTTAAGTTCTAGAAAAAAATCATTTCTGCACTTTTGACTCAAACCACCTACAGATGGCTTCAGTCAATTGTTGTTACTCAAAAGAGTGCAAACTGGAAGTAAATGACCTATATGATGTATAACGTTGTCAATGGCCGCGAAGTTTTCACTTATTTACGTTATTGTTTTATATTTCTTTTCATTCGTAATATAACGTGTTTCTTCTCTTTACCTAAACCCATCAAGTGTTGCACTTTTTAATTTGCAGGATGGTTGTCCTATAACAGCTAGAAGTAAATAAGCATGAAATGTGATATTTTTGATACATTTACTATATAATTTTATTATATCTCTCATTTATCTAAATTGGCGAAATGTACTTACTTAGAACGTGGCCTGGGTGCACTTTCCAATAGAGCCAAGCTGGTGAACTCACGTCTAACAGTTTACAGTTTTGTACCTGAATTTAGCAAGAACCGCCAAAGAGATGGACTGGGTCATGCCTTGGTTTTGTTACATGAAACAAGTAGTAAATGTCAAGCATGTCATCCTGATCTTAGGATTGATCAGATACATTATATTGTCACCGTAATTATTATTATTATTATTATTATTATTATTATTATTATTATTATTGTTATTATTATTTATTAAAGTGGTGTGTTAGAGGCCAGTGCGTGGATAAAACCACCAGTGCAACGGATGCCCCGAGCGACTGTTTTCTTTATAAAACCTGCAAACAACTAGGCAATCAGATGATGGGTGATGGCTGTTGTCAAGGTTCTGTAACTACTGATTGTTGTGTGTACGGAAATCTTACAAATTCATGTATTGTACAAGTGAGGTGCTCTTAGCTGTTGAGAGAAAACATATAGACTCTTCCGCAATTTCCACAAATATTTATTTTTGCAGTAATAAAATTGAACTGTTCTGCTAGACTTAAGATTAAAATTTAAATCTTTTCAAAATACAAAAAAAATAAATTATCATTGTTACAAATTGTAAATTCTCAAAATTTAAGCAAGATATTTGCTTACCGATTTCACTACGCTGTTTCTTTTGCATGGTAACATATATGTTCAAGCTTTTACGGCTTTCCTTTGCTATTCAGCCAAACACAGAAAATCTCAAATTAATTAATATAGATACAAGCCTGATTGTAAAATCTGAACATTAAAATGTGATGAGTGAACTGATTAAATAAAAATAATTATATTTTCAAATAATACAATAAAAATCGATCATTTGCGATATGACTGCAAAAATTGTTAAAGATACATTAAAAATCATAGTCACACACACGCACACACAGAACTCGACCAGACATCGATATGTTTTACTCCCACCATCACAATTATCGTTACCTATTTTCTAATGGTTAAAATCGTTTTATTACATATCCTTAAAAATACTTTTAACAATTATCCTAAATTAAAAAAGTCTTTATCCATTATATTCTCACATTTATTACCCGTTATTGTCTCAGTAAAAAATGGCTCTTTATTTGTTTTTTTCACTTACCTCGGCAAATGGCAAATTATAACTTATACACTCCCCAAGTTAAAAGCAAATCAAGCGTTGTTAAATTAGTAAGGTATATTACATAACAGTTTCATCCTTGTTTGTGCAGTGATGCATAAATTAAGTTATTGTATGTCCTTCGGACATAATCCATCTCTTAAGTACTGTGTACTTAAAATATAAATCAATAAATACGTATATATATATATATATATATATATATATATATATATATATATATATATATATATATATATATATATATATATGTATGTATGTATATATATGCATGAACATTTTACATTGTACATTCATCTATTACATGGTGTATACTAAAACACAAGGACACATCGCTATAATGTGTGACAGGTAAAAGACTCCAGAATAAGATTCTTCATGACTCCCAGTACTAATTCAACTCACATAATAAACCTATGGAAGTACCATAATATTAACAATTAATAATTTTAAATGTCTGAATGATCATAATCGAACCTATAATTTTCGGGACAGAGCCATCCTTGATGCAAACTTATGTGTGGGGAAAACCATAAGTCACGTGACATTTTTATATATGCATTTACATGAAACATATTATTCATTCAGCACCTAATTAATCAGGTGCTACATTCATTAGTGAGTGTTCTCAAGTCACGGCTATACAAAATACTAAAATTACATCAATAAAATCTTGGCTCTGCTTTTAAAAATTCCGAAGTCAAGGCTGTGCAAAATACAAAAATTGCATTAATAAAATCTTGGCTCTTATTTCAGCTGCAGATAGGTTAAACTCATAAAAGACATTGTCTACAAAGTTTACTTTGCATTATTAACCAATAAGGGAACACCATTCCAATATATACTCTGGTTTATCTTCACCCATGTTTAGGCTGTTTCACTCTTGTACCATATAATTAGGTACATGTGTCCTATAATTAGATCTGATGTATTTTACCCACTGATGTTAGAGCATGAATGTAATAATGAATTGTCCATCATCATATAAAGATATTAGTGAAACGGCATTGGAGGTGATAGCACTATATATCGCTAAACTGCATGCACAGCTGATGTTACTTTATAGGATTGTAAATAATTATTATTTCAATATTGTTATTAAATCGTTTTTTTGCATATGTATTTTTATGTTGTCTCTATATAGCATACATGTTCCACGAACACAACATACACATGCAGACACCAGCACGTAATACATCACAGGGTGTCCGATTACACAACGCATTATAGTTTCATCCTGACTGGCTATAACACAAGACTAAATAGCTAGTACAAATCAAAATGACCAATTTGGTAATAATAAAAAAATCTGATTCATACAAAACGTACAGTGTATCCCCCTGCCCATGTTTCCAATCAAACTAATCTCTGTACGGAAATGACACAAAGCCTTGTAAAGTTCCTAAAATAATGGTGACATTGCTGTTGTAGACAGACAGTATGTGTATGAACCTCTGTGGCCCAGATCTAGAAGTAGGAAATGAAGAAATGTGTGGAAAAATTATCAATGTCAAGGTAAATCCATGCTGCTATGTAATATAACCACATTGATATAATTGATGAATGTAAAAGCTGTTTGGTAAATGCAAGCGATATTAATGATATGCATACTCAAATTCTTTGATAGATATGTCTATACCTTCATGTAACCAAACTTTGTAATGCGTTACGAAAAAGATGTAAAATGTTATAGTGGTAACTTTGCACTGCAAGCAGTGTTCACTTATTTGCCTATCAAGCCAAAAGCTGATTCAAATCCATAAATGACAGAAAAACAGATAAATAGGGCAAATACATCCAAATCGATCCAACACGCAGTTGCTATCAAAGGGAGGTAATATAAGTGTTTATCAACATAGAAGTGCGCAAAATTCCAATGACAGTTAACGTTCTAGCCTGGACCATATTTGGGATAGAATGACATAAACCGTACCAGAAAATCATATTGATACACGCTACCTGAATCAACATTATGTACATATTTTAAAGAACAAAGCAAATTAATTAAATGCATACCAGAAAGAACTATAATTCTTAAGGGAAAAGATACAGAACAAAGTTGCAGGTACTCTGAGTAACCTGTGTTTGGCTGAAGTTAAAAATTCTTCCAGAATGGTGACAAATGTACATGACAATGAATTAGCAGTTTATCTAATTCAGCAAAGGCATAGTCACGAGTTGTTAAGTTACTACGTATGTGTTACAAACAGTCTATTTGGTGCTGGGTAGATGGTTCCAACTTGGTATATAGGAGCACAGTCTTACCCATTTGAGGGAAAAGTTTACATTACACATATGCGTTGCGTATAACTGAGAACAAATCCAGTGTTGAAAGCAAATACTAACCAAGAACACCCAAAAGGCGGAATCAGGCAATCGAAGGATAAAACACAGTTAATCTAAGAATATAACCTTCAACAGAAACTTCCACAGCCGGGCTCAATTAAGCTGTTCACCACTGTAACCATGACCCCAAACAATTTCTGATGAAACTATGCAAAATCTATCGGTTGTCCATTGTGATTTTCGAAACCGAACGTGTTCCTGGTATGGTATAATAAAAAATTCAATAACTTTAAACTTCCTGAAGATCATGTACAAACCTATGTGTCTCAGCATAGACCCATCGCTGATGCAAGTTTACGTGTAGAGAAAATTATATGTCCGGCTTTATCATTTTCTATTGATCTACACGTGCATTCAGCACCTAAAGAATATATACATCGTACAGAATGTGTAACACAAAATCAAGAAAACATGATTCATATAACATTATTTATTTTATTCAAGGTTATAATTCTAATTTCGTTTTCACATTAAGATTTGAACCCGAATCAATTAATTCTGCTTGAGATTAAAAAAACAATACCAAAATGTCTGCTTTCTCTTTTCATGCCTACCTCTTTTTTTTCTCATTCTCAGAAAAAATTACCTTACTTAAATATTAAACACTCGAAAATACAGTTTATATTTCTAATTTGGTTTTATCAGTAGGACTCTTGAGATTATTAAATATTTAATAAAATGTTGTTTTCTACGTTTCACGCCTATGTATTTTTCTGACGAAAAAAGTTGTTAATTTAAATACTGTTCACTCGAATACACTGCGTCACTCGATGGACTTGTGTACTCGATCAGCCCTTGTTTGTGACCTTGAATAATTCGAAACGATTTAAAACCGGAGCTTATAAGAATCTGGTGAAGATGTGCAATCTCCCCCACTCCTTATTGTTTGGTTATCGTTATCGAGGAAATGATTGACCACGGTGATATTGTAAACAATAAAATAAAATATGAAGTAAATGGATGTAGCAGAAATCTGAGCAGATATATAGAACATAATAACACGAGGCATCGTATGTAAAATACAACAATTTAATAAATTACATACACAAATGAAACCGAACATGACATGTGAATGAATTACTTTCTCTTACAAATAGAGTTATAAAAGTAAGGGAAATTCAATTTGTTTCAGATTGTCGATCTGACACAATCACCAGGAGCTTCTCCGGTCTTTTCCAAATCACTACTGTTGACAGCTCTCTCTCTCTCTCTCTCTCTCTCTCTCAAAATTAAAAATATAGTATCCAACCTAAATATGTGTCAGGTTTTCTCATCTCACGGAACCAAACAGATCTGCGTCAGATGTCTATTGAAATTCAACAGAATTAGTTATGATCGTTTCGTAGCCTAATAAAAGCTCATGCCCTATTAACGTGAATTTATGCATTTCTAGCTTCTCTCGCATTCCTGCTTAATCGATGACATACTTAGCCCTCTCAGTCACTATTACTGCTCCGCTGTAGCTCTACATTACCAGCTGAACTAGCCAGTCGGCACACATTCCTTGATTCTCTGTTGAAGAGAATTCACAACTTTATTGCAGTTTAAAGAAACATATTATACTCCCTGCAGCGAGAATTCTGGCTTACCGCAGAAACTTGTACGGATTAATTTCACGAGGGTATTATTTTAAAACCTTTAATTCCGTTGGTAAAACATACATCCTCGTTTAGCATAGCCAATCAGGATTACTACTTTAACCACCATTTGTTTTATATAAATCCCCTAGAAATCGGAATATTCCTCTTTAGTCGCCTTCATTAATAACTATTCTGGAAAATACCACTTTACGACACCTATTTAAAATGGTCTACTACTTCCTAAACATTTTCCTGATTCGTCTCAACTGTTGTCATTTTGCCGCAAAATACCTTGCGTTAACATTGCACCCTATCTAGCCCTAACCGTTAATCGAGCGAGCCCTAATTAAAATTCAATTCATGCCCCAAGCAGAACAGATTTCATCCCTAGCAACCAACAATTAATGGCGAGTCTAATCCATACGTCAAACGTAATGTTTTCGCGTTATGCTGACCCCGACAGAATGCACTGTGAAATTAGTTAACATAAACTATTCTAAAAAATGTTGCACCATTACGGAACCAAACTATAAAAGGTTTCGAGGTATAGCATTTCTTATATTGCATACAATTTTCCGTACGTTTTGAGATAATCGTGCTTTTCGCGGAGAAACGAAAGCGCATAACTTACAAAATTCAACCATGCGAGTTCCAGAAAATCGGAAATAACTTATCAAATTACAAAGCTGAATAATTGGGAAATCTTAAACAAATTTAACTACCGTAACGAAAATTAGATGATAAAATACCAAAATGCGTAAGTCACGTGTCTGTTGTTTTGTGCTGGAGTCAGCTTAGGAAATGAATATAACAATATAATAGAAGATGGACTACTCTGCGAACATAAAGAATACAAAACTCATGTCGAAAAATATTCATTTCAAGTGTAATGGTTCTAACAAAGGATTACATGTGTCAAGAAACGAAAGATTGTTTTATATGTCTTCAACATATATGCCTATCTTAGTAAAGAAGAAAAAAATAGAATTGTTATGTGTTGGAAGTACTGCGAAATGAGTATGAGTATGACGGTCGATCTAATTCTTTTGGCGGTCTCTTTTCCTGCGTCAATGCCATGTGAGAAAACAGAAAACACTATACAAGGTAAGTATGGAGAATACAGTCTCTCTCTCTCTATCTCTCTCACACACACAAATAGATATATCTCTCACACACACGCAAACATGCATACATGTACAAAGTTCTCTCAAACCATATCAATATGAGAAGGGTATTTTGAAGATATATATATGCACATTCACGTACAAATATATATATATGAATATATCTACATATACATATATATGGAAACACCTACAGGTCAAAAATATAGAAAAACATATTTGAAAAAGTAAACATTCAACTCTCCGAAATGGTATTGTTTGGGGAAATTTTATTTTATCTGAATGCTACATAAATAAAGTTTGTAAGTCTATAGTAAGGACTTTACTGACCTGTATTTCCTTCTTTCCTCTCTAACACATTTTCCCAATTGTGTTGCTCTATTCTTTTTAGTTTTATCTCTGTTATTAAGTCATTTATTTATTTATTAATTTATTTATTTATTTATGTATTTATGTATTTTTTATTTATTTGTAAATGCTTACGTACAAATTAGTTTGTTTGAGAGAGGTACATGTGGAGAATGAAGGCTTCAGAGCAAAGAGGGGAACTGAAATGCCCAGGAATAAGAAGTTTGAAATTGAACTGAATGGGGAAACAGTAACACTGGACCTGACTTTAAAAGAATACGTGGATAGCAATGCACCAATATACGTAGTGGAAGGCGGTGAACTCAAAAAGTGGCAAGTAGAGAATACAGATGAGGTGAGTATAACTGTTGCTAAAGTCGACTACCACTGAAGACAGGGTATTATTTTTGAAACGTTTTATAATATTAATAAGAATCATATGATCTCGTCCATCCAAAATTCAGAACCATTTAGATAAGACATAATATTAGCACAAGAACAAGAACACCTTTTACCGATATACACTCGGTCTATATCCATTGGCGCGATATAAAATTTGCGACCATAATATCTCAATTCTATATAACCCAACGCTTAGAACATTAATAAAATTTAACAGCCTTTGGGGCATATTTCTCTATACAATGACAAAGGTGCAGAAAGGTTTTACTTGCGAAAGAGGATAAGCAAAATATAACAATAAATGCAGAGACAAGTATTTACTAACCTCAACCATTACGACTGTTTATTGCTAAATAACTTTGGTAATAACATTAAGGGTACAAATGTTTAGTTAAAGAATTACACGATATCGGCTTTTTGTTCATGTTCAAGAATTACACGATATACGCTTTTTATTCTAGTTCAAGGATTACACGATATCGGTCATCAAGTTTATGTGATAGCCGAGATGTTACCGGTCTTTTTTCTGTACACTCTGTTTGGTCCATTAAATAATTAAATAAGTGGATGTTAACCTACAGTATACTTGGTCTATTCAATGATTGCGGTAGGCGGATCATGTCAGCCTACATGACGATTGGTCTATTCATTGACTATGGTAGGTGGCTCTTGTTGGCCGACATGATGATTGCTCTATTTAATAATTGCGGTAGGTGGATCATGTTGGCATACGGTATATTGGTCAATTCAATGAATGCAGCAGCTAGAGCTTGTTAACCTACATGATGATTGGTCCATTAAACGGTACGTATCTTGTCACCTCTCACCAATACGTTTGGCAGTTTCGTCACATGTAAGTAATACTTAAATTTATTTTGATTCATTTTATTGTATCATGGACTGAAATATAACTATAAGCTGAACTATTCCTAGCGAAATCGTAAAATCCAGATCTTTAACTAGACATCAACGTTACGCAGTAAATGGAATACATCATACACAGTACTATTAATGCTGACGCCGGACGTAGTTATATGTCATTTGCCAAAAGAGAAAAAAAAATATAACAAAACATTCTGCAAATTGTAGTGGGCAGAAAAGGGTTGTACAGCAGATGATATAACGTACAATATTGGAAATTAATTATCGACGAGATCATGTAGATTTGTGTTCATGAACTTCATGTTATTACCGACCAAGCTATGATGGTTTTTCTTTATAAAGATCTCATTTGCAATTATCACCCAAGCTATGTTGATTTTGTTTCATCAATTGTACTATAGATTTTCACAGACAAAGAAACAAACATTGAAAAGAAAAACATTGAGTTTTAGTGAATAACACAGAGGTAGCTTACCGTATATACGTTGAAACGATTGTAAATAATTGTTGTTTCGCTCTGATTGTTCTATCGTTGGAAACTGTTTCGTAGATTCACGACGCAATTTAAATCTTTCTAGAGTAACATTGCCTGTCGATCATTCTATCTATCTATCTATCTATCTATCTACCTATCTATCCATCCATCCAGCCATCCATCCATACATACATACATACATACTCACGACTGCACACATTACTTAACATATGTAACTTCACATTAAGGATGTCACGAAGGATAAATTTGTTATTTTAGATCATTTGTCGAACTTCACTCTTTTTCTAGCAAATACGTATGTATGCCTTGTTCAACAAAAATACATATTGTTTTATTAGAATTAAAAGATTAAAGAATTTCCCTGAAATGAAATTACAGTTTCTCTCTCCCGTCGCTCTCTCTCTCTCTCTCTCTCTCTCTCTCTCTCTCTGTTGAGGTATACATCATTTGAACAGACGAGATTCTAACACGATGCAAATTATGAATTCTAATTGATATTGGTTTCTTATGTCTGTTACAGCAATATGGCTTCTACCAAGACCGAAACATGCAGGCCTCAATTATGGTGAGATGCAGTAATGGAATTTGTCGACCGGTGAGCTCTGTGTAATTTTTTTAACCAAAATTTAAACTAAATTTCATTCACGTTTTGTGTAGTTTCTAGTGTCATTTTCACCAACTATATCCAGTTTGAAGGACTACATATTACTAAACATTATGTAAAGACCCTGGTCACGTCATACAAGTGACGAACATCCACCTGAATTTAGTCTAAACAGCATCTACTAATCGTTTCATTAGATTACCTGAGACATAAATTAACAAGTAAACCTTAAAACCATTGAATTGGCTATTGATTTAGTTTAAGAGGGCGAAATTCAAGCCCCTTAACTCACCTGAAATTCAAACTCCGTCTCACAAGTTACTAAGAATGTTTTATTTCGCAAGAAAACTGCAGCATTTTTTTGCAGGTGGCCAATAAATACGAAAGTAGCCAGAGTAAAGGGCTTAAATTGGACACCTTTATTAAGATCAACGAATACATGAACTCCTTCAGAATACATTCAATGCCAATCGAATTGGAAATGATCCTATTCCAGTCAATTCTGTTTAACAATATTAAGAAATTAGATTGGACGTCCTGATTGTGTTTCCATCATTTGAACCCAAAAACATTGGGTTGTTTGAAGATTGCTTTTACTTATCTATTGAGTTATTTAAATCCTGTATTAAAATATGTTTCTGCATACCAAAACTACCAGCAAAAATAAATAACAGGCTTCAGATACGACATTAGAGCCACCTAACAACCGATTTACGTAATTTTCAATTCTCAAGATTTATTATCAGACGTTGTAAAGAAACCAGCGTCAATATTACACAAACCTGAACATCTTTCGTACAGGATATATTCTTTTGTAAAATGTATAATTTACAAAATATTCATACGCCGGGCAAACGTGTCTTGAGAAATACCTGTAATATCAATTAGTTTGCTCAATCACGAAACTGTCTCACGTTCACGGTTAAAAATCATTTTCTCAAAACTGAAATTTTCCAACACATATTTTGTCAGAAGATTTTAACACAACCAATGAAAAAACCTTGAAACCAAATCATTGTAAAACATTGTATATCTTTATTGCTGTAAATTAAAAAATGGATACCTCAACCCTTTCACTTTCAAAACAGATTCAAATTAAATACTCCAATCATATTATAAATAGGAGAATATTGCTTTGGGATGGCTCTGCTAAATCTCACGGACTACACAGGAGTGGAATATATATATATATATATATATATATATATATATATATATATATATATATATATATATATATATATATATATATGTATATATATATATATATATATATATATATATATATATATATATATATATATATATATATATATATATATATATATATATAACGGGTATGTTTTATCGTGAAGTACAAAAGCTTGTTATCTTAATGAGGGGTGAAGCCGCGAGTCTGATCATACACACGGTGTCTCAAGAGGGCGGTAGGACTATGTAAATACAAGTTTAACACCGTGTAAACTATTTCACCCTACCTGAAAAAGCAAGTCCGTTTTTAGCAATGGATCTGAAGGTTTTGTCCTTTGTTGTTTAGGACGTAAGTGAAAATAACTTCAATTTCCTTGCCTGAAACTACTTGTTTTCTCTTACTTAGTTTTTTTGCTGCAAGCGAATATATAGGAATAAAAAATTTAAATTTTATCAAGAACTTTCTGTTTCATACTAATTTACTCAAGATATATAGACGGAGATAGATAGATAGATAGATAGATAGATAGATGCACCAACCCGTTATTAATTAAGCTGTTCGTAAAATGGATTTATGTCAAGAGCAAATGTAAAAGATATGCACACATTTGTTGCTGAATGATGATGGCAAATATAGGTTATAGACTCATAAGTATTTCGTCTCAGATTAATAAGGAACTTTTAACACATAAACGGGATTTGTTTGATTATATATATATATATATATATATATATATATATATATATATATATATATATATATATATATATATATATATATATGAATATATGATTGATGCTTTGTTTCTAGATTGGATCATTCACAGCTAGAGGACAAAGATACCATCTTAGTCTAGATGGAAAACCGATTGAGTCGAATTCAATACTTTCGCCTATTCAAGAGCCATCAAAGGAGAACATCAGCGTGGAAATCAGTATGGTCTTTGGTAAGTACCATTTATCATTATTTCGAATTTCTTCTTTCTTTTTTCTGCGTTTGTTTGTTGATTAACAACTGCAACTTGCATGTCACTGGAAAGTTTGAAGAAAGACGACACATTTTTTAACTTGTGGGTTACGGAGCGATACCGATATGCACCATAAAATTTTAATGCTGCACACATTACGACTGAAACGAATATGTTTGCTTAAAGTGTTTTAACAGACGAGTAAAATATTAATATGTACGGCGAGAGGATGGTGTATTTATTGCGATGGAGCAAATTTATATTATATTGCTAGAACATCAACACCCTCCACCACCAATCCATTACACAAAATATCATTATTTGCAGTATATGTTTCATATTTTTATATGTGTGTGTTTGTGTGTCCGTATATTAGACTATTTCACATTACATGTGCTGCCTCTCTCTCTCTCTCTCTGTCTCTCTCTCTCTCTCACTTACCTCTGGATATATAGATTCTAAAATGTACGCAAGTATGTTCCGGAATGATTTGCCTACAGCAAAATTGTACATTTTAATTACGAGGTTACATCACACCAACATATCCTCCATT
Source organism: Sinohyriopsis cumingii (assembly GCA_028554795.2). Taxonomy (NCBI): domain Eukaryota; kingdom Metazoa; phylum Mollusca; class Bivalvia; order Unionida; family Unionidae; genus Sinohyriopsis; species Sinohyriopsis cumingii. The sequence goes on from CM068830.1 coordinate 54,307,464, forward strand.
AATATCAACACAGATTTTGGTCGGTGGTAAGGTACGTTGTTTGATCTGATAACATATACGACACTCTCGCGGCTGTACAGATCTCGACGAACCGAGGTAAAAGTGGGCGAGCCATTTGAAAGCGATAAAGAGAATAATTTCTGATCTCTCTAGCAAAACGTGATAAAATCGCAAAAGCTAACGATAGTCAGCTTTCTAACCCAATTATTCTTTTTGATTCAAGTGACTGAAAATGCGATGGCCAGACTGTAACAATGGTTCCTACTCCACATAATCAGCATAGTACTCGTGTGCCAGAAATGAATGCTAGTCAACATGACTCAAGAATGAAAAGGTCTATACCAGCTGGTACTGATATTATCGAAATAATGGTATATGTGGATGATGCCATATGTAGCAGGTATGATTTCTTAGTTTACGAATAAAGATGCTCTTAACAAAATATGTTTATAGTTATAGAGAAAGAATTAACCTTTTTCCAAGATATTTAGACTTTCTAAAATAAGATTCACACCAATATTGAATGTAATGTGACTCCATAATACGCTTCTTTTATAGGCAGTATTAGTTTGTAGTAATACTTGTAGCAATGTTAATATTAATTATAAGTAATGGTACTAGTAGTCATATTAAAATAAATAACGTGTAATAGTTATAATGAAAATGATGATGGGAATGAGGATGACTATAATCTTGTACGAAGAAAAGAAAACAGCGTTTGCATAGAGTATACAATGCAAGGGGACAAAACAAAATTAGATCTTATTTATACCTCCCGTTTTATTCCTTATTTATGTTATATAAATTGGTGAAACATTTTAATGTTTTTAAAAATGCTTTTATATTTGTATATTTGATCCCCGCCATTCGAAATCTAATTACATTGTCGTTTTCATCAGTTTTACCGCCTTAGCAAATGGCAGTAGGAACGCAGCTATTGCTACTATGGATCCTATTACGCTCTTCTGGTGAACGAGGTAAGTCTGCTTGCAGCAAACGCTCTGATTTAAAACCTTCTGGATAATTATTACTTTTCAAAATGGTTCATGTCATGAATTAAATATATGTATGAATATGCAATAAAACGCAAAGCCTGCAATCAAAGCACTCAATACGTTCAAATATTTAGATAATGTAGATTACAGTGACCCTTTTTTCCATGAATGGTATATCATCACTTATGTGAGATCTATTCCTTTAATAACAGCAGTACTTCATAAAAATTATTTTTCTACGGTTATTTTGATACACCTTTGGAAACAACTAAATACTTTCATCAAGAAAATTACTCAAAAGCAAAAAATTGAGAATTGTTGGTGAATGAAGCCTAATACTGACTATAACCCCCTTTGTTATTCTAATGAGCACACTTGTTGTTTTCGCTAACTACATGTAAACACTTAGAGAAATATGGAATGTGAACTTCATTTATGCTTACACTGTCACAAATACATAAAATACGCTACTAGTATACAGAATGTTTACACGCGTCGTTTGATGTTTTTGGATATATGTGACGTCATTATTTCACATTGAAAACACGAAAGTGACCAGTGCCAGTGTTGGAATCAAAACTGATCAATGAATTACTGATATAGCAATTACAGTCTGAAAAATATTAAAATCTGATTTTGTGAGGAATTTAGTAAGGTAACCGTCAACCAAAGAATTGGTGCTTGAAAGACGCAAAGACGGGCTGCTGGATGAATTGATTGACGGACAATCGCCTTTGTTCTTTAGATCGTTTGTGCAAGCAATCAAATGTTTAAGTGTTTTTTTTTTCCAATACATAACGAGAAGTAACTCTACTGCTATGCAGGAAAAGTTCAAATAAATAATAATGCAAAGACACGACACGTACTTAAGCTGCAGTCTTGCTTGTGAAATACATAATGAGCATAGGGTTCTTGCAGCTAGCAAATTGATGAATCCATCTAAAACGCGAGTGGACTTTTATTTAGAGTAAATAACTAAGGTCATATAACACTCACCTACTTTAGTCAATACTGGAATTACATATGGAATAGAAAACTAATTGCTCGCTGTCTTATTCAGTAATATGTGTATTGCAAAATATATAATTGTGTGGAAAAGACATTTCAGTTAAAATATGCATGTGCGTTTAGTTGTAACTGCTTATACGTGTACACTGATGCATATGTACCTGCGCATATTTATAAAATCCTAGTCAATATACGAAGACGAAGGCAACTATATCTGTAACAGTAAAAAAAAAAATATGTTAATTATATATGTCTTAACCATGTCTCGTTGACATTCTCCTCATGATCAGGATAATTAAGCTTTAAAAATAGATCTTTTAATTCCTCTAACATTTTTTTCACTGCCATAAAAGATGGATACGGTGTTCCAGCCATTCAAGGATCATCCGTACAACAGAGCCGGACTGGACATTAGACTCTTTTTCAGTGGAATCGTCGCAGCATGTGTAAGTCTTCACATGTTTATAGATAAAAGGATTTGTAAAATGTTTCATCTATCAACTTTTCTATATATTCATTTTCCTTAATCTGCTTTGATCTATTTCATTTCCTTCATTTCCTATCGTCTACTCTCTCGCTTGAATTTATTTGTATGCTCTCATCCTCTAGCATTTTTGTCTTTATTTTTTATTACATTCCATTCCGTTCTTGAATTCAACCTTAATTCACAATTGTCCAGTATTATTTATTATTTCACTGAATGTTCTTCTCTAGTATGAAATATAATTGTCTATTCTATGCTATTTAAGGATTCAACAGGAGCAACTTGGTCGAAAAATGGAAATACTGCTGGAAATGATTTGTCCTCGTTTGCTTCATGGCAGCGTGATCAGAAAGACAAAAGCAATATCAAGTACGACATAGCCATGGGAATTTCAAGGTGAGCTGTTTGAAGAATTGTGGATACTAAATACACTCTTCGACTCAGCTTCAGGATAACAAACGGTTGCATTTCAGCACCACGCTTTTGATGTTGAAACTGGGTAAAGATACTTGTTTCAATTGCTTAACTCAGCGGCCATAGCTAATATAGTCACAGGCTCAAGAGTTAGAAGATGCGAAGTAATTATTACTTTTTGCGGAGCAACACGATTGTAGAGATAAACGTGTCAGCGCAAAACCAATTATCGCAATATACATGCACAGATATATTTCACTCGAATAAAAATTATATTTTTTAATAAAGTCTATTTTTATTCGTTGAAATATAGGAAGCTTACACATGCAATACTTTGTTTAAAATGTCCTGACCTTTCGTGTCTGGTGCCATAGCTCTAGGTCTGCGTACTTGAAGGGGTAGCTCTAAAACGTATTTGATAATATCGGGTCTGTAATTATTACACGCTGGTACAATTATAGAACCTAACCCCCACAAGTATTTTTGTGCAATATAGAACTTTTTCATTTTCCTTTTTTACAGAAGGAAGAAGGGTTCCGAACTGGGTATGTATCAAATTGTTGCCGAAACGCTTGTTTCTAATCGAGAAATCAATTATCGGGAGCCCTTAAATCAGAGTCAATTAAACACGGGTAACCAATATCACAAGCACTCATTCACGTGGAACAAAACAATAGTGAGGTGGGTAGGGTTGGGGTGACCTTCTTAAATGCTGATACTTTAGGTTATTCCACCCGATTGGAAGCTTCTTTTAAGACTGGCGGTACATTGTTCGGTGCTTTCATGACTTTATCTCCCCGGTATATGTTCGGGGATTTTTTAATTATATTACTAGTAATCTATATATTATATGAATCAAATATACGTTTTGAATTACCTATAGTATGACTCAGTGCATTCTAGGAATGCTACGTGACACAACCATTTAATGGAGTCTTCCAATCCCCATCCACTACCACGTTGTAGATCTCTCTGTCTGTCTGTCTGTCTGTCTGTCTCTCTCTCTCTCTCTCTCTCTCTCTCTCTCTCTCCGTACACATTTCGATACGTTTGTTTAATTTATCTTGATATAACTTTACCGCGAACAGTAATAGTATAGAATAGATGATACTCATTTCGTTCTTTTGATTGTCTTTTACTTTAATCTGGAAATTACACAACATTCCTGGTTAATCGTGCCTATTACACTATTTCAGGTATTGCCTACGTGGGCACTATTTGCAATTCTCGGTATGGTTCATTGGTTGTCTATGAAGGCAACACTTCCACATTTTTGCTAACCACTGCTGTCCATGAGCTCGCCCACACGTAAGTTTTATAGACACTCAGACCAAACTATCACATTATAGTGTCTTTGGGATAGACGAAACACGCTGTAGCAGACAACACTAAACTGATCGTAGATAATACGGGACCAAATCACATAACATACTGCCAGTACAAAATATACTGCACATCATTACAATTACAACTTGAGTCGGAAACATAAGATCTACTTAGTTAAGCAATGACTTTTTTATTTCTGGGATTTCCTTTCTTCCCCTGTGATGCAAATAATGGATTATGGATTTTATATATATATATATATATATATATATATATATATATATATATATATATATATATATATATATATATATATATATATATATATTTAGAGGATTCCCTGGGAATGTTAACCGGGGATCATAGTCTCTCTCTCTCTCTCTCTCTCTCTCTGCCAACAACCTTTTATGAAAATTAATTTCGATAAATTGAGATGGGATAGTAGAGTTTTCATTATATAAATCTCCTATTTATTGGACGGACAATTTTCATGAGACCCGTGATATCAAACACAGATAACACTCCTATTTGTCAACATGATAATGGAACAAATTGGTAATTTATTTTTTTTGATAAATATTTTAACAATTTGTTAAAGATAAGATGATAATGAAGATTGCCTGAAAAGTGGATGAAACTAGAACAGTAAATTAATTTGCAATATATACACGTTATGTAGCGGAAAAATAATCGTATAGGTCGTGATATTGGTGAACAACTCGGTTGTGTCAAACTGATTCGTTTCGCACTACTTAATTATCTTAAATTGTAATTTAGTTTATAACCGGTATATGGTGGCCAGTGGTTCATTGAAATTTAGAAAAAATATAGTCTGGCGGACCAGACTTTAAAAGCACCTACTCGTTAATTGCCTTATTTGTAAAAAGTAAATAACCAAATCTTTCGAATCTTTCTTTAATTGTTCCCGATCCTATTGCAGCTTAGGTGCTAGACATGACCAAACTGTTGGTTGTCCTGTGAGCTACTTGATGAATGCATATGCTTCAGCAGGAACGGAAGCAACGGCCAAGATACAATACGAGTTCAGTACCTGCAGTGTAGATGGAATGCAAAGTAAAATAAGCAGTATAGGGTAAGAAGGTATGTATGTATGTATGTATGCATGTATGTATGTATGTATGTATGTATGTATGTATGTATGTTTGTATGTATGTATGTATGTATGTATGTATGTATGTATGTATGTATTTTCGTCGGTAAGCATGTATATTTGTAGGTGTGTATGTATCTTGGTAGGTATGTGTTTACGTACGTATGTGATTGTATGTGTTTTTGTATCCATGGCTTTCACATCGCACTTTCTCTCTTTCATCGAGCCCATCAATTTGAATAAATAATAATGATAGAAAGCTAGATGTCTTCTATTATGTCACCTATGCAGATCCGTCTATAGTATGTGTGTACACACACACACACACCCGATATATATATATATATATATATATATATATATATATATATATATATATATATATATATATATATATATATATATGTATATATATATATATATATTCATTTCAGATCAAGTCGCTGTACAGTGAAACACAATTTCAACAATAAAAAATACGATGACTTCAGAGCGAGAGCCATAGGAGGGGAAGAGTTTAGGACACACGGTACTAATTATACGGAAGAACTGTGAACCAGTCTAGAAATGGGTGAAGAAATAATAGAGTATTTACAGGTTTGGTGGTCCATAATTGGTTAATAATGAAAATTAAAATTTTAGGAAAAATATCTTTTGAGAGCTTATCCTATATGTAATGTAAAAAAAATATTGACAAATTTCTACTGATGCAATTTTAGCATTTTTACAGGCTTGACTCAGGAGTACTCAATACTGAAAGTAGCACCTGATTCATTTGGTGCAGAATCAATAACATGTGTTTCATGCACATGTATGTAAACAAATTGCCGCGGGTCATATGGTGTTCCCCACACATAAGCTTGCACCAAGGTTAGATGTGCACGAAAAATTATAGGTTTCATTATCAGCACCCATAAATTTTAAGTTATTGAATTTTGAATAAGATAGTGTTTCCATATGTTTACCATTGGAGTGGAATTAGTACCGTGAGTCCTATATGCGACCTATACCATAATAGGAGCTTGTTGTTTCCATGGTTACCACGTGCATCCAGGGTATCAATTTGGTGGTTTTTACATATGACAATCATAATGGAGTCTTTTTATCATGGTTTGCATGTGATTTTGGAGAAAAATTCTATACAAAAGACAGATGGGGATGGTTTTATACACTGGAGAGTGGAAGTAGATAGCTCAGGCCATAGGGAAAAGAGCATAGTATGACCTGATGTCAGAATTTCATATGATGATACCCATAGATTGGCCTGTATGGTTAAATACCATTTAACACATGCAATAATTCCCCAAAATGGGGTGGGGTGGGGTAGATTTTATATGTAAGCCACTTATGTCACACTTATGTATCAGTACTGATCATTTAACTTTAGAGACACACTCAGCAGATCAAAGCAGAGAACCTTGTAAAAATAAGGACTGTGCACAAAACTGCACATGCTGCATTGCCTTAACATGTAAATTGAATTATTATATGTCGAGTCACATTGAATATCAATTATACCGGTCTTTTTTCTTATCCTAGAATTAAACTCCTTGACACCTATTCTATGTTCAGCATGTTTCTCATATTGGTACATTACATTTTTGGGCAAACAGTATTGGAACTTTTCTGCATTCCTTTTGTTGAGGGAGCAGGGAGGGATATTTTCACTTAATAGTTTTCAACCCTTCATTCCCAATATAAGTCTGCAAAAGTCCTATCTGTATTGCATTCTTTACACAGGCAGTTTTTCTTCCCCAACCTCTCTTCATACAGTTGAAACATTCTTGATGTGTAACTGCATGGTGAACATACTGCTCTCTCCCACCAAACCAGATCCCATTTATCTTCATGTACCAAGTCCCACGATAGAAAACCTTTATACTCAGGGTGTTGCAACTTGTGGTCTCAGAACACATTATTCCAAATCTCAGCATTTCATTACTGCGTGCACTAAGTGATATGTGTTTTGTTCACCATATATGTTATTGTGAATAAACGAAAACAAGCTTCATGTCAGAAATATGGTTTCATATTTGAAACAAAAGCTATTTATAAAACCTACATTGCTCTGTTCTTACCATCAAGTAATATTAAGGAATCGTTTAGCTGTAAATTAGAGCTTACTATTTGGTTTGCCAAATCAAGGTGCATTACCTCCCCTTTGACTGTAATTGAGTGATTGCAATGTTTGCTTTGTTTCTCTTTTGTTCAATAATGTATGCATTTTTTCAGCTTTATATTAAAAAGTAAGTAATTTAACACTGCTTGTAGTGGAAAGTAGCCACAGTAATGATTTTGAGACTTTTTCTTAACTTTTTATGAGCTTTGGGTAAATGTAGGTATATATTTATGTATTAGACAACTTCAATATGCAATTCAGTTCTATTACTTAAATTTAACAAGTAATGTATTCAGTGACAATTTTTATCAGTGTCTGCATATTGCATAGAGACATGAACTTGTCTTGGCATTGCAAAGTTTTCACACATTTCTCCACCTCCAGCATACTTAATAGCTTGAGTCATAACAGTTTGTGCATACACTTTCTGTCTCCAACATCAATGTCAGCATTATAGGAACTTTGCATAGCTTTTTCAAATTTGTCTCTTGTTGTCCTTATGTAACATACCTCATGTTGATGTGTTATTTGGGTTGATACACATTTCCCCCCCCCCTCCCCTTGTTGTGGGGAACATTACCAGGCTTGAAGAAATTACTCTGTCTATTCTTTGCTTATTCACCCTTCCCCATAGTTTTATACTAAAAAGTAGCACTATGTTATTTAATTATTCAGTATAATAAAGCTTATGGAACTCTTCCTTGGCTTTTATACCTTTTTATTAACATTTGCGGGTCATGAATCACATGTGATGATAGTTTCAATAAGTTTGGAATGTCAGCATCTCTTGATGCTTCATGGGGGTGTGTATTTGTTTTAGTCACAAAAGGGCAATGGCCTCTTATCATTTTGACCTGTCATGTGGCACACTTATTTGTTTTGTTTGATTGATATGAATACGGATGCACTGTATCTTATTTCTGTCAGAGTCAGCAAGAAAAGAAATGCAATTTTGAAATTTAAAACATTTAAAACTTGTCTTATAGCCAGTGAGAGATGAAAATACAATGCGTCATGTAATTTGATACCCTGTGATGTCATACTTGCTGATGTCAGCATGCTTGTGTTTCTTTTGTGTAGCATGCATGCCATAGAAAGATAACATGAAGATACAAAGGCAGAAAACAATTATTTTAATAACAAGAATAAGCCATTAATAAGTACAATACAACACAGCAACATGTAATGCGGATGCAATTTAACTATAGGCATTGGTATCACATAAAATGCTATTGCACTATTATCCATGCACAAGCATGGCCAATTCTTTCTTACAATTATGCTCTAATATCAAGGAGTAAAATACAACTTTTTCAAAAAAAAATTAAATCTGGTTATAGGACACACGGTATTAATTATACGGAAGAACTGTGAACCAGTCTAGAAATGGGTGAAGAAATAATAGAGTATTTACAGGTTTGGTGGTCCATAATTGGTTAATAATGAAAATTAAAATTTTAGGAAAAATATCTTTTGAGAGCTTATCCTATATGTAATGTAAAAAAAAATACTGACAAATTTCTACTGATGCAATTTTAGCATTTTTACAGGCTTGACTCAGGAGTACTCAATACTGAAAGTAGCACCTGATTCATTTGGTGCAGAATCAATAACATGTGTTTCATGCACATGTATGTAAACAAATTGCCGCGGGTCATATGGTGTTCCCCACACATAAGCTTGCACCAAGGTTAGATGTGCACGAAAAATTTTAGGTGTCATTATCAGCACCCATAAATTTTAAGTTATTGAATTTTGAATAAGATAGTGTTTCCATATGTTTACCATTGGAGTGGAATTAGTACCGTGAGTCCTATAGCCTGGATTTTCATTGTCAGCTGTATTTCGGAACTACCTCATATGCCTGCTCAACGGTAGGCGCTACAACCCTTCCTCTCGTCTTTACCATTCGTTCATGCTCTCATACTTGTTCCTGTCCTAGCTCCATGCGCTGTTTCTCCTGGTCTGTTTATCTTCGTTTGTTCCTTGTCACTTGATCTCCAGATATTTTTTTTTTCATTTCTGCTGCCTCTTAGTATGTTAACACGAAGGCGCTTCAACAACTGTCCCTTTTACTAATTCTACTAAAATTATCTAGATTTATTATTGAAAGGCAAACCTAGAACTCTAAAAAAAAAATGTTGCTAGTGTTACTACTACTACTACTACTACTGTCTGATATTCCAAACACTGATATCACATATACTGGCTTATAAGTCAAGCCCAACCGCAAACAGGTCAGACCCATATCTGCAGTCGCAAGATATACCTAGATTTTCCAGCGCATTATGCGACTGCTGATCAGCGTCGGTGATGCCTGTAGTTGGACTCTTCTTCTATACGAACATATCCGGAATACTAACGCCATTTTTGGATCTTCGTCACTATTTCTAATGAACGCGTCATTCCGAACAGTTACAACATCGCTTAGTACTACTGACACAACCAATATAACTATTACATTCTATAGCATTAAGACTATTAATCCTAATTATACCACCAAATGACGTGCTAGCGCAATCGAGACAGCGACGTGCATCTTTCTAGGTGCTTTTGATCCTAACACTGATACACTTTCCAATAATGGATCAACCAATCTATACATCTACAGCTTTTTATGATCTATATTGACGGCATCGGTGGCCTATTGGTTAGAGCGTTCGCCTCGGATGAGGGAGGTCGTAGGTTCGCACCCAGGCCCAGCCATACCAAAGACTTATATAAAAACTCACCTAACAGTTGTCTCGCTAGGCACCCAGCATTAAGAGGTTAGTGTTAGAACTGGACGGTCTGGTATCAGGATATGATGACTGGGTGGGACATTATGCTTCACGTCTCTTTGTTTCCCTCTCTATTATATATATAGCTGGACTCTACTTATAGATGAACACACACACACACACACACACACACACACATATATATATATATATATATATATATATATATATATATATATATATATATATATATATATATATATATATATATATATATGTGTGTGTGTGTGTGTGTGTAATGTCTCTCTCTCTCTCTCTATATATATATATATATGTATGTATTCACTTGCTTGTGTGTGTTCTTCTTGAACCTTCATCTTTGTTGTTTTTATGTATCTACAAAACGAAATGCATTTCATAGAGCAAGACTATAAATGCATACTCAGAGATGGTAGCTTATTATTTTATATTTTAACGCATACTATACTTACGGCAGAGGATATATTTTTCTAATCATTTATTTCATACACATGTTTTAATTTATCAGAATAGTTCCACCATGTGCTACAGTGGAGTTTATTGTCAAACTTCCACCGGGTGTGATGGTAGAATGCAGCTTGTGAAAGAACATACTACATGTGGCGACCTCAAGGTAAAATGTCCTATGAAAATTACGATTTGAAAGAATGAATTTCTATGCTTACATGCTTTTCTCTTTCATTTGTTTGTTTATTGATGTTTGTTGTATAAACCTTGGTTAGTGAAAATTGCTATTCGAAGAGAGTAATGACAGGACTATATAATTACTTACGTGGACCAGAAGTTCAGATATAAATGATATCATTTATAGGGCTAAAAAAAACCTATACAAATTTGTAATATTTATTTTCTTCTTACCATCCACCTCATCATGACTCTAATTTCACTTCGTCTTCTCCTTCTTATTCTTCTTCTATTCATTATTTTTATTATTATTATTATTATTATTTACAGTGGTGCGTAAAAGGCCAGTGTGTTAACATCTACACCGGTGAAGTGGACACTCCAGACGGCTGTATTATTTATGCAAGATGCCAAAGGAAAAACAAACAGCTTGTGGGCGATGGTTGTTGCAAAGGCTCATTAACAACGGATTGCTGCATGCTAGGAGAACGTCAGAGTTCATGTTCCATGGAAATACCGTGCGATTAGTTCGGAAGGAAAGGAATACGATAGAAATGAAACAAAAACAGTGTTGCATTCGCAATATTAACATATATATTTTAGTGTAGACTACACTCTAGTCTACTACATCTGGATAGTTATGATTTACATTAAATCTGTTTCCAGTACACTAATAAAAAGTATAAAATCGATCTGCCTTACTAATGTTTGAAGCAAACATTTTAGTGTTAAACTTGGTTGCTTTATTATCTTTATTGTTAATAGTTGGTGTAAGAATTAACTTATTATTGAACAATTAATTTGTGGTTGCTCTTGTACCAAGATTTCAAATAACACACAATTATGGTTACATACCACCTAAATCCCGTCCCTATAGACATGCAAATATCTAGACTAAAGTTCCCCAGTTTGTCACTATTATGCATTATGGCCATTCTAATTAACAAATTATCTCTCTTGATATATCTCTGTTTGCCATTTTCATTTAAGCAGCAACTCTTCACGTAAACTTTCTATAAGTGTACAAAAATGAACATGAAACCTAATATTGTAAAACAAAGTCAATGTTAGACGAAGACAGATCTAAATAATTAAACTGAACCCAACGAAAAGTCCTACAACAACAATATTTTACTAGCAATGCTTGTATTATCAATACTGCTGGGGAAAAAATGCAAAGATGACTGATTTTAGTAAAATGGTTCACTATTGTTTACACTACCGTGTTGCTCCGTTTCTCTGAAAACAATAAGACGGTTCACGTTCAATATTGTGCATAAATGACACCATTAATATTTGTATCAAAAACATGACTTCCTAAATTAGGCATCTGAAAATAACCAGGTAACACAAGATATTTCAATCAAATAATGATCAGTCGCTCGCCGTCTTGTTGTCTCAATATATATATATATATATATATATATATATATATATATATATATATATATATATATATATATATATATCTTTTTCTATAATATACAAGTAAAGAAATTATTATTATTATTATCATTATTATTATTGTAATCGATCTTTTCAATCACGTAGTTCAATGGTTCATTTGTTTAATATATCCTAAATTGTCCATTATGCCACGAGTTGGGTTTTTTTTAAATACCGGTAAAAAGTAAATTAAAATAATCTATATCTCAAAATTTGGATATACAATCTTTGCATGCTCCGGGAAATTCAGAATGAAAAATTATCGACATCCCCAAACATCCGCCCATACATCCCTCATATCGGACCATTGTTAAATGTAGTAATTTATTGAAGAATACCTCTTGCTTGCGACAAGTTCCGGTTAAGTACAATCTATCAGGTCTTACTTTTACTACTCGGCCATTCCCATACTTACAACAACCTCGTATCTATTAGGTGAGTTCGTATGAAGACACTTTTTCATCGTTTCATAAATACAGAAATGCGTGATAGTTCTCTGTCAAACTGACGTGGTATACCAGGTCAAAGAATTAGTAATAGAGAATTCACTTAATCCAGAAGCGCAGCAAGCGCTAAGCAACCCCCGAAACTCCGTATGTGTGTGGGGGTGGGGGATGGGGTGGGGGGTGAATACTTGAAAGGAACATCATAACAAAATTTGCTACGCATCCGGTTGTATTAATATATATGTTTTTGAGATTACATTAAAATACAATGCTACTTTAGAACATCGACTACGCTAAACGAAAAAAGTTTGCTTTTAAAATATTTTCTAACACGGCGGTTTAAATTTGATTTTGCTTCCAATTAAGACTTGGCTCCGTATTCGCGAAATTCCCAAATTTGAGTGTTCAGTCAGACTCCAAATTACATTTATTGTTTGGTTTGATATTTGGTAAATTGCTGCAAGATATAGTGTAATATTTAAAATACATATGTACCTGAGTGCATTGGTTATATCAAAGCACATGCATTTTAGATATTGTAATTATTCTAAGCAATCACAATTTCATTTTGCGTTTGCACACAAGTTGACGTGTTTCTTGAATATGCAGACTGGCCATGTTCATATTTCCGTAGTTGGACAAACTCAGGGAAAAATTAACATAGTCAGTACATATGCATTCCCAGTGAAACAAATCCAGCGTTCGTGTATTTGAATTTAAATTGCGGTTTATATTTTAATTTAAAATAAGCCTAGATATGTGATATAAACCATAAGACGATAATATTCCCAACTCTCTATTAATAACTTATATTATGTTCTATAAATAATATACTCTGCATACTTTGTATTACATGGTTAACTCAAAGTTGTACGTTGTTTCTTTGTGACCTTGAGAATGTTTCAAGACAGTACAATTTTCGAAAACCGATCATTCGATCCATTGTACACTTTGATTTTGTATTCTGAGCCTACTGAGAAAGAGGCAAGGTGCAAAATCATCAGCTAAAATTTATCAATAATAGATCAGTTCTAGCAGAAATGAAACGTATAGTTTTCAAGCTACAACAAAATAAGACAGTTGCGCCCAACAATCTCATAATTTGGGGAATACTGCAAATATTTCAATTCCGAACTCTTGTTGAACAAGCTCGAATTTGATTCCGAAAATAGTTATATTCCTCGAGGACATTGATGTAAACTGGGTATATCAATGAATGGCCAGTCTGAATAATGGCGCCTGTGATGATGATTGCAGTCCTGACCCCGTCCAAAGCAAGTCTCCAAATATTGCCTAATGGATGATACCATTGTGTCCCCAGTAGTCACCCTTGGTTTGTAATCGGCGTGCATGCCTTTCACACGAATTAACCCAAAACCAAGATAATGTGAATAAATCCAATTATCTTTTAAACTGACAATTATATTTTTACACAACGCCGACAGTATTATGTCAAAGACACATTCCTAGACCACAGATAACGACCTGACCCAGTAACCGTAAACGCAAACAATTCACAGGAACACGGAGGGCGAGGTCTATTCTTTCGCGGCGGACACGTATATAATGGTCAATAACACGAACGTTAAATATCAAAATAGGTATTATTCATATACTAGAGATATTATAGGGTATGGCAGTTTTCTATGTCAGTCTAATTTGATCAGTCTAATTTGAGTCTCGCCACCCTTCGATATCACTCATATCACACGAGGCAATATTATCGAATTTATAATGGGTTAATTGTTACGGTTCTATGGTCTTAAACTAAGTAACAGAAAATAACAAAAGACAAGCAAGTGTTGTAAACTTCAGCAAGTGAAGTATTTTTCCAAAATACAAAACGAAAATTCAAAATAACTTACGGTGTTGTGAATTACACGAAAAGACATTAGTTAGGTAAGCACAACTCATACCTTCAATTGTGGACAAATTGTGGACAAAAGTCAATCGCACAATACAAATTAAATATACACAATATACAAACTTCAGAACGCGCGACACGTTCGAAGTGAAGTCTGGAGCCATACAATAAAATACCAAACTTTCCACGTACACTCATCCCATGTACATTAAATTTGGTTGACTCAACCGTATTGACTGAAAAACATATTTTTAAACTCGAGTTCTGTAAACTTTTACAATGTTGTAGTAGATTTTGCATGTGTGAATGAAAGAAAGAAGGATAGTCATGTCATAGTAAATATAGCAGATTTTGACTCCTCGTCCATGAAATTTGGAAGCTTCTTTTAAAACACGTTTTATTTTCCTCATTATTTCTCTCTCTCTCTCTCTCTCTCTCTCTCTCTCTCTCTCTGTCTATATATATATATATATATATATATATATATATATATATATATATATATATATATATATATATATATGCTAAATACATATATATAGAGACAGACAGACAGAGCGTAATGACGGACGGCTGTGGGCCGATCACGTCTGCGCTCTGGGTAACTGAATAGCCTCAACGACATTTTCTCCGCCCTCAAAAAGAAAATCGGGATCACTGAGATTTCCACAGCCCAGAAGGGGCTCTGACCGAAAATATATACCAGTCGCGCAACAAAGATCGCGTACAATGATATTAAAAATTTTATGCATTGAGTGTGATTACATATTTTAAGTTGCGTTTCATGGGAAAATAGTCTGATGTCGTCGGCAATATGTACACGGATGTTGATGGATGCATGCACATTCTTAAAGGAAAAGTCCCTATGCCGTGATTAGGATGCAGTATTGATGTAAAGGCTAGATATGTTGCATATAAACAAAATTTAAAAAATATGGCGCTCATAACGCCTTCTGGAAGATCTGCGATACACATAAATTAATTAACAATTGTTTCAAAAAATGATTTGAAAATTATTTTTTAACAAATTAACATACTCTGTAGAATTTAAGATCGCAAGAAACTATCACAAACTGGCTTGTAACACACCTCAACAATACGTTTTACTCAGCGGAGTAAGTCTACATTGACCATAGTCGTGCGAAGAATTGAATAAATTTCGTGCCGCAATCAATCAAGTCATATATCAGGATGACATTGCCGAGTCAGATCAAGATTGAAATTGCCATACAGCCTTTTAATATTGGCTGAGTATTTTCAATGCTGCCCTGAGATCTTCCGTTGTGCTTTACATCCCTGTTTCAAGGACGCCCTAGAAGAATTTCATGTCGGTGACGACCCTTCCCAATCGCGGTTATGAAGATCTGAGACAAACGTTTTAATCGTAAAGTTAAAAGTTTAATGTATTCCAGGTACATGCCGGCTGGAGTTTACTAATGAATGACCAGGGTGGATAATGGCACCTCTCATGATTGATATAAGTCTAGACACCGTTCTATAGCGAGGCTATGAATACCACCAAATGGATGTTTGTATTTTGTCCCGAGCAGAGTCACATTTAGTTTGTAATGGGCATGCATACTTGTCACATGCCTTAACCAAACGTGCACCTGTCTTGAATAAACTCAATGCACCAGCTACAGAGATCACCCCAAAAGCGACAAGTACATTTACACAAAGCGCTGACAGTATCATATCCAGTGACCCAGTAACCGTAAATACAAACACTTCATAGGACTTCAAGGGCCGGGGTGTCTATTCATTCGTGGTAAGTCGTCTATAACGGTCACGAACACGGAGATTAAATTTCAGTGTAAATATGGGATGCACGATTGGAGTACCATAGGTATGGCAAGGGGGGGGGGGGGAATACATGGATATTGATAGAGACCTCTAGTGCACATTAGCGCTAGAGTTTTGTCTAACAATGAAATTTTAGCCACGACAACTAACAATATAACTGTTATCAAACGAGAGAATATTATTATGACAGCGGCTATCTTTCCAGTCTTTATATAATTAGCTTTCGTTTTCTCAGTGTGATGCGTTTCTCCCTATTGCGCTTATTGCGCATTGTTTATTTCGGCGGGAAACTGTTGCCTCATTCAAGTGATTGTCTGTTTGAAGGGCCTGATTTAAGAAATAATTCTTTTGGATATACTTAAGAAATGTGCCAAGTTTCCAAGGGTAATTTCGGAGGCAGAAAATTGGTACTACAGGTCTTGGTTGGTGGGTATTTACAGACTTCGTTGATTCATATGTGGTATGTGCTCAAAAGCGAGGTGACGACATCGTAGCTAGAACCGTCCATTATTACGGCTGTATGGTCTAAAAGTAAGAAATAGTAGAAAGTAAGAACCAACAAGTTTTCTAAATTTAATAAATAATACAGTTCTCTAGAACACAAAGTGATAATATAAAAAGTATTGTGAATACTGTCCCAAAATAATCCTATAATTTCTGACACAAGTCTTAATAATTGAGTTAACGTTAATGGTATTGCAAAAAATAATCGAACCCTGGCAGGGCAGATGTGCCTGTGTTGGTGTGTATCCGGACGATATACTAACAGTCCTTTATTGAATCACAATAATAACAACCTAAAATATATCCTAATTTGAACAGCACTCTAAACTCCAAGTCTCTATGTCCAGGAATATTTGTGAGCACTTTCTATTTTCTGAGAAGAATAGCTTGAATAAATAATTCCAGCCACAATAAAAAAGAAACAGATCAATAAAACGGTTTTCTACTTCAGATGTTATCGCAAGAATAAAAGAATTATTAGCCATTGAACAGTTTCGTTCTAGAAGGTTCCAAATGTTTACAAGATAAAATATTACCTATAATTAGAAGGTCTGTTACTATAATTAAGTGTGCTAAACAACAGATAGGCCAGGCATTTCATTGGGAATTTATAAAGTTATGGTCTCGTATTGCGATAAATATGGTGTTTACAAAACCAAAATTAATGATTCAGATCAGGTAGAAACTTTATTTTGTTCCATAAACGTCGATACCCACTCTTGAAAGTTTTTGCCAGGATTCACTTGCAAATGTTTTGGCCATCAGAATGGTCCTCTCATTTAACTACTTTTGGACATGGATGTGATCCTTGTTGAATCTGAACACGTGAGCCGTTCAGCTTATTTATATCTGCTGGCATATCGATGATCGAGTGGTAGTAACAAAATAGTACCCTGGTGATTTACGTTCGGTTTTTTTTTGCGATAATCCGTAATCACGAAACCATTTTTGGCGATGCCGGTAAACAAACAGAAATCAGCGTCCAAGTTGGATGCGCTTGCTCACTTTGTTTACAGCGGCGGCGATAGCTTTTCGATAACCACTAGTTCTTTAATAAATCGTAGCATGTTTAAAATTCTTTTCTGCCATCAGAGTTTGAATCCCATCGAAAGAATTAGCATTTCTACATATTGTAGAAACTTTGGGTAGCAGAATTCGCCATTTGATGGTAATAATGACGGGACAGAACATTACTGACATTGTGAGAAGTTCATATATAAATAAGGTTGTTGGATAATTTTAAATATAGAAAACCAAGTTTCTTTTGTAATATTGAATTTTCACTTTAACGGATGACCATTTGTATGTGACTTTGCATATCCGATGCAAGGTGTTTACTGTTAGAATTTAACAGATTATTTCTCTTCGTGTTGGTTGTATTTGTCTGTTCTTCTCCTCCTCTCTTTACAACTTCACTGTCTTGTTCTTGTTCTTGTGGTGGTGGTGCGCAAAAGGCCAGTGCGCAAATGTGTTCACCTGTGGAATAGAAACTCCAAACATCTGTAATACATATACAACCTGCAGAAGTAAAAACAACCAGTTTATAGGTGATGGTTGTTGCCAGAGCTCAATAACAACTGACTAGTATTTACTAGGAGAAAACATCATAGCTCATATTCCATGGAAGTACCGTGTGATTAATTCTGAATAAAAATACAACAGACGCAAGCAAAAATTACGCATTAACAAAATCTACACGTCAATTTACAGTTTCTGTCGTTTACAAATAAAAATTTCCAGGAGTGCGCCGAAGGAGCTGATCAGATTCAGCTCAGAACCTATAAGCTTCTCCATCACTCCTAGCTTGACTGTTAAGATTGACATTAAATCCGTTTCGAATATAAGAACAAAAATGTTTCATCAATATACCGTACATCTTTTGGAACGTAAAATCTATTTCTTGTCAGAATTGTTTGATTTCTATCTGTATATCTGCGACTTGTCGGTCAAATAATGTTATCAAAGTTTTACTTGTAAACCTGGAATTCTGTCTCTATTTGGCTATGAACTCCATGGTCATATAATCCTCAACCTGCCAGTCAAAGATATGTCCAGTTCTTTTTAGTATATTTTTCAGTTAATCTTAAAATTCATTTGGTATTGGAGCTTTTATTCTTTTGTTGTTGTTGTTATTCTTGTTGTATGCTGTGATCAAATAGCACACATTTATAATTTGATACCACTTCACTCCCATCCCCGTTACATGTCAATCCCTAGAGTAAAGGTCTCTAATTTGGCACTGTTATATATTAGGGCCATTATAATTAAGACCTTTTGCACATTGATATATCCTGTTATTTGTCAGTTTGATTTAAGCAACAACTGCTCACGTGAAGCAACCGCTACAGTGGCCTAATGGTTAGCGCGTCCGCCTCGGATGCGGGAGGTCGTGGGTTCCGTCCCCGGCCGAGACATACCAAAGACTTATGAAAATAGTACTTACAGCTGCTTCGCTTGGCGCTCAGCTTTAAGAGGCTAGTGTTAGGACCGGTCGGCTTGGTGTCCAGCTAATGTGACTGGGTGGGAAATCATGCTAAATGTCTGCGGCATGATGCCTCAGTGCTAGACATTAGTATAAACTGCCACACTGCAGACATCGTACAGATATGACTGAAATTTTTGTAAAGCTACGTTAAAAGTCAAAATCATACACACACTCACGTGATGCTTCTATAAGTATGTCAAACGAATATCCGTAATAAACATGTTACTCAATATACTAAATTAATGTTAATGTTAGAGGGAACAAGGTTGTGTTTAATAGCCAATTCCTAAAATTCTCTTTGACTGAGTAAGTTATAAGCTCCAAGCATATTCTGAAACGAATAAGGTGATGAGGTAGAATTGTCTGTCTAATGACGTATTCAGACACGGACGATTCAGTAGAGAAGAGATGGGAGCCTCGTTTTGATTTGAAATGAATGATTTCTAGCCTCTTGACCAATGCCCACATTTGGCCGTGAGTATACATTCTAAATTGTGTATACATTAAGAACAAGCTTGCGCAGAATTAGTTCCTACATTTAGAATCAGAAAGGGTCGGTCTCTCCTTGCAGGTAAGATTCTTTTGTGTTCGTAAACTTCTTTAAAGAATAGGCACGTTTGTAATGTTTGAGACTTTAACGGTAAAGGTCATAATCGTGCACTATTTGTCTGCGTTCCTTCTATTTTATGCTATAATGTGATGAAGTGGTCTAAGGTTGACATTGCCCGGGGTGGGAGTGGGAGACAAGCGCCCCAATCCTCCAAAATGCCCCATACGGCCTGCGTCTCTTACTGCCTCTGTCAACTAAAATCCAGCTCCTGGCCTTCACGAGTGGCTTAGATTTGAAGCCCGGCAGACCATGTTTTCTACTAACAGGAGAAGGGGTGAAGGCGGCCCACTCGCGCCTTAAAACCAGTTGCTTCGGGTAGATGGGACTCGTAAACCTTGGATGGTAGCTCATCTAGGAGAAGGACAACTCCGATTCCAAACCTCTGCTGCCTTGTGGCTATACCCACTCATGGGAAAGGCTAAGGGAGTAAACCCCGACAGAAAATCCGGAGATGGAGTCCCTAAGGCGGTATGACACTGACTTCAACGTCATTCCGGCAACTCCTGCGACGCCGTTGGTGCCAAGCTGTATCGGCATTCGTCGTTCCCTTGGGCACACCAGCTGCGTGGAGAGGGGGGATCTGCTGCATGGGCAACAGCTGATTCTCCATACCACCCTGCCCAGGCTTCATAGCTCCACTGGAGAGGACACTCCAGCGTCGTCGTACGGCGTCGGCACAACACGAGAAGTAGCAGTTTACCGGTTCTAAATCAAAGCTCGATTGGCGTAGAGCTTGGCGCCAGGGGTTACTTCTGACGGTGGGAGAGATCATCAGGTCTCACTGGACAGCTACCGCCCGCCTCAAGCTGGGCAGCCCCCAGTCAGTAAGGTGCTGCCCGCCATGGCCTGCCTGCTTCACTGGGTGCGTGGAGCTTAGAGAACCATCTCGACAAGTGGGCCACAAAACTCTGCACCAGGAAAGACTAAAAGAAGAAATAAAAAGACTCCAACTCTTCGTTTTGCAACCTGGAACATCAGGACCATGTGTCCTGGATTGACCACTGACCTACAGCAGATCGACGATGCACGGAAGACTGCCGTCATTGATAGAGAACTCTCCCGACTGAACATCGACATTGCCTGCCTCCAGGAGACCCGACTGGCTGACAGCGGCACCATCAGGGAAGCCAATTACACATTCTTTTGGCAGGGGAAGCCCTTGGATGAACCTAGGCAGCATGGTGTAGGCTTTGCCGTCAAGAACACGCTAATCGCCTTCATTGAACCTCCATCATCAGGTACTGAGAGAATCCTTGCCCTCCGGCTGTCAACATCCTTAGGCCCGGTCAACATCTTCAGTGTGTACGCTCCAACCCTCTACTCCACCTACGAGGAGAAAGACAAGTTTTATGAGGCTCTGGATCAGGCAATATCCAGTATCCCCAACAATGAAAGCCTTTACTTACTAGGAGACTTCAATGCTAGAGTGGGAGCTGACCATGAGGCCTGGTCCACCTGTCTCGGCTTTTACGGAAGGGGCAAGATCAACGAGAATGGTCAGCGACTGCTGGAGATGTGCTGCTCCCACAGCCTATGTGTGACAAACACTTTCTTCAAATGCAAGGAGATCCACCAGGTGTCGTGGAGACACCCACGTTCACGCCACTGGCACCAGCTTGACCTCGTCATCACCAGGCATGCAGAACTGGCCAGTGTCCTTCTTACCCGCAGCTACCACAGTGCCGATTGTGACACGGACCATTCCCTCGTGGCCAGCAAGGTACGAATATTACCCAAGAAGCTGCACCACGCCAAGAAGAAGGGTCACCCACGTATCAACACCTGCTGTGCAAGCAACCCAGAGAAAACACAGCAGTTCATCAGCAAACTGAAGGAAGCCCTCACCAAAGTGACACCTGATGACACCATTGATTCCAAGTGGTCCCATACCCGTGACTCTGTGTACAATTCAGCCATCACAGCTTACGGGAAGAGGGAGCGAAAGAATGTCGACTGGTATGAGGCAAACTGGGAGGAGATGGAGCCCGTGACTGAGGCAAAGAGGAAAGCCCTCCTGGCATACAAGGCTGCACCTAGCCCCAGAACACTACAAGCCCTCAGGATTGCAAGGAATAACGCCCAGAAGACCGCCCGCCGCTGTGCCAACACCTACTGGCTGAACCTTTGCAACAGTATACAGGCAGCTGCTGACAACGGGGATACAAGAGGAATGTATGAGGGTATCAAACAAGCGACAGGCCCCCCCAGCTACAAGACCGCCCCCCTCAAGTCCAAGACGGGCGAAGTCATCACAGACCAGGGGAAACAACTGCAGCGATGGGTTGAGCACTATCTCGAGCTATATGCAACCCAAAACAATGTCACTGGAACTGCCCTGGACGCCATTCCAGACCTGCCTGTCATGGAGGAGCTAGACACACAGCCCACCCTGGAAGAGCTCGGAAAAGCCATCGATTGCCTTGCCTGTGGGAAGGCTCCCGGAAGCGACGGCATTCCGCCTGAAGTCCTCAAGAGCGGAAAACCAGCACTGCTCCAGCCCCTACACACACTCCTCTGCCTTTGCTGGGAACAGGGATACATCCCACAGGACATGCGTGATGCCAACATCGTCACTTTGTACAAAAACAAAGGAGACCGTAGCGACTGCAACAACTATCGGGGCATCTCCCTCCTCAGCATCGTCGGAAAGGCCTTCGCCCGTGTTGCCTTGGCACGCTTGCAGATCCTAGCCTCCCGCGTCTACCCAGAATCCCAGTGTGGATTTCGAGCCGGCAGGTCAACTGTAGACATGATCTTCTCACTACGTCAGCTGCAGGAGAAGTGTCGCGAGCAGCGGATGCCCCTCTACGTTGCCTTCATAGACCTGACGAAGGCGTTTGACATGGTTAGTCGGAGTGGACTCTTCAGACTTCTGCAGAAGATCGGCTGCCCCCCACGTCTGCTTGCTGTCATTATGTCGTTCCACGAGAACATACACAGCACAGTGTGCTTCAATGGCGCAACATCTGAAGCATTCCCAGTCGTTAGCGGAGTCAAACAAGGCTGTGTCCTTGCACCGACGCTCTTTGCCATCTTCTTCTCCATGCTTCTCCAGTACGCATTCAAGGACTGCAGCGAGGGAGTGTACATCCATACCAGGGCTGACGGCAAGCTGTTCAACATTACCCGTCTCCGTGCTAAGACTAAAGTCACAGAGGTACTCATCCGTGAATTACTCTTTGCCGACGATGCAGCCTTGACATCACACACGGAAGATGGACTTCAGCAGCTGGTATGCTGCCTCTCCCATGCATGTAAGGAATTTGGACTGACCATCAGTTTGAAGAAAACAAATGTCATGGCACAGGACACAGACTCCCCTCCCTCTGTCTCCATCGATGGGTACAATTTGGAAGTTGTCGAGAACTTCACATACCTCGGGTCTAACATCTCCAGCTCACTCTCCATTGATTCTGAGGTGGGCGGCAGGATTGCCAAGGCAGCAGCAGTGATGGCCAGACTTAACCAGAGGGTCTGGAACAACCCCAACCTCACAGAGAAGACCAAACTGCGTGTCTACCAAGCGTGCGTGCTCAGCTCACTTCTCTACAGCAGCGAAACATGGACCACCTATGCAAGACACGAGAGGAAACTCAACAGCTTCCACCTGAGATGTCTGCGGCGCATTCTGCACATCCAGTGGCAGGACAAAGTACCCAACACAGAGGTTCTAGAACGCACCAACATGAACAGCATGTTCTCCATACTCAGCGAGAGGCGCCTTCGCTGGCTCGGCCATGTCAAGAGAATGGACCCAGGTCGCATTCCCAAGGACCTGTTATATGGGGAGTTAGCAGAAGGTGCACGACCAACTGGACGACCACATCTGCGCTACAAAGATATTTGCAAGAAGGATATGAAGACAGCAAACATCAATGCCAACGACTGGGAGAGCTGTGCAAACAACCGTTCCAGCTGGCGTCTAGCTGTCAGGCAGGGAGTCCAAAACGCAGAGGAAAAGAGAAGAATAAAGCAAGCTGAAAAGAGAGCTAAAAAGAAGGATAAGCAAAAGCGTACTTTGGAGCTATGCCATCGTCTCTCGTAGACGGACGGATGCCAAGAGCAAGAATGTGATGAAATGTTTAGTTGTTTTAAAGAATTTATATTCATTTGTAATTATGGTAATTATTATTGGCAAAGACGTATTCGCTACCAACTTCATGTTTATATTTATTGTGGAAATAAAATATTCTTTAAGCATTTATAGGTTACTGCATTTGTATGGGAAAATATGAACGCGTTTTTCGGATGGAATACTGCACGACCATAAAGCATCCGATCAATATCGATTACTTGGGTGATTATAATAGTTGTTCACCGAGTTCGTCAACCTTTTGTGAACGTGTTTAATGGCCAGCGCAAATGTTTTATCAGAAGGAGACGATCTGATTATTTTTCTTAGCTTGGAAACTTTACAAAGGATAAACTGAGAATGATGACGGTATAAGTATGTGCCACTAGAGGAAAACCGCCTCGACACTGTGATGCTTGAGCAATCCGTTATAGATCTATCCGACAAACGAACGCAGTGCGCGTTTAATCTAGTGTTGCGAAGAGTCAAATGGTAATTTCAGTACTGTGTTCATTCGAGCGAATCTTGGACGCAATTATTTTTCTGTACTAATTTTTGTGCTAGTTTCTGGCGCCCCACAACTTAAACTTAGATTACGAAAATTTAGAACACGGGAACATCAGACGAGAAAGCAGATATAAAAAGCAAGATTATTTCGATTTTGATTTTCTTGTGTAGATTTCTTCTCAGTCCAGTGCATATCCTGCTTATGGGCATTACGTTTATAGTTCATATGACCAATATAACGTTTATAATCTTCCACAGAATATTTCAACATGGTCTTAGCTAAGTCCGTCTGGCATTACGGGCTCAAATAACATTTCTTCATTCATGTCTTCTTCTGGCTCTGGTTCTGGGCGTTTGTGCTTTAGCGTTGCATTAAGAATGTTTGCATAACACAACCAATTCTTTTACTGCTTCACGAAGCGCATGGTTTTTTTTTCTTCTGTTTGATATTTAGCGGCAGGCAGAATTTTGCTACCACCGAGTAGGAGACCTCTTGGTCTTCTATCTGCTTTTCTTGTTTTTCGTTATGTGCAGAAAATTCTTCTAAGCCGAATCTTTACAGTAACCGCAACTTGAAGAGAACAATGTTTAAATAAATGGACAGTAAAGCAAATAATGAGCTGATCATCTAAAATAATGTCAACTAAAAGCTGGCAGGGTATCAAAATCTATTCTTTTTAAATAGAATGGTTTCAAAAGCAACGGTCTTAGATATAGATAGTAAATGGCGTGCATCTACGGTTCTGGCCTTTAGTGGTATTATAATGGCAGAAAGCAGGACAAAAATTGATTTCTTGAACAATCGAGTGCTAAAATTACAATAAAGAATGATACTTGATTTACCCATCGGATGCAAAAAGAAGGAAAGACATTATTAAAAGTAATTTCTTTATCAAAATCAGTTATAGTTGTACCATCTGACACAGTAGTACTATCTGATATAGTCGTTTTCATCTGAAATCATAAGTCCGTTTCATTAAGAGGAATATGTTGGTGTGAACTTTGATTACTAATAATACATTTATCATAATTATTAGAATAGAGACCTAAAAAATTTACATATTCAAATTTATAATATTGTAAACTTGGTAGATTGTTGCTTTTGAAAAAATAATAATTGTTTCAGCCAAGAAGAAATTGCATGAGTATTACCAAAGAAAGACATGTTTCTACAGTACATACTGATCTGAATTTAATATTCGAATTGATTTTTTTCCGTCATTTGTTTGTTTGCATTATTTTTAAAATAATGGTTCTCAGAATCGTAACAACGCACTTGAGCAATGACACTGTCAATGAAATAAACACGCATGTATTTATACTTAAAGAACACAATTTGGAATGGTTCGATTATTTTGAAGTGCAGAACTCAAAAACAAAGATAAGAAAAGCAATGCAAGCATATTAAGAATGATCAAAGGAACATGCACGATCATTTTAGGAATTATAACAAATCCAAAATGCTTCCTCTATTTAATCGAAACAATTTTAAAAGAACTGTAATATAAAGGAAACAGAATAATTGACATAACATGAGATATTTTATCTATCATTCTTTTGTTTTCCTTCTGCATTGAAATAACCTTATATCATAATGAAAACAAGTACAAATTTCTGAAGGGACGATTTTGTTTGAATTTTGTAATGATATAGGGCTCGGCAAAAGTAGAAACAACTATAGGCATGTCTGAAGTAAACAAATCAGTACTAGATTTCAAATATTTGTTTGTAAAGATCTTATTCAAGATTGTATCAGAAAGCCACTGTTGAGGGTATAAAAGACGATTCGGTAGAATGTATGATAAAATTGCAAATGACTATCTTGTTTTAAGCATCGAAGGTTATAACCACTTAGGTCACCAGAGTGATTAGTCTTTATATATCTTTAAACATATGTTCTAGCCAAACATACTAACTTTGCTTCTAGTAAAACAGACAATAATTATCCAAGAACAAAACCAGCTTAGCTACGGTCGCTATATTATTTTACAGTCTTGATGCATGCCTGTAGCTTTCATCAATTTATATACGGAAGTTTTATTGCGCGCCTGTATAAACAAACGTTTTTGTTTATTACTTTGGCGATCTTGAATTTCTTCACCATTATCGGCCATTAAACGATGCGTTCCTGATCTCGTGTGTCATGCATTAATGGATGTAGGGTTAACGAACTAATGCTTCACTGATAAAATCCGATGCT
The DNA here is from genome assembly GCA_028554795.2 of Sinohyriopsis cumingii. Lineage (NCBI taxonomy): Eukaryota > Metazoa > Mollusca > Bivalvia > Unionida > Unionidae > Sinohyriopsis > Sinohyriopsis cumingii. Next base: position 54,334,241 of record CM068830.1, read on the forward strand.
ATCTAAAATTTTCTTCAACCATAACGATAAAATCTGAAGTGCTCTGACCCTAAAGAGGGACAGGAAGGAAAGTGAGAGGAAATAGAAGGAGGACAGAAGGGAAAACAGGGGAGAGGTAGAGAAGACGATGAGGGGAGGGAAAAAGTATGGTGCGTTTTTAAAAATCGTTTTCATTTCTCAAAAAAAAAAGTATCATAAACAATTATTTTTTCTTAAAATCACATTTGAGCTTAAACAGTATTTATGTGTTTTTCGCTTCGTGGGAAAGCCAATTCAGTGTTTTTTATTGTAGGTAATGAATTTTCCATGGGACCGACCGCTCCGTTGGCCTAAGTGGTTAGAGTGTCCACCTCTGATGCGAGATGTGGCGAATTCAAAGCCCGGATGAGTCTTACCAAAGACTTATAAAAATGGTGGTCTAGTGGTCAGAGAGTCGCAGTAGGTCGCGGGTTCGAATTACGACCGAGTAATACCAGGGACTAATAAACATGGTACTAGCAGCTGCCTCCCTTGACTCTTAACATCAAGAGATTAGTGTTAGGGCAAGTCGGCCTGGCATCAGAAAACTTTAAATGGGTGGAACGTGAAGCTACAGCGAAATGACAAACAAAAAAACAAAAAAATGAAAAATCCAACACACACACCACTTGGGCTTTTTCACGCGCCGGATTTCTTGGGGCCCTACTCAACGCAATCTTGATTTACTTGAATTATAATATTGGCCGCCATCGTGGATCTTTTTAGACTTCTTAATTGGCCACCATGATGGATTGTTTTAAACTTTGGGGATTGGCCGTCATCTTCGATTTAATTTTAAGGCCATTTTGCCATAAAGCTATATCCGATATTGCGGCTTCCATATGAAATATGAAGTAATGTATTTAGTTGGAGCTGCACATTATTTCCAAAATAATAATAATGCCCACAAATTAATAATGACGATAATAGAAATACACTCCACTACATAACGAGCATCTTCATGAATTATCCCTTTCACATGATGCTTTTTCCACTCATCAATCCTAGACAACGGTCTTTCAGAGCGTAAGTCATCTTCCATGTTTTCACAACCATCGTATGAGGCGCCTTAGCGGACAAAAGCTGGTCCAATCAGATGGCTACCTTTGAAATTTTACTGTCATATGTCCAGAATTCCAATTTCACATGTTTTAATCAGAAATGTTTGTCCTTAAATTTCCATGTTTTTAGGTCGAGAGTTTAAAATGTATCTGTTGAATAAAACAGTCGTAGCTGAAAGCTGTATTTTCTATGTCGAGGGTTTAGATTGTGTCGTTTGAATTACATGGAGGTGGTTGAAATTTCAATGTCATACGTTGAGAAATCCTAATTTACGCATTGGTTCAACGAGTTTATGTTGAAAGAACCATTTCATATGTTGAGTATTTAGATTTCATTGTCCAATGTCGAGTTTTTAGATTGTAGCTTTTAAATTAGACTGCGGTTGTTAAAATTTTAATGTCATAAGTCGAGATTTTCAATTTAACATGTTGCATCATATTGATTGTGCTAAAAGTTCCATTTCGTATGTTGAGTTTTCATATTGTATCTGTTGAATTAAAGAGCGGTGATTGGACATTGTATTGTGGTTGTCAGAATTGTTATTTTTATATGGTGAAATGATGTGTTAGTGTTAAAAGTGACATTACACAATGTCCACTTTGACAATTCAAGATAATTTAAGTATTATGATACATCATTCGTGTATTCAATTATGAGGCGCCATTACATTTCATGCATTTACACTTTGAAAGTTACCATTGACATGTCGGGAATTACTATGAATTTCTCCGCTAGACGTCGCTCTCGTGAACGGACCGCGTTATTTTTAAACAAGGAGGCTGCTTATCGTTGCTGTGAAATTCAACTGATGAAATCTAAATACTCGCCATATGAAATGGAACTTTCATCACAAACAGTTACATACAACATGTGAAATAGGGATTCTCGACATATGATATTAAAAGTTCAACCACCGCTGTGTAATTCAAAATATACACTGTAAAACGTCTACATAGGAATTAGAATTTTAAACCACCACTGTATAATTCAACATGTACAATCTAAAATTTCGATCTAGACAATGGAACGTTAAGGACATGCAATTTGATCCAACAAGTGATATTGGATTTCTCGACATACGATATCGACATTTCAACTGCAACTTTCTCATTGGACCATCTTTGGTCCGCTACGATTCCTCATACCATCTCTTAAATCAATAAACCACTTCAAACGTGTAAGCTCTCGCAGAAGATTACATCCAGAATCTTTATCTAAGTCAGCTAAGAATGCAATTTATTTATGTCACTGTCATTTACCTTTCTTACATCAGGGGTATAAAGAGTCCCTTTGGTAAGCAGGCCTTGATTTGTGTAACCTGACTTGTTCTTAAAGATAATAGTTTACACGTGAGTCCTTGCCATTTTGTAATTTGTCTTATGCTGGGATACTACACAAGTAGTATTTCAATAAAATATATATGCTTTTTTTTCAAACTTTCCTTTAATTGTGTGTACAGCACATATCATAGATTCGTGGGAAATTCATCAACCCTTGAGTTCATATGTATGGGTTAACTTCGCAAACATTATGAAAATAGTTGCACAATCTATAATCTTCAGGAATGTTTCGATAGGAAGAATTTTCTATATACTTGCATTGTAATAATTTCTATATTTTCTGACTCCACGGTTGACAGTCTCTCTCTCTCTCTCTCTCTCTCTCATCTGCACAAACATCTCTCACAAACATATAAGTACATTTTGGGATCGACGGAATGTACTAGCCATCAACCTAAATATTTATAACAATGACGACCGATCTTATATGTTTACAACCATGATGATCTGTTATATGTTTTTAACCATTATAATCATGACGATCTGTTATATGTTCCTAACCATGACGACCTGTTATATGCTCACAACCATGACGATCCGTCATATGTCCATTGGCATGACGATCAATGATTTATGTAGTCAGTATCAACCGATTTCTTTTAAACACGGGTATTTTATCGGTCATTGGGACCTTGCTATAATGATATATAAATTTCATAGGACAATGACCCTTTTAGTCAAAGATCATTTTGAAAATACTATCAAAGAGGTCAATGATCTTCGCCTTTCTGACGACTATTTAAGCAGTCATCGTCGGTCTTTTCTCTCATATCACATTCGTCTTGTTTCCAGACTTCTTTAAGACTGACAAGAACTGTAAGTAATATCTCTCTCTCTTTCTCTTTCTCTCTCTCATATGAACCGATATAAGAGATATCCAGGATTGAAGACTAGATTCAGTGTGTATGTTAACTAAAAACTTTTTGTTAAACAAAATGGCTTTTATTCTTTCCACGTTATGTAATGGATTGTTTCAGGCTTTTAAGAGTTTTTATTTCTGTACCGTAGATATTGCATCAGATATATAAAGTATTTTACTCTTATTTGCAAAATTCCGAATTCGCTATCTCTGATTTGCAACTATTTTTAGTTTGGTAATTAGTTCTTGAAAATCAAATCAGCAAGTAAAGTTTGCCTATACACTTCTCTTGTATATTTCTCAATTTTAAAGACAAATAGTACTATTAGGTTTACAGTACATAAATCGTCTTAACCATAATTTAACACTGGAACATTAACTTTACATGGATATTTCTCATTGTTCCAAAGCTGCCGAATGCTATATAAGTTCTCGAGTTCAATATAAACTTAATCATATTATTTTTTCAGTAAGGATACTTATACTAAAAGAAAGTAATATTTACTTATAACTTGAATCTAACAAACTTAAAGTTCAAGATATTTAGATGGCACGAATTTAAATTCTTTCAGTACAAATTATTCGGTTGTTTTATTATATGTTGATCGCTATTGCACGGTACCTTGTTCACTGTAAAAATAAATGTTGCAGTATCTCCTACAAAAACTCCCTGTCTTATGCAAAAGTAAATTGTGGAGAATCTCCTAATTCTCTTTAGTGTCCTTTATTTGTCGATGTATTTGCTTTTAATATGCAAAATTCTTTTCGCATTGCAAATTAATCTATAAGGTAGCCATCGCATACGTAGAAAGTCTAAGTGTTTTGAGCTGAAATAATTCAAGTCCCCTCACTCTTCTCTCCATTGTCCAAATTAGTGTTTTCGAGCACCACTGCATATATGGTGCAGGAGGTAAAACTAAATACACAGTTCGAGGCTAATCAAAATCCAACATTTGTTCCTTATAATTGATTTTAAAAAAATCCCAAATATAATATTTATAAAATTCACTTTAGGGTTTCTTACATTGTAAATCAATTACAAATCATCACAAAATCCAAGCGCAAATTTTATTTTAATAACTAATTATGTGGTGTGTTAATCTAACGCCATTTGTTACCATATAACCGGCTAAACGTTGTATTTTGTTCGAGAAAGAACCTGGTAAAATCCATGGACCAATCACCTACCCACGGGAAGCTACTGGCAAACTTTCTCACATGGACACGTTGGTTCAGCCAAAAATCGAACCCACGCGGATGGAGGTGTGTCAGTGATTTGTAAAGCCCAGGTCCTTAGACCTACCGAGCACTCGGAGCCCAACCTAAGGTTAATTGTCGTTAAGCATCCTACCGATTCCACATCACACTGACTTTTTTCATCTAATTAATTTCTACCTTCGTAACAATATTGACCATCAGACAAGTAAAGTAGTTAACCCAGTGAATATAGTACATGTAGCTAATTGGTCAACTTTTTTTCCGAATTACCCTAGAGAAAAAATAAACATAAGGAGCGACGATCTCTATTTCATGTACACTGTACATGGATACCACAATTAAAAGATATGTAGAATTTTAAAGAAGTATGTCATTTTTTGTTTTGAGATTTTTGTGGGGGGGGGGGGGTGATGTTAGATGTCTCTTTCATTAGGGTGATGGGCTGATTAACATTTTTGTCCGTTTGCTTGTTTTTTCTTTGACGTTTTGGGGGTTGGGGATGGTCATTCTTTTTTTAGGTGGATAAGTTTATACGTTTGCAAAAATCGAATATTGGTGGTTTAGTCATACTACCATGACCGCAAGTGTGACTTATATAATACAATGTGTACACCTTTAAAAATATATTGCTTAATCATCTAAAGCACAAATGGTAGCTGTCGCATTCATATTCAATAGCGAACTTTAATAACTACCATTTTCTGGTCAATAAGGTGACCAAATTAATGCATATAATTAATAGAACAATTTGCCATAGAGATGACCATGTTTTTACGATGAATTAACAGACCTATTTACCACAACAATGCCGACAAGAAGTTAGATCAATATTTCACAAACAAGTTAAATTCGTTGAAATACCTCCCTCGTGTTTCATATGCTAATCGTTGTAATTGATAATAACAAGTTCACATTTGGCAACGTACCTTACAAATCTTACGCAACATGGTTGCTATTTGCGAATACATTTGTTTTATTCAATATAGATAAGAAAGGTTGTTGCGCTCAATATTTATTTAATTGAATCCTAAAGTACATTAATAAATTAATTTCACACTTTTTCAAACTATTGAGCCAATTCTTTTAAAGGTCTTATGCCCTTCATAATAACAAATATTAGCTATAATTTCTCACTGTCGCTCAAAGACGTTTCATTCCGCCGCAACTTATTTATGTGACTAAAAAATAATGAATACAAATGGTAAAATACTCGGTTGTATCAAACGCATAAAACAACAATTAATTTAATGTCATCAAAGCATTTCGCCATCAGTGGCTATATACACCATTCCGTTGTCGATTTTATCTATTTACACAATAATCTTGTTTATTTGCGTGCGGATGCGTAGTGGTGCCTTTTGCTTTAGGTTCTTTGATTCCGACTAAATCATTCCCCCAACCTCAAGGCCCAGTTCATAAAAAGCAAACAACTACAGTTTCACGACCTAAGATCTTCAAATAATGAGCTTTCGTCTTGATTTGTTTAGAAACTGTACCAAGATGATACTGAATAGTGCTAAACAGGATGAGAAAAGCAGCGTTACGCCCCATGTGTTCATTTCTTTTAAATATGCTCTGTAATTTTCAATCTTGCATCGTGGAGCTAAATTTGTTTATTTATTATCTATTTTCATTAGGAACATCCGGTTCTCACATGTACTTGAGACGACAAATTTGTAAATTATCAATTACTTTATCGGTTTCCTTATCCCGACCTAAGATTTTATTTTGAAGCATTTAACGCTTGATTAGATATATATTTGCTGTTAATAGTACTAATAATATGACATTTACATTAAAGATAATGACGTTAGCATACACTATATTTGTATTTTTTTAGCAAACTGTCCATGTGCCCCACCATTAGGCGTCAAGCGTATTCTTATCTGTCTTCGTCATACTAGCTTAACATTTTCGTAACATATCTCACGTTGCTAGGACAACATTGGCCAGCTGGAATTTCAAATAAACAGGAATTGGTGGAGGGCCGCTGATAGATGCGAGGAGTTGGAAGATTGGTCGCTAAAAAACTAAAATAAAACTTTAAACTCTGCTTAAACGAAAAGTTTACAGATACGAAATACAACAAGCAAAAAGTACGTATTCAGATAATAAATTTTAAATAAGTTTAAAAAGAATGAATATGCAATCAGAAATATTTCGAAATTGAATAAGAGTTTCTTAAAAGATTTCATATTGACTTTGACAGTATTGTTTCATTATTTTGTACCGAAATATATTGATGCCAAGAAAATTGCATCATGAAAATTTAGCATTTGTTTTTGATGAATCCTAATTTAAATGATAATTATTAAATTTATCGCTACATATATTTGTTGGCAATTTGCGGCTAGATTTAATTTTAGCCATGTTTATAACGCAATCAATAATATACAATGAAATGGCTGTTGTTATATGCAATCTTTAATTTATACACATCAACGGACGTTGATATACGCAATCATTAACTTATACACTGAAATTGACGTTGTTGTATGCAATCATTAATGTATACTCTGAAACGGACATTGTTATATGCAATCATTAATTTACACTGAAATGGACATTGTTATATGCAGTCATTAATTTGCACTGAAATGGCTATTGTTGTATGAACCGGTCCGTTGGCCTAGTAGTTAAAGAATCCGCCTCGGATGCGGGAGGTCGTGGGTTCGATCCCCGGCCGAGTCATACCAAAGACTTACACAAATGGTACTAACAGCTGCCTCGCTTGACGCTCAGCATTAAGAGGTTAGTATTAGGAATGGTCGGCCAGGTGTCAGGATAATGTGACTGTGTGGGACATCATGCTACATGTCTGGGTCTTGATGCCCCAGTGGTAGACATCACTGTAAACAGCTACAGTGCAGACATCGTAGCGATATGGCTGAAAAAAGTGTTAAAGCTACGTTAAAAATCATAATCACACTGGTGTTATACAGTCATTATTTTATATTCTAAAAATGGCATTGTTATATGCAACCATTAATTATTCACTGAAATGCACGTTGTGATATGAAACCATTAATTTATACACTGAAATGGACGTTGCTATATGCAGTCATTAATTATTATATGCAATCATTAATTATTCACTGAAATGAACGTGGTTATACGCAGCTATTAGTTTATACTGGAATGTCTGTTGTTATATGCAACTGTTAATTTATACACTGACATGGACGTTGTTAAATGCAATCATTAGTTATTCACTTAAATGAACGTTGTTTTATGCAGTATCAGTTTAAACTGAAATGGCTGTTGTTATATGCAATCATTAATTTACACTGAAATAGACATTGTTATATGCAGTCATTGATATGCCCTGAAATGGCTGTTGTAATATGCGATCATTGATATGCACTGAAATGACTTGTCTTATATTCAGTCATTAATCTACAATGAAATCGCAGCTGTATTCAAACGTATCCCACTTTTTCTCTTTCATAGACGTTGCAATGTTGAATATGAGGATTGTCCTACTTGCATTGGCGATCTCCTTGGTTGGGTCCATGCCCTTTGAAAAAAATGAAAACACCAGAAAGGGTAAGAAGGAACTATGAAAAAACATTAAGATGAGAAGTACATCCATACCTACATACATACATACATGCATGCATGCATACATGCATACATACATGCATCCATCCATCCATACATACATACATACATACATTCTTCCATGCATGCATGCATGCATGCACGCGCACGCACGCACGCACGCACACACACACATACATACATACATACATGCATACATACATACATACATACGTATATACACGCACGCACGCATGCACACACACATACACACATACATACATACATACATACATACATACATGCATACATACATACATGCATACAAACATACATACGTATAGATAGACAGACGTGTACCAATGATAGAGCACAATCTGCAATGACTAATATATTTTGAGAATATAAACTAAAACAAATAAGTGTTCATGGATTCCCTAATAATAATGGAGTTCATTTTTTAGCCTTCAAAATATTTCTTTTTTGGCCTCCTTCTTCTTGAGGTCTAGATCAGCTTCTTGAGGTCTAGATCAGCTTCTTGAGGTCTAGATCAGTTTCTTGAGATCTAGATCAGCTTCTTGAGGTCTAGATCAGTTTCTTGAGGTCTAGATCAGCTTCTTGAGGTCTAGATCAGTTTCTTGAGGTCTAGATCAGCTTCTTGAGGTCTAGATCAGCTTCTTGAGGTCTAGATCAGTTTCTTGTCTGCGTATGTCCCTGTCATTGTATTACCGGTCATTACAAATAACGTTTTTCACAGCTGATGATATCAAAAATATAAATTTGGTAAGTCAAGTGCAACTATTAAGATTTATTATTTCCTTATTATTTCCTTTCTTCCTGCTCAAAATCTGAATCCTAACTGTATTTTTCTCTAATTTCTAAATTGTCAATGATTTCTCTAAATATTAGTTGACGTAAGACATATTCGTCTCGAGAGTGAAGGCCTTAGAACAAAGAGGGAATCTGGAATGTCTGAGAAGACAAAGTTTGAAATTGACGTGAGCGGGAAAACGGTAATATTGGATCTGGAATTAAATGAGTTTGTGAATGCCGCTGCACCCATGTACGTAATAGAGGGTGGACAACTCAGAAAATGGGAGAATCCGAATACCAATGAGGTAAGTATGGCCATTGTTAAAGTGGACTGCCATTAAAAGCATCATCATTTGGAACGTTTAAAGCTTGATCAGAAACAAATTGTCTCTTCCCTCTCAAGTTTGGAACTATTAGTAAATGTTGGTTATATTTGAACGCAAGTTTAAAGCTATGGACAAATAAAGGTTGTATTTGAACACACGGGTTGGAGCATTTCTATCCAAACGGCACTTGATCTGTATAACGGTATTATTTTCAGACAAAATAAACCAAGACTTAGAAACTGAATTAGATCATGGTTATCGTGCTTTTCGCGATATATAATGAATTCACCAGTGGTAAGATTTAGACAAAGTATAAGAATAAATGCAGAGTTATCTTATCATAAACAAAACAGATTATTACTTCCGATTGGTTAACATTTATGTTGATAAATCTATTGCTAAAAGAATGAAGTTTAATCATATTTAAAACAAAACATTTTAAAACGTTGATCAAAGAAACTGATGTAAATATTGTTGCATATTACGATTATTGTAAATACATCTTAAAAGGAATGAGAAGTAGTCTATTTATCTATCCGCTTCCCTCTTAGTTAAAAGTAATATCTTTGGAACAAGTTAAATAATATGACACGATTAAAATAACATGGTCATACTGATATTTTTGTTTTCGACTTTTACAGACGTTGGGGTTTTACCAGGACCGAAACAACCAGGCCTCAATGATGGTGAGATGCAAGGAAGAACTGTGCAAACCGGTGAGCTGGCAGCTTTTTTATTTTTTAATTCTCCAAAATCTAAAGTTAAACTGACATGCGCTATCTAGCAAAACATAAAACAGTCTTGAAACATGACACCTATGTCATCTAGCAACATAAAACAGGTTTGATGCAGGACACCCGCGTCATCGAGCAACAGAAACAAGTCTTCATACAAGACACTTGTGCAATCTCGCAAGATAAACAGACCATGGCTGAACTGATAAAAGGGCAATGTTCTCTATGCATATTATCAAACAGTATGAAGAAAACAGGGTAGACTTATAACTAAATTAACCTCTCTCTATTGATTTGGTGCATGAAAAACCGATGATTTAACAAATATGTATACGTTAGGCAGATATTTAACCTGGGAAAACAGATTATACCATCAAATGGTTGGGTCAGATCGCGAACTCCTGTAATCTTTACTGCATTGATTGTTTCATTAACATTGAACCTTTACAATAAGTGCTCTGTAGGACAGTTTTAAATAAAACCCTCGAAGTAACAATATGCTCTATTTGACTTCATTTTATGGATTATCCGGGACAACCCACCAAATTACCGATAATTACAAAATGATGCACATTAACTCATTCACCTTTGAAAACAGAAGTAAATGAACGACGGAGTTCCATCATCACATATATAGTGTGTGTATCTATTCCCGAACAAATACAAATAAATATTTGCAGTTGTGGTCGAAAATTAAGAAACATAAATCACCATCAGTGGCTGTAAATTGTAATTCTCAACTTAATAGGCAAATTTACACCATTTAATGTCTCTTGGCTTACATTTACTGTTGATTGATTGATTATATTGTTACGGCGCACCGGCACTGTTAGGCTATTTAGCGCCATACAAAAGGTTATATGTAGTACATTTACTGTAATGCGTTTCTTGTAGATTGGAACATTTACAGTCAATGGTCAAAGATACAATCTTAATCTAGAAGGAAAATCAATTGAGTCGACTTCACTCCTGTCACCAGTTGAAAATCCTCCAAAAGTGAACATCAGCAGAGACGGAGATATGATTGCTGGTATGTATAATTTCTAATATATATTCATGCCTAATTTCTTTCTTTTTTTTTCTTCTTTTATTTTATAAACAGCGTGTTATGTATATGTGTGTAAAAATCAAAACAAAAGACTTTATTGCTTTACATTTGCGGGCATTTGCGCGGGATGGTACTGGGGTTGCGCAGTTGCAAAACATATTGCATAGGAAATGTGCATCCTAGGTTATACAGAAATGTATGTCCTAATATTAGACATAATAAGTAATAGAACATATTCAGTTATAACAGTAAAATAATCACACTCAAACACAGTTCTCCATCTCCATCTACACCGTCTTTACCACATATCATGATATGACTGTTTTTCAACACCAGTTCCTTTATGCGTCTATACAGAGCTAACGAGATATTGGTTTGGAACACAGGCGAATCTAAAGTTTTGTCAACCGAACAAGAATATAAACCTGATTTTAACAGAATTTATTTGTACATATAGGGACATGTGCGTTCCTTCTACCTGGAATATATGTCCGCACGTGCAGTGCTGGCAGATGAAACATGCAGAAAAGACCCGGATTTGTCACCAAATCTGTGTTGAACAATAACTGACATATTCCATCTAATTTTAATTAATTGTCAGGCCCGTGCATAGCGCAAGAGAAGTTACTATGTATCAGTCAATGTTGTATCTTGTTTCTGTATGTATATAAAACTCTGAATTTATGTACAACCAAATAAATAATATATTTCACATTCATCTTGGAGGCTTTGGGGCACATCACACACAAGAAAGGTGATTGCGTGGACTTTAATGATGTTTTTATGTTGGTAGGATGACTTGTACATCTCTGAAATAGCGGACTAGTAGCTAAAGGAACTTTCTCCTATCGACTTGTACCTCTTTGAGAAACCTAACAAGCACATAAAGACTTCTTAAAAGTTTCCCCTTATGAAAGTTTCCTCTGTGAGATACATGACTAATAGTTAAAGATGATACGATAGTGTCTCCTAATGACTTATGGCTGACTATCAGATAAAGACATCACGAACATTTTACATGATGCGCTTTATATGTACGAATCGGCGAAATAAGTCGGCTCGAGAAGTTTACGTGACTGAGCAAGCGACAGCGATTTGGGAGATCCCGGTTCTGAACCAGTCAGGCTAAAATTAAAACTTCTTTGTCACGGAGCGAACTGTTATACCGACTTTGCTCTCTTATAATACTAGTCCAACTGCAAACTGCACAGATCCGGATTTGCCAGCGCTTAGTGCGCCAGCAGATCTGGGTCTGTGCAGTTTCTTTGGAGTAATCAGTAGAACAAACTTCATAGACCCTGATTTGCAGGCGCATTAAGCTACGGCAGATCTGGACCATGTTTGCAGTTTGACTCGACTTATAAGTTAGTATATACGGTATGTCGAATACTGAACCACAAACGACATTTTTTAAACAAGTCTAAGTAAATTCCTCCTTACATCGGATTGTATTATATAACATGACACCCTCTCAGCGGCACATATACACATTATTGTCACTGAAATTGTAAAACGGGTGCACCCTTAGAAATGCATCAATCTTAGGTTCGTGTAGGAAACAGAGGCTTCAAACGTATTACTAGTATTTGGTAATAACGTTTAATTGCAGCCATTATAATTTGTCAAAAACATAAAATACAACGGCAACAGAGATATTTCGGTCAATTATTCTTTTTGATACAGTGAAACTAGATACTGCTAGTGCTGATGGCCAGACTCTAACCCAGGTCACCAGTCCACTGCATTCGAATGGTACCGTCGTCCCTGAATCACACTCCATTCAACAGGGTTCAAGAAATGGAAACGTTTTACCATCTGGCACTGACATCGTAGAAATAATGGTGTACACGGACGAAGTCATATGCAAAAGGTAGAACTCGTTACGATAAGAGGAGACGTACTCTCAGCAGAACATACTGTTCACTTAAGAGAATTTTTTTTTAAATTGTGTTTTGAGAAATTTAAAATTTACCTAATTCTAAAATAAGACATGACAGTCCAAGTAGATTTTCTACAAATATGTTTTGATCTTCTTGATTCCATATTGTTTTGATTTTGTTTAGGAAAATAATATTTCTATCTTGGCCCCGGTTAAATACACGGAGGAGATCGGAATGAGAATTATTAACGATAGTTGTGTTGTTGATTGTGGAGGAGATAGAGGTTGCATTAGTCGTTGCATTTGTAGTGACAATAGTAATGTTGACTTAGTTGTGTTATTTATAGCAAAGAATGTGGTAGTCGCAAACACTTTATTACTACAATACACTTACTAATTTAATATTAATACTCATAATGTGCTATGGTGATTATATTGACAATGACGTTAAAAAGACAAGGAAATATCATGTGTACAATGGATAGTACACGTGTACACCATATTACCTTGGTACACGATGCATACATGATATAATTAGATCTCAGTCATACCTAATAGCACATACATGTTTCAGGTTTATTGCCTTAGAAAATAATGACAAGGATGCAGGCCTTCGGGTGTTAAGAACCTATTATGCCCTTCTCGTGAATGAGGTAAGTCTAATGAGAACAAAATCTTTGATTGAAAGCTTTCTGGAACAGGGCACTTTCTTGATTTAAATAATGTTCCAAATTGCTCTTAATGGAACGTGGAAGAATAAGTACTACAAAAGTACACTTGGAATCCAACCACTCCAAAAAGATTTTTTATTAGCAGTATTTAAAGTTTTAAAAAGGACAATCACCCAACGGCTATTTACTCTGAACATCCACCAGAAAACTCATGATTACTCAAAATGGGCAAATATCCTCATGATGCGCCTCCATTAAAATATCCCAAAGTGTGAACACTGATATATACGAGATGCAAACCTTGCATAGAGCGTGAAATATAAGTCAAAGTGACCCTAAGTATGGCTTCATCGTCATCTAAGTATAATAAGTATGGCTTCATCGTCATCTAAGTATAAATGTACAAGGTTCTACACGGAGAAGTGTTTGAAAATATGAGTAAACCGCAACTGTCAACTGAATATTGATACCAGACAGACGAAAGACGGAAAGACTGAAAGTAAGTGAGACAAACAGACATCGGTTCATTGACGGGAATTACATCTACCCAGCCAAAACATTGGAATGTCGTACCAAATGAATGAGGGAAAGAATGAAATTCTCTATTCACACACATGGCGATTTCAATCAAATATCAATTCGTTTTGATTAATTCATGTTACGTTACTGCACGCACTTTGAATTAGTTAGTAATTTTAGGATTGTGCAAGTTTTAAGTTGATGAATCCATGTCAAAAGGAAGTACATGATTATGGTAAAACTCGCGTAACACGAGTCAGACTCACCTTCAATAGTCTATATTAAACATTGCACACCAAATAGAAATAGTAATGCCATTGTTAACTCACACGTGTTTAGAAGGGGAATCTCGGATGGAAAATACATATTTCCTTTGAGTAACATTAATTCTGAAGAGAAAATACACTATGTACGTGTGCATATAATTTAGGAGTATCTACATGAATATATGGCTAAATAGACGTATATGTATATTAGGAGTATCTACATGAATATATGGCTAAATAGACGTATATGTGTATTATTTAGGAGTATCTACATGAATATATGGCTTAATGGACGTATTGTGTGTATTATTAAGGAGTATCTACATGAATCTGTGGTTAAATATACATATATGTGTATTATTTAGGAGTTTCTACATGAATATATAGCTAAATGGACGTATATGTGTGTATTATTAAGGAGTATCTACATGAATATATGGCTAAATATACGTATATGTGTATCATTTAGGAGTATCTACATGAATATATGGCTTAATGGACGTATATGTGTGTATTATTAAGGAGTATCTACATGAATATATGGTTAAATATACGTATATGTGTAGTATTTAGGAGTATCTACATGAATATACAGCTAAATGGACGTATATGTGTGTATTATTAAGGAGTATCTAGATGAATATATGGCTAAATATACGTATATGTGTATTAGTTAGGAGTATCTACATGAATATATGGTTAAATAGACGTATATGTGTGTATTATCTAGGAGTATCTATATGACTATATGGATAGATGGACGTATATGTGTATGTATGCTGTAGGTATTAAACAATGGGCAAATCAATGAAAACAAGATTTATTCAAAACATTACAAGTCAACATTTCTTTGACATTCTCTCAGAGTATAAATTAATAAAAGTTGAAAAATCATTTGTTCTTCTGTTTTCTTTTCATGGTCAACACAGATGGATACAATATACCAATCATTCCGAACTCATCCCTCTAACAAAGCTGGATTGGACATTAGATTATTTTTAAGTGGAATCGTCATAGCATGCGTAAGTTTTAAACAAAATATTTTATCTATCTCGCTCAGTCTATGTATTGTACTAAAAGTACTGTTTTCTATTGCAAATTAATTTTCCCTTCTCTTTTTTGTTTTTGTTTGAGTTTTCTTGTTTGCGATTTTTCATCTTTCCTTTGATTCAACACTATTTTCTTCTCATGTTAGCTTTTCTTTCTTTTTTTTTCCTTTTCCTTTTAATCATATCCTATTCGATTCGACTTTTAATTCCATCGTATGAAGACAATCCCATTCTGTAGTTTTCTGAAATTTTCGGCTCTATTATATTATGTTTTAGGATTCGGCAGCTGCGCCGTGGTCACACAATTCAGGCGATGCTTTCAATGATGGAATTGATTTCGCATCGTGGCAGCAGCGTCAGAAAGGACAATACAACTTCAACTACGACATTGCCATGGGAATTTCAGCGTAAGCTGTCCCTCTCTCTATTTCTAAAACTTTAATTCCAGATGACATTTATTTTTATTTGTTTGTATTCTTCTTTGTTATAATTTTCTTATTTTTACTTATTTCTTTTTTCTTCTTCAATTTCCATGTATGTGTACATTTCATTGCGTGCGCTTGCATGTGTGTTTAATTGATTAGACCCATCGTTCAAATCTTTGGCTGGGTCAACGTGGGCATGTGAGAAAGCTTGCCAGTAACGTCCGGTGGGTCGACGGTCCTGCCCGGGATTTTCCCGGATTCTTCTTCTACATCATATACTGATCGCCATGTATCATGTGTTGCATAATGACGCTAAGACCCCAGAACTCAACCCGTTATATACTACCGTGTGATTATAAAACTAGACTCCTGAGAATAATTTCCACCATATTGTAATCATTTTATTTTCCTTTCTTTTGCAGAAAGCTGAAGTTTGATGACTTAGGTAAGTGTATTATTGGGGCCGAAGAGGGGGCGACTTCTGATTAGAGACCCTTAAATTAAGATTACAAAGGCGCGCACCCTACAACACGAGGTATGGATAGACGCGATCTGATGATTCAAAACCGTTTTAGGGGGAAATTAGGAGGGTGTTGGAAGAACTTCCTCAATACTTGTATCACGGTTCAAATAAAGTCCAGGACTAGGCTGCGGTCTTTATCTTTGATTATGTCGATGCATATATAATATTTTGTGGAGCAAGATACTCAAGTATGATAAATCAACGAGAGAGAAAGCTATTTCATACAGAATTTGTCAAAACTGCAAATATATGGAACTATATACAAATACATTGTTATAATCTCTCTCTCTCTCTCTCTCTCTCTCTCTCTCTCTCAATTGCGTTCATTTGTTTCTACTTTTTTCTTATAAAGTTTGCGTTTCTTAGAACCGGTCAATATATTTAATGCTGATCGATTGATAATATCTCGCTCTATACAAAGATGTGCAGCTGCACGTTCAGCACACGGGACACCTACCTTTATGTGCTTGTGATTTAACATAGGTAAATGACAGTGACATACAAATGTCTGAAAAAAGAACAGTCCTACTACGAACCAAAGAGTATAGAATAAATTCCGCACGCTCTTATGGTACTCTCAGTCCCATACCGTGGCTGGCTATAGTTTACAAATGTAATGTTCTGTCATATCTTAAATTTTGTTAGATGGTTTCATGGTTGTAAAGATGGTCGCGAATCCATAGAAGATAATGCACTTTCTGGAAGATGTTTGTTTGTGATTTGTGAGAGATAAGTGGCTGCTGTGAGTGGTCAATTGTGGAAGATGCTCGATACACAGTGGGTGATATTTATATTATCACAGGCATTAATTTTGCAGCTGCTTTTAAGATAGTGATATATCGTCTCAAGCGGAGAAATGTATGTGGAAACTTATGTTGAAATCGTCAGATATTCAAAGAGTGATAACAGATGTCGGAATGAGAAAATAATACAAGTTTACATCGGAGAAATGAAAGAAGACAAGAAAGGATGATGTAAATGTTTTGTTGTTTTGCTGTGGGTTTTTTTTCTCAATGCAAAAGTCCCAGTAGTCGAGTACCTGTGCCTAACTCGGCAAATGAACAATTGTACGCCTCCAAAGTGTCGGCAAAAGTTGTAGAATACTACCGAACCAACCACGCACTGGTACCGGATGGATCTATATACTCCATGACAACACACATGCACATATAGCCGTCGTGACCGATGGAGCACACCCTTCAACTTTACCACAACCTCCATGTACCCCTGATTTAGCTCAGAATGATTTTCGGCTGATTAGCTGAGGGTCAAAAACATTTGAAACCCCGCCATGGGGTTGGAAATGCAGTTTTCCAGTGCATAGATAACATGGTCAAAAGTGAATGCAAAATGGATTTTAATAACTGCATACTCAGACTGAGAAAAGAGTACAAGTGCATGGGGCGAATGCGGATGGCATGCAGTGTCGTATAGTTCGCTAAACATGGTCTTTGTTGAACAATGTATTAATCATCGGGACTTGTGCAATGACTCGTATATCGGTATAACTTAACTGATGCCATTATTTGTACTCACCATACATATTTTGTTTGCTTTGTTTAAGCTTAATAAATACTTCATTATTACAGGGATTGCCTTCGTTGGCTCAATCTGCAATGAATGGAATGGTGTAAATATCATCTACGAAAACATATCGTCCACATGGTTGATGACCACAGCTGTTCATGAGCTTGGCCACAAGTAAGTCTAACACACACGATTGCACTTCCATTCAATCACAAGCTAAAATGGGGGCGGGGGGATTTCAGTGTATATATTTGATAGTGTATTAAACTGCGAATGATCGTCTTCTTTCTTGTTTGGAGTAAATGGCAGTCACAGCACATCTTTGCAAGAAGTATGTCCAAGCTATACAATATACAGCGGATGGCATTAGCTGGCTACATGGATGGAATAAACCTTGTATATCTAGGAAAACTACTATCGACACGACCTTTAGTTCCAGCAGTCACAAATACTGCACCACACTGCAAAGCGAATTCCATCTATGTCGCACCACAAAAGTAAAACAAAACTCATTTTATAATAAATTCAACTATACTTATTCAAATCTTTTGGGGTTTTTTTTGTTTCTGTGATGGAAATGGGGCGGTGTTCAGAAAATATTTTATTAGTTTTAATCTTGCTTATACGAAATTTTATTTCAATGGATAATTTTAAGAAATTGCTATAAAAACAGTTTACTTAAGACAGCATATACCAAAAAATGATATAGAAAACGATCAATAATCAATAAAATTTTAAAATTAAATCAGCAACTTAAAGGTATGATGTAGGCACTATCTCGGCGTTAATGTGCCCAATTGGCTGCAGGACATTCTCTATGCAGGTGGTACCCCTGAAAATCTGTTTCAGGTGGGGAGTTTCAGTCAGAAGATATATCCATTTTTTACCTCGATCTTAAATATGTACTGGTCAGATCAAAACTTACTCTTCAGCTTAACAGCTTTAGTGGATGTAACTTTGAGATCTTGCATAACGGTGAGGAAGAATTAAACGACTCCCAATCATTGATATACGCAAATCGTTGTTTAAATTTATTTCATATTAAAGCCGCTTGCTTAGCGTGAGTTACTAAAAAAAAGGAAGAAAAATGACGTTATTATTCAATTAATACGATACTGACTGAATAACGCTCTCATTCGTATGGGTGACTTTCTCTCTCCTTACATATGAAGTATATAATTTCCTCCAAAGTGTGATTAATTCCAATTTAAACCCAATGTAAGTGTTTATGCTAGATATTGTACACGTATGTATTCGTGACTAACCGATGTCGAACTTTTCATTTATATGTCTGCATAACATTAGAATCTTAAGTACTAAATCACTGCGAGTTACAAGACTGTATTGCAAAACATTTGCAAGACCTACAGTATCATATATATATATATATATATATATATATATATATATATATATATATATATATATATATATATATATATATATATATATATATATATTTATATATGCCACACACCTAACTTACAGTCATGTCGTATTAGGAAGGGAATTGTACGGCTTTCGCCCTTGTGAGTGACCATCTTGTTCCCTTGCCGGAAGAATACAACTGTAATTTATTGCTGAACTCTACTTGTGATGAAGTATCTGTGTCATCATCAATATCTTCATTATCGTCATCATCATCATCATTAATATTATTATTGTTGCATTTGTTTTTGTTAAATAACGTTTAGTATGATGGAGAAAGAGTTCAGGGATATTACAAGATTTTAAGTAAACTATTCACTTTTTATCTCTCTTTATGTTGTCGATGAGATTTGACATGGCCAGGAATATTTTCCATTTAATATCACTGAAATATACTGAACCAGTAAGGTATAATGTTTCCATGGTAATTTTATTGTTGGTTACCTCGCAATGTCTCTTATAAGTTATTATTACATATTAGACTGATATTAGGTGTTTCGTGCGAATTAAATAGTTCATATGACATGCCAAGTTTGCTTTTTCTCTATTGAGAACTGAATATAAAGAATAAAATGCGAATTATTGATTTGTTATTCTTCTGAGATGATCATGGTGGATTTATTTTGATTGACCTTTCGTTTCGCCGAGCCATATGTCAATCAAATATCCAATATAAAGGCAATTAAATAAACCGCACCCAATCTAATCACCATTAAGGCTGTATGTATTTATTTGCCAGCTTAATGCATCTAAAGATAAGTGGGTCACCATGTCGCATTTGGGTTGATAATAACATGTATCATTCTAACTCTTATTAAAAATTTCGTTTATTCGTTACAGTTCCATGGTGAATCTAAATCTTTGCTCAGCGCGAAAAATGTCGTGTATTATAAACGGCCTATGCTATTTAGTGGGCGGAGTATAGTCTTGAAATCTATGAGGTCACATGACTAGTCTCCTGAGCATAGACAACTACGCCTCCTTATTCGCATACTATTTGAATAAACATGTAATTGTGTTCTTTTGACTATTTTATCGAATAATTGGAGATATATATAGCCAACTGATAAAGCAGCTGTAACATAAAGATGGTATAGTAAAAGCGGTTTTAACATATGCATCTTATTTAGTGGAAACATTCTAGGTATCTTCAAATCGTCAACTCACTCTGCTTCAGAGCAAGAAACGCTTCGCTCCCAAGGAATAATTATGTAATGGTTCAGCCTAGCTATAAGACCGACCAGTGGTTCATTGAAAAGTCAAACAAAGATTGGTTGCTTTGATTTTTGGTAGTAGACAGTTGGAATTGAGCCATTCGACAATTGTTTATTCACCAAAAATTAAATACAACATAATCTTGAATTGTTCCTATTCATATTTCAGCCTAGGTGCCGCACATGACCAAAATGTTGGTTGCCCCAATGGCTATCTGATGAGTGCATATGCTACTTCAGGAACGGAATCAACGGCCAGAACTCAGTACGAGTTCAGTGCCTGCACTATGGATCAAATACAAAGGAAAATAACAAGTCTAGGGTAGGATAGACATACTAGTAACTCTCTCTCTCAGTCTCTTACGTTTACTCAATAGTATATGTGAGTCTGTCGGTGTCTATGTGGTGCTACTGAAACTAAAAGTGAAAACGTCTGGAGAAATTACCTAAATTTTCTTATATTTCGACCTAATCAGGGAACAATAAATAAATGCAAAGACACACACATAAGTGTGTCGATCAGTCTGAGCCTCTGAGTATCTTCTTAAATTTACTTGTTTTGTTTTGCAACGTGTGTGCCCTTGTGTAAGAACTATGCCTTTGGTTAGCACCCCCATCTTGACTTCCTCATAATATATGATTAAAATCCAATCATAATATCCATAATATTTGTATTGGTACATATATTGTTACTCATTTTCATTTTAGGTCGGGCCGCTGTACATTGAAGCACAATTTTAATGACACACAGTATGCAGAATTTAGGGCGGGGGCCATTGGAGGCGATGTGTTTAGCGCGGATTATCAGTGTCAGTTATATTACGGATCTGGGTCGTATGCTTGCTCAAAGGTCTATATTCTACTTCCGCCTCATCCTCATACTGCTCTACTCTCTGCTCTACTACTAATTATGTTGCTACTCCGACAAATAGTGTGCACTTTGATATGTTCAATTGGAATTTATTGAATCTAAACTGTATGTGCTCTTAAGCTGCTATAGCCGCCATTGCAGATTTTCAATCTTCCTTTACTACTACCATCTCTTCTGCAAATGAAATTATCATGGATACTAGTCACAATATCGCTTACTAAATACAACTGTTATTGTTACTACAGCTGTTAATACTACTACAACTGTTAATACTACTACAACTGTTAATACTACTACAACTGTTAATACTGCTACTATTACTACTACTACTGCTATAACTACTACTTCCTCGAATACTACGACTGCTGCTGTATATGCAGGCTAGTAATACACAAACACTGATGCATCATGCACACTTAATTGCTTTTATCATTGCATTCACTTTGATTCCCATTTTAGAGATATTTATTAATTTATCCCAGTTATAATATCACAAGAGAAAATAAATCAACCGCTGTTTTTCACTCATCTTGTTTATCTGCTCTAGTATATATCTACATAGGAACATTATATGGCGAATAAGTCTTTACAAGTGTACTTGATCCAGCAAAGGATCGCATATGTCAGGAATTGATTAAGATTAATGGAGAGAAAAAAATCTGAAAACGAACAGCGGAAAGCTAACTTTTAAAAATGAAGATGCTTTCGACTCTCACGGAGTCTTTATCGAAAGCAACTAAAACACAGACATAAACAAAACAGATAATACACTACAAAAAACAAGCTGAATTTTTAAACATTTACATTATTGTATATTAAATATAAGCGTAACTTGAAATATTAGATATTGAGCCTTACTAGTTTGAACTAAATGATGAAATGACAACTTTGATGGAATTGATCTTATAAAAAGGAGAACAAAATAGCGCGATCTATTTTCTTAATATAAAGTGACGTAACTATAAATTATACTCCAGATAATGCATGCTTCTATAATAATAATAATAATAATAATATCAGCATGTAGCTCATAAACAATTGCAGTTATATGCAAGTGAATGAATACGAACCAAATATCAGCGATTCTTTTTTCCGTTTAAAAAAGTCAATTATTTTGTGTGAAGAGTCGTGTCTGCGTATCCTGAAACATCCGTTGCCTTTCTTGGTTTCTGAGCTTCAGTTGCGGTTGTGGGAAAAAGCAATTCATATATAAGACTGAAAGCATGACAATGGAACGGCACGCTACTGGTCTCGTTGTTATCCAAACAGTTCTGTGAAGTGTTGCCCTTCTGTGTACTATTTTCTGTGTGTCCGATATTCTACAGGCTGAAAATCTTACATGTGGTGAGATAAATAAAAAGTATCAGTTTTGCTCAATCTGTTTGGACTATGTATGTTGAACTGTCCACTCGTGGCTGTGCTAGGGAATGTACTGATCATTATTTTATGTTGACAGTCGTTGAACCATTTATCGCCACAGGGTTTAAAAAGTGTCAGTATGATATCGGCTTGAGACTGGTGTTAACTTTGTTTAGGATCTGTCTGATGTTCTTTTGTGTCCATAGTAGGCAACTGCTGCTCTGTCTTGGAAGATTGACTTTAGTGTGTCGCACGATTTCACGATCAATCCGTGTTTTTGGATGATTTTACCTTTCATGGGGTTGTCAGGATGATAAGCAACGGCAAAACTGTATCACGTCAGCATTTCCCTGTTCTCTATAGTTTAAGAGGCTATTACAATTCATTTGTTGAGACATCTGTACTACCTCCGCTGGCATGTCTTTGTCTTAGCCTGGGTTCAAAAATTGTTGTCTTACCTTTTTTTAAACCTTTGTAGATTAAGCGCGTTACTTTGTGTGTATCGTTTATTTCCGATTTGTACTTATCATGCACAAAGACAATTAGAGTTGAAAGCGCTTAACAAGTCCGAAGTAAGTTTCCTCTGTTCGTTCCAAGCTGTATATAAATATATTTAGCTGACACACATATAACCTGATAGGTTAAATCGTTATAACTCGTGCAAGCAGGAACTAAGCCTACTTTGCGAGTAACGACACCCATCGCCTAGCGCTGGTGCACCAGTACAGTAATCCATTTTGTCATGACCTCATCCAAAAAACGATGGAACAACTTCGGTGAAAAGGGCTACAGGTATATATATATATATATATATCCTCTGCTTATTCAGTGAACTCTGTGGTTTTCTAATGACCTCCATAAACAAACATTGTTTGATAAAACGTTAATTAAACAGTGCAAATGCGGATTCCGGTATGCTAACTGTTAATTTCTTAACTCATGTTGGATATTTTCTGATCAATCTTTATAATAAAATTATATTGAAAACATAATTCCTTACCACCGTTACTCACACATTTTGTAATTTTTCAGACTAGCTCCTCCATGTGCTTCAGTGGAGTTTATTGTCAAACATTCACCGGTTGTGATGGTAGAATGGAGCTTGTGAAAGAACGTACCGAGTGTGACACCAACAAGGTAATGTTTTCTACGAAATTTATTTCACATTAGTTTGTTTTTCTACGAAGCACACGAAATGTTCCTTTTCCCTCGTCAGTTTTACCTTATAATCTTATAAAAGAGACGGTTGATGTTGCAGTTGTTGTTGATGAAGATGATCTTCCAATTGAGTTTTTAAGTTCTAGAAAAAAATCATTTCTGCACTTTTGACTCAAACCACCTACAGATGGCTTCAGTCAATTGTTGTTACTCAAAAGAGTGCAAACTGGAAGTAAATGACCTATATGATGTATAACGTTGTCAATGGCCGCGAAGTTTTCACTTATTTACGTTATTATTTTATATTTCTTTTCATTCGTAATATAACGTGTTTCTTCTCTTTACCTAAACCCATCAAGTGTTGCACTTTTTAATTTGCATGATGGTTGTCCTATAATAGCTAGAAGTAAATAAGCATGAAATGTGATATTTTTGATACATTTACTATATAATTTTATTATATCTCTCATTAATCTAAATTGGCGAAATGTACTGACTTAGAACGTGGCCTGGGTGCACTTTCCAATAGAGCCAAGCTGGTGAACTCACGTCTAATAGTTTACAGTTCTGTACCTGAATTTAGCAAGAACCGCCAAAGAGATGGACTGGGTCATGCCTTGGTTTTGTTACATGAAACAAGTAGTAAATGTCAAGCATGTCATCCTGATCTTAGGATTGATCAGATACATTATATTGTCACCGTAATTATTATTATTATTATTATTATTATTATTATTATTATTGTTATTATTATTATTTATTAAAGTGGTGTGTTAGAGGCCAGTGCGTGGATAAGACCACCAGTGCAACGGATGCCCCGAGCGACTGTTTTCTTTATAAAACCTGCAAACAACTAGGCAATCAGATGATGGGTGATGGCTGTTGTCAAGGTTCTGTAACTACTGATTGTTGTGTGTACGGAAATCTTACAAATTCATGTATTGTACAAGTGAGGTGCTCTTAGCTGTTGAGAGAAAACATATAGACTCTTCCGCAATTTCCACAAATATTCATTTTTGCAGTAATAAAATTGAACTGTTCTGCTAGACTTAAGATTTAAAATTTAAATCTTTTCAAAATACAAAAATTAAATTATCATGTGTTACAAATTGTAAATTCTCAAAATTTAAGCAAGATATTTGCTTACTGATTTCACTACGCTGTTTCTTTTGCATGGTAACATATATGTTCAAGCTTTTACGGCTTTCCTTTGCTATTCAGCCAAACACAGAAAATCTCAAATTAATTAATATAGATACAAGCCTGATTGTAAAATCTGAACATTAAAATGTGATGAGTGAACTGATTAAATAAAAATAATTACATTTTCAAATAATACAATAAAAATCGATCATTTGCAATATGACTGCAAAAATTGTTAAAGATACATTAAAAATCATAATCACACACACGCACACACAGAACTCGACCAGACATCGATATGTTTTACTCCTACCATCACAATTATCGTTACCTATTTTCTAATGGTTAAAATCGTTTTATTACATATCCTTAAAAATACTTTTAACAATTATCCTAAATTAAAAAAGTCTTTATCCATTATATTCTCACATTTATTACCCGTTACTGTCTCAGTAAAAAATGGCTCTTTATTTGTTTTTTTCACTTACCTCGGCAATGGCAAATTATACCTTATACACTCCCCAAGTTAAAAGCAAATCAAGCGTTGTTAAATCAGTAAGGTATATTGCATAACAGTTTCATCCTTGTTTGTGCAGTGATGCATAAATTAAGTTATTGTATGTCCTTCGGACATAATCCATCTCTTAAGTACTGTGTACTTAAAATACGAATAAATAAATACGTATATATATATATATATATATATATATATATATATATATATATATATATATATATATATGCATGAACATTTTACATTGTACATTCATCTATTACATGGTGTATGCTAAAACACAAGGACACATCGCTATAATGTGTGACAGGTAAAAGACTCCAGAATAAGATTCTTCATGACTCCCAGTACTAATTCAACTCACATAATAAACCTATGGAAGTATCATGATATTAACAATTAATAATTTTAAATGTCTGAATGATCATAATCGAACCTATAATTTTCGGGACAGAGCCATCCTTGATGCAAACTTATGTGTGGGGAAAACCATAAGTCACGTGACATTTTTATATATGCATTTACATGAAACATATTATTCATTCAGCACCTAATTAATCAGGTGCTACATTTATTAGTGAGTGTTCTCATGTCACGGCTATACAAAATACTAAAATTACATCAATAAAATCTTGGCTCTGCTTTTAAAAATTCCGATGTCAAGGCTGTGCAAAATACAAAAATTGCATTAATAAAATCTTGGCTCTTATTTCAGCTGCAGATAGGTTAAACTCATAAAAGACATTGTCTACAAAGTTTACTTTGCATTATTAACCAATAAGGGAACACCATACCAATATATACTCTGGTTTATCTTCACCCATGTTTAGGCTGTTTCACTCTTGTACCATATAATTAGGTACATGTGTCCTATAATTAGATCTGATGTATTTTACCTACTGATGTTAGAGCATGAATGTAATAATGAATTGTCCATCATCATATAAAGATATTAGTGAAACGGCATTGGAGGTGATAGCACTATATATCGCTAAACTGCATGCACAGTTTATGTTACTTTATAGGATTGTAAATAATTATTATTTCAATATGTTATTAAATCGTTTTTTGCATATGTATTTTTATGTTGTCTCTACATAGCATACATGCTACACGAACACAACATACACATGCAGACACCAGCACGTAGTACATCACAGGGTGTCCGATTACACAACGCCTTATAGTTTCATCCTGACCGGCTAGAACACAAGACTAAATAGCTAGTACAAATCAAAATGACCAATTTGGTAATAATAAAAAAATCTGATTCATACAAAACGTACAGTGTATCCCCCTGCCCATGTTTCCAATCAAACTAATCTCTGTACAGAAATGACACAAAGCCTTGTAAAGTTCCTAAAATAATGGTGACATTACTGTTGTAGACAGACAGTATGTGTATGAACCTCTGTGGCCCAGATCTAGAAGTAGGAAATGAAGAAATGTGTGGACAAATTATCAATGTCAAGGTAAATCCATGCTGCTATGTAATATAACCACATTGATATAATTGATGAATGTAAAAGCTGTTTGGTAAGTGCAAGCGATATTAATGACATGCATACTCAAATTCTTTGATAGATATGTCTATACCTTCATGTAACCAAACATCGTAATGCGTTACGAAAAAGATGTAAAATGTTATAGTGGTAACTTTGCACTGCAAGCAGTGTTCACTTATTTGCCTATCAAGCCAAAAGCTGATTCAAATCCATAAATGACAGAGAAACAGATAAATAGGGCAAATACATCCAAATCGATCCAACACGCAGTTGCTATCAAAGGGAGGTAATAGAAGTGTTTATCAACATAGAAGTGCGCAAAATTCCAATGACAGTTAACGTTCTAGCCTGGACCATATTTGGGATAGAATGACATAAACCGTACCAGAAAATCATACTGATACCCGCTACCTGAATCAACATTATGTACATTTTTTAAAGAACAAAGCAAATGAATTAAATGCATACCAGAAAGAACTATAATTCTTAAGGGAAAAGATACAGAACAAAGTTGCAGGTACTCTGAGTAAGCTGTGTTTGGCTGAAGTTAAAAATTCTTCCAGAATGGTGACAAATGTACATGACAATGAATTACCAGTTTATCTAATTCAGCAAAGGCATAGTCACGAGTTGTTAAGTTACTACGTATGTGTTACAAACAGTCTATTTGGTGCTGGGTAGACGGTTCCAACTTGGTATATAGGAGCACAGTCTTACCCATTTGAGGGAAAAGTTTACATTACACATATGCGTTACGTATAACTGAGAACAAATCCAGTGTTGAAAGCAAATGCTAACCAAGAACAGTCAAAAGGCGGAATCAGGCAATCGAAGGATAAAACACAGTTAATCTAAGAATATAACCTTCAACAGAAACTTCCACAGCCGGGCACAATTAAGCTGTTCACCACTGTAACCATGGACCCAAACAATTTCTGATGAAACTATGCAAAATCTATCGGTTGTCCATTGTGATTTTCGAAACCGAACGTGTTCCTGGTATGGTATAATAAAAAATTCAATAACTTTAAACTTCCTGAAGATCATGTACAAACCTATGTGTCTCAGCATAGACCCATCACTGATGCAAGTTTACGTGTAGAGAAAATTATATGTCCGGCTTTATCATTTTCTATTGATCTACACGTGCATTCAGCACCTAAAGAATATATACATCGTACAGAATGTGTAACACAAAATCAAGAAAACATGATTCATATAACATTATTTATTTTATTCAAGGTTATAATTCTAATTTCGTTTTCACACTAAGATTTGAACCCGATTCAATTAATTCTGCTTGAGATTAATAAATCAATACCAAAATGTCTGCTTTCTCTTTTCATGCCTACCTCTTTTTTTTCTCATTCTCCGAAAAAATTACCTAACTTAAATATTAAACACTCGAAAATACAGTTTATATTTCTAATTTGGTTTTATCAGTAGGACTCTTGAGATTATTAAATATTTAATAAAATGTTGTTTTCTACGTTTCACGCCTATGTATTTTTCTGACGAAAAAAGTTGTTAATTTAAATACTGTTCACTCGAATACACTGCGTCACTCGATGGACTTGTGTACTCGATCAGCCCTTGTTTGTGACCTTGAATAATTCGAAACGATTTAAAACCGGAGCTTATAAGAATCTGGTGAAGATGTGCAATCTCCCCCACTCCTTATTGTTTGGTTATCGTTATCGAGGAAATGATTGACCACGGTGATATTGTAAACAATAAAATAAAATATGAAGTAAATGGATGTAGCAGAAATCTGAGCAGATATATAGAACATAATAACACGAGGCATCGTATATAAAATACAACAATTTAATAAATTACATACACAAATGAAACCGAACATGACATGTGAATGAATTACTTTCTCTTACAAATAGAGTTATAAAAGTAAGGGAAATTCATTTTGTTTCAGATTGTCGATCTGACACAATCACCAGGAGCTTCTCCGGTCTTTTCCAAATCACTACTGTTGACAGCTCTCTCTCTCTCTCTCTCTCTCTCTCAAAATTAAAAATATAGTATCCAACCTAAATATGTGTCAGGTTTTCTCATCTCACGGAACTAAACAGATCTGCGTCAGATGTCTATTGAAATTCAACAGAATTAGTTATGATCGTTTCGTAGCCTAATAAAAACTCATACCCTATTAACGTAAATTTATGCATTTCTAGCTTCTTTCGCATTCCTGCTGACATACTTAGCCCTCTCAGTCACTATTACTGCTCCGCTGTAGCTCTACATTACCAGCTGAACTAGCCAGTCGGCACACATTCCTCGATTCTCTGTTGAAGAGAATTCACAACTTTATTGCAGTTTAAAGAAACATATTATACTCCCTGCAGCGAGAATTCTGGCTTACCGCAGAAACTTATACGGATTAATTTCACGAGGGTATTATTTTAAAACCTTTAATTCCGTTGGGAAAACATACATCCTCGTTTAGCATAGCCAATCAGGATTACTACTTTAACCACCATTTGTTTTATATAAATCACCTAGAAATCGGAATATTCCTCTTTAGTCGCCTTCATTAATAACTATTCTGGAAAATACCACTTTACGACACCTATTTAAAATGGTCTACTACTTCCTAAACATTTTCCTGATTCGTCTCAACTGTTGTAATTTTGCCGCAAAATACCTTGCATTAACATTGCACCCTATCTAGCACTAACCGTTAATCGAGCGAGCCCTAATTAAAATTAAATTCATGCCCAACGCAGAACAGATTTCATCCCTAGCAACCAACAATTAATGGCGAGTCTAATCCATACGTCAAACGTAATGTTTTCGCGTTATGCTGACCCCGACAGAATGCACTGTGAAATTAGTTCACATAAACTATTCTAAACAATGTTGCACCATTACGGAACCAAACTATAAAAGGTTTCGAGGTATAGCATTTCTTATATTGCATACAATTTTCCGTACGTTTTGAGATAATCGTGCTTTTCGCGGAGAAACGAAAGCGCATAACTTACAAAATTCAACCATGCGAGTTCCAGAAAATCGGAAATAACTTATCAAATTACAAAGCTGAATAATTGGGATATCTTAAACAAATTTAACTACCGCAACAAAAATTAGATGATAAAATACCAAAATGCGTAAGTCACGTGTCTGTTGTTTTGTGCTGGAGTCAGCTTAGGAAATGAATATAACAATATAATAGAAGATGGACTACTCTGCGAACATAAAGAATACAAAACTCATGTCGAAAAATATTCATTTCAAGTGTAATGGTTCTAACAAGGGATTACATGTGTCAAGAAACGAAAGATTGTTTTATATGTCTTCAACATATATGCCCATCTTAGTAAAGAAGAAAAAAAATGGAATTGTTATGTGTTGGAAGTACTGCGAAATGAGTATGAGTATGACGGTCGATCTAATTCTTTTGGCGGTCTCTTTGCCTGCGTCAGTGCCATGTGAGAAAACAGAAAACACTATACAAGGTAAGTATGGAGAATACAGTCTCTCTCTCTCTCTCTCTCTCTCTCACACACACACACACACAAATAGATATATCTCTCACACACACGCAAACACGCACACATGTACAAAGTTCTCTCAAACCATATCAATATGAGAAGGGTACTTTGAAGATATATATATGCACATTCACGTATAAATATATATATATATATATATATATATATATATATATATATATATATATATATATATATATATATATATATATATATATATGAATATATCTACATATACATATATATATATATATATATATATATATATATATATATATATATATATATATATATATGGAAACACCTACAGGTCAAAAATATAGAAAAACATATTTGAAAAAGTAAACATTCAACTCTCCGAAATTGTATTGTTTGGGGAAATTTTATTTTATCTGAATGCTACATAAATAAAGTTTGTAAGTCTATAGTAAGGACTTTACTGACCTGTATTTCCTTCTTTCCTCTCTAACACATTTTCCCAATTGTGCTGCTCTATTCTTTTTAGTTTTATCTCTGTTATTAAGTCATTTATTTATTTATTAATTTATTTATTTATTTATTTATTTATGTATTTATGTATTTTTTATTTATTTGTAAATGCTTACGTACAAATTAGTTTGTTTGAGAGAGGTACATGTGGAGAATGAAGGCTTCAGAGCAAAGAGAGGGAACTGAAATGCCCAGGAATAAGAAGTTTGAAATTGAACTGAATGGGGAAACAGTAACACTGGACCTGACTTTAAACGAATACGTGGATAGCAATGCACCAATATACGTAGTGGAAGGCGGTGAACTCAAAAAGTGGCAAATAGAGAATACAGATGAGGTGAGTATAACTGTTGCTAAAGTCGACTACCACTGAAGACAGGGTATTATTTTTTAAACGTTTTATAATATTAATAAGAATCATATGATCTCGTCCATGCAAAATTCAGAAACATTTAGATAAGACATAATATTAGCACAAGAACAAGAACACCTTTTACCGATATACACTCGGTCTATATCCATTGGCGCGATATAAAATTTGCGACCATAATATCTCAATTCTATATAACCCAACGCTTAGAACATTAATAAAATTTAACAGCCTTTGGGGCATATTTCTCTATACAATGACAAAGCTGCAGAAAGGTTTTACTTGCGAAAGAGGATAAGCAAAATATAACAATAAAGGCAGAGACAAGTATTTACTAACCTCAACCATTACGACTGTTTATTGCTAAATAACTTTGATAATAACATTAAAGGTACAAATGTTTAGTTAAAGAATTACACGATATCGGCTTTTTGTTCATGTTCAAGAATTACACGATATAGGCTTTTTATTCTAGTTCAAGGATTACACGATATCGGTCATCAAGTTTATGTGATAGCCGAGATGTTACCGGTCTTTTTTCTGTACACTCTGTTTGGTCCATTAAATAATTAAATAAGTGAATGTTAACCTACAGTATGCTTGGTCTATTCAATGATTGCGGTAGGCAGATCATGTCAGCCTACATGACGATTCGTCTATTCATTGACTATGGTAGGTGGCTCTTGTTGGCCGACATGATGATTGCTCTATTTAATAATTGCGGTAGGTGGATCATGTTAGCATACGGTATATTGGTCAATTCAATGAATGCAGCAGGTAGAGCTTGTTAACCTACATGATGACTGGTCCATTAAACGGTGCGTATCTTGTCCCCTCTCACCAATACGTTTGGCAGTTTCGTCACATGTAAGTAATACTTAAATTTATTTTGATTCATTTTATTGTATCATGGACTGAAATATAACTATAAGCTGAACTATTCCTAGCGAAATCGTAAAATCCAGATCTGTAACTAGACATCAACGTTACGCAGTAAATGGAATACATCATACACAGTACTATTAATGCTGACGCCGGACGTAGTTATATGTCATTTCCCAAAAGAGAAAAAAAAATATAACAAAACATTCTGCAAATTGTAGTGGGCAGAAAAGGGTTGTACAGCAGATGATATAACGTACAATATTGGAAATTAATTATCGACGAGATCATGTAGATTTGTGTTCATGAACTTCATGTTATTACCGACCAAGCTATGATGGTTTTTCTTTATAAAGATCTCATTTGCAATTATCACCCAAGCTATGTTGATTTTGCTTCATCAATTGTACTATAGTTTTTCACAGACAAAGAAACAAACATTAAAAAGAAAAACATTGAGTTTTAGTGAATAACACAGAGGTAGCTTACCGTATATACGTTGAAACGATTGTAAATAATTGTTGTTTCGCTCTGATTGTTCTATCGTTGCAAACTGTTTCGTAGATTCACGACGCAATTTAAATCTTTCTAGAGTAACATTGCCTGTCGATCATTCTATCTATCTATCTATCTACCTATCTATCCATCCATCCATCCATCCATACATACATACATACATACGTACATACATACTCACGACTGCACACATTACTTAACATAGGTAACTTCACATTAAGGACGTCACGAAGGATAAATTTGTTATTTTAGATCATTTATCGAACTTCACTCTTTTTCTAGCAAATACATATGTATGCCTTGTTCAACAGAAATACATATTGTTTTATTAGAATTAAAAGATTAAAGAATTTCCCTGAAATGAAATTACAGTTTCTCTCTCCCGTCGCTCTCTCTCTCTCTCTCTCTCTCTCTCTCTCTCTCTGTTGAAGTATACATCATTTGAACAGACGAGATTCTAACACGATGCAAATTATGAATTCTAATTGATATTGGTTTCTTATGTCTGCTACAGCAATATGGCTTCTACCAAGACCGAAACATGCAGGCCTCAATTATGGTGAGATGCAGTAATGGAATTTGTCGACCGGTGAGCTCTGCGTAATTTTTTTAACCAAAATTTAAACTAAATTTCATTCACGTTTTGTGTAGTTTCTAGTGTCATTTTCACCAATTATATCCAGTTTGAAGGACTACATATTACTAAACATTATGTAAAGACCCTGGTCACGTCATACAAGTGACGAACATCCACCTGAATTTAGTCTAAACAGCATCTACTAATCGTTTCGTTAGATTACCTGACACATAAATTAACAAGTAAACCTTAAAACCATTGAATTGGCTATTGATTTAGTTTAAGAGGGCGAAATTCAAGCCCCTTAACTCACCTGAAATTCAAACTCCGTCTCACAAGTTACTAAGAATGTTTTATTTCGCAAGAAAACTGCAGCATTTTTTTGCAGGTGGCCAATAAATACGAAAGTAGCCAGAGTAAAGGGCTTAAATTGGACACCTTTATTAAGATCCACGAATACATGATCTCTTTCAGAATACATTCAATGCCAATCGAATTGGAAATGATCCTATTCCAGTCAATTCTGTTTAGCAATATTAAGAAATTAGATTGGACATCCTGATTGTGTTTCCATCATTTGAACCCAAAAACATTGGGTTGTTTGAAGATTGCTTTTACTTATCTATTGAGTTATTTAAATCCTGTATTAAAATATGTTTCTGCATACCAAAACTACCAGCAAAAATAAATAACAGGCTTCAGATACGACATTCGAGCCACCTAACAACCGATTTAAGTAATTTTCAATTCTCAAGATTTATTATCAGACGTTGTAAAGAAACCAGCGTCAATATTACACAAACCTGAACATCTTTCGTACAGGATATATTCTTTTGTAAAATGTATAATTTACAAAATATTCATACGCTGGGCAAACGTGTCTTGAGAAATACCTGTAATATCAATTAGTTTGCTCAATTACGAAACTGTCTCACGTTCACGGTTAAAAATAATTTTCTCAAAACTGAAATTTTCCAACACATATTTTGTCAGAAGATTTTAACACAACCAATGAAAAAACCTTGAAATCAAATCATTGTAAAACATTTTATATCTTTATTGCTGTAAATTAAAAAATGGATACCTCAACCCTTTCACTTTTAAAACAGATTCAAATTAAATACTCCGATCATATCATAAATAGGAGAATATTTCTTTGGGATGGCTATGCTAAATCTGACGGACTACGCAGGAGTGGAATATATATATATATATATATATATATATATATATATATATATATATATATATATATATATATATATATATATATAACGGGTATGTTTCATCGTGAAGTACAAAAGCTTGTTATCTTAATGAGGGGTGAAGCCGCGAGTCTGATCATACACACGGTGTCTCAAGAGGGCGGTAGGACTATGTAAATACAAGTTTAACACCGTGTAAACTATTTCTCCCTACCTGAAAAAGCAAGTCCGTTTTTAGCAATGGATCTGAAGGTTTTGTCCTTTGTTGTTTAGGGCGTAAGTGAAAATAACTTCAATTTCCTTGTCTGAAACTACTTGTTTTCTCTTACTTAGTTTTTTTGCTGCAAGCGAAAATATAGGAATAAAAAATTTAACTTTTATCAAGAACTTTCTGTTTCATACTAATTTACTCAAGATATATAGACGGAGATAGATAGATAGATAGATAGATAGATAGATGCACCAACCCGTTATTAATTAAGCTGTTCGTAAAATGGATTTATGACAAGAGCAAATGTAAAAGATATGCACACATTTGTTGCTGAATGATGATGGCAAAAATACGTTATAGACTCATAAGTATTTCGTCTCAGATTAATAAGGAACTTTTAACACATAAACGGGATTTGTTTGATTATTTATATATATATATATATATATATATATATATATATATATATATATATATATATATATATATATATATATGAATATATGATTGATGCTTTGTTTCTAGATTGGATCATTCACAGCCAGAGGACAAAGATGCCATCTTAGTCTAGATGGAAAACCGATTGAGTCGAATTCAATACTTTCGCCTATTCAAGAGCCATCAAAGGAGAACATCAGTGTGGAAATCAATATGGTCTTTGGTAAGTACCATTTATCATTATTTCGAATTTCTTCTTTCTTTTTTCTGCGTTTGTTTGTTGAGTAACAACTGCAACTTGCATGTCACTGGAAAGTTTGAAGAAAGACGACACATCTTTTAACTTGTGGGTTACGGAGCGATACCGATATGCACCATAAAATTTTAATGCTGCACACATTACGACTGAAACGAATATGTTTGCTTAAAGTGTTTTAACAGACGAGTAAAATATTAATATGTACGGAGAGAGGATGGTGTATTTATTGCGATGGAGCAAATTTATATTATATTGCTAGAACATCAACACCCTCCACCACCAATCCATTACACAAAATATCATTATTTGCAGTAAATGTTTCATATTTTTATATGTGTGTGCTTGTGTATCCGTATATTAGACTATTTCACATTACATGTGCTGCCTCTCTCTCTCTCTGTGTCTCTCTCTCTCTCTCACTTACCTCTGGATATATAGATTCTAAAATGTACGCAAGTATGTTCCGGAATGATTTGCCTACAGCAAAATTGTACATTTTAATTACGAGGTTACATCAGACCAACATATCCTCCATTAATATCAACACAGATTTTGGTCAGTGGTAAGGTACGTTGTTTGATCTGATAACATATACGACACTCTCGCGGCTGTACTGATCTCGACGAACCAAGGTAAAAGTGGGCAAGCCATTTGAAAGCGATGAAGAGAATAATGTCTGATCTCTCTAGCAAAACGTGATAAAATCGCAAAAGCTAACGATAGTCAGCTTTCTAACCCAATTATTCTTTTTGATTCAAGTGACTGAAAATGCGGATGGCCAGACTGTAACAATGGTTCCTACTCCACATAATCAGCATAGTACTCATGTCCCAGAAATGAATGCTAGTCAACATGTCTCAAGAATGAAAAGGTCTATACCAGCTGGTACCGATATTATCGAAATAATGGTATATGTGGATGATGCCATATGTAGCAGGTATGATTTCTTAGTTTACGAATAAAGATGCTCTTAACAAAATATGTTTATAGTTATAGAGAAAGAATTAACCTTTTTCCAAGATATTTAGACTTTCTAAAATAAGATTCACACCAATACTGAATGTAATGTGACTCCATAATACGCTTCTTTTATAGGCAGTATTAGTTTGTAGCAATACTTGTAGTAATGTTAATATTAATTATAAGTAATGGTACTAGTAGTCATATTAAAATAAATAACGTGTAATAGTTATAATGAAAATGATGATGGGAATGAGGATGACTATAATCTTGTACGAAGAAAAGAAAACAGCGTTTGTATACAGTATACAATGCAAGGGGACAAAACAAAATTAGATCTTATTTATACCTCCCGTTTTATTCCTTATTTATGTTATATAAATTGGTGAAACATTTTAATGTTTTTAAAAATGCTTTTATATTTGTATATTTGATCCCCGCCATTCGAAATCTAATTACATTGTCGTTTTCATCAGTTTTACCGCCTTAGCAAATGGCAGTAGGAACGCAGCTATTGCTACTATGGGATCCTATTACGCTCTTCTGGTGAACGAGGTAAGTCTGCTTGCAGCAAACGCTCTGATTTAAAACCTTCTGGATAATTATTACTTTTCAAAATGGTTCATGTTATGAATTAAATATGTGTATGAATATGCAATAAAACGCAAAGCCTGTAATCAAAGTAGATCACAGCGACCCTTTTTTCCATGAATGGTATCTCATCACTTATGTGAGATCTATTCCTTTAATAACAGCAGTACTTCATAAAAATTATTTTTCTACGGTTATTTTGATACACCTTTGGAAACAACTAAATACTTTCATCAAGAAAATTACTCAAAAGCAAAACATTGAGAATTGTTGGTAAATGAAGCCTAATACTGACTATAACCCCCTTTGTTATTCTAATGAGCACACTTGTTGTTTTCGCTAACTACATGTAAACACTTAGAGAAATATGGAATGTGAACTTCATTTATGCTTACACTGTCACAAATACATAAAATACGTTACTAGTATACAGAATGTTGACACGCGTGGTTTGATGTTTTTGGATATGTGTGACGTCATTATTTCACATTGAAAACACGAAAGTGACCAGTGCCAGTGTTGGAATCAAAACTGATCAATGAATTACTGATATAGCAATTACAGTCTGAAAAATATTAAAATCTGATTTTGTGAGGAATTTAGTAATGCAACCGTCAACCAGAGAATTGATGCTTGAAAGACGCAAAGACGGGCTGCTGGATGAATGGATTGACGGACAATCGCCTTTGTTCTTTAGATCGTTTGTGCAAGCAATCAAATGTTTAAGTGGGTTTTTTTCCCAATACATAATGGGAAGTAACTCTACTGCTATGCAGGAAAAGTTCAAATAAATAATAATGCAAAGACACGACACGTACTTAAGCTGCAGTCTTGCTTGTGAAATACATAATGAGCATAGGGTTCTTGCAATTAGCAAATTGATGAATCCATCTAAAACGCGAGTGGACTTTTATTTAGAGTAAATAACTAAGGTCATATAACACTCACCTGCTTTAGTCAATACTGGAATTACATATGGAATAGAAAACTAATTGTTCGCTGTCTTATTCAGTAATATGTGTATTGCAAAATATATAATTGTGTGGAAAAGACATTTCAGTTAAAATATGCATGTGCGTTTAGTTGTAACTGCTTATACGTGTACACTGATGCATGTGTACCTGCGCATATTTATAAAATCCGAGTCAATAAACGAAGACGAAGGCAACTATATCTGTAACAGTAAAAAAAAAATATGTTAATTATATATGTCTTAACCATGTCTCGTTGACATTCTCCTCATGATCAGGATAATTAAGCTGAAAAATAGATCTTTTAATTGCTCTAACATTTTTTTTTCACTGCCATAAAAGATGGGTACGGTGTTCCAGCCATTCAAGGATCATCCGTACAACAGAGCCGGACTGGACATTAGACTCTTTTTCAGTGGAATCGTCGCAGCATGTGTAAGTCATCACATGTTTATAGATAAAAGGATTTGTAAAATGTTTCATCTATCAGCTTTTCTATATATTCATTTTCCTTAATCTGCTTTAATCTATTTCATTTCCTTCATTTCCTATCGTCTACTCTCTCGCTTGAATTTATTTGTATGCTCTCATCCTCTAGAATTTTTGTCTTTATTTTTTATTACATTCCATTCCGTTCTTGGATTCAATCCTAATTCACAATTGTCCAGTATTATTTAGTACTTCACTGAATGTTCTACTCTAGTATGAAATATAATTGTCTATTCTATACTATTTAAGGATTCAACAGGAGCAACTTGGTCGAAAAATGGAAATACTGCTGGAAATGATTTGTCCTCGTTTGCTTCATGGCAGCGTGATCAGAAAGACAAAAGCAATCTCAAGTAAGACATAGCCATGGGAATTTCAAGGTGAGCTGTTTGAAGAATTGTGGATACTAAATACACTCTTCGACTCAGCTTCAGGATAACAAACGTTTGCATTTCAGCACCACGCTTTTGATGTTGAAACTGGGTAAAGATACTTGATTCAATTGCTTAACTCAGCGGCCATAGCTAATATAGTCACAGGCTCAAGAGTTAGAAGATGCGAAGTAGTTATTACTTTTTGCAGAGCAACACGATTGTAGAGATAAACGTGTCAGCGCAAAACCAATCATCGCAATATACATGCACAGATATATTTCACTTGAATAAAAATTATAGTTTTTAATAAAGTCTATTTTTATTCGTTGAAATATAGGAAGCTTACACATGCAATACTTTGTTTAAAATGTCTTGACCTTTCGTGTCTGGTGCCAGAGCTCTAGGTCTGCGTACTTGAAGGGGTAGCTCTAAAACATTTTGATAATATCGGGTCTTTAATTATTACACGCTGGTACAATTATAGAACCTAACCCCCACAAGTATTTTTGTGCAATATAGAACATTTTCATTTTCATTTTTTACAGAAGGAAGAAGGGTTCCGAATTGGGTATGTATCAAATTGTTGCCGAAACGCTTGTTTCTAATCGAGAAATCAATTATCGGAAGCCCTTAAATCAGAGTCAATAAAACACGGGTAACCAATATCACAAGCACTCATTCACGTGGAACAAAACAATAGTGAGGTGGGTAGGGTTGGGGTGACCTTCTTAAATGCTGATACTTTAGGTTATTCCACCCGATTGGAAGCTTCTTTTAAGACTGGCGGTACATTGTTCGGTGCTTTCATGACTTTATCTCCCCGGTATATGTTCGGGGATTTTTTAATTATATTACTAGTAATCTATATATTATATGAATCAAATATACGTTTTGAATTACCTATAGTATGACTCAGTGCATTCTGGGAATGCTACGTGACACAACTATTTAATGGAGTCTTCCAATCCCCATCCACTACCACGTTGTAGATCTCTCTCTCTCTCTCTCGCTCTCTCTCTCTCTCCGTACACATTTCGATACGTTTGTTTAATTTATCTTGATATAACTTTACTTCGAACAGTAATAGTATAGAATAGATGATACTCATTTCGTTCTTTTGATTGTCTTTTACTTTAATCTGGAAATTACACAACATTCCTGGTTAATCGGGCCTATTACACTATTTCAGGTATTGCCTACGTGGGCACTATTTGCAATTCTCGGTATGGTTCATTGGTTGTCTATGAAGGCAACACTTCCACATTTTTGCTAACCACTGCTGTCCATGAGCTCGCCCACACGTAAGTTTTATAGACACTCAGACCAAACTATCACATTATAGTGTCTTTCGGATAGACGAAACACGCTGTAGCAGACAACACTAAAACTGATCGTAGATAATACGGGACCAAATCACATAACATACTGCCAGTACAAAATATACTGCACGTCATTACAATTACAACTTGAGTCGGAAACATAAGATCTACTTAGTTAAGCAATGATTTTTTTATTTCTCGGATTTCCTTTCTTCCCCTGTGATGCAAATAATGGATTATGGATTATATATATATATATATATATATATATATATATATATATATATATATATATATATATATATATATATATATATATATTTATTTAGAGGATTCCCTGGGAATGTTAACCGGGGATCATAGTCTCTCTCTCTCTCTCTCTCTCTCTCTCTCTGCCAACAACCTTTTATGAAAATTAATTTGGATAAATTGAGATGGGATAGTAGAGTTTTCATTATATAAATGTCCTATTTATTGGGCGGACAATTTTCATGAGACCCGTGATATCAAACACAGATAACACTCCTATTTGTCAACATGATAATCAAACAAATTGGTAATTTATTTTTTTGATAAATATTTTAACAATTTGTTAAAGATAAGATGATAATGAAGATTGCCTGAAAAGTGGATGAAACTAGAACAGTAAATTAAGTTGCAATATATACATGTTATGTAGCGGAAAAATAACCGTATAGGTCGTGATATTGGTGAACAACTCGGTTGTGTCAAACTGATTCGTTTCGCACTACTTAATTATCTTAAATTGTAATTTAGTTTATAACCGGTATATGGTGACCAGTGGTTCATTGAAATTTAGAAAAAAATATAGTCTGGCGGACCACACTTTAAAAGCACCTACTCGTTAATTGCCTTATTTGTAAAAAGTAAATAACCGAATCTTTCGAACCTTTCTTTAATTGTTCCCGATCCTATTGCAGCTTAGGTGCTAGACATGACCAAACTGTTGGTTGTCCTGTTAGCTACTTGATGAATGCATATGCTTCAGCAGGAACGGAAGCAACGGCCAAGATACAATACGAGTTCAGTACCTGCAGTGTAGATGGAATGCAAAGTAAAATAAGCAGTCTAGGGTAAGAAGTTATGTATGTATGTATGTATGTATGTATGTATGTATGTATGTATGCATGTATGTATGTATGTATGTATTTTCGTCGGTAAGCATGTATATTTGTAGGTGTGTATGTATCTTGGTAGGTATGTGTTTACGTACGTATGTGATTGTATGTGTTTTTGTATCCATGGCTTTCACATCGCACTTTCTCTCTTTCATCGAGCCCATCAATTTGAATAAATAATAATGATAGAAAGCTAGATGTCTTCTATTATGTCACCTATGCAGATCCGTCTATAGTATGTGTGTACACACACACACACACACACCCGATATATATATATATATATATATATATATATATATATATATATATATATATATATATATATATATATATATATATTCATTTCAGATCAAGTCGCTGTACAGTGAAACACAATTTCAACAATAAAAAATACGATGACTTCAGAGCGAGAGCCATAGGAGGGGAAGAGTTTAGGACACACGGTACTAATTATACGGAAGAACTGTGAACCAGTCTAGAAATGGGTGAAGAAATAATAGCGTATTTACAGGTTTGGTGGTCCATAATTGGTTAATAATGAAAATTAAAATTTTAGGAAAAATATCTTTTGAGAGCTTATCCTATATGTAATGTAAAAAAAATATTGACAAATTTCTACTGATGCAATTTTAGCATTTTTACAGGCTTGACTCAGGAGTACTCAATACTGAAAGTAGCACCTGATTCATTTGGTGCAGAATCAATAACATGTGTTTCATGCACATGTATGTAAACAAATTGCCGCGGGTCATATGGTGTTCCCCACACATAAGCTTGCACCAAGGTTAGATGTGCACGAAAAATTATAGGTTTCATTATCAGCACCCATAAATTTTATGTTATTGAATTTTGAATAAGATAGTGTTTCCACATGTTTACCATTGGAGTGGAATTAGTACCGTGAGTCCTATATGCGACCTATACCATAATAGGAGCTTGTTGTTTCCATGGTTACCACGTGCATCCAGGGTATCAATTTGGTGGTTTTTACATATGACAATCATAATGGAGTCTTTTTATCATGGTTTGCATGAGATTTTGGAGACAAATTCTATACAAAAGACAGATGGGGATGGTTTTATACACTGGAGAGTGGAAGTATATAGCTCAGGCCATAGGGAAAAGA
This sequence comes from Sinohyriopsis cumingii, assembly GCA_028554795.2. Taxonomy (NCBI): domain Eukaryota; kingdom Metazoa; phylum Mollusca; class Bivalvia; order Unionida; family Unionidae; genus Sinohyriopsis; species Sinohyriopsis cumingii. Next base: position 54,376,678 of record CM068830.1, read on the forward strand.
GCACAGTATGGCCTGATGTCAGAATTTCATATGATGGTACCCATAGATTGGCATGTATGGTTAAATACCATTTAACACATGCAATAATTCCCCAAAATGGGGTGGGGTGGGGTAGATTTTATATGTAAGCCACTTATGTCACACTTATGTATCAGTACTGATCATTTAACTTTAGAGACACACTCAGCAGATCAAAGCAGAGAACCTTGTAAAAATAAGGACTGTGCACAAAACTGCACATGCTCCATTGCCTTAACATGTAAATTGAATTATTATATGTCGAGTCACATTGAATATCAATTATACCGGTCTTATTTCTTATCCTAGAATTAAACTCCTTGACACCTATTCTATGTTCAGCATGTTTCTCATATTGGTACATTACATTTTTGGGCAAACAGTATTGGAACTTTTCTGCATTCCTTTTGTTGAGGGAGCAGGGAGGGATATTTTCACTTAAAATAATAGTTTTCAACCCTTCATTCCCAATATAAGTCTGCAAAAGTCCTATCTGTATTGCATTCTTTACACAGGCAGTTTTTCTTCCTCAACCTCTCTTCATACAGTTGAAACATTCTTGATGTGTAACTGCATGGTGAACATACTGCTCTCTCCCACCAAACCAGATCCCTTTTATCTTCATGTACCAAGTCCCACGATAGAAAACCTTTATACTCAGGGTGTTGCAACTTGTGGTCTCAGAACACATTATTCCAAATCTCAGCATTTCATTACTGCGTGCACTAAGTGATATGTGTTTTGTTCACCATATATGTTATTGTGAATAAATGAAAACAAGCTTCATGTCAGAAATATGGTTTCATATTTGAAACAAAAGCTATTTATAAAACCTACATTGCTCTGTTCTTACCATCAAGTAATAGTAAGGAATCGTTTAGCTGTAAATTAGAGCTTACTATTTGGTTTGCCAAATCAAGGTGTTTTACCTCCCCTTTGACTGTAATTGAGTGATTGCAATGTTTGCTTTGTTTCTCTTTTGTTCAATAATGTATGCATTTTTTCAGCTTTATATTAAAAAGTAAGTAATTTAACACTGCTTATAGTGGAAAGTAGCCACAGTAATGATTTTGAGACTTTTTCTTAACTTTTTATGAGCTTTGGGTAAATGTAGGTATATATTTATGTATTAGACAACTTCAATATGCAATTCAGTTCTATTACTTAAATTTAACAAGTAGTGTATTCAGTGACAATTTTTATCAGTGTCTGCATATTGCATAGAGACATGAACTTGTCTTGGCATAGCAAAGTTTTCACACATTTCTCCACCTCCAGCATACTTAATAGCTTGAGTCATAACAGTTTGTGCATACACTTTCTGTCTCCAACATCAATGTCAGCATTATAGGAACTTTGCATAGCTTTTTCAAATTTGTCTCTTGTTGTCCTTATGTAACATACCTCATGTTGATGTGTTATTTGGGTTGATACACATTTCCCCCCTCCCCCCCCCCCTGTTGTGGGGAGCATTACCAGGCTTGAAGAAATTACTCTGTCTATTCTTTGCTTATTCACCCTTCCCCATAGTTTATACTAAAAAGTAGCACTATGTTATTTAATTATTCAGTATAATAAAGCTTATGGAACTCTTCCTTGGCTTTTATACCTTTTTATTAACATTTGCGGGTCATGAAGCACATGTGATGATAGTTTCAATAAGTTTGGAATGTCACCATCTCTTGATGCTTCATGGGTGTGTGTATTTGTTTTAGTCACAAAAGGGCAATGGCCTCTTATCATTTTGACCTGTCATGTGGCACACTTATTTGTTTTGTTTGATTGATGTGAATAGGGATGCACTGTATCTTATTTCTGTCAGAGTCAGCAAGAAAAGAAATGCAATTTTGAAATTTAAAACATTTAAAACTTGTCTTATAGCCAGTGAGAGATGAAAATACAATGCATCATGTAATTTGATACCCTGTGATGTCATACTTGCTGATGTCAGCATGCTTGTGTTTCTTTTGTGTAGCATGCATGCCATAGAAAGATAACATGAAGATACAAAGGCAGAAAACAAACATTTTAATAACAAGAATAAGCCATTAATAAGTACAATACAACACAGCAACATGTAATGCGGATGCAATTTAACTATAGGTATTGGTATCACATAAAATGCTATTGCACTATTATCCATGCACAAGCATGGCCAATTCTTTCTAACAATTATGCTCTAATATCAAGGAGTAAAATACAACTTTTTCAAAAAAAATTAAATCTGGTTATAGGACACACGGTACTAATTATACGGAAGAACTGTGAACCAGTCTAGAAATGGGTGAAGAAATAATAGAGTATTTACAGGTTTGGTGGTCCATAATTGGTTAATAATGAAAATTAAAATTTTAGGAAAAATATCTTTTGAGAGCTTATCCTATATGTAATGTAAAAAAATATTGACAAATTTCTACTGATGCAATTTTAGCATTTTTACAGGCTTGACTCAGGAGTACTCAATACTGAAAGTAGCACCTGATTCATTTGGTGCAGAATCAATAACATGTGTTTCATGCACATGTATGTAAACAAATTGCCGCGGGTCATATGGTGTTCCCCACACATAAGCTTGCACCAAGGTTAGATGTGCACGAAAAATTATAGGTTTCATTATCAGCACCCATAAATTTTATGTTATTGAATTTTGAATAAGATAGTGTTTCCACATGTTTACCATTGGAGTGGAATTAGTACCGTGAGTCCTATAGCCTGGATTTTCATTGTCAGCTGTATTTCGGAACTACCTCATATGCCTGCTCAACGGTAGGCGCTACAACCCTTCCTCTCGTCTTTACCATTCGTTCATGCTCTCATACTTGTTCCTGTCCTAGCTCCATGCGCTGTTTCTCCTGGTCTGTTTATCTTCGTTTGTTCCTTGTCACTTGATCTCCATATATTTTTTTTTTTATTTCTGCTGCCCCTTAGTATGTTAACACGAAGGCGTTTCAACAACTGTCCCTTTTACTAATTCTACTAAAATTATCTAGATTTATTATTGAAAGGCAAACCTAGAACTCTAAAAAAAAATGTTGCTAGTGTTACTACTACTACTACTACTACTACTGACTGATATTCCAAACACTGATACCACATATATTGGCTTATAAGTCAAGCCCAACCGCAAACAGGTCAGACCCATATCTGCAGTCGCAAGATATACCTAGATTTTCCAGCGCATTATGCGACTGCTGATCAGCGTCGGTGATGCCTGTAGCTGGACTCTTCTTCTATACGAACATATCCGGAATACTAACGCCATTTTTGGATCTTCGTCACTATTTCTAATGAACGCGTCATTCCGAACAGTTACAACATCGCTTAGTACTACTGACACAACCAATATAACTATTACATTCTATAGCATTAAGACTATTAATCCTAATTATACCACCAAATGACGTGCTAGCGCAATCGAGACAGCGACGTGCATCTTTCTAGGTGAATTTAATCCTAACACTGATACACTTTCCAATAATGGATCAACCAATCTATACATCTACAGCTTTTTATGATCTATATTGACGGCATCGGTGGCCTATTGGTTAGAGCGTTCGCCTCGGATGAGGGAGGTCGTAGGTTCGCACCCCGGCCCAGCCATACCAAAGACTTATATAAAAACTCACCTAACAGTTGTCTCGCTAGGCACCCAGCATTAAGAGGTTAGTGTTAGAACTGGACGGTCTGATATCAGGAGATGATGACTGGGTGGGACATTATGCTTCACGTCTCTTTGTTTCCCTCTCTATTATATATATAGCTGGACTCTACTTATAGATGAATGTCTCTCTCTCTCTCTCTATATATATATATATAATATCGACCGCACACAAGCAAATATATATTCACTTGCTTGTGTGTGTTCTTCTTGAACCTTCATCTTTGTTGTTTCTATGTATGTACAAAACGAAATGCATTTCATAGAGCAAGGCTATAAATGCATACTCAGAGATGGTAGCTTATTATTTTATATTTTAACGCATACTATACTTACGGCAGAGGATATATTTTTCTAATCATTTATTTCATACACATGTTTTAATTTATCAGAATAGTTCCACCATGTGCTACAGTGGAGTTTATTGTCAAACTTCCACCGGGTGTGATGGCAGAATGCAGCTTGTGAAAGAACATACTACATGTGGCGACCTCAAGGTAAAATGTCCTATGAAAATTACGATTTGAAAGAATGAATTTCTATGCTTACATGCTTTTCTCTTTCATTTGTTTGTTTATTGATGTTTGTTGTATAAACCTTGGTTAGTGAAAATTGCTATTCGAAGAGAGTAATGACAGGACTATATAATTAGTTACGTGGACCAGAAGTTCAGATATAAATAATATCATTTATAGGGCTAAAAAAAACCTATACAAATTTGTAATATTTATTTTCTTCTTACCATCCACCTCATCATGACTCTAATTTCACTTCGTCTTCTCCTTCTTATTCTTCTTCTATTCATTATTATTATTATTATTATTATTTACAGTGGTGCGTAAAAGGCCAGTGTGTTAACATCTACACCGGTGAAGTGGACACTCCAGACGGCTGTATTATTTATGCAAGATGCCAAAGGAAAAACAAACAGCTTGTGGGCGATGGTTGTTGCAAAGGCTCATTAACAACGGATTGCTGCATGCTAGGAGAAAGTCAGAGTTCATGTTCCATGGAAATACCGTGCGATTAGTTCGGAAGGAAAGGAATACGATAGAAATGAGACAAAAACAGTGTTGCATTCGCAATATTAACATATATATTTTAGTGTAGACTACACTCTAGTCTACTACATCTGGATAGTTATGATTTACATTAAATCTGTTTCCAGTACACTAATAAAAAGTATAAAATCGATCTGCCTTACTAATGTTTGAAGCAAACATTTTAGTGTTAAACTTGGTTGCTTTATTATCTTTATTGTTAATAGTTGGTGTAAGAATTAACTTATTATTGAACAATTAATTTGTGGTTGCTCTTGTACCAAGATTTCAAATAACACACAATTATGGTTACATACCACCTAAATCCCGTCCCTATAAACATGCAAATATCTAGACTAAAGTTCCCCAATTTGTCACTATTATGCATTATGGCCATTCTAATTAACAAATTATCTCTCTTGATATATCTCTGTTTGCCATTTTCATTTAAGCAGCAACTGTTCACGTAAACTTTCTATAAGTGTACAAAAATGAACATGAAACCTAATATTGTAAAACAAAGTCAATGTTAGACGAAGACAGATCTAAATAATTAAATTGAACCCAACGAAAAGTCCTACAACAACAATATTTTACTAGCAATGCTTGTATTATCAATACTGCTGGGGAAAAAATGCAAAGATGACTGATTTTAGTAAAATGGTTCACTATTGTTTACACTACCGTGTTGCTCCGTTTCTCTGAAAACAATAAGACGGTTCACGTTCAATATTGTGCATAAATGACACCATTAATATTTGTATCAAAAACATGACTTCCTAAATTAGGCATCTGAAAATAACCAGGTAACACAAGATATTTCAATCAAATAATGATCAGTCGCTCGCCGTCTTGTTGTCTCAATATATATATATATATATATATATATATATATATATATATATATATATATATATATATATATATATATATATATATATATCTTTTTCTATAATATACAAGTAAAGAAATTATTATTATTATTATCATTATTATTATTGTAATCGATCTTTTCAATCACGTAGTTCAATGGTTCATTTGTTTAATATATCCTAAATTGTCCATTATGCCACGAGTTGGGTTTTTTTTAAATACCGGTAAAAAGTAAATTAAAATAATCTATATCTCAAAATTTGGATATACAATATTTGCATGCTCCGGGAAATTCAGAATGAAAAATTATCGACATCCCCAAACATCCGCCCATACATCCCTCATATCGGACCATTGTTAAATGTAGTAATTTATTGAAGAATACCTCTTGCTTGCGACAAGTTCCGGTTAAGTACAATCTATCAGGTCTTACTTTTACTACTCGGCCATTCCCATACTTACAACAACCTCGTATCTATTAGGTGAGTTCGTATGAAGACACTTTTTCATCGTTTCATAAATACAGAAATGCGTGATAGTTCTCTGTCAAACTGACGTGGTATACCAGGTCAAAGAATTAGTAATAGAGAATTCACTTAATCCAGAAGCGCAGCAAGCGCTAAGCAACCCCCGAAACTCCGTATGTGTGTGGGGGTGGGGGATGGGGTGGGGGGTGAATACTTGAAAGGAACATCATAACAAAATTTGCTACGCATCCGGTTGTATTAATATATATGTTTTTCAGATTACATTAAAATACAATGCTACTTTAGAACATCGACTACGCTAAACGGAAAAAGTTTGCTTTTAAAATATTTTCTAACACGGCGGTTTAAATTTGATTTTGCTTCCAATTAAGACTTGGCTCCGTATTCGCGAAATTCCCAAATTTGAGTGTTCAGTCAGACTCCAAATTACATTTATTGTTTGGTTTGATATTTGGTAAATTGCTGCAAGATATAGTGTAATATTTAAAATACATATGTACCTGAGTGCATTGGTTATATCAAAGCACATGCATTTTAGATATTGTAATTATTCTAAGCAATCACAATTTCATTTTGCGTTTGCACACAAGTTGACGTGTTTCTTGAATATGCAGACTGGCCATGTTCATATTTCCGTAGTTGGACAAACTCATGGAAAAATTAACATAGTCAGTACATATGCATTCCCAGTGAAACAAATCCAGCGTTCGTGTATTTGAATTTAAATTGCGGTTTATATTTTAATTTAAAATAAGCCTAGATATGTGATATAAACCATAAGACGATAATATTCCCAACTCTCTATTAATAACTTATATTATGTTCTATAAATAATATACTCTGCATACTTTGTATTACATGGTTAACTCAAAGTTGTACGTTGTTTCTTTGTGACCTTGAGAATGTTTCAAGACAGTACAATTTTCGAAAACCGATCATTCGATCCATTGTACACTTTGATTTTGTATTCTGAGCCTACTGAGAAAGAGGCAAGGTGCAAAATCATCAGCTAAAATTTATCAATAATAGATCAGTTCTAGCAGAAATGAAACGTATAGTTTTCAAGCTACAACAAAATAAGACAGTTGCGCCCAACAATCTCATAATTTGGGGAATACTGCAAATATTTCAATTCCGAACTCTTGTTGAACAAGCTCGAATTTGATTCCGAAAATAGTTATATTCCTCGAGGACATTGATGTAAACTGGGTATATCAATGAATGGCCAGTCTGAATAATGGCGCCTGTGATGATGATTGCAGTCCTGACCCCGTCCAAAGCAAGTCTCCAAATATTGCCTAATGGATGATACCATTGTGTCCCCAGTAGTCACCCTTGGTTTGTAATCGGCGTGCATGCCTTTCACACGAATTAACCCAAAACCAAGATAATGTGAATAAATCCAATTATCTTTTAAACTGACAATTATATTTATACACAACGCCGACAGTATTATGTCAAAGACACATTCCTAGACCACAGATAACGACCTGACCCAGTAACCGTAAACGCAAACAATTCACAGGAACACGGAGGGCGAGGTCTATTCTTTCGCGGCGGACACGTATATAATGGTCAATAACACGAACGTTAAATATCAAAATAGGTATTATTCATATACTAGAGATATTATAGGGTATGGCAGTTTTCTATGTCAGTCTAATTTGATCAGTCTAATTTGAGTCTCGCCACCCTTCGATATCACTCATATCACACGAGGCAATATTATCGAATTTATAATGGGTTAATTGTTACGGTTCTATGGTCTTAAACTAAGTAACAGAAAATAACAAAAGACAAGCAAGTGTTGTAAACTTCAGCAAGTGAAGTATTTTTCCAAAATACAAAACGAAAATTCAAAATAACTTACGGTGTTGTGAATTACACGAAAAGACATTAGTTAGGTAAGCACAACTCATACCTTCAATTGTGGACAAATTGTGGACAAAAGTCAATCGCACAATACAAATTAAATATACATAATATACAAACTTCAGAACGCGCGACACGTTCGAAGCGAAGTCTGGAGCCATACAATAAAATACCAAACTTTCCACGTACACTCATCCCATGTACATTAAATTTGATTGACTCAACCGAATTGACTGAAAAACATATTTTTAAACTCGAGTTCTGTAAACTTTTACAATGTTGTAGTAGATTTTGCATGTGTGAATGAAAGAAAGAAGGATAGTCATGTCATAGTAAATATAGCAGATTTTGACTCCTCGTCCATGAAATTTGGAAGCTTCTTTTAAAACATGTTTTATTTTCCTCATTATTTCTCTCTCTCTCTCTCTCTCTCTCTCTCTCTCTCTCTCTCTCTATATATATATATATATATATATATATATATATATATATATGTATATATGCTAAATACATATATATAGAGACAGACAGACAGAGCGTAAGGACGGACGGCTGTGGGCCGATCATGTCTGCGCTCTGGGTAACTGAATAGCCTCAACGACATTTTCTCCGCCCTCAAAAAGAAAATCGGGATCACTGAGATTTCCACAGCCCAGAAGGGGCTCTGACCGAAAATATATACCAGTCGCGCAACAAAGATCGCGTACAATGATATTAAAAATTTTATGCATTGAGTGTGATTACATATTTTAAGTTGCGTTTCATGGGAAAATAGTCTGATGTCGTCGGCAATATGTACATGGATATTGATGGATGCATGCACATTCTTAAAGGAAAAGTCCCTATGCCGTGATTAGGATGCAGTATTGATGTAAAGGCTAGATATGTTGCATATAAACAAAATTTAAAAAATATGGCGCTCATAACGCCTTCTGGAAGATCTGCGATACACATAAATTAATTAACAATTGTTTCAAAAAATGATTTGAAAATTATTTTTTAACAAATTAACATACTCTGTAGAATTTAAAATCGCAAGAAACTATCACAAACTGGCTTGTAACACACCTCAACAATACGTTTTACTCAGCGGAGTAAGTCTACATTGACCATAGTCGTGCGAAGAATTGAATAAATTTCGTGCCGCAATCAATCAAGTCATATATCAGGATGACATTGCCGAGTCAGATCAAGATTGAAATTGCCATACAGCCTTTTAATATTGGCTGAGTATTTTCAATGCTGCCCTGAGATCTTCCGTTGTGCTTTACATCCCTGTTTCAAGGACGCCCTAGAAGAATTTCATGTCGGTGACGACCCTTCCCAATCGCGGTTATGAAGATATGAGACAAACGTTTTAATCGTAAAGTTAAAAGTTTAATGTATTCCAGGTACATGCCGGCTGGAGTTTACTAATGAATGACCAGGGTGGATAATGGCACCTCTCATGATTGATATAAGTCTAGACACCGTTCTATAGCGAGGCTATGAATACCACCAAATGGATGTTTGTATTTTGTCCCGAGCAGAGTCACATTTAGTTTGTAATGGGCATGCATACTTGTCACATGCCTTAACCAAACGTGCACCTGTCTTGAATAAACTCAATGCACCAGCTACAGAGATCACCCCAAAAGCGCACTATTACATTTACGCAAAGCGCAGACATTATCATATCCAGTGGCCCAGTAACCGTAAATACAAACACTTCATAGGACTTCAAGGGGTGTCTATTCATTCGTGGTAAGTCGTCTATAACGGTCAAGAACACGGAGATTAAATTTCAGTGTAAATATGGATGCACGATTGGAGTACCATAGGTATGGCAAGGGGGGGGGGAATACATGGATATTGATAGAGACCTCTAGTGCACATTAGCGCTAGAGTTTTGTCTAACAATGAAATTTTAGCCACGACAACTAACAATATAACTGTTATCAAACGAGAGAATATTATTATGACAGCGGCTATCTTTCCAGTCTTTATATAATTAGCTTTCGTTTTCTCAGTGTGATGCGTTTCTCCCTATTGCGCTTATTGCGCATTGTTTATTTCGGCGGGAAACTGTTGCCTCATTCAAGTGATTGTCTCAAATTATGGGTCTGTTTGAAGGGCCTGATTTAAGAAATAATTCTTTTGGATATACTTAAGAAATGTGCCAAGTTTCCAAGGGTAATTTCGGAGGCAGAAAATTGGTGCTACAGGTCTTGGTTGGTGGGTATTTACAAACTTCGTTCATTCATATGTGGTATGTGCTCAAAAGCGAGGTGACGACATCGTAGCTAGAACCGTCCATTATTACGGCTGTATGGTCTAAAAGTAAGAAATAGTAAAAAATAAGAACCAACAAGTTTTGTAAATTTAATAAATAATACAGTTCTCTAGAACACAAAGTGATAATATAAAAAACTAATGGTATTGTGAATACTGTCCCAAAATAATCCTATAATTTCTGACACAAGTCTTAATAATTGAGTTAACGTTAATGGTATTACAAAAAATAATCGAACCCTGGCAGGGCAGATGTGCCTGTGTTGGTGTGTATCCGGACGATATACTAACAGTCCTTTATTGAATCACAATAATAACAACCTAAAATATATCCTAATTTGAACAGCACTCTAAACTCCAAGTCTCTATGTCCAGGAATATTTGTGAGCACTTTCTATTTTCTGAGAAGAATAGCTTGAATAAATAATTCCAGCCACAATAAAAAAGAAACAGATCAATAAAACGGTTTTCTACTTCAGATGTTATCGCAAGAATAAAAGAATTATTAGCCATTGAACAGTTTCGTTCTAGAAGGTTCCAAATGTTTACAAGATAAAATATTACCTATAATTAGAAGGTCTGTTACTATAATTAAGTGTGCTAAACAACAGATAGGCCAGGCATTTCATTGGGAATTTATAAAGTTATGGTCTCGTATTGCGATAAATATGGTGTTTACAAAACCAAAATTAATGATTCAGATCAGGTAGAAACTTTATTTTGTTCCATAAACGTCGATACCCAGTCTTGAAAGTTTTTGCCAGGATTCACTTGCAAATGTTTTGGCCATCAGAATGGTCCTCTCATTTAACTACTTTTGGACATGGATGTGATCCTTGTTGAATCTGAACACGTGAGCCGTTCAGCTTATTTATATCTGCTGGCATATCGATGACCATCCACGCGTATTTGTATGCATCTCCCCTTTCCTGATCGAGTGGTAGTAACAAAATAGTACCCTGGTGATTTACGTTCGGTTTTTTTTTGCGATAATCCGTAATCACGAAACCATTTTTGGCGATGCCGGTAAACAAACAGAAATCAGCGTCCAAGTTGGATGCGCTTGCTCACTTTGTTTACAGCGGTGGCGATAGCTTTTCGATAACCACTAGTTCTTTAATAAATCGTAGCATGTTTAAAATTTTTTTCTGCCATCAGAGTTTGAATCCCATCGAAAGAATTAGCATTTCTACATATTGTAGAAACTTTGGGTAGCAGAATTCGCCATTTGATGGTAATAATGACGGGACAGAACATTACTGACATTGTGAGAAGTTCAGATATAAATAAGGTTGTTGGATAATTTTAAATATAGAAAACCAAGTTTCATTTGTAATATTGAATTTTCACTTTAACGGATGACCATTTGTATGTGACTTTGCATATCCGACGCAAGGTGTTTACTGTTAGAATTTAACAGATTATTTCTCTTCGTGTTGGTTGTATTTGTCTGTTCTTCTCCTCCTCTCTTTACAACTTCACTGTCTTGTTCTTGTTCTTGTGGTGGTGGTGCGCAAAAGGCCAGTGCGCAAATGTGTTCACCTGTGGAATAGAAACTCCAAACATCTGTAATACATATACAACCTGCAGAAGTAAAAACAACCAGTTTATAGGTGATGGTTGTTGCCAGAGCTCAATAACAACTGACTAGTATTTACTAGGAGAAAACATCATAGCTCATATTCCATGGAAGTACCATGTGATTAATTCTGAATAAAAATACAACAGACGCAAGCAAAAATTACGCATTAACAAAATCTACACGTCAATTTACAGTTTCTGTCGTTTACAAATAAAAATTTCCAGGAGTGCGCCGAAGGAGCTGATCAGATTCAGCTCAGAACCTATAAGCTTCTCCATCACTCCTAGCTTGACTGTTAAGATTGACATTAAATCCGTTTCGAATATAAGAACAAAAATGTTTCATCAATATACCGTACATCTTTTGGAACGTAAAATCTATTTCTTGTCAAAATTGTTTGATTTCTATCTGTATATCTGCGACTTGACGGTCAAATAATGTTATCAAAGTTTTACTTGTAAACCTGGAATTCTGTCTCTATTTGGCTATGAACTCCATGGTCATATAATCCTCAACCTGCCAATCAAAGATATGTCCAGTTCTTTTTAGTATATTTTTCAGTTAATCTTAAAATTCATTTGGTATTGGAGCTTTTATTCTTTTGTTGTTGTTGTTATTCTTGTTGTATGCTGTGATCAAATAGCACACATTTATAATTTGATACCACTTCACTCCCATCCCCGTTACATGTCAATCCCTAGAGTAAAGGTCTCTAATTTGGCACTGTTATATATTAGGGCCATTATAATTAAGACCTTTTGCACATTGATATATCCTGTTATTTGTCAGTTTGATTTAAGCAACAACTGCTCACGTGAAGCAACCGCTCCAGTGGCCTAATGGTTAGCGCGTCCGCCTCGGATGCGGGAGGTCGTGGGTTCCGTCCCCGGCCGAGACATACCAAAGACTTATGAAAATAGTACTAACAGCTGCTTCGCTTGGCGCTCAGCTTTAAGAGGCTAGTGTTAGGACCGGTCGGCTTGGTGTCCAGATAATGTGAATGGGTGGGAAATCATGCTAAATGTCTGCGGCATGATGCCTCAGTGCTAGACATTAGTATAAACTGCCACACTGCAGACATCGTACAGATATGACTGAAATTTTTGTAAAGCTACGTTAAAAGTCAAAATCATACACACACTCACGTGATGCTTCTATAAGTATGCCAAACGAATATCCGTAATAAACATGTTACTCAGTATACTAAATTAATGTTAATGTTAGAGGGAACAAGGTTGTGTTTAATAGCCAATTCCTAAAATTCTCTTTGACTGAGTAAGTTATAAGCTCCAAGCATATTCTGAAACGAATAAGGTGATGAGGTAGAATTGTCTGTCTAATGACGTATTCAGACACGGACGATTCAGTAGAGAAGAGATGGGAGCCTCGTTTTGATTTGAAATGAATGATTTCTAGCCTCTTGACCAATGCCCACATTTGGCCGTGAGTATACATTCTAAATTGCGTATACATTAAGAACAAGCTTGCGCAGAATTAGTTCCTACATTTAGAATCAGAAAGGGTCGGTCTCTCCTTGCAGGTAAGATTCTTTTGTGTTCGTAAACTTCTTTAAAGAATAGGCACGTTTGTAATATTTGAAACTTTAACGGTAAAGGTCATAATCGTGCACTATTTGTCTGCGTTCCTTCTATTTTATGCTATAATGTAATGAAATGTTTAATTGTTTTAAAGAATTTATATTCATTTGTAATTATGGTAATTATTATTGGCAAAGACGTATTCGCTACCAACTTCATGTTTATATTTATTGTGGAAATAAAATATTCTTTAAGCATTTATAGGTTACTGCATTTGTATGGGAAAATATGAACGCGTTTCTCGGATGGAATACTGCACGACCATAAAGCATCCGATCAATATCGATTACTTGGGTGATTATAATAGTTGTTCACCGAGTTCGTCAACCTTTTGTGAATGTGTTTAATGGCCAGCGCAAATGTTTTATCAGAAGGAGACGATCTGATTATTTTTCTTAGCTTGGAAACTTTACAAAGGATAAAATGAGAATGATGACGGTATAAGTATGTGCCACTAGAACCGCCTCGACACTGTGATGCTTGAGCAATCCGTTATAGATCTATCCGACAAACGAACGCAGTGCGCGTTTAATCTAGTGTTGCGAAGAGTCAAATGGTAATTTCAGTACTGTGTTCATTCGAGCGAATCTTGGACGCAATTATTTTTCTGTACTAATTTTTGTGCTAGTTTCTGGCGCCCCACAACTTAAACTTAGATTACGAAAATTTAGAACACGGGAACATCAGACGAGAAAGCAGATATAAAAAGCAAGATTATTTCGATTTTGATTTTCTTGTGTATATTTCTTCTCAGTCCAGTGCATACCTTGCTTATGGGCATTACGTTTATAGTTCATATGACCAATATAACGTTTATAATCTTCCACAGAATATTTCAACATGGTCTTAGCTAAGTCCGTCTGGCATTACGGGCTCAAATAACATTTCTTCAAACATGTCTTCTTCTGGCTCTGGTTCTGGGCGTTTGTGCTTTAGCGTTGCATTAAGAATGTTTGCATAACACAACCAATTCTTTTACTGCTTCACGATGCGCATGGTTTTTTTTCTTCTGTTTGATATTTAGCGGCAGGCAGAATTTTGCTACCACCGAGTAGGAGACCTCTTGGTCTTCTATCTGCTTTTCTTGTTTTTCGTTATGTGCAGAAAATTCTTCTAAGCCGAATCTTTACAGTAACCGCAACTTGAAGAGAACAATGTTTAAATAAATGGACAGTAAAGCAAATAATGAGCTGATCATCTAAAATAATGTCAACTAAAAGCTGGCAGGGTATCAAAATCTATTCTTTTTAAATAGAATGGTTTCAAAAGCAACGGTCTTAGATATAGATAGCAAATGGCGTGCATCTACGGTTCTGGCCTTTAGTGGTATTATAATGGCAGAAAGCAGGACAAAAATTGATTTCTTGAACAATCGAGTGCTAAAATTACAATAAAGAATGATACTTGATTTACCCGTCGGATGCAAAAAGAAGGAAAGACATTATTAAAAGTAATTTCTTTATCAAAATCAGTTATAGTTGTACCATCTGACATAGTAGTACTATCTGATATAGTCGTTTTCATCTGAAATCATAAGTCCGTTTCATTAACAGGAATATGTTGGTGTGACTTTGATTACTAATAATACACTCATCATAATTATTAGAATAGAGACCTAAAAAATTTGCATATTCAGATTTATAATATTGTAAACTTGGTAGATTGTTGCTTTTGAAAAAATAAAAATTGTTTCAGCCAAGAAGAAATTGCATGAGTATTACCAAAGAAAGACATGTTTCTACAGTACATACTGATCTGAATTTAATATTCGAATTGATTTTTTTCCGTCATTTGTTTGTTTGCATTATTTTTAAAATAATGGTTCTCAGAATCGTAACAACGCACTTGAGCAATGACACTGTCAATGAAATAAACACGCATGTATTTATACTTAACGAACACAATTTGGAACGGTTCGATTATTCTGAAGTGCAGAACTCGAAAACAAAGATAAGAAAAGCAATGCAAGCAGATTAAGTATGATCAAAGGAACATGCACGATCATTTTAGGAATTATAACAAATCCAAAATTCTTCCTCTATTTAATCGAAACAATTTTAAAAGAACTGTAATATAAAGGAAACAGAACAATTGACATAACATGAGATATTTTATCTATCATTATTTTGTTTTCCTTTTGCATTGAAATAACCTCATAATAAAATGAAAACAAGTACAAATTTCTGAAGGGACGACTTTATTTGGATTTTGTAATGATATAGGGCTCGGCAAAAGTAGAAACAACTATATGTCTGAAGTAAACAAATTAGTACGTTTAGGTGACAATCGTTCATTTTTAGGAGGCATAGAGCTGAAAGGTAATGGTATGGATATGAACACAGTGTTTTATAACTGTCTCTAATTTCTGCATATATATTTCTTTCTGTTTGTAACTTAAACAAACCATAACTAAATTTCAAATATTTGTTTGTAAAGATCTTATTCAAGATTGTAGCAAAAAGCCACTGTTGAGGGTATAAAAGACGATGTGTTGAATGTATAATGAAATTGCAAATGACTATCTTGTTTTAAACATCGAAGGTTATAACCACTTAGGTCACCAGAGCAATCAGTCTTTATATATCTTTAAACATATGTTCTAGCTAGACATATAACTAACTTTACATCTAGTAAAGTAGACAATAATTACCCAAGAACAAAATCAGCTTAGCTACAGGTGCTATATTAATTTTCAATCATGATACATGCATGTATCTTTCATAAATTTATATATATGTAAGCTTTATTGGGCGCCTGTATAAATAAACGATTTTGTTTATTACTTCGGCCATCTTGAATTTCTTCACCACTATCGGCCATTAAACGGTGCGTTCCTGATCTCGTGTGTCATGCATTAATGAATGTAGGGTTAACGAACTAATGCTTTACTGATAAAATCCGATGCTATCGAAAATTTTCTTCATCCTTAATGATAAAATCTGAAGTGCTATGACCCTGATGAGGGATAGGAAGGAAAGTGAGAGGAAAGAGGAGGACAGAAGGGAAAACAGGGGAGAGGAAGAGAAGACGTTGAGGGGAGGGAACAAGTATGGTGCGTTTTTAAAAATCATTTTCATTTCTCCAATAAAAAGTATCATAAACAATTATTTGTTCTTAAAATAACATTTGAGCTCACACAGTATTTATGTGTTTTTCCGCCGCGTGGGAAAGCCATTTCAGAGGTTTTTTTTATTGTAGCTAATGAATTTCTCATGGGACCGACCGCTCCGTTGGCCTAAGTGGTTAGAGTGTCCACCTCCGATGCGAGATGTGGCGAATTCAATGAATCTTACCAAAGACTTATAAAAATGGTAGTCTAGTGGTCAGAGCGTCGCAGTAGGTCGCGGTTTCGAATTACGACCGAGTAATACCAGGGACTTATAAAAATGGTACTAGCAGCTGCCTCCTTCGCTCTTAGCATCAAGATGTTAGTGTTAGGGCAAGTCGGCATGTTATCAGAAAACTTTAACTGGGTGGAACGTGAAGCTACAGCGAAATTACAAGCAAAAATATAATAATCAAAAATCCAACACACACACAATTGGGCCTTTTCACACGCCGGATTCCTTGGGACCCTACTCAACGCAATCTTGATTTACCTGAATTATAATATTGGCCGCAATCGTGGATATTTTTGGACTTTTTAATTGGCCATCATGATGGATTATTTTAAACTTTGGGGATTGGCCGTCATCTTCGATTTAATGTTAAGGCCATTTTGCCATAAAGCTATATCCGATATTGCTGCTTCCATATGAAATATAAATTAATGTATTTGGTTGGAGCTGCACATTATTTCCAAGATAATAATAATAGCCCACAAATTAATGATGGCGATAATAGAAATACACTCCACTACATAACCAGCATCTTCGTGAATTATCCTTGTCACAGGAGGGTTTTCCCGCTCATCAATTCCAGACAACGGTCTTTCAGAGCGCGGGTCATCTTCCATGTTTTCACAACCATCTTATGAGGCGCCGTAGCGGACAAAAGCTGGTCCAATCAGAAGGCTACCGTTGAAATTTTACTGTCATATGTCCAGAATTCCAATTTCACATGTTTTAATCAGAAATGCTTGTCCTTAAAGTTCCATTGTTTTAGGTCGAGATTTTATAATGTTTCAGTTGAGTAAAACAGTAGTAGTTGAAAGCTGTATTTTCTATGTCGAGGTTATAGATTGTGTTGTTTGAATTACATGGAGGTGGTTGAAATTTCAATGTCATACGTCGAGAATTTCTAATTTACGTATTGGTTCAACGAGTTTATGTTGAAATAACCATTTCATACGTTGAGAGTTTAGATTTCATCTGTTGAATTACACAGCGCTGGTTGAAAATTCGATGTCCAATGTCGAGTTTTTAGATTGTATCTTCTAAATTACACGGCGGTTGTTGAAATGTTAATGTATTAAGTCGAGAGTTGCAATTTAACATGTTGCATCATATTGATTGTGCTAAAAGTTCCATTTCGTACGTTGAGTTTTCATATTGTATCTGTTGAATTAAACAGCGGTGATTGGACATTGTATTGTGCTTGTCAGAATTGTTGCTATGTGTTAGTGTTAAAAGGAACGTTACACAATGTCCACTTTGACAATTCAAGATAATATTGAGTATTATGATACATCATTCGTGTATTCAATTATGAGGCGCCATTGCATTTCATGCACTTACAGTTTGAAAGTTACCATTTACATGTCGGGAATTACTATGAATTTATCCGCTAGACGTCGCTCTCGTGAACGGACCGTGTTATTTTGAAACAAGGAGGCTGCTTATCCATGCTGTGAAATTCAACAGATGAAATATAAATAATCGCCATATGAAATGGAACTTTCATCACAAACAGTTACATATAACGTGTGAAATAGAGATTCTCAACATATGATATTGAAATTTCGACCACCACTGTGTAATTAAAAATATACACTGTAAAACGTCGACATAGGAAAAAGAATGTTAAGCCACCACTGTATAATTCAACATATAAATCTAAAATCTCTATCTAGAAAATGGAACTTTAAGGACATGTAAGTTGATCCAACACGTGGTATTGGATTTCTCGACATACGATATCGAAATTTCAACTGCGACGTTCTCATTGGACCAGCTTTAGTCCGCTACGGCGCCTCATACCATCTCTTAAATCACTAAACCACTTCAAATATGTAAGCTCTCACAGAAGATTATATTCAGAATATTTATCTAAGTCATTTAAGAATGCTCTTTACTTATGTCACTGTCATTTACCTTTCTTACATTAGAGGTACAAATAGTCCCTTAGGTAAGCAAGCATTGATTTGTGTAAAATGACTCGTTCTTAAAGATAATAATTTACGCGTGAGTCCTTGCCATTTAGTAATTTGTCTCATACTGGGATACTACACACAAGTATTTCAATAAAATATACATGCTTTCTTTTCAAACTTTCTTTTAATTGTGTGTACAACACTTATCATAGATTCGTGGGAAATTCATCAACCCTTGAGCTAAGATGTTGGGGTTAACTTCGCAAATATTATGAAAATAGTTGCACAATCTGTATAATCTTCAGGAATGTTTCGATAGGCAGAATTTTCCATATACTTGTATTGTAATAATTTATATATTTTCTGACTCCATGGTTGACAGTCTCTCTCTCTCTCTCTTCTCTCCCTCCCCCCCCCCCACAAACATCTCTCACAAACATATAGGTACATATTTGGATCGAAGGGTGTACTAGCCATCAACCTAAATGTTTATAACAATGACGACCGATCTTATATGTTTACAACCATGATGATCTGTTATATGTTTTTAACCATTATAATCATGACGATCTGTTATATGTTCCTAACCATGACGACCTGTTATATGCTCACAACCATGACGATCTGTCATATGTCCATTGGCATGACGATCAATGATTTATGTAGTCAGTATCAACCGATTTCTTTTAAGCACGGATACTGTATCGGTCATTGGGACCTTGTTATCATGATATATAAATTTCATAGGACAATGACCCTTTTAGTCAAAGATCATTTTGAAAATACTATCAAAGAGGTCAATGATCTTCGCCTTTCTGACGACTATTTAAGCCATCATCGCCAGTCTTTTCTATCATATTACATTCGTCAAGTTTCCAGGCTTCTTTAAGAAAAGACAAGAACTGTAAGTAATATATATCTCTCTCTCTCTTAACAAAATGGCTTGTATTCTTTGCACGTTATGTAATGGACTGTTTCAGGCTTTTAACAGTTATTTTTTTCTTCTGTACCGTAGATCTTGCATCAGATATATTTAGTATTTTACGTTTATTTGCAAAATTCAGAATTCGGCTAACTCTGATTTGCAGTTAGTTTTAGTTTGGTAATTAGTACTTGAAAATGAAATCAGCATCAAGTAAATTTTGCCGATACACTTCTCTTGTATATTTCTCAAATTTAAAGACAAATAGTACTATTAGGTTTACAGTACATAAATCGTCTTAACCATAATTTAACACTGGAACATTAACTTTACATGGATATTTCTCATTGTTCCAAAGCTGCAGAATGCTATATAAGTGCTCGAATTCAATATAAACTTAATCATATTATTTTTTCTGTAAGGATACTTATACTAAAAGAAAGTAATATTTACTTATAACTTGAATCTAACAAACTTAAAGTTCAAGATATTTAGATATCACGAATTTAAATTTTTTCAGTACAACTTATTCGGTTGTTTTTTATATGTTGATCCCTATTGCTCGATACCTTGTTCACTGTAAAAATAAATGTTTTAGAATCTAATACAAAAACTCTCTGTTTTCTGTAAAAGTAAATTTTGGAGAATCTCCTAACTCTCTTTAGTGTGATTTTGCACTCAAAATGAGAATGCTTTATTTGTCGGTGTATTTTCTTTTAATATACAAAATTCTTTTCGCACAGCAAATTAATCTATAAGGTGGCCATCGCATACGTAGAAAGTCTAAGTGTTTTGAGCTGAAATAGTTCAAATCCCCTCACTCTTCTATCCATTGTCCAAATTAGTGCTTCCAATTTTGGTGGTTTAGTCATGCTACCATGACTGCAGGTGTGACTTATATAATACAAATGTGTACATCTTCAAAAATGTATTGCTTAATCAAATAAATCACAAATGGCAGCTATCGCATGCATATTCAATAAAGAAATTTTAGTAACTACTATTTTCTGGTCAATAATATGACCAAATTAATGCATATAATTAATAGAACAATTTGCCATAGAGATGACCATGTTTTTACGATGAATTAACAGACCTATTTACCACAACAATGCCGACAAGAAGTTAGATCAATATTTCACAAACAAGTTAAATTCGTTGAAATACCTCCCTCGTGTTTCATATGCTAATCGTTGTAATTGATAATAACAAGTTCACATTTGGCAACATACCTTGCAATACTTATGCAACATGGTTGCTATTTGCGAATGCATTTGTTTTGTTCAATATAGGTACGAAAAGTTCGTGCGTGCAATACTTATTTAATTGAATCCTAAAGTACATTAACAAATTAATTTCACACTTTTTCAAGCTATTGAGCCAATTCTTTTAAAGGTCTTATGCCCTTCATAATAACAAAGTATACTATAATTTATCACTGTCGCTCAAAGACGTTTTATTCCGCCCCAACTTATTTATGTAACTAAAAAAAAATTAATACAAATGGTAAAATACTCGGTTGTATCAAACGCATAAATCAACAATTAATTTAATGTCATCAAAGCATTTCGCCATCAGCGGCTATATACACCATTCTGTTGTCGATTTTATCTATTTACACAATAATTTTGTTTATTTGCGTGCGGATACGTAGTGGTGCCATTTGCTTAAGGTTCTTTGATTCCGACTAAACCATTCCCCCAACCTCAAGGCCCAGTTCATCAAAAGGAAATAACTACAGTTTCACGACCTAAGATCTTCAAAATAATGAGCTTTCGTCTTGATTTGTTTAGAAACTGTACCAAGATGATACTGAACAGTGCTAAACAGGATCAGAAAAACGGCGTTATGCTCCATGTCTTCATTTATTTTAAATATGCTCTGTAATTTCATACTTGCATCGTGGCGCTAAATTTGTTTATTTATTATTTATATTTATTAAGAACATCCGGTTCTCACAGGTACTTGAGACGCCAAAATTTGTAAATTATAAAATACTTTATCTGTACGACTAAAAATTGTATTTTGAAGCATTTAACGCTTGATCAGATATATATCTGATGCTAATAGTACAAATAATATGATATCTACATTAAAAGTAATGACTTTAGCATACACTATATTTGTATTTATTTAGCAAACTGTCCATGTGCTTAACCTTTAGGGGTCACGCGTATTCTTATCTGTCTTCGTCATGCTAGCTTAACATTTTCGTAACATATCTTACGTTGCTATGACACCATTGGCTATTGGCCAGCTGGAATTTCAAATAAACTGGGATTGGTGGAGGGCCGCTGGTAGATGCGAGGAGCTGGAAGATTGGTCACTTAGAAACTAATATAAAACTTTAAACTCTGCTTAAACGCGAAGCTTACAGATGCGAAATATAACAAGCACAAAGTACATGTTCAGATAACAAATTTTAAATAGGTTTAAAAAGAATGAATAGGTAATCAGAAATATTTCCAAATTGACTAACAGTTTCTTAAAAGATTTCATATTGACTCTGACAGTATTGTTTCATTATTTTGTATCGAAATATTGACGCCAAGAAAATTGGATCATGACAATTTAGCATTTGTTTTTCATGAATCCAAAATTTTAAATGATAATTATTAAATTTATCGCTACTTATATGTGTTGGCCATTTCCCGCTAGACTTAATTTTAGCCATGTTTATAAAGCAATCAATAATATATACTGACATGGCTGTTGTTATATGCAGTCATTAATTTATACACATAAACGGACGTTGGTATGCACAATCATTGATTTATACACTGAAACGAACGCTGTTGTATGCAATCATTAATTTATACACTGACATGGACATTGTTATACGCAATCATTAATTTATACACTGACATGGCTGTTGTTACATGCAATCAATAATATACACTGACATGGCTGTTGTTATATGCAATCATTAATTTACACTGACATGGCTGTTGTTATATGCAATCAATAATATACACTGACATGGCTGTTGTTATATGCAATCATTAATTTATACACTGAAATGGACATTGTTATATGCAATCAATAATATACACTGACATGGCTGTTGTTATATGCAATCATTAATTTATACACTGAAATGGACATTGTTATATGCAATCAATAATATACACTGACATGGCTGTTGTTATATGCAATCATTAATTTATACACATAAACGGACGTTGTCATACACAATCATTGATTTATACACTGAAATGGACACTGTTGTATGCAATCATTAATTTATACACTGACATGGACATTGTTATACGCAATCATTAATTTACACTGACATGGCTGTTGTTATATGCAATCAATAATATACACTGACATGGCTGTTGTTATATGCAATCATTAATTTATACACTGAAATGGACATTGTTATATGCAATCAATAATATACACTGACATGGCTGTTGTTATATGCAATCATTAATTTATACACATAAACGGACGTTGTCATACACAATCATTGATTTATACACTGAAATGGACACTGTTATATGCAATCATTAATTTATACACTGACATGGACGTTGTTATATGCAATCATTAATTTATACACTGACATGGACGTTGTTATACGCAATCATTAATTTATACACTGACATGGACATTGTTATACGCAATCATTAATTTACACTGACATGGCTGTTGTTATATGCAATCAATAATATACACTGACATGGCTGTTGTTATATGCAATCAATAATATACACTGACATGGCTGTTGTTATATGCAATCATTAATTTATACACTGAAATGGACATTGTTATATGCAATCAATAATATACACTGACATGGCTGTTGTTATATGCAATCATTAATTTATACACTGAAATGGACATTGTTATATGCAGTCAATAATATACACTGACATGGCTGTTGTTATATGCAATCATTAATTTATACACATAAACGGACGTTGTCATACACAATCATTGATTTATACACTGAAATGGACGCTGTTGTATGCAATCATTAATTTATACACCGAAACGGATATTGTTATACGCAATCATTAATTTACACTGAAATGGCTATTGTTATATGAACCACTCCGGTGAACTAGTGGTTAAAGAGTCCGCCTCGGATGCGGGAGGTCGTGGGTTCGATCCCCAGCTGAGTCATATTAAAGACTTTAAAAAATGGTACTAGTATGAGGAATGGTCGGCCATGTTTAAGGATAATGTGACTGGGTGGGAAATCATGCTACATGTCTGGGGCATGACGCCCCCGTGCTAGACTTCACTGTAAACTGTCACAGTGCAGATATCGTAGCGCTATGGCTGAAAAAGTGTTAAAGCTACGTTACAAATCCTAATCACTCTGGTGTTATACGCAATTATTATTTTATATTCTAAAAATAGCATTGTTTTATGCAGTCATTAATTATTCACTGAAATGTACGTTGTGATATGAAACCAATAATTTATACACTGAAATGTACGTTGTGGTATGAAACCATTAATTATTATGTGCAACCATTAATTATTCACTGAAATGAACGTTGTTATACCCAGCTATTAATTTATACTGAAATGACTCTTGTTATATGCAACCATTAATTTATACACTGAAATGAACATTGTTATATGCAGTCATTGATATGCCCTGAAATGCTGTTGTTATATGCAATCATTGATATATACTGAAATGACTTTTGTTATATTCAATCGTTAATCTACAATGAAACCGCAGTTGTATTCAAATGTATCCCACTTTATCTCTTTCACAGACGTTGCAATGTTGAATATGAAGGTTGTACTACTTGCATTGGCGATCTCATTGGTCGGGTCCATGCCCTTTGAAAAAAATGAAAACACCAGAAAGGGTAAAAAAGAACTATGAAAAAACATTTCAAATGAGACATACATACATACATACATACATACATTCTTACATGCATGCATGCATGCACACACACACACACGCTTCCATGCATGCATGCACGCACACATGCACACACACACACACATACATACATACATATATACATACATACATACATACATACATACATACATACATACATACATACATACATACATACATGAATGCATGTATGCGCGCGCATACATACATACAGATATATAGACAGACGTGTATCAATGATAGAGCACAATCTGCAATGAATAATATATTTTGAGAATATAAACTAAAGCAAATAAGTGCTCATGGATTCCCTAATAATAATGGAATTAATTTTCTAGCCTTTAAAATAATTTCTTTTTTCCCCCTCATTTTTCTTGAGGTCTATATCAACTTCTTGTCTGTGTATGTCCATGTCATGTTATTACCGGGCATTAAAAATAATGTTTATAAAGTTGATGATAACCAAATAAATAAATTTGGTAAGTCAATTGCAACTATTAAGATTTATTATTTCCTTATTAATTCATTTCTTCCTGCTCAAAATCTGAATCCTAACTGTGTATTTTTCTCTAATTTCTAAATTGTCAATGATTTCTCTTAATATTAGTTGACGTAAGATATATTCGTCTCGAGGGTGAAGGCCTTAGAACAAAGAGGGAATCTGGAATGTCTGAGAAGAAAACGTTTGAAATTGACGTGAGCGGGAAAACGGTAATATTGGACCTGGAATTAAATGAGTTTGTGAATGCCGCTGCACCCATGTACGTAATAGAGGGTGGACAACTCAGAAAATGGGAGAATCCGAATACCAATGAGGTAAGTATGGCCATTGTTAAAGTGGACTGCCATTAAAAGCATCGTCGTTTGGAACGTTTAAAACTTCATCAGAAACAAATTGTCTCTTCCCTCTCAAGTTTGGAACTATTAGTAAATGTTGGTTATATTTGAACGCATGTTTAAAGCTATGGACAAATATAGGTTTTATTTTAACACACGGGTTGGAGCATTTCTATCCAAACGGCACTTGATCTGTATAACGTTATTATTTTCAGACAAAATAAACCAAGACTTGGAAACTGAATTACATCAAGGTTATCGTGCTTTTTGCGAAATATAAAGAATTCACTAGTGGTAAGATTTAGACAAAGTATATGGAGAAATGCCGAGTTAACTTATCATAAAGAAAACAGATTATTACTTCCGATTGGTTAACATTTTATGTTGATAAAACTATTGCTAAAAGAATGAAGTTTAAGTTTATATAAGATCTGCCACTGTCACGTCTGACATGTGCAGGACAGATCCATTTAACAATTATGATTGGTAGAGAGATAATTTACCTTACATGATTGGTTTTTATATCTTTTACCGTACATGATGATTGGTAGATAGATGATTTACCTAACATGATTGGTTTTCACATATTTTACAGTACATGATTATTCGTCCAGGACATGGTGGTTATCCTCCATCTTTCCTTCAAACACAAACTTTTAGAACATGATCTTGTCATATTAAAGTACTAATTAAATTTCTTCTAATCATTTTTGTTGTATTTTAAGGTGGAAAAATAATAAGAAACCTAAGTTTTCTTTATGAGATCGTGAACTGCAGACAGGGTTTAATCTACCGAAGTCAAGTGAGATTAATAAATAAAAAACATATTTAAAAGAAAACATTTTAAAACGTTGATATAAGAAAAAGATGTAAATATTGTTGCATATGACGATTTTTGTAAACACATCTCTAGCCGCTTCCCTCTAAGTTAAGGGTAATATCTTTGGAACAAGTTCAATAATATGACACGATTAAAATAACATAGTCGTACTGATATTTTTGTTTTCGACTTTTATAGACATTGGGCTTTTACCAAGACCCAAACAACCAGGCTTCAATGATGGTGAGATGCAAGGAAGAAATGTGCAAACCGGTGAGCTGGCAGCTTTTGTATTTTATTTTTTAATTCTCCAAAACCCAAAGTTAAACTGACATCCGTGCTATCTAGCGAAATAGAAACCAGTCTTAATAAATGACACCAGTGTCATCTAGCAACATAAAACAGGTTTGATGCCGGACCACGTGTCATCTAGCAACAGAAACAAGTCTTCATACAAGACGCTTCTGCAATCTGGCTACATAAACCGACCATGGCTGAATTGATAAAAGGACAATGTTCTCTAGGCATATTATCAAACAGTATTTTGAAAACATGGTAAACTTATAACTAAATTGACCTCTCTCTATTGATTTAGGGCATGTAAAACCGATGATTTAACAAATATTTATACGTTGGGCAGACATTTAACCTGGGGAAAACTATTTATACCATCATGTGGTTTGGTCAGATCGCGAACTCCTGTAATCTTTACTGTATTGATTGTTTAATTAACATTGAACCTTTACAATAAGTGCTCTGTCGGACAGTTTTAAATAAAACCCTCGAAGTAACAATATGCTCTGTTTGATAACGTTCTATGGATTATCCGGGACAACCCACGAATTTACTGATAATTGCAAAGTTCGACACATTATCTCATTCACCTTCAATACAGAAATGAATGAACGAGGGAGTTCCATCATCACATATATAGTGTGTGTAATCTATTCCAGAACATAAACAAATACGAATAAATATTTGCAGTTGTGGTCGACAATTAAGAAACATAAATCACGATCAGCGGCTGTAAATTGTAACTCTCAACTTAATAGGCAAATTTACACCATTTAATGTCTCTTCGCTTACATTCACTGATGATTGATTGATTATATTATTACTTTGCACCAGCACTGGTAGGCTATTTAGCGCCATACAAAAGGTTTCTATGTACTACATTTACTGTAATGCGTTTCTTATAGATTGGCACATTTACAGTCAATGGTCAAAGATACAATCTTAATCTAGAAGGAAAATCAATTGAATCGACTTCACTCCTGTCACCAGTTGAAAATCCTCCAAAAGTAAACATCAGCAGAGATGGAGATATGATTGTTGGTATGTATAATTCCTAATATAAATTTATGCTTATTTTCCTTCTTATTGTTTTCTTTTCTTATAAATAGTGTGTTATGTATATGTGTATAAAAATCAAAACAAAAGAAGTAATTGCTTTACATTTGCGGGCATTTGCGCGGGATGATACTGGGGTTGCGCAGTTGCAAAACATATTTCATAAGAAATTTGTATCCTACATTATACAGAAAAGTATGTCCTAATATTATACATAATAAATAATAGACCATTTTCACTTATAACAGTAAATTAATCACACTACCACCAGTTTCTGTGGAACATTGGACACATATAATTTCATTCATGATAAGACTGTTTTTCAACACCAGTTCATTTATGCGTCTGTACAGAGCTAATGAGACTGGTTTGGAACACAGGCAAATCTAAAGTTTTGTCAACCGAACAAGAATATACCCTTGATTTTAAAAGAATTTATTTATACAGATAGGAACATGTGCGCTCCTTCTACCTGGAATATATGTCCGCACATGCGGTGCTGGTAGATGAAACATGCAGAAAAGACCCGGATTTGTCACCAAATCTGTGTCGAACAATAACTAACATATTCCATCTGATTTTAATTAATTGTCAGGCCCGTGCATAGCGCAAGAGAAGTAAGTATGTATCAGTCAATGTTGTCTCTAGATTTTGTATGTATATACAACTCTGAATTTCTGTACAATCAAATAAATAATATATTTCACATTCATCTTGGATGATTTGGGACACATCACACACAAGAAAGGTGAATAAGTGGACTTTTAATGATGTTATTATGTTGGTAGGATGACTTGTACATGTCTGAGATACCTGACTAAACTTTCTCCTAATGACTTGTACATGTCTGAGATACCTGACTAAACTTTCTCCTAATGACTTGTACCTCCTTGAGAAACCTAACAAGTACATAAAGACGCCTCGAAAGTTTCTCCTTAAGAAATGTTCCTCTTTGAGATACATGACTAATAGTTAAAGATGGTACGATAGTGTCTCCTAATGGCTTATAGCGGACTAGTAGATAAGGACGTCACGAACATTTTACATGATGCGCTTCAAATGTACGAATCGGCGAAATAAATCGACTCGAATAGTCTACTTGCTTGAGCAGGGGACAGCGATTTGGGAGATCCCGATTCTGAACCAGTCAGGCTAAAATTAAAGTTTTCTTTGTCACGGAGCGAACTGTTATACAGACTTTGATCTCTTAGAATACTAGTCCAACTGCAAACTGCACAGATCCGGATTGCCAGCAGATCTTGGTCTGTGCAGTTTCTTTGGAGTAATCAGTAGAACAAACTTCATAGACCCTGATTTTCAGGCGCATTATGCTAGAGCAGATCTGGATCGTGTTTGCAGTTTGACTCGAATTATAAGTTAGTATATACGGTATGTCGACTACTGAACCTATAAACGACATGTTGGAGATGACAACTGGGTTATTTGAGTACTCTTTTTAGAAAAAAGTCTAAGTAAATTCCTCCTTACATCGGATTATATTGTATAACATTACACCCTCTCAGCGGCACATATAGTCATTATTGTCTCTAAAAATTGTAAAACGGGTGCACCCTTAGAAATGCATCAGTCTTAGGTTCGTGTAGGAACCAGAGGCTTCAAACGTATTACTATAATTTGATAATAACGTTTAATCGCAGCCAGTGTCAAAAACATAAAATACAACGGCAACAGAGACATTTCGGTCAATTATTCTTTTTGATACAGTGAAACTAGATACTGCTAGTACTGATGGCCAGACTCTACCCCAGGTGACCAGTCAACTGCATTCGAATGGTACCGTCGTCCCTAAATCACACTCCATTCAACAGGGTTCAAGAAATGAAAACGCTATACCACCTGGCACTGACATCGTAGAAATAATGGTGTACACGGACGAAGTCATATGCAAAAGGTAGAACTCATTACGATAAGAGAAGACGTGCTCTCAGCAGAACATACTGTTAACATAAGAGAATTTTTTTAAATTGTTTCTTTTTTGGAGAAATTTAAAATTTACCTAATTCTAAAATAACACATGACAGTCCAAGCAGATTTTCTACAAATATGTTTCGATTTTCTTGATTCCATATGGTTTTGATTTTGTTTAGCAAAATAATATTTCAATCTTGTCACCATTTAAACACACGGAGTTGTGTTGTTGATTGTGGAGGAGATAGAGGTTGCATTAGTCGTTGCATTTGTAGTGACAATAATAATGTTGATGCAGTTGTGTTTTTTATAGCGAAGAATGTGGTAGTCGCAAACACATTATTACTACAATACACTTACTAATTTAATATTAATATTCATAATGTACTATGGTGATTATATTGACAATGACGTTAAAAAGACAAGAAAATATCACGTGTACAATGGATAATACACGTGTACACCATAGTACCTTGGTACACGATGCATACATGATTTAATTAGATCTCAGTCATACCTAATAGTACATACATGTTTCAGGTTTATTGCCTTAGAAAATAATGACAAGGATGCAGGCCTTCGGGTGTTAAGAACCTATTATGCCCTTCTCGTGAATGAGGTAAGTCTAATGAGAACAAAATCTTTGATTTAAAGCTTTCTGGAACAGGGCACTTTCTTGATTTAAATAATGTTCCAAATTGCTCTTAATGGAACGCGGAAGAATAAGTACTACAAAAGTAAACTTGGAATCCATCCACTCCAAAAAGATTTTTTGTTAGCAGTATTTAAAGTTTTAAAAAGGACAATCTCTCAACGCCTATTTACTCTGAAAATCTACCAGAAAACTCATGATTACTCAAAATGGGCAAATATCCTCATGATGCGCCTCCATTAAAATATCCCAAAGTGTGAACACTGACATATGCGAGATGCAAACCTTGCATAGAGCGTGAAATATAAGTCAAAGTGACCCTAATTATGGCTTCATCGTTATCTAAGTAGAAATGTACAAGGTTCTACACGGAAGTGTTTGAAAATATGAGTAAAACGCAACTGTCAACTGAATATTGATACCAGACAGACGAAAGACGGAAAGACTGAAAGTAAGTGAGACAAACAGACATCGGTTCATCGACGGGAGTTACATCTACCCAGCCAAAACATTGGAATGTCGTACCAAATGAATGAGGGAAAGAATGAAATTCTCTATTCACACACATGGCGATTTCAATCAAATATCAATTCGTTTTGAATACTTCATCTTACGTTACTGCACGCACCTTGAATTAGTTAGTAATTTTAGGATTGTTGCAAGTTTTAAGTTGATGAATCCATGTCAAAAGGAAGTACATGATTATGGTAAAACTCGCGTAACACGAGTCAGACTCACCTTCAATAGTCTATATTAAACATTGCACACCAAATAGAAATAGTAATGCCATTGTTAACTCACACGTGTTTAGAAGGGGAATGTCGGATGGAAAATACATATTTCCTTTGAGTAACATTAATTCCGAAGAGAAAATACAATATGTACGTGTGCATATAATTTAGGAGTATCTACATGAATATATGGCTAAATAGACGTATATGTATATTAGGAGTATCTACATGAATATATGGCTAAATAGACGTATATGTGTATTATTTAGGAGTATCTACATGAATATATGGCTAAATAAACGTATATGTGTTTTATTAAGGAGTATCTACATGAATATATGGTTAAATATACGTATATGTGTATTATTTAGGAGTATCTACATGAATATATAGCTAAATGGACGTATATGTGTGTATTATTAAGGAGTATCTAGATGAATATATGGCTAAATATACGTATATGTGTATTAGTTAGGAGTATCTACATGAATATATGGTTAAATAGACGTATATGTGTGTATTATCTAGGAGTATCTATATGACTATATGGATAGATGGACGTTTATGTGTATGTATGCTGTAGGTATTAAACAATGGGCAAATCAATGAAAACAAGATTTATTCAAAACATTACAAGTCAACATTTCTTTGACATTCTCTCAGGGTATAAATTAATAAAAGTTGAAAAATCATTTGTTCTTCTGGGTTTTTTTTTCATGGTCAACACAGATGGATACGATATACCAATCATTCCGAACTCATCCCTCTAACAAAGCTGGATTGGACATTAGATTATTTTTAAGTGGAATCGTCATAGCATGCGTAAGTTTTAAACAAAATATTTTATCTATCTCGCTCAGTCTATGTATTGTACTAAAAGTACTGTTTTCTATTGCAAATTAATTTTCCCTTCTCCTTTTTGTTTTTGTTTGAGTTTTCTTGCTTGCGATTTTTCATCTTTCCTTTGATTCAACACTATTTTCTTCTCATGTTAGCTTTTCTTTTTTTTTTTTTCCTTTTTCTTTTAATCATATCCTATTCGATTCGTCTTTTAATTCCATCGTATGAAGACAATCCTATTCTGTAGTTTTCTGAAATTTTCGGCTCTATTATATTATGTTTTAGGATTCGGCAGCTGCGCCGTGGTCACACAATTCAGGCGATGCTTTCAATGATGGAATTGATTTCGCATCGTGGCAGCAGCGTCAGAAAGGACAATACAACTTCAACTACGACATTGCCATGGGAATTTCAGCGTAAGATGTCCCTCTGTCTATTTCTAAAACTTTAATTCCAGATGACATTTATTTTTATTTGTTTGTATTCTTCTTTGTTATAATTTTCTTATTTTTACTTATTTTTTCTTCTTCTTCCATTTCCATGTATGTGTACATTTCATTGCGTGCGCTTGCATGTGTGTTTAATTGATTAGACCCATCGTCCACACTAACATCTCACCTCTGTCTCCATGGGTTCAGATCTTTGGCTGGGTCAACGTGGGCATGTGAGAAAGCTTGCCAGTAACGTCCGGTGGGTCGATGGTCCTGCCCGGGATTTTCCCGGATTCTTCTTCTACATCATATACTGATCGCCGTGTATCATGTGTTGCATAATGACGCTAAGATCCCAGAACTCAACCCGTTATATACTACCGTGTGATTATAAAACTAGACTCCTGAGAATAATTGCCACCATATTGTAATCATTTTATTTTCCTTTCTTTTGCAGAAAGCTGAAGTTTGATGACTTAGGTAAGTGTATAATTGGGGCCGAAGAGGGGGCGACTTCTGATTAGAGACCCTTAAATTAAGATTACAAAGGCGCGCACCCTACAACACGAGGTATGGATAGACGCGATCTGACGATTCAAAACCGTTTTAGGGGGAAATTAGGAGGGTGTTGGAAGAACTTCCTCAATACTTGTATCACGGTTCAAATAAAGTCCAGGACTAGGCTGCGGTCTTTATCTTTGATTATGTCGATGCATGTATAATATTTTGTGGAGCAAGATACTCAGGTATGATAAATCAACGAGAGAGAAAGCTATTTCATACAAAATTTGTCAGAACTGCAAATATATGGAGCTATATACAAATACATTGTTATAATCTCTCTCTCTCTCTCTCTCTCTCTCAATTGCGTTCATTTGTTTCTACTTTGGACAATATGTGTTTAAATCGTTCTTATTAATTTCTTATAAAGTTTGCGTTTCTTAGAACCGGTCAATATATTTAATGCTGATCGATCGATAATGTCTCGCTCTATACAACGATCTGCAGCTGCACGTGCAGCACACCGGACACCTACCTTTATGTGCTTGTGATTTAACATAGGTAAATGACAGTGACATACAAATGTCTGAAAAAAGAACAGTTCTACTACGAACCAAAGAGTATAGAATAAATTCCGCACGCTCTTATGGTACTCTCAGACCCATACCGTGGCTGGCTATAGTTTACAAATGTAATGTTCTGTCATATCTTAAATTTTGTTAGGTAGTTTCATGGTTGTAAAGATGGTCGCGAATCCATAGAAAATAATGCACTTTCTGGAAGATGTTTGTTTGTGATTTGTGAGAGATAAGTGGCTGCTGTGAGTGGTCAATTGTGGAAGATGCTCGATACACAGTGGGTGATATTTATATTATCACAGGCATTAATTTTGCAGCTGCTTTTAAGATAGTGATATATCGTCTCAAGCGGAGAAATGTATGTGGAAACTTATGTTGAAATCGTCAGATATTCAAAGAGTGATAACAGATGTCGGAATGAGAAAATAATATAAGTTTACATCAGAGAAATGAAAGACGACAAGAAAGGATTTTGTAAATATTTTATTGTTTTGCTGTGGTTTTTTTTTTTTTTCTCGATGCAAAAGTCCCAGTAGTCGAGTACCTGTGCCTAACTCGGCAAATGAACAATTGTACGCCTCCAAAGTGTTGGCAAAAGTTGTAGAATACTACCGAACCAACCACGCACTGGTACCGGATGGATCTATCTACTCCATGACAACACAAATGCACATATATCCGCCGTCGTGACCGATGGAGCACACCTTTCAACTTTACCACATCCTCCATGTACCCTTGATTTAGCTCAGAATGATTTTCGGCTGATTAGCTGAGGGTCAAAAACATTTGAAACCCGCCATGGGGTTGGAAATGCAGTTTTCCAGTGCATAGATAACATGGTCAAAAGTGAATGCAAAATGGATATTAATAACTGCATACTCAGACTGAGAAAAGAGTACAAGTGCATGGGGCGAATGCGGATGGCATGCAGTGTCGTATAGTTCGCTAAAAATGGTCTTTGTTGAACACTGCATTAATAATCGGGACTTGTGCAATGACTCGTATATCGGTATAACTTAACTGATGCCATTATTTGTATTCACCATACACATTTTGTTTGCTTTGTTTAAGCTTAATAAATACTTCATTATTACAGGGATTGCCTTCGTTGGCTCAATCTGCAATGAATGGAATGGTGTAAATATCATCTACGAAAACATATCGTCCACATGGTTGATGACCACAGCTGTTCATGAGCTTGGCCACAAGTAAGTCTAACACACACGATTGCACTTCCATTCAATCACAAGCCAAAATGGGGGCGGGGGGGATTTCAGTGTATATATTTGATAGTGTATTAAACTGCGAATGATCGTCTTCTTTCTTGTTTGGAGTAAATGCCAGTCACAGCACATCTTTGCAAGAAGTATGTCCAAGCTATACAATATACAGCGGATGGCATTAGCTGGCTACATGGATGGAATAAACCTTGTATATCTAGGAAAACTACTATCGACACGACCTTTAGTTCCAGCAGTCACAAATACTGCACCACACTGCAAAGCGAATGCCATCTATGTCGCACCACAAAAGTAAAACAAAACTCATTTTATAATAAATTCAACTATACTTATTCAAATCTTTTGGGTTTTTTTTGTTTCTGTGATGGAAATGGGGCGGTGTTCAGAAAATATTTTATTAGTTTTAATCTTGCTTATACGAAATTTTATTTCAATGGATAATTTTAAGAAATTGCTATAAAAACAGTTTACTTAAGACAGCATATACCAAAAAATGATATAGAAAACGATCAATAATCAATAAAAATTTTTAATTAAATCAGCAACTTAAAGGTATGATGTAGGCACTATCTCGGCGTTAATGTGCCCAATTGGCTGCAGGACATTCTCTGCGTGGACTAATATTTCAAGCTTTTTTGATACATTTAAACTTCAATCATGCAAACATTTAATCCACGGATATGCAGGTGGTACCCCTGAAAATCTGTTTCAGGTGGGGAGTTTCAATCAGAAGATATATCCATTTTTTACCTCGATCTTAAATATGTACTGGTCAGATCAAAACTCTCTCTTCAGCTTAACAGCTTTAGTGGATGTAACTTTGAGATCTTGCATAACGGTGAGGAAGAATTAAACCAACTCCCAATCATTGATATACGCAAATCTTTGTTTAAATTTATTTCATATTAAAGCCGCTTTGCTTAGCGTGAGTTACTAAAAAAGGAAGAAAAATGACGTTGTTATTCAATTAATACGATACTGTCTGAATAACGCTCTCATTCGTATGGGTGACTTTCTCTCTCCTTACATAAGAAGTAGATGATTTCCTCCAAAGTGTGATTAATTCCAATTTAAACCCAATGTAAGTATTTATACTAGATATTGTACACGTATGTATTCGTGACTAACCGATGTCGAACTTTTCATTTATATGTCTGCATAACATTAGAATCTTAAGTACTAAATCACTGCGAGTTACAAGACTGTATTGTAAAGCATTTGCAAGACCTACAGTATCTTATATATATATATATATATATATATATATATATATATATATATATATATATATATATATATGCCACACACCTAACTTACAGTCATGTCGTATTAGGAGGGGAATTGTACGGCTTTCGCCCTTGTGAGTGACCATCTTTTTCCCTTGGCGGAAGAATACAACTGTAATTTATTGCTGAACCCTACTTGTGATGAAGTATCTGTATCATCATCAATATCTTCATTATCGTCATCATCATCATCATTAATATTATTATTGTTGCAGTTGCTTTTGTTAAATAACGTTTAGTATGATGGAGAAAGAGTTCAGGGATATTACAAGATTTTAAGCAAACTATTCACTTTTTATCTCTCTTTATGTTGTCGATGAGATTTGACATGGCCAGGAACATTTTCATTTAATATCACTGAAATATACTGAACCAGTAAGGTATAATGTTTCCATGGTAATTTTATTGTTGGTTATCTCGCAATGTCTCTTATAAGTTATTACTACATATTAGACTGATATTAGGTGTTTCGTGCGAATTAAATAGTTCATATGACATGCCAAGTTTGCTTTTTTTCTATTGTGAACTGAATATAAAGAATAAAATGCTAATTATTGATTTGTTATTCTTTTGAGATGATCATGGTGGATTTATTTTGATTGACCTTTCGTTTCGCATATGACAATCAAATATCGAATATAAAGGCAATTAAATAAACAGCACCCAATCTAATCACCATTAATGCATGTAAAGATAAGTGGTTCACCATGTCGCATTTGGGTTGATAATAACATGTATCATTCTAACTCTTATTAAAAATTTCGTTTATTCGTTACAGTTCCATGGTGAATCTAAATCTTTGCTCAGCGCGAAAAATGTCGTGTATTATAAACGGCCTATGCTATTTAGTGGGCGGAGTATAGTCTTGAAATCCGTGAGGTCACGTGACTAGTCTCCTGAGCATAGATAACTGCGCCTCCTTATTCGCATACTATTTGAATAAACATGTAATTGTGTTCTTTTGACTATTTTATCGAATAATTGGA
The DNA here is from genome assembly GCA_028554795.2 of Sinohyriopsis cumingii. Taxonomy (NCBI): domain Eukaryota; kingdom Metazoa; phylum Mollusca; class Bivalvia; order Unionida; family Unionidae; genus Sinohyriopsis; species Sinohyriopsis cumingii. The sequence continues at coordinate 54,413,309 of CM068830.1, forward strand.
GATATATATAGCCAACTGATAAAGCAGCTGTAACATAAAGATGGTATAGTAAAAGCGGTTTTAACATATGCATCTTTTTTAGTGGAAACATTCTAGGTATCTTCAAATCGTCAACTCACTCTGCTTCAGAGCAGGAAACGCTTCGCTCCCAAGGAATAATTATGTAATAATTCAGCCTAGCTATAAGACCGACAAGTGGTTCATTGAAAAGTCAAACAAAGATTGGTTGTTTTGATTTTTGGTAGTAGACAGTTGGAATTGAGCCATTCGACAATTGTTTATTCACCAAAAATTAAATACGACATAATCTTGACTTATTCCTATTCATATTTCAGCCTAGGTGCCGCACATGACCAAAATGTTGGTTGCCCCAATGGCTATCTGATGAGTGCATATGCTACTTCAGGAACGGAATCAACGGCCAGAACTCAGTACGAGTTCAGTGCCTGCACTATGGATCAAATACAAAGCAAAATAACAAGTCTAGGGTAGGATAGACATACGAGTAACTCTCTCTCTCTCTCTTCCTTATATATATATATATATATATATATATATATATATATATATATATATATATATATATATATATATATATATGAATGCATATCTTCCTGTCAGTCTGTTATGTTTACCCAATAGTATATTTGAGTGTCTCGGTGTCTATGTGGTGCTACTGAAACTAAAGTTGGAAACGTCTGGAGAAATTACCTAAATTTTCTTATATTTCGACCTAATCAGGGAACAATAAATAAATGCAAAGACATACACATAAGTGTGTCGATCAGTCTGAGCCTCTGAGTATCTTCTTAAATTTACTTGTTTTGTTTTGCAACGTGTGTGCCCTTGTGTAAGAACTATGCCTTTGGTTAGCACCCCCATCTTGACTTCCTCATAATATATGATTAAAATCCAATCATAATATCCATAATATTTGTATTGGTACATATATTGTTACTCATTTTCATTTTAGGTCAGGCCGCTGTACATTGAAGCACAATTTTAATGACACACAGTATGCAGAATTTAGGGCGGGGGCCATTGGAGGCGATGTGTTTAGCGCGGATTATCAGTGTCAGTTATATTACGGATCTGGGTCGTATGCTTGCTCAAAGGTCTGTATTCTACTTCCGCCTCATCCTCATACTGCTCTACTCTCTGCTCTACTACTAATTATGTTGCTACTCCGACAAATAGTGTGCACTTTGATATTTTCAATTGGAATTTATTGAATCTAAACTTTATGTGCTCTTAAGCTGCTATAGCCGCCATTGCAGATTTTCAATCTTCCTTTACTACTACCATCTCTTCTGCAAATGAAATTATCATGGATACTAGTCACAATATCGCTTACTAAATACAGCTGTTATTGCTACTACAACTGTTAATACTACTACAGCTGTTAATACTACTACAACTGTTAATACTAATACAACTGTTAATACTACTACTATTACTACTACTACTGCTATTACTACTACTTCCTCGAATACTACGACTGCTGCTGTATATGCAGACTAGTAATACACAAACACTGATGCATCGTGCACACCTAATTGATTTTATCATTGCATTCACTTTTATTCTCATTTTAGAGATATTTATTAATTTATCCCAGTTATATTATCGCAAGAGAAAATAAATCAATCGCTGTTTTTCACTCATCTTGTTTATCTGATCTAGTATATATCTACGTAGGAACATTATATGGCGAATAAGTCTTTACAAGTGTACTTGATCCAGCAAAGGATCGCATGTGTCAGGAATTGATTAAGATTAATGGAAATAAAAAACCGAAAACGAACAGTGGAAAGCTAACTTTTAAAAATGAAGATGCTTTCGACTCTCACGGAGTCTTTGTCGAAATCAACTAAAACACAGACATAAACAAAACAGATAATACACTACAAAGAACGAGCTGAATTTGTAAACATTTACATTACTGCATATAAAATATAAGCGTCAATGGAACCATTAGATATTGAGCCTTACTAGTTTGAACTAAATGATGAAATGACAACTTTGATGGAATTGATCTAATGAAAAGGAGAACAAAATAGCGCGATCTAATAATAATAATAATAATAATATTAGCATGTAGTTCATAAACAATTGCAGTTATATGCAAGTGAATGAATAAGAACCAAATATCAGCGATTCTTTTCTCTGTTTGGAAAAGTCAATGATTTTGTGTGAAGAGTCGTGCCTGCGTATCCTAAAACATCCGTTGCCTTTCCTGGTTTCTGAGCTTCAGTTGCGGTTGTGGGAAATAACAATTCATATATATGACTGAAAGCATGACAATGGAACGGCACGCTACTGATCTCATTGTCATCCAAACCGTTCTGTGAAGTGTTGCCCTTTTGTGTAGTATTTTCTGTGTGTCCGATATTCTACAGGCTGAAAATCTTACATGTGGTGAGATAAATAAAAAGTATCAGTTTCGCTCAATCTGTTTGGACTATGTATGTTCAACTGTCCACCCGTGGCTTAGTACTAATGTTAGTACCCTTACTCGTACCTCGTGGACAGGGTACTAAGATGAGCATATACGTGTTAATGGAGCAAGCCGGGTGTGATTCACACCCGGCGTTCCTTTAGCCTAATAATAAAACTTTAAACATATTCCTTGCATGTAATCCAATAAATTGAGTAGTCCTCTTATTTAATACCGGAAGTATCGAAAATCATTGTAGAAATAGTTGTAAAATCTCGTTTACCTTTTTTAGCCGATATTTTCGTTTAGATCGTCCACCATATTATTTCAAATAATGATTACTTCCGTTCTCAGCCTCGTTTGTTTGTGTGCCATATAAGGACATTGGCGCCTTTTTGGAAATGTAAACAAATCGTAGTAAAATTTTGGCGCCGTTTGGGTCAGAAATTCTGCGCATTAAAAGTAAATACGGTTTACCGGCAACTTTGAAATTCCACCAAGAAGCGATTATTCGCACTTAATTGATAATTGTATAGCGTAGAAAATCCAAAATATGGTCTGGCAAGACTTACGTAGAAAAGGGGTCACGGCGAGAGTCTCGCGTTATCTGTCATGGCGGACAGGATAAGGTTAGAGTAACCATGCCAATTTATTTTATCGCGTAAGGGCTTAATAAATTCAAAATAAGCCAAATTTCTTCCACAATATGATTATACTTATGTATTTGATTTCTACACTATTTGTTTTTCTGACTTTAGTGACGAATTTTTTTGCTCCATTACATGATATGGGATCAGTTCGTAGCCTCAACCACAACAAATCAAGCTGAGGCTACTACATCGTAGCTACCCGTGGCTGTGCTAGGAAATATACTGATCATTATTTTATGTTGACAGTCGTTGAACCATTTATCGCCACATAGTCTAAAAAGTGTCAGTATGATATCAGCTTGAGATTGGTGTTAACTTTGTTTAGGATCTGTCTGATGTTCTTTTGTGTCCATATTAGGCAATTGCTGGTCTGTCTTGGAGGATTGACTTTAGTGTGTCGCACGATTCCACGATCAGTCAGTGTTATTGGATGATTTGACCTTTTATGTGGTTGTCAGGATGATAAGCAACGGCAAAATTGTATTATGTCAACATTTCCCTGTTCTCTATAGTTTAAGAGGTCATTACGATTCATTTGTTGAGACCTCTGTGCTACCTCCTCTGGCATGTCTTTGTCTTAGACTCGGTTCAAAAATTGTTGTCTAACCTTCTTTTAAACTTTTGTAGATTAAGCGCGCTACTTTGTGTGTATCGTTTATTTCCGATTTGTAATTATCATGCACAAAGACAATTAGAGTTGAAGGCGCTTAACTAGTCGGAAGTAAGTTTCCTCTCTTCATTCCAAGCTGTATCTAACTATATTTAGCTGACACACATATAACCTAATAGGTTAAATCGTTATAACTCGTACAGGCAGGAACCAAACCTGCTTTGCGAGTAACGGCACCCATCGCCTAGCGCTGGTGCACCAGTACTGTAATCCACTTTGTCATGCACTCCTCCAATAAAATGATGGAACAACTTCGGTGAAAACGACTACAGGCATATATATATATATATATATATATATATATATATATATATATATATATATCCTCTACTTATTCAGTGAACTCTGTGCCTTTTTAATGATCTCCATAAACTCATGTTGGATATTTTCCGAGCAATGTTTATAATAAAACTTATTCAGTGAACTCTGTGCCTTTTTAATGATCTCCATAAACTCATGTTGGATATTTTCCGAGCAATGTTTATAATAAAATTATATTGAAAAAATAATTCCTTACCACCGTTACTCACATATTTTGTAATTTTTCAGACTAGTTCCTCCATGTGCTTCAGTGGAGTTTATTGTCAAACCTTCACCGGGTGTGATGGTAGAATGGAGCTTGTGAAAGAACGTACCGAGTGTGACACCAACAAGGTAATGTTTTCCACGAAATTTATTTCACATTTGTTTGTTTTGCTACGAAGCACACGAAATGTTGCGTTTTCCTCTTCAATTTTACCTTATAAGCTTATAAAAAGAGACGGTTGCTGTTGCAGTTGTTGTTGATGAAGATGATCTTCCAACTCAGTTTTTAAGTCCTAGAAAAAAATCGTTTCTGCACTTTTGACTCAAACCTCCTACAGATGGCTTCAGTCAATTATTGTTACTCAAAAGAATGCATACTGGATGTAAATAACATATATGATGCACAACGTTGTCAATGGCTGCGAAGTTTTCACTTATTTACGTTGTTATTTTATATTCCTTATCATTCGTAATATACCATGTTTCTTCTCTTTACCTAAACCATCAAGTGTTTCGCTTTTTAATTTTCGTGATGGTTGTCCTATAATAGCTAAAAGTAAATAAGCATGAAATACGATATTTTTGATACATTTGATATATAATTTTATTATATCTCTCATTTATCTAAATTGTCGAAATGTACTGACTTAGAACGTGACGTGGGTGCACTTTCCAATAGAGCCAAGCTGGTGAACTCACATGTAATAGTTTACAGTTCTGTACCTGAATTTAATAAGAACCGCCAAAGAGATGGACTGGGTCATGCCTTGGTTTTGTTACATGAAACAAGTAGTAAATGTCAAACATATCATCCTGATCTTACGATTGATCAGGTACATTATATTGTCACCGTAATTATTATTATTATTATTATTATTATTATTATTATTTGTGTTTTTTAAAGTGGTGTGTTAGAGGCCAGTGCGTGGATAAGACCACCAGTGCAACGGATGCCCCGAGCGACTGTTTTCTTTATAAAACCTGCAAACAACTAGGCAATCAGATGATGGGTGATGGCTGTTGTCAAGGTTCTGTAACTACTGATTGTTGTGTGTACGGAAATCTTACAAATTCATGTATTGTACAAGTGCGGTGCTCTTAGCTGTTGAGGAAAAAAAATGTAGATTCTTCCGCAATTTCCACAAAATGTATATTTTTATTGTAATTTAACTGAACTGTTATGCTAGACTTAAGATTGAATATTTAAATCTTTTCGAAATACAAAATATTAAATTATCATTTATTACAAATTGCAAATTCTCAAAATTTAAGCAAGATATTTGCTTACTGATTTCACCACGCTGTTCCTTTTGCATGGTAACATATATGAACAAGCTTTTACGGCTTTCGTTTGCTATTCAGCCAACCATAGAAAATCTCAAATTAATTTATATAGATACAAGCCTGATCGTAAAATCTGAACATGTGATGAGGAAACTGATTAAATAAAAATAATTATATTTTCAAATAATACAATAAAAATCGATCGGTAGCGATAGAACTGCAAAACTGTTAAAGATACGTTAAAAATCCTAATCTCTCTCTCTCTCTCTCTCTCTCTCTCTCTCTCACACACACACACACACACACACACACAGAAAAATCGATCAGACATCGATATGTTATACCACCACCATCACAATTATCGTTACCTATTTTCTAATGGTTAAAATCGTTTTATTACATATCCTTAAAACTACTTTAAACAATTACGCTAAATTAAAAAGTTCTAATGTATCGTTTCATTACATATCCTTAAAATAAATTTTTAAAAATTATCCTAAATTAAAAAAGTCGGCATCCATCAGATTCTAACATTTATTGCCCGTTATTGTCTCAGTAAAAAATGGCTCTTTATTTGTTTTGTTTTTTTCACTTACCTCAGCAAAAGGCAAATTGTACCTTATACACTCCCCAAGTTAAAAGCAAATCAAGCGTTGTTAAATCAGTAAGGTATATTACATAACAGTTTCATCCTTGTTTGTGCAGTGATGCATAAATTACGTTATTGCTTGTCCTTCGGACATAATCCATCTTTTAAGTACTGTGTACTTCAAATATAAGTAAATAAATACGTATATATATATATATATATATATATATATATATATATATATATATATATATATATATACAATTGTATATGCATGAACATTTTACATTGTACATTCATCTATTACATGGTGTATACTAAAACAAAAGGACACATCACTTTAATGTGTGACAGGTACAATACTCCAGAATATGATTCTTCAGGACTCCCAGTACTAATTCAACTCACATAATAAACTTATGGAAGTACCCTAATATTAACAATTAATAATTTTAAATGTCTGAATGAACTTTTAATTTTCGGGACAGAGCCATCCTTGATGCAAACTTATGTGTGGGGAAAATCATAAGTCACGTGACATTTTTATATATACCTGTACATGAAATCTATTATTCATTCAGTACCTAATGAATCAGGTACTACATTAATTATTGAGTGTTCTCAAGTCACGGTTATACAAATACTAAAATTACATCCATAAAATCTTGGCTCTGCTTTTGAGAATTCCTAAGTCAAGGCTGTGCAAAGTACAAAAACTGCATCAATAAAATCTTGGCTCTTATTTCAGCTGCAGATAGGTTAAACTCACAAAAGACATTGTCTACAAAGTTTACTTTGCATTATTAACCAATAACAGAACACCATACCAATGTATAATCTGGTTTATCTTCACCCATGTTTTGGCTTTTTCACTTTTGTACCATATAATTAGGTACATGTGTCCTATAATTAGATCTGATGTATTTTACTCACCGATGTTAGAGCACGAATGTAATAATGAATTGTCCATCATCATATAAAGATATTAGTGAAACGGCATTGGAGGTGATAGCACTATATATCGCTAAACTGCATGCACAGCTGATGTTACTTTAAAGGATTGTAAATAATTATTATTTCAATATTGTTATTAAATCGTTTTCGGCATATGTATTTTTATTTTGTCTCTACATAGCATACATGCTTCACGAACACAAAATACACATGCAGACACCAGCACGTATTACATAACAGGTTATCCGATTACATAATGCCTTATAGTTTCATCCTGACTGGCTATAAGACAAGATTAAATAGCTAGTACAAATCAAAATGACCAATTTGGTAATAATAATAAAAATCTGATTCATACAAAACGTACAGTGTATCCCCCTGCCCATCTTTCCAATCAAACTAATCTCTGTATAGAAATGGCACAAAGCCTTGTACAGTTTCTAAAATAATGGTTGCATTGCTGTTGGAGACAGACAGTATGTGTATGAACCTCTCTGGCCCAGATCTAGAAGTAGGAAATGAAGAAATGTGTGGAAAAATTAGCAATGTCAAGGTAAATCCATGCTGCTATGCAATATAACCATATTGATATAATTAATGAATGTTAAAGCTGTTTGATAAATGCAAGCGATATTAATGATATGCATACTCAAGTTCTTTGATAGATATGTATATACCTTCTTGTAACCAAACTTCATAAAGCGTTACGAAAAAGATACAAAATGGTGGTAATGTTCCACTGCAAGCAGTGTTCACTTATGTGCCTATCAAGCCAAAAGTTGATTCAAATCCATAAATGACAGAGAAACAGATAAATAGGGCAAATACATCCAAATCGATCCAACACGCAGGTGCTATCAAGGGGAGGTAATAGAAGTGTTTATATATTTGAAGAAAAAAAAAAGCAACATAGAAGTGCCCAAAATTCCAATGACAGTTAACGTTCTAACCTGGACCATATCTGGGAGAGAAAGACATAAACCGTACCAGAAAATCATATTGATACACGCTACTTGAATCATCATTATGCACATATTTTCAAAGAACAAAGCAAATTAATTAAATACATACCAAGAACTATAATTCTTAAGGGAAAAGATACAGAACAAAGTTGCAGGTACTCTGAGTAAGCTGTGTCTGGCTAAGTTGAAAATTCTTCCAGAATAGTGATAAATGTATATGAGAATCAATTAGCAGTTTATCTAATGCAGCAAAGGCATAGTCACGAGTTGTTAAGTTACTACGTCTGTGTTACAGTCTACTTGGTGATGGGTAGATGGTTCCAACTTGGTATATAGGAGCACAGTCTTACCCATTTGAGGGAAAAGTTTACATTACACATATGCGTTGCGTATAACTGAGAACAAATCCAGTGTTGAAAGCAAATACTAACCAAGAACACTCAAAAGGCGGAATCGGACAATCGAAGGATAAAACACAGCTAATCTAAGAATATAACCTTCAACAGAAACTTCCACAGCCGGGCTCAATTAAGCTGTTCACCACTGTAACCTTGGACCCAAAGAATTTCCGATGAAACTATGCAAAATCTATCGGCTGTCCATTGTGATTTTAGAAACCCAACTAGTTCCTGGTATGATATAATAAAAAATTCGATAACTTTAAATTTCTAGAGGATCATGATCAAATCTATGTTTCTCAGCATAGACCCATCACTGATGCAAGTTTACGTGTAGAGAAAATTATATGTCCGGCTTTATTATTTTCTGTTGATCTACATGTGCATTCAGCACCTAAAGACTATATACATCGTACAGAATGTGTAACACAAAATCAAGCAAACATGATTCATATAGCATTATTTATTTTATTCAAAGTTATAATTCTATATTCGTTTTCTCATTAAGATTTGAACCCGAATCAATTATTTCTGCTTGAGATTAATAAATCAATAACAAAATGTCTGCTTTCTTCTTTTCGTACCTGCCTCTTTTTTCTCATTCTCTGAAAAAAATTACCTAACTTAAATATTAAACACTCGAAAATACCGTTTATATTTCTAACTTGGTTTTATCAGTAAGACTCTTGAGATTATTAAATATTTAATAAAATGTTGTTTTCTAAGTTTCACGCCGATGTCTTTTTTCTGAAGAAAAAAGTTAATTTAAATATTGTTCACTCGAATATACTGCGTCACTCGATGGGCTTGTGTACTCGATCAGCCCTTGTTTGTGACCTTGAATAATTCGAAACGATTAAAATCCTGAGCTTATAAGAATCTGGTGAAGATGTGTAATCTGCCCCACTCCTTATTGTTTGGTTATCGTTATCGAGGAAATGATTGACCGCGGTGATATTGTAAACAATAAAATAAAATATGAAGTAAATGGATGTAGCAGAGATCTGAGCAGATATATAGAACATAATAACACGAGACATCGTATGTAAAATACAACAATTTAATAAATTACATACACAAATGAAACCGAACATGACATGTGAATGAATTACTTTCTCTTACAAATAGAGTTATAAAAGTAAGGGAAATTCAGTTTATTTCAGATTGCCGATATGACACAATCACCAGGAGCTTTTCCGGTCTTTTCCAAATCACTGCTGGTGACAGGTCGATCTCTCTCTCTCTCTCTCTCTCTCTCTCTCTCAAAATTAAAAATATAATATCCAACCTAAATATGTGTCAGGTTTTCTCATCTCACGGAATCAAACAGATCTGCGTCAGATGTCTATTGAAATTCAACAGAATTAGTTAGGATCGTTTCGTAGCCTAATAAAAACTCATACCCTATTAACGTGAATTTATGCATTTCTAGCTTCTCTCGCATTCCTGCTTAATCGATGACATAATTAGCCCTCTCAGTCACTATTACTGCTCCGCTGTAGCTCTACATCACCAGCTGAACTGGCCAGTCGGCACACATTCCACGATTCTCTGTTGAAGAGAATTCACAACTTTATTGCAGTTTAAAGAAACATATTATGCTCCCTGCAGCGAGAATTCTGGCTTACCGCAGAAACTTATACGGATTAATTTCACGAGGGTATTATTTTAAAAACCTTAATTCCGTTGGGAAAACATGCAACCTCGTTTAGCATAGCCAATCAGGATTACTACTTTAACCACCATTTGTTTTATATAAATCCCCTAGAAATCGGAATAATCCTCTCTAGTCGCCTTTATTAATAACTATTCTGGAAAATACCACTTTAAGACACCTGTTTAAAATGGTCTACTACTTCCTAAACATTTTCCTGATTCGTCTCAACTCTTGTCATTTTGCCGCAAATTACCTTGCATTAACATTGCACCCTATCTAGCCCTAACCGTTAATCGAGCGAGCCCTAATTAAAATTCAATTCATGCCCCAAGCAGAACAGATTTTATCCCTAGCAACCAACAATTAATGGCGAGTCTAATCCATACGTCAAACTTAATGTTTTAAGCGTTACGCTGACCCCGACAGAATGCACTGTGAAATTAGTTCACATAAACTATTCTAAAAAATGTTGCACCATTACGGAACCAAACTATAAAAGGTTTCGAGATATAGCATTTCTTATATTGCATACAATTTTCCGTACGTTTTGAGATAATCGTGCTTTTCGCGGAGAAACGAAAGCGCATAACTTACAAAATTCAACCATGCGAGTTGCAGAAAATCGGAAATAACTTATCAAATTACAAAGCTGAATAATTGGGAAATCTTAAACAAATTTAACTACCGCAACGAAAATTAGATGATAAAATACCAAAATGCGTAAGTCACGTGTCTGTTTTGTGCTGGAGTCAGATTAGGAAATGAATATAACAATATAATCGAAGATGGAATACTCTGCGAACATAAAGAATACAAAACTCATGGCGAATAATATTCATTTCAAGTGTAATGGTTCTAACAAGGGATTACATGTGTCAAGAAACGAAAGATTGTTTTATATGTCTTCGACATATATGCCTATCTTAGAAATAGTAATTTAAATTACTACAATTTGTGTTTAGCATAGCATACATAATCAGAGACATTCAATCTTACGAGCGTAGCAGTAGTATGGAGTGTTTGTTTATTTGGGTTGTTTTGTTTATCGCGGTTCACAATTGGTTTAAAATTATGTTTCGAAAGGTTATTTCTTACTTTAATAGGTCTCATATTCTAACAAAAATGGTTGAATAAAATCTTGAATATATGCGTGAGCTAGTCCGTGCCTGGGGTTTAACGACATTTTGCAACGCGTGATAGATTATAAATGGCGGCTAGTATAGCTGGTGGAGGAACAACTAGGGAAAACTCCAGTAAGAACCGCCAACCAACGGGGAGCGACTGACAAGCTTTCTCGAATACCCACGTTGTCTGAACCCGAGACTCGAACACACATGAATAGCGGTGCGATGATAGTGATTGGTAAAGGTGAGCGCTATAGACCATCCGGGTCAGTGTTCTTCCAGTGCAGGAACGCGACGAATATAACATGATTTAAGTTACCATTTTGTCTCAGTACACCAATAAAATCATCTGCAAAGACGTGGCCCTAAAATGACACCAGAGAACAACAACAACAAAGGACACAACAGAAATTATAAATTACGAACCAACAACAACAACAACAAACCTTGCAAAGCCTAAAAGGAAAAGACAATAGACCAATAGGATCACAACAGCAACAACAAACCATGTCTGTACAGCAATGTATAGAAACTGCAAAACAACTGCAAGATGAACACTATTACATAAAGAATTTAAGAGAAGACTCATTACAAGAAGAAATCACAACCTTCCATTTACAAGAAATCCAGAAAACCCAAGTACCTCGAATATCAGAAATAACAAAAAACACAAAGTCACCGCAGCAAGGAAACTTAGATCCACATGAACATCCATATTGGAGAAGATTAAGAGAGGAAGAAGAAAAGAACAAAATAGATGCACTATAGATAGAAAATACAATTAAGTAACTTAGGCAACAAAATACACAGGAACATCCATTAACTAGGAGAATAAGAGAGGAAGAAGAAAGGAACAAGATAGACGCACTACAGATAGAAAAAAACAATTAAGGAACTTAGGCAACAAGATACACAGGAACGTCCATTAACTAGGAGATTAAGAGAGGAGGAAGAAAGGAACAAGATAAGTAGTATATGGGGTCACCCTAGCGTCAAGGGGACTTACCATGCAAAAACAGTCGATGCACTCTGGCGTCAAGGGGAATTTAACATGGGAAATTTTAACATGGATGGAACTGTAGAGCGTCAAGGGGAATTGAACATGGAAATTGAACAGGACCGGTACTTTAACGTCAATGGGACTTTAACGTTAAAATATGGGGTTTGCACTTTGTCGTCAATGGAAATTGAACATGGGAATGTCACCTGGATGTCAATGGGAATTGAACTTTGGGTGACGTCATGAGGTTCATAGGGTCAAAACATTTTATAGGGATTTTAATGTATTTGTAAGGACAAAGGGTAGATACGGACAAACATACAAATACACATTTAAACACACAGAAAAGACGATATAAATGTTCTAAAACAAACCTCACAGAGAGAATAGAGGCTCAAAAAAGAAATGTCTATTGTATGGGTTCAAAACATTTATTCAAGTATATACATGGGCTCTCTGGCCTGTGCTTTGGTCTAAGCACTATCCATTTAATACATAAGCATTTCTACATCAAACAAACCTATTTACTAGTTATTTAGTTCTTGGCTCTAGTAAACCTGTTTACATTTAATTTCATTTATAAGAAAAAGCTAACACAAAACAAGTAACATGCAATCAAATAGGACAAAGTTCATGTTTCTCTCTCTTTATTCGTCTCACACGTTGTTAAAAATCTGGTCAGCTAGCACTTGTGTCCCAGCGTAGATATTTCCCATCACTTAATCCGTTTCATTCGCAAATCGGCTGTTATATCCATCGTGCTAGGTACACTTATCAGTAAGCAGATCAAGTGCAGTCATCGTCTTCTTCCCATGGAGGTACAATGTATACCATATGAATGGTTACTTTTCCTTCGTTGATGTCAAATTTTCGTCTCATCGACTGCACGTTTTCAATAGCTCTCAAAAGTTTGGAAGAAGTTATTTCTGCAGGTGTGCTAAATCCGAGACGTACAGGTGAGTTCAAACTGTCGTGATACATAGATAGGCTCAAACGACCTCGATCTTTGACTTGGCAATGACATTTGAGTTCCTCTAACAGTGAGTCAAGTAGGTCCGTAATGAAACCTGCTACTTCCTCGGCTGAAATGTCAGACGCGAAGTCTCTAAATTTCACCGTGTAGGTGTAAGTTGTCGTTCTAAATTTTCTTGAGGTCGCTGTCTGAGTCATTTGGATGCTAAAATACTCCCGTAGGTCTACTGAATCCTTTCCCTTCTTGGACGCACTTTGCTGTGACGGTATGGTAGTGAAAGAGGTCAGTGATGTTTGTTCCTTCTCTTTTTTCATCTGCGTAGAGTGATTCATCTTTCTCGTTGCTTGTCCTCGCAATGAAGTGTCGTTCGTGGAAGTCGTCCCTTTTTATACTGGGTGATATCAGTATGTCCATAAGGTAAAGTTTTGTGGTCTGGAAGTTTCACTGGTTGCACGTAGTTTGTCATGGCGTTAGTACATAAATAACTAAGATGTGTTACTGCATTGGTGATGTGATAGTGAGGCAAAGAATCACACCCGAGTTTCTCGTTGGACTTGAGTCTCACGCTCTATACTTGCTGTTTGAAGGGGTTCATTTTTTCTCGATTGGTCTTAGTAGTGACAATGAACTGTTGGTCTTGGACGTTGTCCTTTTTTATATGCTGACCAATATTGATGTGACCGTACGGCAAAGTAAAGTGGTTGGAAAGTCGCACTCGCTTCAGGTACACGATTTGATAGACTTTTTCCAAGGGTCGACTGACGATGTGGTGAGTGGGTAAACGTACAATCTTGTTCGGCTGGTAGGTGGTCACTTTAAAGTTTGCATCCTCTCCAGATTGCAAGGCTTTTTTCAATACGCCAAAGTTGACCACACGACTGGTACGATAATTCAGAGTCAATCCTTTCACTTTACACTCTGTGTGCACTTCTCCTTGTGGGTCCCGGTATTCGTAGCCGTAATTGTTAGGACCGCCACTCGCGAAACTTAGAATCTTGTCGTCAGGATGTTTGTCTGTCCAGGCTCCTAAACGGTCTCCTTCGATGTTAGGGTGTTGCTGACCCGGTCGATCGATGTAGATGCAACTGTCCGTGTCAAAGTACAGGACGCGATCCCTTAACAGTTCTAAAGCTTCGTACAATTCTAAGCGAGCATGAGCTGTCACGTAAGCCGCAATGATGACATTTCCAAATGCGTCGGCTTGTACAAAGTCCAGATCTTCTTCGTAATTGACCAAGATCAAATCCTCACGAACGACGTCCACGTGTTTGATGAATTTGGTTTTGTCGTGAATCATCTGGAAGTAGCGGGAAGGTTCTGTCAAATATTCCGTCTTGGGTAAACACGGTCGTTGTGCCATTTATCCCCACAAGCAATTTAACATCACTTTGGCAAACGATCGCCTGCCTTCGTTTTTCTCTATGTGGTCTAAAGTGATGCCTTCTTGTTCCCGGTATTTCTCTTTGAATTTTATTTGGTCTTCGGGAGTGTGACACCAGGAAGGATAGCCGCTGGCTTCTTGCTTCAGTTTCAAAAAGGCATCCACGTAGTCTGCGAAAATGCCTTTCTGAGTGGGGTCACCCTTGTGGTATTGTTCTGTCTTGGGAAAGTGGCAAATTTCGTACACTTCTAACAGTTGGTATCCCATGTCCATAGCTTTGAACAATTCTACGCTGACCCAAGTTCCCGTCAAGGCCCGTTCTTCCTGGGTGTGCTGACAAGGCTGATCTTGGTTGCACGTTTCGGCACAAGTACGGCACAATGGAAACATCAGTTTGCCTTGACAATGGTGAGGTAAGAAGGGATGGTATAGGTTCGTGGGAGGCAAAACTTTGCACTTGATCAAGCCTTCGTATTGTCGAATGTTGACCAGGTCGATGTGTTCCGTCAGCAATCGCGGGTGCCCTGTAGGAAAGTGACAATATTTGCACACGTAAGGATACAGCGAACACACATCCAAGTATTTGATTTCTTCTCCTTTCTCTTCGTCGGCTTGGTACAGCAAACAGGTGGCATTGGTCCTTCCTCCGTACAAACTATCCCTCGGGTTCAGGGGGTCCATCAGCTTGTAACTTTCCACGACACGTTTAAACTCGGGATCGATTTTCAAACGGTGATCGTATTCGTGTTCCCACATTTCCACCACTTGGTATCCTTGCTGTTCTAACTTCAAGCGTCGCTGACAAGTGTCCTGGTACAGGTCTTCCATGGTCCGTTGTAAAAACTGATTTTTAGTGTCACGATCAGGGTAGCAGATGGGACATCCGTGAAATAAGTAACCGTTAAACTCATACACGATCTTGGGGTTTTTTAAGTCCCAGCCATCGACCGAATACGTTCCGATGGTCTTTGCACCTGCTCCGTTGCGGGCATGCTGAATCCATTTGCCTTCCTTGTCGCACAAGTAATGTAACCAGCGTAGGGCTTTGACCGAGTATTGACGTTTGACATAGTTGGTCGTTTGAGGACTGATGATAGCCACGGTCTTTTGAGGCACGAATCGTTGGCGGTACACTAAGGAACACGCTTTGGCAATGGTGCAAGCTTCTTTCAAAGGATCGACCCCTCCGTGTTCCATGAACAGTTCTCGAAATTTTCCACAGCAACGTCGTAAAATGTCCACGTCGGAACGACAATACTTTAACATTTCTTCCTGAAAGTCGAAGGGGTCAGAGGCATGATCCTGGTACCAAGCGTAGAAATCTTCTCGTTGTTCGGTACGCATGTTGTCGGGGTCGTAATAGTGAGCCTCAGGCAAATGGGGTAGAACGGCATGTTGATTGGCTTCCGTATTGAAAAAGTGAGGAAAATAACCTTTAGCCATTTCTGTCATTCCAAACGTTTTAGGCATTCGACTCAAAGGCATGGCCAAGTAACTCATCGAATCTTTAAACTGCACTTGTCCCACTTGCATGAAAATGATTTTGGCTCCGTTCAAAGTGACTTTAGGACGTTCGGTGCCATGTTCCGTATAGTACCTCAAAAGAAACTGTCCATCGTATCCGGAGAAATTGTGAGCCATCACTGTGGCATGGCGATGACAATCTCGGTAACGTTCGATGTTCTCTTGGCTCCATGTCTTGTCGATGGGGTCTAAGACCCATTTGGCAAAATCGTCTAGCGTCTTTGGTCCTCGAAAGATTTTTTCACGCCCTCCAGGAATTTTGCTGCAGTGAGGGCAATAACTGAAGATAGGTTCTTGAATACACTTCTCGCACGCTCGATGAGCCACGCAGAAATTAGGAATGTGAATGCCAGTCTCTTGCATGCATTCGAAATCGAAAAAGATGAAATTGCCTTTCTTCTTCTTCTTGTGACCGTCATCTTCCTCTTGTTGGGGTTGGTATTTTTGCATGTAACATTGATGTTCCAAGTCCACGATGTGGTGACAAATGTGACATTTTTTCTTTCCTGAACATACGTGTGCCTTGGCACTATTGTTACGTATGCCTTGTCCACACGCGGGGTACAATCTCAGCAGTTGACAAGCGCATTTCTTCTGTGAACCTTGTGTTTTCAAATGTTGTTGGTAACAGGTAGGACTGACAAACGTGCGCTGACAAGTTGGACAACGCACTGGTTCTTGTCCTTCGTCCAGACAGGGTTGAGAGGCCAAACATCCTGAGCATTTCGATCCACAATGTTTGTGTTGTTCTCGATTTTTATGGCCATAGTCACATTTCTCACAATAATAAACATATCCCAGGAATCCAGTGATACTGGTAATGGTATCGAAATGTTCATCGTGATGATAAAGGTGAATGTATTTTCCATCCTTAAAATCTTGGCCTCGAAACAACAGAGGCCCACGCACTTCTTGAGGGTGCACTTTCAAGGTGTAGCGTGGAGCTAGAACATCTTGCAATTTTTGCATTTCAGGAATACCACAGGGTGTGTCTTTGGACAGGCCAGCTTGTTGCAACAGGAGTTCTGCTTCGTTTCGTTGTTTGGCTCGGTCCTATTGTTGAATAGTTTTCCAGGCTCTTTTCCATTCTGCCGTGTCGTTCTTGTTGGCATAGGTTCGTCCCACCACGATGGCTCGGGCTAAGCACATCTGGTCTTGAGGGTTGTTAATTTGGACGAGACTCTTTTTGGTGCTGCGAAGGTCGTTCACCAATAAGACCTTTTTGCGTCCTGTCCCTTGAGGAAGAGAGACGTGAGTCATTTTCAGTGTGGCTTTACCATCGGTGATGTCAAACTTGTCATTGGATTGTTGCACCTGTTGTATCTTGTCCATGACTTTGGAAGGGGTCAGTTCTGCGGGTCTGCTAAACTCGATCCAAACAGGGGATTTCAAGCTGTCGTGTTGTATCGATAGTGTCAAGCGATCGTCTTCTTTGGGTTGACATTGTCGCTTGAGTGTGGTGAGCAAAGAATCCCACATCTCGTTGATGAACCTTTCTGCTTTCTCCAACGGTACGTCGGACTTGAAATCTTTAAACTTCACCGTGTAGGTGTAAGCCGTGGTTCTAAATTTTCTAGAGGAGCGCTTTTCCGTCTCTCGAATGTGATAGTACTTTTCAGAGTTGACTGGTGAACTTTGATTTGGAGTAGACTCTCTCTGTCTGGTCGCAGACGTGGAAGGTGTTGGTTCAGGTTCGCTCATGTCTTCTATTTGAGCGAACACTTCTTTTCGCTGCCTCTTACGTTCTTCTTCTCTCTCACTGAAATTGTGCGATCGTTTCATCTCGATTGCTGATTCAGAAATGATTTAACCAAGTTCATTCTTTCCATATATACCCTCTGTACCTCTCGTTGTGACAATGACTTGGTATATTTCACAAGGCAAGTGAAAGCATATAGGAACCCAACGACAGCGTTGCGTCTTAAACACCTCATGCATCTTGACGACCCTTCGATTCAAACCCTACCACGAAAGAAAATAGTTGCAAGAAAAATAAAACAGACAGTTGGTGTCTTCAAGAGAGCTAGAGACAGCACTGTGTCGCTGGGACACGTACGTACTCCAGAAAACTACGCTACTCGACAACGTGAGTGTGCTTGTCAAAATGTTTGAATAAGATTAAAAATGTTTGTCAGTTTCAAAACGCGAACCAGTACTGTGGCCGTTTAATATTTGATGTGGCAAGAAGAAATGGTACAATACGCAACAAAAGGTTTGTACGTTTACACTACAATCTGTCTGTACTGCAATGGTAACAGCGTTCTTGCGTTGGCATCATTTTGCCACACTATCTTTTAAAAAAACAATGCATCACTCATTATAAACGATTTCATTGGCTATACTTATTTTCTTACCGGTAAGAGGCAGCGAAGTGACGTATCGCCTCACACACGAAAAGAAGTGTTCGCTCAAATAGAAGACATGAGCGAACCTGAACCAACACCTTCCACGTCTGCGACCAGACAGAGAGAGTCTACTCCAAACCAAAGTTCACCAGTCAACTCTGAAAAGTACTATCACATTCGAGAGACGGAAAAGCGCTCCTCTAGAAAATTTAGAACCACGGCTTACACCTACACGGTGAAGTTTAAAGATTTCAAGTCCGACGTACCGTTGGAGAAAGCAGAAGGGTTCATCAACGAGATGTGGGATTCTTTGCTCACCACACTCAAGCGACAATGTCAACCCAAAGAAGACGATCGCTTGACACTATCCATACAACACGACAGCTTGAAATCCCCTGTTTGGATCGAGTTTAGCAGACCCGCAGAACTGACCCCTTCCAAAGTCATGGACAAGATACAACAGGTGCAACAATCCAATGACAAGTTTGACATCACCGATGGTAAAGCCACACTGAAAATGGCTCACGTCTCTCTTCCTCAAGGGACAGGACGCAAAAAGGTCTTATTGGTGAACGACCTTCGCAGCACCAAAAAGAGTCTCGTCCAAATTAACAACCCTCAAGACCAGATGTGCTTAGCCCGAGCCATCGTGGTGGGACGAACCTATGCCAACAAGAACGACACGGCAGAATGGAAAAGAGCCTGGAAAACTATTCAACAATAGGACCGAGCCAAACAACGAAACGAAGCAGAACTCCTGTTGCAACAAGCTGGCCTGTCCAAAGACACACCCTGTGGTATTCCTGAAATGCAAAAATTGCAAGATGTTCTAGCTCCACGCTACACCTTGAAAGTGCACCCTCAAGAAGTGCGTGGGCCTCTGTTGTTTCGAGGCCAAGATTTTAAGGATGGAAAATACATTCACCTTTATCATCACGATGAACATTTCGATACCATTACCAGTATCACTGGATTCCTGGGATATGTTTATTATTGTGAGAAATGTGACTATGGCCATAAAAATCGAGAACAACACAAACATTGTGGATCGAAATGCTCAGGATGTTTGGCCTCTCAACCCTGTCTGGACGAAGGACAAGAACCAGTGCGTTGTCCAACTTGTCAGCGCACGTTTGTCAGTCCTACCTGTTACCAACAACATTTGAAAACACAAGGTTCACAGAAGAAATGCGCTTGTCAACTGCTGAGATTGTGCCCCGCGTGTGGACAAGGCATACGTACCAATAGTGCCAAGGCACACGTATGTTCAGGAAAGAAAAAATGTCACATTTGTCACCACATCGTGGACTTGGAACATCAATGTTACATGCAAAAATACCAACCCCAACAAGAGGAAGATGACGGTCACAAGAAGAAGAAGAAAGGCAATTTCATCTTTTTCGATTTCGAATGCATGCAAGAGACTGGCATTCACATTCCTAATTTCTGCGTGGCTCATCGAGCGTGCGAGAAGTGTATTCAAGAACCTATCTTCAGTTATTGCCCTCACTGCAGCAAAATTCCTGGAGGGCGTGAAAAAATCTTTCGAGGACCAAAGACGCTAGACGATTTTGCCAAATGGGTCTTAGACCCCATCGACAAGACATGGAGCCAAGAGAACATCGAACGTTACCGAGATTGTCATCGCCATGCCACAGTGATGGCTCACAATTTCTCCGGATACGATGGACAGTTTCTTTTGAGGTACTATACGGAACATGGCACCGAACGTCCTAAAGTCACTTTGAACGGAGCCAAAATCATTTTCATGCAAGTGGGACAAGTGCAGTTTAAAGATTCGATGAGTTACTTGGCCATGCCTTTGAGTCGAATGCCTAAAACGTTTGGAATGACAGAAATGGCTAAAGGTTATTTTCCTCACTTTTTCAATACGGAAGCCAATCAACATGCCGTTCTACCCCATTTGCCTGAGGCTCACTATTACGACCCCGACAACATGCGTACCGAACAACGAGAAGATTTCTACGCTTGGTACCAGGATCATGCCTCTGACCCCTTCGACTTTCAGGAAGAAATGTTAAAGTATTGTCGTTCCGACGTGGACATTTTACGACGTTGCTGTGGAAAATTTCGAGAACTGTTCATGGAACACGGAGGGGTCGATCCTTTGAAAGAAGCTTGCACCATTGCCAAAGCGTGTTCCTTAGTGTACCGCCAACGATTCGTGCCTCAAAAGACCGTGGCTGTCATCAGTCCTCAAACGACCAACTATGTCAAACGTCAATACTCGGTCAAAGCCCTACGCTGGTTACATTACTTGTGCGACAAGGAAGGCAAATGGATTCAGCATGCCCGCAACGGAGCAGGTGCAAAGACCATCGGAACGTATTCGGTCGATGGCTGGGACTTAAAAAACCCCAAGATCGTGTATGAGTTTAACGGTTACTTATTTCACGGATGTCCCATCTGCTACCCTGATCGTGACACTAAAAATCAGTTTTTACAACGGACCATGGAAGACCTGTACCAGGACACTTGTCAGCGACGCTTGAAGTTAGAACAGCAAGGATACCAAGTGGTGGAAATGTGGGAACACGAATACGATCACCGTTTGAAAATCGATCCCGAGTTTAAACGTGTCGTGGAAAGTTACAAGCTGATGGACCCCCTGAACCCGAGGGATAGTTTGTACGGAGGAAGGACCAATGCCACCTGTTTGCTGTACCAAGCCGACGAAGAGAAAGGAGAAGAAATCAAATACTTGGATGTGTGTTCGCTGTATCCTTACGTGTGCAAATATTGTCACTTTCCTACAGGGCACCCGCGATTGCTGACGGAACACATCGACCTGGTCAACATTCGACAATACGAAGGCTTGATCAAGTGCAAAGTTTTGCCTCCCACGAACCTATACCATCCCTTCTTACCTCACCATTGTCAAGGCAAACTGATGTTTCCATTGTGCCGTACTTGTGCCGAAACGTGCAACCAAGATCAGCCTTGTCAGCACACCCAGGAAGAACGGGCCTTGACGGGAACTTGGGTCAGCGTAGAATTGTTCAAAGCTATGGACATGGGATACCAACTGTTAGAAGTGTACGAAATTTGCCACTTTCCCAAGACAGAACAATACCACAAGGGTGACCCCACTCAGAAAGGCATTTTCGCAGACTACGTGGATGCCTTTTTGAAACTGAAGCAAGAAGCCAGCGGCTATCCTTCCTGGTGTCACACTCCCGAAGACCAAATAAAATTCAAAGAGAAATACCGGGAACAAGAAGGCATCACTTTAGACCACATCGAGAAAAACGAAGGCAGGCGATCGTTTGCCAAAGTGATGTTAAATTGCTTGTGGGGAAAAATGGCACAACGACCGTGTTTACCCAAGACGGAATATTTGACAGAACCTTCCCGCTACTTCCAGATGATTCACGAGAAAACCAAATTCATCAAACACGTGGACGTCGTTCGTGAGGATTTGATCTTGGTCAATTACGAAGAAGATCTGGACTTTGTACAAGCCGACGCATTTGGAAATGTCATCATTGCGGCTTACGTGACAGCTCATGCTCGCTTAGAATTGTACGAAGCTTTAGAATTGTTAGGGGATCGCGTCCTGTACTTTGACACGGACAGTTGCATCTACATCGATCGACCGGGTCAGCAACACCCTAACATCGAAGGAGACCGTTTAGGAGCCTGGACAGACGAACATCCTGACGACAAGATTCTAAGTTTCGCGAGTGGCGGTCCTAACAATTACGGCTACGAATACCGGGACCCACAAGGAGAAGTGCACACAGAGTGTAAAGTGAAAGGATTGACTCTGAATTATCGTACCAGTCGTATGGTCAACTTTGGCGTATTGAAAGAAGCCTTGCAGTCTGGAGAGGATGCAAACTTTAAAGTGACCACCTACCAGCCGAACAAGATTGTACGTTTACCCACTCACCACATCGTCAGTCGACCCTTGGAAAAAGTCTATCAAATCGTGTACCTGAAGCGAGTGCGACTTTCCAACCACTTTACTTTGCCGTACGGTCACATCAGTATTGGTCAGCATATTGTTGTTGTTGTTGTTGTTGTGGGGTTTAACGCCATTTTTCAGCACACGATAGGCTATATATGGCGGCCAGTATTAATGGTGGAGGAAGAATCCGGGAAAACCCCAGAAAGAACCACCGACCCACGAGAAGCTACTGGCATGTTTTCTCACATACCTACATTGGCTGAATCTGAGACTCGAACCGGCGCAGACAGAGGTGAGATGGCAGTGATCCATAACGGAGAACGCTTTAGACCACTCGGCCACTCGGGGCCCCTTGGTCAGCATATAAAAAAGGACAACGTCCAAGACCAACAGTTCATTGTCACTACTAAGACCAATCGAGAAAAAATGAACCCCTTCAAACAGCAAGCATAGAGCGTAAGACTCAAGCCCAACGAGAAACTCGGGTGTGATTCTTTGCCTCACTATCACATCACCAATGCAGTAACACATCTTAGTTATTTATGTACTAACGCCATGACAAACTACGTGCAACCAGTGAAACTTCCAGACCACAAAACTTTACCTTATGGACATACTGATATCACCCAGTATAAAAAGGGACGACTTCCAAAAACGACACTTCATTGCGAGGACAAGCAACGAGAAAGATGAATCACTCTACGCAGATGAAAAAAGAGAAGGAACAAACATCACTGACCTCTTTCACTACCATACCGTCACAGCAAAGTGCGTCCAAGAAGGGAAAGGATTCAGTAGACCTACGGGAGTATTTTAGCATCCAAATGACTCAGACAGCGACCTCAAGAAAATTTAGAACGACGACTTACACCTACACGGTGAAATTTAGAGACTTCGCGTCTGACATTTCAGCCGAGGAAGTAGCAGGTTTCATTACGGACCTACTTGACTCACTGTTAGAGGAACTCAAATGTCATTGCCAAGTCAAAGATCGAGGTCGTTTGAGCCTATCTATGTATCACGACAGTTTGAACTCACCTGTACGTCTCGGATTTAGCACACCTGCAGAAATAACTTCTTCCAAACTTTTGAGAGCTATTGAAAACGTGCAGTCGATGAGACGAAAATTTGACATCAACGAAGGAAAATAACCATTCATATGGTATACATTGTACCTCCATGGGAAGAAGACGATGACTGCACTTGATCTGCTTACTGATAAGTGTACCTAGCACGATGGATATAACAGCCGATTTGCGAATGAAACGGATTAAGTGATGGGAAATATCTACGCTGGGACACAAGTGCTAGCTGACCAGATTTTTAACAACGTGTGAGACGAATAGAGAGAGAGAAACATGAACTTTGTCCTATTTGATTGCATGTTACTTGTTTTGTGTTAGCTTTTTCTTATAAATGAAATTAAATGTAAACAGGTTTACTAGAGCCAAGAACTAAATAACTAGTAAATAGGTTTGTTTGATGTAGAAATGCTTATGTATTAAATGGATAGTGCTTAGACCAAAGCACAGGCCAGAGAGCCCATGTATATACTTGAATAAATGTTTTGAACCCATAGAATGGACTTTTCTTTTTTGAGCCTCTATTCTCTCTGTGAGGTTTGTTTTAGAACATTTCTATCGTCTTTTCTGTGTGTTTAAATGTGTATTTGTATGTTTGTCGCTATCTACCCTTTGTCCTTACAAATACATTAAAATCCCTATAAAATGTTTTGACCCGATAAACCTCATGACGTCACCCAAAGTTCAATTCCCATTGACATCCAGGTGACATTCCCATGTTCAATTTCCATTGACGACAAAGTGCAAACCCCATATTCTAACGTTAAAGTCCCATTGACGTTAAAGTACCGGTCCTGTTCAATTTCCATGTTCAATTCCCTTTGACGCTCTACAGTTTCATCCATGTTAAAATTAGCAGCAGAGGGGGCGAATCGGACATTTTGTCCAATCGTTATTTTGCTTAATTATTACTTTCTGCAACTCAACGATCTAGTGTCGTCAGCGCCTGGTAAAAAAAAAACGACGTCGTCGTTGGGGGATCGTCCAAACGTCATTTGGTTTAATTAACACCTTCTGCGCGCCGATCCCAGCGTCGTCAGCGTCCGGTAAGCACATCGACGACCGCGTCAATGTCATTGCCCCCTCTGCTGCTAAGTGGTTATTTACAATGAAAATTATTTACAACTAACCGAATATTTGGTCAAGTCCGATACGATATCGTGTCCGAGGATCATGTAAATTTATCGTTACGAATCCATGTGGGGTCGACTGAGCATGACTAAAAAAGTTTCGAAAAACATTAAAGTCCATGTCACCGCCGCACCATGTCTGCCAAATATTTCGTAGCGTGTGTGTATCAACGCCGTTGAACACAGCAAGAATATTACAGTTGTCTCTAATTACTTTTGGAATCTGAGTGTATCGTTGAGTGACATATATCACGTCAGTGTTTTTATGCCTGCCTCTGGAAAATATTCTAGCTGGGTTTTATTGATTGTCTAACATAACATCATCGTACACGACTAGATTGTTAACGTCGCCATCAATATCATCAATACCCGGTGCATCATTGATATCCGTAATAAACTCAATAACATTTTTTTTAGCGATCGCTGATGCATTCTCGTTGAAATCTTTCAACACCTCGTAGCATCGTTGATCATCCACGCTAGGAGCAACCAAATACAACTTATCCCACTTCATCCATCTCATTATTAAATTGAGTAACAATTGCGTCTTGCCGGATCCAGATGGTCCGATGATAATCATCCGGATCGAGTTTGGTAACGCTGCAACATGCTTAACTGGTTCTCTTGTTTTAGTCGCCGAAAAATCAATTATATTCATATCTCTATACATAAATTATGGATCTATATTGTGTGAAGTGCAGAGTGCGTACTGGCACAAATGATATGACAACCGTTACAACAAGAAATAATAGATCGGCGCTTACTGGCAAGTGTGTACAATGCGGTACAAAGAAATTTAGATTTATTTCTATTAGACCCGGAGATGTTTTAAAAAAAAGCGAGGAGGTGACATCGCAGCCAAATTGGCAAAACTCCCCGGAACCCCGTGGGCAAAGTATCCAGGAGAAAAGCACCTCCCAGGATATAGCTACTGTGGCCCCGGAACACGATTAGATATCAGACTCGATGATCAAAATCAGCCCAAACCCGGTGAGTATCCAATAAACGCTATCGATAAGGCGTGTCATGCTCATGATGTTGCTTACAAAAGTAGCGATCTGCAACAGCGTCATATCGCGGACGTAAAATTAATTCACGCGCTAAATGCTATTCCTGATAAATCCGTCAAAGAAAAATTGGCCTCATGGTTGGTAAAATCGGCTATGAAAGGTAAATTAATGATTGGAAGCGGAGCTTCTGGCGCTGGTAATTGAAAACGATAGCGTTTATAATAACAACATGGAATCCATCTATTATTCTCCGAGAGGATACTGGAAGGGGAAGGCCGCAATTGGTAAGCTTGCAAGCGCTGCAAAGGTAACAAAGGCCACTGCGGCTAATTGGTTATCCAAACAGGCTATATGGCAAATTTATCTACCACCGCCTAAACAAATCAACTTCTCGCGCTTTGATGTCAGCGTACCTAATGAAGTTCATCAGGCTGATATACTATTTCTGCCGCATGACAACGGTTACAAATACGCGTTAACCGTAGTTGATGTTGCGAGTCGATACAAACAAGCGGAGCCGTTAAAAACAAAGTCGGCAACTGAAGTAGCCGCTGCGTTTGAAAGAATTTATCGAAGAGGCCCTCTGCGCTGGCCAAATCTATTACAAGTTGATCCCGGTAGTGAATTTCGCGGCGCTGTTCTATCAACGCTGAAACATCATAGCGTCGCGATACGACGAGGTCATACTGCGCTACATCGTGATCAGGCAATTGTTGAACGATTCAATCGGACTCTCGCTGAACGGTTATTTGGATATCAATACGCGAAGGAATTCATCCAAGAAAAACGATCTCGTGAATGGGTTAAAAGGTTGCCAGGTGTAATTGCAGCGTTAAATAACGAGATTACCCGAGCAATCAACATGAAGCCCAGCGACGCGATTAAATACGAGTATATACCCGGAAAATCAAAAATAAATAGCGTTTCCAAGCCGATTCTTGGCGATGTCACTGTTAGATATCTATATGAACCAGGAGAGCTTGAAGGCGGTAAAAAAAGAGCTACTGATCCTATTTGGAGTGTTACCACACATAACATATCAACGATAACACGATCAACTGGTAGACCACCGATCTATAGACTGGATTCAACTGCTCCTCAGCGCGGATTTACACGCGAGCAACTACAAGTGATACCTGACGATACTCAATTGCCCCCACGTGGTCTTAACTAGCGCCGTTGCGTCTATTGCACTCAAGACAGGTCAACCTCACATTGTTTTTGACATGACCGAGACTGTTATCGATCCTATCCACGGTAAATTGGCGAGTGTCTTTATCCGAATAACGCCAACTCATTATACAATTGCAACTCGCGCAGTGATTATTCTGTTGTTGTCGTAGCGAGATTATTAATTCGGCATCAATATCAAAACGCCGCTGTTTTTTTTTATCCTGTTGGCGGTAACCCGAGAGTTTTCTATTAATGACGCTTGCATCGATGGTGACTTTGTCGCCGGCTTCGTCAGTGACTCCGTCACCGGCTCCGTCAATAACAATTCTTCGAAGCTGATTTATCCTTCGTACTCTGGACACTGCAAGATAGACTAGATTCGACCATTCGATGCGATTATCAACTATCCAAACAATTGTGTCCGTGATGGTTAGTCCCTGCGAGGAATGTATTGTTGTTGCGTATCCTAGAGTCCACGGGGATTTATCAGCACGTAGCGCGTCCTCGACGACGCTGATATCAACGAGCACGATATCATTCAGCACGAGAATTTGTTTTTTTGTCCCCGACGCTGTCGGGGCTGGAATTTCAACTTCAATGTTCTGCCGCCGTGTGTCCGCGGGTCTATAACATAACGGCACTGGACGCGTTGGAAACTTTTCCTTATGCAACGCAAACAACCTCCGCTGAAGTGTGTCTCTGACTATCTTTCTGCTCGCTACAATTAAATCGTTTGGTCTCCATGTTTCCCAGAATTCATTTAACGGCGTTTCCGGAATCACCTCGCGGATTATTTCACATTGAATTCTATCCGGCTGTAATCTGATTAGTTTTTTAACCTCGCGCAGTTGTTCATCAAGTGCTCGGTAATCAGTATCGGTTTCTTCATAATAGTCCACAAAACCCTTTAACCAATCATGTGGACCCTCGCCGACAAATGGTGGTGGTTGGCCATGGTCCCCACACATGATCACCGCTGTATTCGCGCGCAGCAACCACTCAAGAAACATTTGTAAAGTATCTAACGAAACAGTACATATCTCATCCCAGATGATAATGTCGGGAATAAATTTTTCACCCATTCGATCAGGAGTCCACTCGCCGCCGCTGTATCGAAAAAAGCTGTGATAAGTAACGGCGTCAACATTTCGTTGTTTTATTTCTCGCGCTAGTCTATGGGTCGGTGTAAGCACGATTATACTTGCCCGCGTTCGAAATAATTCAATTGCCCGAGTCGTCTTTCCTGACCCGCCACAGCCGCTTAAATAAACCGTCTTGTGTCTACAAATTGGATCAGAACACGATGGTGCATTAGACCATTCTGATAAATTATTACCGCGTAGGTAATTGTTCTCAACGGTGACATCTGCTGACGGGGAATAATCGCGTCGTATTTCATTTTTAATTCTCCATGTACCCCAACTCTCGTCCGGACTAGTAAACTCGGCTACGTTTCCCTTATACGCTACGTCAATATAAAATGAATCAACGGCTACTCTAACCGCGGTATCGGGAAATCTATTTATCATCGAGAATAAATTGATAGCGGCATAACCCAGCATAGACGCCCTCAAATGTGGATACGCCGGGCTGTCTCCATCGCTGTAGGTAACAACTGTACCCAACCTTGTTCCATTGGACAAGAAAGCTGTTTTGCAGTTCACGTATCTATTTTTCGCCACTGCGTCCTTGATTACGAAATCATATTCTGCGTCATCTATAATCAGCCGTGAGCAATATCGTTTGTAATCGCAGTTTTTTCCACCTTGTGTAAACTTACCAATTATTCTTCTACCGAGATCTTTTGCCTCGCGGTTTCGTTGGTTAAATATCCTCCTGGACCATTCGATGATATATTCCTCGTCGGCATCAATGTTTTTTCTGGACTCGTCAATTATGCTGTCTAGACGCTCCGGTTCTGGTAACCAGACTTCAGTCTGCGCCCGGTATGATATAATCGCGTCACTGACAATCAACGAAACTAGCATGCTACAATCAATCATATACCGTAGCAGCGCTATTGGCAGCCACTTCTTTTCATTCATGTGTCTACCGATCCAAATATAGCAACAGCGATGGAGTCCTGCCGCGAATTCAAATGATACTATGCGAGCGAATCCGGTTAAATCAAAATCAGGCAGTGGTCCATTAATAGCAACACGAGTCATTTCATGACTGGGGTGTCCAAATCGTCTAAAGTACTCAGCGGCGGATCCATACCCGAGAAAACTCGCTGGATAACAGGCAACCATATCAACCGAGATCATAGCGTCGCGGTTGTATTCAGTGTTCCATAGTCCACCGTGATAGTATTCCAAACAACTGGATTGTACATCCGGCAGAAATTCCTTGCGCGTTGGTCTCCACGCATTTTTCCTTGCTGCAACATGAGCTACAACCGATGGAATCGTAAAACAATTTGTTAGCAGTTGTTCATCATGCTCCTCAAATTCTATGGCGGTTTTTTTCATCCTGTTGTGAAATGCTTCAGTGCGATATAATTCGCCGTTTGGTCTTACAAACTGATCAAAGGTATCCGCATCGTTTTCAGCGCTGCGAAGTAACCACACTGATACAGGGTCATTTTTACACAAGCAAGCAATAGCATCAAATAGTTTCCTCTCCGCGAGAAAACCATCCCGGGAGAATTCTTCTCCCAAAAATTCCCCCGGGATATACTTTACTGTTCTATCCCGTGGAAATATTGTGATCGCGGGCGTCCATGCGTGTTCGTTATGATCAATAATTTTGATTGGGGTTCCCTTTGATTTATACTTTGATTCGTGTAATACTTCACCGGTTATCGTTGTAACGGTTATTGGAAATCTCAACGACGTTTCTAATCTCGCTATGTCGCTGATGGTTGCTCCACGCTCTTTTACGGTTAGTTCCCACTGGTTGATTTTGCTACGTCGTAAATCAGTCAATTTGTTTCCTCGACATGCATTTGTAAAATGCTCTATTATTCGTTCTGCTACACAATTTATCCCAGTTGACTGTTTCATCGGTTTCAGTTTTCCGATATCAGGTTTCTTATTTAACGGGTATATTCCATAAACAACTGCTGTTTCAGGATACGCTCGTTCATAGTATGGTCTGTCAATTCCGGTTAACAACCCCGGCTTGGAGTCGCGGCTGACAGTGACTGTTTTCATGTCGCTGAGAACTGGTTCAAATTTATCACGTATGATCCAATCACCTGATTCCACCCGGACAATGAATTTTACTCTGAAGAAATACCTTTTACCGTCAAGTTGTGATATTATCGTTGCTGCGCGGTTGTCGTTCATGATAGCATCAACAACACCATCAATTCGAAATGTTGACCAACTATGAGATGCACCATCACGCTTGAATTCATTGATACAATCGCGTATTTTACTCAACAGGGTTCTATCGTTTATTAACGCTTTTGGTGTGTCCTTGAGGACTCTATCGAGATTGAATTTAATATTTTTCCGGGGCTTAATTACTGCTAATCTCTCGAACTCATCCATATAATTAAAACAAGTATTTAAATGAAAGAATATAGTATAATGAATCACTGCAAATGGTTGATGATTGGGTCGATAACCCCGTGCAATAAATCATGTAGAGGTGAATTCTGCGGATATCATTTACAAAGCGTTCGTAATGGTTCTCTTGGCCCCCTCCCGTGCTTGGTTTGTCACGTCGGTGTAAGAGGAAAATCGCAGTTGTGTATTAATTGTGGCGGAAAGCGATACAGGGAACTAAAACGTTATTACGACAAGCGAATTAAAAACGCCGTCATTGACCCCACCGCCGACTTCGTTATCAAAACCCCTCAAGACTACGTTGAAAGATTCATAATTAAACCAAATAATAAATTAGACAAGTAGTATTATTATACAAATGGACCAAGAATTTCAGCCGCATCCTGTGCTCGTCAATTACGAGGCATCTCGCGACGGCATTGTTAGAAATCGTAGACTGAAGAAGCCGGTTGGATGGAAAAACAATCACGGGTATTTAATGTTTGGTGCCGGAAAGAAGAAGTATCTTGTTCACAGGGTGGTATATGAAGCGTTTAAGGGGCCAATCGAGGATGGTTTTGTTATTGATCATATTAATAATAATAAGACTGATAATTCTCTTATAAACTTGCAAGCTATCTCTCAGAGTGAAAACAATAAAAAAGGCCAAACCGGTAAATACCCAAAGAAAGCAAGGGGCGTCAAATCGTTTGATACAACAACTCACGAAGAAAAAACATTTCAGTCGATGAATGAAGCCAGTAGATACTTTGACATTTGTAGAACCTCAGTTCGAGATGTTGCAGAGAATATAACTAAAACAGCGATCTCAAAAAAGACGGGCCACAGAATTCGATTTTTATATATAGATACGAAGTCACCGGCGCCCATGGCGCTGACGAAGTCGCCATGACAATAAATTGTCCATTCCGGAAGAAAACGAATTATTAAACACCTTCGGAATTGATACACGGGGTTTCATTTTTCTTTTTATTTAAAAACAAGATGTTTTATAAGAATAATGAATATCGAAGACATCAATAATATATTAACTGAGATTTCAAAATTAAAAAATCAAGGAATTGAATTATCTGATGGTCTCGACAGTGAAAAAATATTATCCGATTATGAGATTATTAACGAACAGTCGAAACGGGGACGTTTTACCCTGGCCCGCGAGTACTTTTTTATAAAACGATTACAACATACGATCAATGAAAACTTGTACCACAATGACGCAAATGCATTCATTGGACTATTCACTGCCGTTGAAATAATACGAAAAAAACTCGGACGTGTTTATGAACGACGCCGGGAGATTTCTAGTAAGATCAAAAACATTAGAAGGATCATAGACGAAAACTCCGGCGAGAAATTAGAAATTGCTTCGCAATTGCAATAATGGTAGGCGAATCACTTACTACTCGGCTAGCCAGAGAGCGGCTAGCAGCGCTTAAAAAGTTCATACCGTTACGAGACAGGGTCCGAGAACAACTTCAAACGCGGCAGCAACTACAAACCGATTTTACTGTTGGAAGCGAACAACTCTTTGCCCCGGTAACTAAAGCGACCAAAGATGTTACGGCGGCAACTGTGCCCGTTCTTGGTGCGCTTGAAAAGATAGCGGCAGAGACAAAACAAACAAAAAAGTCTTTAGAAACACTCCCTGCGAAAATAGCGGCTGCTACAACACGGAGGCCACCACCACTCGCTATAACCGAACCACAAGAACCTTATGTTACAATGGCCGATGAAGAAGAACTAGGCGCCACCGCAAGAGAACCAGAAGAAGAAATACCAGAAGAAGAAATACCGGAAGAAGAAATACCGGAAGAAAAAGAGGGGAATATACCCCGTATTGTACTCAAGAAGAGCACAATAGATCAAATTAGAGGCTTCAGCAACAGGGAAGAATTAATTAATTTTGCTGCCAACAATTTTGCTAAGAGCATACGAGATAAGAAGCATATCAATAGCGGTTACGAGAAAAATATAAAGTCGTTAAAGGACTGGGCAAGAATAGTGTATTTAGCGAGTAAACATAAAGATGCATTACCACATCGTGGTGATCCCGATTACGATAAATTCCACAAGGAAGTTAAGAGTATAACACCAAAAAAAGGAAAAGGATACTCTGTTGGTAAAGAATCCTACGGCGTTACCTGCCCTGGTAGTGTTCTCAGTGATATATCACGGCTAGAGGTACTAATTGGAGGAAAACGAGCCGGAAATAACTCTCCGGAAATAATCAATGAAGCCGCTGATATTTGCAAGCGGTTATTTGCAGGCGGTATTATGGACATTAATGCATATCGAACGCTCATAGACGAACTCGTGGATGATTAATTGGAAAACTGGTGTTTTTAATAAGGATGATCATACACTACAACCATGATAAACCAGTACTCGTCTACGTGGTAAACTCGCGATTGCCTGTTTACCGCGCGTACTATGGAGATGGTCTCGGTAGCACCATTGCGGGGTTATTTACAAGAATGGCTCCAAAAGTAGCGCCGTTAGCCAAACAATTAGGAATGAAGGCTATTGATGTTATTCGTGATAAGGGTATTAGTGCTATTGGAGACGTTGCCGGAAAGGCGCTTTCAGCCGCGCGGGACAAACTAATGTCGTTGGTGAAATCTAGGGGATTTTCAAGAAAAAAACAAAAACCACCGGTGATGCCATCAACGACAGTGATGCCTGCAAATGTCAGTAAAGTAATAAATAACGCCGTGGAAGAAAAACTAGCGTCGTTGGTAAACAATAATCAAGATGACATCGCAAACATAATAGCGGGAAGTGGTTTAAAACCACGACGATGCGACGATGATTTAGATGCATCGGCGTATTATTAAATAAAATGTTTAAACGAACAGCTGACCCGGCGTTTGATATGGACGCACCAGTGCACAAGGATGATTCTGTCCGTAATTATCAATTTTATTCCTATCATGCAGTACAACCCAACATACGATCGCGAATTGAACTTCAAGTCCATGATACCAGTAAATATTTTTTACCGTGTGAAGCGTTTATTGAAATCGAAGGAGAACTTGTAACAGAGGCCGATACTCCTGCTGTACCAGCACCGTATCCAGATGGTACCAAAGTTGGCTTAGTCAATAACGGCGTAATGGCGCTATTTGAGAGCGCAAAATATCTCATTGACGGGCGAGAGATCGAGTCTATAGAACGCGATGTTGATGTTGCTACAACAATAATCGGGCTAGCAAGATATTCCGACGATTATACAAGATCAGCGGGTCCATCTATGATGTTTGCAAAGGATAATAAAAACACTGCTGGAAACTCGCAATTTGTGGTAAGACGACCAAGAAATAATGCTAATAACAATGACGCTGATGTTGAGAATATGATTATAAACAGCGATCCTAATTTCAACCTCGGAGCTGCAACACGCATATCAATGTTAACAGGACCGCGTAGATCTTTCTCATGCGCGATTCCACTGCATCATATATTTGGATTTTGTAGGAACGTGCGAAAAGTTATCTACGGAGCAAAGCATACCGTGGTGCTTGTGCGAAAAGGTGATGATAGAAATGCAATTTGGAGAATTCCAGCGGATCTTGCAAATCCAAATAATGACCCTGGTAAAGTCGTTTTAACTAAAATATTATTGTGGATGCCAGTAATAACTCCATCCATTACCACAGAGGCACGATTGCTATCCTTTATGGAGCAGGGAGGAAAATCATTACTAAGTTGGCTAACAACAACAACAGATACTAAGCAATCAAATATCAATGGTATATTCACATGGAACCTGGCATCACAACAAGGCATTTCGGCTCCACGTCATATATTTGTCGCGTTGCAGGATATGACGAGAGTTGATAATCAATTATCCAGCCATATGATATTTGATCGATTAGGCGTTACTGACGTCTCGCTGAGAATAAACGGTCAGCAGGAACCATCCGAGGATATACAGCTTAATTACGGTCAAAACCATATTGCACGCGTGTACCATCGGTTGCTGTCGTATATGAGTCGTGATCAAAACGTCGACACTGGTTTGCAAATATCACAATATGATTTCAGAGAACTATATCCGATCTATTACTTTTCGCTGGAACATCTTGATTTAACAAGACAATCCGTCGTTGATATACACTTCCGAGCTAATGTAACTCGCGGCGTTATTGCTGATTATAGAGCTATTGCTGTCATCCTCAGCGATAAATCAATGCTGCTAGAAGGTGTTGGTGGACGAATGAGAATCGTTGATGCGCCAGTGGAAAACATGTAATTGAAAGCATAAACGCGTTTACAATAAAATGTCGTATAGTGTCGTCAGTGTAGAGTTGACTGATGGTCAAGTCAAGAAATTACGATCAAAGTCGGCTAAACAATGCGGAACCACAATAACGCTGAAGCCGTCGCAGATGGCAGGTGGTAATCATAAGATATCGTTGACGGCGCGTCAAATAAAACATTTCAATGATGCGATGAAGAATAAAAAGGGTGTTCAAATAGATTTTTCAGCCGCAGCAATTAAAAACATGGAAAAGACCGGTGGGATATTTCCGCTGTTAGCTGCGATTCCAGCGTTGATTGCCGCGGCCGCACCAGCAGTGGCTAAGGCGGCGGCGTTAGGAGCCGTTGGTACCGCGGCGGGGATGGCATTGAAGAAGGCAACCGGGAAAGGCTACAAAAAAAAACGACCCGTAGCCGGAAAGGGTCTAAGACTACCGGGAACCCCGTATTCATGGTACTCGGGAAAGGGTCTAAGACTACCGGGGACCGTTTATTAACTCGGGAGTCTATGACTCCTGAGTCAATGACTCCCATGTCTAATTTTGATTTAATAGACGCCGCAAACGCGCTAGCGATAAAAAACTTCAGAGGTGTTTTTATGAGGGATCAATTACCGGCGGCCCCAAGGAATACTGAAACAGGCATAATTAACCTCGATGGGTCCTCCGGAGCGGGAACTCATTGGGTTGCGTACGCGATTGATCCGCGCGCGATCGTCTATTTTGATTCATACGGGTTAGCCCCGCCGAAAGAGTTCATGCGGTATGTCCGGGCGTGTTCAGCCCGGGCGTGTTCAGCCCGGGCGTGTTCAGCCCGGGTTTTTTATTCCACGCTGCCAACACAGCGATTAAGTGACCCACCGATATGTGGCCGTGAGGTATTGAACGTACTCGCGGCGATTTCATCATCGCGGAAACCACCTCATGTGGTTGTAAACGAATACACTAGTGGGGTCGTAGAAGCCCGGCGGGTTAATTAGAAACGCCGTTTTTTTCTACAATAACGATGATTGATATTTGGGGACGACCGGTTTCGGCGCTGAAAGAATCCACGGAAACGACCGCCGCCGACATAAAAAAACTAATTGAGGATGAAATCGCTGATATGTTGAATCTAACAAGTGTTGACCCGGGCGAAATAGTTGTATTTCAAGACCGCCAGGGTAAATTGAAATCCGGTAATGTGTCACTGAATGACGTTTTAATACGACAGCGTGATGCCGCCGAGGACGCTATCGCGTTGTATACCAGCGACGGACGACTCAAACCGGGTGAATCCATCTTGACGATAAATGGAAAAATAAGTACACTTGGCGACAATTATATAACCATGTCAAATTCGTTAAAAGGTTTACGTAGTGAAATTAACTTGCATGAAGAACGGTTCAGGTCGGCGCTAATGCATTTCGACGATGTGAAACACATTGTCGATAGTTTTTTTCGGGGACCCCCGATGGCAGACGAACCGAATTATGTAATGATAAAAAATGCTATTTCGGATCTTATGACGCTGTCGGCCAATTTACCCCCGTTACGAAAAAATGTTAACAGGATCGATGACAACTTTGATAAATTCTTTGGTAAAAAAAATACCAAGCCGGATGAGATTACAATAACTATAAATGATATCACTGCGTATGGACAGGAAATAAAAACAATCAAAACTGATGTTGCAACAAACAAAAGGAGTGTAGACGCGCATGAACGGGAAATAGAAATAATCGGCGCTAATGTTGCAACGATCATAAATAATGTAGACTCGCATGGACGGAAAATAGAAACAATCAAAACTGATGTTACAACGATCATAAATAATATGGACACGCATACACAAGAAATAGGAACAATCAAAACTGATATTGAAGCGAGCAAAAAGAGTGTGGACGCGCATACACAGGAAATAGGAACAATCAAAACTGATGTTGAAGCGAACAAAAAAAATGTAGACGCGTATTGGCGGGGAATAGGAATAATCAAAACTGATGTTGCAGCGAACAAAAAAGGCATAGACGTGCATACATATGAAATAGGAACAATCAAACTTGATGTTGCAGCGAACAAAAAAAGTATAACCGAGAATACACGGGAAATAGAAACAATCAAAACTAATGTTGCAGCGAACAAGAATAATATAGACGCGAGTTGGCGGGGAGTAGGAATAGTTATAACTGATGTTGAAGCGATTAAAGAAAAACTACCGAGAATGGCAGAGCAACTCGAAAAAATAAAAACCCCTCATGAGAACATCATCAACACAGTATACACAATTCGGCATGGATCATTCGATTGGACTCCTACACAGAATACAGTAAATATCACCGCAACTGTTAAGGGCATTTATCGACTGACACTGGTTTCAATGATGCAGTTTAATATATTATCGTCGAGTTCATCCGGGTTTAACAATACAATATCAACAATTATAGACAAGAACGCAACTGAACAGTTTACAATTTATGCCGTTGATGGAAATTTAACCAGGGCAAACATTACATGGTATGTGGAATTTGTAGCGAATCTAAGTAATTAAAAACACTAGCTCTTTTAAAATAAAAATGACCACCAAGGAAATTGAATCAGAGGTATCACCGACGTCACATCAATATCGATTCGATACCGCAAAAGAATTTTCCGCGAACTTGAAAACGCTTTCCGAACAATACCGTGCAAAAATAAAAAAATACCGTCGTAAAATAACCGCCATCGACGCGGTCGTGTACTCGGTGTCGGGTATAGTAGCCGGTACCGGTGTTATTTTATCCACGGTGACCACGATAGCCCCGATCGCTGTTCCAATCGCTATCTCCGCGATGACAACAATTGCTGGAGTCGCCAACGCAATCACTAGGAAGATATCATCGTGTTTTCAGAAAAAACTCAACGAGTATACAGTAAAACATCAAATAGTATCCGACGCATACTCGAAATTATCCGGGTTGATCTCGTTATCGATTGATAATTTGTTCGTATCCGATGTTGAATTCTCCACGATGGTCCAGTTATATAGCTCCGCGATGTCAAAAATCGAGGATTTTCAACTGGAAGCCGAAACCACCTGGTTGTTAAAATTAGACACTAAAAACAACGAATAATAATAATGTCGCTGAAACCCGAAGGGTTTCAATTACTTCAGCGGATCGCGGAGAACACCACTCCGGTACAAACAAATATGATATCGATAACGTCAACGAAGCCAGAATTCAGTGTGAACTTCCCGTCGCCGGTTCCAGTGAAGGAAATAGCGCTGGCAAAATTGCGAGTATATCACAGTTGGCCTAATATCCGAGCGGACGCATTTAACGGACAACAACCTAATAACTCGCTGGTTTTTGCACGGACAAATAAACCCGATGGGACCCCAGACTGGGAGGAGGTTACAATACCAACTGGGTCATACCAAATAGAGCAAATCAATAAAGAATTTCAACGCAGGATAAAATCGATCACAGGAAAGGAATCAAAAATCGCTATTACGGTTCATGAACCGACGTTATCGTCGACGATTGAAATAAGCACACCGGGGTATATGGTTGATATTTATAACAGTTCAATAAGAACCATACTAGGATGGCCTGAGAATCCACCCGCGGATGCCCCCCCATCAACTAATATCCTCAGACACGATAACGGAGATGATGGTAGGCATATTGCCCCGTACAACGTAAATATCGCATCGGTGATAGCGATTAATCTAGTGTGTGATGCTATCGAAGGAAGTTACCAGGTGGATACCAAGCAATCAAATCAAGCTCAACAGGGGTATATCCTTTATTCGTTTTCACCAACAGCCCCTCCGGGATTTTTGATCATTGAGAGTCCGATTAATCCGGTCTATATGCGATGCCATGATCGGTTTTTAACGAGAATTAATTTCAGACTTACCGATCAGTCAAATAACCTAATTGATCTGCAAGAGGAGGAGTTAGTGATCACTCTGTTTGTAAGATCATAGCAGCAGGGGGGGCGATGACATCGACGCGGTCGTCGATGTGCTTACCGGACGCTGACGACGCTGGGGATCGGCGCGCAGAAGGTGTTAATTAAACCAAATGACGACGCGACGATCCCCCAACGACGTCGTCGTTTTTTTTTTACCAGGCGCTGACGACACTAGATCGTTGAGTGCAGAAAGTAATAATTAAGCAAAATAACGATTGGACAAAATGTCCGATTCGCCCCCTCTGCTGCTAAATTTCCCATGTTAAATTCCCCTTGACGCCAGAGTGCATCGACTGTTTTTGCATGGTAAGTCCCCTTGACGCTAGGGTGACCCCATATGCTACTAAGATAGAAGCACTACAGATAGAAAATACAATTAAGCGGCAAGAAAAGATAAAATCACTTCAAATAGAAAATGCAATTACAAAACGAAGTAATTTGGAAGAAGAAAGGAAAACAAAAACTACTGAAGAAGAGCAACGAACAACAAGCCTGGAAGTACGAAAAGCGCTCAGAGAAATGACGAAAAACAAAAGAAAAGAACAAAGAAGACAAAAACAAGAGGAGGAGGAAAAAAGAATGGAAATTGAAACCTGGTTTAGCAAAGATGAATACATAAAATCCTATTTTAAAAAAATTTATTCATAAATCAATAACACAATAGCAAAACATACAAAAATAGCAACCCATAACATGCAGGGCAGGAGGGCATTTCCTAAATGGTCTGAGATAATCAAAAAGGAGAGAGAACCCTCCAAAAAAACAAAAAAATGACAATGATGAGTTGTAACTGAAATAACAAAAGAACACATCCTCTGTTTTCTGTCTTGTGTGTCTTCTATTTGACATTAATGACTTAGATAAAACAAAACTGTAGTTCCTGTCTGTTTATCCAAAAGATGATGACCTTGTACAACCTCTTAGATGCTGACAGCTTGAATACAATCATGCCCACATCAACTGTTCATCTACAAGGTCGTTGAACAAAAAACTGGGATTATCGTTTACTTAATTTGAATATTACTAGTGACACAGTTGTTTGAATTTTGTACTGTTGCCATAAACATGAATTAAACTTATTACCTGAATTTATATTTATATTCCGTAATGTTCAAGCGTAAGCACAGTTCAGTCTGTTTTCAGCAAAGTCTTTCTTGGAAATGAAATAGCAAGAACATTAACTGGTAATTAAGTTAATTGTCAAAGATATGGGCATGACTAATTTTACCAGGGAGAGACATCAAAGAAGTCATAATTACTTTTTTTGTCCCACTGTATCTGATTCATTGCTTATAAAAAAATACCATAGCGCGTGGATCATGAAGTCTCGCGCTAATGGTGGTTCTCACTTCGCAGGACATCCGCCTTAGGCTTATTAATCCTCGAAGGACAAAAAGTCGACTAGATATATAAAAATTAACAATTCTTAAAACTTATTCATAGTTTCACAGGAGACATAGGTATCAAAGTAGATACATTTTAATACAAATATAAAAGGATAGTTGATCATTTTTAGTATATGTAATTGTTTAAAATATCATTTTATGGTAAAAAGGAATGGATTCACTTCTGTGGTTGTGACCCGTGTGTTAAATTGCAAATCGTTTTGATAATTTTGTAAAAGTTTGCACTGTAATAAATATTTGCATATTATTTTCATCAGAATATATTGGATTGCCGGATAATAATGTATTATTTGCAAGTCGGGTCGGTGTCGTGACGAGAAATAGTATAATTTTTACATTTTAACGGAAATTGTTCAGCTGTTTCTATTTGTCCGCACATGTAGTACCTATTGTTAGAAACATGATTTAGGAATAAACCATTATTAATGCTATTACATTTAGTTCTCAGTTGTGTATGCTGAACTTGACTCACACGATCACCAACAAAATACCATAATGGAATTTTATGTTTTTCTCGATTCAGGAAAGTTTTATCATTTTGAATGGATAGGTTACTGAATAATTCACCGCGCCGGTGGCCTAGTGGTTAGAGCGTCCGTCTCGGAAGCGGGAGGTTGTGGGTTCCATCCCCGGCCGAGTCGTACCAAAGACTTACAAAAATGGTACTAACAGCTAGCTCGCTTGGCGCTCAGCATTAAGAGGTTAGTGTTAGGACTGGTCGGTCTGGTGTCAGGATAATGTGACTGGGTAGGACATTATGCTACATGTCTGCGGCATTATGCCCCCCCCCCCCCGTGCTAGACATCACTAAGAAATGCCACACTACAGACATCTTAGCGATAAGACTGAACAATTGTTTAAGCTACGTTAAAAAATCATAATCACAAACACACGCACACTGAAGAATTATATTGGCAGCGTGTTCCACAGTTGAATTGCGGAAGGAGGAAATGATTTTTGATAAAGTGTCGTTCGACACAAAGGAGGTCGAATTGTATTGGATGATCAAGTGGTGAAGGTATCATTGTTAGCATCAAGAGGCTGAATTATATCTTGTAAGTAACTTGGAACAAAACCATAGTGCATTTTGAACAGTTGAATTAATTAGTGCTTATAGCATCGATAATTCAGGCTAGCCACAGCGAGTTTTCTCATATAATAATGCCCGAGTCACAGTCTTGGTAACACATTTCACTAGTCTCATAGCCTCCAATTTTATTATTTTAAAACTGATTCTTTTTCTTATATAGTACAAATATCTCAGATCAGCATGGTTAAACACCGGAAGTATAAAAGACGTATGCATTCTGTCCAAGGACAAGAATTTCATTTTTGAAAAACATAACCCTTTTTAACAAAAACAACAACAACAACAACAACAACAATACTACTACTACTACTACTACTGATAATAATAATAATAATAATAATAATAATAATAATAATAATAATAATGATAATAATAATAACAATAATAATAATAACTGAAAACATGATGTTAATATCATTAAGTTTGGAACAAGATTACTCGGGAACATCCGTACATTCATTGATGACAGAAACTACCGAAAAACCGGTACAGTGAAAATGTGTCGTTTTGCCTAAAGGGAAAAAATACCTAAACCGGTATAGGCCTAATTTCACGCGTCGAATATATGGATGTCAAAACAAGGCGACGAAACAAACGAATGACAGTATCGGCTTATTACTGTTGGTTACTAATGTGCATAAACGAATCAAGATAGGACACAAAGAATTTGACCCTTTTAAACTTCTTATATATATATATATATATATATATATATATATATATATATATATATATATATATATATATATATATATATATATATATATATCCGAACAAGCAATATTGTGTTTGATAGCAAGACCGTTTAGCCCATGCGTCCGTATACGATAACGCTGGTACACAAAAACATAGAGATGAGTATAAATTGTGCAGTCAGGGATCACAGGAAATAAACTGGGTGGCAGAAAGGATTGATTAAAGAATTACATTGAATTCAAAATAAATTATCTTTCAGAAATCTACTCAGCAGATGTCCAGTAAAATGCGATGAAAATGTAAAAATGTATTGATACAGTCGTCCATAAAAATTAATTTTACATTTTTAACTGGCTTTATTTCAAGAGCTTGATAAAAAGTGTAATTATTCATTGATAAAAGTATGAAGCATGATTAGTTAAAATGGTCGGGTTTGTGTTCAATTGACTGATTTAGTTTCATATTAGTGTATGAATAAATCGATTTTAGTGGATCTTCATTTAAACGACAAGTATTCCTCAAGGATATCGTACGTACATTTTAAATTCTAAAAATGTTTCTGTACACTTTTTAAATACAAAAACAACATCACTATATGATTCCAATTGTATACGTATTATAACAATCTGATACTTGTATTAAGTTTCCATTAATATGGGATAATTAGGTGAAACTGTTCAGGTCTCACAGTAGAGAGCGAATGAAATAAAAGCTGTTCTGTCTAAAATATTTATTATCAAAAAATATATAAAATTGAAGTTTCCTACTGCTTATTCTTCGATGCTGAAAATCTTTTGTCATTTTCGTTCTTAGTTCATCTTTTGAATGATCTATGGTTAAGGCTCAACGTTTCAATCGACTCTCTGTATTAATCAATAGAATTACAATTTGAGTCTTATATACAAACATTAATCTCTGTATTAATCAATAGAATTACAATTTGAGTCTTATATACAAAAATTAATCTCTGTATTAATCAATAGAATTACAATTTGAGTCTTATATACAAACATTAATCTCTGTATTAATCAATAGAATTACAATTTGAGTCTTATATACAAAAATTAATCTCTGTATTAATCAATAGAATTACAATTTGAGTCTTATATACAAACATTAATCTATGTAATCATCACATTATAATTACAATTTGAGTCTTATATACAAACATTAATCTCTGTATTAATCAATAGAATTACAATTTGAGTCTTATATACAAACATTAGTCTATGTAATCATCACATTATAATTACAATTTGAGTCTTACATATAAATTTTTAATTTAAATGAGTCTTCGTATCTAAACACAATTCACATCATTTAGTGCCAAATTTTGTTATCCGGACTTTTGTTTCCGTTAAGTAAAACTTTGAATTGGCAAACATTTGTTTTAATATTTTTGGCTATCTCTGACAATTAAACTTTACTTTTTTCAAACAATATTTCAAAAGGGTTTCACTACGGGCAAAGTAAAAGTTCGGATCATAATGTACGTTCCATGACGGAACCCCGAGGCCTGTGCTCGAGGAAATCTTCATTGATGAGTAACGAATAGTGTTATTGGTGTATGCGTTATTAGCCTCGTTTGGCAAGCGAGGCGTGAACATACATACATACATACATACATACATACATACATACATACATACATACAACGTTCATATCATAATAATATAACAATAATAATAATAATAATAATAATAATAATAATAGCAATAATAATAATAATAATAGCAATAATAATAATAACAATAATACTTATATACATAATAATGGTTGCTGTTGTTGTTTTTAGTATAGACAATATTATGACAAGAAGAAAAAGAAAAAAAATGATGATAAGGAGGAGGGGAATACTTTGCACCAAATAAGGCAGATGACTGCTTTCAACACAAACCTGCATAAGATTATATCATTATATAATCCTAACTTTTTAAATCTAAAGATAATAATATTCTGGTATAATATAATATTTAGAATTATTAAAAAAAATCAAAGTGACTGGTTTTACCACTAACGAAATGATACATCGTTTCGAACTAGATTGCACATAACGTTAAGCTTACATGTTGAGATTTATTTTCATATAATAAATTATTTTCATCGCCTTTGCAATCCAACGAAAATATTTGACTTCCACAATTGATATCTCTAAACAAAATGTGCGATGTTGTTTGTTAGCTTGTGTTTTTCGCTCAAAAACAAGGTGTCAACCATATTTTTATTATATTATCGCTACCTCTACACAAGATCGAAACATATCCCATCAATAAGGATTATTTTCCAAACAGCTTGGAAATTCAATCATAATCATTGACATATATATCACCCAAATCTTTTCATATACCTTCAATTAATTAACAAATAATTAACTGCTTTTGTTGTTCGCTTACCTGTCCGATTATTACCGTGTCCTTCGTTGCATCGGTCCCTAATGCAGTACCGTATTTTTGAGCTTGGATTGAATGTTGGATAAGTGCACGCAATTGTA
Organism: Sinohyriopsis cumingii; assembly: GCA_028554795.2. Taxonomy (NCBI): domain Eukaryota; kingdom Metazoa; phylum Mollusca; class Bivalvia; order Unionida; family Unionidae; genus Sinohyriopsis; species Sinohyriopsis cumingii. The sequence continues at coordinate 54,457,504 of CM068830.1, forward strand.
TGTAAGAATAAAAGGGGTAAATTGATGAACACAGTTCAGATTATGAGGATAAGAAAATGCTTTGTAATCAATGCATAGTAATGGGGCTGTATATATATATATATATGTCCCTTTTCCACGACAAATTTCATCATTTGATGATCTGGCAGACCCTCTCATATGACGGATTATTCAACGTATAGGCAAGATAACTTACTAAAGTAATTGTGTTTGATAAGTTCATCCATATTAATATGTTTTGCCTAACTACTTGCAGAGACTTTTTGCCATATGAGAATATGAGGTATGTTTACTCATTCTAAAATGTACATTGAATATTACATGTTAATTTCATCAGTTTGCAGTGCGCGCAGCCATAGATAGGGATGCATCTCGTACCGCCAATAATTCCATAATAAGCAATACAATAGCATAAATCACGGGATGACAGCCATTGAACGCAAACATAATTGTTTATCTAAAGATGGATTACCTATGGGATTTGTATAACTAATACCTGTTTTGAAGACTATTTCATTTCTCTATCCCAAATGATTGAACTTTTTAAAAAACCTCATATCACGGTTTCAGTTATTCCTTTGTTTAATGTTGCAGTTGAAATCTAATACACAAATATTATGATTAATATATAAATTTAATATGATATTTACAGCTGTTACATTTTATTACCTAGAATTTGCTGCACATACTTGTAGCTCTGTAGTTGGTACCTTAAAAGTGAAATATCAATGTTACATTCATATTTATCAAGACTGAGTTTCTTTATACTCATTTCTCGTATTCATGATATGAGCGGAATAGAAACGAACAGACAACCCTTTCTTGTAGGATATAAATATTCTTTCAAAATGGCATTATAACTATGTTTCGTCTGTCTGTATCTCGTGGTGAAATGGGAGGAATGCAAACAAGTAGGTAACTCGACTAACATACGACGTATGTGAATAAGGTACTAGCTGTAGAACGCAGTACGGATTTGTATGTCGTACAGTGATTTTTTTCATCGGCCGTCCGTTGCGAATTTGCAATGTGGTAGCGTATTGTTTTATCGAGGCCATGATTGTGCAAAGGTAATTGAAAGAATTGATTATTTAAAACGTTTTCCACTTCTACATTCAGTTTTAAATGAATTGCAGTTTTAATAATAAATTCCACAAAATGTCCCTTTCAGTCTTGGCAAAAATCATATAAAACACTTGCAAAAATTATTTGACAGTGACCATTTTTTGTTTATTTTCTTTTTCCGACATTCATCCCGTTATGTTTCTGTAAGTTCTTCTTGAATGGCCGGCTTGTTAATTTCGGCGTTGTCAAACACGGCTTAGTACAGTAAGAAAGTGTGATGGTAAAAATAATTAAACAACAGAGGATGGGATAGGGGTTGTAATGAAGGAGGGATGCTAAATCTGTAACCAAAGATGTTTTTCATTGTATTTAAATAAGGATTTATTATTTCTTGCTTATCGCGACGTCCTAAACTAATTAGAATGCTACAGGGTAGTTCTCTGTCATATTTGTTTTGTTTTGGCTCTGACAACAAGCACAACATTACGTCACTTTGTGGATATTGACGTCGGTATAATTTTACAATTAACCATGGACTTCAACTTTCAATATTTTAATCTCCTATACAATTTATAGAAGAATAAATATTTACAATGCGAATCTACTTTCTGATCACACACACACACACACACACACACACACACACACACACACATATCTTCCTCAGTGAATTTTCTCATGAAGAATATAGAATCGGCAGAAGTAACTTGCCAATGTTAGAGATTTCGTAAAATGATAATGCTGACTGAGTAAGCGATGTTGAAAAAAATCCTTAATTAGGGATAATTTACGTCTATTAGAAAGCTAATTATTCAAGTTTCCAGGAAAATCATTCACGCACACTTATATTTAACAGATCAAAACAAATACTTATTATCGGGACGTATTATCTGCGACGAATTTCCCCTACAGGCTTCCAGTACTTTGTTGTCTTAAAATCGAACTAGCTATACAATAGTTGATACTAAAACTAACTTGTTTACAATCCCAATATTATATAACTGACTTGCTAAATCACACGATAAATATTGCATTATTAATCATGTTTTTAATTAGTGTGCGAAGGTATATTGACTCTAAAATATATTCATGGAATCCTACTCAAAAGATGGATTTTAAAATGTTCGTACTGAGGACAAAGGTCAGAAATTGAAGGAAAAATAACAGCAACAATGTTTTCATTTTAATTGTGATACACACCAATATGTTACTTTTTCTGTGGCACATTATTTCTTTCGCAAGGGTGATTATATATATATAATTTTTCTAACACTATAGGTCTTATATCAGTCTTAATATGACACTTGAAATATTAGTTCCTCGGAAAGCACAAGAATTAATGTCAATTATTTCCCTTTGATACCTACATATCTTTCTTTCCATCTAATATCTTCTCATCACCTAATTCTACTTCATATAGCCAACCATAGCATTCCCTTCTACATCATTACCATTACAAAAATCTTACAAAAGTTGAGGAACATCTAGTTACCCTGTCGTCTAGCCTGTGTCCAAGCACGTGACGTATTTCCTTCGTACTTTTTATCCTTCCTTGAGTATTCGTTCTATTTATTCATTCAACTATCTATTTTTCTATCAATGCAACTATTCAACCAATCAATTCATTCGTATTACGATTGTTACAAACACAAATACTGGCGAAGAAGAATCCATGTGAAGGACTTTCGACAGTGCTTTTCATGTGTGACTAATTATACATCCATTGTAAATTTTAAACCACGTGCTGCTAATCAGATATATGTGTATCAACGATTTATGTCAAAAGCATCTCACTTCTCAACTAGAAGATCCTTTAGTAGAGATTACGGAGTAAACTGCTTGTCGAGTCCAAACACTACTTTCCGTTATTTGATTATATATAAGCAATTGTGACAATCTTGAATACTGATATTATTTTGAATCTTTTCTCACGTAAAACGTATATACTAACTTTTGCACATACAGAGAAATTAACACAAGTCATCATCTACACGAAACAAGGGTCAATTATGGCAAAGCTAAGGTTCTTATTTTTTCTTGGATATAGTACTTTAGTTTTAGCTTTTTTATATAAAAATAATTTTGTATTGTTCCTAAACCAATAAATATTTATTTGCTAGATGGATTTAAATTTCATTTTTTTAAATATATATGAACTTAAATGTTAAATGTTATCCAGTTGTAATTATTATGTCAAAACTTGATTGTTTTTGTTTCTCCTGTTTTCCAGGTTGCGCCTCTTCTCTGAAGATGATATGTCTCCGGTAGGTGTATAGACTGGTCGTTTTATATATTTTATATTGCAAATGTGTTACTACTTTTTTACGGATTTTCAAGAGTGTATGAAATTTGTTTTAAGACCTAGTCTAATCGACAATCCTTATCTCCTGAAATCTCTGTCTTATTATATTATGAAGTGCCTTTTTCTTCTTCTTGATAAAGATTATTATTATTATTATTATTATTATTATTATTATTATTGATATTTATCTTCTTCTTCTTCTTCTTCGTGGGTCATTGCCTCTTCTGTGCTATTGTTACAAGAACTACAGCCATAAATAATATCATCATCATAGTCGTTATTATCATAATCACAACTTTTATTTTAGCTCCCAATGCCTGCTTTGATGCCAAAGAAATATGATGAAGAAATTCAGGATGTCATTACACCATCCATCAAGAGGGCTAATTCGGGGATTAGTCCTGACGAAGATTCCGGTTTCGGATGGGATATAGATAAGGTATGCATTATTATTATTATTATTAAATAATTGTTTCTCCTGTTTGCGTAAATAAAAGTTACGGCATTGTTTACATTTATTTTAACTGCATTTATTCTTTGTTGCAGGATTGGTCATTGTTGTCATGCAGCAGTCTCGCTGCTGTTATTATGGACGATGTGACGAAATCAAAATCATCAATGTTGTCACCGTATGAGGTAAATACTGCACGTTGGAGCTTTAGGAATTACAAACATTACATATTTTTGATTAAGTACAAATATTGTTGGCAAACATCTGGTACCAAATGCATTGCACCAAAACCCTGGACTTTAACAATGCTCTAAATTCTATCGATCTAATTGGCTGAAATTTAAATGTGATATAACATTTACCAATCATATACCTTAAATCCAGCCGTAACTTTGAGATGGTAACAACATTGTATTTAGATGGTATTGATTACAATTTGACTAAATCAACAATTTTCTAATTGAGCCGTTCGCTTTAAAAAAAATAGCGATTTTGTTTGGTCCATTTTGTCAGGGTTGATTTTATTATAAATTTACCTGTGTTTAATTAAATAACGAAAAAGCTAACATTACGATTAGATCGCTAATATTGATAATTTTCAACTACTTCAACATTCTTTTTTCTTCTTCATATAGTTTCGCATCAGAGGACAAGAAAAGAATATCGTACGCAAGCGTTTATTTATTAACCAAGAGTCAATGTCTGGCACGAAGCGCCCTCTGGAGGATGCAGACACACCTCTCTTTAAGAAAGCTCGTTTCAGTAACATAACTTTGGATGAAAACGACGTTGATGCAAAGGTAAACATTCGACTAATCCCATGATGTCACTCATGCATCATTCACAAAGACAAAACATGTTTTTAAATGTTTTAAACAAATATTAACAAGCTTAAAAATTGATTGGCATCCCTTGTTATTTTGAACTGATTTATATCTTTGTTAAAACAAAATTAAGACAAAATCATTCTGCAGACTATATAAATCGTAGCTAGGACTTGGATCATAGACTTTATTAAAACACTAGATTTATAGATCTCTTTCCAGCTCAATAGCGAACGAGTCAGAATTAGTTTGATTGAATCTTACTTAGCCATACATATATTTGAAGCAAAAGGCTAATACATTAAGAAACTTACATGGTCTACAAATCGGCAATGAGCTAGTATCACGTCATGACGTCAGGTCAAAAAGTACAAACAAGATTGAAACCGCGAATACAGCTCGACTTTCACAGATCGAAAATATTGGTTTAAAAATGTTACAAGGCAAAGGTTGTTGTGTACGACATATATACCGGATTTCGTTTTCTTTCTTTTTATCTCTTTTGTTTATTTCTTACTGTATTTCTTTCCATTATGCTTTACCTTACATATCACATTTAAATGTTTACAAGTCACTAGAAATATCATTCGTCATTTTGTTAATGCAATAATTAACTGATGACGGAATTTCGTATATTTGGTAAGCATACTTATACAAGATTTTCTTGCTCTACAAGTCATGGGCTGACCACAAGCGTAAATTAAATCTGCCATCTTTTAATATAAAATGACATTCCCATACATGCTATTGCTACCTTGGTTTTATATGTTTTACATTAATTAATTTTAATTTTTAGATTTCAATTATTGATGCTGTAGATCGCTTAAGTGATGAGCCAGATTTAATTGCTGATGGATCCAGATCCTACTGTCTTCCCACAGTTCTTGGCAAACATGGCGATCTTAAGTCCATTTCCTCTCACACGGTAAATATATAAGCTTCCAGAGGGATTTGGGGTGGATGATGATTCGCATTTGTTTCGTATATTTGATAGAGAATGACAAAATAAAGCAACACAATTAATGCTATGACATCACATTAAATTAATAGCAATTCCATGCTTAATTAGATTTTCAAACGATTTTTCTTTCTGAAAGGTTTAAACATAGAACAATTAACAGTGTTGAAACCCTGGTGATTCCATCAAAGATATTATTAACGCCGAAACGAGTGACCATTACGTTTCATTTCTAGTTACAAGAAGCCATGTGAAAGCAGTTTACTAACTTAAGACAGTTTAGTGATAATCAGAATATTTACAGCGAATGATTACAATCAAATCTCGAAAGATTATCAGAAATGGATTTACATTCTTCACTCCTAATTCAACTTTATTTGAGACATCTTTCAATGCGTATCCCAAGACTTCGCCAAAATATGTTTTTATGTTGGAGAAATTTTTTTGCAAGATACCTTATTGCGTGCTGAAACAATATCTTTCCATTTTTGCACGAAATAAATGACTAATCTTCATTAACTTTAAAAGACTGATAACAAGTTATAAGATTTTCAGTATAATTTTTTTGTAATTGCTTGATATAAGAGAGACGTGTTCCGAATCGGAAATATAATTAACTTCTTTTTCCTGGAACGAGCATTTTGAGTTCACTAAAATGGTATTTAGCTAAATACTGATGTATTGCAGAAGTAATATTTCTGGTCAGATTAAATCGCGTCACAAATGTTCTATTCTCTTTTTATTTAGTATTGCAGTTTTCAGATTCTGACTTTTGTTTTAAAGTTTGGATTATATTAAGGAAATTCATATTTTATTTTCTGTCGATTTTTCAGATGGCAGCCTTGGTTCGCGGGAACTACAGCGATGAGATAGAAAAAGTTACCATCATAGACTGCCGTTATCCATACGAATACAATGGAGGTCATATCAAGGTCGGTACAGAAAAAAAACGATAAAAATATGGAAAAGATTATTTGTAAATCTTTTATAATTAGCTACTGATTCTTTTTTCTGTTGTCCTTGCTGTGTCAATTAATATGAAAATCAGTAAACAATTAGATCATTAGCCACCAACCGACCAATTAAAAAAGAATGCTGAGTTCCCCCGGCATGTGAAATTTCAGAGTCATGTAAACTTCTTAAACCTAATTACTATTCTGTAGAATGTTAAAATCAATACCAACAACCGACTTATGGGGGAAAGCGGACTCTTTAAAAGTGTCGAAACTCTCACCTAGTGCATCTGTTAATTCCAATGAATCTAATTATTTTCCCACTTCACATATATCTACAGATTATTAAATGGTTCTATTTTGAAAGCTTTATTATTTGTTTCCGTTTCTGCAGGGTGCAGTGAATGTATACCGCCGAGAAGAAATTCAAAAGCTTATACGTTGCCCCCGTCACCAGTCTGCCGACAAAAATCACATCATTATTTTCCACTGCGAATTCTCCTCAGAAAGAGGTCCTAAAATGTGAGTATTATTCAAAGAGATCAGTAATTTGTCACAAAGGTTTAGCTTTATTCTTTTTATTGTTCCTTCTGTTGATTTGTGGATATTTATCTGTTATATTTATCATAGCATCTATAGAAAAAGGCCTAAGATATAAGCTTATACTTATATTATGGCTATGTTTGGTCGGAATATCATCATACGCTGTCACAAAGTACATGTTTTTCGTATAACAACGTGGAACCAACGAATAGCATTATGCGGACATAAACAAGAAACGAAATTTGCATAAAGCACACAGAAAGGGTAAAAATCCTGATCGGCGAGTCGCTTTTTTTTTGCAATAAAAAAAAGCAAAGCAAATTATCCCGTTGAACAAAATACTGCAACAATAAATCTAAAACGTAATATTTATTCATGTTACAGGTATCGGTTTCTACGCAGTGAAGACAGGGATCTTCACAAGGAAAATTACCCACAACTTTATTACCCGGAAGTCTATCTCCTCGATGGCGGTTACAAAGCTTTCTTTGAGTCATACAAGGTAAACATAAAGAAATAAGAATACACAGTTAGCTAGTGAATATGATTGCAGAAATAAGAGGGAACCTATGGTCATACATAAATGATACACCAAATAATATTACAAATTGACGCCTTGTGCCTTACGAAAACCTCTGTTCATTTTTATAAAGTCTTATATTGTTCATTAATTTCTGTAGTCTCTTGTCTCATCTATGATTTTTCTTACCCATGGCCGTGTAAACAGAGTTTCGCCACTTGTCCTATAATTAGGCATAGTAAATGGTTGTTTGAAAGAGCTTTTGCTTTGGGTGATGTTTCCAACGGCCTTGAATAATTTTCTAAACTGACTAGTGTGGCCATCAATCTGAATATTCTTAAGAAACAAACAAATTGGTGCAGCCATGACGCCCTCGAAATAAAATTCGTTTGGATATTTTCCTACAGAAAGTCTCATATATTTTACTGGCATATCACTCTTCTTTTTGTAGGATCTGTGTGAACCGGATAATTACACGCCCATGCTCCACAACAACCACACGGAAGATCTGCGTCATTTCCGTGTGACGTCCAAGTCCTGGGCGGCAGAAGAGAAACGACATCAATCGCGACAGGCTCTTCGATTCTGAATTCTTTTGAAAGAACTGTGTGAACCGGATAATTAGACGCCATGTTCCACAACGACCACGTGGCAGTTGTGCGTCACTTCCGTGTTACGCCCAGTTCATGACGTAACGAGAGAAACGGCATCAATCGGGACAGGCTCTTCGATTCTGAGTTCTGTTTAAGGTACTGTGTGGACAGTATAATTACATGCCAATGTTCCAAAAATGACCACGTGTCAGATGTGCGTTACTTCGATGTCAAATTCAAGCTCTTGACGGTAGATGAGAAACAGCGTCAACCGCGACATGCATATCGATTCTGAGTTCTGTTTGAAGGAAATGTGTGAACCGTATAATTACACGCTGATGTTCCACAGCTACCACGTAGCAGATCTACGTTACTACCTTCACAAATTCAAGCCCTGTACAACAAGAGGAAAACAGCGTCAACCGCGACAGGCACTTTGATTCTGAAATGTTTTTAAAGTAAATATAAAGAAGATAATTACACATCCATGCTCCATAATGGCCATGCAGCAGATCATCCTCATTTTTGGGTGAAGTCCTAGTCCACGTGAGAAATGGCGTCAATGTCGATAGGCTCTTAGATTTTGAATTCTTTTTGATGACTACAGATGAACATCAAATAATATAGTACTATGACGTCAGAAAATAGAGTTGGAAAGATAATTGATCGAAAAGTTGTTAATGAACCGTTAACTGTTTTATTTTATTGACTGTTGCAAATTTTATTTATATCTGTTGTATATGAGCATTTATTTTGAATTACATATGGAAGATATAAAGGTATTTTTATTCAACGTGTACATACGATTTGTTCCTTAAATTTATTTATGTAAAACTCTCTCTCTCTCTCTCTCTCTCTCTCTCTCTCTCAAATTAGCAAAGTTGACATGCTTGGTTGAAATTCGTTTACAACCCTCAATACATAGGACATGTTTCCTTGATTCGGAGTAACTTCTGTTTGATACAAGAGGAATAAGAAACTAAACATGGTTTTACGCACTTTTGTGAAAAAATTTTAAAAAATAAGACTTACAGCGAAAATCTGTCCAAGAGTCAGCAAACCTGTCAGCGACTTCCTTGAACAGTAATAGATTTCAATTAGGGCATATCAACATAATTTTGATATACTGGATTGCGAAAGAAAAATGAATATAATTTTGTCCTTGTTAGAATGAACTGTACGTCACGTGACCATTTTGCATTTTGAAATAGTTCTTAAAACCAGTATCAAACCGTCTGGAAACCGCCATACGGTCATGAAACCGTCCAGTGTCGTTTCGCGGCCTTATTTTGTCCTGAAACGACACCAGGCTTTTCTTATCTTGGCAGTTTTCGTTTTTCTTTGCATAGCTTCTAAGCGACACTGGGTCGGTTTACAACCTTACATAGTCTTGAAACGGCATATAGCAGTTTTGTAATAAATAAGTTTCATTGTTACTTTAAATGTTTTAAATGTTGCAAGTCGCTTAGCGATTCATTCCTACAATATCGTCAAGTAAAACAAATATTGCCGGAAAGCCTTGTATACATAAGAAATATATGTTACTAATAAAATATAGGAAATATTACTTTCAGTGGTTTCCCACCTACATTGCAACTTACATTACACTGATGACAAAGGATTCTGCTTGATGACAGAGAAAGAGTTACTGACAGACAGACAGACAGAGAGAGGGGAAAGCTAAAACAAAGGGGAAATCTACTTGTAATTTTTGTTTGCTTTGGTGTTTTACGGCAAAACATCATAGGTACGCTACATAATGTGGATACGACTGGAGTAAAGTGCCTTGCCCATCGGCAAATCATGTTTACTGACCCTGGTTTGCCCGATTGGTATGATTCGAAACCGCATCCTTTCGGTCATGAGCCTGTATATTAACTGTAAAACCATAACAGCAAATACCGCTATATTTAGGTTTGGAAACTTCAGTTGCTGACTAACAACGACTTCAAATTTAATCGAAGAACGACTTCAAATTTAGTCGAAGAACATGAATTGCTGTAAAGACAATACTACACAAATAGTTTTCGTTTTAAAGCGGTTAGCAATAGTACAAGTAATTCTGACATGGAAACTTCAGTGCGCTACTGTCGATACCGGATAAAAGCTAAAGGACACCGATCGGTTACGAAACATCAGCAGGTATATCTGTACCTTTCCCCGCTTGGAACGCGTTCAGTAATGATATCGTTATACACCTTTAGCTCAAAAGACTATCATTCCGGCACGACCTGGCCAAATGGTTTCTTTAGCGTTTAAGTTTAGGAATCGGTAACAGGGTGCGTCAGATTAGGAAAAATATGCATTACGTCTCCTTAGGCACATTATATGTACTTAATAGCTTCGAGTCAATAGGTCTTACTATAGGCCATACGCATGACATTCAAGGTAAGTTAACCGTGTATCATGATTCTCGAAGCCTCCTCTGCATGTTTCGGTTCGCAAGCTCTTCAGTGAACGAAGTATACTGTTCATGCATTGTTCGGAACCTGCAACCTCTCGCGTCCTAGTGACATTGGTTGGCAGCCACACAGTAAGGATTATTGGCACAAAGCTGTGATAATACCACCTAGCCCTGCGATCGGGACATCGTCGGTCTTTTCCTATAAGGCGAGAAAGAAATATCTGATGGGATTCACCAACAATTACATTTGTTCACATTGAACATCATGGCGACAGAAGAAGATAAATTGTCGTAACATATATGATGCATTCCACCTGGGGCGAGTTATCAAAGCCGTCAAATTGATGAGTATTCACAAAACGACTTTCTGGGTCATTTCTCCATTTGACAGAAATGGATGAGCGAGAAAAAGAAACCGCAGTATGTTCGTACCACCTCGGCTATTTCTACGATTGGATTGATTAACAACTTACAAACGAAGCAATAGTTCGCAATATTTGCAACATCTTGATCAATACTTGTTTCCTAAGTCTCCCAGACTGTTCGAATGGCAGCTAATGGTATATATTTCAGGCACGGTCCACCACGGCTAGTTCTACGACTGCACTGAGTATAGAAGTGACCAAAAGGTTACGAATGAAACAATAGTTAAAGGCATTTGCAGCTTGTCGGTCAATTTTTGTTTCATAAAGAACAGAGGTGGTTCTAATAACACCTACTGGCAAACTTTTGAGGCATGAGGCGTAAATTAACCTTGAAGTTGTGAATGTTCTCTACGATGAAGGATACATTTAATATGAAGTCTAACGAGGGTAGTACGTGTGACGTAGTTTTCACTGAAATTTGAATTTAACTGTGCATCTTGAATGTGTTATATATGAGCAAGAAAGTGCTCGGGTGTTGTTTTCGCGTACAACGTTACCTAATACTGAGTTCGGTTCACTACATGAAATGAGAAAACTGATACACTTGAGGAAATAGGCCATAGATTGCCCAAAAGCCAATCTACTTTATATTATCTTGTCCGGGAGATATCGTCTTTACGGAGAAAAGTCTCTAGCTATAAAGTTATGTTAACTATAAAATTTGACTTGCCAAACATTTCTTTTAATATATTTTGCTATTTCTGACAGTTAACGTTTCATTTTCTCAAAACACATTTCAAAAGGATTTCACTACGGGCAAAGTAAAACTTCGAATCATAATGTACGTTCCATGATGGAACCCCGAGGTCTGTGCACGAGGAAATCTTCATTAATGGGTGACGAATAGTGTTATTGGTGTATGCGTTATTAGCCTCGTGTCGAGGCATGAACATACATATATAAATACATGAATGCATGCATACATACATACATAATACATACATACATACATACATACATACATACAGGGGCGCCGAGTGGTATAAAGTGCTCACCGTTCCGGATCACTGCCATCTTATCTCTGTCTGCGTGGGTTCGAGTCCAAGGCTCGGCTAGCGTGGGTACGTGGAAAAGCCTGTCAGTAGCTTTTCGTGGGTCGCTGGTTCTTCCCTGGGTTTTCCAGGCTTCTTCCTCCACCAGTTATACTGGCCGCCATGTATAGCCTATCTTGTGCTGAAAAATGGCGTTAAACCCTAAAACAACAACAACATACATACATACATACATACATACATACATACATACATACATACATACATACAATGTGCAAACGTTCGTATAATAATGTTACGTACATCTGATTTAATTCATATTTATTTTAATTTAATTGTTTGTCAGTTTAATTTTTTTATTCTGTTATATGTTATTATAAAGTAAATGTATTTACTAGAGATGATATTTTCCCCGAAAATCAGTTGACCTGAACCATTCTTTCGTAAACACCAGGTGTTGACCTAGATCCTGCCTTGATTCAAAAGTTCTATTTTTATGTTAAATTGATTGGTTGTTGTCTAGGTCATAATTTAAGATGTAAACAATTTTTACAAAAAGATTTTTATTCTCGGATTAAAATCATTGGTCTTATAAAGGCCATATTCTGTGTAAGTGTCATGTGGACCTGTGTTTCGCACTTCCGGTTTTTCCACTAATGCGCATTTTTTAATTTTAGAAGAGCGGAGTAGAGAGAGATTTCTCAGTTTTGGGTTTTGCACACTGATGTCAAGTTATTTTTATTGTAGCCAGATTTTGAATTATAATTTTCTTCAGATCAGTTGGATTTGAAAAGGATTAATTCTTTTTTTTTTCTGGAAATATTTTAAGAAGTGCTCACATAAATTTTGGAAATACATTGGTTACAAATTTAATTTGGATTTCCATCATCGGAGTGTCATTATTTGTATTTCTTCAAGGGACTGTAAAAGACAACACAGTACAGACTACAGCATACATCATCGTCATCAATCTTGGATTTTCCATCAAGATTCGAACTTAAAATAATTAGAACATTTATTACTAGGATTTTTGCAATTTAATTCGTGGATTATTTTTGGATTATTTATGGATTATTCTTGGATTATTTTTGGATATGATTCTTGAAACAGGATATTTCCAGGGAAATAAATTATGTCTTAAATTTTTAGAAGCTTGTTGTTTTCACCCTTTCTGTGTTACTGTTTATTAATGCCTAAACACGTAACAATAATAATAACAACAACAACAACAACAACAATAATAATACTATTAATAATAATAATAATAATAATAATAATAATAATAATAATAATAACAGTAATAGTGTCTATTTATAATACAGGGAACTGGCCCATGATACATATTTATATATCATGCGGTACAAAAAGATGATATAGTGCGTATCAAAAGTACATCTATTTAAAAGAAGTAACATACATGAAAGTAATAATTATTGCTTTTCCGGATATTGGTGAGATACAAGTATACACTGCACATTATTCAAACAAACGGATTTAAGAGTAACCCTAAAACGTTTGTGGAGCAAGATTTGTGATATTGATCTAGAATCTTACGTAGAAGGACTCGTTGATAAAACGATATGTTTTATCTTTAAGGCTTTTATAGTAAACACTGCTAAATTGGTCATCAAAATTTTACTAGTATCATTGTGTATAAAGGACGTACATTGTACTAAAGTTGGATTTTTATATAAAATGGTGGGTAAATACTTTCTTCGTATTTCTCCATATAGCGGACAAGCAGGAATAAAATGGAATTTATTTTCGGTGTTAACGTTACATAATTGACACAATCATTTTTCATAGCAGATACTTTCGTATTTTTCCTTATTACCTCGGATTGACAAGTTCCCCACTCTAAGCATATAGATTAAATAACAAAGATCGTTAGCTCCCATCAATTATATATATTTTTGACAAGTAATTATTTTACTCCCAATGACCTAAAGAAGCGTAGTCTTTCCATCGGCTTAATCTCATCCTGCAGCTTTTGACTAAAAATCTTCACACATCAAGCTGAACTATGTAAGAAATATATGTTCATCTTTTATTCTCTAATTACACCAAACACTGCCAAATCCAAATGTAAATATAAGCTTTTTATTATAGTTAGGCAGGCAAATACTATGTTTGGCTCCATCTTAACTGTAAATCATAGCATTTTTGGGGATATCTGACTTCTGGCATTTTTAGAATTCTTACATAATATTTAAAATACGGATGTATCACACTTTGCGAGGTCTAAAGCTTGTCGATCTCCACCTGCCTTGTGTCTTATTAGCAGATGACACAACTGTAATGTCTAACACCCAACATTCAATGCAACAGCTGCACCATCTTGTTTACTAACAAAAGAACGACTGGTAGCCCTTCTTTTTTGTTCGACAAATCTCAAATTCCGGTAGCTAAAAGTAAGAAGTATGCAGGCATGCCTCTAAAATACCACTTAAAACCAAATGACGCGATACAAGAAGCATGCGAGAAAGGCAAACACTTGATAAAATCTTTTTTTTATTGGTATCAGAGATAGAGGAATGAACCCTTTAACAAGTCTTAAGATTTGGAAAAGAAGTACTCTACCCTCGGTCCTATATGAACGTGAACTATGGTCAGGTATCACAAACTCCAATATAGAAGAACTTGAGTTATGCCAGAGATATGCAACGCGACGTATGCAAACTTTCGATAAATGTTCGCCTACGGAGGCAACGAGTAGTTGTTGTTATCGGGTTTAACGCCAGTTTCAGCACAAGATAGGCTATACATGGCGGCCAGTATTAATGGTGGAGGAAGAACCCGGGAAAACCCAGGAAAGAACCACCGACCCACGAGAAGCTACCGGCAAGCTTTCTCACATATCCACATTGGCCGAGCCCGAGACTCGAACCCACGCAGACAGAGGTGAGATGGCAGTGATCCGTGACGTAGAGCGCTTTAGACCACTCGGCCACTCGGGGCCCCGGCAACGAGTAGTACCGTAGGACTCAGGTAAATGGAAGCATACACAGATAGGATGAAATTGCTCTTTTTCAACTGACTGTGTAAGGGCGATTGGACTTTTATCTGGAAAAAGATTTTCATTATGCGCTTATATCAGTATCTGACCAACATGCTAAAACAGATGGGATTTATACCAGATATTGGCAGAATGACTAAGAAATATGGTGTGGGAAGAGTTCTTTTAGACTATGCAGCAGAATACAAACAGAAGAAAAAATTGTTTGGAGTCGACATATTATTGATATTATTCAAAACCATGAAGAAACTACCTGGAGAGCAAATATGGAACTAAGGGGTGATTTAATTCACTTCAAAAACATTGATTTGGACTTAAAACCAAGTAGTATATGGTTTCTTGGGCGTACATTTCCATCCATGTTATGGCCTCTCTCTGAAGTAATGAAAATATATATCATGCCTGTTGGTAAAGATATGATATGCACACTCTGTGGAAAAGAGACTGACGACAGAGCGAAACATCTTATTGTAGGTTGCGAAATGCTACTTGAGGAACGAAACGTTTTCTTTGAAAGAGTAATTGACTCTTCGTAGAAGATCTATTGTTGGAGACACTTCTTGGCAACAGGTTCGACTGCATTTCGTCTATTGACGATGATGTATCGGATAGACTGATGTTGGTGACGGCAAACAGCATAGCTTCATTTTATAATAAAATGTCTGCCCTACTATCAACCAACATGTTCAGACATAATATAAAAAATTAGTAGCAAATTAACATTAAAAATAAAAAAATTAAAGACCAACGTCTTCTTGTCAAATCCGCAAATTTTGGTTATATATATATATATATATATATATATATATATATATATATATATATATATATATATATATATATATATATATGTGTGTGTGTGTGTGTGTGTGTATGTATATCTGATATATATATATATATATATATATATATATATATATATATATATATATATATATATATATATATATATATATATATATTGTGTGTACGTGTGTGCGTGTGTTTATGTATTTCTTTATGAATATTTGCAAGAGATTTCTATATGGTTTTCTGTATTTATATATCTCATTTTGTAAATGAATTAGTTGACTATGTGTTTATCATGCATGCGTTCTCGGTTATGTTGTGTCTCATAATCTTTTGATACGTATAATCTGTATCTTAGTAACCTGATATAATCTTTGTTGAAGAGGTACTGACGTCATTTAGACAGTCAGTCATAGATAAATGAATGCACGTACGCATACGCGCAAACAAATATATATATATATATATATATATATATATATATATATATATATATATATATATATATATATATATATATATATATATGCATAAATACATGTGTCATATAAAAAGAACTACATATATAATTACACTGTTATAAGTTTTCCATTTCGTTTCCGTTACTATTTCGAAGTTAATGTTAAGCACATAACAATATAGACGTAGAGACGTATTAACTTTTCGAAATATTATCGTCATCAAGCAATTGCTACAAGATCAGTGCCATGCTTAGCCAAATGATTGTAGATTTGCATAATTGCAGGTATTGAGATATTTCGTTTTGTCAATACGGTAGTTGACACAGTACTACTGTTGTATTTTTGTCACTTTTCTGTTGCATGTCATGAATCTTGTATTATCCTGAATTTGATTAACCTGATGTAATCTGTGTTGAAGAGGAAATAGTCAGTCAGTTAGTCAGTCAGTCATACCTACCTACCTACCTACATACCTACATACACACACACACACATACATACATACATACATACATACATACATTCATGCACGCACGCACGCACGCACGCACACACACACACACACATACATACATACATGCATACATACATACATACATACATACATACATACAATAAAATGTGGAAACGTTCATATAATAATAATAATAATAATAATAATAATAATAATAACAATAGATAAAGAAGGAAAAATGATGATGAGGAGGAGGAGAATACATAGCAATAACGGGGCAGCTGGCTACTGCTTTCGATACAAACCTGCATATGATTTATAGTATATAATCCTAAAGTTTTAAATGGAAATATAAGAAGCTAAAGTCATGGTAAAATATAACATATTAAATGATACAAAAATCAAAATGACTGGTTTTACCACTAACGGAATGGCTACTTACTTAAGTTTCGATATTTGTAGCATGTACAATCCAATGAAAATAGTTGACTTCCACAATTGATATCTCTAAACAAAATGTGCGATGTTGTTTGTTAGCTTGTGTTTGTCGCTCAAAAACAAGGTGTCAAGCATATTTTGATTATATTATCTCTATCTCTATACAAGATAGAAACATATCCCATGAACAAGGATTGTTTTCCAAACAGCTTGGAAATTCAATCATAATCGTTGACAGGTATCACCCTAATCTTTTCATATACCTTCAATTAATTAACCTGCTTTTCTTGTTCGCTTACCTGTCCGATCATTAACATGTCCTTCATTGCATCGGTCCCTAATGCAGTACCGTATTTTTCAGCTTGGATTGAATCTTGGATAAGTGCACGCAATTGTATGTAAGAATAAATGGGGTAAATTGATGAACACAGTTCAGATTTTGAGGATAAGAAAATGCTTTGTAATCAATGCATAGTAATGGACCTGTATATATTAGTCCGTTTTCCACGACAAAATTCATCATTTGATGATCTGGCAGACCCTCTCATATGACGGATTATTCAACCGTATAGGCAAGATAACTTACTAAAGTAATTGTGTTTGATAAGTTCATCCATATTAATATGTTTTGCCTAACTACTTGCAGAGACTTTTTGCCATATGAGAATATGAGGTATGTTTACTCATTCTAAAATGTACATTGAATATTACATGTTAATTTCATCAGTTTGCAGTGCGCGCAGCCATAGATAGGGATGCATTTCGTACTGCCAATAATTCCATAATAAGCAATACAATAGCTTAAATCACGGGATGACAGCCATTGAACGCAAACATAATTGTTTTTCTAACGATGGATTACCTATGGGATTTGTATAACTAATACCTGTTTTGAAGATTATTTCATTTCTCTATCCCAAACGTTTGCACTTTTTTAAAAACCTCATATCACGGTTTCAGTTATTCCTTTGTTTAATGTTGCAGTTGAAATCTAATACACAAATAGTATAATTAATATATAAATTTAATATGGTATTTAAAGTTCTTACATTTTATTATCTAGAATTTCCTGCACATACTTGTGGCTATATAGTTGGTACCTTAAAAGTGAAACATCAATGTTACATTCATATTTATCTAGACTGAGTTTCTTTGTACTCATTTCTCATATTCGTGATATGAGCAGAATATAAACGAACAGACAACCCTTTCTGTAGGATATAAATATTCTTTTAAAATGGCATTATAACTATGTTTCGTCTGTCCGTATGTCATGGTGAAAGGGGAGGAATGCAAAAAGTAGGTAACTCGAGCAACATACGAAGTATGTGAATACGGTACGACGCTGCAGAACGCAGTACGGATCTGTATTTCGTACAGTGATTGTTTCATCTGCCTTCCGCTGAGAATTTGCAATGTGATAGCGTATTGTTTTATCGAGATCATGATTGTAAAAAGGTAATTGAAAGAATTGATTATTTAAACGTTTTTCACTTCTACACTCAGTTTTAAGTGAATTGCAGTTTTAATAATAAATTCCACAAAATGTCCAATTCATTCTTGGCAAAAACCATATAAAACACTTTGTAAAAGTTATTTGACAGTGACCAGTTTTTGTTTATTTTTTTTCAACATTCATCCCGTGATGTGTCTATTATTAGACACGACTGTATGTTTTTCTTGAATGACCGGCTTGCTCATTTCGGCGATGTCAAACACGGCTAAGTAAAGAAAGAAAGCGTGATTGTAAAAAAAAATTGAAAAAACAGAGGAAGTGATAGGGGTTGTAAAATGAGGGAGGGATGCTAAATCTGTAACGAAAGATGTTTTTAATTGTATTTTAATAAGTATAGATTAACTCTTGCCTAAACTAAATAGATTGCTACAGGGTGGTTCTATGTCATATTTGTTTTGTTTGGCTCTGACAACAAGCACAACATTACGTCACTTTTAATTGTGAAAGATAAGAATATGTTACTTTTTTCTGTGGCAAATTATTTCTTTCGCAGGAGTGATTATATATATATAATTTTTCTAACACTATAGGTCTTATATCAGTCTTAATACGACACTTGAAATATTAGTTCCTCGGAAAGCACAAGAATTAATGTCAATTATTTCCCTTTGATACCTACATATCTTTCTTTTCATCTAACATCTTTTCATCACCTAATTCTACTTCATATACCAAACAATAGCATTCCCTTCTACATCATTACCATTACAAAAATCTTACGAAAGTTGAGGAACATCTAGTTACCCTGTTGTCTAGCCTGTCTACAAGCACGTGACTTATTTCCTTCCTCCTTCTTATCCTTCCTTGAGTATTTGTTCTATCTATTCATTCAACTATGTATTTTTGATCAATAGAACCATCCAACCATATCAATTCATTCGTATTACCATTCTTACATACACAAATACTGGCGAAGAAGAATCCATGTTAAGGACTATCGACAGTGCTTTTCATGTGTGACTAATTATACATCCATTGTAAATTTTAAACCACGTGCTGCTAATCAGATATATGTGTATCAACGATTTATGTCAAAAGCATCTCACTTCTCAACTAGAAGATCCTTTAGTAGAGATTACGAAGTAAACTGCTTGTCGAGTCCAAACACTACTTTCCGTTATTTGATTATATATAAGCAATTGTGACAATCTTGAATACTGATATTATGTTGAATATTTTCTCACGTAAAACGTATATACTAACGTTTGCACATACTGAGCTAGTAAAACAAGTCATCATCTACACGAAACAAGTATCAATTATGGCAAAGCTAAGGTTCCTATTTTTTCTTGGATATAGTACTTTTGTTTTAGCTTTTTTATATAAAAATATTGTTGTAATGTTCCTAAACCAATAAATATTTATTTGCTATATGGATTTAAATTTCATTTTGTAAAATATATTTTACCTTAATATACTTCAGCTTTTTCATTTATTATTTGAACTCAAATGTCATCTAGTTGTAATTATTATGTCAAAAATTGATTGTTTTTGTTTCTCCTGTTTTCCAGGTTGCGCCTCTTCTCTGAAGATGATATGTCTCCGGTAGGTGTATAGACTGGTCGTTTTATATATTTTATATTGCAAATGTTTTACTACATTTTTTTAAGGATTTTCAAGAGTGTATGAAATTTGTTTTAGGACCTCGTCTAATCGACTATCCTTATCTCCTGAAATCTCTGTCTTATTATATTATGAACTGCCTTTTTCTTCTTCTTGATAAAGATTATTATTAATATTATTATTATTATTATTATTGATATTTATCTTCTTCTTCTTCTTCTTCTTCTTCGTTGGTCATTGCCTCTTCTGTGCTATTGTTACAAGAACTACAGCCATAAATAATATCATCATCATCGTCGTTATTATCATAATCACAACTTTTATTTTAGCTCCCAATGCCTGCTTTGATGCCAAAGAAATATGATGAAGAAATTCAGGATGTCATTACACCATCCATCAAGAGGGCTAATTCGGGGATTAGTCCTGACGAAGATTCCGGTTTCGGATGGGATATAGATAAGGTATGCATTATTATTATTATTATTATTATTAAATAATTTTTTCTCCTGTTTGCGTAAATAAAAGTTACGGCATTGTTTACATTTATTTTAACTGCATTTATTCTTTGTTGCAGGATTGGTCATTGTTGTCATGCAGCAGTCTCGCTGCTGTTATTATGGACGATGTGACGAAATCAAAATCATCAATGTTGTCACCGTATGAGGTAAATACTGCACGTTGGAGCTTTAGGAATTACAAACATTACATATTTCTGATTAAGTACAAATATTGTTGGCAAACATCTGGTACCAAATGCATTGCGCCAAAACCCTGGACTTTAACAATGCTCTAAATTCTATCGATCTGATTGGCTGAAATTTAAATGTGATATAACATTTACCAATCATATACCTTAAATCCAGCGATAACTTTGAGATGGTAACAACATTGTATTTAGATGGTATTGATTACAATTTGACTAAATCAACAATTTTCTAATTGAGCCGGTCGCTTTAAAAAAATAGCGATTTTGTTTGGTCCATTTTGTCAGGGTTGATTTTATTATAAATTTACCTATGTTTAATTAAATAACGAAAAAGCTAACATTACGATTAGATCGCTAATATTGATAATTTTCAACTACTTCAACATTCTTTTTTCTTCTTCATATAGTTTCGCATCAGAGGACAAGAAAAGAATATCGTACGCAAGCGTTTATTTATTAACCAAGAGTCAATGTCTGGCACGAAGCGCCCTCTGGAGGATGCAGACACACCTCTCTTTAAGAAAGCTCGTTTCAGTAACATAACTTTGGATGAAAACGACGTTGATGCAAAGGTAAACATTAGACTAATCCCAAGATGTCACTCATGCATCATTCACAATGACAAAATATGTTTTTAAATGTTTTAAACAAATATTAACAAGCTTAAAAATTGATTGGCATCCCTTGTTATTTTGAACTGATTTATATCTTTGTTAAAACAAAATTAAGACAAAATCATTCTGCAGACTATATAAATCGTAGCTAGGACTTGGATCATATACTTTATTAAAACACTAGATTTATGGATCTCTTTCCAGCTCAATAGCGAACGAGTCAGAATTAGATTGATTGAATCTTACTTAGCCATACATATATTTGAAGCAAAAGGCTAATACATTAAGAAACGTACATGGTCTACAAATCGGCAGTGAGATATATGACGTTGTGACATCAGGTCAAAGAGTACAAACAAGATTGAAACCGCGAATACAGCTCGACTTTTACGGATCGAAAATATTGGTTTAACAAATGTTGTGTACGACATATACACCGGATTTCGTTTTATTTTCTTTATCTCTTTTATTTATTTCTTACTTTCATTCTTTCAGAATATTCAATTATTTCCATTATGCTTTCCCTTACCTATCACTTTTACATGTTTACAAGTCACTTGAAATATCATTAGTCATTTTGTTACTGCAATAGCTAATGACGTAATTTCGTATATTTGGTAAGCATACTTATACGAGATTTTCTTGCTCCACCAGTCACGGGCTGACCACAAGCGTAAAATAAATTAGCCATCTTTTAATATAAAATGACATTCCCATACATGCTATTGCTCCCTTGGTTTTATATGTTTTACATTAATTAATTTTAATTTTTAGATTTCAATTATTGATGCTGTAGATCGCTTAAGTGATGAGCCAGATTTAATCGCTGATGGATCCAGATCCTACTGTCTTCCCACAGTTCTTGGCAAACATGGCGACCTTAAGTCCATTTCCTCTCACACGGTAAATATATAAGCTTCCAGAGGGATTTGTGGTGGATGATGATTCGCACTTGTTTCGTATATTTGATACAGAATGACAAAACAAAGCAACACAATTAATGCTATGACATCACATCAAATTAATGGCAATTCCATGTTTAATTACAAACGATTTTTCTTTCTGAAAGGTTTAAACATAGAACAATTAACAGTGTTGAAACCCTGGTGAGTCCATCAAAGATATTACTAACGCGAAAACGAGTGAACATTACGTATTTACATTCTTCACTCATAATTTAACTTTCTTTGAGACATCTTTCAATGTGTATCCCAAGATTTCGTCAAAATATGTTTTTCTTCAAAGATATCTTGAAGATAAAAATTGCAAGATACCTTATTGCGTGCTGAAACAATATATTTTCATTTTTGCACGAAATAAATGACTAATATTCATTAACTTTAAAAGACTGATAACAAATTATAAGATTTTCAGTATAATTTTTTTTTAAATTGCTTGATATAAGAGGGACGTGTTCCGAATGGGAAATGTAATGAACTTCTTTTTCCTGGAACGAGCATTTTGAGTTCACTAAAATGGTGTTTGGAAAAATACTGATGTGTTGCGGAAGTAATATTTCTGGTCAGATTAAATCGCGTCACAAATGTTCTATTCTCTATTTATTAAGTATTGCAGTTTTCAGATTCTGACTTTTGTTTTAAAGTTTGGATTATATTAAGGAAATTCATATTTTGTTTTCTGTCGATTTTTTCAGATGGCAGCCTTGGTTCGCGGGAACTACAGCGATGAGATAGGAAAAGTTACAATCATAGACTGCCGGTATCCATACGAATACAATGGAGGTCATATCAAGGTCAGTACAGAAAAAAGCGAATAAAATATGCAAAATATTTTTTGTAAAAGCTTTTATAATTAGCTACTGATTCTTTTTTGTTCTTGCTGTGTGAATTAATATGAAAATCAGTAAACAATTAGATCATTAGCCACCAACCGACCAATTAAAAGAGAATGTTGGGTTCACACGGCATGTGAAATTGCAGAGTCATGTAAACTTCTTAAACCTAATTACTATTCTGTATAATGTTAAAATCAACACCAACAACGGACTTATGGGGAAATCGGACTCTTTAAAAGTGTCGAAACTCTCACCTAGTGCATCTGTTAATTCCAATTAATATAATTATTTTCCCACTTCACAGATATCTACAGATTATTGAATGGTCCTATTTTGAAAGCTTTATTATTTGTTTCCGATTCTGCAGGGTGCAGTGAATGTATACCGCCGAGAAGAAATTCAAAAGTTTATACGTTGCCCCCGTCACCAGTCTGCCGACAAAAATCACATCATTATTTTCCACTGCGAATTCTCCTCAGAAAGAGGTCCTAAAATGTGAGTATTGTTCAAAGAGATCAGGAATTTGTCCTAAAGATTTGTGGATATTTATCTATGTTTATCATAGCATCTATAGTAAAAGGCCTACCATAGAAGCTTATACTTATATTATGGCTATGTTTGGTCGGAATATCATCAGTTGCTGTCACAAAGTACATGTTTTTCATATAACAACGTTGAACCAACGAATAGCATTATGCGGACATAAACAAAAACCGAAATTTGCATAAAGCAGACAGAAAGGGTAAAAATCCTGATCGGCAGTAGCTTGTTTTGCAATTTAAAAAAAAGTCAAGTGAACCAAATTATCCCGTTGAACAAAAACCTGCAACAATAAATCTAAAACGTAATATTTATTCATGTTACAGGTATCGGTTTCTTCGCAGTGAAGACAGGGATCTTCACAAGGAAAATTACCCACATCTTTATTACCCGGAAGTCTATCTCCTCGATGGCGGTTACAAATCTTTCTTTGAGTCATACAAGGTAAACATAAAGAAGTAAGAATACACAGTTAGCTAGTGAATATGATTGCAGAAATAAGAGGGAACCTATGATCATACATAAATTATACACCAAATAATATTAAAATTTGACGCATTGTGCTTTACGAAAGCCTCTGTGTTCATTATTATAAAGTCTTTTATTTTTCATTGATATGTGTATTCTCTTGTCTCATCTATGTCATTTCTTACCCATGGCCGTATAAACAGAGTTTCGGCACTTGTCCTATAATTAGGAATAGTAAATGGTTGTTTGAAAGAGCTTTTGCTTTGGGTGAGGTTTTCAACGGCCTTGAATAATTTTCTAAACTGACTAGTGTGGCCATCAATCTGAATATTCTTAGGAAACAAACAAATTGGTGCAGCCATGGCGCCCTCGAAATAAAATTCGTTTGGATATTTTCATAGAGAAAGTCTCATATATTTTATTGGTATATCTCTCTTCTTTTTGTAGGATCTGTGTGAACCGGATAATTACACGCCCATGCTCCACAACAACCACGCGGAAGATCTGCGTCATTTCCGTGTGACGTCCAAGTCCTGGGCGGCAGAAGAGAAACGACATCAGTCTCGACAGGCTCTTCGATTCTGAATTCTTTTGAAAGAACTGTGTGAACCGGAAAATTACACGCCATGCTCCACAACGACCACGTGACAGTTGTGCGTCACTTCCGTGTTACGCTCAGTTCATGACGTAACGAGAGAAACGGCATCAATCGGGACAGGCTCTTCGATTCTGAGTTCTGTTGAAGGAACTGTGTGAACAGTATAATTACATGCCGATATTCCAAAATGACCACCGGGCAGATGTGCATCACTTCGATGTCAAATTCAAGCTCTTGACGGAAGACGAGAAAAAGCGTCGTCAGTGAGATGCATGTCGATTATGAGTTCTGTTTGAAGGAAGTGTGTGAACCGTATAATTACACGCCGATGTTCTACAGCTACAACGTAGCAGATCTACGTTGCTACCTTCATAAATTGAAGCCCTGTACAACAAGAGGAAAAGAGCGTCAACCGCGACAGGCACTTTGATTCTGAAATATTTTTCAAGTAAATATAAAGAAGATAATTACACATCCATGCTCCATAATGGCCATGCAGCAGATCATCCTCATTTTTTGGTCAAGCTCTATTCCAGGGACGCTTGCGAGAAACGGCGTCAAAGAGGATAGGCTCTTAGATTTTGAATTCTTTTTGATGACTATAGATGAACATCGAATAACATAGTGCTATGATGTAAATAAAAAAGAGTTGGACAGACAATGGATCGAAAAGTTGTTAATGAATCGTTAACTGTTATTGACTGTTGTAAATTTTATTTATATATGTTGTATATGAGCATTTATTTTGAATTACATATGGAAGATATAAAGGTATTTTTATTCAAAGTGTACAAAAGTTTTATTCCTTAAATTTATGTATGCACAATTATCTCTCTCTCTCTCTCTCTCTCTCAGATAAGCAAGGTTGACATGGTTGAAATTCGTTTACAAACTTGAATAAATAGGACATGTTTACTTGATTCGGAGTAACTTCTGTTTGATACAAGAGGCATAAGGAACTAAAGATGGTTTGTCGCATTTTTGTGAAAAAAATAAAAAAATTAAGACTTACAGCGAAAATCTGTCCAAGAGTCAGCAAACCTGTCAGCGACTTCCTTGGACAGCATTATATTTCAGTTAGGGCATATCAACATAATTTTGATATACTGGATTGCGAAAGAAAAATGAATATAATATTTTCCTTGGTAGAATCAACTGTACGTCACGTGACCATTTTGCATTTTAGAAATAGTTCTTAAAACCAGTATCAAACCGTCCGGAAATCGCCATACGGTCATGAAACCGTCCAGTGTCATTTCGTGGCCTTATTTTGTCCTGAAACGACACCAGACTTTTCTTATCTTGGCAGTTTTCGTTTTTCTTTCCATAGCTTCTAAGCGACACTGGGTCGGTTTTCAACCTTACATAGTCCAGACCAGAGCAAATCACTATGGTTACAAAAACCACCAAGGAATAACACTGAAACGACCAAATTAGGCAATAAAGAAGGACAAGAAAACTTACTAAAACCTGTACTGGTTAACGAAATCAACCAAAAATACCCGGACTATGTTAAGATATATACCGATGGATCAAAAACAAACAACCCACCAAGAACAGCAGCAGTAATAGTCATCCCTGAATTCAATATACAAACGGGATCCAGATTACCTGACTATTGCTCCATTTACACCACTGAATTCTGGGCTATACTTGAATCACTACAATGGATCAAAGATAACGAAATACCTAAAGCAGTCATTATAAGCGATTCCCTAAGCGTTATCAAATCGATCCAAAATCGCAATACACACTCTAGGGAACAATTCCTCGACAGAGCATGCCAATTAATCGACGATATCACCACAGCACATCAATTAGTCGAGTCACACATTGGAATCTCTGGCAACGAAACAGCAGACAAAGTTGCAAAAACCAAACTAGGAGATCAAAACTCTTATCAAGCTTAACTATAACTCTGCAGAAGCACTAACAGCACTAAGCTTCGCACAAACCTATATAGACCAAACATGGCAAAATGTTTGGAACTCCTCCACAAAAGGTAAAAAGCACCATGAAACCCCAAAAACCGTAGATAGGAACATACAGCTACCTAAGGGTACCGATTTAGAATAGAAAACCATAAACAGGATAATAACTGGAAAAACTAAACTAGCAAGCAGTTTTGGAAGGTTTATAGGACCCAAACCAGCAACCATTAACTGCTTTAACTGCCACACCACCGAAGATCTACACCACGTATTTAATATATGCCCAAAATATCAACCCGCTCGGAAAATATTTATCAAAAACCAAAAAGAGATTGGATCACCACACACATACCCAGAGTTACTTATGGACTCTAATAAAAATAAACAATCAGCATATAAAAATATAAATCAATTCATAGACTCAGCAGGACTTAGGAACAAAATATAATTACTATCCCCACAAAACCAAAAGACCCAGTAATTAGCTAAATAAATTTAGAAGCCACCACATAAAAACCCATAACATATCATTCAATTTTATAAAAGTATTAATAAATAATTCACTTACGAAGCACCTATAAAAACTAAGGAAACCGCAAAATCGGATGTCCTAGATGTCCTTAACGAACCGTGTAATCGGCTAGGACTCCGGACTCTTGCTAAATAAAGTATAAATAACATTCAATCTCTAAAAAATTAAATAATAAATAACTTAAAGAGGCAATATCTAAAAACTTATAAATAACATAATGTAGGAAACACACCCTAAACACCTCGACTAGTAATACCATAATTACCTTGAAAATCTCTCTTCATACACGATTTCTACTAAGAACCTCTATAAACAGCATAGAACATTCCCGCCCCCCGCCCCCTCCCCTTTTTAGAACATTCTGAAGAAGAAGAACGAAAATCGAAAAAGTAACCGCAAGAGACACCAGGCAAATGCAACAAGAAACCAGCGAGCTCTCCTTCTCACTAATGACAGCCAGCCATTCAACTGTAAGGGACCTTTGTGGACCCACAGAGTGAGGCCAAACTATCAGGGTTCCTTGAATTCATAAAAACCTGGGGGAGGTGGCACCATTCCTTTCCCCAAGAACAACTAGCACGCTGCGGTGCAGTCAGAAAAAAGTGGCACATGCACAATTGTGCGCATGCCACTATAATTAAACTCAACAACAACAATACTTGTAATTTTGGTTTGCTTTGGTGTTTTACGGTAAAACATCATAGGTACGCTACATAATGTGGATACATCTGGAGCAAAGTGCCTTGCCCATCGACAAATCATGTTTACTGACTCTGGTTTGCCCGATTGGTATGATTCGAAACCGCATCCTTTCGGTCATGAGACTGTATATTAACTGTAAAACCGTAACAGCAAATACCGCCATATTTAGGTTTGGAAACCTCACAGTTGCTGACTAACAACGACTTCAAATTTAGTCGAAGAACATGAATTGCTGTAAAGACAATATTGTACAAATAGTTTTCGTTTTAAAGCAGTTAGCAATAGTACAAGTAATTCTGACATGGAAACTTCAGTGCGCTACTGTCGATACCAGATAAAAGCAAAAGAAAACCGATCGGTTACGAAACATCAGCAGGTATATCTGTAACTTTCCCCGCTTGGAATGCGTTTAGTAATGATGTCGTTATACACCTTTAGCTCAAAAGATTATCATTCCGGCACGACCTGGCCAAATATTTTCTTTAGCGTTTAAGTTTAGGAATCGGTAACAGGGTGCGTCAGATTAAGAAAAATATGCATTACGTCCCCTTAGGAACATTAGATGTACTTAATAGCTTCGAGTCAATAGGTCTTAATATAGGCCGTATTGATATTCAAGGTAGGGGCCCCGAGTGGCCGAGTGGTCTAAAGCGCTCTCCGTTACGGATCACTGCCATCTCACCTCTGTCTGCGTAGGTTCGAGTCTCGGATTCGGCCAATGTGGGTATGTGAGAAGGCTTGCCAGTAGCTTCTCGAGGGTCGGTGGTTCTTTCCGGAGATTTCCTGGGTTCTTCCTCCAACATTAATACTGGCCGCCATGTATAGCCTATCTTGTGCTGAAAAATGGCGTTAAACCCTACAACAACAACAACAACAATATTCAAGGTAAGTTAACCGTGTAGCATGGTTCTCAAGGTCTCCTCTGCATGTTTCGGTTCACCAGCTCTTCAATGAATGAAGTATACTTTACATGCATTGCTCGGAGCTTGCAACCAGTCGCAACTCCTAGCTTTTGCCACCTAGTGACTTTGGTTGGCAGCCACACAGTAAGGATTATTAGCACAAAGCAATGATAATACCACCTGGCCTTGCGATCGGAACATCGTCGGATTTTTCCCATAAGTTGAGAAAGAAATATCTGATGGGATTCACCAACAATTACGTTTGTTCACATTGCACATCATGGCGACAGAAGGCGACAAATTCGCAATCAGAACATAGACTACCTTTTCTGTCGTAACATATCTGATGCATTCCGCCAGGAGCGAGTTATCAAACCGATCAATTTGATGTGTACTCTCCGTTTGACAGAAATGGATGAGCGAGAAAAGAAACCGCAGTATGTTCGTACCACCCCTGCTATTTCTACGACTGGATTGATTAACAACTTACGAACGAAGCAATAGTTCGCAGTATTTGCAACATCTAGATCAATCCTTGATTCCTAAATCTCCCAGATGGTTCGAATGGCAGCTATTGGTATATATTACAGGCACGGTCCACTACGGCTGGTTCTATGATTGCGATGAGTATAGAATTGACCAAAAGGTTACGAATGAAACAATAGTTAAAGGCATTTGCAGCTTGTCGGTCAATTTTTGTTTCATAAAGAACATAGGTGGTTCTAATAACACCTATTGGCATACATTTGAGGCAAGAGGCGTAAAATTAACCTTGAAGTTGCGAATGTTCTCTACGATCAAGGCAACGTTTAATATAAAGTATAACGAGGGTAGGAAGTGTGACGTAGTTTTCATGGAATATTTGAATTTGCCTGTGCATATTTAATGTGTTATATATGAACTGAAATTTGCTTGGGTGCTGTTTTCGCGTACATCGTTGCCAGAAGGTTGCTTATATACGTCTTTCTTTCTTTCAAAATACTGAGTTCGGTTCACTACATGAAATGAGAAAACTGATAGACTTGAGAAAAAAGACCATAGATTGCCAAAAAGCCAATCTACTTCATATACTCTATGTACAGCAGTCACTTCACAATACGAAATGTTTGTCCGGGAGATATCCTCTTTACGGACAAATGTCTCTAGCAATAAAAAAAATGTTAACTGTAAAATTTGACTTCCCAAACATTTATTTTAATATATTTTGTTATTTCTGAGAGTTAAACTTTCATTTTTTCAAAACGCATTTCAAAAGGTTTTCACTACGGGCAAAGTAACAATTCGGATCATAATCTATGCTCCAAGACGGAACCCCGAGGTATGTGCACGAGGAAATCTTCATTGATGAGAAACAAACAATGTTATCTGTGAATGCTTTTTTAGCTTCGTGTCGCGATCGAGGATGCAAATATACATACATACATACATACATA